>OY284417.1:42683170-43933170 GCA_958301585.1 Merodon equestris
CAAGCATCGTCTGGATCGGATTTAATTACCAACTTAAAACGTTTCTGTTAAGACCATACCCACGCAGAAATTTAAATGCGCAGACAGAAAATTTCAAAACCCGACTTTCAACGGCAAGGAAACCACCCACTATTATGATTGACTTTTGGCTGGTTTCCATCTTCGTTTGGATTCCAATTGTTTCACTTCGTACCGCCTTTGCTCTGTATGAAGTATAACAGGTCTCAATTATTATGAAAGCATTTTCTTCCTCAAAGGTATAAAAAAGGCGAAACACACTTTGTGTGCAGTAGGATCTGCGAAAAACATTTTAGCGATAATTCGTTTTTAAATTCGCGTAAACCGAAGCTACCACAGGGTGTCATTCCTTCTGTAGGCCGCGTGGTTGTTGATAAAAGCCCTGTTCTTGAAGAAGCATTCGCAACTCGCCTTAATGAAAAAAATCACACACAATCAATGTGTACAAACTGGTAAGTCATTGCAGAATTCTTCACCGAAAAAAAAAATCTTAAAAGCCAATTAAATGATGCCCAACAAAAATGTTGGAAGATAAGTGCCGCGAACTTGAAAACATAATTAAGGAAAGAGACGTGGTTGTCGCCTTTTCAGACAATCAGCTAAAAACGGTGCACCTCAAGTTCCAACATTTTAAAGAAAATCGCAATAGGAACAATACCGAGGCCATGTCAAAAGCCATGAGCATTATAGTTTCAAATGGTATAAAAAAATGGAAAAAGATCCTAAAGGGAACCGATATTCAAAGGAGTTGAAAATGTTTGCACTTTCAGTGTACATACTTTACTTCTGCAGCTTTATACAGGCCGCTGCGGCCATCGTTAAAACTTCCATAGATTACTTCCCTTCAAAAATGTATATCCCTTTGGCCTAAGACACCATGCAATATATAAAAAGTTTAGAATTAAAAATATGTCAGCTACCTGATATTTTTAAATATTGATAAATTTCGGCTGATGAGATGTCCCTTAATTCGCACCTCGAGCATTGTAGGAAAGCAGATTACATAATAGGTTTTGAAGATTTCGGTTTGGACGAATTCCGATCAAAATGGCTTGCTCGGAATGTTTTGGTGCTTTTAGTGCAAGGAATTCTTAGGAGGTGGAAACATCGTTTAGTAAATTATAATATTATTTACGAAGCAGTTGCCCATCATTCGTTTAAAAAAAAAACATATTTGATGCCATTCGTGCTTTAAGAAAAACTGGACATCATCCGACTCAATTTGTTTGCGATCAAGGCGGTAATTTTCGAGGTCTGTCACGTTTATTAGAAGTTAGTAGCGGTAGACTTTTTTGCAAAGTAGATGGGGAAAAAGTTTTTTTTTATTCCCCTCCAGAACGAGAAACTGCCTGTTAATTAATGATACTGTTTTTAAAAATGCCTCAAGGAAGTTTTGTCCGGATTTCAGTTTGAAGAAATTCTTACTAAACATTTAAATCAAGGCAGTTTAGAGCATTTTTTGAAGAAAAAAGTAGAACACCCCAATAGTTCGCGTCGTCTTTTCAAAAAACTTTGGGGATTGCAGTATTTAAAAATAGTTCAAAACGGTAGGAGTTAATTTAAAGCAAGGACAGGCAAGCACCTTCAATCTCCCCATACATGTAGACATAACTGCCTTTAAATAAGAAAACAGTTTCGTTTATGTTTGTGGCTGGCTTTTCCGAAATTGTTATCAAAGCCAATGCTTCACATTAGCTTCACCACATCTGATCAATGTGGAACCTTTAACCAGTTCGATTTCGAATTCGAAGTTCGTTGAATATATTCGCGACTTAGATAATAAATTTTGTGAAATTCTTGTGGCAATAAGTATTTATTAAAAAATATTTTTCATTTGATTGAACCTAAATGCAATTACGTTTTGTGTGAACATTTTCCCGAGCATTTCATTATTGAATATTTTTTTAAAAATCAGAGTATGTACCGTAATTTAGCCGGTCCCAACTTTAGAAACAAAATTCTTTGCGCATCACATTTGTAGTGTTACACTCTCATTCAACTTTACAACATCTTCAGCTTACAGCTTCTGACTACAAACATTAGGATTATATTTTATCAAATATATATATTTGAGCAGTATTTTTGCAATATATACACTATTTAGACAATTTTAATGTAAATAAAGAAAATAGGGGGTAGTCTCATGTGAATGCATAAATTTTACCTCTTTTAAGGGACTTTTTTTTATAAGACAGTAAAATTCAATCATTTAATTTTTTTTATAAGTTTTTATTTGTATCTTAAACTGTATAAAATTTTTTTTTTCTTAATTTATATTTTTAATATATATTTTTTAAATTAAATTAAACACAAAAAAAAAGCAGGTCACTGGTCATGATAATAGCGGCTATTCATGTTGTCTGAAATAAAAAAATCGAATGCATTATTGTTCAGTAGGTCTGTCGCTATCGGCCCTATCAAAATTAATTTTTAAAAAAAAAGGCGAAAAAATCTTGTTTTTTTTTGTTAAAAATCGTTTAAAAAAAAGAAGATATTTTCGAAAATAAGCAATTTTGGTACGGTCGATAGCCATTAATGAGTAGAAGAACATATATGAATTTTAAAGCAATCGGTTGAATAGTTTTTTTTTTAAGGACCATGACAGTTTTAGAAAATGATGCTTCTAGAAAAATGCCTTTAAAGTTTCAAGAGCAGAACAAGTCGCTTACGGCGCGTCGGCGACTATGAGTTGTAACTTATTTAATACTAGGAATTTCGGTCTGAATTTTTCACAACATTTTTTCGATAGATTTTACTATCGAAATGCGAAAAAAAAATCGATTTTTCGAAGTGGTCACATGAGACCAGGGATGAGAATTCACTTCATATGTAGTAGATCAACTTCATTAATTTATTTTTATTCATCTGCTACGTAGCAACTTGTTTCTACTACTTTTAACTTATTTTTATCTAACGATCAAAATTTCATATGATTTGTTGTATTGATTCATTTTTGCAAATAAATAGCTTGATCTGAAGGCACTCATCGCAAAAAACTACTATATTCATTGTAAATTTGTTTTGCCTTCAGTTTTTCTGGGCAGAAAATAGGAAATTGGGGGAAAATGGGTTTTGGCTTTTAGCCTGAAAACACACTGGATAAAGCAAAACGTTTTTAATTCGATAGTCAAGATCAGGTAACATTTGATAAATTAACACAACGCAAGCGAATTCCTCATTAAAGCTACAAATATCCGTTCACCGTGTTCCCTTATGAAGAAACCACGCTCCAAGCGCATGTTACCCACTTGCAGCACAAATCTTCCCTCGGTTCCCATGCATATGATCGTCCGATCGACACTTTTCCATCAACACAGCACATTCCAGCCAACTTGTCACCTGACCTAACACAGCACACCTACCCATCCACGGTGTACTTGCAAACCAACTCGTCACCTGATCCAACACCATGCACCTACTCATCCACGACGCACTGCCCAGTCAACCCGTTACCAGAATCCTCAAGATAATTAGTATTTAAGGTAGTGTAGAAAATAATGTATGTTATTTCTAGTTGTAGTTCATCAACAGACGTGTAAGGGAAGGCTCTACCCAAATAGAGTCAAGTTCAATAAAATAATTTTTTTTTTTAAATTTAATAAATAAGAATCTTAACTGATACATATACGCAATGTCATAACCCCATCGACAAAAAAATTGATATGTGAACAAACGTGCGTATTTTATTTGGCAAAAAACTCTCTTCCTCTTTCTACAATGGAAACGTTTAAAATCTGTTTGTAATGAGCCCCATGTTAAATCAATAAAATGTGGAAGATTTAAGACTCAGTCCATGATTAAACAGGTTATCACTCCGTTTGTTCTTCCAAATGCATGTTCCATATTGCGATCAAGAAAATTTTCAATTATTTTATTATTTTTATTATTTGCGATGAAGAAATAGATGGTTCTACGCAAACATGTTTAATGTTATTAGTTCGTTATTATGAACAAAGTACGTCTAAGATAGTTGATAAACTGTTAACTATTGTATATAAGACTGAGCAGTCTAATGCCGATTTTTTTTTTTAATGAAATTATAATTTTTTTAAAGGGAAACCAGATTCATTTCAAAAATCTTATCGGCCTGGCCACAGACAACTTTTCTGTGATGAAGGGGCTCACGGGGATAAAAACTCGACTTCAGAAATTAAATAAAAATATATTTTATTTAGGTTGTGCCTATCATTCACTGCATTTATGTGCATCAGCCGCAATAAGAAAAATTGAATATCGAATTGAAATATTCAATTTCAAGAATTTCAAGAAGCTTTTGACCTTGAAGTAGATAAAATCTAAAAAGACTAGGTGGTTGGAGCTGCATATGGCTGTTGACCACATTTTAGAGCAGTGGTTGTCGCTTATTAATTATTTTCGTTTAATAGTCTTTGAAAAAAAAGGCAAATCACAATCGACTTCAAAAGCCGAAAAAACTTTGAATAATTTAAATAATCCAGAATTTAAATTTTCACTTTTATTTTTGTCATATATTTTGGAAATAATAAACAATTTTAATAAGGCATTTCAATCGGAAAAGACACAGATACATATTTTGCGTAAGCGTGTTTCCATGATCTTTAAAACCATTTTATCAAATTTTGTTAAGGCAGAACTACTCGCTGATTCTTTAATACTTTTTGTGAAGTATAAATAAAAATCAAATTATTTAGATCTAAAACAAATGTTTTTTGGATTAAAGTCGGCTTTGTAAGATTTAAATGCAAATCAGAATACGGACACGGTGGTAGATTTATGTCAGACTAAAATGTATTTACTTTTATTTTATGTTGAATTGTGTGATCAACTAAAACTTCGATTTGATTTAACTGACAAAAAGTTAGAATTAGAATTGTTAGAACTTTTGGATCCAAAAGTACTGAAAGATATCCGACGATTCTTCCGCTTGTAAATGATTTTCCTTATTTTGATAATAATATAACAAACATAGAATCTCTGAGCTCAGAGTTCAGAAAGCGTATGTTTGCTAAAAATATAAAAATTAAGGACGACGAAGACGTTGTTGATTTTTGATCGAGTTTAAACTCCCAGAAAAATATATTAGAAGAAAATATGTTTAAGATTTTAAACCTCCTAAGGAATTAATAAGATATTTTTCTAAATTTAAATATGTTCAGGAGGGCTACGTCTTAAAAACTGCTTAGCATTTTAGTCACAATTCACAATCTGTATTGAATCATATAGAATAATATTTTATGAATTCGTATTATTTATCCTTTAAAGGAGAATCTATGTAATTGATGTTAAAAGAGAAAGTTCTTTTCTATAAAAAAATATAACAAATAAACGAATGTATGAATTTGTGAAACTTATTTTTTAAAAAGCTGTCATTGTTAAACGAATAACACTAGTCAATGTTATGTTTTCGTTATGAGCTATTAAATAAAATGAAAATAATTTCTATTATTGTATTATTTTTTTTAATATATTTTTGATCCATTATCTGCTTCACATTTTTCACATCTACTTCGTTTTTTTGGTCATTTTGTTTTAATTTCCGAACTCAGCATTCTCATCCCTGCATGAGACTACCCCCTTAACGCGCTATCCTGTATTTCTCTTGGGTGGTGTGGAAATACAGGAAAAAAAATTTAATGATACGAATCATAACATAAAAAGTATTTATAACAATATACAAATTTAAATTATATCAACCTTTTTGCACACGTGTTTTGATTTTGTACTTTCCAAAAGAATTTTTTATCCGTCCGAGTCTGAAAATAAAACGTTTTCATCGAGGGCTAGACACGGTACAGTTGATCGGTACATTGTATATTCCTTTCATCTGTTAAAAAAATAATGGAATGATTAAAATAGTTTTATACCTTACATATTTATCCATGTCTTCCTCGTTTTTGTTCGTTCTATAGGTATTTGTATTATGAAGGCCATTGTTTCCCTTTTGTTTACTTTCGTCGTCAGTTTAACTTTTCTAAACTTTTCCGTTAAATTTTAATTAAATCAACTTTCCGCATCGAAATTAAATGGGCTCACACGTATTAACGGACCTATAGGTACTTCACGTAGCTGGACATCACTTAAAATTAATGGGTATCCCGGGAAAAGAAGAACGTCTCATTCTGGTTTCTGGTTGTACCATATTAATCTCTGACTCTCAGGAATAGGCATTTTTTTCTAATGCTTGGCTTTGAAACAAGTATCAAAAAGTATCAAATTACATTTCTTGCGGAAAATTATTGTTCTTATTAAACAATTGGAACATTGAATTTATTTGAAATTTTTCATGTAATTTTTGTTGTTCATGCTGAACTTTTTTGATGCACTCTTTGGAAAATTGAAAATTGTGAATGTATTTATTATACTCGTAGATGCTTCAGTTGATCACAGACAGAGATGAAGAATGAGATATGCAACTTAAAATGGCCGCCGACGTTTGCCTACAAGCTGTGCGAGCACGTGGGTACATAAAGTCCTGTCAAAATTATGTAAACAATCGCGCACATTGTTATAATTCCATGAGTGTGTGTGGCGGGAGTACACTGCGGTAAAATGAAATGAGCTCACACGTATTCACGGATAGAGTCGTTTATAACGGGGGTTGTCGGCTTGGTACACAAACTCCTGTCAAAATTTCCTGAAAAATTTAGGGTGTCACGGGAACAGACGTACGAAAGTTGCATATCTCATTCTTCATCTCTGATCACAGACCAGTGAAGTGGAAGGTAGTGTTTCGGCTTGTTTACGACAGAAATAAACAAACAATAAAAAAATATAAGTGCGCGTTTAGGCGAAGTATTCGCGGAACCCCAATTAGCCTAGCGGTTAAGTGCCCGACCCGCAGTCGGAAGGTCGCCGGTTCGGATCCCAAGTCGGGAGGAAAGTTTTTTTTTTTTTTTTGTGTTTTCTCTGTTTCTTTCTGTTGCTTCTCAATTAGTTGGAAGTAGCAGAAGGAGATGTCGGGAGACGGCGGGGGAAAACCCGTACGTCGTACGGAGTCGGAATCGGGTGATTTATCATCCGATTTCGCAACACCGACCGTCGTCATGAAGAGGTGCAGAAGGGCCAACAAGAAGCCCAATCTAACTAAGCGCCCCTCCCTCACTACTTCGACTGAAAAGCTGCAGGTCGAAGTAAGGAAAGGGGCGCCATCACCAACACCATCAACGTCGAAAGCAGCTGGACAAGAACAACCAAAACCAGCGATCCCCGTGGAAGCGGATACTGCCTACCTTTCCTATGGTAGGGAAGGCCGCTACACGGGGGACAATAACCCCTTTGCACCCCTTTTATATTCGGCTACGGAGGAGGAGCGTAGCGAACTGGAACAGAAAGAGCGTACCCTACGTGCCCAGCTGCAGGCCGTAGTGGATAAGCTGAAGGAGATAAAGAAGAGGGACATAGAGCAGGCAACAGCCGCCCCACAGCAAAAGCAGCAACGACAACAGCAGCCGCAGAAAAAGCAGCAGCAACAACAACAGCCACAGCAGCAGAAACAGCAGCAACAACGACAGCCGCAACAGCAGCATCAGAAACAGCAGCCGCAACAGCAGCAGCAACAACAACAGCCGCAGCAGCAGAAGCAGCAGCAACGTCCTAAAAAGGAGAAAGTGCCACCCATCTTCACCTATACCACGGCCCTACGAGAGACCATCGATCTCTGTAAGTATGCTATTGGTGTAGGCAATTTTGAAATCAAATGTTTAGGCCAAAAACGCTATGCTGTTCGGTGCAAGACACTGGAGCAGCATAAGCGTATAAAAAGCTAATTAAAGGAGTCCACAACGGAGTTTTTCTCCTTCACGCCGAAGGCCGAGAGGTTGCGGACAGTGCTCCTTAAAGGCGTGGAGTCGATTGCAGACCCCGAGGAAATGCTCTCAGAGCTCAAAGAGTTCGAGAGTGATGACCCCAAATTCGTGGGGGTTAAGCCGTTCACTACGGTGAGCTCCCGACGGGAGAAGCGAGTTATTCCCTTCTTCTTGGTACAGCTCACACCCAGCAGCAAGCTGGAGAGGTTAAGGACTATCACCACCTTAGCGTCCCAGACTGTCACATGGGAAACATTAAAGAGGAGCGGAAACATTTTGCAATGTATCCGCTGCCAAAGGTTCGGGCACGCCGCGTCGAACTGCGAAATGCAGCCTCGATGCGTTAAGTGTGCAAAGAACCACAAGAACGAGGAATGCGACCTTGGGAAAGACAAGGTGGCGGATAGAGAGCAGCTCGAGTGTGTCTTGTGTAGGAACCGAGGGCACCCTGCAAACTATCGGGGATGTCCTAAGTTCCAGGACATCAAGAAAGAAAACCTGGCCCGTAAGCAGAAGGTCGAGGAGAAGCGGCCCTCGGGTCGCTTCCAAACACCAGCCGTCACATCCCAATTGACCTACGCCCAAATGGCGGCAGGTTCGGGAAAGACGGTACAAAAGCCCATGACTGTTCCTAAAGCCCCAGTGCCTGTCTCTAAGGCAGGTGGATGTCTGTTCGATCTTGCTCGCAATCCAAGGGCAGATTGGGCAGCTCCAGCAACAGATCCTGGAGACGGCGACCCGAGTAGATAGTATCTACTCGCTTCTTCCGGGCCTAGCGCACCTAAGGTCGTGATGGGTACGCTGGTAGAGAGGCCCTTGAAGATCCTGTCGGTGAATGTAAATTCACTGATAAGGATCGAGCGACGAGCCGAACTTTTTAACCTGTTGCAGGACGAAAGCCCCGATGTACTCTTGGTTAGCGAAACAAAGCTAAACCAGAAGCACAAAATCCGGCACAGTTCTTATAGAATAATTAGAAGGGACCGACCCAACGCTATTCAAGGCGGGGGAGTTGCGATCTTTATTAAAAACAATTTTAAACATAAACTCATATATAGCGGTGAAGTGCGGAGGTTCCAGGTGTTAGAGGCCTGTATTGTGTGCATTCCTCTCCGAAACGGAAAGAGAATGTACATTGTATCAGCCTATGCACCTGAAGCACCTCAACCCAATATTTTTATCGCAGAGCTCGAAACACTTTTTCGATCTCTGCGCTTAAACTCGGTAGAAAACTTCTACATTCTGGCCGGCGATTTAAATGGCAAACATGGTGATTGGGGAAATAACATTCCTAACACTAGGGGGAGCCTACTAAGCCATTGGTGGGTTCTTCGCAGCATTGAATATAGAGTCAAGTTGCTCGCAACGGATAGTCCGTCGTATCCTAGGAGCGGCTCCTATCTGGACCTAATGCTAATAGACTCTCGACTGAGACTGGCAGACACGAACGAATGGTCTATTAACTGTCTGCGGACGATTGTATACGACAGTGACCATTGCGGACTATGTGCCGTGATCACAGTACCTGACGAGTTCGCGGAGATGGCAGAGTGTGTCCAAACGCACCCCTACGATTACAGTAGGGTGTGCTGGCCGCGGTTTGCCAATTCCCTGACGAGAGCGTTCACTTCGAGCGCCTCCTTTCCACCGCCTAATAGGAACCTGTCAAACTACGAGATTGACAGGTATCTCAAACAAATGGACGATGTCATTAAACAGACAATGAACAGTACGATACCACGCCAAAGACAGCACGATACCGCAAACGTATACCGAAACGCGACAATCGACGCACTGCACAGACAGAAAAGTAGACTCCTGACAAGACTCAAACTCTTGTACAGGCGGTTTACCGACAGACAAAACTCGGAGGTCAGGACACTGAAGTCACTGATTAAAAATATCCAACAGTTAATCAAGGAAAATTACAGAATATCTGTAAGTTTGCATTGGAACAACAGAATTCGTGCTGTAAAATCCAACAGCGCGAGTATGTTCCCGCAAATAAATAAAATATTTCGGAGAAACAATCAGAATGACATTCAGGATCTAAAGCTTCCGAGAACGTCAGACAATGAACGCTTGCTACGAACAGTTAGCATCGATCCGGAGAGCGCCATCCTGGATGACGACTTCTTCGTGATCGAGGATCCTCAGGAGAAGGTGGCGACAGTGGGAGCTGTCTTCCAGGAAGTGTACAAGGTGAATGATAGTATTCGCCCGAACCACGACCTGGAAGATAGAGCCCTGCTTCATCACTTCTATCTTCAAAATGATATCGATCATTGGCGATCAGAGAACCTTGGTTTTACAAGGTTCAATGAAGATTTCATGGCAAACAATGTCATCGCCAATGAGGGGGTTAATACCCTGTTCATATCGACGGAGGATCTTCAGATGATCTTCGAGTCATTAAGGAGGAAAAAATCCGCGGGAGTCGACGGTATATCCAATGTTGTGCTTAGGCACCTTCCGCCAGTGGCTGTAGAGAGGTACACCATCCTGTTCAACAATGCACTGAATAATGCATATTATCCAGTGCACTGGAAGACAGCGGTGGTGCAACCAATTCCCAAGAGGGGTAAAGACACATCTAACCCGGAAAATCTCCGGTCAATAAGTCTCCTTCCGAGTATCAGCAAGGTTTTCGAGAAGGTGATCCATAGGGCCCTGTCTAAATGGGTTGAGAACAATAAAATCATACCGGATAACCAATTCGGTTTCAGAGCGGGGCATGACACTATTCATGCTGCGTCGAAGCTCGTATCGGATATCCAGTGGAATAAATGCAAGAACCAATGCACGGGTGCCTGTTTGATTGACTTGGAAAAAGCCTTCGACATTGTATGGCTAGAAGGACTTTACTACAAGCTCAGTCGGTTGGGCATAAGTAAACCACTGTTATATATGATTTTTGACATGTTAACCGGTAGAAAGTTCGTTGTCAAAATTGTCCACGTGACTTCTACCCAAACATTTGATATTAACAACGGACTGCAACAGGGTACGGTGAACTCGCCGATACTTTTCAGCATTTACTTTAGTGATCTGATAGCGTCAATAGCGTCCGTGGACGATTTAATTGCGTACAGATTAGGTCCAATGATTGACGTCATTGTTACTCTTCTGCAGCGTGACTTCAGCAGTATTGTGATGACTAGAAGTTGAAAATCGCACAAATCAGAATCTATATTGTTCAGAACGCCTTTGTCTAGGGCCTCTCGGGACACTAGAAAAAATTGGCACAAGTTCCTAATTTTTGGACCGGACGGTGGTCCACTGGCGAGACAAAGTGTAGTAGGTATCTACCTTGGGATCGTGCTGGATCAGTATCTATATTTTAACAAATATGTAGATGCTGCTCTGGCAAGGGCCCGGGGCGCTTTCGCTCCGACATAATGGCTGTTTCATAGCAGCCAACTTGATTCCAGAGTGAAGGTAATCTGCTACATGGCCTTAATCAGGCCCATGGTTGCCTATGGATGTCCCGTCTGGTTCAATGTGAGAGCCAGCTTAATGGAAAGGATTCGGGTGTTTGAGAGACAATGTCTCAGGACGTGTCTGGGGCTACATAGGACACCCGAATCTGAGTACACGAAATTTTACCCGAACGAGGTCCTCTACAATAGGGCCAGGATTGTACGGGTAGATAATTTTTTGATCAAACTGATTCGAAGCCACGTTGCGAGAGCAATGACTTCGGTCAATAGCCTGATCTTCGGGGCTTACTACCCCAACGATTTATATCACGAGAGAGTGCGACTTAATGGCTTTGTGCCGCCAGAAGCATTTCTCTATTTAGATAGATGTGGGCTGATCCAGGATAGATTGGCGGTACCGCTAATCTTCCACGTGGGTCGCAATTCCGTGGAACGGCGATTCCTCTACGAACCCGATGTCGCGCTCCGTGAGCCCGAGCGCCTCAGGTTCTGTAGATCGGTCTCACGCCGGGATCGAGGAGACGTAGTCCGACAGCATCAACGCTTTTGGTGGCTGGAGAGAGCTACGTCAGTGGACACTTTGAGAGCTTCAGCCTCTTCAAGGCATCGCCTGCCAACACCAATGGCAGGCTTACATAGGCTAGGGTAGGGTAAAGTAGGGTAGGGTAGGTAGTAGGGTATGTATACGTTTAAAAAAAAAAAAAAAAAAAAGATAATATATATATTAAATATATATTATGTATATAATTTATATATATATATTTTAGTTAAGGTAGAATAAGTTAGGTTTAGTTACATTAAGGTAGGCTTAAGTTTTATTGTAATACAAATGATCATATGCTAAGTTTTTAATAAAAAAAACATTTTTCTTAGCTTAAGCTAGATATAGTAATGTTAGTGGTAAGTTGATATAGTAGTCGAAAGACATAGATTTAAGTTGTTACGTCTATTTTAGAGTGTCCGCCTAGGGCCAGTAAGATATCTAGATTGTTAAGATAGTTAAGCTAGTTTTTAAGCATTTTTGTCTAGGGTAAGATAGATCTAAGAAGTTATGAATAAAAATGAATTAAAAACTAAACTAAACTAAACTCGTAGATGCTTCTATAAGCCCAAATTAATTTTTTTTAACAGATGTTCGGAAGAACTTACGTTATTGCAGTACATATCATGAAGATCTAGGCCTCCCATGTATTTGTTGTACAGATCCAAAGCTACTGGAAAATATAATTCAATTTTAGATTGAGCTTCTCAACTATATCTCTTTGAAGATAATAAAGGATTACACCTGTAATGTTATTGGCGTCACTGTTATGGTCATGCTTTACAGCATATGTAGCTGTTGGAGACTATTTATCACGCCCTATTCATTTGATCCGATTCTCTCTAATGGTACCAGTAGACCTCAAATCTAATTTCTGCAAATGCAGAATTAATTCTAACTTCGTTACAAAATTGTCGAAATATAGATGAAATTGAGGTATCTTTTGAATGGTTCTAATAGATAGATGGACAGATTCTGTATTTTCGTCTATAATGTACAGTTTAATTTCTATCACACAATTTACATACAGGGATTGATAATTAATGTTTATTTTTCTACTGAAGTATTTATTTTTAAGTTAGAAAAAAAAAAGTTTTAAATGGTTCATAATGTGAAGAAAAGACGACAAAAAACCTTCAATATAAGAATGGTTCTAATAAATTCAAGACTACACGAAAACCTTTGGCATTATGCTAATTTATAATTCTTGATTAGGAGAAAACCTGTCGCACGTAAGCTGAATTGATGATGAATTGCCTACAAACAAGTTATTTCATAAGATTTGGCCATTATTCGATCTATTGATAGAGCGGTTCTTCATATGCCAAATTTTAGAATGTTATTTTGTAGCAAATTCAGCAATACATACGTACACGTCATCCTTGGTCCTCCTTGGTCCATCCTTGGTGATTATTTTAGTTTTTGATTTTTTCGAATTCATTGCAAGAGATTGCAGAGGACATTATTTCAAAAGATAAAAATGGATCTGTTGACCAATAATCTCGTTGCGACTTTCTTTCTTTCTTAAGTTCTTTTATGGCCTTTTTTAATTTGGGTTTTAGTTCAGGAGATCGATTCGATAGCCATAGTTTTCGAATATTTTTTGGTATCTGATTTTCCTTAGTACGTTTTGGGGAATGTGGGACTTACGTTACCCGGGGGTAAGCTCTGGCATGGATCCATTCAATGCATGTATTATGGTGTGATTGAGGTGAATAATTTAATTTTTTAGACCGCCAGGAAATTTCAAGGGAATATTGAGTATTAAATATTGTTGATGGTTCCCAGACAGTTATTTTGTTGTAGTCTTCTGTTGTGAGCAAGCTTGAAATGTAGCTTTGGTCACGTAGACGATATTAATGGGGAACTAATCGGACGAGAGTTCAAGGCAAGTGTTTGCGGTCAAGCTTGTCCCCGGTTACCTTTATGTATAAAGAAGTCTATAAAATCAGGTTTTTTGTTCATGTCTGCGGGCAAATATGTTGGTTCTCTTGGGCTGAGGACATTTACGTTTAATGAGTTAAGTGCACCCAAAGGTGTTTTCTTTTCTGTTTGTTATTCTAGAGCCCCAGGATATATCATATAAACATATTAGTTCCAAAGTTAAATTCCGTGTCCAAACACAATCCTTCGACATAGCGCAGTTCAGTATTTATCCAAAAAGAAACAAAAATAAAATGAAACCAGAATGAAAATTAGTGAACAAAGTTGAAGAGAAACGTCAAGTGAAAAGTGAATAATTTTGCCGAAAAAATTAATAATAATTTTTCGAGCCGAAACTACTCGGTTTTTATAAGCTTTTTCATTTACTCTACTCATATAAGGTGAAGCCAGTTGTTCATTTGAGTTTTTCTTCCGAACGCTTATGTCCAAAGGTCTGGTGCGACTTGGGTATTGTGGGTATTCTTGTCAGGTAATCTACAACTAACAAATGTTTATTACCTGTATTTGGGTCCTTTGTTGTCTAGTGAAGCAAGACTGTACAGCCAAAAGCAGTTCTAACGGCACCAATCTTACGTCAATATCTTTATCGCCCCGAGGTTGCTATGCTTCATCTTTAGCCCTGTTTTATATTACGACTCAAAATTGTCCCATTGAATAGTTGAAAACAGCTAAACAGATCACCTCCAAATCCGATGAGAGCTCTACGAAAAACTAATTATTATTTTTGACTTCTGAACGGTTTTTGGTGTAAAAGCACATGAAGGAAAGTGTATTAAAAACTTGAGATTCAGCTCCACTTTCTGGCCTTTCAATAGCATCAAGCTTATATTTTTCCCCTATTTCGTCAAGCTTTTCTCCAACTCCCAATATGTCAGGTGTGCATCCTTCTCTACATAAATAAATTAGTAGATTTGTCTTTCCCCCATTCCTTTAAAGAATCAAGTAAGGCTGAAGCAATTTCCTTTGCCGAGGAAATTGACTGAATTCCTTCAAGACAATCAACAGCACCTACATGTTGCGGTCTCCCTATGTTTGTGGAAGAATTCCTCCAGAAATGTGGAGATGTACTTTAAAAGAATAATAGTGCTATTTCTTGTTGCAAAATTTAAAATCTGTCTTCAGAAACGTTATTCGTCGGTGAAAATGAGGGTTAATCTAATTCTGCCAAACACCATCAGTCATTTGTAGACATCTTCTTAACTCGAGTGAGTTGAAACACACACTACAAAGAAATTTGAAATATAAAAAATACTTCGGAAATGACGAGCCGATGGGTTCCCCTTTTGATGTGTGTGCCAAATGCTAACAGACAGTAGGTGTATTTTATTATGCTATCCAGATCTTATCCGGATCATGAAAAGTATCCGTACGCAGTTGATTTTTTACATTTTTCTTAAATAATGAGGAAAAGTTGCAATTCTTTTTGATAATATTATTTATTTACTTAAAAAAATAACAAAATAACTAAATAAAACTTATTTCATAAAGAATTTAAAAAAAAAAAACAGTTTTTCATATTTTTGGCGTTGGGCGATCTCACAAAAGTATACATGCGCTCGATTACGGATAAATTTACCGTTACATTTTCAATTAATTGCGTTCTTCTTTGTTTGTCCAGTATTCAGTCATCGTATTTCTGTGCCAGAGAACGCTGCATTTGTAAAAATCGGGAACAAAATGCCTAAGTCAAAGGAAATTTCTTTGGAAGTCGTTGCCTGAAGGAACGCGATCTCTATTGCAGAGTAGCAAGGAAAAAGTCATTCTTAAGAGAGATTAACAAGGCAAAACGTTTAGCATATGCCCGGAAATACCATAATATTCATTTGACAGATCCTTCGTTTTGGGAACGCGTCATTTTCACTGATGAATGTAAATTCAATGTTTTTGGTGGTGATGGGCGCGTTAAAGTCTGGCGAAAAAAGAACACCGAACTTGATCACAAAAATGTTGTTCCCTCTGTAAAACATGGGGGAGGATCTGTCATGGTATGGGGAGCGATGGCGGCAAATGGCGTCGGTATTCTAAGGTTTATCGAAGGAATTATGGATAAGCACATGTACATAACCATTCTAAAGGATAGTTACCTTCCTAGTGTAGAGAAACTGGATTTAAGGGACAAAGCTGTTTTATTACAGGACAATGATCCAAAGCATTTTCCAGCTCTGGTAAAGGAATGGTTGCTTTATAATGTTAGAAACAAGCTGGAACATCCACCACAATCTCCTGACTTAAATGTCATAGAGCTTTTGTGGGATCATTTGAAGCAACAAGTCAGAAAAAGAAATGTCACTTCGATTTCAATGCTTAAGACAGTTCTGGTCGAGGAATGAAATAATATAACCCCAGAAACAACACGTAGGTTAGCAGTTTCCATGCCTTCCCGATTGTCTGCAGTAATTGTAGCCAAAGGAGGCCATACCTCGTACTAAGCATGTAAAATTTTTTAGTTATTATTATTTTTTAAATGCGTATGTATACTTTTGTGAGATCACCCAACGCCAAAAATATGAAAAACTGTTTTTTTTTTTAAATTCTTTATGAAATAAGTTTTATTTAGTTATTTTGTTATTTTTTTAAGTAAATAAATAATATTATCAAAAAGAATTGCAACTTTTCCTCATTATTTAAGAAAAATGTAAAAAATCAACTACGTACGGATACTTTTGTGAGTGTGTGTACGTGGACCATATCTATTGTGATATACTCTAAAGATCACATACTTGTACATCTGTAGTTAACATTCAGAGTTACAGTTAGAATATTCGTCGAATGTTCAAAGGCTTTCTAATTTGATAATGAAATTATATTGTTTTACTGAGTTCAATAATGACTTTATAGTATTTTATTGCAAAATAACGGATTAACAATTCAGAATAAACCAACGGTGCTTCTCCGTGCATAATTTTGAAATTTCCTGATCTCTTTGTTCTTTGTATGTTGCTTAAGATGCGCTTCACACTTCTGTGTGCACCTTACAAGTAAGTGGATAGTTGCATAGTGCTAGTTTAAAAATGAAAGATCCAAAGTGGACAAAGGTCACTATCTATACACTCCAGAAAGATGTCTGCATAGCCCAGTAGTTCATTTGCCTCCAATACCATCTTTATTATAGTTTGTACATCCAAACAAATTCCGCTAACAACCATCGACACCGAATAGCGCACACCAAGTAAAAGAATGTCAAATTGATGCGCAACACTGCGAAATAAAGAGATGCACCATGTAATAACCACTGCAGCTTTGAATGTCAGTTCAAAAGGAAATCCCCAAAAGTTGCTCGTCAAAAAGATGCGACATGTAATACTTAACTAAGTACGCTAACTCCCTCACTAACCTAAATCTCTATTGTTTCGGTCAGTCATCACCTTCGGTGAAGTTCATTGGCGAGCCAATAACTACAGCCCCATTAGTATCTTCTATTTGCACTTAATCGCTTAAATGTAATCTTTCGCATGTTTGACAAGTTATGTATTGAATGTACATATCATCGGATGTAAATATCAAATGCACTATTTTGGTTGATAAATGAAGAAGGTTGCCGTTATTATCTAATGGGCGTGCTTTTGCCTCTTAGAAATTTCTAGAACAATCTAGAACATTCGAGAGCAGAGTGTTCGGGAACATCCTAGATCATTGTGGAACATTCCAGAAAATCTCGAATGTTGTGGAATATTCTAGAACATTGTGAACCATTCGAAACCTTTTTTTATGGGTGGTGCTACATATTGATAGGGGTGTATAAAACGAGATCCGTCGTGGGTTCGAACGTTCGGGAGCATCCCCGAACATCCCGGATCATTGGTAGGAGTATAAAAAGCATGATCCGACGTGGGTTTGAACGTCAGTTTCTTATCAGTGAAGTGCAGTGAATGAATAATAACAAATATTGAAGTGTGAGTAATCAAAGTGATACAAAGTGAATGAATATGAATCGAAAATAAAGTATGAAAAGTTTTTAAAGTGTACTTATTGTATTTCTTAATAAAAAAATATTTTATACAATGTCTATGTGTTCACAAAAAAGGTCCGAAGAATGTCGTAAACAACTACCGCCCCATCGCCAAACTGTCACACATACTCAAACTTTTCGAAAGTATTTTGTATGACACTGTAAGTTTCGATTGCAAATCTCTAATCTCCTTCAAACAACATGCTTTGTCGAATTTGTGTCCTCACACTCTCAGCATTAAAGAATGGAAATGAGGTCGACGTCATTTCAACTGATTTCAGCAAAGCTTTCGACAAAATCTCCCACAAACTAATACTCTTCAAAATGTCTTCCCTTGGCTCTAAACCCACTGCGTTGAAGTGGATATCTTCTTATTTAAAAGACCGTTTCTACAGTTTTCGTTTCAGATATCCAACCCCTTCTTAGCTTCTTTCGGCGTTCCCCAAGGCAGCCACCTAGGTCCACTTTTTTTTATTTTTACCATAAACGACATTGAGTTTGTCATCAAACATTCCCACCTTTCACTGTCCGCTGACGACACCAAGTTCTTCAAGACCATTTTCTCGCAACAAGATTCTTCCCTTATTCAATCGGATCTGAACAACTTTTCCATTTGGTGTTTCAAAAATTGTTTGGAACTTAACATTTCCAAATGTCAATTAATTACCTTCTCACGTAAACGAATCAAACCTCCCCCTCATCTCTACTTCCTGAATAACCAGCCCCTCTCCACCGTTCAGGCTATCCGCTATACTATGTGACCAAGAGCTCAATTATCGCGCACGAAATAATTCATAAAATCAACTCTGCACTCGGTTTTGTGAAACGTTTGTCTAAAGAATTCTCCAATCCCTAGGTGATTCGATCCTTCTATATTACCTTTGTTTGTCCCCTTCTCGAATACGCATCTGAAGTGTCGCCCCTTATCAACAAACCCACATATCTACGAGTAGGATCGGAAGCATCCAACGTCGGTTCCTAGGTTCGCTCTTCGAGGTCTGTCCTGGAACAATTCTTACCGTCTTATCAAGAGCGTCTTAAAACTAATCAATTCGAGTACGTTGGACGAAAGAAGAAAGGTATCTGACATCCTCTTCTCTCATAGACTTCTAACAGGTACCAGTGACTGAGCCATCCTTTATAACTCCATATCTCTTAACCACAAATCCTCGTAATACACGCAATCTTCGTCTTTTCCATGCCTAAAACTCTGTCTTCTCAATAGCCTTTCTTTCTTCCAATTATAGTTTTTAAGGATCGCGTCCCCTAACCCGTTCTTAGTTATTAAGTTCGATTATGTTAGCTTGAATTAAGCTCAATAAATGGGGGTGTCTGCCCCCATGAAAATGAAAAAAAATTAAATTAAAGTAAAAAAGGAGGAGATCTTGCGCAAGTTCTGAAGCTAAATGGCGAAAACACCGCAAAAGCGAAACACTCGAAGAAACACGTTTATGTTCCCGACGAACGAGAATGAACACCGTAAGAAGCAGAAAAACCGAAGAACAACGAAATGAATGAATTGAAAAATCAAGAATTGTGACACAATCTCATAATAAGCAAGCGTAAGCCACCTATGAAAATATTACTCTACGGGAGACAAGTAAACAATACAACATAACCAATGAAGCATCCCATATGTACATATGTATATATGTATAAGTAACAAACACAAATATGTCGTAATTGGAAAAATTGATAACATCTGCCAATTTTGCAAAGCGAAAAATATTCAGTAAAGAAACATTAGATAGAAAAGTTCGATTACCACCACTGGAAGCACCTCTTCAGGAATTTCTACATTACATTACCGGGGAAACTCCAGAATCAATGCGTTTTCTTCAAAATATAAAACCGTACAATGCCTGCTTCCAAATGACTTCTTTCGGTGTCACTTCGATCATAGTGAAGTCTTAGTGGCCTTGTATAATCTCAATTGGTCTGATGTATTGGTCTGATGTATATTATAAATACAACAACATCTTGACGTAAACAATTTGTTGTCGAAATGGCAGTCGGGATTTCGATCAAAACACAGTTGTGAATCTGCAGAAATGAAGGTAACAAACGACCTTAGATTCTCATTGGATGCCGACAACATTGGAGTATTAGTATTGCTTGATTTTTCCAAAGCGTTTGACTATGTATTGTATATTAAACACTCAATACTGTTTATGAAGTTAAAACAATATTTCAGTTTCTCCTCCTCTTCGATAAGATTACTCCAAACTTACCTACATGACCGTACTCAAACTGTAATTACGGAATGTCAACTCCTTTTCCAACTAATATAGGGGTCTCCCAGGGCTCTGTTTTGGGACCACTTCTATTCACGTTATATAATAATGATCTCCCACAAGTGATACGGAATTGTAAAATTCATATGTATGCGGACGATGTCTTATTATATCTCTCACGCCCAATCGGATCAAGTGAAGATTGTATAAGGAGAATCAATGAGGATCTTTGCAGCATTGCATTGTGGTCATCGCAGAACAAACTCAAACTAAATCCCTCTAAGTCCACGAGTATTATCTGCTCAAGAAGTACTTTTGACCTACATACTTTTCCACCAATAATTCTAGATAGTGACATCATATCTGTTGCAAATAATGTAAAATATCTGGGGTACCAAATTAATTCGTCACTAACATGTTGTAATGCTATAACTGACACCATTAAAAAAATGTACACCATTAAAAAAATGCTTGCGATACTTACGACACTCCGCTTACGTGTTAAATTTATCGATAAAACTACGTCTTTTTAAAAGTGTAATCTTGCCGTTCTTTACCTATAATTGTTCTGTCTACCCTCATCTTGACTGTGAATGTAAAAGAAGGTTAAATGTTGCTTTTAATGACTGTGTTCGTTTTATCTATAATGTTCCTAGGTATTGTAGTGTGTCTCATCTTAATGCTGGGGTCTTAGGTATGAAATTGGATGTGTTTCTTGATTTTCGTAATATTTTGAAACTATGTATATAAAATTATTCGTCGCACATGCCCAGAGTACCTTTACGACATGCTAACATTTGCACGTTCAGCTCGCGGTCTAAAATTAATTTTACCACGCTTTACACATTGTATTGGAGAACAGTCCTTCCTGAAATTCGCCTTTGGAACCGCCTTCCGCACGAATTGCAGACAATACAAACATTCGCCGAATTCCGAAGGAACCTTTTTTTATATCTTTCTGAGAACAGTACCATAAGTTAGAAATTATAGTTGTAAATTACGTCGATTATGTTTTTTTCCATATAAGGACAAATCTGTCACAAAATGGGATCATAACTACCACTATCCAACGAAGACTATATGTACATTTCTGCAAATATATTTCATCAGAAATGAAGGAAAAGAAATTGATTAACCATGCACAAACATCAGTTGATTGAGACGAGAAATAATCCAAGATGTACAGAGGATCTTACACAAATACTATCAACTTATTCACTTATTTAAAACAGCACTAGACCGAATGATTTGTGATGACTAGGGCTAGGATTTCAATGCATTTGAATTTTTTTTGAGACACATTAGAAACACTAGGATAAATTATCTTTCCGATTCATGAATTTTCCTTTAAATTGGCATCCAATCGTTATTGCATATTTTTGCATATTTTTCTATAAATGCATATTTTGCATATTCTTGCATATTTTTAATAATAAATGCATATTTTGTGCATATTTCGAAAAATTAACTCAAAATTAAAAAAAAAAAAACAAAACCGTAAAAATGCACACGCACCATTCAATTTCTTATATTCTTTTTTCATTTTGAAAACCTAAGTTAAAACTTAAAGTAACACATACTACTATTATTATTTAATTTTTCAAATGAAGATCTTTATGTTTTTCTTCACCTTTCTATTTATTTAATTAATATTTTTGTTTTTTATTACAAGCGCAACTAAGTTTTGGTTTTTTTTTTTTTTGATGAAAATGCAACTTTATTGTGAAAAAAAAACGGTTACAAATGAATCATTCAAAGTATTGCCCACCGCTAACAATAACAATAACTTTTTCCCATCTTTCTGGCAGAGCTCGCATACCGTCACGTTCGTTTTTTGAGGCTGTCCACGAATCAAGCCATTTTGAGATGTCTCATATGAATGGAACTGCTGATCAGCCAGACCATGTGCCATCGAACGGAACAAGTGATAATTGGACGGCGCAATATCTGGGGAATATAGCGGGTGGGGTAGGACATCCCATTTGAGCGTTTCTAAGTAGGTTTTAACGGGTTTGGCAATGTGAGTCCGAGAGTTGTCATGCTGTAGAATCACTTTTTCGTGCCTCTGCTCGTATTGTAGCCGCTTTTAGCTCCGTGCTCCGCTCAATCGCATCAATTTAGTTCGATACCGTTCCCCAGTGATGGTTTCGTTTGGTTTCAACAGCTCATAATAACTAACACCGCCTTGATCCCATTAAATACACAGCATAACCTTCGCATCGTGAAGCCGACGACATAGAAGTATGACCGGGCTGTCCCCATGAATTTTTTCTCTTTGGGTTTCTGTAATGAAGCCATTTTTTATCACCCGTAACGATGCAATGAAGGAAATCCTTCCTTTTTTGCCGCTGGAGCAGTTGTTCGCAGGCGAAAAAACGATGCTCAACGTCTCTTGGCTTCAAGTCATAAGGAGCCCAAATTCCTTGCTTGGCGGGTAACTCCTAATACTAAAGCAAGCTCTTTTTGCGTTTGGCATGGACCCTCATCAATTCAGCGTCTTCGAAGATTTTTGGCCTTCCTTCGAACGGTCGTCAACATCGAAATCACCGTCTTTGAAGCGACGGAACCAATCACGGCACGTTGTTTCACTTAGAGCAGCATCTCCGTAAACTTTTTGGAGTTCGCAAACAAAATCACTAAATGTGTCAAAGCGGTTTGTTTACCATAAGTCTAAGCTTGATTCATGACGTTTTGGATACGTCACAATCGACCAGCACTTACTACTAGAGCCATGTCTTGATAAACAGCGAGAACTTAGTTGCACACCTAATAGTTCTTAAAATAAAAAGACTGAATTTTCCTAAAAACAAGATAACATGTTTTTTTGTTTTTCATTATAAAAATGACAAACCAAATTACAGTCGTACAGTTTAACTGTTCGCTATAGCCCACGGTCGTTTTATCCGACTTTTCAAAAATAGAAAGATTACTTATGCAAAAACCAACCACGTGGGGGAAAATTGGTCGTTAAAAGCGACTGGTCATTATAAACCACATCGTTATAGGTGGGTTAAAGTGCATATTTCCCATTTTTAAGAGCATATTTTAAGCGCATATTTTGCGTTTTTAAGTGCATGAAAATCCTAGCCCTAGTGATGACTATAAACTATTGAGATGACGGATGTCATTTTAAATTGAAACAAATCCAACTTGTGTAGAAACAAACAAAAAGTCACTTCCAAAGAGTTGTGTTCTTACCGCTAAATGATCAGAGACAATGAAACATGCCTTCGCGATCATAAATGCGAAAACATTGAAAATACCACATCTTAGGAACCGTTAGATGCTGGATGTACAGAATTGAATGGCAATAACGGGGACTGCCTCATTCATACAATCTCATATGGTTACACGACAGAATTCATCCCACGGATATTGACAAAATTATCCAAGCTGAATTTCCCAATCCACAAGAAGATCTGGAGCTGTAAAATATGTATATACATAGGTATGTAGTTGTAAAGAACATTATTCACGGACCATGCGGGACATCAAACCTCAGTTCGCCATGTATGAGTGATGGAAAATGTTCAAATATCCAAAACCATACTTGGACGACACACAAACTGGAGATGATGGTATTCACAAATACAGAAGACGAAGCCACCCAAAAAAGGTGGCTACACAGTTAAAATCAGAGATAGAGACAGAGACGAACTGAAAATCGATAATCAATGGATACTACCATATAATCTACTACTTTCAGAATGTTGCAAGTACACATAAACTTAGAATATTATAATTCAGTGAAATCCATTAAATATGTCTGTAAGTATGTGAACAAAGGCAGTGACATGGCTGTATTTCAAATAGCCAAAGCAAAACAGAAACAGCATTTTTGAAAATGCTATAAAAAAAACTACTGAATATTTTCTCAAATTTCTTTTTTTATTTGAAAGTACAATCCTTCTGGTTAATAATGGAAAATAATTTCATTCAAATGGCTACCTCGGCTGGCCATGCAGTAGCCTACACGATCGGTCCAATTTTTAAGCACATTATCGATTGTGTGCAGCTGTATTTCACCAATGGCTTCACGAATATTGTCCTTTAAAGCGTCAATTGTCTCTGGCTTGTCGGCGTAACACTTATCTTTGACGGCACCCCACAAATAATAGTCCAAGGGTGTCAAATCGCAGCTCCGAGGTGGCCAAACGACATCAGCTCTGCGGCTGATAATGCGATCTTCAAAAACAGGGCGCAAAACATCGAGTGTAGCTTCGGCTGTGTGGCACGTAGCGCAGTCCTGTTGAAACCAAATGTTGCCAATATCCTCCTCTTCAATTTTTGTGAACAAAAATTCGTTCAACATGGCCCGATAACGATCGCCATTGACTGTAACGGCCACTCCTTGCTCATTTTCGAAGAAAAATGGCCCAATTATGCCTCTGAACCAAAATCCGCACCAAACAGTGGCTCGTTTTGGGTGCACCGGCTTTTCAATGTATGCGTGCGGGTTTTCTGTGCCCCAAATGCGACAATTTTGCTTGTTTACATACCCGCCAAGATCAAAATGAGCTTCATTTGAAAAGATGATTTTTTTGGCAAAATCGGCATCTTCTGTAAGTCGATCGCAGGCCCACTTAGCGAAGCGAAAACGCATTGGATGGTCAGTTGGCTTCAACTCCTGAACCAATTGGACTTTGTATGGCGTCATACCAAGGTCTTTATGCAAAATTCGTCTCAATGATGTCTCCTAAATGTTAAATTGTTGAGAACGACGGTGAATTGATGTTGATGGCGCTTCACGCACACTTTCTGCCGCAGCAGCAATATTCTCGGGTGTACGCACTGTTTTTGGCTTTTCACGATTTGGTTTATCGATGAGGATGCCAGTTTCTTTCACTTTTTTCACAAGATAACGAACATACGGAGCTGACGGTGCTTCTCTTCTTCCAAAATCCGTACGCAATTTTCGCACACATTCTGCAACATTACCATGATTTTCAAAGTAATGTCGCAATATTTCCCAGCGTTGTTCAAGCGTATACACAACCATATTCGTTCAGCGGAAGGATAAAACTAATTATCTGTCAAATCAGACATGAGCTAAGTGTTACCATTCACGAAATAAGCACTACTTGAAAAAAAAACGTTAGATGGCGGACCCTTTACAACTTGGTATGCCAGTACTACGACAAGATGCTTTCAGTGTGTTAAATTTCGAAATTACAAACATTGCTCACGACAAACCACTTTTCTATGACAATCAAATAAAAATGTACAACGTTGTCATGGGCCGGATCAACAACATTGGCGGAATTATTTACTTGGATGTACCAGGCGGCACCGGAAAAACGTTTCTAATAAATCTATCGCTGGCAGAAGTACGTCCTAAACAATACATCGCACTGGCACTGGCATAATCTGACATTGCCGTCACACATACGGAAGGAGAACGAACAACATATTCCATCCTACAACTACAGTTGTATATAGCCTAAGAACAATTCCCGATCTCAAGAGCATCTGGCCGAGATGGACTTCATAAACAAGCGAAAATTATCTTGTGGGACGAATGTACGGTGGTACATAAAAAATCACTTGAAGCCATGGACAGCATATTACAAGATTTGCAAGGAAACTCTGAAGTGATGGGAGGAGCTCTACTCATACTCTCAGGAGGTTTTCCGCAAACATTAATTTCAAACATTGTTCATAACTATACCAATCCGGAGTGGCTATTTCAGAGGGCAATTTTAGCAACTAAAAATAATATCGTCGACGAATCAACTTCAATATTCAAAAGAAAATTCCCGGTGAAGAGAGAATACACAAATCGATCGACACGATGGTAAACGTTGAGGAAAGTGTCAACTTTTTAAATTTTTTGCAAGTACCAGAAATGCCAGGAATGCCATTATATTGTCTTCGACTGAAAATTTAATCTCTGATCTTATTACTCAGAAATGTCAACTCACCAAAACTATGTAATGGTACATAGATAATCATCAAACAGCTATCGAAACAGCAGAGACTCTAACTTAGAAATACCTATGAGTATAGGAGAATTGAGAATTTCCGTGGCATAAAATGGATGTTTGTCAGTGCCTTTTGTTCTCATTTTGTTTTTCTTTCTCTAATTGATTTGCATTGGGGAGCGGGGAAGGTACATTATCCACGCAATAGAACATAAACTCGAGATCAGCCACTAACACATTTACACACTTTTCGTGAAACAGCTTTTTACAGTCATTACACTCAACTTTTTGCTCAGATACAAAACATTTTGTTGTGTTATTTTTTTGTTTAGATTTAATTTACTTGGCAAAGGAGTTAATAAATGGGTTTTCGCTACGTTAATGAAATTTTTTCTCGAATCTTCTTTTATTAATTTTTTAATTTAATGATGACAAAAGCCTTTGAATGGTATGGACCTACTCCGGATACTGAGTAACGACACTACAGAGGGACGCCTCAAGACATCACATTCGAGGAAGCATAGGCTTCAATACTACACATAGTACCGGATCTTTGGAGTGTTTCCTACGAGGTAATCCTCCGGAAAGGGATGCCAGAACCTACCTTTCTATACAGGCGACATCGGGCGGTTGCGCAGCAAAAGCTCGACCAGGTCATGAGACGTGCAAGCATGCAAGGCAACTGAGAAGACCAAAATAGTTTTAATAGCTAAAGGACGAATACCGTGTTACATAAAATTCCAAGAAAGTACCAGCAAAAGTGCTGTCAGGTACTTGGGTATGATCCTGGAGTGTAAACTAGCCTCTACTGGAACCATATAAGATTGGCAGCAGAGCGAGCGGCAAAAGTTATGACGTCGTTCAGTAGGATTATGGCTAACATTGAAGGCCCAGTGCTGAGTAAGCGGAAACCGATTCTCTTGAATGGTTGGGAAATATGGGATAATTGAGGCAGTACGGAGACGAGGAGCCTTCCGGATCACTAGCTCTCACCTCCCCATATTGAAACCAACAATGCTCAATATCGATCTGTTCCTACAGAAGGAAAATATGTCCTAACAAGACGAAAATGGGAGTCAAATCGGCTCGACCATGGAGAAGTGGCAAAGCTGGTGGAATGCGGAGGCCAGGGAAAGATTGGATCGCGAGACTGATAGCAGACATGTATAATGACTTACATTTCTCTAAATTTTTTTTCAATGGGGAATCTTTGCAATTTTATTATGCTTGTGTTTATGTGTTTTCTTCTTATGCTTGATTCATGCATCCATAAAAAATATGAACAAGAACAGCTGACTTGACCTTACATTATAGTCATAAATGCGTCAATTATAGCATCCAAAGTAAAATGCAATTTGGATGGCCATTTTTGTAAGAGCATCATTATTTTAGTAACTCTCCGGTAATGACAATATTGATTGCTCATTTTTGATCTTTAGGCATATGACTCAAATTCACTAAAGATTCACTATAGCTGCGCAAATTAGAGATATTATTCTTATTTTTCGTTGCGCATTTTTATATTTCATTTATTTTTTCGCGTACTTACAGCTTGTAACAGGTTCTTGCTACTTAATTTCATTTTAAAGATGCATGCGTATCTTAGATGCCTAATATACAGTGCTGTTCATCAGGTTAGACGCGCCTATTTTTTTTTGTTTCTTTAAATTTTTTTTTCTTACAGTTAGTACGGCAAAAAAAAAAATTTTAAAAGGAGAGAGTAAGAAATGCTTAATAAAATGCAAATACATTTTTGGCACTAGAGTAACGGAAAACTGTACTTTTCCCCTTCTTTTCATACTCACTCTCAAATTAACGTTGTTTTTTCTGTTCATCTGATTAGACGCTTGTTGATTTGCATCAGTTTACTAAGAGCTTTCAAGGTTATCACTTAAAATTTTAAAAAGGTAATGAAATCAGTTTGTTTTTTTATTTGGATATTTAAAAATGGGTAGAAAAAAAGTCTTAAATATTGAAGAAAAAGCTTAAATAGATACTTACTTCGAGGAAGGTTTTTCAAAATGCGAAATAGGCCGTAAAATTAGACGAAGTGAACATGTTGTCCTGAAAACATGAAAAATCGCGATTCTTATGGTTTTAACTATCGGGGAGGATCAGTGACAGCCGTTTCAGCATATGATGTTTGTAGAATTCAAAGATTAGCATCCAATTCCGCTCTTTCGACATCCAAAATTCCGGCATCGGCAGGAGTAAATGCCAGTATAAGTACATTTCGGCGCGTGATTATGAAAGCTCCACATTTAAAACTTAAAAAGCTTAAGAAAAAGTCACCACTCAATTTCACACGAAAGCAACAGCGACTGCAGTTTGCTAAAACTTATCAGACCTGGGATGTGCAGACGGTAAGTATTTCGAGTGACTGGCGAAGAGTTGTCTTTTCAGATGAAAAGAAATTCAATTTGGATGGACCGGATGGGTACAACTTCTACTTTCACGATCTTCGAAAAAAGGAATGCTTTTTGAGCCGCCATCATGCTAGACAAAGAGGAGTTATGGTATGGGGAGCCATTTCGTTTTATGGTGCCTTCGAATTGGTTTTCGTCTCCAATAAAATGACAGGAAACTCTTACAAGTCTTTATTGGAATCGGCTATTCCTGAAATCCGCGAACTTTTCGGTCCTCTCCAGTGGATATTCCAGCAAGATAATGCGCCCATTCACAATGCTCGCGTCGTTAAAATCTGGTTTGCAAGAGAAAGTATCGAACTTCTGCCGTGGCCTCCATATTCTCCAGATCTTAATATAATAGAAAATCTTTGGGGCTGGCTCACTCGTAAGGTTTATGAAGGAGGACGGCAGTTCATAAATAACGAAGATCTTATTTCATCAGTTAAAGCTGCCTGGGCCGAGATCTCACTGGATTACTTAAAATCTTTGTATGAATCTCTCAAACATAGAATTTTCGATGTTATTTTACACGCTGGTGGCAGCACTAAGTACTAAAACTATGTAAACATCTTAAAATTCAATAAAAAATCTAAAAAAAATAAATAAAATATTTTAAAGCGCGTTTTTCGTATATTATTAAGGGTGCGTCTAATCAGATGAACAAGGAAAAAGCCTTAATTTTTTGCAGTTTTTAAAAAAATAAAGCAAAAAATCGGCAGGTTTGCCTTTTTTAAAACATAAATTCATATACATTTAATCAGAACTCACTACATTTTCTTTTGGCTTCATTTTTTTCTGGTTAAGATTTTAATTTTTGGAAAAACTTTAATTTAATCATTTTATTTTTGGTGCGTCTAACCTGATGCACAGATCAGGTAAGTTCTCGTACTTTCTGCACGAATCAAGGAGTGGAGGCAAAATTCCCACGGAGGTACATATGTACATAATATTGTATTACGTAAAATAAACGAGCTCGCAAGCAACGAAATTCATCCATACGTAGAAAAAGCATATGGTTTGCTTAAGAGAGTTTTAACAATAATATCCGTTTATCACAGATTTTATAAAAGTGTAAAAAATAATTTCCTTGTACTTTAATTGCAGAATGGGCAGATGAGCGAACAAACCAACCGTGGCTTAAACTGTTAAGACGAACAATATAAGAAGTATAATAAAATACACTTTCGATTTGCAATTATTTTTAAGAGCACAAAAATACATATGTACATATATACGTACAATAATACATACGTACAATCATTATCGCATTGCGAACAGAAAAGAAATTAGGCAATGCCTTCCGGCTTAGTTCGGAAATTTATAAGACAATATTATTGTTTCGTTTCTGTACTTTCCCAGTGCTTTTAAAACAAATAAAACATTTAAAATACCTATCAGATAGTTTTTGATTTTGAATTTTATTTTTCTATGGGCTCTATTAAAACTGAATGTAACAAAAATTTATAACAATGAATCTCCCTTTTATATTGACCAGAAACTTGTAGAGAAAAGAAATACTACAATTAAATTAGAAATTAAAGATCCTGAGCCACTTTGAGTCCATAAGTTTTCTCGGAAGGACTTTTTCGAAACATCTGGTGCTGCCATGCATTGTGATTCGAACCAACTTCTAGTAATTCCGTTGCTGTCTTTCGCTATGATACATATCTCGGCAGCATTGTTATTTTCTTTAGCAATTCGAATATTCGACACAGGGATTTCGACCATTCTTTCATCGTAATCAGCGTCCTTTTGATAGAATATGTCATTGTTTTGGTTTCGCAGGTATACTGAAAATTCAGATATATCCTGCTTTGACACAACGTACCAACTTACTATGACGTGCGTTGAATTTCTAAAAAAATGAATGTGTTTGAAATAATATTTTCGTTTTTTTTTTGGTTTTGGTATTTCAGGTTTAATACGGCTTACTTCTTGTAATTTCGGAAACGCACGTCCGGAAGGATATCATATATTTCGCCATCATAATCCTTGTTATCTATCGACGAGCACTGTAGACTTTCATCAGATACAGCATTCAAAGAAATATTGCTTAAATGCACCGGTGTAAAACACTTAATATCTGATTCATCCTCTGTCACGTTTGTTTTTGATAAAAGGTAATGTTTCAGAGGCCGAACACCACAATTACAATTCAGTGGATTTCCGTCGAATATTACCTTTGTACCATTTTTCAATGTCTCTAAAAGGCTAACGGGAAATATTTGCAGATTATTATGGCTTAAATCAAAAAATATAAGCAGCAACTGCTTCGATATATCTTCAAAAGGTAATCGAAAAATTTGGTTATTTCTGACATTAAGAATTTTCAAATTTGGTGGCGGGCTTGAAAATACATTTTCCGAAACGAGATCGGTTAAGTTATTGTACGACAGATCAAGGTTTTCCAAAGAGGATAGATTGCCCAAAACGCCTGAAAAGATTCACGGTTTACCTTCAGTTGTACAGTATTTTAATTGGTTACCTTTTCGAATATCATTGATATTATTATGAGATAAATTAATTTTTTTTAGCTTTTTGGTGCCAAAGACAATGTCATATGTCAGCACGGGCATTAAGTTGTAGCTAAGATCCAATTCCTTTAAGTTATATGGTATATAGGGGTTGGATGGGAACGTTTTCTTCGTAACAAAACTTATTTGATTGTGGCTCAAATTTAACTAAAGGAAATAGAAAGATAATTGAATAAAAGCAAAATCTTGATTATTTCGAATATACCTTCTCTAAGCTCAACAAATCATCTAAAACTCCATTCGTTTTATTATCCAGCTTAGTTAGGCTGTTATGAGAAAGATCGAGAGTGCGTAGTGATGGAAGGCCTCTAAAAGTTTCTGTAGGAATATTGTCTAACGCATTCGATGAAATATTCAAAACTAGTAGCTGTAGAAGTCCCTCAAAGGCTTGTTTACTGAAAAATATTATGTTCGTCACTCAACTTACATTTTTATGGTATAGTACGCATAGTTAACCTGATTTCCCGGATTCCATTTTTATGTAAATTCAGATGAAATAAAACTGGAAGCTTTCCAAAAGCATTCTTTCTTAAGACTGTCATTCTATTTTCCTATAAAAAAATTATAAAAATAAGTAAGAAATGTGAATTATACATATAGTATATGCATTTATATAAACACAAAGTTATATCTGATTATACATATAGATTATATGTAAAACAAAAGCCAAGAAAAAACTTGACTATCCTATAAAAAACAATTCGAATACTAAATTCTTAATTGGATGGGGCCGCAAGAGATTAAAAATTAAAGGGTGGCCTTATGGAATGTATAAATGAGAAAAAAGGCTTGTTTGGAAATTATGGTAACTACAATACTTGGTAAAACATTCGTCACAAAAATGTTTGTCACATTATATGAAAAAGACAAGGTTTTTTGGTAAGGTGTGACTGTTAAGTATTTTGTACGTTGCAGAATATACATAGCGCTGCCCTATATTGAGGAATATACATGCATATATGAATGAAAATATTGATAATAACTCAAGCACACATTTACGCCAGCAAAAAATATTATAAAAGATATTTTCATATAACGGCAGTTACTACTAAGAACCACAAAGAACATTTACAGCGTAACAGGACGACCAAAGAATGAATCATCGTTCAAAAATAGCTCTTGGTAATGAGCCTTGGCCATTGCAACTTCTAATTGAGGTTTAATAATTTTTTTTTAAATTGCCTCTAGCAACATTAAGCAACATTGTTATTTGTAAGTATTTATTTTATGTCTATGATTATAACATATATCACTTTAAAAAAAAAAATTTGTTAGTACGCCGCTGAGGGGAAACACCATAAAGTACAATTTTGATAAAACCAAGTATACCAGAATTCAAGTTCGGTATCGTATGGCTTAAGTCGGCGTGCCGTCATTACCTAATTTTTGTGGAATTTTAGTAAGAAGAGCTAAAGGGCAATTCTTCGAAGAAATGTGTGATGTCAATAAAATGTAATTTCGAATTTCTGTACAAGTATATAGTACGATATATATTAAATATTTACTTACTTCCAAATGTAAATATTGTAACGTTGAGATGCCCGTCAAACTCTGTGTTGGTGGCAAAGTAATATTATTTTTGTTGAGTTTTAGTGTTTGCAGTACCAGCAGTCCAGTAAAGCTGCCTGATTCGAGTGAATCGCCTATATCATTATCAGTAAGGTCTAAATATAATAGTGAATTCATCACTGGCCAACTTTCAGCTGGCAGTGAACTTATCTTATTATGAGCCAAATAAAGTTCATTTAAAGAAATCGGAATCTGAAAGATTTTCTCTAGCTGATTATGATCTAAATTTAGCGTACGAAGACTTGTAAGTTTCGCAAATGCCCCTCGAGCAATTATAGTTAATATGTTATGACTGAGATCCAACTCAAGAAGGGTTGGCAGTGTACCAAATACGGAAGTTTTAATTTCTTCTAAACTGTTATGACTAAGATTAAGACTTCTTAACGAGAACAACACCTGGAACACTCCATTGAATATAAATGAGATATTGTTGTGTGATAAATCAATTGTGTGCAGTTCATACAGTTTTGGGAAAGTATTTTTCGAAATCTTTTCCAGAGTATTATATGAAACATTTAGTATTTTTAAGCCCGTCATATTTTGTAGAGGAATCTGTAATTAGAGTAAAATGAGATGGTGAATACATAAAAATACAGATATTCATTCAACGAAAGACATTACCTGGCTGAGATCTGTGAAGAAATTGTTAGAAAGTTGCATTTCGGTAGCAAATGTTGTTTCATCAAAAGTACTTTTTTCGAAATTTGTCAATTTATTTTTCGATAGATCAAGTACAGTTATATTGACACAGTTTTCAAATGCAAAACTTTCAATTTTTTCAATTGCATTATGGGATATATTTATTTTTGACTGATAAATATCCTTAAAAGAATGTCCTTCAATCAGCGTTATATTATTCTCTGAAATGTCTAAAATCTGTAAAAAAAAAAGGAAAATGTCATAAGAAATATAATACATATATACTAAGTCGACTTACTTCAACATAGTTCAACTGTGAAAACATTTGAAATTCAATTTTTCTCAAGGAATTCCTGGCCAAGTCTATAGTTCCAATTCTAGTTATTGCTCCAAAAGTTCCTCTTCCAATGTCAGATAGTCGATTATCGTTTAAATACAGCCGCCTAACATTGTTTTTTCTTAGAATTGAAAATTATTTAATTTTATTTCACATAGGCACCTTAAAAAGCGCATTCCTCTGAAGCTGTTTGCATCCAACCGTTGAATTTTATTAAATGAAAGATTTAGAACTTTTAGGACCGAATTGCGAGCGAAAGTGCCGCTAAAGTTTTAACATAAGAAAATGCATTTATAAACAGTTGTTTTGTTAAAGGTGTTGTATATACCGGGGTAGATCTGTTATGGCATTGTTTGACACATTACACCAACCAAGTTTCGTTAAGTCAGCTATGTGCTGCGATTCCAACTTTGTTATATTGTTGAAGCTTATATCCAGACTTTCCACATCCCTTAGATTCTTGAATTGATTTCTTTTTAAAATGGTAAGATTATTACCATGCAAGTCGAGTATTTTAAGCTTTCGAAGAGGCTAAAACAGTTTCGATTTGAATTATTAATTATAATGAGTAAAAAGGTTTAACAAAACAAAAAACTAAAAATTAGAAATTTAAAATTAAACAACGTTCTGTTTTCTGTTTGAAAAAAAAAATTAACATAACAACCAAAATAATACACCCTTAGCCAGAAATGTGAAGCTTTTTCTGTCGTTAAAGTACATAAGACATTTGTTGTTTCTCAAAATATCCTCATTTAAGTTTGATGAAATTCTGTATGTGCTCTAACGGATTGCCAACCTTCACAAATGCCGACATTGCTTGCATTTTTTTTTTAATTTGAATTCGTTCTTATTCAAACAAAAGACGAAATTAGTAAAACAAGCTTAAATATATTACTCAACTTAAGCATCATACTGGCCCTATGCGGACACTCTAAGATAAACAGTACAATTTAAACCTATGTACGTCTTTCGAACACTATATATAAACTCGTTGTACAATTTATGACATCTTAAGCTAAGTGGTCAGAGGTATCTTTACCCCTCCAATAGTGGTTTGCTATTGGAGTACCGCTAATCTATCTTGGATCAGATCTGGATTCGACTAGAGGAATGGTTCTGGCGGGATATACATTTTTGAGATAGTAAGCCCTGGACATCAGGTTATTGACTGAACCCATTGTTCTTGTAGCATGACCTCGGATTAGTTAAATTAGAAAACTATGCACCCCTAGGACACTTGTTCTATTGTATAGGACCTCGTTTGGGTAAAATTTCGTGTGCTCAGATTCAGGTGTCCTATGTAACCCGAGGCAAGTCCTGAGACATTGTCTCTCAAACACCCGAATCATTTTTATTAAGCTGGCTCTTACATTGAACTAGACATAGGCGACCATTGGTTTGATTAACGGCATATAGCAGCTTACCTTCATCCTGAAATCAAATAGGCTGTCATCTTGTCAGAGCGAAAGCGGCCTGGAATCTTGCCAGAGCAAATTCTACATGTTTGTAGGAATTTTTTAGACAGATCCCACCTGACTACACTTTGTTTCGCTAGTGGAAGCCCAACCGGCCCAAAAATCGAAAATCTATGCCAATTTTTTCTAATGTCCCAAGAGGCCCTAGGCAGAAACGTTCTTAATAAAATATATTCTTATATCTTTCAACTTTCAGTTATCACAATACTCTTTTATTTTTTTCGAAGTCGCGCTGCAAGAGAATTAAATGACTGAAACGGATTGGCCCTGTTGAAATTGTAGTAAAACCCTTTTAGCTGTAGGATTTTGAAAGCTTTTTCCAATTAACTTTATACGAAGTCTTGCCTTTTGTGAGAATACTTGTATAAGAAATCTGCTAAAAAATTAATTATAAACTGAGGTATCAACATTTTCAAAAACAAAACTCAATTATACAGGGTGTTTGAAAATTAATTTCTCAAAAACTATTCCTTACAACAGCTTCGTTTAAAAACAAGATCAAAGAAGAGGTTTCTGGCTTTACAAAAAAGTATATCACGGCATTGTGGCTGTTACTGTTGATTTTTAATAATTATTTTTCCAAAATAAGTCAATTTTTTAGAAAATTGCCCCTCCCGGCTAAACGGGGGGAAATAGACCCCCCCCTCCCATACGATTTTTTTCTTGTCTTGACTAGACCTACACGCTGTAGCTTTTTGGCACACTGCTCGTGGGGCACCCTGTATAATATAAATGCAAAACATAATTCAAGTTTTTTCGTCCTACATCCGCAATAAACGTTTATAGGATGAGTGCGCTTATAGTTTTAGTTTTCTCTCGGAGTAAAATCATAAATATTTACTCCATTCGGCCAAAAGTTTCCATCATACGCAGAGTTGGCATGAGTAATTCAATTGATAACTGATTGCCATTTACTTGAATTTAATACAACAAACGTATTCAAATGCAATGGGAGGGTTCGCTGCAGTATCGTAACTGTAATTGTGTCAGGGTGTAAGTTCGATGTTTGAACTTACTTACATGAACAACTGATACTGATACCAAACCATTCGCTGAAGGTGATATTGGCAAAAGTAACTTAACATAGAAAACCTACCCCAAAGTCTCAACAGGCAATGGACGAGTCGAGTTATGGTTCCCACGTTATCACAATAGTGAAGACACCAAAGATGTACAGCAATAATTACCTTTCATTTGGAAGGAACTGAATTTGACATTGAAGAATGAACGCCGTATCGACACTTCGGAATTTCAACTCCATAGCAATGAAATATCCACCCGATCGTGGAGACACGGCGCTAGATTGCTTAACATCAGCATCAGTTGCTGCAACAAAAGACGAAGCATATTTGTAAATTTTATGTATATAATATACATACATTTTTTTTCTCGGACCCCACAAGCGGACCAGTAGGAATGCAGTTAAGTGGGAAGGTTATGGTCCTACACTTCTGACCATAACGACGCCGGGATAAAAAGGAAAAGAAGAAGAAGAAGACATTTTTTTTCTCCTTGTCGTTAATACGTGCGCTAACCCAAGGCCGCCCAAGGTAACTCAATAAAAAAGACTGCAGTAAAAAAAGCAGTGTGATCTAAGGAAAAACACACATTTGGGAAACCTTCAGGACTTCTTTTTAAAGACTTGAAATCTATTTCAGTCAAAAACGAGGTTTCAAATCCGTACTTATTATGGGTTTTGACATTGCGGGACAAGAACTATTTTAAATAGTTCGCTCACCGCGAATAAGCACGCGTTACCCATTTTCACCTTTTTATTTACTTTTTCAAGGAGTTTACCGATTACAGGCAGGTGCCAGGCTAAGATCGAACCAAACCGGTCAATGACCAAATTAGATTTTCGGTTTCTCCAAACTGTTTCCCATTATTTACTGGAACATGATATATTTTCGAGCAGTTTATAAGGCCATGCTCTTTTTTAAAATCTGCGAATAATTAGTGGTGGATTTGCTATTTCTTTTCTAAAAGCTGTCGTATAGTGAAAATATGGTCACTATTTTCGATAAGTCGATTGCTTTTTCAACTTCCTCGATAGTTAGCAAATCTACCTGAATTTCTGCTGTGTTGATATCATCGTTTTCGAATGCTGCTTGCTCTCCCTGTACATCCTGCAGAATTTCAAAATGCCTCCCGAAGAAAACGGCTGAATTCCTTTTGCGGGCCTGAAATCTTCAGTATTTTCCAGGTCTTAAAATTTAGAACATTGCGAGCTTTTACTTTTTCTTCGAATTCGAACATCGAGCCAGGACTTGCCTTTGGGAGCTTTACAGCCTATTTTTTCCCCCTATTTCCTTTATAACACTTAATAATGTTGATTATATTATTGCTTCAGTCTGTCTTGCTTTGTTATTAGTTTCATGCCATCTGGAAATCAGTTATTACTCGTTAACTCGTTCTGGTATTAGCGTTGAAAACGAAGGACCTTTTTTGTACATTCCTCTGCTCCACTTAAATGAATTTGAATTCGGTTTTTGATTTTAGCGATGATTTTAATTGGTCAGAATCGAAATCCACATCTTTGTATGGTTTGGCATTTAGCACGTTGGAATGGTGGTTTCTGTCTATCAGAAAATGTTTGAGTGTTTGAATGATATGGTTTTCACTACTATATTTTTGTGAGCTATCGACCATTATCGTTTGAAGAGACAGGAAGCCTTTCTTACTGTTGGTATTTTCTCGTCGAAAACTCCGAGTACGATTTTCACGTCGAAAGATGAGAAATTCTAGAATATCTTCTACCGTTAAAGCGTCTTCGTCTTAATCTTCCGTAGGACCATGTACGTTCAGAATTACATAGTACTGCGGGCACGCTGTTACTATGGGGACCTTGATATTCGCTGTCGACATTCAGCGAAGCCTGTTCCAAGATTCCATAAAAGGTATAACATTTATTATACACAAGGGCCATTATGAGTATTGCACAATGCCATTAAGACTCATTAACGCACCAAGTCTCTTGAATCTACCAAAAGTACTAATCCAAATACCTCATTTTGGATATTATAGTCATACCCAGGTAAACCGATTATGCGGCCACGACGTTAAAGAAGGAGTTCCTGCCTCGAATTGTAATTGTGGCTTAAATGGCAAGAATTCGATTTCTTGACCGAGCACCGCACTGCTGATAGGACGCAATACGTTGATGCAATGACCCGCGCTCCGTTACAAGCATTCATTGAACCCGACATACGAGAAGTTCAAAGCATAATAGCAAAATTGAATAAGATGCAGTTGACTTATTTGCATCGATACAACTTCTTAACGAAAAGTTGGTGAACATCATTACAGATCCAGAAAAAAGAAAATTCACAATACAAGCAACAATTCGACATAAAATACAGACTTGACAACAAGATTGTATCGTCGAATCGACTACGGCGAGTTCGAATAGTTATCTTGTAGGTATTTAAACATTAAGGGCATTGTGGTGACGACAAAAACCGAGCTGTTTCCGTTCCCGATTATGCGAAGATTTGTAAAATAGTCTATTTCAGCATGTTTATCCTATGAGTACAATAAATTCAAAGATGAAATAACAGCTATTTTTTATGGAGTGTTGAAATGTACCGTTTAAAACATTACATGTGTATCATCAAGACGAAAGAGGTAACTTATATGTATGTGTTGGTTTTATCGGATGTATTGTATTTATGAACTAAATGGTGGTGAAGGCGGCAAACAACGCGAACAGCTCCAGAAATAGGAGTATTGAATGAACCTAATTTTTATCTTGGGATGCCCGCCAAAAATCTGTTATGTAAATATCCAAAATGCTCACAGACTATTGGAAGATAAACAACTTAGGCACATTATAAGAGGATTCGTCCCGATCCAAAGGTCATGACGAACGAGCTATTCATATACCTATATATATAGACCGAAAATTCCCACTAATCAACTTAAAATGAAGTAAAGTGTGTATGATTTCCGAAAACATATTTAACATATTGAAGTAGTGAACACAAAAGGAAGGAAGTTTTCGACCAGAGACCTGCGAAACCACCGATTCCTATTAAGAATAATTATGTAGATGACACCTACTTATATTATTTACATCAAAACAAAAAAGTGTTAATTATTGTGAAAATATTAGAAACAAAATACTCTCCTTAAAACAAACAATACTATATAGAAAACTACTACAAAATGAAAGTGTATTACGAATGTATTATTACACGATGATATATCGCAAAAACAAATTAAAAAATCAGTACACTGAGTTCAACCGTTCCGTATGGAGCCGACCACGCGTCTGAGCCGCGCGGCATGGTACCTCGTAGAGCTACACACGTGTGAATTTTGTTGCGGAGTTTTTCTAAAATTGATTTCGTATTTGTGGACCATAAATCATCTACCCGAAGTACAAGAGCCCATAGTACAAGAGTCCACCATACATAATGTAAAAACCAATACGTATTACGAAAGTGCCCTGGTATGAGAAGAAAGATTTACAAATCGTTATTTCCTGTTTTTAGTTTTCTCTTGCTCACTTGCATAACGACGGAGATGAAAACAACGACCAAGAGCGTTTGGAAGACGGCATTGTGGACGGTGATGCGAGTCAGGAATGAACGAGCTATACACTAAAACACAAAGTATTGTGCTATTTAAGTGCGGAGAAGAAAAAGGGAACGATCTCTTGGAATGAAAATCAACGAAAGCCTTTTTCTAAATAAGCGTTCATCAATTAAAGGAATAGGCATTTTGTTTTCATTATTGCTTTGTGAAAAGAAAATTTGTTCCTATGTTTTTTTTTAATGGTAGAACATTCCTGTTAAAGTTCGAAAAAGTTATAATACAGATACAGTCTACGTCTTCAGCATGATTTGATGATATAAGCTAATGCCTCTAGGAGCATAATCTATTTTATACTACGGATTATAATAATAAATATCTTCATATTCATGATCATAAAATTGAATGCATATTCTGTTTATTCTGTTCTTTACTATCTTATATACGATGTTATATAGATGTTAAACATCTTTACAGAATGTGCACAAACCAGCACATTGCTGAAGTGACTATTCCTCGGCCGTCCTGATCGTGTGATCGCCCCGATTACATATCAATTAACAGCTTAATTGTACAATCAATTCATTTTTCACTACATTTAATTAATTATGACAATTCGATACAACTTAAAATTAAAACAAAACGAATAATCCAGACTAGTTAAATTACTAGGTATATACATACGCATCTTAATTTTTTTTTACGACTTCTCCTATACTTCCTATATAAATACTTACCATGTCAGGAATGGTCTCATATTATGTGAGCTACTAATTTCTTTGTAAGGCATTCTGGTCAATTGCAAGCCGTCTATGTCCCCTACAACTTACCCGTCATTGAATAAGACCCTACTTACTATTGATCTTGGCCCTACTTTACTATTAAGGTACCCCCTCACCTTGTCACACGGTCCCGGTCAAACAAAAGCCTACTAGGAGTGAAACCTGTACTCCGTTTCAAGGTGTTGTTTATAGCAAACTCGATCTTAGCTATGCTCTTAATCCAATCTCCTGTACTATTGGGTTCCCACTCCTCCGCCAGCATTGGCATCAGAACTCTATTTAATCTTTCCACCTGTCCGCTGGACTGTGGAGATTGGGTAGCGACTTGAATGTGCTGTGCACAATTAAAACTCTGTAAATTCTTGGGAAGTAAAGCAAGAGCCACGATCTGATATGACTCGATTATGCCGTGAGTAATTTTCGAAATATGACTCTAAACATACCTATAGTATGGCTTGCTTACTTTGAGTACTTTTAACCGGGAATAGCTTGGCGAATTTGGTGAACCCTTTCATTAAAAGGACAAGATATTTCTTTTTAGAATGAGAACATGCGAAGGGACCAAGATAATCTATGTGTAAGGTGTCAAAGGGACAGTTCCCCTTTGGGGTGTAAGGGCCTTCGATTCTTCCTGACTCAGGTGAGAAGTAAATACATTTAAGGTATCCTTTAATGAGAGTCCTGATTTTCTCATTCATTTTAGGGAACCAGTACATATCTCGATTCCTAAAGCGAGCGACTCGTGTTGAGTCCGGATAATTTAATCTTACATGCGCGACGAAACATAAAAAAACTTTTCCATTCATTTTGCAATAAATCAACCCATTTATAATTTCAAACCAAGGTTGCAAGGATAAACTCAAAGATTTCATCATCAAAATGGAGAATATTAAATGAGCGGCTCAAAGAATCAACATGTGATTGGCGATTGTTTTTCCTATGTTCAACAGTATAATCAAACGACTGGAGTTCCAAACCTTTAGTTGCAGCAATTTGGAGAACTTCTTTGAGAATTTCTAGGTGTTCTTCAACAGTTCTCGTGGCAATAAGAATATCATCCAAGTACGTTGATTTTTTGGATTTAGAAATAAGATTTCCAAAAATATGCTTCATATAGCGTTCGGAAACTGAAGGCGAATTTTTTAGACCGAAAGGCATTTTAGTATATTCATATTGCCCAAATGGTGTTGTGAAAGGAGTATATTTCATTGAATCTTCTTCTAATGCAACGTGGTGGAAACCATTTTTTAGTTCTAATGTAGCAAAATATTTTTTTCCCTAAAACCGATATATTTTGTCCTCCATCAGAGGTAACGGATAATTGTCTCGTAATGTTATTTTATTTAGTTCCCTCAAATCCACACAAAGCCCAAGCTCCGTATTTTTTCTTCAACTAATACTATCGGTGACGCATATTCGGAATTGGATTCCCGTATAATACTTTTATTGAGTAGATCGGCTATAATTTCCTGTTGTGATTTACAACATAATTTACATAATATAAGAAAAAGTGTGTAAGCACCATTCTTTAATTTATAGGGAACTAGAGGCAAATGGGTAGAACAATTTGAATCGGACAAAAGTTGTTAGAAAAGACAGTGAAGAAAATATGTATTGTACATATTACTACATATTGCGAGTACACATTGATTTACTTTTATTTTTTTATATCTCTAGAAGTTTAAGGTTTTAGATTGAAAAATGAGAAGACTGTTGAATTATCCATACTAAAAAGGAGTTTTCTTAATTCTTTTAGAAATAGCATGGGTTGAACTTTCTGTCTAATATTAATTGGTAATTTATTAAAGAATTTTGGTACTGCGGTGGTATAAAATTTGAAACAGCGAGTTTTTTTTAGAGAATGGAACATTTATTTTGACATATTATTTACTCTTAGTTTGTATACATTTGAGTTTCTTAGGTTTGCGCTGTATCCAATTCAGATAAAAAAAAGACTTTTAGTACCTTAAAGATATAGAATCTTGAAAAAGTGGTCAGGTATGGGCTATTCGGTTGTGTTTGCAAATTATTATAATTACGTGCTTTTGAGCGATGTACAGAGCTTCCGTAGTGCTATTACGGATATATGTAAGTACCACCTCAACTTTCAATACCATATTGTAGTTTGGAGTGTAATGTAACATACAGAACCTTTTTTGAACAATGCTCTTTTAGAAGGTAAATTTTGCGGGTAACTGACAACATATATTGCTTTAAGTCGTCTACATGAGTTTTCCAAGTCATATTTTTGTTAATTAGCACGCCAAGATCAATTCCTTCTATTTTAGAGCAATTTGGACTACATGTGAAGTTCTCATTGAAATTGTTTTACCACATATGTGGGTAGACATTGATAATTTCGTACAATGGTATATTGCATCACAATCAAGTGGATAGGATTCCTTTAGACTACATATCATAATCGTTGTTTTGTTACTTATAAGGAGTTCATGTTTAGCAAACCATTGTCTTAGTATACTCAAGTCCATATTTAATTTTATTAAAGATTCAAAAATGGTTCTATTGTTGTATGTTAATGCCATGTCATCTGCAAATGCGGTAATGTGACTACTAAAGTTTTGGTACAAAAGTGAATTTATATATATACCTAACCACATCCTTCACAGTGTTTTTAATACCACCCGGTACATTTTCATTTATGTTAATGGAAATATCAAAATTATTATTCCTAATGTCAATATTAAGAATTCGCTCTAAAAAAAATTTCATCTTCACAAATTGAACTTACATGACCGTGAGGTCTATAAGTCTGATTTGATGATTCCGACACTGGATTTGGAATACTACGAGGGTTCTGGACTCTCGAATCTCTTGATGAACATACATATATTGTAATTATCTTACTCTCTTAACTTTATTTCGGTATCTGCAGTACCATACCAATTTCGCCGTTCGAGTTCCTCCCAAAATCCAACTGGATAACTCATGGAGAAGTTCTTCACTAGAAGAATTTGCAAATCCATTATTCGATTTTGAAAATAAATAAATGCTAGATACTTCCCGTTACATCTAACCAACTATTGTTGAAAACATAATATGACTGACTGTTCGCATTCAATGTTGATACTATTATTGACGGTAGAATTTTTTTTTGTATAAAACTTATTGGACTTTCCTTTTTGAAATGTATAGTGCGATTCTCTTTCAAAATCATTGATTGGTACGTTGCCTTTTCTGTTGTTGTTTGTTTGTTGTGAGGCTGAGATATTTTATGCTCCTACTCTTGCCTGTGCTATTGTTACTGCAATTGCAATTGCCAGGACATCTTTTTGCCTTCTCACCTTCTCTTCTGGTCTTTCAGCTCATTGTATATGTCTGCTTTCGTAACAGCTTTTTTGAATTGGCCTTCTAGTGCTTTCTTTAATTCCATCCAGCTGCGTAGATTTCTAGATTTCAAAAATAATTTCTTAGTGCCACTAAGTAACCTCTTCCCATAAACGAATTTTGTCTGGTCATTTAGACGAAGACCTCCGCATACTCTTCAAATTATGATACCCATCTGCTAACTAGATAATTGTCATCTCCGCTAAAAGGACACATCATATCTTCAAGATCTTTAAAATTGTGAAGAGAACCTGATAAATGGCCTGACTCTGCTTCCTCCACCTGTAACTCTAGTATTTTTTCCTAAGCTGCGCGATTTCCTCATTCTTCTGACAAATCGCACGCAATCTCACCAATTCTTTATTCAAATGATTTTCTTCTTCTTCGTCGTTATTAGAGACATCAACATTTTCCACTCGTTGTTTTAACTCGGCTTTAGTGCAACTCATGTGCAACTTCAGTGATCGTGAAATGCTTCTTAAAGTAGCAACTGTTGCCGTTTCGATAAACCGGAACTACTCCTGAGACATTTCGACACTTACAGATCACAAGCAAATAAATGAAACTAAAACCGATGTATGGAGAACAAATCAAAATTATTATAAATTTGTTTTGACAAATACTTCTACGCGTTCAAACAATAAAACTATTCGTACGCTGGATTGCTAATACCACTTCCGAAACTGTAGGTGGTCGAGTGAAAAGACAAACGTTTACTTTGATGGATCGCTTTTCAAAGCAAGCGGTAAAATCATACGACTAGTGGGCTTATTTACTTAAGGGAACGAACTGGGATGTTAAACATGCTTACAGAATGTGCACAGAACAGGTTTTATTTATTAACACATTCCTGAAAAGCCTACACATTATAAAATAAGTGGCATCTGCAATACCGCCCATAGAATCATATGAAGAACAACAAAACCAACAAGTCAGTTACAACTCTTTAGAGGTCAAACAAAGACATTTGAGTTTGGGTTTCAACATCACGATTTGCTAAAGTGTCAAAAATAGCAAACTGAACCCAAATATCGACTCTCTATACAGAATACAAGCCGGGTGGCTCAAACAGAGTTTCAGTTGGGTGGGTATTTATATTTGCTAATTTTTCATGTGGTTCATAAACATCGCCAATAATTGAATGTCGCGAATATTATTTAGGATAGAGCAAGATGAAATAAGTTGAAAGAAAAGCAAATAAAATAAAAAAAAAAACATTTTTTTTTCAGAATAATTCAACAAAAGTACAATAATTTAATTTATTTAAGCATAGTGATGTAGCACAAAAGCGATCTATTTTTTTCCAAAAAGCGAAAGGCTATTCCCTTAACAAAAAAAACTTCGAGGCTTTACACAGACTACTGCTCGTAATTGTACCACCCTTAATATATGGGTAAATATCACAAAATATTAAAATTTGATGCACATACCTGAAAGGCTTCAATAGATATATCTCGCAGCCATCCATTTGTTATTCGAAGGGTTTCCAGATGATTTGATATTAGTTTTTCATAAAAAATATCACTACTCAGGTTTGAAATTGAATGCCCATGAATGTTTAGGAATGTAAGCTTGCTGAGGATCTATTTGCTTAATTTAATAACAACTAAGCATTCATATTTTGAAACGTTCTTGAATTTACCCCTAATGCTTCTGCAGGAAAAGTTGCCAGTTTTGTATTTATCATATGGAGTTCCTCCAGAGTATTGTTTATCCCAAAAAAAGTATACTCCTCAATGGTTTGTAAGGGTACTTCATTAAAAATAAGCCTCTGTGCTTTTGTTTTTGCAAAAAGCGGGCCATATAAACGAGCTGAAATTCACAGAAATTTAAACAAGTTGTCATGGCTGAAAATAATGGTTCTTACCGAAGTTTCCTTTATATATTGTTAAACTAAAGATCTGAGTGTTTAGAGCTTCTATATTTCGAAGTGCCACAGACAATGTAGCAAGATTCACGTTTTCACACCTCAAATATAATCCGGCATCAGAGCCTTTTTCACATACGCAAGGATAAATTGTTTGCTGTCTAAAAATAATACGTGATGAATCAACGAAATTAATATACTATTATTATTTCATATATCATACTTTTTAGGACATTTAAATGCTGGATCCTCATAAATAGCACAATTGCATTTCGAAAAAATTGCCAGTAAAACGATCAGCTTAAGAATAAGTCTATCAACTTCCATTTCTATTGGAAATATCGTTTTTCCCCCTCTGATTCCCCTACTTATTTTAAGAAAAACTTGTTTACCTTAAAAGTAAAAGTGACTGTCTTTATGAATATCACAGTTCGCTTCTCAACTCTTTCGTATTTCTTATCGCGGCGATATAATTTTGGTTTTAGTTTTATTTTGTATTTTTTTATAAACAGAACTAAAGGAAAATTAAATTTAAAAAAATATATACATTAATTAAAGTCGCACACCAGCATTTTAACTATGAATTCAAATTTAATCCATGACCTTCCGCAGAAAGAATTAGAAAGTACAATACGATTGTATTCTCTTACAAAACCAAAATAACTATTCAATCATCACAAGTAAGTTCGAATTTGAAATTCGAAAATTGACAGACTTGCCATACAAAAGTTGTGTTTAATGACGAAAAAATCAGAACAGAACAGGACAGCACAGATTCGCGAAAACTGTCAGATCAAGTTATAACAGAAAATTACAACCGTATGTCAATTTTCAAAAAACGAAAAACATCTTATTTGTCAGATTGTATTAAACATGCTCTAGAATTAAATAATAAACTAAAATGAATTCAAATAAAATTGCTTTGGAAGAGTTGTGGTGGGCACTGAATCAGATTGATTAGTGACTCGCCAACAACATATTCCAGTGATGATATGTATGTTTTAGCTTAATTCAAGCTATATTAATCTAATCTTAATCTAATCTCACTTACTAGCTAGCGAGAACGGGAGAGGGGGGGGGGGGTGGTGGTGGTTAAAAAGGCGGATTTTTAGACATCGAGTGCAGAGGTTGAAATCGAAGTAAGGATTCGAATTAACATTTCCCAGCATACGAGAAATGGGTTCATTGGAGCCATAGGCAGTACGGGGGGTGGGTAGATAGAAGAGACAGGAATTTCGTACATTGCGGGGGTTAGTGTTGATTGAGATAGAGTTGTCGAGGGTCGCGCAGTCCTGAAAGGAGCCGGAGGAAACTAAAAATGGGTTAGAGAAGGCAGATCTAAAACGAACACTGTAATAGCGATTTTCCAGGTAAGAAGATACCCACTTCAAAGAAATTGGGTCGAAGCCAAGGGAGGACAATTTGAAGAGTATCATTCTGTGGGAGCTTTTATCGAAAGCTTTACTGAAATCGGTTAAGATAACGTCGACTTCTTTGCCGTTCTCTAAGGCTGATAGGGTAAATGACACAAATTCAATAAGGTTAGTGGTTGTGGATCTGCATTTGAGGAAACCGTGTTGTCTAGGGGAGATTAAAGACTTCCAGCGAAAACTTAGAGTTTCGTTCAAAATACTCTCGAAAGTTTGGGTATATGTGGCAGTTTGGCAATAGGACGATAGTTGTTAACAACGTTTTGCGGATCTTTTTTGTGTATAGGGGTGATAAAGAGGTTTTGCATAAGCGGCGGAATTCACTTTGGGATAGGGATAGAGTGAAGATTTTCGAGAGAGGGAGGGAGATGGTTGAGGAGCATTTTTTTAGAAATATGGCAGGGAGACCGTCAGGTCCAGGAGTGAATTCATCATTAAGTAGATTTAACTTGTTTTCGATGACATGAGAATCGACTGTGCGTTGAAGAAATGGTCCAAGGTAAAAATTCGGTAGATAATCGAAGTATGAGAGGTCTGGAGCAAACGAGTCGTCGACGAAAGACTGTTTAAAAAAGGTGGCGAAAAAGTTGCCGATAGTATTGGGGTCATTCGAGGTTTGATCGTGGAAGGAGAGGGAGGTAGGATAGCCAACAGATTTTCTTTTGTAGTTAACAGGCTTAAAGAAGGACTTAGGACCGTTTATAAGATTGACTTGTGTTTCAGTTAAATAGCATTCATAGAGGGAGTTGTGAAGGGCGGTAAAGTTGAAATAGCTGCGCAGGTATGTATTTAGAAAAGTCATTAGGGGATTTAGCACGAAGGAAGATTGTCCACTGCTTATTTCTTTTGTTTCTTAGAGAACGGAGCCTGCGATTCTACCAGGGTGGGGAGGGGGACAAAGTTTTGCGTTGTGAAACGGGAACGTAAAGAGAGATAGAGTAAAATATTTCCCTGTAGAATATGGATATTGCATCATTTACGGTTAGGTTATCAAAATTGAGAGGGGCTTTTTTAAGGTATTCATTGATTAGGTGAAATTTTGCTTTGTGGAAATCGTAAGAGGCCAGAACTGTAGGGGATTTATTCTGTAACGGAGAATCGTGAAAGAAGGAAAGGAGGAGGGGAGGATGGAAGTTATCGATGGTTGGAAGGGAAAGGGGACAGTGTGAAACAGAAGAGTTGAGAGGATCGGCGATCCAAGAAAAGACATTCTTTGGTAGTAGTGGGATTGGTGGCAGTGTAAAACGATTGATCGTCTGATTGGGTCCATTTAAGGTGAGGAAAGTTGAAGTCACTGCAAATATCAGAATATCTCAAAGGGTAGAGCATGTGACTGTTGGAAGACGGCTTGGGTTTTTGAATGAAGACCTGATCGGGTTGCTGGGAGGGAGATAATTAGGGACGAAAAAACTTGTCGTGGTCAGCTCTACTATGTTTTTTTTTTTTTTATAATTCGTGCAGGTTCAAGAGTTACGCTCTTTTGATGTTTGTCACACAACCTGGACGGGGTGCAGATGGTTTGTGTCGAAGATGTTCGTTCACTACTCTCCGGGGGTGGTTGTCTTGGGATTCGAGAGATTCGACTGAATTTGTCGCGTTGTTTGTAGTTTTACAGTAACTTTATTCCATGCCATTAAGATCTTATATTGGAAATGCACACGCAGAGTATGAATTTTGAAGTGATCTTATACTGCGAGTGTTATGCCTTCGTCAGCATTTTTTGATCATCTCTCATTCACAACTGGTGTTGTTGCATGGGTTTTTTTTCCGTATAGGAATTTTTCTTGGCTATGGTCAGACTTGAACTACAGACCTTCCGCTTAACAGTTGGTGATGATTACCATTGCACCACTACCACCCCTGGTAGTGCGTTGAAGGTGCGATATACGTTTTGAGTGAATGGATTGGCGGAATGTATCAAGATCCTTTGACACTTTTTGGGGCGAGATATTGAAAAATTCATGATATTTTATGAAGAGGCTCTTGAGGCTAGCGAAATCCGTGGGGAGACCTTCCTGTTGAATGGAGACCATGACGCTTGTGTTTGTTTTACCTTCATAACAAACCGAGTCTGATTTATCGTGGAGGTAAGCCAGAAAAAGACGAATATTTTCATACGTCTTTTTATCTCTTAGTCGAGAAAGGGCGTAGCGACTTTGTGTGGGGTCAGCAGTTAGCTGGGTAAGTTTAACTGAAGGGGGCAAAAGAGAATCAAAAAAAAGGTGATAGGGTGGGGTTAGGGTTGGAGGTGATGGGAGGATGGGATTTTGAGGGGTTAAGTATATGGGAGCTAGGGAAATTAGGGTACTTGGCTCCGGAGGTGAGGTCAAAGTTAGGAAACGAATTCGGGGCAGGTGATTGGGATGGAGGCGTGGGGATAGTTGTTGAAGTTAGATTAAACGAAACCCGTTGATGTTGGAGTTTTGACGGAGCAGTGGGGGACGGATAAAGGTGAGAAATGGATGGGTGAGTAAAAGTTGGAAGAGATTTGTTTTAAAGCTCCAGTTATGGTGGGATTTGGGGGGAACTTTGGGATGCTTATTGATATTAGGTTGAGAATCGTTAGATGGCTTGCTGTAAGAGGAGGGTGGAATATGGGAGGTGATAGACTTACGGATAAAGTTATTATTTTTGTTTATCTTATGCCTAGTCTTAACTATGTTATTATTCTGGTTTGGGACTTCAGGATCAGGTGATAACCATTTGGATATGTTAAGGTTACCGATGGTGAGGACAGAATCGAAAGGGTTACAGAAAAGCCATGCATACTTCGATGGGATGACAAATTTGAAGCGGCGTGGGCTATTCCGTTTGTTATGCTGAAGTTCGAGGCACTGCACATCGGCTATTGGGAAAAGGTGAGACCGGCTGATATACTTTTTTATCATTTGGTGGCTTAGAACCATTATCACTTCAGCCGTTTTCCATTGTCTTGGTAATAATAAAAGACTAAATGTTTACGAGGAAGAGTAGTTTCATAAAGCTTTTTTAGGCAACTGATTCAAGACTTCTTCGAGACCTTAAATCCGAATCCGCCTTCAATTTGTCGCATTTGGATCATAGGTTGTTGTTTTTTTTTTAGAGGTGGTGATTGTTTTTGAGCTTGAGCATATTTTTTCTTCCAATAAATTACGATTTTGCCTTTGTCACTTTTCCCTGTTTACTTTTAGATTTTTCTATATTGACTTGCTGTTTGTTAAGAACAAACATTATTGTAGTTTGGGGTTATCCATCAAGGTTTTTCGAACCGAAGGCAGACTTTTTTAGGTGAGTTGCGTTTTTTCTGCAGATCTTTTGGAACTTCGCTACCCCTATAGTTCGCGGTGTGTTTTCCTTTGCAGTAAATGCAAGTTATTGCGGACTGGCTATTAAGGTTGCAGACTTATGAGAAATGATTACCACACGTCGTTGCGTAGAGAAATTATTTTATAGGAAGATGTTATTTCCTTGAAGAGGCACTTACGGTGTTGATTTAGTCATCGACATTTTTCGTTTAAATAGCTTCCAAAGAAGTCTTCCGCTTTTCTAATTAGGTGTGCATATATGTCAATAGTTTCAATAACGCAGGCATTTTCCTCTTCTGCAATGCATGATAGCAATAGTTTCGGGGCCGCGGCGGTCTTCTACCACATCACCCAAACTCTAACTCTTTTTTTTTGTTCTTTGTTTTTTTATACTTTTTCACAATACGAGGAAGTTTTTGAGCCAAAATTGGAATAACACTCCATGTCCAGGACCATACACAATCTGACTTCTAATACAATATGAAATTGCAAGGCTTGAAAGGGAAATTATTCTTGAAGAGAATAATTTAATTTAAGTCTTGAAAAGAATAATTTAACTCGGATTGAGAACACAAAATGTTCAAGTCATTAAGTCCGACAGGTCCTACGCTTGTGCACCGACTAAAATGTCGCAATGAACAAGGGCATAGTCAAAGATAACTACCTGATTTCAAAGATAGACCGCACCAGAAACTTAAATTGATGAATATCACTGAATGTTGATATTTATAAAGTTTATTTAGGTATGTACAGACTGTGAATATCACATATCGAAGCAAAATAATTCAAAATTTTAAATATAATTTTTCTTAATTGTTTTAAATATTATATGTTAATAACAAGATGGATGTACCCACTTTACTGGGTCCTTTAATATATGCATAGATACAGTGATAGTCATTTAATTATAAACAACAACTCTAGTTGCATTTAATACACATTATTTTAAGCGCTTATGTTACTTTTTGACGGCTGATATTTGTGTTGTAATCATGTACTTGCCTGAATGCGAGGAGTTTACGAAGCGCCGTTATTTTGAGACTTCATTTTAGAACAACAATAGAACAGGTCAAAAGAAACATTGGTGCGGAAATCGCAGAAATTTCGACCGAAATGCTCGAAAATATCATGGAGAATGCGCGAAAACGGGCCCATTTTTGCATCAGCAATAAAGGTGGTCATTTAATTGATATTGTTTTCAAAAATGAATCAAAATAAAGTGTAAAGGTCTAAATTGAATAAAAGTTTCTGAATTTCCAGAATCGGTTGGGAATTGTTGAAGTTATTTGAAATTTACATCGACCCATATGAGATGTATACATGTAGGTTGTGTTATTCTGTTTACTCGTATTAAGGTTAATTTATAAATGAATTAATATAATACAGTGGCAAAACGGGTACAAATAAGTCATGCAATCTGGAGCTCCGCAGACTCATAGTGAAATACTATCAAAACGAAAATGAGTGGTAAAGATTTAAATGTTCTAAAAAAATGGTTTTTGATGCAATTCAAGTCTTTGAAAGGACTGGCAGCCTTAAAACTCCAAAAAGGAAGCGAAAAACAACGCCAAAAGAAGTTCGATTTCTATGATCAATTAGTAAAGCCGATCATTTTTTTACTTCAGTAAAAATATAAGATGTTGTTTCATCAGAAAATATCAGCTAGAACCTTAAGGTGTCTACTTCTTAAAAATAATCTGCGTTGATGCATCGCCAGGAAAAAGTCGCTTGTGTCGAAAAAAAAATTGATGAAGCGTTTATCGTTTGCTAAGCTCCACACAAATAAAGTTTGCGTAAGACGTCCTTCTAACAAAGATTTGAACCCATAATATGCAGTCAAAACCGTTAAGTTTGGAAGAGCTGCCATAATGGTTTGAGGTGCAGTTTCGTGGCACGGTGCTGCACGGTGTTCGTGTTGGTGTTCCGGATTTAAGACGTTGTTGTTCCAAACAAAATATTGTGATTTACAATATACATACATATGTATGTAGTTGATGAATTTCCTTTACTATGTAAATAATTGTCATAACTCTGTTGTGAGTCACTGCACACGCACAATTGCATTGGTCAGCTTTCGTTTCTTGCACACCGTGCGTAGTTATCATCCAAATTGTTAACTTGCTCTTTATTGTATTATAACATATCATATTTTACTCCCATTGTGTCTCATTGCAATGTCTCTCCCGAAAGTGCTTTCACCGGTAGTCATCAGCCTAGGCTTTCACACATACCATATGTTGCTTCGATTACCCGCACTTCTGCGGAAGTTGTTTTTGTTTTTCTTTTGCCTATGCTCGTGATAAGCGAGAGAACTACGGCTCTGAATGTGTGATGGCGAATGTTGATGGTTGCCGCTGAGATCTTGTCTCGTCCACTTGTATCTTGGACACCCCAGAGGAACGAAGGTTAAAAATAAAACATTTGTAACATGGTATTTGGTTTGCCTCTTAATTTATTTTATTATATTGTATTATTTCACATTTATATATTTTCACAAGGATTTTTATTTCTTTTTTTTCAATTCAAGAACAGAGTGGATCAAAACATGTACAATGACATCTTAAACATATGAGTAGTAATGAGTATTACTTCATACAAACTAAAAATCTTCTGTAGACTTTAATTAATAGAATCACCAACCAAACTCAACCGATGGCTTTTAAAAAAAATCTACAATTTTACATTGTCTTAAGATTGTCGTTTCTAATTATGTGGCCACCACTTTATGTGAATAAAGTTCGTATGTATAGATATGCAATATTAAATAAGTTGTGCTTGCTACCTCAGTTGCTGTTCCGTTCAAGTACAAGTACAATTATGTAAGACAAATATTAATATAATGAGAAAACTACAATAGTCCAAAGAAAAAGTTCGTTTGATAAACATGAGTCTGCCTGCACTCCACTGGTGGGCTGTTGATTGCAATGGCTTACGCATATCTGTGAAATATGTAAATCTCAAATAATTACATTTTTGCTTATTACTTCCGTTATAATAATCACTGAATAATGATTTATACATCAATCTCTTCACTGGGAAATGTACTAAGAATAAAGTCATGTTCAAATCTGCTCTACCATTTTGTGCTAATACGAGTATGTATGTGAAGTATAAAAAATGTTTTTTTTAAAAAATCATATGAAATAGGTTTTAAGGCCCTAGGATACTAAAAACTATCCTATGTAATACGACTAATCACGACAAATCGATTGATATATGTATATACTGTGAGCGTCAAAAGAAAGTTTACACTTCAGTGTTTTATGTTTCTAATTCAACTACAGATTTTATTAAAGTTCTATCATATAACTAATTTAACATATTCTTTCATCTATTAAAATTTTATAAACAAAAAAGGTAAAACACTTCATATTTTAGGCGTCAAAAGAAAGTTTACATTACTGAAAAAATAAAAAAATGTATTAATAAACGGTTAATTCAGTACTTTGTTTGTTTTCCTTTTGCCTTAATAACGGCCTTCAACCTCCTGGGCATTGATTCTACAATTTTTTTTGAGATGTCGGAAGGAATTTTTCCCACTCTTCCAACAGAACGGCATTAGTGAGTCTTTACTTGTAATGACCCTTTTTCGAACTTGCTTGTCGAGATGTTCCCACAAATTTTGGATGGGGTTAAGGTCTGGGTATTGTGGAGGTTGATCCAATAGCTTCGGCGTCCTATACAATAACCATTCTTTCACAATTTTGGCCGTGTGCTTAGGGTCATTGTCATGCTGGAATACCCATGCTTGATCCAAACCTAATTTTGCAACACTAGGGTGTAAGTTTTCCCTCAAAATATTTAAATAATCCATTTTGTTCATTGTGGACAGCAGGTTTCCCACACCTGCCGCCGCCATGCATCCCCAGACCATAACCGAACCTCCCCCATGCTTAACCGTGGAGGTAATGTTTTTTTTCATTGAACGTTCTTGGCTCTCAAATTTTTGGTGGTTTTCTGGATTTGAAAACTTCAAATTTACTTTCCTCACTGAATACCACACTCTTCCAAAATGAAATATCTTTTTCTTCATATTTTATAGAGTCGATAAGTCTACCAGTGCGTGGACAATCTTGAACTTGCTTAAAATTTTTATATTTATCAATAATTTTCTTAACACCTTGGTGGCTTCTGCCAATTATTTCCGCCATTTTTCTTAAAGATTTTCCTTCTTCATAAAATTTCAAAACGAGTTTCCTGTTTTCGATAGGCATTTACTTACCCATAGTTATAAAACTTTGATTGTACTAAGTTGACACAACTTTCTTCACAAACAAACAAACAAAAATGAAATCGAAAGATGGCCTTTATTAGAACGATCTGCAAGAGAAACAAAGAACAGCGGGGAAATGAACAAAACGGTAGTTTCCATGCTCCGCAAATCACAATTCAAATTGTGTAAGCTTTCTTTTGACGCCTAAAATATGAAGTGTTTTACCTTTTTGTTTATAAAATTTTTGTTTTTGATTTTTTATGTTAACTTTTTACATCGTTCGATTAAGAATTAATAGATGAATGAATATGTTAAATTAGTTATATGATAGAACTTTGATGTGATTATGGACATGTACGAGAGAGCAACGACAAGAGTAAGATGCACCGCAGGAGTCACCGAAGAGTTCGCAATCAAAGTCGGTGTACACCAAGGGAGCGTCCTCAGCCCACTGCTTTTTATAGCAGTCCTTGATTGCTTGCTTGAAGGAAAAGTGACGGACCCCAATGTGCACCAGCTATTCTTTGCTGACGATGGGGCCATTATAAGTGATGATCAGGCGTCCCTACAACGAGCACTTGATGTGTGGGTGGACATTTTTGAGGGACACGGGTATCGTATTAGTTCAAAGAAGACAGAGTATCTGTGCTGCCCGTTCTCTGACCCTCATCAGCCTATTCCAGACATTTACTTGAATGGAAGAGTGCTTCCCAAGTGTGAAAAGTTTAAATATCTGGGATCTATGATTAATAGAGAAGCAACTTGTGATGACGACATCAAACATCGCGTAAGCGTAGGGTGGATGAAGTGGCGGGAAAACTCCGCCATCTTCTGTGATCGAAAAATGCCCCCTAAGCTGAAAGGAAGGCTCTACACTTCAGTTGTACGTCCGGCGCTCACATACGGTTCACAATGCTGGACAATGCACAAAAAGTATGAGAGCAAATTAACGGCAACTGAGATGAAGATGCTTCGCATGACAAGCGTGACAGAATTAGAAGTTCAAAGATCCGCGGAAGCCTCCACGTAAAAGAAACCATCACAAGAAATATAGAGCGCGACCGACTCAGTTGGTATTGCCATGTTCAAAGGAGAGATCCTTTGAACCCCGTCCAAAAGGCGTTATCAATCAACATTCCAATTTCAACACGCAAAAAAGGCAGGCCGAAAAACAATTGGTGCAAACAAATGCAAAAACACCAGCATTTGATTGGCCTCAGCGATGAAGTAATCCCAAACCGGGAAGCCTGCCGCTACTTTCTGAGGTCAAACCGGCGGATCCCACAAGCGGACCAGTAGGAATGCAGTTAAGTGGGAAGGTTATGGTCCTACACTTCTGACCATAACGACGCCGGGATAAAAAAAAAAAAAAAAAAGGAAAAGAAGAAGAAGAAGTTATATGATAGAACTTTAATAAAATCTGTAGTTGAATTAGAAACATAAAACACTGAAGTGTAAACTTTCTTTTGACGCTCACGGTATATATATTGTTTAGGTATCGTTACGTACCTATTCCCTACTCGCGAACAAACAGGAAAATGTGTTTTCTTTTATAGACGAGAAGAGATAAGACCCAAAGTCATAATTTTAAGTTGTTCTGTTGATTTTAGAGTGTGCGTTTAGAGCCTGTAAGGTATTTTATGTTAGACAAGTTATTCAAGCTAGTCTTAAACATTTTTGTCTAGCATAAGGTTTTTTTTTTTTTGTTTTTTTGTTGTAGGCTTCTGCTATGTGTTGGAGCACTCAGACACAAATACTGGTCCATTGTACTGCCAGACAGACACCTTAGATGGTGTTGGAGCTCATGTGGAGCCAGAGCCAAGCTTCTTTTTACTCACTTATGTTGTGTGCGATTTGTTTTTTCACATAAGTGAACGGAACCTTAATGCCGATTCCGAACGGCGAGAGCCGAGAAGCTTTTTCATGGCAAGTATACAACGGGGGGTTTTGCCAGTACCCCGCCGAGGAGGGACGCCGCGAAATAATCATTCGATGGCGTTGGTGTTATCGGGATCCGAACTCGCTCATCTTGCGTCAGCGGCCGACACACTACCCACTGCGCCACGGCGCTCCCTCTAGCATAAGGTACTCGTAGTTCTTAGAAATGTAAAAAACTGCGGAAGGAGAATAAAGCAAGCTCGATTTGAGTATAGAAGTTTTGAAAGACCTTTTTTAAGGAAATAATGGAAAAAGCATAAAAGTCACAATAGGACCTACGTCCTCTTGAGGGAGGGAAAGATGTTCGGGAATGTAGCTCGTGGTGCCACATCCAAAAGTGCGTGAAGTGCTGCAGGAAATGCACGGTGTTGTCTCCGGAGGCCATAAGGGTATATAAAAAAAAAAAACATTGAAGAAAATACGAGAGCGAATCAGCCAATATTCTGACTCAGTGTAAGATAAATTGAGAGCTGGTGCCGAAAAAGCGTCACGTGTACATTTGGCAAATGTCTGAACATAAAACGATGGGGAAAAATATACAACGTGGCCCCATCGTGTGAACGAATCGCTGTCGACATCGTAATCCCGTTTGAGGGAGCTTATAACGGTTACTAATACATTCTTGTGCTTATGGATGTCTTCAGCAAGTGCCCCAAAGCGTGTGCAATTGCCAAACAGAAATGAAAACTGACGTAGAACCGATTGTCAGTAACTGGGTGAACAGGTTCGGTGTACCTATGGAACTGAAGAAGAAGATGTGTGGTAAACATAAGGAAAAGAGCCACCGTTTTACACGAAAAAGTTAAGAATGAAGATCATGATTAAGGTGTGATCAAGTGACCGCCTTAGGCCCTAGTATGCTGCGAGGACAACGTCACCGGGATTTCACGAGGGAGATCTGGTAAGTCTGTGTTACTAACTGTGTCAAAAAGAGAGATCTCCGAAACTGCAGCACGACTGGGACGGCTCTTATTCCGTGGTTACATGGATCAAGGACGTCGTCTACCGAATTCGATAATTGAGAGGCAAACCAAAAGTCGTACATTTAGATCCTTTATTTATCACATCATTTACGAGTATACTATCAACCCCCAGAAACGATGCAGATCCCTTATTCGGGACGAAAAAGAAAGTTTGTGTATGCGACATCTAATCGGGTTTAACGATCCGATCGCAATGTGGATGTGGTGAAAATACAAACTTATTGCGGGAGGTAGTACGCTATGTTGTTCGTATTTACGTCTGTTACATTCCGCTAGATGAAACTATTGCCAGAACTGACAAAGCTTCTAGATTATTGAATGACGAGATACTACCACCATCAGCGCGCCATTACTAAAAACTCTAGATAGCGATTACATGATTCATTCAAGTGAGTTCAATTAACTGTGAACTGTGAACGAGTAAGCAGAGTAAATGTCGGGTTGCAATGGTCGCAAATTACAAAGTGTTGAATTTATTGTAAGTGAGCTTAATAGACTGTTTTTGAATACAGGAGCAAATAATGGATAGTGTGTTGATTGTTGTTTTCTCAACCTTAAAAAAAGTTATGTTTATCTCTATTTTCTAATTTGATCAATTCACAAAGTTTAACGAAATTATAAATACCCTTTGTAAATTTGCTACGATTTCAATCCAACTGATATAGTCTGGTAAAATTGATTGATCTCATTCATTCGTTTTTTTATTCATTATTCATCTTATAACATTGGACAATAAAAGTAATACATACTAACAAAGACAAACTTAACGATTTTTATAACATTATAAAAATGAATAGTTATAGTGACATTTTGTATTAAATAAACTTATACATAAGATAAATGACACTTATACATATATATATATTAGGAACTGTAAGATGTAAGATGTGGGCTGAACCGTGTTATATAGAAAATTAACATAAGTACACGATAAGTAGTAAATGGAACCAAAACAATAAAACAATATAAAAAGAACGATAGGTACAAGTTATAAACTAATTAGTGTAGATCAACAAAACCTCGATTTGGCTATGATTGAATTCAGGGAGCCAAAGCTTTAACTTTTTGCAAGAAAGATGATAAAGTACGAATACGACGGATATATGCAGGAGACGTATTAAAAAGTTTATAGAGTTTCTAAGATGAGTGGTACGGAAAGGGGGAACAGATGCATAGTGTTCAAGGTTGCGTAGTTCGAGCATCGGAAATTGCAAATAACCACCTCTCATAAAGGATATTTTAGATGTCTTAAAGTAGTATAAATGTCTGACAGTAAAAATGTTTAATGATCTAAATAGACCCATTGAAGCGGTTAATTGGTTAACTCCACATATCTTCCTGATAGCACATTCCTGCAGAACGACAAGCGGATTGATTTTTGTTTGATAGTATCTACCCCAGCAGCTTAAGCCATACTGTAGTTTGTAATGGAATATTCCATAGTAAGCTGTTTTCAAAGTTAAGTTATTGCAAAATTTTCTGAGATGATAAAGGCAACGGATTGATGATCGTAAATATTGATATATGATTCGACCAACTCATACTTTAATCAAACAATATACCGAGGTATTTATTATTACTTAATTTTTCAATTTTAAAACAGTGCAGTGTTTTCTCTTGAACCCCTAATTACAGAAACAATTAGATATTTTATATTTTAAACAATTTGGACTATGAAAAACAATATTCCAATCCGATGAATCCCTCGTTCTTACGAGTAAACCGAAGTGCATTACTAGTCCTATTGCTAATATAAAGTTTGTGTTTGGCAAACCAGATACACAGTAAATTGACATCATAATTCAAGTCAACCACAAGGTCCAAAGCACTAAGTGCAAATGCAAATGCCATTTCTTTAGGTGAGAATGGGAGAATGGGAGGTTGAACAAAGAATTTATATAAATGAGGAAAAAAATGGAATCGAAGGTCGACCCTTGGGGAACAGTAATATCGGATACCCTAGTATCAATGATTTTGTCCACGATTTTAACTTTCTGGGTTCTATTCTGAATGTATGACTTAAGCCTTAAACATAAAGCCGCAAAAACCAGCAGACTGAAGTTTGAATAAGAGAATAGAATGATCTATGATATCGAAGGCTTTGCTTATGTCTTCAAACAAACCAGCACAATACTTTTTAACATCTAGGCCCTTGTTAACTGACGAACAGAAATGTAGGAGAGCATCTTCAGTATAAAGCCCTTCTCTGAATCCCTACTGTGTCGCACTGAAGAATGTATTTCTGTCCAGATAACGCAGCATTCTATTTCTATCAGCTTTTTTAAATATTTTTGATATCGAAGACAGCAGACAAATAGATCTGTAGTTGTTAGCCTCTTTTTTTATCACCTTTTTTTAAAACAGGAATCACAATAGCACCTTTTAATTTTATGGGAAAAACACTGGTACATACTTATACTTAAATTAAACAAATGAGTTAGGAAATCATATACATTAAGAGCAATCATTCTTAAAATATAATTTGAAATACCATCATCCCCAAACTATTTGATAGATGCTGACAACACCGTGGCGAACTTACTAGTCTCCTCTCCTTTTCTCATGTCTGTTTTACCAAAGTCAAACTATCTTGTTTCAATAACTGCAATCGAGCATGATTAATGATAATTAATTGTACACCAATGACTATACGATATCTAATAATCTGTTCTTTTTGGGTATTAGATTCACATTTTTCCGCTATTTTGGTAACATCCACTATGAACTGCTCAAATGGTTCTCCATCATGCTGATGTCGTGAAAAAAACAGACAGCGATCATACACAACATTTTTTCGTGGTACACAATATATGTGAAATGCGTCGATTACATCTTTGATTGAATTCTTGTTGTTCTCTGTTAGTCCCAATATACCAAAAAATTTCAATAGCCTGTGGGCGAGTACATGATAAAAATCTAGAGACTTAAACAAGTTGACTTTCACAGTTCGTTTTAATGGCTTCTGTGTAGACGTCCCACATCGATTTAAATTTTCTCCAGTTCTCTTTCACATTACCATCGATTGACAATGAACCTGGCTTTTGGTAATTCATTTCTGTTTAACGGTGTCACTCACCTCTGAAGAAGTTACAGTGTCAAAGAAGAAACTACCTTGATAACAGTTTCCCAAAAGTTCACTGTTAGCTGAACATTAATAACATCCAGTAAATCACAGTCATTGCACTTTTTTTTATTGTTTCGAAAATAAAAATTCGTAAAAAAATATAAGGAATATAACGAAAAATCTGATTCCGGCTTGAGTAAGACCAAAAAAAAAAATCCAACGTCACACTTCCTTTGTAGCGCTCACGAGGTTGCCCAGAACCAGAAATTTAGTTTCAACGAAAATTTATAATTTACTAAAAATACGGTCTAGACATACATATGTAAGTAGAAGAAACCATCAATTTGAATTGTAAATTAATTATATTTTCTTTAAATAAAGGATTTTGTAACTAATGGAAAGTAACATTCTCTTCATTCTTCACAAAAGTCTGGCCGTGGGGGCTCTGTCGCGATATTTTACAAAATCCTATATTTAAACTTATTGCGTTGCCAGCATACCCTCCTCAAAAAAAAAATCAAAAACTACGAATACCCGAAGGTACTTTAAAAGAATTCAACTGTTTTGCCTGCAAGAGGCCGGATTCCATCGACGACATTTGTGACAGCTGTGAGACCTGGTGCCACTTCTCGTGCGCTGGCGTGACCAGCATAGTAGCTAAAACGGATTGGCTTTGTTCTCATTGTACTCAAGGTAAGAATGTTTCTTACACAAAGATTTCAGATGTGATACCAGCTCAGTGTAGTGAAATAACCTCAATCGAGGACATATCACGTGCCAGTTGCCTTTTCACCAACAATATAACCTCAATTCAAACAACATCTCTTATCATCACCGCACCAGCGACACATGCTTACCAAAAAATCTCCAGTCGAAATTACTAACGAACCATTATCTACAGCCTCTCAAAACTGTCCATCGAACACGGCGAATGTAGGACCTTCACCATCATCGACCATTATCGGTTCAATTGTCCAATCTGACGCTTCGTCATCACATTCCATACCGATCTCCAAAGGCGTACCACCCAATGCATTGTCCATTCAATCCGCCACACATCAATATCCTAACGAACTCGGCGCTTTGCCAAAGGGTTAAAAAAATACCATCCCAATGTCTTCATTGACCACAATACACTAATCACCAAAGTTTCGAGCGTTATCGATTCATTGCCCTAGGAGCGATTCAGAAATTTCTTCCACTTTCTATATATTTTTAGCCAACTTCTACAACTACCAAGGGACATAAACTCGACGAAGTGCTGACACGTCTAGCTACGCGACACGACACGCGTTCTAAAAAATTTAAGTCTTTACGTGGAAGACATATACAAATTAAACTGGAGAGGCTAAAAGAAGAGAAGGAACTTAAAGAAAAGCGAGATAAAGAGTATCTTAACCAAAAATATAATCTGCTTAGCTAACTTTTTTCCAAGACTTAATTCCTTTGTGCATAAATTTCCAGACAGTGGACACACATTTTGGCTACTTTGAATAGGCGGGCGTCTTGCACATGCACCGATCGAATACGATACGAAGTTTTCGCCATTAGTTGGTAATAATACTAACTTTATTAAAACGTATTTACGATATCTACATGTTAGAAATGATCATGCCGGTCCCAAGGCATTGGTAGCTCTGCTGCGCGAAAAGTTGTGGCTAATTAACGCCCAGGAAACGTGTAGAAAAATTGTACGAAGTTGTATACATTGTATTACGAGTGGAGAAGTTTTCACTTTCACAACCACCAAAAATCGCAAACTCTCCTTGCCATGGCGTTTTGCCAACTTTTCGTTGTTAATAGTGAGGAAAACCGAGAGTTGAGATGCTTGGAGCTTTTACCATATGACCAAATGCTCATATTCACTCATAAACTGCTCATACAGTCACTTGTAGTCATCGTCCCGTTGCAGTCTTCTAATGGTTCTCTGAAGACACTGGTGTGCTGTGTGATAAGACTGGCCCAAATTTCTTGCTGGTGATTTCAGTGGAAGTCTGACCACGTATCTTCCTTGCGAATCTCTCGAGTATGTCGCCTTAAAGTGAGTTTCACACTCGTCCTCTTCAGCTGTTATGTAATGTCAGACGGGATCTCTTCTAGTACTCAAAACCGAGTTAATAATTCATGAAGTTCCTCTTTTTTTTTTTTTTTTAAGCATTTTGTTGTTGTTTTTTATTATATCTAACTTATTTTAGACAAAAATGCTTAAGTCTAGCTTAACTATCTTACATAATTAAAATTACCTTACTGGCCCTTTACGGGCACTCTAAAGCAGACAGTATATTCTAAAAACTATGTCTTTCGACTTAATTAATAACTTAATTAACAAAAATGAATAAATGAATAATAAAAGCTAAGAAAATTTTACAACAAACAAAAACTTAGCATCTGATGAAGTTCCTCTTTCTCGTGCTTGAGTGTCACTTGATATGTTTGACGCGAATGAGAGGTGGTGGAGGTAGTAAGAGTAAGAACTAACCAACCAAAAAATTATAGTTAGGCCACTGCGCTGGTTGGTAAACGATAGATGATGTTGAGCTTGATGACCTTGCCGTACTGATCCGCTCCGATGCTGATATCGGTAGCTCTCGAAATTCTGAAGTCCAGGTCTGCTAGCTTCAACTTGGTGAGATGAGGCCATTTCCCGTCGATAATGTCGGTAGACGGTAACGGGTCAGAGATGATTTTCACAAGATAAGCTTTGATGATGACGTCCTCTTTCTAATGAATTGAGGATAAGCACACTAACAAGCTGCCTTTAGTTTTCAGAGCCTTCTGACCTCCAATTCCCAAAATTGTTATTTGCGACTGCTGCCGTGGGAGGTCAAGATGCCGTGCCAGTTGCTCCGTTATGAGTGAGAGTTCTGATCCAGTCTCTGTGTGTGTCTCTGTATGAGTTGCGACAGATGTTTTCACGGTAGCTAAGGTAGTCGCAAGAAGTGTGGATTGATCTGGCGAAACCGTTGAGTTGTCCGTTGATGATTGATTGAACTGATGATGAGTAGTCGCAAACGTGATTAGTTGCTATAGAGGATGAGTTGACCGTTGCATCGGCCATAAATATCGCCATTGTTGTATTTTCTAGAGAGTCTTGATGTAATGCCGACTTGACAATTGTGACGTTTTTTCATTGGGGTGAAGTGCCGGACTGCGCTGCTTGCTTGTGGTGGCCATACAGGATTGTGGAGCATGGTATGTTTGCTACCACACTCTTTGCAAAGCTGCCCACACTTACAAGATCTTGCTGAGTGTGGACCGAAGCAGTTAGAACAAAGCGCCTTAGTGATGATGATTTGCCGTCTAGCTGCCTTATCGAATTCTCTGAACTTTGGACATGATACACTGAAGTGTCACTCCTTGCACATGTCACACGGCCGTTGTTGCCGTTGTTGCCGTTGTTGAGGTGCTAGTTGCGTGGCTTGATGAACTGCCGCCGTTGACTTTGATTTAGGAGCTGGTGCTGGTTTTACCGTTGATGTGGAGACTGATTCCGGCCTTTCCAGGGTTCGTACCCGGGCAGACAGATAGGATTCTATATCCTTTGTGGTCCGATAGGTGTTGGTGACTCCAAGGGCAGTTTCCCAGCCTTCCTGTGAAGGAGTGTCAAGATGCCGTTGCACCATATCTACCAAGAAACACCCCCATACATTTTATCCAACTCCTCAATGATTGTGTACTCTTCGTGGAATTTCTGGAGCTAAATGTCTAGTAACATGGTGAAGCGAGGTTCTGGATAACCTGCCCGTGAAGGAGATGAACTTGTGGTAGCCGCCGCAGTTAGGGCTCCTCTTAGGCGCCCGAGCTTGAGTCTTGTTGTTATGTGTAATTTGCTCTCATTCGCATTGACTCCAACCGCGACCGCTGAGACATGATTTTGAACATCAGCTCGGCAAGAAGTTGATTCACAGGTGATACTGATCTGGTGTTGATGCCGCTGCCCGTGTGGTGATGGTGCTAGCAGGTGGATTCGTTGTTGTTTTTTTTATGTTGTGGGCTTGGTGGAGCCTTTGGTTGAGCTCCCACCAGTAGCGCCTTCGTGATCACTCATGTTGATGAGTTCCCGCCAATTGTTTAATAGCCTTTAAAATTCCACGCGCTTTAGAATATGATTGTAAACAGCAGTTGTTACTTCCTGATCCGGCTCGAAGGACCAAATGTTAATTAATTAATTATTGTGACTCTGGTGTCACTTGAGTGGACTGCAGTACAGTGAGCCGGAATTCAGGAGGGCAATTTGATGACGCAGTCACACGTCCAAAACAACTGCGTGAAAGGCAGATGCTACTGCCGAAAATGATGCCGATGATGCCGATGATGTCGATGATGTCGATGATGTCGATGATGTCGATGATGTCGATGATGTCTTCATCGTCTCGTTGACTGTTGCCGATAATGTTCATGATAATGCTGAAAGTGCACGTGCCGCGATGTGCCGCTCTTCCTCCTCTATCTTACTTTCGTAATATTAATTTATTTCTTCTATTTGGATGAGGTTGGATTGCTGTCTCTGGTGTTGTTGCCTCTTTGATGACACTTTCAGAAGTGGGGAAGGTTGACAAGATGGCTGATCGCCCCAAGCCGGAATGTAGCAACCAGGGATGTTATATGAGTGTTTTGTGTAAAATACTCAACACAAGTCAAGGAGCGTTGCAGTAAATATGAAAATAATAGTCTACCATAAAATTCATTGTAACACTATGTGAATTTTTAAATCTGTTAATTTATATACGTGGTAACTCGTATACGTTTAGGAGACATTTTCATCCGTATCTGTGTTCAGGTCTCCTATGAGCTCAAGAGAAAATGTAGAGCCAAGATGTAATTTTAAATTTTTTTTAAGTTCGTCGATTGTGTATTTTATTAGATTAAAATGATTTATAATGTTAATTAATGTAATAACTCCTGTTTTCCTAATGTGCCCATTAAGCTTAAAATGTCTGGTGAGTAATCGCGGTAGTAGATCAAACATACTTTTATTGAAATCTCAACTGGTCTCATAGTCTCAACATACATAGATTGATTGTATTTACCAGTCAGTTCCGGCTGTCTTTCTGTCCATATTTTTTGAATTTCTGGGTTCTTGTTTTGTAGTATTAAATCCTCATTAAAGCCTTATTACCTAGTAAGGGTTTAATTAGCAATTTGCTTGCAGATATATTCGAAACTTTAAACTGTAGGCCGATCAGACAAAACTTATTTTAAAATTAAGATGCCCATATTATCGTTTTAGGGGTAATGGCCCTAATTTTGAGGCAATATTATTACTTCCATTTTAGAAAAAAAAAATTATGAATTATTCACAGCAGAACTTTGTTTACACAAGTCATTCGTTGATGGAACAATTTTAAAAACAAACATTTAAAATGAACTCCCTTTTATTGAAGAGATTTTAGTATAGTATATTTAAGAAAAACAAAGAAAAACTAAAATTTAAATGTCTTCTACCGCTTCCGCGAACCAACTGTTTTTATCTCAAATCCTCATCTGACAGCTGACATCTCACTCGATGGGTGCGTTCGTTTGAATGGTTTTTAAACGTCTAGGCACAGTCAGCAACATTTCCCCCTCCCGATGATTCAGCCGCTTGCCTCGCTGTTTCACCAATCTTACTGCTGACATCCAGCACCTGTCGACACAGGTCGATCGTATAAACCAGACGCCGTCCTCACTGTTGCTCTTCTGACATGTCCATCATGAGTCATGTGTACTGCGATTACTATATCTTTTAGCCAGAATCCTCTGGGCAAGTTCTCATCTACGATTGTGACGAGATCTCCCACTTCGATGTCTTTAACCTTCTGGAATCACTTCGTCCTTCTCGTCAGGGTTGGTAAGTACTCACGTACCCATCGCTTCCAGAATATGCTCGTCAGCTGCTGACATTTCCTCCATTCCTTACGTAAGATCAGGTCTTTGTTGTCGAATTCTCCTGGAGATTTACTTCTGTTTGATGATCCTAACAAGGAATGGTTTGGTGTCATCGCTTCGCAGTCTTCATAATATACTATATATGCGTACGTGGCCTTGAGTTGATAATACCTTTCGCTTCTATCAGCATCGATTGCAGAGACTCAACATTTGGCTTCGCGTTATTCCTTTCAAAATGTTTTTCACCGACGCAACCAATCTTTCCCATACTCCTTCCATATGGATTGAAAAGCCATTTAGTTTCTGAAGTGGTGAACTTCATTTGAGTCTTATCACAATTAACTTGATGAACGGCCATTCTCAACTCTTTCTCTGCTCCTCGAAGGTTGCTGCCATTGTCAGAGTAAAACTCTCTTGGTGTTCCTCGCCTTACCATGACATTTCTGATGCATAGGATGCAGTAGTCTATTGTTAATGTGTATGCCATCTCTATGTGTACTGTACATCGCTTTTCTTGACGCCTTCCAACAGCTACCAAAATTGGGCCAAAATAGTATACACCTAAATAGCTGAAAGGCCGCGTATATGCTGCTAATCTTGCCTCTGGTAGTGGAGCCATTTCGGGAACTACAGGTATAGCTTGAAGAATGCGGCACCGTTGACACTTTCGACGAACAGATTTCACAAGAGGGCGTAAGCCAGATATCCAGAACTTTTGCCTCACTTAATTTACTACCGTTTCCTGGCATTTGTGATGAAACAGGAGGTGGTACATCTTAACGATCAAAAACGTCAAATGATGGTCTCTCTCGTAAGATAATCGGTCGCTTAGTACACTGCCCGAATCACCAGGCATTGTCTATTCTCCCTCTGGTGGTAGTGGGTGGTAGTGATGCAATGGTAATCATCAACGACTGTTAAGCGGAAGGTCTGTAGTCAAGTCTGACCATAGCCAAGAACAATTCCTATATGAAAAAAAAAAAATGTGCAACAACACCAGTTGTGAATGTGAACGGTGATGATAAAAAAATTCTGACGAAGGCATAACACTCGCAATATAATATCATTTCAAAAATTCATACTCTGCGTGTGCATTTCCAATATAACATCTTAATGGCATGCAATAAAATTACTGTAAAACTACAAACAACGCGACAAATTCAGTCGAATCTCTCGAATCCCAAGACAATCACCCCCGGAGAGTAGTGAAGGAACATCTTCGACACAAACCATCTGCACCCCGTCCAGGTTGTGTGACAAACATCTTAAGAGCATACACTCTTGAACTTGCACGAATTATAAAAAAAAAAAGAAAAAAATACGCAGGATTCTTTCCGGATCTATATATGGGGACAATTTATATAAATGATTACCTTTCATTACTGGCTTTCCCTTCAATAGCATTTCTATTTCTTCTCCATATTTCTGTTTTTGTACCATTCGAAATAGGAATAACTCAGCTTTTCGAAGTTCGTTCGACGTTAGCGGTCCACTGTTTTGAGGAAATCGTCATACTTTTGCTCTCAGATTTCCAACATAGCGAAATATCCAACCTGCAGAAAGGAATAAAAGCATCCAAGACCGGAACCTTTCGGCATTGATTAAGTTGTTATCCGCCAGTGCAAAATGCGCTGCTACCAAGTACTTCGAGCGCAACTCTTCTGCATCAGTTTCAGTATTTTTCAATAATGCCATGTAGTCTCAGGATGGTGAAGAAAATTTGGCCCAATGAACCACCGAGCATCTCTATCAAAGGACGGTATCTCTGCCCACTTCGTCGCTCCATCGGCCACGGTCAAATTTGTAGGTACTCAGTTCCAATCATGTAATTTTGTCTTCTGTAATATTTCTGTTACATGGAACATCACGATCGGCTTACATTTCCTTGCGTCAGACCGCAACCAGTATAAAACATTCTTCGAGTCCGTCCACATATATGTTCGCTTAAACGTCAGCTTACCGGAGTGAGATTTAATTGTTGAACTCGCCATTCTAGATCCCAAAACTGCAGCTTGGAGTTCTAGCCTCGGAATCGATGTGGGTTTCAAAGGCGCCACTTTGCTTTTAGCAGAAACGAGAGTACACCCAACGTTAGCACCCCCTATGAATCGTAAGTAAGCCACAGCCGCCATCGTATCCTCACTAGTGTCCGTGAAGATGTCCAGCTGAATCGTTGATTCCTTGTAGAAACCCTCCGGAAAGTAGCATCTTGGGATTAGCACCCTTTCCACCTGCGTCAACAGCTTGCGCCAGCTTTCCCATTTTTCCCAAAGTTCCCGTGGAAACTCTTCATCCCATCCGATTTCAGACCGCCATATTTCCTGCTGCAATACCTTTAGTTGGACCAAATAGAAGCTTAGAAATCCCAACGGGTCGAAGATGGACATTAAAACCCGCAGAAGTTCTGTCTTCGTCGGACTCCGGGAACCCCTCATAACGTCCTTTTGCAGCTTTACAAATTGAAGCGAAATTCCAAGATAGACTTCGTTGGTGTTGATCATAGTGATGATCTTTTATGGCCTCTACCGCTCTAGGAAAGACGTCAACGAAATCTTTAGCGTTGACATGCTGCGCAATACTGGGAGAACAAGTAGCGCCAAACGTAAGTACGTTTCGTTCCAATGATCTCTGCTGGAATCGCCGTCACGCCACAAGAAACGCTGAGAATGTTAGTCTTGTTCGCGCATCTTTACTTTGTGAAACATCTCCTCAATATCGCCTAAAGCGATAAAGCATACAAAACATCAGTGAGGACCCTCAACTAGTCCGGACTATTCAAAAGAAAATCCCTGTGTCCAAGCCGCTGCATCCCACACCAGTCGAACTTTCTCAGGTTTATTTGGGTTCTTCACAATAAATATAGGTAGATACCAGGCTCTTGATTGCTGTTCATTTAGCTCATCTGAAGTTAGTTTTCGAGCATATCCGTTTCCACCAATTTTTTTTTTTGTTCGTTGACCAATTTCAGAAGAGGCGGATCTTTCAGGAATTTCTTCTCAAGACATCTGAGTCATTTAAAAGCTGTCTGGCATGACGATGTTGTCGTATCGCCACAATAATCCGCTAACAAATGAATGACCATTCCTATGCACTCTGTCCTCCAGGATCTTTAACTGTCTTCTACCGCTTCCACGCACCAACTGTTTTTATCTCCAATCCTCATCTGACAGCTGACATCTCAGTCGATTGGTGCTTTCATTTGAATGGTTTTTAGACGTCTAGGCACTGTCAGCTACAATAAAGCCGATATTTTTGGTGATCACCATAAGGGAGTTTTAGGTAGGTTAGGAGTTTTGTTTTTGCAGGTGACAACCCTTACCCACCATGCAGGGACGGATTAAAGGTGCATGAGGCCCGGGGCTAATACAAATGTGAGCCCCCCCCCCCCCCCCCCCCCCAATTTATTATTCACAATAAAAATTTAATGTAAAAAGTGGCTTAGATGAAAAATAAGGATAAGATTCAAATATCATTTTATCAACATTCATTTTATTAAATATAATACGATTAAATTAATGTATAGATACATATATTCCAATTAAATTATACACGCATGAAAATAACAAATTCAATTAAACATTTTTTTTCTTTTTTTTTTTGGCTTGACCTCCCTGCGTCCCGGGTTTGTGGGGTTAACAGCTTTGGGGAGAAGCTGCTTGGGTTTTTCATGGCATCGTCTCCGAGAGATTGGCCTCGTTGCGCCCCGGGTTTGTGGGGCTAACAGCTTTGGGGAAAAGTTAATTGGATTTTTCATGGCATTGTCTCCGATCGCTTGGCATCGTTGCACCCCGGGTTCTCTTTTTTACCCAAAAATATATTCTTCACCTCATGAGGCCCCTCTCACAAGTGAGGCCCGGGGCTATAGCCCCTTTTAGCCCCCCCTTAATCCGTCCCTGCCACCATGAAAATTGAGATTTGTTGTTCTTGTATAATTCTACCGTGTTTGAAAACGAATTCAAGCTAGTAGAATTTGTGAGCGGATGTAATCTTTTAGTAGCAGATCTTCAAGGAAAGTCACTTGGCAAACAAAGAATCCCAATCTGTCAAGTCACGCACTAGTGACTAGCGGCAACGACATCATCATCTCAGATTAGACGCAGAATAACCCTAACCTTTTGTTTGATCTCAAATGGCGACTGAGATATGGGGCTCTCTGCCAAAAATCAATCAATCTTTACAAAAATCTTGATCATACGGGTCATTCATTATAGCACAGGGGCTTGAGTATTAATTTGAAAATGTTGTATGAATGTTCAATCTACGGTGAGCTTCTCTAATTGGAAGTTGTTGACTAACCGACATTTACTAGGCTTAAGTTTAACGTCCTGAATCGAAGTATTCGTCTGCATGTCGAAAGCGTACTGTTTGATTCGGTCTCGAAAAAACAAATCTACATTTTCATTTTTTTAGTACTCGAAAAGGATCTCTGAAAGACTACGATTTTCAGTTAAAAAATTATTTTATTTTTCCACACACTTGGTAGTATTCCTTTCCAGAAGTGAAAGAGTGAAAGAGTGAAAGATTGCCAATTGAGGAGCATTGCCCAAATTGTAGCCCATTTTGAAGCCTTTCTTCTTCTTTAAGCTAGGCTCCTTCTCACAGATTTTGGCATCCAGGTGGTTGCGAAGGTTGTAGTGATTTTCGCCTTAAATTGCTCTGCCTTCTGCAAAGTAATCAATTAATAAGATCTCTTACGCATTCCAAAACACGCTGGGCGTGACCTTTCCGGCAGATGCGATTGACTTGGCTGTCTTTGTCCTTGAACCACCGGCTTCTACTCGCCACTTTGTGGCATGTAGTGAACCCATGTCTCATCCATGATGACAAATCGCTGCAAAGCTTGCTGCGGAAATCGTTCGCATATTTTTTTCAATTAACATTCTGCAAATGCGGCATTAATCTTGCGCAGGACTTTCCAATCCCTAATTTATTTGTGCAAATATAATACTTCGCTTTCTTTCTTCTGATATCCCCAAAGCCTCAACTATCTCACTCACTTACATCCACCTATAGTCCAAATCAACATCATGCACTTTTTCGATGGTTTTGGTTTTTAGGTGTCCTTCACATGGGTCATCTGCGACACCATTAAGTTCAGTTGCCCACCTTTATTCGGCTGACACCGAAAGAGCGAAATTTCCTTAAGGGTTAATTCATCCAAACGAAGAATTTTATTACCGCACGATATTGAATTTTATCCAAGAACATGGACAACGTCTATCGCAAAAATCCGTGTAAGCAAACAATCATGAATTTCATCTTAAACAGCCTATAAAAAAATTCTGCCTACAGTGGTTAAATTCATAGTTTTATTATGTTCAATATTTTGTGGGGTACCCCTTTGTATCAATAATGACTATTAATCTTCTCGGCATGGATTCAACAAGGTTTTTTGCGTGGTCCGTGCTAAGGGAATATAATATGGTATTTTAATATAACGTTATTAGTACTTTATTATTAATATTATTACCGGATTTTTGTAACTCGGAAGTTCAGAGCCTTGAGTGTGTTCCATCCATGTTCGACAATCATTATATTGTCCTCCCATCTATGGCACGGCCTTCCTATCGGATCTTTAACTATTCGTTTGACTATTATTCGTTCACTATTTTTCGTGCCCATTGTGGACAATGCTTAGAGTTCTTAGTTCTTAGTTCTTCAAGTTCTTGATTGTGTAGTCTTTTCTATTTTCTGGTCCTGTTTTCCACGGTTTTTAATATTAGGAGACAAAGTTGTTTTAAATAATTCCTTCACCGCGAAGAGCTTAAGCCACTAAATGTATGCGGATAAATCCTGGTGTAACCTAGTATCCTTTCCATACAGCGCGGAAGTAATCATTTTGCATACTATCTGTAACCTCTTACAATAACAAATTTAAGAACCCTGCATGTTAAAAAAAAATTTAAAAAGTAAAAAAAAAAGGTCTGGAAATGCTAATTTCACAATATCCAATGAAAGTGAAGTTGATGAAATAAATGGGGAATGTATCGATGAAAAGAATCCTGGAAATCCACTGATTAATTTCATAAGGTAAGATGTAATTATATCAGAGATATATACACTCGCTAAAAAAAAGTCTGCGTTCAGTTGTCTATCAAAAACGCATTTATAAATGATAAACAAACAGATATTTTCATTTTTTGTTTATTTATTTATCAAGCACATTTTCAAAGGACTTCATTTTCATTCAAATCTTAACTTTTTGCTTTTATGCTATTTGTAAAACAATATAGAAAAAACGAGTAGAAAAAGTCTGCGTTCACTTTTCAAAACTTTGTTTTTTTTAAATATGTTAGATATTTAGAAAAGTTTAGTTACTAGTTGGATAACTACTTCTATTAAGAACTTCTTGGAATCTTTTCGGCATAGAATTATCCAACTTCGCCGTCCCTTCAGCACTAATTTTCTCCCATTCCTCAGAGAACACACCTTTCAGAGTTTCCTTACTGGTTATTGTGTGTTGCCGAGTTCTTCTCTCCAGTAGATCCCAAAGTTGTCCAATTGGGTTAAGATCTGGTGATTGGGGGGATGTATAAAGTCATTTAGGCACGTTATCTAGTAACCAGAATCTCACAATTTCGGCTGTATACTTCGGATCGTTGTCGTGTTGGAGACGGAAGTGTATGCCTAAGCCGAGTTGTGTGGCGCTTTGGATTAAATTACTTTTTAATATATCGAGGTAATTAAATTTATTCATAATAGACTCGATAAACTGAAATTTCCCCACGCAGCACTAGCCATACACCCCCAAAGCATCACTCCACCACCACCATGTTTTACTGTGGGCAATAAATTCTCTTTATTTACTGCTGTTCCTGATTTTATTCAAACTTTTTTACGTCCTTTTATTCGAAAATGCAGAACTTTCGTCTGAAAATAATACATTTTTCCAAAACTCAGTTGGCTCATTAACGAACTTATTAGCAAAAGCCATGTTCTTTTGTCTGTTGACCCGTGAAATGAATGATTTTTACCAGCCTTTTTTAGCATTTTCCGGGCAGTATCGGCACAGATTTTTTTGTCAAATATTTCCTCGATATTTGTCGCTATTTGCAAAGCAGTCAATCGTGGATTTTTCTTCACCAGCAGTTCTAGATATTGCTCCTCTCTGCAAGACATCTTCGATGGACGACCGGAGCGTTGCTTAGATGTAAGAGCTCCGCTCGACTTAAAGTTATTTATTACCCGTTGGACAGATGACTATTGTCTTCCCACTGTTTTGGCAATGTTTCTATAACTTTTTCCTTCTTTCCAAAGTTTTATTATTATTTTACGTTCGCTTACGCTAATTTCTTTTCTCTTTTTTCCCATTGCAACAAAAAAACTTTAATTAAAAAAAATGATTTACCAAACCCGAATGAATCAAATGTTATGAATTAGATTCTAGACATCTGCAATTTGTCCGATTGTTTAAGGGGAATCCCGAAGATACTAAAGTGAACGAAGACTTTTTCTGTTTATTTTTTGCACACTACATGACAAAACTACCCTTATTCCAAAAAAACATGAAAGCAAAATCAAGAATTTTGTTTTGTGCCGATCGTATTGTGAATTGTAAAAATAAAAATTTAAACACAATGTAGGCATTTTTTCTCGGTATATACATATGTACATAGGTTTTGCATTATAGCTTATATAACTCGATTGGATTAAGGTGAACGCAGACTTTTTCTACTAAGTTTCAGGCAAGTTTCATTTCATATGGACAAAAAGTGTTTTTGATCGGTTTTTGGAGGCCAATACCCCTATCTGCTGTGCTTAACCCTGCATACATTGCTCTCGCGTTTTAGCCGCACATTCTTCCCAAATTTTAGCAAAGTTTTCCTTTTGCCATTATCGTTTCGTTCGTTCCGAAAGAGATGGCTGGTTACCTTTCGTAGGGTTTGATACCTTGTACGCAGTTTACGTCGACACTTGATACCCAGAGTCGTGGGAACAAGTCTACGAACAAACTTCTTACCTTCCTAGAATCGTAAAGCAGGCACCGAAATTTGAGAATACCTTTTCGCGGTTTCTAAATTCACACAGTACGAAAGGAAATGTTTACACTGAATCACAAAATAAAACATTATGATATATGAAGCTTAAAATACTGAAAGCTCGAGTAGTTAGTTCCAGTTCGAAAATAAATAATGCTTTGCTCCAATTTCCGTTCGTGGTTTGCTTTCATATTTTGTTTTTTTTTTAATTCGAACGGGAAAGATTTAAACGTAAGTGGCTCAGTTGGTACTTCTGAACTTCAAAAGATATCAGCCGAAAAAAAAAACGGAAACGTGAAGTTAACAAAAGCAAATAAAGCGAATTAACAAATAGATAATTTAAGGCATGAACCTGGCCATGGACGAAGTCCTGAAAGAATCGCCTACAATAAAACAGTTCCTTAATGATGTTCCTCATGATTTTAACAATGGTGAACCCACAACGCAGCATTTTCTTGACTTACAACAAATAAACGACAATCAGGTTTTGTTAAACTACATTTAACAGACGTGACGTGACGATAGGGAATGAAACGGACATTATTTTACATGATACGTGACGTAGATAGGGAATCCAAAGACAAACACCTTCAAACTTTTAAGATCAATAATCATTATTCAATAAATTAAGTTAAGTTAAGAAAGTTAAAATTAGATAGAGTTACTATATCAGAACAGCTGTTATTGTTTTCCTATAGAACTCGATGAGATAAACCAAAAAAAGTAAGTAAAATAAGTACATATTTATGGAAACCATTAGATAACAAAATTTCACCAAAATGTCGTCAGAATTCTATCAAAATTCGAGTGAAAAAATCTAAAAATTAATCAATTTCAAACCTCATTATCTCCAACACTAAGCAAAATATCAAAAAAATGTACGTATTTTTTTTGTTTATCTCATCGAGTTCTATAGGAAAACACCTTCAAAAGCCGGCGCCACGGATATCGTAATCTCCCCCACTGAATGTGGGGGGTGATTATGTGATACTAATGTGACGGGTTTGTGAAATAAATTCAAAATAAACCATCAGGATGAAACCTGGGCACTACATATTTGCTGCCTTAGATGTCACTGACAGCTAACTGGTTGGTTTAAAGGGTCATTTTCTGCAACGCCTTTTGAAATGCCTATAATATATGGCTAACGCCAGAGTCACACAGATTGTTACCAATGTGAAGGGTTTTCTCGAAAATCAAAGCATTCCATAAAATATGCAGAAGTTACAGAAGAGACTTCTAAAGACAAAGTCAGCACCTCATACAGACATTTTTTCAGTTCCGGACGCCTTTCGGACATCTCATCAGATCAGGCTGATGCACACATCTCATAAGATCAGGCTGAAATACAGAGCTCAAGATTAAAGCAGTGGAATCTGCTAAAGCCTGGGGTCATAATTACAGAGTACCGTACGCAACAAAGAGAATTTGTTCCTTATTTCTTGAAAGCCGATAACTTAGTGTATTATAATGATATTAATGGTTTAATGCTGTCATAAGGTTATAAGCACAAAACAGAAGAATGGCGGCTATTCATTGATACATCGTGGTACAATGGTAATCATCATCGACTGTTAAGCCGAAGGTCTATAGTTCAAGTCCGTCCATAGTCAAGAACAATTCCTATACGAAAAAACTGTGCAACAACATCAGTTGTGAATGAGAGATGGTAAAAAATTGCTGACGAAGGCATAACATTCGCAGTATAAGAAAAGAACAAACTTTATTTGTGGAGAAAAGGATATAAGGAATCCTTCATTGGTTGAACCATAGTGTGTTATTCTACCACCATTACATATCAAATTGTGACTTATTAAAAACCTTGAAAAGGCAGTGAGGAAAGACCAACCAAGAACGATTGTAAACTAACAAGAATTAATAAAACTGAATTTATATCTACCTTATAGATGACAATATAATCCTTATAAAAAACATCAACACAAATTAAACATGCAATGACAAAGAAATTAAATTAGTAGGAAATTATTTTGCAAATTTTTCAAATTGTTCCATAACTTTTCTATGTCACATTTATTCATATGTAAAACATATAGAAAAACAAAAATGTTATTACTCAACAATAAAAATAATCCTAATACCTGTATATGTCTGAAACTCTAAGGTTAAAAAAAAAGTTATAAAATTTTTTGAAAACCTAAATGAGATAAAAGAAATAAGAGAGAAATGCTTGAGAAGCATTTGTCACACAAATTAAATAATCATATTATTTACAACACTATAAAAATGTTTCCGAAATAATAATGTAAAAATACAGATAAACAAACGAATTCAGGAGAATTCTTCTCTAAGGGGAAGAGGTTACGACAACATTTGACACCGAAAGTCGTGGGAATGTGTCTACGAACGAACTTCCCACCTTCTGAGAAATCACAGATCCGGCACCGAAATTTGAGAGTACCTTTTCGCAATTTCTAATTTCACACAGTACGAAAGGAAATTGCTAGCAAAATAGAACATTATGATAAGTGAAGATTAAAATACTGTTATCTCGAGCAGTCAGTTGCTGTTGAGCGGTAGAAACATTAAATTCGAAAAAAAAATAATAGTTTGCTCTAATTTCCGTTCGTGGTTTGCCCTCATAATTTTTTTTAAAAAAACTTAACGGGGAAGATATCAACATACATAAGTCTCGTGATCTCTTCGCTATTCTTCAGGGTAGAAGTCTTAGCACGTTATGGGCTTTTTTTTTCTCGCATTTTTCGTCGACTCAGAGCTTTCCTTTGAGAGCTTTGCAATAACCTAGTTTGCTTTCTGCTGCCGTTTTTCATAAGACTTTTTATTGTTGAACATATTGCTTCTGCCTGTCTTGTTTCGTCATTAGTTTCCATGGCTGTGGTTTTCACGACCGTTTTCGAGCTGACGAAACTTATTATCCTAAGACCATACATGTATGATACATGGAGATTTGTGGTTCAATTTGAGAGCCAGCTTAATGGAAATGATTCGGGTGTTTGAGATACAATATCACAGAACTTATCTCGGATTGCATAAAACACCTGAATCTAAACGAGGTTCTATACAATAGGGCCAGGATTGTACGGATAGATAATCTTCTGATTAAGCTGATTCGAGGCCACGTTACGGGAGCAATGATTTCGGTCAATAACCTGATCTCCGGTGCTTCCTACCCCAACTACATGTACCACGAAAAAGTGCGCCTCAGCGGCTTTGTCCTCCCGGAGGCATTCCCCTATTTGGATCAATGTGGGCTCATGCAGGATGAATTGACGATTCCACTAATCTTCCACGTGGCCCGTAAGTCCGTGGAGCGGCGGCTCCTCTAGGAACGTGGTGTTGCAATCCGCGAGTCTGAGCGCCAAGTTTAGTAGATCGGTGTCGCATCAAGATGGGGGAGCCATCGTTCGACAGCATCAACGCTTTTGATGGCTGGAACGGAATGCGTCAGTCAAGTATGGTCTTAAGTTTTAAAATACCAGTAAGGTATTTTATGTTAAATGTTATTTAAGGGGTAACACCACTCTAAATGCCGAAAAAATGTGTAATTTTGCGGATTTTTCATGGGATTATGGGAAAAGGGATTGTATTGAAATTTACAGGGTTTATTCAAAATATATCAAAATATAATTTTTTTTTATTTTATTATCGATTTCGTGCAAAATGGCGGCGCCACAGCGGATCTCCGATACAAGGTTTTTTTGAAGACGCTCCGCGGGGCGTACCCATTCCTCGGCAACCGTGAGAGCTGGAACAAAAATCCAATTTTTTTTTGAAACTACATACTAATAGCTATCGAAGTACGTAGGATTTTTCTTTTTTTTCAATTTTTGTAGAAACTGTGCATATCTGAACAAAAAGTATGAATTTTCGACTAAAAAAAGAGCAGTAAATTGTTAATAAAACAAGTAATTTTCAAAATATCAAAAAACGGCTACGTACTTCATATATATATATGAAGCTACTGTAAAAATTTGAAGTCGATCCATGCAATAATTTTGAAGCTACGAGTACGCCCGATTTGAAAAAACAGTTTCGAGAAAAACGAGAAAAACATTGAAACCGTTGAAATTTTTGTTTACCTCTAGTCTGCGATGCCTGCGCCGTACATCTGGCCGTCTCTGTTGATGTCGGACTCTTCCTCTTCCTTCCTTGCAGATTTTATGGACATCCGGGCCTCTCTGACTTCGTTGGTCAACGATCGCACACACAGACGCACTTCTATAGGGTGTTAGTACACGCTGGTGGACTTCTCATAAACCACTATGCCCATAAGCAATAGAATTCCGCGCGCGCTCCGAGGCGTTGCGGCAGATTTTAGACCCCTTCCACATTGAATTTCAATATAAAACCAATTGGATATGTTTTTTAAAGTCCTTAAGTATACTTTAAGCAAACAAAAAAAAATCGAATTTTTGAAAATCCTAGAGTGGTGTTACCCCAAGCTAGTTTTAAGCATCTTTTTTCTAGGATAAATTTGTTCTAAAATCGAAATAAAAAATTAAAAAAAAAAGACAGGGAGACTTTCTTCTCCAATTGTTGGCCAATATATCGCTTCTTTTCCTATTTTTACGTTAAAGTCGAGCACGATTTTCATGTCAAAGCACAAGAAATTGTCAAATATTTCATCAATTGTTGCATAAACCGCGTCCTTTAACTGTTCATCATTATCAGTGTACATTCAGAAGTCCTTAGGTATAGCGGAGACCCCGGATTTTTGCCATTGCCATCGACATTGTCACCGTTGTAAAATAATACGTCCATTACGTTTTGGTGTTAATGAAGAATCCTGTTCCAAGATTGTAGATATCTGTACCGCCGTAAACGAAAGTATAACTTAAAGTTATTCTACTTTATTTGTTTAAAAAAATAAATTTTATTTCTCTCAAAAATCGGGCAGTGTTTAGCCTTACACGTCTGAACTTAAAGTCTACTTACAATTGATTTATAGCTACCTTAAATGCTACTGGCACTCGTAACCTGATGAGCGATGTTCTGCTCGCATTCCCTGGTAGCGTGGGTGCTCGGGTGACCGACGACGAATTCCTCCGGCTCGCTGCACTTGTTATCGCTTGCTGGGTCAGGTGACATTGCTGGTTCAGGCGGCGATTGTTGGTGCAGAATTATGATGTCGGTGCAACGTAGGCGAATTCCTGCACGTACGAGTGTGATGGTCGTTTCGCGGAGCTGGTCGTTAACTTATATCCGCCATTTACGCTTGTTCCATTTGAAAGTCGAACTATCTGTACCACCATCGAATGTTTATTTCCCGGCTTATCTCGACGGGGTACTGCCAAGATCCCCCGTAGTACGCTTGCCTGGCAAGTCGCAAATCGCAAGTTCTGCTCCTTTGTGAAATACTTATTCGATGACCTCTCAGAGGCAGCCAACCTCAGCCTGATTAACGCAACCAGTTTTCTTAACTCCTCAGTCTAGATTTAAGATGAACATCACCCTTCACATCCCTTAAGCTTTCACATGTTTTGGGGCATCAAAACGGTTCCTAAGGGCCAATTATACCCTAACGCGTGTTCTGGTAGCCAACTCAACCTACCTACCTACCTGTACCACTCCAGTGTCCAACTAATAGTTAATAATTTCATTGAGTGCTGTTTGGAAAGCACTGGGTACTGTACAAGCTTCGTATGCTGCAAGAGTCTATCCCTAATTTCCTTCCATGGATGTCCTCCCTTGGATAGTTCCCACCCAGAGATCCGATCCGGGAACTAGTTTACCACCGAAATATTTTACCAAAGGAAGACCAGCCATATTTAACAACAGGATGGTTCAACGATTTTTGATGTTGTTTTGAGTGTGGTATTTTTATGGTGCATTGAAGATATGGGTAGTGCAGTCATCAGCCCTGCGTCTACCTCTGCCATTTTTTTCATGGAGCAGACTTCCATGAGGGATTTAGTCCCCTCTTACGACTATCCCGCAGCAGGGATGGAAAATATAACAGTACCAAAAATCAAAATATTTATTAACGTGAACTTAAAGTACTTTTTACGGTTAGTTTCGCAAATGTATGGTTTTTTTTCCTTTCTTCGCTAGACATACTCGCCTGAGTACTTCTATTGACACCTCTCGCATAATAAATTGACTTTCAGACCCACCAATCTTTTTAGATCTTCTGCATCTATCTTTTGCCTAAAAGGGTTTCTCAAGTTTTAAGATTTTGTACGCCTCTCTGAAATGTTGAACGACTTCATTTCGTTATTTTAGATACTTCACCATATGATTTTCCGTCTTTGTATACCTAGGTCAACAATCATTCTCGTCTCAGAAGATTTCTGTAAAGCACATTGGTATAATATATAGTTCATTTTATTTTTTTTTTTTTTTCATAAAAATATGCTGAATTTAAGATGAAGGAACATCCCATTCTCAGGTAAAAAATAGGATATGTCAGCGCAAGTAAAATAGATACAATGTGCTCAGACTTATGCAAAGCCCTGTAGAGCTGGATTAAGAGCTTTTGGTGAATATTACCACTCGCACGATGGTTTATGGTACTAAGCCAAGTACGAGTTCAACCGTATACAAAATGTGAACGACCATAGTGTTTCACTATTAGTTCAAATATACATATCTAGGTAAGTTCATTGCACCACGCTTTGGTAATTCGGTTTTATTATTTTTTTCTTTTCTTTACCTCAACAGCCCTATTTTCAACAACTTTGAAGCATGTGATGTATAAGAAAATCTAAGCAAATAAACCATCAAAAGAAATTACATCACTATTCCACTGTGGCGCAGCCTATATTGGTTATAGTAGACATTGGAAAGGCAAAAATCAAAATAAAACAAAATAAAAATACAAATAAGTGGTGTAAGAACCATTTATTTCCATGTCAACATAATATACCAAAAATGAAAAGAAGTTAATTTGTAAATTTATATACAGAAAATGAAACTTATAGACAACTTAAGGTTCGATAGAAGAGCTAACATGCCAAAAAATGGCGCACCTTATTTTATTCATTTAATTTGTTAACACAATTAAAAAATATCTTATTTATTTTAAGGGAAATTTAAGTAAAGAACATCAGCATTAGAAAGAAACAATAAAAAATGGCCCGTTTAATCCTTTGCGGGGACTTCAATAACCCGGGGCTTATCAATTATCCTAGCAGTCTTGTTGCCTTTTTCAACGATGCCAATGATCCATGCCTGATATCCTTCTTGCTTCTCAATATCCTTACAATAGGCGGCTGCTTGTTCGCGCGGCAAACATATAAGCAAACCACCTGATGTTTCGGCAGAATGTCCTTGGAGAAGCTGAAACATGTTTCCGCAAGCCTTCGCTACTGCTGCCATCTTTGCTATCACTGGAAGATTATGTATGACAAACGACACGTCCTTCTTTTGATGAGATGCTAGGGTTTGGGCATGACCCAGTAAACCAAAACCGGTTATATCAGTGGATCCGTGAGCATTATATTTATGCATGAGTCGTGCAGCTGTGCGATTCAGTCTTGACATTGAACTCATTGCCCTATGATAAGCTTTACGTACATCTTCCTCTGACACAACCAATTTGATGCGATTCCACCTCTCTGGCTGGTCCAACCATTGATGTGCGTTAACTGCAACTTGTGTGCCAAGAGGCTTGGTTAAAACTAAAACGTCTCCAACAACCGCGTTATCGGGAACAATATATTCGTTTGGTTGACAAATAGTCGATGCAACTCCACCGATAGTGCACCATGGATTTACAACACTTTGACCACCCGTAACAGTTGTTCCAGCTTCTAAAGCAGAATCCTTAAACCCTCTCATTATCAATGGAATAACAACATCTCTTTCCTTTTCAGTCATTTTTGTACTAACTGCGAGCAGCATAAGCATGTTATCACACTCAGTTACACCCATAGCGTAGAGGTCACTTAAAACATTTGCACAGGCTATTTTACCCATCATGTACGGATCGTCAACTATAGGATAAAAGAAATCCGTAGTTTGAACCAAACATAAGCCACCGTGCCGCAAAGGTATCACAGAACAATCAAGGCCAATACCAATCCGAGGTATTGCCATGTGCATAAACTGGGATTCATTATCCTGCAAAGAGTAGTCCTGCTGAAGCGATGATACTAATTTACCTAGCACTTCCTGTGGCACTTTACAACCCCTTCCTTTTAGGTCGGCAAACCGGGTTAAACGAAATGTACTTTCCAGATCATGTGCAGTTGGATCGAATGGCCTTCTTAAAGCAGCTGGATTCCCGTGCAATTCCAAATGAGCAGCATTAAGAGCATCAGCAGCCACTGCCTGATATTCAGTCATATTTTTGTTTGTTTTGAATATTAAATGCAACTGAATTTACTGGATCCGAATACTATGTAAAATATGGCGTTCAATTCCTCCACTAAAAAACACTAAAATGAAAATCGCGTTCTCCCTCAAATTAAAAATCACCTAATACTCTCAAAGGTTTAACTATTCCTACACGAAAGTTTAAAAAGAAATTAACAGAGTGTAAGTAGCTTGGTCTGTGATTGGTGGATTATGCTGTTGGACAACAAAACGGGCGAAGTCAGTATTTCTCCCTATAGTAAAGGCGATATTGATGTGAGAATGGGTGCGTTTAACGAGCGAGGGCAGTATTCAGCGTATAAATGTACGATTATTTTATAATTATTACAGAAAATATCTGTCACCTCATATTTGTTTTTATTCACATTTTTCATTAGATTATAAAGATTTTCGAAATTCAGCAGTAATTCGTTCTCTTTAAACTTCTACTTTTATTCGAAGAGATTATGTTTGGAAACGCAGATTCCGCCAATATCCAGATTCGGCCCGAAAAACATGACCGTTTAAGCTCATATTTGAAAATCAACAGGACGAATGATTTTTATTTCACCTAACAATAATAATGCAATTATATTGAAATTTAATTTGTAATAACTATTTAATCATAGGACCCAGTAGATGGTTCTCATTCGTTCTATTTTACTTTCTTAACTCATAAACTTGTGCTTTTCCATACATTTACCTGTTCCTTCTCTGTTTACGAAAATGTGACGTATCATGCTAATTTTGTCCATATTATGCAAAATAATCATGAATAAATATTGAAATATAGTACATATTAGCCACATCTATAGAACACAGTAATAGTCCAATTTGATCCAACACAACGTTGATAGAGAAGTGGTTCACGAAGGTCCGTTCAACACTTTCCATTCATAGCTCTCTCCACTGAATAAAAACAACATCAGCACTGCGTCATTTAGGAAAGTTCCATTAGTAGATTGCGGGTGATAAGACATCGCCGCGCCGTAGTAAAATTACTGAATCGCTGTTTTTTTCAGATTTAAATTCATTTTTATTTCACTATTTTTTAGATCTACCCTAACCTAACTAACCCTATCCTAGCCTATATAAGCCTACCACTGATGTTAGGCTGTGGGCTGTACCTGTTAAGGTGTCCTCCAGCCACTAAAAGCATTGATACTGGCGGACTGCGTCTCTTCGATCTCGGCGTGAAACCGATCTACAGAAGCCGAAGCGCTGACCGAAGTCACTACTCTTACAGCTTAACTTTGGATTAATTTAATCAGAAAAATATCTACCCGTACAATCTTGTTTCGAGTTTTTTTTGTGTTTTTCTTAATTCATTTTGATTATTCATTTCTTAGATAAGCTTTATTTCTGAAACAAGCTCAAATATCTTAACTAACTCAAAAATAACTTAGGAGTCCTATAAGGAGACTCTAAAGTAAACAGAACAACATTAAACCAACATTTTCGGCTTTATAAAAAAAATTATAATAATTAAAATTAATGAAAACGTAAGATAAGACATTGTTTGCTTTTCAAAAAAAAAAAAACTTAGCATCAGATTAATATTTATTTTATGTAAAACTTAAAACTAACTATAAACAAGTTTAACCTACCTTAACTCAAATATATGTATATACAACATATGCATTATATATATTATTACGAAGGTGGTCCGATAAGTACTTAGCCTACAAAAGAAAAACAAAAATTTGGAGAAATGGCGATTTATTTTTCAATATAGTCCCCTTTTAGCTCGATACACTTGACCCAGCGATGCTCCAACTTCTTTAACCCGTCTGCAAAATACGTTTTCTCGAGGTCTGCAAAGTAGGCCTCCGTGGCGGCGATGACCTTCTCCTCATTCGACTGAAATTTCTGCCCGGCGAGTGACTTTTTCAAGTTTGGAAACAAAAATAAGTCGCACGGGGCCAAATCTGGAGAATACGGTGGATGGGGCAGCAGTTCGTAGCCCAATTCGACCAATTTGGCCGTGGCGAGGGCGGAGGCCTGAGCCGGCGCGTTATCATGGTGGAAGAGCACTTCGACAAGTGAGGCCGTTTTTTCTTCAATTCGGCGTCGAATCGACCCAGGTAGTCGATGTGGATCACACCTTGTGAATCCCCGAAAACGGTGGCCATCACCTTTCTGGCCGATGGGACAGTCTTCGCCTTCTTCGGAGCACGTTCGCCGGGTGAAGTCCACTGTTTCGACTGTTGCTTGGTCTCTGACCAGTGTACCAGTGGATCCATGTTTCGTCGACTGTCACGACTTAAACAGTGTCAAACACTGCTCTGAAGTGGTCTCACGGTTGCGCTTGTTGTCCGATCATTTGAAATGCCTACTGACTCAGCTATATCGCGCACCTTCAATCGGCGGTCTGTCAATTCGAGATCGTGGATTTTTGTCACGTTATCCTCCGTGGTAGCCGTTTTCGGGGCATCTAGACGTGGCTTATCAAAAACCGACGTGCGACCACGTTGAAACTCGTTAGACCAATTTTCGATGGTAGCCATCACCGTACACAGCATCCAAACGCTCTTTGATTTTGCTGCGCGATTTCCCTTCCAAAAAGAAGAATTGAATCACCGACCGATATTGCTCTTTTTCCATTTTTCTAAAATCCGCGGACACTCCCGCTTCCACACGCGGTCAAAACAAAACTACGAGTCTGAATTTTCGAAAGTAGCCGTCTACTAGAATGTACTACACGATAGTAAGTAGCTCTTGCGATACTGGCGCCATCTGGCGGCGAGGCTAAGTACTTATCGGACCACCCTCGTATACATATATACATATGTATATCTTTTTATTTCATTTTATGTTTTATAATTTTTTTTGTTGCTTTTGGTTTTTATGCTTTTTTTTTTATATACATACATATAATTGTACATATATGTATATACATATATATATATATATATACTAGGGTGGTCCTTATTACTAAGAAAAAAATTTTTTTCTTTAATTTCGCGGGGCACCACGTAGTTTGGTTATATACCATAAGAAAGTATTTCAGTATTTTTTTTGAATTTATTAAATGACATTTAGAGGTCGTTACCAAGGTTTGAATTTTTAATAAAAACTCAAAATCTGTATTTGTTAGATTCTTTTATTTTTATAGCCAGGACATAAAAAATATTACAAAATTGTTGTTGTTTTTATGAATTAAGAATATTTGAATCATTTATTTTTAAGATACAAGGGTTGATTTGTTAATATTAGGATACTTTTTCCTATACTCTTTTACCAATAGAAGCAAATATTGCTTTTGTTCTTCATTGGTTGTAATTAATTTATTATATTCTTCCATTAAGGCAACACCGCGCTCAGCTATGTCATTCACTACTCGCAAAGAATGAACGATATTTTTGGCAGCTACATAATCAGTGTCTTCGTTCCAAGTTTCCACGTCTTTTTTCAAAAAATTTGATGAGATACCTAGGATCTGGAAGAATCTTAAGGAATTACTACTCACGAAGTTTTCTATATTTTTTTCGTGAATATGTGTGATATCAAGGTTTATTATTTTTAAGCAATCTTCTGTGCCTTCAATTTTCAGTGCTTCTACCATTTTTTTCTTCTCTTGAACTGAAAGTTCGTCATCGATTGTCATCGGTTTTGAAGTCGCTTTGGTCAATAGTGTTCCACTTGTTCTTAAATCTTTTAAATAATTGTATATCAGGACCACTAGATGGGGCAAGTAATTTATCCACGACAGCTGACAACATAATTTCCATTATGTGGTGACGACAAGCAAGCCAAAGCATATTTTTGTCCATTTTCCGCTCCAAAAGAACGCATACTCGACTTCTTAAGCCGGTATTTACAGCAGTAGTGTCAAAACACAAACATTTTACCTTATCGCTCAAATTCCATGAATTTATAGCTTCGTAGACAGCTGACGCACATGCTTCGCTCGTCCCGCGTTCCAATTTTGGAACTGCGAGTAGTTGATCAACTCCATGTCCTGATACCAAAATTGGCAGCCGATCTACAGTTTCGTGTCCAGTAATATCTTCTATAAGTTTACCGTCCCAATGGATTGTTAATGACGAATTAGGTTTAAACTCGCTTTTGAGAGACTCTGCAATAGCTTTGCGATTTTTCACACGCTGCCGACGAATAGAAGATCTATTGACATTAAATTCTGATGGATCACAACCTGCACTTTTCAAAGTAGATGTCACGACCATAGTTGCTTTTCTGTCACTCAATTTAGAGACATCAAGACTGGTGGCTAATTGGCTGTTAATAATGTCTTTTCGAGCTCGTTTCTGAGGTGGTTGCATTTCGGACAATTCTGATATGCATTCGGAGCTAGATGAAGTTGTTTCTTTACTGGACGACGAAAGAAATGATAATGAAGAAAAAGAGCACTTTTCTGTTAAAGCCGAGATTTCTTTGTTTTGACGCTCACGCAATTTTTCAAGGCGTTCTTCTTTCTCTTTCATTTTCTTACATTTGTTTAAACTTTTTCTGTCCACTGAACCAATTAAAAGTTGGCGCCGATTTTGTCGCACTGCTAATAAAAACTGCTTGTCTTCTTCTAAAGTCATAATATTTAAAGCATCACGATGAGCAATATCAAATAAATCTTCTAATTTTTGTTGCCAGTTTTGTTCTTTTTTCTTTAATGTTTCTGAACGTTTTTTCTTGTTTTCTTTATTTTTTTTTAGATTCTGCCATTCTTTGAATAGTTTTTAAATTTTACTGATGACAAGTTTTTTTAATTGAATTGGTATACTAGTTTTTTCCCACAAATTTATAACTACGTAAGCCGTCAAAGTCGCAGATTCACGTATGGTTTTCTTTTCTTGATTTTTGTAGTAAAAAAAAAAACGCAAAACTTCACCGATGGATGGCAACGTTGATTGGTTTAATTCGGATAATAATTGACCGATAAGCCAAACATTACTTTGATTTCTAGTACTTTTACTGAGTCCGCTACTTGTGGACGCCATTGCAAGTTGAAACGCGTTACTATGACTTTTAAAAATAAAACACGTCCGCTCTCGTTAATACTAGAACTGAAGTGCGTGGCGAGCTAAGGGTGTCTGTACGCCTACGCATGCGCACAAATCAATTTTTACTTATTATGATGTTAGTGCGCACGCGTACGTCTTAAATTGTACACTGGTCAATGTGTATAGACATGAATAATTTTTATTATTATTTTTATTATTTGTGTTTTATGATGTTTTTAATACCCACATCCTTTCCCTCATTCTATTCCCTTTAATCTAGTAATAAAATATGGTGCAGTCCAAATGACACAATTCATCGTACGGAGGCTGATCTTCCGGTTTTGTTTTGTTTACGATTATAATTTTAGCAAAAAGGATACGAATACGATAAGAAAAAACCCAAAAACGAATTGCACAACCATTAAACAAATAGTCAGGGATACATGCAACATAGACGTCAGCACGCGTACAATACAAAGAATCCTCAACCACGTACGGACGAATTCTATGTGACGAGCCCTTAAATTTTGACGCGTCCGTATAGATGAGAGGTCGACGGGAGGAAGGGATAAGAAGCGATTGTCTATGCCAGTTTCACTTACACGTAAAATGTGATACAAACATCTAAATGAAACAATAATAAAACCATCATTTAAGCTGTTCTTCAACGCTTTTTGTAAAAATTTTGACAGCTGGTAGCGACCTCTAAATCTTAACTAAAAAAAAAAAAAAAAAACTTATTTCATATTTAGAGGTATATAAACAAATGAGAAAGTGCCCCGGGGATAATTCAAAAGTCGAAAAATAAGGACCACCCAAATATATACATATGTTTCTATTTTGTTTTATTTGTTTTTTAAACTAAAATTTAATTAAACCTACTCAACACCCTAGTCTACTTATTAGGCTACCCTAGCCTACCCTAACTTACTCTAACCAGTGTAAGCCTACCATTGACGGGCTTTGCCTAGAAGAGGCTGGCGTGTCAACATTTACCACTGATAGTCTGCTCCACCCATCGAAAACGTTGATGCTGTCGGACGATGTCTTCTCCATCTCGGCGTAAATTCGACCTACTGAACCTGAATACCGCCAATTTTTCTTGGATCAGTGCACATTGGTCTAAATAGAAAAATGCTTCTGGTGAGACAGAGCCGCTGTCTCTCGCAGAGTCGTACTCTGGAAATCAGCTTATTGACCGAAGTCATTGCTCTTGCAACGTGTCTTTGAATTAGTTTTATCAAAAAATTGTCCACCCGTAAAATCGGGTAAAATTTCATTTCAAGAAGACAGCTTGCAAAGGGCTCATTTTTTGTCAACATGCGAGAACTAACTAATGAACGAAGTGTTGCAGAAATTGCAAAGACTTAATGGCAAAACTCACCCGACAATTTCAAACAAGATTACATGTGCTCGCTTCGAGATGTAAGTTTTTACAATGGAAAATGTCCCCAGGTCAAACTTATGCAAATTGGATAGCCGATTTAAGAGGTATTGCTAGGGATTGTGATTTTGTATGTACCAATCCAAGTTGCAATACATCATACGCTGATTTTATGATAAGGGATATGATTGTTTTCCATACTCCACATTTCGTTCGAATAGCAGCAACGCAGAAAAAAAATCCAACTCTGGAAGAAGTAGAAGAGCTGGTGATAGGCTATGAGCCGATGAAAATGGCTACGGTAGATATTAAAAGGAAGCAGCACTTCCACAGCAACTTATTCTACGGAAGTGAACCAAATCCAGAGAAGTTTGCATCAGAAAAGCAACATTACCCCAACAGGAAATACTGTCCAGGATGTTTTATTCACCACGGCGAATGCCAGCATATGGCCTCAGTGTGTAACCTTTGCCACCGTCGCGTCGGGGCCACATAAAGAGGGTGTTTTTGTCAGCACAATGTATGGGGGATGTACGTCAAACTAAAGCATGTCAACGATCACGGAACTGGAATTGAAGGTCATCCTATATAAGTTTTATAGAAAATGCGGTGGTGGAAGAAGCGTCATCAGTACATTAGGAAGTCGAACGAAAAGGGCGAAAGATATTCATATCGTTACGGATTAATAGTAATCCAAAGGCCTTTCAGTTACATACGGGAGCCACCTGATCTTTGGTGGGTTTTGATGGATACAAACACATAGGTACACCAGTATGCAGACCGACAAATCGGGCCCTCAAGGCATATGGGGGCGTGCAGGTGCCGGTTAAGGTACTTACAAGTGTTTTAGTGTAGTATAGAGATAAATCGTTCAAATTACCACTGCTGGTAATAAATAATAGTCGAGGTGCAAATATAATGGGCATGGTTTGGTTTGACGCATTTGATTTCAAGGTGGGTTTTTCGAAAGATGAATCAGTTTTGCAGATTAAAACCGAAACAAGAACAGCTGGAAACTAAAGCACTGGATTTATGCATAAAATGTAAGGAAGTTTCCAACCCTGGTTTGGGATGTAGCAGTAGATTTCTCGCCCATCTTAAGCTCAAACTCGGCAGTCAGGTTGTTTAAGCATCATCCGATACCATTCGCGTTTTAGGAACATGTTCGTATGGAAATTCAACGTTTATAACAGTTAAGCATTCTTCGACCTATTGAGACAAGCCAGTGAGGAACATCGCATGTCATTGTTAGAAAACCAAATGGCAGCGTACGACTATGTTGTGATTTTACGGTCACAATTAATCCGCAACTAGAGGTCGATCGTCATCTGATCCCTCGAATTCAAGAGTTGATCTGTAAAATGCAAGGAGGCTGTTATTTTACAAAAGTAGATTTGTCCGATGCGTATTTGCAATTCAAGCAAGATATGTATGTGTCATAAACAAGGAATAGGGTGTTTATGATGTGTGTGTGGATGTACCAGCGCTTACCCTTTGGAACCTCCAGCTCCCCGTGATCTGTGATCTTGGTATATTATGCGACAGGGAACTCAATTTCCTTGCACATATCAGCGTTATAATTCTTAAGGCCAATTCTGCACTCGGCTTCGTAAAACGATGGTCCAAGGAGTTTTCCAATCGCTACATTACTCGGTCTCTCAAAATAACCTTTGTTCGCCCTATTCTCGAATACGCCTCTCAAGTGTGGTCTTCTTACTCTCATTCACACATTTCCAGAATCGAGAGAATCCAACGTCGTTTTCTCCGTTTTGCTCTTCGTGGCTTACTCTGGGACAGTCCTATGATCCCACCTCCCTATCAAGACCACCTAAAACTTATTAATTTGAACTCGCTGGGAGAGCGAAGAAGGATATCCGACATCCTTTTCATCCATCGACTCCTCTCAGGTACCATCGACTGCGCGACCCATTATAAATCTATCTTTTTAACACTAACCCTCGTAATACACGAAATCCACTTCTCTTCTATGTACCCACCTCTCGTACTTCCTATGGCTCCAATGAACCTATCTCCCGTATGCTGCGGCATGTTAATGCGAAAAACTTTCGACTTTAACATCAGCACTCCTTGTCTAAAACTCCGTCCCAATCGCCCTCTTTCTTATTGTAGTTTCCTAGATTGTAAGTTAAAATTAGTATGTAGCTTGAATTAAGCGCAATAAAATGGGGGTATAGCCCCAACCAAAATCAAAAATTGTCGACTAAAGAAATTCACTTTGCAAAACAGGAAGTTGAACACTTAGTGCACATTATTGATGCTATGGGAATTCGCCCATCAGGCTCGTGAGTTGCACCTATTCGCGATCTACCCAAAACGAGAAATGTGAAGGAGCTGGAAGCATTCATATAGAAATTAAACTATTACAATCAGTTTATTAGGAACTTCAACAAATAGCAGCTCCATTAAGTAAATTGCGTGCCTCAGGGGAATCTTTTGTGTGGAGAGTAGATCAGCAACGAGCCTTCGAAGAGTTCAAGGAGAGTATTGTTAGCAATGGATGCATCTTTTCATGGGATTGGGGCCGTGATTTCCCCTATTTATCGGGACGGAACAAAGAAGCCTATCGCTTTCGCGTCAACAATACTGGACGAGACTCCAATAAATTATAGCCAAATTGAAAGAGAAGCACTGCCCGTCGTATATGGAGTTAAAAAATTTCGCTAGTATATTTTGGAAGGCAATTCGAGCTGATAACAGATCATCAGCCGTTAGTTATAATTTTCAACCCCAACAAAAACCTAGCCCACATGACAATTCAACGGCTATTCTTTAAGCTATAGCCCAACCAAGTAACATGGGAACGCAGATGCCTTATCACAGTTACCCTGTGGGCCCGATAAAGATTTTGTTCGTTCAGAACAATCTTTCTACCAAGTGGCTGACACGTTTTCTCTGTTGGTCGATGGGTTTCCTATTACTGCTTCAGTTATCCAGGAAGAATCGCATAACAATCCAGCTATTAGGAAGGTCATCACTTATTTGCAGAAAGGATGACCAAATAAGTTGCGGGCAATGGATGCTCATTTGCAAACTTTTTTTCGTAGGCGATTTTCAATTGAATATTTTAATAACATTCTTCTCTTCCACAGTGGCAATGCCCGTGTCATTGTGCCCGCTCAGCTGCAGCTAAGGGTTTTGCCACTTCTTCATCAAGGTCATTGGGGCAAAAACAAAATAAATAATTTTGAGGAAAATCGACTTTATTGGGCGAAACTCTTCACAAGACTCCTTTAATATATTTCTTAAAGTTAACTCCTTACCTATCTTAACATTAATTGTACACCGAGTGCGCTGACTTATCAACGTAATCAGAAACATGAACGGAAATCCGTTTATGTGTCATACAAATCACCAAGCAAGTGGTTTTGACTTTGGTTTAATTTGATATGCACTTGGCAGGTCAATGCCTACCGATGCATCGACATTTTCATGTTGCCGATTAGTTCTGACATTTGAGCTATCTTGTTTACATCCTGCAAATCGCATTAAGCAGATGTCGCAACGTTACTGTTGGTGGCCCGACATTGATAAGGACATCAGCAAAGTAGTGGGGCGGTGCCCCGCCTGTCAATTGAATTCAACCCGGCTACCCAAAGAGTACACCAGCTAGCCTACAATAGTAGAGGCATGGGAACGTTTTCATTTAGATTTCGCTGGGCATTTCCAAAATCACATGTTTGTCATCGTTGTGGATTTCAAATCTAATTTCCCCTTCGTAGTTCTAATGAACTCAATCACATCGCAAGCGACTATAAATGCGTTACGCAGCATATTTGCGATTGAGGGATGCCCAAAACGCTGGTGTCGGACAATGGTACTCAGTATACGTCGAAGGAGTTTTGTCGCAGAAACTGCATTCAGCACAAAATATCCGCCCCATTTAATCCCGAATCAAATGGGACAGCAGAGAAGATGGTGAGAACGTTTAAATCTGCGCTACTTAAAATTTTAGAAGGCGGATTACAATGCGATGAGGGATTGGCAGTTTTCTTATCGACATCACATCTCCGGCAGAAAAGCTACATGAAAACACCGTACATTTCGGCAATGGTACCAGAAGTTAGGAAACAGGAAATGGATGGAGTACGGATAGCAAAGTTTGCCTTGAACGAACCAGTATTCATTCGGCAATATCTACGACCACCGAAGTGGATGGGAGCAATTGTGAGAAAGCAGTTGGGAAGTAGGATGTACTTGGTGCAAACTTGTTCAGGCATGGTTCGAAGGCCTCAAAATCAAATGCGGCGTCGATCATCGGTGAACAACCGAACGAATGAGGAATTAGTTTCGTCAATGATGGTATCTTTACAGCCGAGGAGACTTAATAGTTTATCTCATTCCGAAGAAGTAGCCTCAAGACATCAAGGTGACATTCTAGATGATTCCGACGTACAACTACGAGTAGCTCCTGATGATAGTCCTCAGGTCATCGATCTAACTTCACCAAACTCAGCTCCAGCGGGAGATTCGCGTATCTTTGCCAACATCGACTGAACCAAGACGATCGGAGCGATTACGCAAGAAATACGTTACATTTGTTCAAGAAAATAAACGTGGGGGCAACTGATGTGATCTGGCAGCACTTACTATTATTTGGCAAGGCAAGACAATTGGAAAGCAAATGGCTGAGAAGAAAATCTTTACCGTGTTTTTTGTTATCATTCCCGCGCAAAACCTCTCACGTCATAAGGAGTATATAGCCAACCACCGAACAGCAACCATGGGCTTGATTAAGGGTATGTAGCAGAGTACCTTCACCCTGAAATCAAATTGTCTGCTACGAAACAGCAATTTCGTCAGAGCGAAAGTGCCCCGGGCCCCTGCCAGAACAACATCTACATGTTTGTCAAAATATAGATATTGGTCTAGCAAGATCCAAGATATCTGACAAAACTTAGTCTCGCCAGTGGAAGACCATTCAATAATTGAGAACTTGCGCCAATTTTTTTAGTGTGCTGAGAGGCCCTAGACAGAGGCGTTCTGAACAAAATGCATTCTGATTTCTGGAAATTGATATTCAAGTTGATCTTCAACTTCCAGTTATCACAATACTGCTGAATTTTTTCGAAGTCACGCTGCAAATTGAAGAGAACTGAAGATCACTGAAGTAAATGCTGAAAAGGGTCAGCGAGTTCACCGCACACTGTGGCATTCCATTGGTAATATTAAATGTTTGGGTAGAAATCACGTTGGCAATTTTCACAACGAACGTTCTACCGGTTAACATATCTAAAATCACATTAGCAGGTTTATTTATGCCCAGTCGACTGAACTTTTGATAATGACCTGCTAACCATAAGGTGTCGAAGTCCTTTTCCAAGTCAATCTTCCATTGGAAATCCGATACGAGGCCGCATGAATAGTGTCATGCCCCGCTCTGAAATCGAATTGGTTATCCGGAATGATTTCATTGTCCTCAATTAAACAAGGCTATATGGATCACCTTCTCAAACACCTTACGGAAGGAGAGTTATTGTCCGGAGATTTGTCTGGTTAGAGATGTCTTTACCCCACTTGGTAATATGCATTATTACATATGGATAATATGCATTATTCAGTGCATTGTTTAAACAGTATGGCGTACATCTCTACAGCCAGTGGTGGGAGGTGCCTGAGCCCAACATCTCCTCAATGACTCGAAGATCATCTGGAGATTCTCCGTCGAAATGAACATGGTGTTAGCCCCTTCACTGACAATGGCATTGTTTGCCATAAATTTATCATCGAATTTGGTAAAACCAAGTTTCTCTGGTCGCCAATGATTGATGATTTTGAAGGTAGAATTGATCAAATAGGACTGTTTCGAAGTCGGGGTTTGGGCGTATGCTGTCATTGAACTTTTACACTTCATGAAATTCAGCTCCCACTGTCGCCACCTTCTCCCGGGGATCTTCAATCACGAAAAAATCACCATCCAATGCGGCGCTCTCTGGATTGATGCTGACTGTTAATTATCTGACGTTCTCGGAAGTTTTCGATCCTAAATGTCATTCTGATTGTTTCCCCGATATATTTTATTTATTTGCGGAACATACTCACGCTGTTGGATTTTAAAGCACCAATTCTGTTGTTCCAATACAAACTAACAGATATTCTGTAATTTTTTTTTTGATTAACTGTTTGAGATTTTTAATCGATGACTTCAGTGCCCTGATCTCCGAGTTTTGTCTGTCGGTAAACCGCATATACATGAGTTTGAGCCTTGACAGAAGTCTATTTTGTTGTCTGTGCAGTAAGTCGATTGTCGCGTTTCGGTACACGTTCATGGTATCGTGCTGTCGTTGGAGTGGTATCGTTTAGTGTCTATTTAATGATACCGTACCTGTCAAACTACGAGATTAGTTAGACGGTGTGAAGGAGACACTCGAAGTGAGCGCTCTCGCCAGGGAACAGGGGTAAAGCGTGGCCAACGCGCCCTACTTTAATCATAGGGGTACGTTTAGACGTACTCTGCCGTACTCTTAATTTGTCTCGTTACTTGATTACGGCACTAAGTCCGCAATGGTCACTGTCGTATACGAAAGTCTGTAGACAATTAGTAGACCATTCCACCACCGGTTAGAATTTGAGGTCGTCGCTCTCGAATTTTTTGAGCTCTGAGAGCATTTCCTCGGGGTCAGTAATCGAGTACACGCCTTTGAGGAACATCGTCTGTAGCCTCTCAGCCTTGGGGGAGATGAAAATAACTCAGTTGTAGTCTCTTTTAATAAGTCCTTGACCCGCTTATGCTGGATGAGGGGCGCTTAATTGGGTTGGGCCTTGCGCTAACCCTTTTGACCCTTTTCATGACGGTGGTCGGTGTTGCGAAATCGGATGATAAATCATCCCACTCCGACTTTGTACGACGTACGGGATTTCCCCCGCTGTCTCCCGATATTTATCTCTGCTACTTCTAGAACGTAAAGCACGAGAAATTATTTTTCCCCGACAGCGGACTCGAACCGACGGCCTTCCAAATTCGGATGCTTTAACACTGTGTTAGCACGGGTTCCGCCAATACTTCGCTCAAATGCGTACTTATATAGTTTGTATTTCTTATTTTCTTTCACACTACAGAAGCTGACACTACATACTTACTTCTTCACTGTCCTGTGATCAGCTGCTAAAATTTCGTGTACTCGGATTCGGATATTTTATGTAATCCGAGAAAAGTCTAACCTGGCTTTCACATTAAACCAAACGGAACATCCATAGGCAACCATGCAACTGATTAAGGCCATGTGGCAGATAACCATTACTCTAAAAAAGGTTGGCTGTTATGAAACAGCTATCTTTTCAAAGCAAAAGCGCCTCGGGCCCTTGCCAGGGCAGCATCAATGCTTGTCAAAATAAAGACACCGGTCTAACCAGATCCATAGGTATTAGGTACCTACGGCTTGTCCGGTTCAAAAATTGAGAACGTGCACCAATTTTTCCTAGCGTCCTGAGGGACCCTAGACAAAGGTGCTCTGAATAAAATAGGTTCAGATTTCTGAAAGTTGATTTTCAACTTCCAGTCATTACAATATTGCTGAATTTTCTTGAAGTTACGCTGCAAGAGTATGACAATGACGTAGATCGTTGGATCTGATCTGTACGCAATTTAAACATCCGCACACGCTATTGAATGCGCGATCGATTGTCGCATTTCGGTACAAGCTCGTAATATCGTTATGTAGTTGGCGTCGTATTGTACTGTCTATCGTCTGCTCAATTATATTGTCCATTTGTCTGAGGTACCTGTTAATCTCGTTATTTGACAAGTTTCGAATCGGAAGGAGGCACTCGAAATGAGTGCCCTCGTCAGGGAATCGACAAAGCGTAGCTAATCCGCCCTCGGTAATCGAATTGATACGTTAGGACATACTCTGCCATTCACATAAATTGCTCCATTATTGAATAATTTTCGATTATTGGATGACATTATCACAGCATTAGACATAGTTTTAGATTCTACATAAATTACATCTTAGCTTCGAATATTATTGCTGATTCTTATCTTGCTGAGCATAGACTGACTTCCTTTATCAATCAACTTACAAGGACTGTATCACAGTCGTGCCTTGATCATGTTTTTGGTCGGTTTAAGGACTTACCCTTAAATCAAAGGTGTTATTTTCGATCTACACATAACTGATCACTGCATGACTGGAATATTGTTTAACACCTTGAACATCTTGAAGACTAAACAAACCGTATCTCCACCTTTTCTTACAAAGAATAGCTTTGGTATGTTGAATAATGCCTTGCATTTCAAAAATTGGGATACTATCTTTGCTAAAAGTAATGCTTCGAGTGCTTATATCTAATTCTCACATACGCTACAGTCCTATGTTATAACTGGCCAATTAAAAAATCGGAAATGAAATTGAAACCCTGGATTATTTAAAAAAAAAAAAAAATAAAAAATAAGTTGAGTAAAAATGTCATAACCATCCATCCAACTCATCCCTGAAGGTTCGATTTCAAAACTTTTGTAAAAAAGTAAACTATCTAATTCGGTTATGTCGTGAAAAGTAACTCTAACTAACTCTCTAGGTAACTCTAAAAAAGACTGGAAAGCTATAAACAGCATAATTAACTCGAAAGCCTCTAAAACTCCTAGCCGTATTGTACTTAGTAGTAATGGTGTCGAGTTTGATGATCCGACAAGAGTTGCTAGCTTGTTTTTTTGCTCTTACTCAAGCCGGAATCAGGTTAAATTCCCTATATTTTTTTAAAGAATTTTTATTTTCGAAACAATAAAAAAAAATGAAATGAATGTGTTCAGCTTGGATTTACTGGATGTTATTTATGTTCAGCTCACACTCCCTCTTGGTATATCCACGTTGCACCACCTCATTCTTTTCTTGGACCAGTAACGTCAAGCATGGCTAATTTTACAGCAGGCCTTTCAAAGATTCCGGACTTGGTTAGGACTGTTGCGCCTCTTACTTGACAGTCTTCTGCGACTCTGGTTTGTATAATGCGGCCCTTTAGCCAACAGTTTCTCGGGCTGTTCAGGTCTACGATAAGGATGATGTCCCCTTCTTTTACTTGTTCGTCAGGTGCAAACCATTTTGATCTACATATTAGTATCGGTAGGTTAGGTTAACCTAACCTAGTGTCGGTAGATAATCAATAACCTATTGTTTCCAGAAGCGATCCGCATACAGCTGTGACATTTGCCAATTCTTCTTAACAAACTTTATATCATCCGCAAATACCGCAAAATGCTTCAGCCCATTAGATGTCCCTAATAGAAAGTGGTTTGGTGTCAGTGCCTCGTCATTTTCTTAGTCTGGGGTTGCGCATAGGCATAATTTTATAAAGAACGGTTTTGATCGAACATACTAGTCGCTCCCAAGAGCCTCCTATGTGTGATGAGTTTGGTGGAATAAAGTTCAATTTTGTATGAGGTGTTGTGAATGCTTGAATCAACTTGTTATTGTCAATGTTTGTATGAGATACACGCGGAATAAATGTATGTAAATGTGTAATGAATGCCAAAACACAGCCACTTAAGCAAAACAATTTTATTTTATTTTCGGCAAACAATAACAAGGAACAAATATGCAAAGGGAAAAACACTACCGACTTCGTTGACGCCAAAACCAAGAATGACCTGATGAAAGGAGCAGTAGAAGATGTCATTTTCATCAGATCGCACAACCGCGCGGTGTCACGAGACCCAAAACAACCCTCTTGCTAGGAAGCCGTTGTACAGCGGTGACTGACGGCTGCATGGCTATCAATGGCGTTGTCCATACGATCTCGAACAGATATCGAAGGGACGCAGGCCTTGAACACTGTTACGTCTGAGATAAGCAAAGGCTGCGCATCAAGGTGGTGTCCTTTTTCTACGCTGTTATGGTTCTGTGAAATGGCGTTGTCCATACAATCTCGAACAATGTTAGTGTTGAAGGACGCCCATTTAAAGTATGATCAGCGCCTTAGTTTAGTTGTCACTACTCACCGCAGTTCGCACTCCTCACGGCCGGAAACTACCATGTTGTTTATTCCCTTTCTCCTTTGTGTTTCCGGCTTGAGATGTCATTGGCGAACTCGTGGTCAAACCGCACTTTGTGGAAGACGCCAGCCGAGTGAGGAGTGCAAACTGCGGTGAGTAATTCGTATTAATTCAAAGACTGTAAAACCGAAATATGTAAATTTCAGAAATAAAATTGTTCTGTTGCCCACAATTAATTTCGGTGTCCTCTGTCCCACAAAGTGATAGTTAGTAAGTGCTTCTTTCAGTTCACGTTCGGCACCCTGAAAATTAGTCCCTTGTCGCTAAAAATGTCTACAAGTGTTCCTCGACAAGTGTTCGTAAAGCAAGAATACACGGGTTTGCTGTTAGGGTGTGCGCAATTTCCATGAACACCCCATCTTTTTTCTGTTCTTCTGAGAATAGCTACATTTATGGGTCCGAAGTAATCGACTCCTGTAAATTAAAAAGATCTGGTGTAGAATGAGAACCGTGCTGCCATTTATTAGTTCAGATGAGCCAGCTCTTCTTGGTATGTTGTGCGTTATGTCATCAGTACATTCCACGCCCAACGAATTTCGTGTTGTTTCAGGAATCCGGAAGTTCTCTTCCTTCTTAATTTTTAAATTGTTCAGATATCGAATTATGTATGCGGTAATCCGTAACAGCCGATTCCAGCGTGAAAAGTGATCTAAGCGGATAACACTTACAACGGATCTATTGTACACGTTCATATAATGTGTTTTTAGTTCTTCGACGGTCGATGCTTCGCTACAATTTTCTCTTGGTCCTCTGGGCGACCTTTTAAAAATTCGGGTCCATCGAACCTTCGGCTTTTTGACGGGAGTACAGATTGATGTTTTCATTTAGTCGCTGCGCCTGCAACGTTGGCTCTTGTGGGAACCCAACGCCATTCTGCCACGTTTGTTAAGTCCAGAATCTCGCTGACTCGAAAGGCGACAAATTGTCTGTAGCGTCTATGATCCAAACGGTGCCAGCTAAGAACATTTCTTGAATCTGACCAGAAAACGTACTGTGAAAAGATGATGGTATGTGAGTCAACCAATGATTTTGCAAATCGAGCGCCCAAAAGTGCTGCTCTGTTCTGGACGAGGTATCGATAGGTTTTAAGAGGTGCAACTTTTGTTTTCGCTCCTATAAGACAGCACTCAACGTGGTGGCTATTTGAACTTCTAATGTAAGGTACTACTGCAAAGCCGTTTTCGCTGCCATCTGCAAAAATATGGAGCTGTTTTTCTACGTCGATCTTTATCGCATTGGAGATATAGCATGGTGGAATATTCAGGATTTCGACTGCTGGTTTCACTCATTTGCCAATTTGCGTATTCGGCTTTCTTTATCTCGCCATCCCAATCGATTTTGATCGCCATATGTCTTGGAGAAGAATTTTAGCAAATATAAGAAAATGGGCTAATAGACTTAATGGATCAAAAATAGTCATTAAGATTTTCAGAACTTCTCCCTTAGTTGGACGGCGGCCGTCGAAAAGTATTTCTCTCAGATACGGGTTTGTCGAAAGTTTATAAGTAAAGCAATCCTTTGAAGTGCACCACCACATACCCAAACTTTTTCCTTTGTGGGCATCAACGTTTAAATTTTTGCCTTCGGTAGCCTTAGATTGTAGGGCTTGAAGAACAGCTGGTGAATTTGAGATCCAATTTCTTATGTAGGAGCCTCCTTGTTTGTGTATGTATCGAATTTGCTTAGCCAGTTTGATAGCTTCCTTCTCTGTTGCCACACAATTTGTCTAATGGAGCGGTGATTTTGTCTAATGGATTGTACCGCTTGAGGGAACCTCTCAGCTTCAGTTTCTGTTTTTTATATACTGAGTCATAACTATCATGGCATAAACGACGGGCGGTTCTTCAGAACTGCAGCTCCACAGAAATCTTTGACATGATTGATCTTCTTTTCTGATGAGAACTTGGTGGAACATTTTCATTATGTGCCCTAAATTACACCTACAAGTGACGTGAGCTGGTCTGGACCTTTAAGCAGAAAGGAGTTCAGGCTCACGGCTTTAAGAGTTGCTGCAGCATTCCACACTATTCTCATTTAACGAGTTTTTTTGGGAATGAACACTGGAAAAATTGGAAGATATCAACAATGTTCGGATTTTCGTTGAAGGCCTTGAAAAAATGCACTATTTTGTGCATATACTTTTGAACCTCGAGGTTTGAATGTTCGGTTAGAAGGGAGTACTTGTACTTCTTTGTTTTTTTTGTAATTTTAGTACAAGTAAAAGAAAATAAAGATGGCCGTTTGGTGGCAAACTCAAATATTATACCAATTCAATTATATATTGGTAAATTCACAATGATTTTCTTTAAAATTTCTTATTATGGTTTATTGGCTGCTTTGACAAAACACCGTCCGCGTTGAAGGCCTGCAAGGCTTCAAGATTCGTCAGGCAGGGCAGCCAGCTTTGTTATTGGTCGTCTAATCAACCCACCTCTGGTCTTGACGTCGGCTACTCTGACCTTTCCGTCTTCTCCTGCGATGACTGCGACGACTCTTGCTGTTGATCACTGCTGGTGGGATGCGTTGTCTTCGCGGACCATGACGATTTGGCCAAAACGAGATTGGGCTGCTCTCGTGCTCCCTTGTTTCGTGCTTGAAGGCTCAGCAGGTAACCCCTGGACCACTTCTGCCAGAACAAGCAGCCATCTTCTTAAGCAGTGCATTTGCTTGTCTGGCACTTCCGGGGGAAATGCAAGCAGTTGACCGCCTATTAGTAGATGCGCGGGCGTGAGCGCCTCGCCGTCGTTGGGGTCTGCACTTAGGGGTGCAATGGGCCTTGACTTGAGGATGGCTTCGACCTCGGCTAGTACGGTCTGAAGCTCCTCCATTGTCAGCAGCGCGTTTTCCACGGTTCGAAGAAGGAGTTTCTTTGCTGACTTCACAGCTTCTTCCCACAGATAAATGTGGTGGTATGAAGACGAAGCTGAATCCCTCTTCGGCCGCATACTGGTTAACTGCTGCTCTCCCTGCGTCGAATTGTGTGCGGGTCTCCTGGAGTTTCCTCTGAGCTCCCACGAAGTTCGTCCCGTTGTCGCAATATATCTTCTGAGGAATGTCTCTCCGAGCGATGAACCTTTTAAGGATGAGAATAAAATAGTTAAAAGATAAATCAGTGAAACAAACAAACACAGCTATGTATTTTTGACAGGCGAATTTTTAACGAGGTATACCCGGGACCACAAAAATCAACGCCACATATAAGAAAGGGTCTTTGTGCTCTAAGACGGTCGGCTGGTAAATTGCCCAGAATTTGCGTCAGCAACCTTGGTCTGAACTTAAAGCAATTGTTACGTACCCGCTCCGACTGACCCAATGAAACTGGGCAAACTGATGAAAAGAAAAAAATTAAATTAATGGGTGCCAAGCGATTGACCTTAATGTCTCGAGGTGCCTTCCTAGAAGAATCGCGACTGCCAGGAAAAGCTCCGCGTATTGTATGTATAAAAAAAATTTAATATCAGGAACAGAGATTCAATGTGAAGTTTATTGAAAAAAAAAAGGAAAGAGAAAGAAGAAAAAAAAAATTAATGTACAATGTTAAATTAATGTAAAAATTATGCCCTCCCCTCGAGTTTCAAACCCACCCCAAAAGCGCCACGAAGTTGCCACCCTTATGCTTACACTTAGGCCCGCATGGCCAAGGGGTAAATCATACAGTTGGTCGGGAATTTATGTACTAATAAAATAATGATAATTAATAAACAACCAAAATCAACCAAAAAAATTCCAAAAAAAATAAAAAATTATAAATAAATCAATAAAAATACAAAACAAGATGGGAACATGTAAAGACTCAGTCTCGGACTCGAACCCGAGTCTCCGACACGTGGAGCTGTTGGTCCACGCTCCAGGTTACCGTTCACGTGCTATACACTTTGCTAAAATGGTGTCCGGCACGGCGTTCGGTCGATCGTGTTCTGGTCCGTCTGGGTGGTTCCTCCTTATGCACCAGAGGAAAAACTAAAAGGAGAACCTCAGATTTTCGTTCAGTCCCCTACATAAAAAGGAAGATAACTTTTTACCCTAAAGTTACTCATTAGCTTGGCGGTGACTTACCGATCACTGTGATATTTTCTATTTTTGTTTTTCTTGTTTTTCAAGGCTATTCCATTATTCTTGCACAAAGGACTCCCGAACGATAGTTGTCGATGCTATATGTTTAGTTTAACCCAAAATTCAACGGCAAGGACTCAGATTAAATGCTAAATGCAATTCATCTGTACGAATAATCGTCACTGTGAAGCTGCTTTTTCACCGACCACAACACTTTTTTTTTCCTTTTATTTATTTTTTATTTTTAAACACACACCCGCTCTCGGTGGAATCTTCTCGCCAAATGTCTTCTCAATTGATCGTACGACCGCCTCGCCTACACGACACACTGGCCACTTTCCAGTGTCCTTTTTGATCTCGAACCTCTGAAAGCTCCTTCGGAACCGAGCATTTCGAAAAATAGGCCAAATAGGAACCCGATCCCACGACCTCAGACTCCTGGGGCAAGGTATGGATCACCAAAGCCATACGGCAAATAACGAAAAGTTGGCAAAACGCCATGGCAAGGAGAGTTTGTGATTTTTGGTAGTTGTGAAAGTGAAAACTTCTCCACTCGTAACACTTTCCCTTTTCTTCCAGTAGTTTTCACCGATCAAACCCTTCCTGCCTCTGCCCCATTATACCCCCCTGTATAACTTCAGGTCTTTGACGTGCCAGATGCCAGCAGTTTTTTCATCTAAGCCTTGTAGCTCGTATGTCCACCCAGATATTTTGCGGAGTATCTGCCCTATGAAACTATGCGAATTTGGCAGTGAAGTACTTGACCGTGTCGGATAATACAAAATTTCTTCTTAGAACTAAGTCATGAGGGAAGAACTGTACGTCTCGGCGCCGAACGTTATACTACGTTATACGTTATACTATCTTGCGCACGTCATTTATCAAAACACCTAGGCACTTATGCCATGCAAGATCCTCGGTCTGCTCTTCAAGGAAACCCTCTGGTGGAATTGGTGAATTTGTTCCCTTAACCGGCATCTCACGACCATATAGAACGTAATAGGGGCTCGTTATCAGGGCTTCATGCATAGAGGTGCGAATAGCACAGGCAAACTTTGGTAAAAGTACATCCCAACTGCTGTGGTTGTCAACTACGTATGCCCTTCTTTGGTTTTAAGAGTCTGGTTCACTCTTTCGGCCGGATTGGCTTGAGGATGGTAGAAAGCTGTAAAATTGGGAGTCACCCCATACGTTTCCGTTAGTTTCGAAAACTCACAACTCTTTAATTGTACATCGTTGTCATAGACTATCCATCGCTGTACCCCAAAAACGAAAAACACCTGCACTTCCAATATCGTGGCCTTGGCCGTAGCTGAGCGCAATGGGAAAAAGAGGGGAAACTTCGTGAAGTAGTCCACCACTGTGAGGACATAGCAATAGCCCCCGGTTGACCGGGCCAGTGGTCCTATCAGATCGACGCATACCATTTCCCATTGCTTAATTACGTTCCCTCTCGAAAGCATCAGCCCCGCAGGTTTATGTAGGTCTGGATGTAGAGGCTACATCGTTTTTCATCTTGGGCCAGTAGTATCGGACTGACAATTTATCGAAGGTCTTCGGAACCCCGCCATGGCCTCCTAGCACATCATCATCTTGCTCTTTTAGTAAATCAGCCCGTTGGTCTCTGGCCACCACAATTTTCCATGTCTCTTCCTCCGATTTTATATTCGGTATCCTGGGATGCACATATTTATAGAGTACGCCTCCATCCCCTAGACTACAATCGGAGCACTTGTCCGGATCTTCTGACACGGATCTTACCATTTTATTACACAATGCGTCTTGTACCAATACCGAATCAACTACATTCGCTGATCGAGAACCACCAAATTTTCCTTTCCCTTACGGTGTACGATTTTGAAATCGTACTGCTACAATTTAACAGCCCACCTGGCCAACCTTCCTTTTGGATCCCTCCAATTATTAACCCATACCAGGGAATGATGGTCTGTGATCACTGTAAGAGAGCTCCCCTCTAGGTATGGCCTAAGTTTTTCCACTGCCCATAAGCCACTCTCGTTCGGTAGTGGAAAAGTTACACTCTGACCTTGATAAGATTCTGCTTAAGTAGCATATCACACTTTCCGCCCCAACATCATCTTTTTCCGCCAGTACTGCACCAATCCCATATCCTGAGGCATCAGTATGAGCAACGAAAAGTTTGTCGAAATTTGAGCAAGCAAGAATCGGGGCACTGACTAATTTTTCTTTTAAGGTCAGAAAAGGGTCTTCGCAAGCATCACACCATATAAATTTCCTCCGTTTCTTTAATAAATTTGTAATTTCGGCCAGCAAATCAGAAAAAATCGGCACAAAGTGCCGATACCATAATACCATTCCGATAAAATGCTGTATTCCTGACACCGTTGTTGGTCGCAGAAACTTAACCATACCTGTAACTTTTTCTGGGTCTACCAGAAGCCCTTTCTGATTGACAGCCCTAAGTACCCTAAGTACTTTAACTCCGGATTACAAAACTCACACTTGTCCTTACTTAACACCAAACCTTCCGTTTTTAACCTATTCAACACCTCCCGCAATACTGTTAGGTGCGATTCGAATGTATCCGTTACGATGATCACATCGTTCAAATAAACGAAAACGTTAGCCATGCCGGTGTATTATGAAGACCAAAAGGCACGCGAGTAAATTGGAAAAGTCCCTTTCTCGGTGTAAATTGTAAAGGCATTGTACTGCTTTGAGGCTAATGGTATTTGCTAATAGGCGAATTTAATATCAAGAGATGACAAAAATTTCGCATTACGTAGCTTATCCACGTAAGCAACGTAGGTAAGGGTCACGACACAAAACCCAAACTTCCCATCTTTCTTCTTTACTAACAGAATCGGTGATGACCAAGCACTGGTCGACGGTTTTAACACCCCTGCCTTCAGCATAGCATCCACTTCAAGATTAATATTCGCTTGAACTATCGGAGACACCGGGTAATACCTCTGCGTTATTGGCTCAGAAGTCGTTTTTATGGTATTATCGACCAAATCATTGCGACTTAATTCCGTAAAGATGTCGGCGAAAGCCGTTTGGACTACCTCGGCGAGTGCCGATTGGTCGGATGATGATAGCTGGCCATGTTCCTCGAGGGAGCAAACAGCGTCTCCGAAGTTCCATATTCGGTTCTTCAGATCGGGAATGATTGAAAAGTCTTCCGAGAAGTCGGCACCCAGAATAAGGATATGTGGTAATTTGGGAATCACCAATAGCTCGATTAATCTAATATGGTTTTCGTCATTGAGAGAGATTTGAACTACCCCTGAAACCTCAACCGTTTCTCCATTTGCCACTGTAACCGTTCCCATGAATGCTTTCAGCTCTAGGTTGAAAATGCTTAATTGTTCCCATCCTGGACCACCAAGAATAGATCTACCCGGCCCTGAATCGAGCAGTCCCAACATCCTCAATCCAAAGATTTTTACTTCTAAATATGGTCGCCAGCAGGTAATCGGCTGAAGAACTACTGTCTACCCTTACACCTACAATTTCCCCGCTTATCCCCTTGACCGCTAACCACAAAATCACTATTTAAGCTTGCGGGTAAAACAGTTTTGCAACTCAACACCCCGCAGCTGGTTGAGTTGTGCAATCGTTTCCCGCAGATGTGCACTGAGGACACTTGCTTCTTATAACTCCCTCTCAATTACAGCCGTAACAGCGAAGAGGTTGAGAACACCTGGAAGCTATGTGACCTTGCCTATTGCAACGAAAACATGTCACTGGTCTTTGGGCGGTCTGGGAACTGCTAGCAACTTCTTACAGCCTTGTTTCGTCTGCAACTTCGTTTTGGTTTTTAGATGGTGGAGGAGTATAACTTTCAACCAAATACCTAGTAGCTTCGAGCTTCCTGCCTACCTTAACATGGTGATTGAGCGAAGTAATTTCAACTAATGCCTGTTGTGTTTGGTAAAATGGAGATAGATTTTTCCGAATCATATTCAATTTTAAGCTATCCGCGCAACCTTTGCTTAGTCATGATGAAAACAGCCGAAGCATAACGCTAACCTACATTCCTATTGTCTCGGAACGCCCCTGAGTTCGATGACGCATTTCTTCTTACAATCGGTCATCATATCCTGGGGGCAAAAATTCAGCTCTCAGCTTCTCCACTAACTCTTTCCAATTCCGAAATGAGTGCCTATTCGCTCTAAACCATACTGTAGCCTTCCCTTCAAACAAATCGAAAGCTGAATTAAAAAGTTCTACTTCTGTGCTTCCCTAAAGTCCCCTACCTTTAGGAAACTAGTAACCGATTGACCAGGCTCACCATTAAATTTAAGACCCCACTTCATAACCGGTACGGATTTCACATTAAGTCGCCTGTGGCTGAAGCGGTATACTTGGTGACCCGTAGACTATACTTCACAGGATCATTTCTGTAGTCAGTCTTCATTTACTTTCTGAGCAATCTTTCTGGTGACCTTTGTGGTAAGGTGTTAACAGGTCGTACTTGACTATCCCCAGTCTGAAGGTGTAAACCAGCCATATTTAAATTTGAAACTGAAGGGAGTTGCGTTTGGCTATCTGTTATTTGGTTTTGCCGTTGAAAATCTTCCGTGTCCTCTGCATTATTGCTGACCTCCCAAACGACCGCGTTGGCTTTAAGATCCACTTCAGATAGCAGCTTTACAACCTTATTTTTACTATCAGCTACGAAATCGAGTTCATCCTTCTCTAAAACTATCATTCGACCCAATTGTCTTAGCAGCCACTCCGATTTAGCTCCTATCTTCTTATAGTCCCCACATCTATCATCGCCCGAGAACGCCCTAACTAAAGACTCTATTTCGTTCAACGCTGAGGCAACCGCAGACTTATCCTCCTCAAATGTGTGAGGATAGTCTGCTAAAAAGAAGCTCGTATCTCTTTTGAGAGCCGCTCTCAACATTTTTCTCGTGTCTAAGACATTAGGCTGCTAATCCTCAGCTCATACTGTAATTCCTCTGAATTAAGCCTATTAGTATTCATTCCAAAAATCTGAGGTTTTTCTTTATAAATATACAATGATACAACACACCGAGAACAAGATTAACAACCGTAATGTACAAATAAACGTAACTGACACTTTAATACCCGATAGATACCAGATAAACGATAGCTTAGATTATTTATATGTACTATAATATCAACGTTTACGCATATTTTTTTTCGTGTTTTCGATATTAATGGCCCCACGTTGGGCGCCAAAAATGTTACGTACCCGTTCCGCGGCTAGAGACAACAAGAGCCGGCTGACCAAATGGAACAAGGTCGTAGGCAAATGGATGAAAAGAAAAGAATTTAATTAATGGGTGCCGCTCGATTGATCTTGATGCCTCGAGGTGTCCTTCTGGAAGAATCACGACTGACAGGAAAAGGTCCGCGTAACGTATGTATAAAAAAACCGATTTAATATCAGGAACAGAGATTAAATGTAAAGTTTATTGAAAAGAAAAAAAAGGAAAGAGAAAGAAAAAAAATTAATAAATACGGCCAAGGGGTAACTCATAAAATTGGTGGGGAATTTATTTAACAATGTCGGGGACAAAAAAATCGGGTACGAAACGCTTTCCTCAATAACAGTGCCTTTAAAGAATGTCTCAATATATTTATACCGAGACATAACGAATCATGAATAACACTCTGATTTGAAAAAGACACTCGTACTTCCGTAGCTCATCTTGAAGTTTTGAGGAATGAATTATTTATTAAATTATGAGTTGAATTTATGAATTTAATGTTTATGAGATATTGGGTTACAGAAGCACCGGTTTTAGCTTTTTTACACACTTCGTCGAATACTATTCCTTCTTAGCGAAACTTAGCACATTCATTTTTAATTGAATTATTTAATTTTCGGACTTTTTTCTCTAAGGAAAGCGAAAGAAGCCGTGGTTCGGTGTTATTTTCCGCAGCCCTTCTCCTTAGCTACATATACGTTGCTTTTGTAGTTACTGCTACTTTTGCCGCTTCTGTCGCCGTTTCTGTTGCTGCTGCTGTTGTTGTTTCTGTTGCTTTTCCTGCTTCTGGTGCAGCTCTATTCCTTGCGGCTACTTCTATGCGGATTTTGCTCATCCTATGAACTTTGTTCTTGTTGGAACTTCTGCTCCCTTCGTCGCCGTACAGTTTGTTTGATGACCACGGCATTTAATTTTTCGTGTCACCTGGGCATACATTGAAGCGCCACGAATTTCTTCCTCCTTATCGTCCGTCTCTAAATCTGACAAGGCGGCGACCAACCTTCAGATAAGTATGGTTACTGTTGTTGTTGTTTTGCTGCATGGCATGTTGATGCTGATGACGCCCGTTCCCTCATTTCGACTCGCCGAAGCGGAGAGGGCGGGCACAGCCAAGTTTAATTTCGGGTTTTACCCTCTCCTCCATTTGATGCCGACACCACCCGGCGGAATAGCCGTTGGCATAGGAAACTCGGATGAATCGGTCTCTGATACGGTTTATGCACGCATAACCATTTACGCATGTAACCATTAACGGATATATCGTACGACTCTTTTCTTATTGTTTCGTAAGTTTTAATTAATATTTTTATTTTTATTAAAATAAGCCCTATCCTAACCTAGTTTAGGCAAACTTGCCATTAGTGATATATTAAAATTCTAATATATTAAAATCCACCACTGACGTAGTCGACTCCAGCCACCAAAAGCGTTGATGCTTTGACGTCTTCCTGCCAAAAACAAATCAAATAAAAATATTAAAAAAAATTAAAAAGGAACAACCATGGCTGGAGTCAACGCTGTCGAATCCCGCAAACAGGGGAAACGTCAGTGACGAATGCGTAGCCCCATAAAAGGCCGTGGCGACAACAGACGGAAGAAGACATTAAACAATAGACACGGGTTAATACTAATATTTGGCGATATTACCTGATATGAATATATTCGTTATTGAATATTATAATACCTAAAGCGATACGAGAATATCGCTAATAGTCGTATTCGCATATCTCAGATTTGGTATTATAATGGGGTTATGGTATTTATGCGAAGTGAGAATATTATGACATATTACATTAGACATACGTTTTGGGAAAACATATCGGTTTAGGTGGTATTAACTATTAAGTATTATTGTCAAGTGAAGTATAAAGAAATAAGTTGTATAATTGGAAGAATACGAGTATGCGTGATATTACGTGGTATCTTTTTGTTCTTTTTAATGAAAGCACTGTGGAATGTTTTAAACTTTTTTATTAGCATTAACTTTTATTAGTATTAACTTCATAACCTTATCAGGTCTCAGGCGAGTTCTTCGGTCTGATATTAATTCTCCTGACTTCGAAAATATACGTTCACAAGGAACTGAAGTAGCGATAATGCAACAATGCTGTTGGTAAACCTTCTTTAAATTCGGATAAACAAAACGATGATTTCGCCACCATTGGCGTCTTGGCAACATTTCTTCATTCAACTACCTTTGTACTTCTGCCATAGATAATGCTCTTTTACGCGGGTTTTATTTTTTTCATTCTATGGTAAATAGAGATTTTGCTAGAAGCTTGTTTATTGACATCCGCATAAAGTACTGAATCTGCTGGTTTTTCTATATTTTGTAAACCTGTAGCTAATTCGCTATCTACTTCAGCAATAGTAAGTTCAACAACCCCTTTTTTTGCAGCTTCAGCTCCAGACTGCTCCATAAAAGAGTGTGTTTTCAATCGCGAGTCGAGAAGAGTGCAAACGCCAAAGGTACAATATTTTTCAGCCTTTTACAGAAACTGTTTTTTGATTTGGTTCCCTATTTGTCTAGCGCTGTGATGCTGTGTTTCGTCATTTGATATTTTATGTTGGTAAATATTTATTAAGACCTTGTTGAATACAATTACGATTAGATACCGTTCTCCACTTATTTGATCTGTGACTCCTTTTAGAGGCTTTAACACAGTGCATATATCATTGCACTCCTCTGAACTTATGCCCGGTAGGGAAGCACTGCTGCTACTGTCAAGAATAGCCAAAGTGCTTGTGAGTGCTTCCTTCAATAATACTGCTCTTTCAAGCATATGGTATGTTGAATTCCATCTCGTGGAAACATCGATGATCAATTTTTCGGCTGAGCTATTGTACATTTCATTACATTTGATATTTTATTAATTTCTCTGTTGCTGTAGTACTTCGCCGAAAATGGCCTACAATGTATCTTAATTTAAGAATAAATAACTCCACTTCTGGTAGTGGCAACTCATTTTTTGCGACTTAATTAATAGTGTGCGCGAAACAGGCGAAATTTTCTAACTTTAACTCTTTGATTGAATTTTGCACATTAGGTGCATTATCTGCCACTACCAACTAACTGCCATTGGCTTACTACTCTTTGCAAGTCCTGGCTTATATTATAAGCAGTATGTGGTCCCTCCAGAACCCGACATTGCACAAAGATAGATTGAATATTAAAATTGTTATCAATGTAGTGAGCAGTTACGGCAAAGTAGCTTTCTTGTGCTTTCCAGCTGTCTACAGTGAGACATTTTTGATACTCAACATTCAACATAGCATTACAAACATATTTTCGACTCGGGAGCTGGTATGCAGGATTTAATGCAGCGACAATTTTTATAAAACTCATTGAAAAAGGTAGAAAACTATTGATGAACAGTAACATAAGCGCATCGTCAACTTCTTTGCGTTGTGCTAGTGTTATATTTTTTTTGTGTTTGAATATCGCTGTAAAGTTGATTGAAAAAGGCTTTTAGACGACGATGGTTCTTGACTTGAGAGTCCTTCTGCGGGTAATGGTAATGAACTATTTGGTTGGGCAGACGGACGAAGACATCGGTATTACTATATCTGATGAATTTCGTTGAATGCAAGATGAAGCTAATGACAAATCAGGTACGGTCAAGTGTTGATTTATTTGTCTTGTTTGAGTGGGCTGTTATTAAATGTTTGTTTCTCAAATTTTTATTTAAATTGGAAACAGTTCCCTTAAAGTTTAGTTTCACGTCACAAATGTTGCACTGGGCTGTTTTATTCTCTGCTGAATATATTTTAAGATAGTTCCAGACTTCACTCAATCGTGCACGCTTCATAGTTATATGTATTTTTATTTAATTTTATTCTGTTTGAACTCATTTAATCAATAGGTACAATAAACTACACATTATTCACTGACTGCAAGACTGACAGAACTCAAGAATTGAATAAAACCGTTAATTTCTTGCGAAGTCCTAGGAAGCCGCGAAATACTTTCTGTCTCACTCCGATCATAGATAATCTTCGCACTTCGCACTAATCCCATAATATCAAATCATATGAGATATGCGAATATATGGTAAGTGATATTTTCGTATCACTTTTAGAGATGAGACGCATATATCAATATATTACTAATATATGAAACCGTTCCCCCTGTCAACTCCTTGATTGACCTAGGGGTTATTTGTGACCGTGAACTCAACTTTCGCCTCCATATCGACAACATTATCAAACGTGCTAACTCTGCCCTCGGTTTCGTGAAACGTTGGTCCAAAGAATTCTCGAATCCTTACGTTACGAAATCATTATACATCACTTTCGTTAGGCCCCTTCTCGAATATGCTAGCCATGTCTGGTCCCCCTCTTATGAATCCCATACTACGCGTATTGAATCCATTCAACGCAGGTTTATCCGTTTTGCCCTTCGTGGCCTTCCTTGGACCGGCCCCCTTAATTTACCACCTTATACGGATCGCTTAAAATTAATCAACCTCCAACCCCTTAAAGACCGACGTGATGTTGCAGACATTCTATTTATCCATGACCTTCTCAGTGGTAACATTGACAGCCCTTCATTATTGCACATGATTCCCCTTAACACCAACCCGCGTAACCTTCGGTCCACACCCCTTTTCCGTATAAGCACTCACCGCACAAATTATGGCTACCATGAACCAATGTCCAGAATGCTTCGCAAAGCTAACACCAATCTTTTCGACCTTCACCTTAATAAGTCCAGCCTTAGAATTGCCCTATACCACCACCCTTCTCACTCTCCTTAATCGTCTCCACGCCGCCACCTAGTTAATAAGTTATAGTTAAGTTATAGATTTTTGTTAAGGCTTGCATTAAGCTAATAAAGTGCCCCTATGGGGGCGTCAAATCAAATCAAATATTTATGCATGCATAGTACGTTATACTTATATGAATATTTTATATATCATGATACTTTGATATTCACCAATTCCAATTCGTCGGAATCGTACTTCATTACATATGACTTTATGTTTAAAATAATTTTTAATGAAGCTCGCGCCTCCCCCTCTTCGTGTGACGTTGAGTCGGTCTGCAACAGCTTGGAAAGTTCGCCGACAAGATCTCAAAAGGACTCTCTAACAGCGTACTCACTACAATAGTAGTTGCGCAGGACTCTGCAGAAGCAACTAGCTTCTGCTTACTCTACTGCCATCTGACGTGAGACGAGCGGAGTATTTAAGTCATTCGAGGGCGACAGATTGTTTACGAGCCAGATTTGCTTTCGTCATATTCTACAAATTAAGACACCGACGATAGTTTGTAGGATGTCGCCGGTAGTACAGAGCACGCACTCGAGCAGCTCTCTGTTCCCGACCTTGTCCTTTTGGTGAAAAAAAGCTTTCATTAAATAAAATGGATACAGAATAATTTATTCAATTCCATCCCTCGCTATAACTTTTTTCCCATCTTTCCCAAAACTCCTCACTTTATGAACCAAAGAACGAATCGAGCAAATTTTTGATACCTTCGACTGAAGTGAACGTATTCCAGAAAGTGCCTTGCGAATGGACGGAAACAAGTGGTAATGGGATGGCGCAAGATCTGGATTTTATGTCAAGTGGGACAAAACTTGCCTGATATTTTCCAAGTAAATTTTTAACTTTATAACTTAACATTTTAAAATTTGTATCTGGTTGATATTAAAAAAAAATGTAAGTATCAAAAATAATATGAAGAATTTATAGAATACAAATTTTGACATTCGTAACATTCCATTTGGAGTTTATACAAAGAGTTTATACAAAGATTCACACCATAGAAAAAGGGTCTCTTGAGCGTCTGTGCCTAAAACGTCCTTGGATTTCGTCAGCCGCATTTTAATGCAAGTGGAATGTACAGATCGTTAGTTTGTTTTTGGAATTTGCTCTGATCGGACGTGTTTTCTTATTTGTGTCAATTTCAAATTGGTTTATTTTGGAAAAATATCGACAAGCGAAGAACTTCCTGGGTCATCAGTAGCAGGATCAGATTTCTGAATCGTCTTTGTACAGTGATAAGTCAAAGGTATTATTGAAAAATGCAATAGTATATTATATTTATATAATATAATTATATAAGTATTGTATATGTCTTCCTTTCGTAAACAATTTAATTGCATAGAAGCCTTCGTTTGTGGTACCGCAAGATGCAATGTTAATTGGCGAAAAACTGTATAATACGACATTCGAAATATTGAATGAAAATAAATTTATTCATGATGAAGAATTAATTCATGCAAATGAAGTGTGTGAAGAAGTGAATTTTGAGACGCTTCGTGATGATTCGTCACCAGAAGGATGCGAGCCCGAGTATAAAGAAAGCAAACATTAGTCTAAAAAACAAAGGTCACTACCATTGTTGAGGCACACCCCACATGGGGCTTGATAACTTTACAAAAAAGGATGCAGTCACTTGAAAAAAAAGAGTATCTTTGATAAATATGCTATAGTTGACTCATAGACTTCAGATCGTTTTCTTGAAGCTAGACAAAACTATCAAGTTAGAACGAGAAATTTACAGCGATGTGTATTGGTTACAGAGGTTGGGTGTATACAACTTCTGTATACAAACTTTGCACTTGATACCAAATTTCGACGCTATTTTCGTAATAATTCAAACAGGTATGTTTAATCACTAATAAATTATCAAAAAAAAAAACACATTTATAACAGGTTTTAAAAAAAATATTTTTGTAATGTTTTTTTTTCTTCATTTTTTTAGGAAGTCAATATCAATCTACTTTCAACAGAGCTCTATCAGAAGTAGGAAGTAAATCTGTATTTGTCCACTGGAAGAATATGAAAAAATCCGCAAAACTCACTTCATTTTTATATGTTACTTGGAATGTATCAAATCTTACGTGCACAAAAAAAAATATCTTCTTGTCGTCGATTCTTGGGGACGACAAACAAAATTCGAAATGTATTATGAAATATTCCAAGATGATGAAAAAATGTCTACTTGTAGGTACTGCTAAAGTTATACCAGCAAAGTGTATTCTACTAGTACCTACAACCATATGATGTTTACTTTTACAGACAAGTTAAAAATTTGATTTAAAAAAATCTAATCGAGAAATATTTATGAACATTAATTAAATTTGTTTTAAAGCAGAAATTCGAAAAAAAACCCTTACTCCTGTAAAAAAAGCTGCATATATTTGTTGCACCAATTGTCGAAAAAATTAGTGTTTTTCTTGTTTTTGTGATAATTATCATTCAGGTTCTTGTATTTGTAAGGTAAAATTATTGAAATATTAACTTCCAACACTATCAACATTCCATGTATGTATACAATGTCATGTATAGAATGTATTTCAAAAATACTTCTTTTCAAAAGTAAATGATAATATTTAACAATTAAAAACTTTGTACAATATTTTGTTTCAATTTCTTCAAATCTTATTAGTTTTCGTTATCAAAAGCTGTACATTTTTCAATTCGTTGTTCGATGATATAAGTAAATTGAAAAAAGGATCAGATTATCAAATTGTAATAATTTTTTATTTTTTTTTTTTACTTTGGGATTTTTTTTCTCGATAATGGCTAAGTAGTGCGCCTTATAACTTGACGATTACGTATTTCACCCAAAAACTAATTTCGAATTGCCCCGTCACTCTTGCTGTCTCCTTGTTTGAAAAATATGCGTTGTTGTGCATGGCTAAAAATTGTACTTATCAACGAGATCAACGATTCTTGTAATGACATTAGTTGACAGTCAAAATCCACACAATTTGTGGGTCATTCTTTAAAAATATATGAAAATAAATTATAAAAAAAAAATAGAGCCATTGTGTGCCAATATAAGAGTTGCGCATATAGCTTTTAATAATTGAGTTGGCAGCCTAAGAATAAAAGTCTCATAGAACGTGTGCGTTCAGTTCGTTTATTTTAACCCAACATACATTTATAGGTTTTAATAGTTATGTATATAGCCCTTGGCGGTTAATGATACTTTATTTTATTTTGTTTCAACAATTTAAATTTTTTTACCATTCCCTTCTTTCGTTGTAAATTCTTTACATATTTTTCGGTAATAAATTTTCATATCATCAACAAATGTCATACGTAACCGGTGATTAATTGGTAAGCATGAATAGTGTTGTATTGTTATGTTCAATATGTTGAAAATTATACTGAACAAAGAGCATTCGCGGAAAGCATTGATTTTTTATTTTCTTTTGAATAAAACTACTGCTTAATCATACCAATTACTTGGGGAAGCTTATAATGAGCATGTTCCATCGCAAGAAACATGTGAACGATACTTTTGGCCTTTCAAAAGTGGTGATTTCAACTTTGCAGACAATGTACTTGGTAAACCGTCAGAAAAATAAGAAGATGTGGAATTGCAAGCATTGTTGGACGAAAATTATTCGCAAACACAAAGACAACACGTCAGGCAATTGGGCGTTGGACAATAAGTTGTTTCCAATCGGCTACGAAAGATGGGAAAGATTGAGAAGACCGATAGATGGTCTTGGATCAGATGATATAAGCAATTCTAGTGGCCATGCACATTAAGCACAAGTTGAAGGGAAAAAACATATGCTTCTGCAGTGACAGCTAAGCTGCACTCAAAGCTGTGTCCAACCCTCTATCCAGCTCCGAATTAGTGCATGAATTCAAGACATTTTTGAACAAAGTCGGAAGACTAAAGGTCCCAGGTCACTCTGGGATTCCAGGAAATGAGATCTCCAATGAACTCGCTGGAAGAGGCTCAGAGGAGAGTTCGTCAGGACCTGAACCCTTCTTAGGTCTACCTGCATCCACCGTCAAATCCGACATTACACTTTTGCTAAGTGTTTCTCATTTGCTAACCATGACACGGCAGAACACTTTCTCTGCGACTGCCATCGCTCGCGCATGGTGACACCTTTGGGGCCGATGTGGTGCTCGCCGAATCTCTTAGCTCTACATCACTAAAGCCCCTCCCCACTTTTCTCCGGACAACGAGGAAAATTCAATAAATCAACCGGGATTTTACTATTCGATATTGAAAAGGTGTTTGATACCGTATGGCAACATGGCCTTATTTATGAGCTTATACAACTTAACTTTTCCCAATATTCATGTTAATTTGTTCGAAATATTAGTCCAACCGGTGATTTAGAGTGTTTATTATTGAAACTGCTTCTAGTCTTAATTATGGTGTTCCGCAATGTTCGGTCCTTTTTGAATAATATATAATCTCCGATTTCTCACAGTCAAAATGGTCGTACACCGCCTGTTTAAATTCATCGTCGCTGTTAAATCTTTTACCCCTGAACTCGGCCTTCAACTTTGAGAACAAAAATAGTCGCACGTGGCCAGATAGGGGCTATATGATGGGTGTTCAATCTCTGTGAAGCCTCATTCGTGAACCTTGGAAAGTGAAGCATTGTCATATTGCCGCGCCTTTTTTTCTATAATTTCTTGGCGCAGCTGCCTTAGTGATTCCTTAAAGTTAACCAGAAGGATATCCTCGCAGTCCCAAACTTTTTTGGTGCTTTGTGACCTTTGCTTTTTTTTGGCACGGGCTCTCCTTTCCATGACCACTCCATGGAATCTCTTTTGGATATCAGATCATAGTTTCATTACCCGTTACAATTGATCGGATTACACCTTCTTAGTCCTCGCGGCAAAGCTCTAAAAATTGCTCACAACATTTTACTCGATGCTGCTTTTGCTCTGCGCTCTCAGCGAATTCACTCGAATTCTCAATTCGAGGCACCCACCTTTCAATAACTCTTGTCATATTTAAATGATCATGTAGGATCGTTAGAACACTTGTTTGTAAAATGCAGGTCTGTGCTGCAATTTCTTTTGTTTCTAGGCGCTAGTAGTCACCGTCACGTATGTGGGTCATCTTCTAATGATTCCTGTCTCCAGCGAAACAACTTAGACCAATTTTTAATTGTTGAAAATTATGGTGAAGTCGCCGTAAGTAAGTCACCTTCTCTAGTCAAAAACCTTATAACAGCGCGAAACTGTTTTTGAGACATTTTTTAAAACAGCTTGACTGAGTGGTCGTTCGAACCCTATTACAATGAAATAGATTGAAGCAGCAAGTTCAAACTATTTGTAAAGCTTGTTGAGGCTTGCCACTGATGCTTGCATAAAGATTTTTGCGAACGCACTTTATTATATAGTATATGAGGCCAAGAACTCATGAACCGCACTACGTATGCTGCCGACACCGCCATATTATCGTCGGATGAATTCAGTCTCAATATTAACAAAATTGTTAACTTATTACAATAAATTTAAAATAAATCTAAATTCAAAAAAAAAGGCCACGTTATCTTTTTCACACGAAAAAAAACTTGTTTTCTTTTAGCTAAGACTCTATCATTCAATGGACATCATATAGTTTAGGATATCTCTATAAAATATCTCAGCATTCACCTTGACTTCAAGATAACTTTCAAGGAGCATATTGCAAATATGTACTCTAAAAAAGTGATTTTGGGAATCAAGCCTTTGTATACCTTTATAAATAGAAAATCTAAAGTATCGAATAGTAATAAAATAATTATTCACAAAGCTATCTTTTAGATCATTCTCCTATAGGGGTGCCCAGTTTGGGGTAAATGCGCTAAATGTCATATTAAAACATTTCAAATATGTATCTCAGAATGAATGCTTAAAATGGTGCTAAATCTTCCACGGCACCATTCCACTAGAGACATACATAAGAGGTCTGATGTTGAGTTGATCTCTCCCTTGTTAATTAACTTAATTCTAATTAAATATATATTCTCACATAACATACTTTTCTATTATTTCGTCTTATCTGTTTATTTATTGCATTTGTCTTTTATATATTTATTAAACTATTTTCCTTATTTATATATTCATATTTATTTTTTTTAAATATGTGACCCTGCACCCACCTGGTGTGCGACAACAAGTTTTCGAGTAAAACGCGAGTAAAGTTTCCCCTTCTGTTTTGGATTTACGTCGCGTACTTTCCTATGTCATTGCTCCGCTCCTCCTTCTACAGTTGTATCCATTAATGTGCATGTTGTGATATACTGTTCACAAACTACAGGTGCCGCGTATTGTAAAAGTGCTCGTAAATCCTGTCTTTTAGGAATATTGAATAAGAAATCTAAAATTCAAACAAACTTTTTGGTGGATGAAAGATCTTTGGTAGGAAAATTATCAAATTATGTGATTTGCACGTTGACCTACCACCTCGAAAAAACCCAACTGGACCACATTGGAGCGTTTGCAGACAATTGTTTCTCGCAAAACAAAAATAACACAATGTTACGTTATTTTGCTTGGCGTGTTCGAATGAATTTGAACAAAACGATATCCTTGATTTTTTTTACTATCCAATACTGTTTGACATAATTGCAATTATACATTACTTCCTTATGTTTTTGAGACTTGCGAGTAGTTTCATATGAAAATTTAAGGTTTTTTATATAAAAATCAAAAAAAAGGTGAATTCATGAAATTTGACTAGGTGGGTTTTCTTATGCTCGGTCACATATACATATTCATAGGGTGTCCCAAAAAAGTCGACTTTGAAAATCTATCCCTAATATTGTACCTAGTACTCTAAAAGTTACATAAAATCGAAAACCAGCTCGATCTGACTTTGTACATATACATAAGATTATACATGTAACTGTAGGTCGCTAGTTGCGGCTCCCGCCCTGATTTCGCATCTCACTCAGTCACCGAGTTATTGTCAGTGAATGTTGTATTGTGTCATTCTGTTTTTGTAATGTCATACGGATTTTAGTGGGCAGAACTAGCCATCAAATATCTGGTTCAAAATTGCCATGAAATCACCAGGCAGACGAAAAGGCTGCCTTTTTGGGGGTTTATAAAAAGATGAGTGCCAAAGAAGAAAGAAAGGAATTGCTACGATTAAGCCGCCTAGAAAGACAAAAAGGCAATTTGAATTTAACATCTACTTCTACTGATTTATGTTCTATATTTTCGTCTGACAGCGAAGAACGGATAGTTCTTCAAGTGGATTTTGAGAATGAGACTACCCATCATTTACCGACGGCAGATAAAATTAAGAAAAATAAATCAGATTTTATGACGGAAAAACTACTTGCTACGCTAGACAGATGCCAGATTCGTGATTCCGTGTATGTCATTCAAGCTGTAATTGGGGCTTTAGGATACAATACAAATGGTCTCATAATAAGTCGGTATACAATTCAGAGAGCTCGAGAAAAGTTTAGAAAAGTACGCGCTGACGCAATCAAACTGCGTTTAAAACCAATTTTCCTTAATTTGTAACACTGCATTGGGACGGTAAGTTAATGTCGGCTATGAATGTCCGATACCCAAAGAAAGGGCGATTACTGATAGTTATCACATACGAAGAAAAGGAGCAATTCATCGGGATTCCAAAACTATTAAGCTCATCTGGAAAAGAACAGGCACTGGTAATTTGGGAGTCTATTAAAGATTGGCAATTAGAGGACAAAGTCAAGTCATATGTTGTGACACCACTGCATCAAACACTGGCCGGATTAACGCAGCAGCAGTGTTGATAGAGCAAATGTTAGAAAGGTGCCTAATGCTTTTTTTTGTCATCATCATATACATATACCATATATAAATTAGTTTTACATTGTGCATTTGAAGTTAAAATTCCCCAACCAAAAAGTACTCCCGAGAGCCCATTATTCAAAAGATTTAGGGAATCCTGGAATAATATTAATAGTGAAAACCTTGTTAATGGCTAAGAACGTATTATGATTGGTTCACTAGAGAAGAACTAGATTCACTATTATTAGCACTAAAATCCAATTGACAAAATTCAACAAAACGAGATGATTCACTGGAGTTAATAGAATTAGCTATACTTTTCCTGGGTGAAAATTTAGAGAAAAATATTGAAATTCGACCAACAGGTACAATGCATCATGCGCGAAGGATGGCTCGAGCAATATATGCTGTCTGACGACTTAATGGCAGTAGATCGTAATTTCCTTCTGATGATTTGTATTTTTATTGTGAAAGTTTACATAAAGCCTTGGCTGTCCTGCGATTCAGCAGTAAAAGCTCCAAACTAAGATTTAAATTTTATTAAATCAGTCAAAGATTTTGAACGTATAGATAAAAAATGGTTAATAATTTAGACAATGAAGATTTAGTTAGTATCGATAAAAGAAACATACTATCATCTTGATGAAATTTTTCTGAAAGTTAATGGTTAATTTTTTTTAATATTATGAAAATTAGTATGGAATTTTCTTTAATTTAAATCATTTATTATAGGTGAGACAATATATGAGTTTATATCTAAGAAGAGTAAGAACTTTTTCTCCCGTTTTGAACTTGATCCTGAATTTTTAAATCATTGTCCTTCTTCATGGGAGTCAAATAACTAATTTTTAAGGTGTAAACATTTTTGACTCATTGCCGATTTATTGAAAGCAGTCAATGATACAGCTGAAAGAGCAGAAAAGCTTATGGAAGATTTTCATGGCTTATTGACTGTGACAGAGAAGCAAAAAGAATATGTATTGCAGTGTGTCCAGGAACATCGCCAGCTCTACCCTGACTGTAACAAACTTTCTTTAAAAAGCAAATTTATCGAATAATGTATATTTTTAATCTCTTATTTATTAAAATATTTAGAATCATTTAAGAGTAAAGTAAAGTGATTATTTGTAAGTTTTCTTTTATATTGAATGATAGTAATTAATTATTTTGTATGCGTCATTATTGGTGCCTTCCTCAATAGCGATCTGTCGGCCGATCGACATTTCGTTTGCCTGCTTAATTGAATCAATGATTTTATTAAGGATACGGAGAACAATTGATTTGAACTGCAAATAAGCAGTTTATATTTAATTTCCTAACGACCAAAAGCACAGTCTGTAGCCTCCATAGTGTATTTAGTGGTAGTGATTTTAAGTAGTATTGCAGCAGTAGTTATCCATTCCCTATATGTTCAGCTTCAAGTCGGTACATGTTAACAATGTTCAATTGACATGAAATTTATTTGAGGTATTCAGGATATCATTAGGTACAATACAAAAGGGTAAGACCTAAAAAATTAAGATTTTTTTTCTCCGTTAGATGTGAGATATCCTAATATACATATATTCTTTATTAATTTATTTGTCTAATTTATTTTTATATTATTTATATTTATATTATATTTAAAAATTGAATTACTCATTTGTTTATGAAACTCTTAAATAATTTTACCTTTCCTTTTAGTTATGTTGTTTGTAATGTTATTTTAATAACTTGATATTATTATTATTATTTTTTGTTTTGACATATACTTTTTTGTTGTTTCGCTTTTACTATTTTGATCAAATTATTTGTAAATCGTTAAATAGAGGGTTTTTATTTTCCTTGTTTCCCTCTAATTTTAATTATTCTGAATACAAAAGTATATATTTATAATTGTACTTTAAAACATATTTCATTTTCATTGTATCTTATCTCTGTACTCATTGTAAATTGTGCAATAGCCAGCATTGTATTTCTCTATTTAAGTTAAAGTTCTATCGTCATTTGAAAATTTGTTTTTATAGGAACTGGAAAATATAGTTCAGTGTGAATGTTTATATAAAAGAAGGCAGCAACAACAATATCAACTGTTTTATATTCTTACATAAGTATTGGAAATGTGGTGGTACTCCTCAGATGCATAATAATCTTTAATATCCAAATTTTATCTTCACCTTAAGGCTACGTTCATGGCGAGGCGTATTCGCGTCGCGAGTTACGGCGGCTTCCTCTCATCCCGCATACAACACACTGTCCTCCCCGTGACCCCACCACAGCGATGACCATCCAACGAACAACCTGGGCAATAGTGCACGCACCAGCGGACATTCACCGTGGGAGCCTTCAAATATAAAGTATAGCTTATCTTGTAATTGCACAGGTGAAAACATGATCTTGCTTAGCTAGCGTCTGGTCTGGACGTTTGACCCAATTCCATATTTGCAAGCTCATGGGATCACCTTTGCAAAGTAGGTTTCATGTCAAAAAAAATGTTAAAGAAGCACAGTTCAGTGTTGTATCCCAAAGTCTAAACAACCAAATAAAAATTAATTATAACGTATTTTTTATAATCTCGGCTTTTAGACTCATATAAGTCGCGCGACGCGATGGCTTTTCGCACGATCGCAAGCGACATCGCTCCCAGCTAGTTTCATTCGTGTTTTGAAAGTGGTAAAGTGAACAACATGCGAGCAAAAATTAGGCGCTGCCGAAGATTCCATAAACATTGCTTTTCACGCACAACTAGAGGTGTGTCAACGTTCAAATTCAAGGATCGAATCGTTCAAGTATTGGTTTCCAATAATGATTCCGTCATTACAATCAATCATTCGTTCATTTAAAGATAGAGATCGATATATTGTACTGGTGCAATCATTCATTTCTGTGGTTCAGAGATAGAGGCCGATTCGTTGTATTGGTTCAATGCGCGATCAATCTAACAATACAAATATGTATGCTAAAAGATTGACTGTTAGTCCCTTTCACCTATTGTAAAATAAAATCACACACCTGGGTGTGATTCAAAAAATAAAAAGAGTGACACATGACATATGTATTTGCTTGGGATGAAAAAATCTATTCGAATACCACTTTATGTTAACTCACTCATCAACTTTCATTGTGGTTGGAATGAATGAAACGATAAAGAATTGATCGAATGAATAGAGTGAGAAGGCTATAACGAAACAAGTGTAGTACTTGATACGAAAGAGCATAAGGAATTAACCATTCACTCCTCTTTTAACACTACTTTCTTATGTTCCGTATTTTATATCGTTTAAATGACCGAGACAACAAAATCTGTCATTACAAATGTATTGACCTTGTGATCGATTGGTTTAGTGTTGTGTGATTGCAATCACCAATACTTTTCGGTGATTCGATCAAAACGAACGAATCAATCACGATCGACTCATCTCTACGCACAAGGTCAATGAATGTATCCATGTCGAACAGAAACCAGAATGAGACGTGCGTCTTTCGTACGTCTTCCCCCGTAACACCCTGAAATTTTGAAAGAAGTCCAGGTTCTTAGCGTTACAAACAAATTATATTCGTGAATACGTGTGAGCTCATTTCATTTTACCGCAGTGTAATCTCGCCACATACACTCTTAGAATTATAACAATGTGCGTGATTGTTTACTTAATTTTGACAGAACCCCGGGCTCCCACGTGCTCGTCGAAGCTTGTAGGCAAACGTCGGTGGCCATTTTAAGTGGTACGTCTCATTGGTGGTTTCTGATGTTGGACGAGTGATTCGCTAAACTGAGTCAAAAAATGTTGATTGCATTTTTTCGTCGCTCGCAGTCGCTTTAGTCGCTTCCAGTCGCTCAATGCGCTTTTCGCTTAAATCTCTGCGCCATAGACACCTCCATATGTACGCATGTGGCTGATCGCTTGCAGTGAATCCGCTTCGCCATAAACGTAGCCTAAAAGAGAAGTTTTTAGTATATATTTTGATAGCAATTTTTTTTTACAAAAAAACTGTTGTCCACTGTAGTTTTTTTAATAAAATGTGAGTTTGGTTATATTTTACTCATAGAACTTACAATATATTGAAACAAAATAGAGCTTCAGCATCGGTTTTGTTTCGTAACGTTTAATCAGATTTAATTTAAAAGTGCTTTTAATCATATCTTAAATCAGCTGTTTCTAAACGTAATTTTGCGACTTGCGTGTTTTCAAACTTAAGAATAGTTTAAAAATAAAAGTGTACATAATATTGTAAATTAACGGATGTTGTCATCGTTGCAAAGTTAGCATACGAAGGGTCTCGGTAGATGTTCTGCTGGGAGATCCTAATTTTGAATAATCTCAAAATAGTTACAATGCGCAATTGCACTATATAAACAGAATGGGAGAATGGGTCTTGTGTTCATATAGATGATACCATTAGCTATAAATAAAAATTCAAAGCAAATTCATCACTCAAGCAAAGAAGTTATGCGCCATCTTGTTGTAGGCAATAACCTTACTTTCCTGTTTTCCTCCACTTAAGGCATGAAAAAACACATATAGTACACTTTTACGTATTATTTGGGGATTTTCTTCAGCAAAATACATATAATACTTTATTTGAATTGCAGAAAGCATTATCGGCAGCGATGAGCATTTTTGCATATTCTAAACGTTACCTGACAAAAATCGAATGCAGACATTTTTTCACAAAATGTTCGTGAAATAAATAATAAAAATAACATGTTTTTACTTAACATGTTATTGTTCTCGAACAAATGTCGTTCGAAGTGATAAAATAGCATTTTTCTGTTTTATAAGTTTAAATTATATTTTACTTTTTACCTTATTATTTGTTACAATTATGTTAGTAAATTTAGTTAAAGAAGATACTACGTAATTCAAAAAGCATGAATATGTATATAATATCAGTGAACGGTTTGAATTTATTAAATTTACAATTATTCATAAATAAGTGAAATGAACAATGCGCAGGTAAGGCCTTCTAATATTGTGTGTATTATACATGTACATATGTACGAATGTAGGTATGTATATTGTATAGATGTTTTAAGTAGAAGCATGAGGTTAATATAATAATATGTAACATTAAACAATTATTTCCGAACATCAACATTTCTGTTGACAGTCGTCTTTAATTAAAGGTAAGGATTACCTGCACTTAGTAAAATAAAAAACACAAATAAATGCAGTTTTGTTATTACATACATACAAATGTGTACACTCTATCTATTTTTTAAACGAACGATTTAAATAGAATATATTGCAGTTATTTATAAGATAAATGTGTACGATTACCATACATGTGTATCGTGGCGATAATTTCATTAGTTAATCTGTAAGTAAATATAACAATATTTATAATCAAGACCGTATTTCATGTGGAATACCATTTCCGAAGTAAGTGAACTTAATGTGTCCTCAACAGTTTGTTTATGTCTATCGAATTTTGGTCTACATATGGGCGAAAAGTTTTCTGAAAGGTTAGGTATTAATCAAAATACAAAAGAATATACAAGCAAAATACCAAAATCCCCACTGGAACTTGAATCTGTGAAACTAGGTGTACCTTCAGTCCAGGTTGGAGTTGAACCTTCCCCTGATGCTGGTGGAGTCCAAGCTAAGCCACCGCGAGATGAGTATTGGCTGCATAAGGAAGTATCAACAGCTAGATAGGTATCCAGGTGAACTTCGGATACACTAGGAGCATAGGGATGTATGTAAGCAATTTAATTTCTTTTATAATTATAATATTTTGATTGACAATAAAATGTATAATTTCAGTCCATGTAATATACGAAATAGATATTAGTTAAAAATAAAAAAAAATTTGTTGGTATTAGGTTGGTATTATATTTGTAGTGTTGGCTTATTTAGTTAAAAATATTAAAGAATTTTTGTTGACATATTTAAATATATGGTAATTGCACGTATATAAAAAACCCTAAGGAAATGACTAGATTGTACAGATATTTTCTCATTATGTTGAGCATAAGCGACGTAGTATTTCAGAACGATCAAATATCGATAGCCAAAATGTGGTGTATATAGTTATAGCGTTTATATTTGATATTTTCCCACAAAATTACACTGAGAGATTTCAACGTGAAAAAAGGAAAAGAAGCGATATACATACATGTCAACAATGGAGAAAGTCTTGATGCCTTATCAAACGTAAATCCCAACACATACAAATACTTCCAAACATCTAGAAATTAAAGGATTCATCGACTTACGAAAAACAAGACAGTGGGTGTCGGCCTAATACCATTGGAATCAATAAAATATCCTGGAGACGAATTAACAGAGAAGTTACATAAACTCATCACAACTATGTATAGGGTCCGCCAAATAACTTTTTTTTTTTTTTGAAAAAGCTATAAAAAAAACTACTCAATATTTTCTCAAATTTCTTTTTTTATTTGAAAGTACAATCCTTCCGGTTAATAATGAAAAATAATTTCATTCAAATGGCTGCCTCGGCTGGCCATACAGTAGCCTACACGATCGGTCCAATTTTTAAGCACATTATCGATTGTGTGCAGCTGTATTTCACCAATGGCTTCACGAATATTGTCATTTAAAGCGTCAATTGTCTCTGGCTTGTCGGCGTAACACTTATCTTTGACGGCACCCCACAAATAATAGTCCAACGGTGTCAAATCGCAGCTCCGAGGTGGCCAAACGACATCAGCTCTGCGGCTGATAATGCGATCTTCAAAAACAGGGCGCAAAACATCGAGTGTAGCTTCGGCTGTGTGGCACGTAGCGCCGTCCTGTTGAAACCAAATGTTGCCAATATCCTTCTCTTCAATTTTTGTGAACAAAAATTCGTTCAACATGGCCCGATAACGATCGCCATTGACTGTAACGGCCACTCCTTACTCATTTTCGAAGAAAAATGGCCCAATTATGCCTCTGGACCAAAATCCGCACCAAACAGTGGCTCGTTTTGAGTGCACCGGCTTTTCAATGTATGCGTGCGGGTTTTCTGTGCCCGAAATGCGACAATTTTGCTTGTTTACATACCCGCCAAGATCAAAATGAGCTTCATCTGAAAAGATGATTTTTTCATTTTTTCACATTCTGCAACATTACCATGATTTTCAAAGTAATGTCGCTATATTTCCCAGCGTTGTTCAAGCGTATACACAACCATATTCGTTCAGCGGAAGGATAAAACTAATTATCTGTCAAATCAGACATGAGCTAAGTGTTACCATTCACGAACTAAGCACTACTTGAAAAAAAAACGTTAGATGGCGGACCCTTTATATGGAGCAATGAAACTACCCTCGAGGAATTGAATAAATCGGTCATCATTCTGATATTAAAATATGGTGATCGAACACAATGTAAAAATACCAAAATACTGCTAGCAAATTATTACAAGATTTTGTCAAATGATCTTTTAAAGAGATAGACATCATACGCTATGGCAATAATCGGAGACTACCAGTGTGATTTCAGCAGGAACCGCTCGAGGAATGACCGGATTTTCACTATACGACAGCTTTTAGAAACGAAACAGTTCACAAACTATATTTTAAAAAAGGTGTATGACTCCATAAATTGATCGAAAATATGTATATCAAGTCCTTGTAAGACTGAGAATGCCGAGAAAGTTGGTGAAACTCTTATAGTATGCCTAAAGGAGGAAACAAAGGACGAGTGAGAGTGGGAAACGCTTTCTCTGAAACGTGAATGAATTAAACAAAGAGACGTCTATTTACTACTTTTTTTTTAAATTTGGTGCTGGAGTATGTATTGATTTTCCTTCAGGAAAATTACAGGCGAGTAAGTATAAATTATATTGCGATTCCTCCCGCTTACGCTGACGATCTGGACTTCTGGGAAATAATGATTAGACGGCTAAGAGATACCATCATAATATTGCCAGTGACACTGATGTGAAACTTGGTCTCTGACTAAGAAGGAAGAAAATAGATTTGCTTTTTTTTAAAACAAGATCTTAATCTCTGGTGGAAAGAAGGGAGCCGAAAATTACATAATCAAGAACTCTACTCATACGTACCTACATACATATATTCGACTCTAAGCAAGTTTAAGTAATAAATTCGCAAAGATGGAACCGATGGACAAAACACGTAGAACGAATGGATAGTGCCCGAACCGACAGGAAAAGACCACCAGGAAGGCCGCACCGCAGATGGGAGGACACTATTAGGAAGGACGTAAAACATAGAAGAATAAAGCATGGAAGGAACCCATTCATGACTGGGAAGGTTGACTCTTTTTCGATTTCCCTTTTTTACTTTCATCCCGTTAAGTTATAACCTGGAAACTATTGTATAAGAGTAAAGGGGAACGTCAGAAAAGACATCAGAAATGTTGTCTGTGAATTTGTAAATTTAATTCACGTAAAATTTATCACAGAAAATACTTTACTTTTTAAAAAAGCATCATGTATTCTATTGAAAATGTAGATGAAATTGTTAATTTTTTGCTGTGAAAGTATTTCTATTTTTATTCGATCTCAATTATATATTGTAATTCTTGACGATAATTTTTAAAATTTCATTTGGATGCTACAAAATTATGTGCGTTTTCCTACTTTTCAATCAAATGCTCGTTCAATCGCCTAACATTTTAAATACGCCGCTCAGTTATTGCTTATTTTAGATATATTCAAGGGACAAAAGTGAGCGTTTTCAATGGTATATATTATAATATAAGAACTTTTTGATTGTTAAATAGAACTTATTAAGGAAACGATACTCTCTCGAACTCACGCGAATTTGTAAGTGAGAGATGTGGGAGCAATTCAGGGTAGTACTTGAACGGTCTTATTATAATGTTATGTTTGCTGCTCTTTGATTGCTGTTTGACTGAAAAAGAAACTGCACTTTAAGTCTCATAAAAACTAGCAATAACCAATAACCCTTTCATTGTTATTAAATTGTTGATGTGTTAATAAAAGTATTTGCATAATTTTTTACCAATTTATTTCCTTACCTAGTTGCGTCATCGTTTCCGGAAGGCTTTATTGCAAATCCCGTGGTATTAGCTCTTCGTTCATTCTTTCTTCGTACAGAATAGTTTTTCTGTAAGCTTTCTTCAGAAATTTCATCAAAAGCGGGGGGAGGTGTCGAGCAACAAGAAGGTGTAGTGCCTAGCAATACATGAAATGAATGTTATCTAACGTAGACTAAAAGGTGAAATGTAGTCAAATAGTAAAAAATATGAACAGTAGTTTAAAAAGCTAAAGCATTGGAATAAACATTACGATAACTAAATTTAGTGGTTTTAAATACAATTTTGCTTAGAATAGATATCATTTGATGCCTGAGTATTTATGAGTTATCTGACTCCCCGTGCTAATAGATATTTTATCGACATTTTTGCTTTGGTTTTCGAAAAGTTCACGAGCTCGTATGAAATTCGAGTTCAGGCTTTTCAAAGAACTTCCTTGGCTTGGCCGTCTATTCGACCCATACATCCCTATAGCTACATGCGATGTAGATTTATGTCGAATTGATTCTATTGGATTTTCACTTTTGATTGGTTTCTTTTCTTTTAATTTATTTTTTGACTCATGCGCATGGGTACAATCCACTTTATTTTGGCGCCTGGTTCGTGGATTTGTTTCAATTTCCCTTTTTACTTCCATGAAGTTATTTAAAGTCTGTAAAATGTTTTCTTCTTGAGCATCTTCACTGCAAAAAGCCATGTCGGCGTATTCAATATATTTTTGCACGTCCTTTTTCTTTGTCGTAGCACGAACATTTCGAGGCTGATGCAATGGAACTGAATGGTTTTCCTGGTGGATTGGTGGAAAGCTGTGAACGATTGAGCCAACGGTCGACATGTAACTCTGCGACATAATATTGTTTCGCTTTTCGAATATATCAAATTTGTTTATAGCGTGGTCGTGATTACTGGACCAGCCGCTTTCGCTGGGATTTACAGAGGCTAACGTTTTTTTAGTTGTATAAGTAGATTTAGTGGGCTGATCATCGTCAAGATCAAAAAGATCATGTAACTCCAACCAATCTCTTACATTGCTAGGGGAGCGTCGCTCACCAAATTTAGGAATTGGAGCTTGCAATTGGTCTAGTTTTTGGGACTTCTTATCATAATTTGTCATAGCTCTACCTGTTGATGAAATGCGTTGTTGGGGTAACATTGATTGTTCTTCGAACACTGTGGTAACTTTTGGCTGTCGTGTTTGTTCTCCTTTTTTATTAAGCGGAGATCCTCTTGGCGGCACTGGTGGTGGTACTTTCGGCTTATTAGTGCTGGGTTTTTGTTTGATTTGGGGTACGCTTGAAGTAGTTACCATCGTAACAGCTTTATTCTGGAAGGGTGGCTTCGATAAATGTGCATTAGAGATTTGTGACTGACTAGCATTGTTAACAGCTGATTGTTTCGATATTCCAGTGTTATGCCATAGAAGCATGCAAATAAAAAGTATGGAATATTTTTAGATAGTTAATAAATGTTCGAACAATTAAAAAATGAAAAAAAAAAACTAAGTTAAATTGTGAAATAATGAAAACAAAACTTTAAAAAATCGTTGAGGCAAAGGGTTATATCCGTTTTTATTACGAATCCCAAGAAATACAAACATAAATACTTGTGTCAATTTGAAGATATTTAACCCCGCTAATGACTGAAATAAACCTCTATAGATATTTTAAAATTAAATTAGTTTCGGTCATTCTTTTCCTATGTATGCCTCATTTAGGCCATCTTTTTATGAACTCTATCAACTTTTTGTGACGGCATAGTTTTTGACCGAAAATAAACCTATTTTTGAAATTTCGAAATAGGGTTGGCATGTAAAATCAAGGATTCCGTTTCCTATTCATTTATTGTTCAAGCGAAATAAAGAAAAATTCAACCAAATATCTAGTTTCATAACTCCAAGACGTGGGAACTGCGGCAATTTGATCGATAAAATATTTGAATGTATGTATGGGAATAAGTTGAATGTTTTTTTTCCAATAAAATAATATAAATGAGTATGCTTAAAACTATTGTCAACATTAAAGCAATAATAAAATATGTTTATAAAATGGAATTGCATTTATACTTACATCTAGACTCTGATTCACTTTCAATTGACTTTTGTATGGCCCGAGATAAGCTTTTTCTCTTAGATGGTGAATGTTTTAGTGCTAAAACATTTGAAAAATATTTTAGTGTATTAATAAAATCATTTAAAAAATAGTAAAAGAAATCTAAAAGCGACGGCACATCTACATATTAATAAATAAGTTTTGCCGTAAAAAAGCTAATATTTGAAATGCAGCACATTTTCAATTGAGTGATTGAAAGCATGCAAAATGTTTCCCAGGGAAAAATCATCATATAATAAGAACAGTTATGACTAGATACAAAATTTTGCTTTTATTATTAAGATAGTTTACCTATGTAACTGGATACCAAGGTACGGAATTTTCTATGGTTTCCTTTAATTTCTGGGAGATCCACTTTGCAATAAAACATATAAGAATGTATTTTAGTATAGTTTGCATATTACGTGATGGGGCTAGCATTATGAGTGAATTTTTACTTTGCGTGTCACTAGCATTTAACAATACTATTTTGATTGATTTTTCAATAATTTAGAATTATACTTACATGAAGGGATTTTTCGAAACACTTGCTTGGCCATAAAGTTTTGGAAACGTTGCGCATAGAAAGATGGACGACACACTGAAACCGTTTCCTACAAAGTATAAATTATAAATGCCTTTAAAAGCAATTCGGTCCAACACTTTATAGGTAATCGTACTCCGTCATGCACTATAGCTTTGAAAGTATGTTCCAACTTTTTTTTTAACCGGTATGACTGCAAAATATCTATTATTCCAATATATAAAAGTAATCGCTCGCCCTTTTCACTTCTTGCAGGAATACCACCAGGCCTATAAAAAGAAGTCAGTGTAATTTTTTTTTTAATTTTATTACTCCAAAATAATGTACGGAATATCGTCTTCATCATCAATCGGTTCGCTCTCAGCTTGAATGCTTTCCATTGCAGTTGAATGTGCAACTAGTCGCTGTCTATTGACAGACCTGAAAAAGAATATGTTACTAAATAGAGTGATATGACAACATATTTTTCTATTTACCTATTCCGGTTAAGAGAATAGTTTTCCTTATCACGCCCTTCAACTGCGATACATTGATCCACTTCGGGAGCATCTTCCAAGTCTGAATCATCATTTTTGGGAGCATTCGCTTTAGCATGTAATTTACGTGTATTTTGCTTTTCTTTCGAAGAAAGATCTAAATTATGTACACCAACTAAAAGTGAATAATCCATAATTTTGAATGATTCTAAGACAGTGCAGTCGCGCTGAATAGTTTTTATGAGTGCATTATATGTATCTGCTTCGAGGAGTATTCCGTTGGGATGGTGTTCCATAAAGTCCAAGTCCTTGAATGTAGGAGAAGATTTGCTTCGTTCAGCCTTTGATGCTTTTCTTTTGTATGTAGATCCTTTTAAATCATATTTTAAATGCATTTTTACAAATGAGGGTAATAAATTATTCATAACAACTAATCGAACATTTTTACTGTTGCACTGAAAACAATATAAGCCAAAGAATTTTGGCAAAAGTGTCCTGGGATTTTGATTTAAATTCATATAATATCTATAAAAATTTAAAAAAATATTACATACATATATGCGAAAAATTCTGGAGAATAAGATAAAGCTTACCCAGGAAGTAGTTTTTGCAAAAACTCCCCTTCCTTGTGTTGTACTGTTTTAATAATGAATTCATCGTCATCAGTTAGATAAAATATTGACCCAGATGCACCTGGATTTGATAATTCTCGCAAGGGTGCAGAGCACATCGACATCTTCAAAGATTTCAATAATTTTAAATTAGGTTTCGCAATAAGTAAAATTGGTTAATTAACGTATATTTAAATACATTCATACATACATATGTACATTGTATGTGGTCGTTGTTTAAAACACTTGAAAAACTACCGGACATGGAGCAAGATAGTATTGGGGCTTATACCTATTAGCATGGTACTTGCCACCGTCACTACGATTAATTCAAAAAACAAATAAATGCGAAACCAAAACCAGTCGCAGTCCAGAAATCAGTGATTAACATAATCAGCAATGCGAGGTACACAACGAAGGTCGAATTAAAAAAGAAAGAGCATTAAGCTTTCGACTGAATCCGTTTTTCACGCACTTGCCGACCTGCACAACGGCTTACTTCACAAAAAGTATGATAAAAAGCAATTAATTATCTTTTTGAATGCGTTGGCATACAGTTCCCTATTCTGACTAAAGCTCTGTAAGTTGTACCTAATTCCATTTTGCGTGCCTTTTGATCTTGATTTCTATTCATATTCGTTCTACAGGTACAATACATAATGGGCCTCTGCGGGCCATTTGCAACATGTGGGGAATGATAAAAAAGCCACACACGCATATAGTATGCAATTGTTTGGAGTTACAAATTGGAAATGAACATGAAAATTATCGGATGTTCCTAGCATTAATAACATTGCTTTGAAAATGTCAGTATACATGAACCGAGTAAAACATTCATTTAGTCATTTTATCTCTTCTTAGTAAGAATGAAAATGCTGTTCCGAAAGTTGGTGCTGCATGGATGAAACGCAAATGGTAGACAGAAGTGGGACAATAGTATGCTAAATATTATAGAACAATTATAGAACATTATGGCATAAAACTCTGCATTTTCAAAAAGAAAATTATTTGTGCAATTACAGCCTAAGACATACTGGATTTTATTGAAAGACGTTTACTCTCCAAAATACCATGGTTCACTGACACTAACCATATGAAGTATATCATTTATTAGTCAAGTTGATACTTCACTTTTAGAGATATATCAAAGCAATTGAATAATAGAAGTGTACGGTAGGGTGAGTCATCTAATAGTCAGAAATTAGCACAATTATATGTATAGTGCTTGGATCAAGCGGCGAAGTGGATAGTTCCTATCAGTATTGGATAAAATTAGCGACAGCAACAAGGAAGTCAGAGTATAGCGACTGATGTCAGCATCAAGCGGTGGAGACAGTTAAACCCGATACATAAATTGGCAAGACATCCCCAGGAGTACAACAACAACAACGGCATTATTAATCGCTGATAACAAGGATTATCACTATGTTTTTGAATGCGGAAAAGGTCGCTACATGGGAAGAACAATTTCCTCGCCACTCGGACAATTTCAGAGACAGATGACGAAGATAAAAAAAAAATGAGACCCAACGACCAAGGTCGCAGGATACTATTTAACAACCCCAACACCAAAACAACAGTTCAACAGTGATGACCGGCCAATCACCAGGAAGCAGAAACTAATAATAATAAAAAAAAACTTTATTTCTTATAAAAACTGACAATTCAATATGAGGATGTTAGGAATATTGAAAATATTTTTAAAATTAAGACTTGATCACCTTTACTTTGGAAATGGCTACTGTGAAACCGTCATCTTGTCAGAGCGAGAGTGCTAACTTTTATGTGAATTGCACCTTGCCAGAGCAGCATCTATGTACGTGGTTTTTGGCAAAATATTGATCTGGTCTAGCCAAGTTACATTTTGTTTCATTAGTGGACGCCCATTCGGTCCAAAAATTAAGAACCTGCACCAATTTTGCTAGAGACCCGTGAGGTGCTAGATAATGGTGTTTTAAATAAAATAGATTCTGCTGAATTTTGACAATGAGCTCGATCATAGGATCTATTGAATGGCAAAGATCACTGAGATAAATACTTCAAATCCATTTTCAATTTCAAATGTTTGAGTAGAAATCACATTACTAATTTTCACAAGAAATTTTATACCGTTGAAAGTTCATATATAGCAGTGGTTAATTTATACTCAGCCGGCTGAGCATCTAATAAATACCTTCTAATCATACGCTGTGGAAGGATTTTCCAACTCAATTAGTCAAGTACCCATGTATTGGTCCTTTCATTTGTACCATTGGATATCCGATACACGTATCGACAGGTCATGAATGATGTCATGCCTTGCTTTTAAACAGAATCGGTTATACGGAATGATTTTATTGGGCTCGACCCATGGTTATGTAATTGATGATTCTTACGTGTGGCACAACACATATAACATTCGCATACTCGGATTTTTCAAAGAAAGAAATAATATTAATTCTTTGTTAAAAGAAGAGCATTAAAATATGCATATTCAGGATTATGAGTAAATGAAAACTAAATGTTTGCAATTCACTTTACAGTTAATTAACTACGTTGTTATGACGAAACACGAAACCCTGATCGAAACAATTGAGAAGGAAATTAGAGGTGGGAAAATTATAATTATGGCAAAATTATAAAGGAAATACCTGATTCAACTAGGAGAATGATATTTTAAAAGTATTTCCTCGCAAATTATGCTGATAATATCATATTTAATAACATGAACTTCGTTTTGCCACTGATCGTTAATTTATCCAAACTTCGTAAGGATTCTGTTGGTGACAGAACATATCGTGAAAGTCCTTAACGCTACAAAAATAATGACTCCGACAGAGTAAACATGGAGTGTTCCGGACCAATAACAAATTGTCAAAACGTAGAATTGGAAGTATTCGTGGATCAAGATCCATATTAAACGCAACGCGAATATACAGATTCATTTCTTTTAACTCAACAAAAAATATCCGTCGTAAATACTGTTCTGTCCGCAGATCGCTCTGTAGACCTCCTTCTCTGAATGGAAAGGCAACTTAAAACCAGTTGTAAACTCTGTAAGAATTCTTTATTTAAAAAAGAATAAAACTTCAAAAATAGTTTTTCAACCTTCTTCTTCAAATGCTTCGAACAGATAAGCTTTGTTATTAAATAATCATTAGGAACAAAATTGGAATTCAATTGTACGAACTTATGTACATTCGTTGTTGACCTGCTCAATAGCTGACATACCCAAATGATTGGAGGTTGTTTTCAATGCTTTTATTTTCAACATTCTCCCCCTGGTAACGCTGCTGCCCTCCTGCAGGGTCACTTTCATCATCCTTCACTGCTTTGTGGCTGGAAATGTAAGTATTCCAGCTGATGTTCTTATGGCGGCACTGCGAGCTTGACCATCTGCTGTTCTGTTGGCGACAATTACAATTCCCTTTGGCCACATACAGCGTGGTAGATTCCGGTCAACGACGATTATAATGTCTCCTTTCTTCGAAGGCCGTCAAAGCCTAAACTATTTCGTTCTTCGAATTAGAGATAACTGCTGACACTTTCTTCAGTTCTTTCGTAAAGCTAGGACCTTTTCGTTGAATGAACCTGGTGGTTTTGAAATATTTGACAAGCCCAGCAAGAAATGATTTGGTTTCAGCACTTCTCCGTCGTAATCCTCCAACTCCACATACTTCAAGGGGCGAGTGTTTACGATTGCTTAAGCCTCTAATAGAAATGATGGCAGAGATTCATCTTGAAGCCTTTGGTTTCGAGAAACTTCCTTAAGGACTGTTTTCATTCATCCTTTTAGTCTCTTCTACGATCCTCCCATATGAGGTGTTGCTGGTGGATTGAAGTTCCACTTCTATGTCGTCTCGGGCGAGTTTATCTTTTCCGCCAAAGCTCTTTTGTCTGACCTTTTTTAACTCCTTTTCAGTGTCGTTGTCCGAAAGAAATCACGTTCCGCGGCGAGCCATGAAGTTGCGAATGCAAATGATGAATGAGTCAGTTGACAAGCTATAGGCCATTTCCAAATGAACTACGCGTAAAGTTAGATGAGCAGAACGACCCAAACTTTTTGATTCTTCTTCCTACACTGACCATCATTGGCTCGAAATAATCAATTCCGACATAAGTAAATGGACGCTCATATGCCGCAAGTCTTTCTCAGCCTAGAGCTAACATTTCAGGAGTATCCGGTTGAGCACTTTTTATACAACATACCTTGCAAGAAGCAACCAAACGGCATTTGATTGTTGAAGGCAGTGAATGCGATGACGACTTTTACATATATAGGCCGTGGTATATTCTTCTTATTGTATCCGAAACGGCATCGCAACAGGTTAATGTGCTTTTAATTTGATATCCTAGATACTAACCTACCTTAACCTAGATCCTAGAGAACTTTGTCAACATGATTAATAGTGTTTCCGTTCAGGACAAGAGCGAGATAATCAGAATGGTCGATTCTCTGCCGTCAACCTATCATTCCCATAGTCTTTTAAAGATTCAGTTTAAGGTTGTTATAATATTATTAGACCACAATTGGACATTTACGAAACTCTCGTTAAAGCAACAGACTGACATATGTAGATAAATAAGGACATCATCCGCGTACATATGCACTTGGCAGTTTTTGATTGAGTTTGGAAGATCATTTAACATAGAGAAAAGTAACAGGCCCAAGACAAACCCTTGGGGTACACAAGAGTAAACTGAAGTAGGACTTGAAGTTCCCAGTTCCGTTTGGCTATCTGAACGCAGTTACTTAAATATTGCAAGAAGTCTGAGAGACGTATAATTAAAACTTAAATAGTTTTTCAATCCAGGATTGAGTAAGATTGACTGGATTATACAATCAAAGGCTTTGGAATAGTCGAAAAGAACCATGAATCCGAGTTTGTTTGCGTCCAATACTGTACGCAAATATGAAGTAACTCTAATAACCGAAGATTCGCAGCTATGTAAATGGCGAAAATATGATTGCCACTTAGACAGATAGTTACCCGCTTCTAAGTACTTTTGTGTTTGGAAGCTTAGCTGGAAAACAGAGTAAACTGATTGGCCTGAAATCTGATGGAACGGACGGGTTAAATATTTTCGGGACAGGAACAATGGTGGCTTCTTTCCATTTCTCCGCAAACCGACAGCTCTACATACGAAAGTCAAAGATATTCAATATATGTATACGGGAGTACATGCATATGGCAAGACTAATTTTATAAAGTTAGGCGAAACACAATCATGCCATGTAGCGTTCGATTTGATCAATTGACTGGACCCATTCAAAACTAAATCCTGCACTAGAGTCCTCAGAACTTGCTGGAAGTTTTGATAGTATTGTAGAGACAGGCACAAAAACAGTGCTCATTGTACTAAGTTTAAAAGGACATTCAGCTATATTTTTCCCGTCAGTTACGCCAAGTTTATATAAGTTTTTCCCTAATTCTCTAGACCTTTGTTCAAGGCCAAGTTTCCGCATGATGTAACCACGTTTGTAGAAGCGTATCATAGCAACTGCTTTATTCCGAGCAACATTGTTTTGACGTTTATTGTAGTCAGTGGGATTTCTTTTAAAAAGTCAAAAAAATCGTTTTCTCTCGCGGACTTGTTCTCTAACAAGATTGTTATACCATGGGCATGTCCATGGTTTGGGCTTCATTATTTTAGTCACGGTTGGTATACTAACGTCATATAATTCGTTTATTATGTTATTAAAAAGGCTAATTTTACTATCAATGTCAGGTGTAAAATAGAGTCCCAGGTATTAGAGTCGCAATTTCTTTCTGGAGTCAGTAAGGCTAAAACTTTGGTAAGATCTATAAGTTATTTTTTGTCGTTGCAAGGAGTGCGGTTATACTTAATAGGCTAATAGAATTAATAGAACAAAATAAGAAATTGTGGATAAGGCAGAAGTAGGTCAGAAACAGGTTGGCCCACGAGAATTAATAACTTATAGACTAGTTTTACCACAGAAGTAATGGAATAATTTAGTAGCCCTATTGCGGACTATCGCGAAATCGCCACCAATTAGTAGGTATGTTATTTTCCTAAGGCTAAACCTCGTTAAGGTTTCTTCAAGTTCAATTAAGTTACAATCCTTAAAGCTATTCGATGGACAATACACTACATCAAGCAAATGTTTTTCAACGAAATCAGTGAATTCAACACACAGAAACTAGATATGAGACATGGATGACACATAAATACACTTTGAGGAGATGTGTTCTTTAATATACAATACATATGTACGTACATACACCACCTATGCTCCTATTGACACAATCGTTTCTGTACAATTTATAGCTTGGGATATTTACAAATTGGGATAAAATATTTCGATTAAGCCACGATTCTGAGAGCGAATACTGCCTGCGTTCAGATGGCATACATTTCACACATTATGGGCGCTACACAACACATTGAGAACGGTCCTAGCTACATCAGGATCGTATTGATTGATAAAAATAATAATAAAAAGAAAAAATTACAATCAAAAATAAAATTCTTAAAGTGGCAATACTAAAAACATTTGAGAACGTATGGAGTAAGCAAAAGAAAACAAAGAGAGTGACAAAAAATGTGAGTCAGCTTCCATATTAATGGCATTGGCAGGTTCTTTATAGGCATCAGACGTGCTGCGTATGCACTTACATTTCATATATGTTATGTCTGGTACAGTCTTGGAACTTCCACTGCGCTATAAAAACCTTTGTGCATGACGTTCTTGAACAAGAAGTCGGTAAATTCCAGATAAGTTTTCTAGCGTAGCCCTTAACAAACAGATTTTCAATTTGATCATTTAAGGTGGATAAAAGTTCTGGGTCTTGTTTTATTTTCCGCTCCAGGCATTGCAGACGACTCAACGCCTTTGAGCACTATCATAAAGGCTTACATGGTCAAATTTTCACAAAAGTCTACTTTCAAAACGTTGCCCCATAGTTTCGTCTCCAACTATTGTACATAACATTTGCTTCGCTCTTTTTTCCTCCGCTTTTTCCAAGTATGCCCTTCTGGTTCCTTGACGGTTCCAACGCAAAAAAGTCACAAACTTCTTGATGCAGTGGATGATCAGATTCGCAGACCTCAACGTGATGACCATCAGTGTAAGCACCTCCCGAAGGTAAAGTTGTTCCTCCGTAAGCTATTCATCCCAATCCAATCCTCACTGCTAACAGCTCGTTACATGCACCTTTGCGAAGTTTCAATGATGCGATTATATTCTAGTTCTTGAGACCAACTAATTACCAATTAATAGTCTGCCGAGTTGAGGCCAATGGCAATCCAAAAACCAATGCAAATGACGATATTTCCTTTGAGCGAGTTTAGCATTAAATGTCTGGCGTGGTAAACCTAAATGAAGAACCGAATGAACGTCTGTCAGACGATATCATATATCTTCGTTAACAGCAGAAATCTCCATTGAAACCACCTCAGAATATTTTTCCCAACGTGCGATCTCAGCTGTCCACCGCCGGCAAAAACGACTGTTTACTCTTCTTGTGTCAAGGGACTCCATCAAACCTCGTTCAACCAATGTTAACGAAGAACCACTGTCTAAGAATGCAAACATATATGTATATGTATTTACTGACCTGCCTCTTCCATATATGGTCACGGGAACAATTTTGAATAAAATATTTTCAAAGTCTTCGTTTGCCACTTTGCAATTTAACCTTTCTGAAATTTTGGATTACCTCTGAACCGTATGAAGAGTTGGATGACGACTTACGATGAATATCCCTTCACACCGCAGACCTTCTTTTGATCTCTTGAAATGCTTGAGACAAATCGAACATATGTCATTTTTCTTAACTATTTCCTACTACCGAATCTTCGACAGATCTTTGAAAACGTTGCAATCCTTTAAATTCCAAATTTCTCAACCTCTGGTGCTTCGCTTCTGATCTTCTCCAACATCGTATGATTCACAGTCTGGACGACCATATAGCATCTTGTGTACAGATGACCTCTGGAATCGTTGATGGCAATAGCAACAAGTTACCTAATGCCTTTAAAGCAGCATCCTTCAATGCCCTTTGACCGCATCATGTTTTCGGCGTCTGCGTACCCTTTATATTTATTTATGCTATCGAGTTTTTATTTTTAATAAAATAATAACAAATTGAAAACGCAATTTTTGGGATTTTTGGGATTTTTCGTTCGGATAAGTGAATTAGTTTCTCCAGTATCCGAACTCCTGTTCAGTGGAATATGTGTTCACTTAGCGCTTAAGTGAAAAGGCGACTTTGGAAATTTTTCGTTTCAGTTAGGCTACGTTTACGAGTATGGCGAAGCGTATTCGTGTCGCGTGACGCGACTGTCAAAACACTCAATCGCCTGCGATTTCACTGGTAGACATGTCACTTGCGATCGTGCGAAAAGACATCGCGTCGCGCGACGCGAATACGCTTCGCCATAAACGTAGCCTTAAGACCCCGGCCCATAGAATCCGTCGATCCGTCACTCCGTTGATTTCAACTGAGTGAAAAGTAGAATATACACATTCTTATGGGAGGTGGCCCATAGCCGACGGATGTATGAACTTCAACGGACAAAGTAGAGCTACTTTCTACTTTTCGCTCCGTTGAGAGCTCATACATTCACATATTGGAGCTTACACATTTACATTCTGAGGTTCACGCATGCACGAATTGAGAGTAAGCACGTTCATTGGTGGATGCATTGAGAGAATGCTTGGGAACTCTCTCGTACTGAGAGAAACTTCAAATTCGGTTGACATTCAAAGTACGATTCGTTTGGTGAGGGTCGTTTAGTGTGCGAGAAGTGAACATTATTCTAGGAAAAAAATGTTATAAAATGTTCGAGGAAGAACTGATTGAGGCGATCAAAGGCCATCCGTGCCATTCATTTTATAACTCAGATGAACGCACTCCATCAATTAATAAATGTCATCGACAACTGTCAACGGATTGACGGATTCTATGGGCCGATGCTTGCCTGCTCTATCCGCCAATACGTTTTCACTCAGTTGAAATCAACGGAGTGACGGATTGACGGATTGACGGATTGACGGATTCTATGGGCCGGGGCCTTTAAGCGGCGTCGAAACCTCTCTCACATAAAAATTGAATTCAGCACATGCCTGCTAACATCTGATTATTACAGATATTCATATTCAGTGGAAGAAAATTTCTTTTGCTGAATTGAATAGCATGGGAAAATATGTTTAGCTTAGAGTTAGATAAAGTACACAGGTTGCAATCAAAGATGTTCCATAGAAACGGATTTGTATATACTATAATCGTTGACGAATAAAGCAAATTTACTTTCCATGTTCTTTTTACGTCCATCGATCCGTTGACATTTAGCACAAATTTTCGTTAATACATCCAGGTATAAATGCTTCCATTTATTGGTTGAAACATTGAGAGAATATGGAGAAACTCTCATCGCGTATGACGTTTGAATTTAAAATTAAGTAGATTCGCAACGGATTGTGAGGGGATAATGATTCGATTCCTTTTTCCGTCATTTTTAACTGACAGCTAGCTGTTATCCTTATTAGACAACTAACATATAATCATCCGTTTACCCTTGTTGATGACAGCCATATAACTTATCTTCGGTAAAATATTTCCAAAAATAATTGGAAATTGAAATGTCAACCGATTTTCAAAATTCTGTAAATGGTTCCACCAATGAATGGGTTTACTCTCTCAATAAGTTGGGAATTCAATTTCTCCATGTGCTAGTATTATACAATGCGTGAATGGCTAAATTAGCAATTCTTCAACGTATGTAGGTATGTATAAAAGTAGAAAGTAGCTCAAATTTATCTGTGGGCTATTGGTGATCTTCTAGCTGCTACTGGGCCTGGGCTGCTACAATATATTCGTAAAGCATGAACTTCTGCATAAACCTTCAACGGAACGACGGAATAAAGGATTGACAATTTCAATGCGGTGCATTTACTCCTTCGCGAACTCTCCTTTTTAAGAAACACTACAAAATTCTCAAGCATTCCGACAGGATTTCATAATTTTTGGTAGAAAGAAAGGCACGCGTACAGGACTAACATGATTGACATGAGAGCTTAACATTTCCACATCAATAGTGAGAGCCCGAAAGATGCATATACGAATTAATATTGTATATTTAATATATAAAAAATAAATAATTTGTAATCTGGAAAATATATAAAAGTTTAATTTCATTTCACTTTTGGTTAATAGCATACGATTTGTGATACCGAAATATTTTCCGGAACATTATATATAATATTAATTATATTAATTATATATTATATAATTACGCAACATTATATATATTATATATAATATGCGCTCACCGGGGTGAGCTTGAGAGAGTCAGTGGCGAACTTTAAAGAAAAATTTTATATTTTAAGTACTAATTTACCATAAAATCATCTGGTTGAATTCCAAACAAATCCCTAAAGTAACGGAAGGCTATTGGCGCGTAAATTTTAAACCTAAATTCGCTATAATGATGCGCGGGTGTCAAACTTGAGCCTTCCGGTGGAAACGATATACTTTCTATTTCCCAAAAATCCATCATTAGTAAATCACGTTTCGGTTTTGATGCTAAACTTCCAACCTAAAAAAGTACATATTTATCTCGTTTTATGAACATGTTATCAATAATAACCGTATGCTGTATTCCTAATTGAATTGAACCCATGATTTGCGAAGTTTGGATTTTTTTGTAGGTTATTTCCCCTCCTTCTCCAACCCTGCGATGACCGATTTTCCTTTCTTTGTCTATCCTTCCGTATCTAGCATTTTGTGTTCTTTGACCCTAAAAGATAGAATATTTTATTTATAGTTACGTGATAAATGCAAAAATATGGAAATACTTTTACCTCAAGTGTTGCCAATTGTCCTAAGCGATCTAAAAGTACAAGGAAATATAAGTTTAGGCCACAGCATAGTTATCATTACACTAAAGTTATCACAGTATTGGGTAATAGCGTTTATGGTGGAATATAACAGTCCTATTTCAATTGGACTTGGTAAACAATTTAGGAGACGAACTTTTGGATATGTAATGCTGAGGTTGAAATTGAAGATATAGCATACGTGAGGTATGTTCATTGGAGAGATAGGAAATACAGGGGGTGAGTAGTTAGAGAGAGAATTTCGTATATTACAAGAGTTAGTGTTTAAAAAGATAGAATTTTAAAGGAGTAGATGAAACGATCTTGTAAGGGCAGTAAGGACAAAGGGTTGTTCCAGACCTCAAAGACCTCGGAAAAAAGACTTCAAAAAAAAAGGAAAGAAAATAATGGTCAAGAAATCCTTGATAATAGCTCTTCCTTCAAAGCATATTGGAGACAATGGAATTGTGATGAGAGATGCTGGATAAAAAGATCTTCAGGATACAGCTCGTCGTGCCGCATGCCTGAAATTTTACAGGAAAGGCACGGAGACGTTGTGAGAGTACACTGGAGAAAGTACGGGTTCAATTCAAGATGAGACATAGATCGTTGGTATTAAAAGTGCGTTGCGTGTGTGACTAACCTTAAAAAAAAACTGGAAAAGATGAATCAGTATCACGTGAGCGCACCACTCGAACCGAACACGACATCACAAGCCGTTCACGGTCACCGATACATTTTGATATGTATGGATTTTCTTAGCAAGTGGCCTGAAACAGTTGCAGAACCCTAAGGAAGAAAGACAAATCTTTTATCGACCTCAGTATGCAGTCAACCGGAAAGATCAGCCAAGCTGTCTCACGCGAAAATTTAAAAGCATTCAATAACTCAATATGAGGAATTCATTAGGAAAATCGAACAGGATCTTATCCGGCTTAAAATGTGCAATTTTAGTAATCTAAGATCGGATAGTTGAACCATATTTGAGGATAAGAAATGTGTGAAACGGCACATTCTCTTTGTCGAACATTTTTCTAGAGCATTTTACCTGGTGCTGCGGGGTTAAGACGGTTGTCGTAAAAGATGGTATGATTTGTTTCTGAAATAACTTATTCTCCAGGCTTCGATAAATAACGATCAAGCTTCGACTCTATATCGATTGTCAAAAGTTGACATTCTATGCTGTAATATTTCGAGGAGCATGCATACATATGTTGACAGAAATGTGAGGAGAATTTTCAATGCAACAGAAGTTGTTGACAAACACAAACTCCATGTCAGTTCGGTCGGGGGACTTAAGTGTATACGTTTGCTGGTGAGTTCATTTCTAATGTAAATGGCGGCACCATTTCTACCGAATTTACAACCATCCGCGGAAATAAACAAGTTAAACCAGAACTCGGAAACATAAAATACATCGATATCGGAATTGACAATACGACTTACAAGTTTTCAGAATTGATTTTCATTTGTCTAATAATTTTTCTCTAAAGATTTTTGGTGATGACTTGATTTTCGTTTTAATGTCATTAATATAAAAGAAGTGTGAATAGTTTAGAGAAGCTGTGTTATTGTCCTCACGCAGCAGTTTAGATCGCCATTTCTTGTAAGCTCTGTTGACAAGAATCTTAATTCTACGCATTGTATTGAATATAATGGACAAATCCCAGGGACAAATATCACTAAACTAAGTTTCAATTTGAACAACATGGACACAATCAACAATTAAGTTTTAAACTACGTAATAAATATCAAGCGTAATAAATATCAAGGGTGTCGTGGCGTAGTGGGTAGTGTGTCTTCTTTCACAACAAAACCTTCTGTCGCTCTACAATCAAATCCTCGTCCCAACCTTCTCATTTCACGATTTGCTGTTTACCTCATTTAATAGCACATCACTCATTAACACAGATGCTACCATGTCATACTACAATTTTTCAAATATGAACATTACTTCATTATTCTCGGATTGTCTGAGTCTAAGCTGGTCACCAAACTATAACTACAGCAATGTAGTTATAGTAAATTGTTTTAGTAATAACACTCACATACTTTTCAAAAATGATGTACCATTCAAAGTTTTTATAAAAATAAAAGCGACGACACCTTGGCTCATTAATGAAGTCCTTACCCTTATTAAAGGACGCAATCTGCTTTATTCTATATGGAGAAAGTACAAATGTTCAGTGCTACTGAATAGTTACAAGGTAGCATTCCTACACCCGTAGAAATAAGCGACAATTCTATTCAGAAACTTTTTTTGCTTTGAAATAATGTGCGTCGAATGGGCATCTACTCCAAATAACTTACAGCCCCTAATAATTTAGACCAAGAGGTTCTCAATATCAATTTCACTTGGTGGTAGAACTGCGATAGTCATATAATCCATCCTATTTCAGATTACTCTCAAAACAATTTCTCACTCTCAGGCGTTGGCGAACTCTGCGTTTAACTTACCCTGATGAAAATAAAATCTAAAGGGGTCGGATGATATTCATCTTGTTTTTATCAAAACACTTCTTCCGTGTAACCTGCACCAACTCACCCACATAATAAACACCATTATTACAACTTGCCAGAAAGCTGGAAAGTCCTTAAAATTATTCCTTTACCAAAAACAACACCTTCTAATGGTACCGAGTTTCGTCCGATAGCTACGAGTATTCTTCCATTTTGGAAGGTTTTTGAAAGTGTGGTGAGTGGGCAACTGAAAAAGCTTTTTTTCAGAAATAATCTAATCACAAAATTCCAATCTGGCTTTCGTACTAAACATAATTGCACTACGGCATTTCTAAAAATCTGCGAAGATATTTGTTTGGGTATAGATAGCCATATGGTCAGATTAATGGCCCGTTTGCATTTCTCTGAAACCTTTGGCAGAGTGAATCATGAAATTTTCATAAAAAAACTTAAAAATCAATTACTTTGTGGGGAGTCTTTATGTCAGCTTATGTCATCATATCTTTCAAACCGTTCGCAATTTGTGTACCATGATAATAAATGTTCTTCGAGTCTTCTTGTCAACTCTGGTGCACTTCAAGGTCCTGTGGTCGATAAACAATATGTTGAAATTAAGCCCATCAAACACAAAAACACTAATTATCAATAGTAGGAGGATCGTCTTAAATTTATCGCCTCTTTTCATGAACAATTCTTCTATTAATTATGTTGATAAAAAACTAGGGATACATTGCTGAAATTCCAATGTAAATTAAGGTATTGGGTTCTCTTAAAGGCTTAATTCCAATTACCAAATATTTGCCGACCAATGTTAAACATAAACTTGTAACGTCTTTCGTTCTACCTTATTTATTATGGTTGCGAGCTATTCTCGAACTTGGACCATGGGTCTCTCAGAGAACTCAACGTCGCGTATAACTGCTGTGCCAGATATATGTATCTACGTCAAAAGGCGCGTGCACATCTCCGAATTCACTGAAAAAATTGCAGGTTCTTTACTTACAGCACTGATGAAACATCGTACCTTGCTATTGTTGCATAAAATTATAACCACCAAAGAACCGGAATTCCTTTTCGAACGCAATAACGTTCTCTACAACTTATTGTACCAAAACCTATTTAACATTAAACAACGTTTTGCCAATTTTTCGTGAATGCTGTTCAGCTGTGGAACATGCTACCCTCAAAGATCAAGCAAGTGATCAAGGATTGAGTGGAAGGAGACCAAAATATTGAAAAGCATCGATAATTTCGCGCCTCTAGGAGTTGACATATTATATCTCTGTACCCCCAGGAGTTCAGTTGATTGGTTTGGTTAAAAAAATACCGGCTTAAACCGGTATTATTCTTTGAATATAGGGAATGATTTCTAAATATTTAATTAGTACCGGAGGCAGAAATCTGGTGGTATATACGATATAGACTTTTGATAAAGTGATATTAGTGCTATTGAAGCAAATTTCCATATCCGAAAGATCGCCTAATCGAGTGGAGGTATAACATTTAGAGTGCAAGCCTGGCTAGTAAATACAGACGTTCACAGAAGTGCAAATAGAAGAGGGAGCTTACGTAACTGTTGCTGTGATATTGCTACCGGTGATGACAGAAGATACGGTATGTGAATAAGGAATTACGAGTAGAATCCGTTAAGGGATAATTTTTAGAGATAGTTGCTCTGGGACTTAAGAAACTACAACATATTTACACGGCTGCTGGGGAATGAGCGTCGGGACTAGTTTAACAATTGAGAAGGTTTCCTACGATCAGTAAAGCGATTTGCCGGTTGGTGAATTATGAAATTTTTACAAAATATATAGCATTTTTTAGGCGTTCGCAAGGTTAAAGTCGAACATTTCTTGCAGAATAGAGAATTACGATTTTCAAGTTCGATGAGATAGCAGCACTGCAAAAAGGCAGCACAGCAAATAAAAAACTCCGTGGAAGATATGGTTGTAGAAGAAGATAAAATAATGACGCGGTAAATATCAACCTTGGATTAACGGCAAAACATGCATTAAAAGTTGTATTCACAGAAGGCAAAATATTATTATTATTACCGGCCATTTGGAAAGCTGAAGTTTAGCGCTTCGTTGAAAGTTATTCGTCAAGCCTCCCTGTCATGAGTACATATATTGTTTCCATGTTTGGCTGCTCTGTTCCATCTTTTTGTGTTCACTCTTATATTATCCTCCCATCTACGACGGGGCCTTAAACTCATCACTCTTGGACTATTCGTTCACTAACCATTTCCACGTCCACGGAAGATTTCGAAAATTAAAAGAAAGTGACTTTAGACTCAGCTGCAGAGATTGATGGCGCATGAACAGAGAACCGTATGGAGGAACCAATGGAAAAATTACTCAAACAGCAGTTTGTTAGTAAGCGTTTTTCGCTTTTAGCTCAGAGTAGAGCCTTGCTTTCAAAAAATAATTCGTGTTTCTTTTTAAGTTCAGACGCATCAGAGCGTCGCTTTTCGTTCGGAGCATATTCACAGCGAGCTCTAGGAATTCAGAATAAATTGATCAATTAAGATCTGAGATTGATGGTATAGAAAAAATAATTTAAAAAAAGGGCCAGCTAGGCTTGTTGTTCTGGCCTGTAAAGTAATATTTACTAAATGCTTTTGTTCAGTATTTATCATTGAAATAATGTAGAGGAAGGTCGAATAGCCCCCGACGGCAGGTATCCCCGGACATTTAGATTCCTAAGAAACTAAACGAGTTGCATAGGCATAGCGTTATTGTAAATGTGTGCCCTATAGAATAGAAACAAATTCATATCGATCGCGGTGTGGGCGCCGAATAAGCTAGTCGTGAGTCAGTTTTTTGTTTCTACTAAAAAATATTCGTCGCTCCTGCCTAAATTAGTTGCAGGTTATTAAGCACAATTCGTAAATACTTATCTATTGTTTAATGTTGAAGGAAACCTAACATATATGAAGACCTTAATATTATTTGTAGATTTCCTTGTATGGTTTAAGAGTTGTTGTAAAACTATTGCATGGTAACGATCGGCTACCCTGGACACGAAAATGTCGGTGCCCTCGGACTTTGTTTTAAGTTTTAAATTTCACAATTGTGTTTTTACAAACTATTGTTTAATCAGTTTTTTTGTTTTGCCAGTTTACATATTTACGAATAGTATTTTTAAATGTTTTTACTATTATTACAGAAAGATCTGAAAGGGGAAAGTTAGTGATAGAGGAAAATGGGACAAAATGTATTAAAACAGTTTTCACCATTTCCGTATACATAAAAAAAAAAACGATTGTTAAGTCGAGCTCGAGAAACCCAAAATAGTGAGATTATATCCTCTTCACCATATAAAAAAGACCAAGAGAAAGGACGAAAAAGTAAAGGTACTGAAAAATGTTGAAAACAAAAAAAAATATTCAGACTCTCAAGAAAATCGAGAAAAGGAGATCGAATGTATCATATGCGGAGAAACATTTGAAGAAGACTGGATAAGGTGAAAAAAATGTAAGGATTGGGCTCATGATGACTGTTTATTTAGATGCCAGATACTTATTATATTTGTGACGTTTGTCACAAAGCCATAACACTCGCAGTATAAGATCACTTCCCAATTCACACTCTGTATGCATTTCTAATACAACCCTTTAATGGAAACAAAAAAGTTACTGTGAGCTACAACCAATGCGACAAATTCATTCGGATCTCTCATCCTATTTAGGACAATCACCCCCGAGAGTAATGAACGAACATCTTCGACACAAGTCACCTGCACTCCGCCCATGTTGTGTGACAAACACCATAAGAGCATACACTCTGCACGAACCCTATAAAAAAATAAAAATTATTATGTCCGGACTTCCCACCATTTTTAATAACACTAAATAATTCTTTAAAAACTGTGATATGATAACTGATTTTTAATTAATATTATTAAAGAAGTTCCTAATTTAGTTTTAAGTTCAAAATAAAGGCAGAAATTTCACTTATTGGTACTTTTATTTACCATTTATTTAAGTGTCCGGGGCTACCCGACTTTCCCCTATTATTAAAGAGCACCGGCGAAATGAGCGTTAAATTCTATATTTTGAATGCTAAATATGTATATGGTTGTTAATTAAATGGCTGCTAAGTGCTTCCAGTTCAAAGCAAGTTCAGTTTGTGTTCAATGCTCTGGTCTGAACTGAAAAAGCAAAATGGGAATGTAAACCACCTTTTCGATAGACGTGAAACCGGAAAACATTGTGGCTGAGAAGCAATTGAAAACACATCTGCAGTGTTCGAAGTATGATCATAAATTAATGATGAATGTTTCTTTTATTCAAAATGGATTTTATTTAAGTACATATTGGCCCATTATGATCTATTACCATTGGCGATCTTGTGGGTAGGTTTTCGATCAGTGCATAACTTTTGGGATTTCTGGAGAAAAAACTGAGACAACTCAACTTTTGATGTGCATCTTATTTCATTGAAGCAGTTTTGCAGAGATCGAAACAGATGATAAATAATCTGTAGATTCAAGCGCTTATACGGTCAATACGATTGATGTGCAGAACTTCCCAGACCAACTTTATCAATTTTTGCTACGTTATTAAATTGATGTGTGCTTTGGCATCGTCATAATGGAAGGCAATATCCTATTGATCAATTCTGAAAGTCTTTTTTTTTTAAATTGCTATTACAGTCCGGTTAATTGCTGAAAATGGAAATGAGAAATAATTGTTTGACTCAGTTCCAACAGGTCATAATGTATTATCCCCTTCCAATCCCACCATACACACATCATAACTTGATTAGGTACCAATCCTGGTTTCGAAATATTTTGTGTTGTTTTATTCTTAAGAAATATGCGGATTTCGTTTCGTTCGTGGCGTTTTATACGAGTATACGAGTATTATACCCATTCAGTCCATAAAACGTTTTATTGTACAATCATTTAATGCAAGCAAACATTGAATGGTCAATGTTTAGTTCTTTAGTAATATAAGGAGCGCTTATATAACGATCCTTATGGATTTCTTTCATAATTTCGGTATTTCCACAACAGGTTATCGAAACGAGATTTCCGGAAAGAAGTCGAGCAAACCACCTACATACTGTTATATTTGATAAGGTATCTTGCCAGATTCACCTAATTTTATTTTTCCGAGGCTGCCCTGCCATTTGCCTATTGAATGTCACACTTTTTTGCACTAATATAACTTCAGACACGTTTGGCGATCAATCTGATCAGAGTTGCTCGATGTGTGACATTAAATGCCATCTGCTGATAAATATGCATATCTCAATAGTTATAAAAAAAATAAATAAAGTTTTCTTACGTAGTCAGTATTTTAAAATAAATAAATACATAATATAAAAATATAAATACATAGATATGTACATACATTTTTTTAAGTTATACTACCATGTACATATATCGTGTTTTTGATCAAATACGACTGTTCAAGTATCCCTTGAGCTTAAGCGGTAGGATTGTATATACATATGTATATTACTGCAGTGTAATAAATGAAACGCACTTCAAAAAAAATATTGAGAGCATATGTTATTTTGCCCACATCATGAACTGTTCTAAAAACCCATCGAATTTCGTTAAAATCTTGGTTGGATGGAAGTGCATCAGAAAAAAGTAAATATGCAGGAAAAAAATACCGACCGATATTCCGTGATGGAGAATACCGAAAAAAAAATTATATTAGCTTCATTATATGAGCAAAACAAATTAAATGTGATTTCATAATTGTAATTTTATTTTAGAAATATTGATACGCAATTAAATGGTACATCTTGTATTGTACATTGTATTTTATATCCCTATACAGTTTACTGATTTTTCACTAAGTATAGATTTTTTTCCCACCATATAAACAAATAATTTTTCTTACCATATAAACAAGTAAACAAATAAATCATGGAATTTCTCACTGATTTCGGTTTGCTGACCGGTCATCAATTGATATCTTTCTATTCACCTTTTTACTGATAACAGCAGTAATTTTAACTACAGCCATTGGCGAAATGGTAACAAATTTAACTAAGAACCAATTCAAAACAATTTTACATGCAAAAGTATTGTGCAACATTGTGTTAGTTTTAAGTGAAGAAAATTAAGTTATAATTTTAATTAAGTCATTGAAAGATAAAGAAATTCAATATAACATTGGTTTTAGCAATAGAGGAGAGGTCCTTAATTTTTTTTATGTATGGAACAATATTAGGCATTGGCTTAGGGAAAAATCATAGCTCCATAGGTCTGTTTTATTAATATTCATTTATATAAAATAAAAACGAATTTGGATATGTGCACATTTTCCCAAAATCATAATTTTCACTAGAATCAGGCAATGTAAATACTAATTTAATATTTGCCTCAGTGCCTATAAGTACAACGTTAAAAGTTAAAATGAATGAATATAGTCTTGTCCCAAGGCTTATTAATTATTTTTATTTTGGCAATAATGTAGAAGCACCAAAGTAATAAGAAAAAATAAACCAAAATGCTAGGAAAAGTCATTACCAAGATACATATACAGATTTGCATTGATCCGAATTTTGTAGCAGATAACATTAATAAGGTAGAATTCTCTGATTTTCCAAAATGCTTATTTTAATTAAATTACCGTCTTTGCTACAGCTTGAACTATCCGCGTTTTTAATATTGGACACTGGTGATGACTCCATGTCTATAGAGTTTATTCCATCAACGGACTCCATGTTTAGTTTTTTGATATTCTTAAATTTAATGTGCTAATCTGGTTTAATCATAATTATTTGAAAACAAAATGCACTAAACAGGTTATATGAAAATAATAAGATGTTCCAGCTATGAGCCTGTTACTTAACCAAACTGAGCTGGAATAACATTTATTTAAATCATTGCCGTATGAAATGGTTGTATAGCTTAGTCCTATTTTAACTCATTGTGAATATGCCGATACCGTTCGGTGGTCTCTCCTTACAAACCAACAAACCCCTTACATTTTGTCATGCTCAGTTTGCACTTGATTGTAGGAAGCATAGTCTTAAATTAAAATCATCCCCTAAACCGTCTTAGGCATACTTTGACAGTTATTTAGAATGTCAATACAATGATGATAATACAGTGCATATATATTTTTATTTCAAAAATAATTTGATTCCTTGCAAGGAGAGCCAATTCCGAAAATATTGAACATTTATTACTGACATATTCGCTTTAATTGCGGAAGTAAAAATTATAATACAAATTTTATTTTCTTTCTTCGACTAGTAAATTACTAATTTACTTGTTCAATGTCGTTCATAGGAAAATATGTTTTACCTATTAATATATGTAAATATATTGCTGATTAGCAAATACAATGTAAGTATCAATATTGGCCAACATTTTTATGTTGCCCTCATATTTTGCAGACTCTAGACATTTTTCTAAACCAGAATCGATTTACATCTGCACACATAATTATTGGGCCAAACCTAATTATTATAGACATAGAGGGCAATAAAACACTTAAGAAAAAACTGTATATTATGTACATAGTAATATGTAAAAAAATTGTTTTTTTGTTCAATTCATCAATAACAGGATCAAAGTATACTATAGGTACTTCACAAAATTATTTGGTGATAATTTTAAAATCCAGGTCTACGGTTAGACCAAGTTTTACTTCTAATACTTAAACTAATGATTATTTCTCGCTGTTTTTTCATGACTTTGTAACTTGCACTATTATGATATTTTCTTAAATAGACCGGTTTTATATTTTTTTAAAATTAAGATGGCTTTGCATTCTTTTATTTTCAGTCCGTTATATGCCGAGGGGTTTTGTAATATAATTTCATTGTGATTTCATATCAAAAGGAAGTAAAAGTACAGTTATTCATTTTCATTCAAATAAAATAGTTTATTTTGCTAAATTGTCGAGTTGCTCTTCAAGTGATGATTTTTCTTCGGGTAGTAATGAAGATTTTGTGCCTGAAGTTGAAAGTGCTTTTGAAGAGTGTGATCAGAGTGATGTGCACCTGGGGATTCAGGGGATAATGATTCCTCATTTGTTTCCATGAACAATGTAATTTGGAGCCCAGTTCCGTTGAATCCATCTGGTAAGATTGTTTGATTTGTTTGGTTTTAATCGCTCGTGCTCGTTCCGAAAGTGTAATAGGTATGAAACCGGGTGTAACTCGTTGCGCTATTGCTCGACTTCATGTTTTGGTTGATACATTTTTACCTTTTTTCTACCCAAGATCGCAGAAATTATAATCGAAAACACAAATAGTTTGGTCGCTGCAAGTTTGGTGATAAACATAAGGAAATGCACAGAAGTGTGTTACATGTATATTTGAGTGTTTTATAGTCTTGCGGGTGTCTACAAATAAGCCGCAATTTTTTTGTTTTTTGTTCTTAAATGGATTTGGGTTTTTGTAGATCAAAAACAGAGCGAATTGAAGATTTATTTGATTCCAATTTGGTCGACCTCTGGTATCAAACAATCATGTCCAAAGAAACTTTTCAATAGGTTTAAAAAATTTTACGTTTCGACGACCCAGCCAGTGTGCTTCTAGACCTAGTTGATGGATCGAAGGGTCACAATATTACAATGGATAACTTTTCCCCTTGTGAATTAGCACAAAAACTGCTACAAAAAAATTGACAATGGTTGGCACGGTGAGAGAAAATAAGAGAGTCCCCAAAATTATTCTTAGAAAAACGCAAAAACTATTCCAATCCACATTCGCTTATACTGGCTCAACAGCACTTGTCTCATATATGACTAAAAAAATTGTGCACTGTTGCCCAAAGCATGATGCATCGCAGTGTTAATAAATAACAATAACAATAATAACCTAAAATGATGCCGGCAATTGTGCAGTTTTATAACAAAACCAAAGGGGTGTTGACATCGAGAGGAAAGCAAAGCCGCAAAAAAATGTTTACATGATCTGGGTGTCGAGTTGACAAAACATTATACATATCTTGAAAAGATCAAGAGCGTCTTGTTCCTAATCTTTTCTTGCCCTTCAGACAACAATTGCCTCAAGCAGCCTCAAGCACGCCCGCAAGAATTTTATCACCCCAAATAAAAAACGCCTGGACGATGTGAAAACCAAGGAAAATAAAACAGAACTGGTCTGGTGTGTTAAATGCCTTGAACAATAGAATTACTTCCATTTTGATTTGTTTTTAGTTTTTGGATAAGTCTTACCATAAAGCATGTTTAGTGTGGTGTTTTTTTTAAGAAATGTTAATTTTTCTATTGTATTTTATTTTTTATATATTATAAAATACATAAGGGTCGAAAAGACCCTAAATGTAAAATAAGTCGTTTTTTTTTTAACGTAGATCGACGGTTAAATATTATATTTTCTCAATACTTGATTAGATAACCTTTTTGCTTTATGACACTTTCAAGTCGTCTCCCTATAGTTTCAAATAATGTCAGTGCTAAATAATTGACTGCCACATTTTTGGCAAAGTATATCCTCCTTTTCCGGCATGAAAGGCATTTTCTACCTACTCTCCATTGCAGCACTTTTTTTTTAAAGCCATCATCTAGTTTCAGGATTAACGCTCGTCCATATTAGTTGCCAGTTTTATGGCACTTAAGTGTTATGTGGAAAGACAATAGTAGATTTGTGAATTCACAGGTTTGTGGTGTCAACATTGTGTGTTTAATATTCCAGTAAATGGAAACAAAGACTTAAATTTGCTGCGTCTACTTTTTAACAGAATATGTAATAATTTAATTTAATAATTCCTCTACTTTCTTAATAAAGCTGAGGATGTCACTCGTAGGAGCTAAGCTGATCCCCTCACGAGTCAAGATTTCTCTCTCTCGCTCTGTGCTGCACTTGCACTAGTATGTGCCCTGCAGTTTCCTCGTGTCGACACTCTGTTTCAGACGAAAGGCTAATTTTGTTAAGATGATATACCAGACTACAGTCGCCCGATAGGTAGTTGACCAGTTTTCTGATATCGACTCTACGAGTATTATATTTGAGAATATTGATAGAGTGTTTGTTCAGGAGCCGTATAAATCTTTTTGAGCGTCCGAGTCCTTGAACGCTGTTCCAAGAGTACAGGTGTTGCGATTTTTTCCACTCTTTTTGTATTTGTATTTTCCTCCTTTTTGTAAACAAGGCTAACGTTGCCTTGCTTAGGCTTATCGATAAATCCTCTCTGCTACAATAGCCAGAGATAAATTGATGCGTAAGTTGCACGCGTTCACAGGCAGAAATTTCGCTTTTACCTGTAACAATAACTACAAGGTCTTCGGCGTACCCGATGATTTCATAAGCGAGACTGGTTAACTTGCAGAGAAGGTCGTCGATGACTATCGTCAAGAGAAGTAATGAAACGACTCCACCTTGTGGACACCCTTCAGCTACCGGTCACAGAGACCTCTCGGGATGCAGCATTTTTTTTTTTTATAGGGTTCGTGCAGGTTCAAGACTGTACGCTCTTATGGTCTTTGTCACACAACCTGGACGGAGCAGATGGTTTGGCTCGAAGATTCTCGTTCACTATTCTCCGGGGGTGGCTGTCCTAGATCGGATTTTTTTTGAGATATTCGACTGAATTTTTCGTGTTGGTTGTACTTGACAGTAACTTTTTGTTTCCATGTCATTAAGGAGTTATATTGGAAATGAACACACAAAGTATGAATTTTGAAGAGTGTTATGCCTTCGTTAGCACTTTTCTGATCATCTCTCATTCACAACTGATGTGTTGCACGGTTTTTCCGAATAGGAACTGTTCTCGACTATAGACAGAACTATACTACAGATATACGGCTCAACAGTCGCTGATGATTACCTTTGCAGCACGACCACCCCCATAATACGGCTCTCAAGCATCGCTCTAACGCAATGGTTAGTGGGTTGGTCTACACCAGAGGTTCCCAAACTTCTTTTTTCTCATAGACCGATTTCAAAATTATCATGATTTCGGTGGCCCCCTCCTGCTACATATTTACCATATTCCCAAAACTCGTCAAAAAATATGAAGATTACTCGTAGATCTAACGAGTTAACGGCTGAGTTCCAACCCTAAATTCGGAGTGGTAAAAATAAGAAGATAACGAGTATGACAAGGAAGCGCTATCAAAGTTTCCTCGCAATTTCCCACAGCCCAGTATTTTTCGGGTATTTCTGCCTGCAGCTCCTCATTGGTGTTAAGCTCGAGTAGCTCCTCTTGTAATACCACATTCGACACTTCCGTTTTATCAAATGGATTTATGATCCATGGTGGTATTTCCATCGTGAGAATATCTTCAAATCTGTTTTTGAAGTCATCATGCAAGGCATTTAAATGCTGAATGTATGTCTGAATATTCACATCAAGACATTCTGCCTATTATAAATTTGGAAACTGGAAGAATTCGCGGCGACTAATATTTTGCTTCATAAATTTCAAATTTCCAAGAAAAGCCGAAATTACACCCTTTGTTTTTATTAAATTTAGGCTGTAACTACAAGTTAATGTCAATGTTGTTAATGTTTTTTGAACAAATCTGTCAAATACGCGATGTTTGCTTTCAATTTGATCAGGATTTCTTTTAAATCTGGATCCTTACTTTCCAGAAACTCTAAGACTGATTCAAAAAGTGAGTAAAATCTTGTTAAGCATGCACCTTTCGACAACCAGCGTACTTCAGTATTTAAGAGTAATCGTTGGAAGTCTTCATCATTTTCGTCGCACAATTGTGCAAACAATCGGGTATTCATTGCTTCTGCGCATTGCTTCTTATTTTATTAGCTGATTTAATCACAAATTGAAGCGATTGCTGCAATCTATCACTCAAATTTTCCGCTACTAGGTGTTGTCGATGGATGACAGAGTGAATTGCAGTTATTTCTGGTATAATTCTTTTAAGATGGCTTATAAACCCACGATATCGTCCGAACATGGCAGGAGCTCCATCTGCTGCCACCGAAGTGATGTTTGTAAATGGAATCGATTTTTTCTTAAAAAAATCAATCAGGACATTAAATATTGATTCGCCCTTAATATCCGCCTCGAAAGTTTTCGCGAATAGCAGCTTTCCATGGATTTCTTTGTACATAACCAGTATTAATGCTCCATTACCAGGTAAAGTTGACTCGTCCAGTTGAATAGAAAAATGAGTTGTTTGCAAATAATTACACAAGAAGCTTTCAATAACAGAGCTCGTTTCATCAATGCGTCGTTGTACAGCGTTGTTACTCAAAGGAATTCTTTTGAGTACGTCAAGTGGAGGTTTGTGCAGAACAGTTTTCAAAACCTCTACAACAGCGGGTAATATTAACTGTTCTCCGATGGTGTGCGGTTTTCCAGATTTCACTATAAGCAGAGAGATATTGTGAGATGCCCGCAAGCCATCATCGTTACTTTGAGACGTTTAGGCGAACATACTGTGCACGGTGGGCTTCTGTTCATATTTTCCTTCAATGTTTGAAAATATTTTAAATCTTTGCCTATTTTATCAGAATGACATCTTCTTAGATGATCTTCGAACTTCGATGGTTTCATAGAGTCATTGCTCAAAATTTTGTTACATAGAAGGCATATGGGCAATCGTTTGTCTGCCTTTGATGGAAGAAAACCAAATTTCAAATAATCGACACTGTGCTGTCTACATTTTTTTCTTAGATTCAACCATGTTTCATATCAGTTACCTACCTGTAAAGAAAAAAAATGTTTGTTTTAGTAATCATAAGCCGATTTTAACAGGATATGGCTTTTTTAACAGAATAGGAATAGGAGCAATAAGACCCATAAAGAGGCTGGAACTATTTTAGTGTAATAGAAAACCTTTTTTGATTAATTATTATATATTTTGATACATTTCTGGTAATTCAAGAGCAAATACCTATGAACTTTTAAAAAATATTTCGACACCATAGCTCCACGATTTCGATGATTTATTTATTACTTTGATATACGTTACGAGTGGTGCCTACTATATTTTTAGTCATCTAGTATTAGCAACTACGAGGGCTATATCTCTTCTTTAGTGAATCGCCACAGTCGGGCAAATAAATAATTATTTAATAATTTAAGCAAAAGCGAAAATTCATGTAGTTAAATCTTAGGTCGATCGTGTAAGGAGTACTGCTGCCCAAATAAGCAATAGTTTGATAATAAATTTTTTTTTTAAATAAACTAAATAAACAATAAATTAATTGGCGCCCGAGCAGGGACCAGCGGGAGTCGCGAAAGTTTTGTAATCGATTAGTAAAAGCGCACAACGAGGAGCCAGCGGCCTCAAGTAGCTCCAGAGCCTTCACCGGTCCGCGTACATATAATCGATTATTCCGAAAAGTGCTCAACGAAGAGCCAGAGGCCTCAAGTAGCTCCAGAACCTTCACCGATCCGCTTACATACAATTGATTATTATGAAAAGCGTACAACGAAGAGCCAGAGGCTTCAAATAGCTAAAGAGCCTTCACCGGTCCGCGTACGCGTCCGTGGTGCCTAGTTCGTATAGGCTTCCCTGGTCCGCAACTCAAAGGTGTCACCGGGACTAACACTACAAAAAATATATAAAAATAAAAATAAATTAATAAATAAAAAATAAAAGAGAATGAGAAAGACGTAATGTAAGACAGTGACAGTGGAAACTTACAACAAGTGCAAAATAGAAAATGTTAAAAAGAAAAAAAAGGAAACATAACATAAACAGTGAGAGCAAAAAGTGAAAATAACAGTGAAATCTTTTGGGGTACAAAGTGAGAAGACAGAAAGGAAACTCCCCATTGTTGTTAGAAGGCCCTAGGAACGCTTCTAGCAAACCTTGTTAAGTATGTGTCTGGGGAGCCCCAGTCATCGGCAGCGATAAAAAGGAAGAATCCAGGACCTTGACATGGAGACGACGCTGGTTTTAGTATTGTAAGTTATGTTGTAGTAATACGCTATAGAGATTTGCAATAATTGAGAAAGAATTTTAAAGGAAATTAGCTGTGAGAAGGAGATAATGAAAAGAAAACAAGACTTTGCATAAAAATTGACTACATTAATAATATTAAGCGAAAAAAAACCAATTACCTTACAAACCTACAAACATAAGAAAATCGAATTGATTAGTATCTATCGTATAGTCATTTTATAATTGTATTATAACCGAAAGAAAAACATATTGTTGCTTTCGTTCCCGTACATATAAATATTTTTCTCAAATCATGCCTGACTTACCGTCCGGAATTGCTAACCATTCCCCTAAAAGTAATCCTCGTGGATCCATTGGCCCAGCTAACATACCCGGCACCAATGGCACTTCAAATCCTCGCCTTGGTATTCCCCCAAATACAGCCCCCTCAAATGTCGAGACTGAACTCCTGAACCAGTCCTCCATGTCAACCACATCCCATACGAATATAGTCCGCAGCGAATTTCAACGCCAGGGCCGTGACCTGATACAAAACGCACTGTATTCAGACTTCGAAACTTGTTGGGGCATAGACCAGGGCATCAACCCCGAATTTAGACAGAATCTATCCGATATGGATAAAATTCCAGATGTTGTACGCTGCATCCGCGACTTCTTAGGAGATCCTGGGGAATTCAGCCCCTGGAGGAAAAGCGTTGATCGCATATTACAAATATACGAACTCCTAAAGGGAACGCCAAAATATTACGGTATGTTGAACGTCATACGCAACAAGATTATTGGCAATGCCGACATCGCGCAGGAATCATACATCACTCCCCTGGATTGGAGGTCCATTTGCAAATGTTTGACCGTGATAAAAGAAATCTCGGTACACTAGAGTACCAAATGAACCCGCTTGTCCAAGGCAATTCATCCATACAGGAATTTTATCAGATGGTTTATCAACATCTATCATTGATATTAAATAAAATATCCTGTATGGATGTGGGTCCAGAGTCTCTAGGTCTGCTTACACCAACCTATAGAGACAAAGCGCTGGATACATTTATCCGAGGGTTGAACGGCGATCTCCTGCGATAGCTGGGAATCAGGGAACCCGTTGACCTACCCCAAGCACTTAACCTCTGTTTAAAACTACAGAATCAGAACTATAGGGCAAACCATGCCTGTGCAAAGCCAAACAACCCAAAGAAGATTTATCACCCAATCCCACAAGCTCCACGCGGATATTGGCCAAGCGTCCCCGCAAATCAGCGAGATAAACAAGCAATACAACCTCAGATCGGCTATTACAGACGGTTCGTAAAAGATTACGCCAAGGTCGTCAAACCACTCACGACTTTACTTAGAGGTGAAGACGGTCGCTCATCCAAATTCGTTTCAAGTAAAAAAGCTACCCACCTAAAATGCATCCTTGCTTCAAATGACACACTCTTGGTATACTCAGACTTCGGCAAGGAATTCCATCTTACTACCCATGCCTCCAATTTTGCTATTGGAACCGTGCTCGAGCAAGACAATAAACCAGTCATGTTTATAAGCAGAACGCTCAGCAAGACTGAAGAAAACTATGCGACCAACGAAAAGGAAATGTTGACCATAGTATGGGCCCTCGGCTCTCTCAGAGGATACTTGTATGGGTCAACCAAGGTGAAAATATTCACGGACCAATAACCACTAATATACTCTCTAAATAACAGAAACCACAATTCCAAAATGAAAAGGTGGAGATCCTTTTTGAAGGAATATAACTACGAATTGGTGTACAAGCCGGGAAAGACTAATGTCGTTGCGGATGCGCTGGCAAGAGCACCGTATTCTTCAAATGTGAACGCAATGACGACAACCCAGCACAGCGGCGAAAGCTCGGCTCACGGTTTAATACTAACCGTTGAAACACCAATTAACGCATTTAAAAACCAAACAATGTTTCTTACTGGAACCCAAGACAGCTACGAGTTCTAAATTCCCTTTCAATCACACCCAAATTTTAGACAAAACCTACCACCTAGGCAACAATTCCCCTCTTCCTCGAATCAACAAATTAAGTTGGAACCGCAGAGCTCTCAAAACAGAACACACCAATTCTCCCAACAATTTACAACACCAAGACCTTCCATCTGACAAATGAGGCCAGGCAGGAAGAAGAAATCCTGAAGGAACACACAAAAGCCCACCGCAATGGTCTAGAAAATAAAACCCAATTGTTGCAAAAACCCAATTGTTGCAAAACTTCCCAAAAATGACATCCATAATCAAAACAATAGTCAAGTAATGTGTTATCTGCAAACAGCACAAATACAACCGTCACCCGAACAAGATAGAACTACAAGCCACACCTATCCCCGAATATCTCTGCGACATCCTGTACGTTGATATCTATTGTACGGATGCAAAGCTGGTCTTAACAGCGATCGATAAATTTTCGAAGTACGCCCAGGCCCGGATATTGAAGTCAAGAGCAATTGAGGACATTAGGGAACCATTAAGGCAACTTCTCTTCGCTTATGGGGTACCTAAAGTCCCCCTAAGGTCCCCCATAAAATTCTGGACTACTCGAACTCGCTACTGGTCAAGATAGATATAGGAACCTCGAGAATTCAGAGTGGAAAATTTAAAATTATACACCTCATTGACTTAGAAGCTCACCAACAACTAATCTTCAATCAATTCCAGCCATACTCACCCTCTTTATCCTATCTTATCCCATGAAATCACTCAAATTAAAACGCACTTGGCCCGGCTAAAACTATACAAAAATAATAATAAAACAGGTAAGAGGTCACTGGACTTTCTAAGCTCCGCATGGAAATGGATTGCGGGAAGTCCAGATCGACATGATCATAACAAGCAGTAACAGGCAAACAATCATAAATCAGGTAACAATTGAATAAATTAAAGAAATAACCGAGATAACAAATAAATTAATAAAGATTGGGAACGAAGCAAAAATTAACAAAGACACAATCATACTTAGTTTTATTTATAAGCTAAAACTCATTAAAGAAGAAATAACTAATATTGCATATTCAATTCACTGGGCGAAAGCCAACATTGTGAACTCCTACATATATCTTAAGCAACACTGAAACCAATGTCATTAAACAATGGTTTAATTCAGAAGATATTCCCGTTTCAAACATAGACGAAGATCTATAACTCGCTGAGGTAAAAATAGCAGCGAACTTTATATTATATTGTAAGTTTACTCACTGTTAATAAACAACTATGTAATATGAAGTTAATAAATAAAGCCAATAAAATTTGGCACTAAAATTAATAATGTACCCTTTTCTAAGATTTTAAAATGTAACAAGCAACTATTCGGAATTAAATATGATTGTAAACCTATTAATTAACACGTAATCTGTAATAGAAATATTTTGATAGACATAAGTAATTCCACGTGCATCCCTAACTTAATGGGAAGTAAAGTCCCAATCTGCATCGTTTCCAACAACCAGTACGTTCCATCAGTCGAGGAAATCCTGTTCAGAGAGGAAGAAGTTACCAGATACCAGCCGCTGCCAGCAGTATTGCAACCAACACTAAACGCGAGAACATCGAAGAAGAATCGTCCAGCAAATAAAACTCCTCGAAACCAATAACAGAACAAATTCGATCATCAACATCAGCCTAATTGTACTCCTGATTGGCCTAGCGACAACATTCGGGTGCTACCAAAAGTTCCAGCAGCTCCTACATCCGATGAACTCAACAACCAACAAATTCCGACGTCCATAACAATTGGTGTGCAAGACATCCAGTATCACATGAGAACCGTGGCCTCGAACGAGGACGTTCGAATTTAAAGGCGGAGGACTTAACGATAAACATATTTCATCCGACATGCGCAGCCCGAGTGATGAGAAGTCCCACGGTACGCCAAACACCACCTTCAAGGTTGCTGACCATGCACCTGCATACCAACACGTACCAGTGTTGTGTACCGAAAACGACACTTCCTCCGATAAGAGCATAGCTCCAAATAGGGAGGTTCTTACCTTTTCCGGCACTGGCAAACACTGACATTGATTTTTTCATACTTTTCTTTTCAAAATTCAGGAAACAAATGAGCGTTTGTCCTTGGCAGCATTCGTATTTATATTGGTGAGAAATCAGATAAGTTCATGCAAGATTGCAAGCACAGCACAATTCTATTTCGTCCCTTAGCACGTCTGAACAAGCGTTGCGGGCGGGATGGCTCGACACGCGCTGCACTGATTATCAAATATACAAGTTTCTACAAGTAACAGTCGCTGATCTTCTCTAAAAAGGGATGGGCTAAATAAACAGGCTATCTGATCCATATACCAGCCTTACCGAAAAAATTGTTCTTTACCAGATAAATATTCGTGGACCCCCACTTACAACTGGTGAACTTCCTTTTTTTCATGCCAACGTAAACCCCCGTTGAGTCTCCCGTGGACCCCTAGGGGTTCACCTGGACCACTTTGGGTTTATACCACACTGGTTTATACCTCTCCGCGACAATGCAGTGGTGATTGAGTTGTATCCAGTATTATCTAATGCCCCTTCAATATCGATGTAGGCGGAAATTGTCATCTCCTTGCGTGTAAAACTATTTTCCACTTGCGCCATGCAATTTTATGCATCTCACTCATGTATGCATATTGGTTCCCATCGTTTTTAGTAGGATAGATGTTAGACTGATAGGACGATATGATTTAGGTTGTTCACTTGGTTTTCCAATCATAGGAATGATTTGGGGAGCGTATCCCAAGTTTAAACAGAACATAAAGAGAGCTATCAATGGTTCTAGAGTAATGTGTAGGCCTCTCTGGAGAATATCAGAAAAGACACCGTCCTTACCTGTAGGTATGGCTTTGTAGGGCTTAAATGAGCCAATTGCCCATTTAATTCTATCAGGGTCTGCCCTACCAGAGCCTACCAGAAAGACTATTTGTTCTTCTATCACTTAATTTGTGACGCTCATTAGAGCATCGAGAGGTGTTATCTGGGTAGTAGAAGTACAGAAATGCAAGAAAGCAAAGTCGCCAGGGTTTCCCTACGTTTGATAGTGAAATTGCCGTCTGATTTGCGAAGCAACCCGAGTCCATTGATGTGCTCTTCGGATAGGGCTTTATACTTGCGGACCACGGTTGGTAGTGAATCTACGCTTTCGCAAGACCTTATCTTGGATTTCTTCAAATGGGGGTTGTATTTTGTTAGAGCAGATCCTTAATCGGTCCAACTCTTTGTTATTTTAGCTCTGTTGAATAGAGATCTCACCTGTTTCCTCAAAGTTTCGAGCTGTGCATTCCACCAAGGTACGCACCGCTTGTGTGTATCTATCTTGAATACACAGCTGTAGAAGAATGAGATGAGTGTTTCTCTTAATTGATAAACCGCTTCTTTAATGTCATCCGTCGATTTGATGGACTTAAGAAGCGTGATTTCCTTGGCAGCAAGTTGAGCCTGGAAGAGAACCCAGTTGGTTCTTTTGGGCTGATATCAATGGTCAGTTTTTCCAGCCCTCACCAGTAATATTAATTCTGATTCAGTTGGTGATCAGATAGTGAGGCCTCATTGGAGATTTGCCAGTCACAAATTAAATTTGAGACAAAAAGGCTTAAGATTGAAACGTCAAGCACCTAATAGAGTTTATGAATGTGGGCTTGTTGCCCCTATTGGCAACTATGAGGTTATTACTAAATAAATATTCAATAAATGATTGTATTGTTGCTACTCCATTCCACATGGTGCGCATTGGTATCACATCCCATGATCAGATGTCGTTTGCGTCGGTGACAATAATCTACTAGGTTTGTACCCCAATAGGTGAGATTTTGTCGCCGTCTCCTAGGAAGTAAGCGGAGGCGGAGACGACCTCCGTTACTCCACCTTCAATGGGAGCTTCAACGATGACCGCTGCCAGGTATCTTGTTATAAATTCTGGAATGGGTAAACAATTTATATTAGAACCGATCAAACATACGGCCCTAGGAGGAGATTCTCCCATAATCTTACAATTTTGAACACAGAGTTCTTGTATGAGTCCAAGATACATTTTGTATCGGTAGAAACGCAGGCCAAAGGTGTCCGAGTCATCTTGGGCATGGTGCAGGTTACCCTGCAGTACAAGCAGCCGATTCATTTACTTGCGACGGTAGACCGGGTCCTTCACGCAGTGTAGCTTGTTATTTCCAAGCCGAAAGTTTCCGGTCCGATGGAAGTGATCTGCTTCCTATCGAAGATTCTCCGAGTTTGGTGGGGTGACGCTGTGTTATTTTGGTTGCACAATCCTTGGTGGTTGCCACCTGTGGCATTGTGGTAGTTTTTGGTCCGCAATTAATTGATGCCGCGGATACGACAGTAGGTGCAATCACCGTATTGATATGTGCAGCGACCGGGTGAAGGTTTCACTGACACCTTTTCGAGGCTTCTTAACTTGATTTTGACATCATTAAAACCATAAGCCACTTTTTATTTTAGTTCTAGCAGCTGGTCCAGGGACCTGTCGCTGATTGATAGAACCAGATGTAGGGTTTCATTTTCTTTATCTGTTGTGCTTTGCATGTCTATTCAGTGCTGTGCATACAGGCTTTCGTTTTATGAGCTCAGCTGTGTCGAAACCTTAGTTATGGGTAGTTCGATACTCTGTGGGCAGAAGCCCCGAACCATGTGAGGTTTCGGGAGGCGTCTTCTTCCACAAGTTTGACATCAAGTCCGCTTTTTTCTTTTATAGCCCAAACAAAATAGAGTCAACCTGACCCATATGTCGACCCCTTGAAGTGTGCATCTGTCCCCCCTTACCTAGCAGTTCAAAGAGGTGTCAATCACAGCCTCTTGAATTACTGCCATTTGTGCTGTGGTAAAGGAGCTTGCGCCCAGGGCATTAGGGATGAGTCTTGTCTTTCCAGCTTCACTGTTGTAACTTTCTTTGTCGGCTTGCGGATTGCGTATTCTCCTGCGTTTGGTGGCAGGGTTCGGCGGGGTGTTGCCAGCGGAACGGTTCCGGAGCCTTAGTGGCAGAGGCAGATATTGCGTATACTAGAGCTTCAATTCTAGGTTTTCCCTTATTAATGGCTGCTTTAAATTGTGTCTGTTCAGACGAGTTTAGTTTGATGAAGCCACCAATTGCGAGAGACTTATTATCGTTTCTCGGTTTCGTTTCCTACCGCGTCTGGGATTTCAACTGAAAGCATACTCACAGAATATTCACAGCGCGTGCAGCCAGAGTCAGAGATTGAAGACACATCTTCTGCTTTCGGCGTATGCTGTTCCACCTTAGAGTTAGGGGATGTAATAATGATGGGTACGGAGAAAAAGGAAAATTAAGGAAGGGTCAACAATTGCTTCTTGGCATCGGGTTCCTCTAGACACAAGTCTCGAGAGTTATTACCTGTACTCAGACTCGCCACACCACGGCGAGGTGAGCAATTTTCGCGAAAGAATTTAGAAGTTGGCCCAATATGTTAATAACTGTAAATAGTTTGTTAAACTTTCGAATTTACTTTATTATATTTTTGTTTTTCTCGTAATACACGGCTGAAATGAATCAGATGTTGCTTATACCGATCGCCCATAATGGATTCGCCAAGTTTACAAACTTAAATGTTGTTTTGGTGTAAACGTTGAGATCGATGGTAACGATTCAATACACTTAGTGCAGTATTTTTTCTTCCGAGGATTATAATAGAATATCGATTTTTCATCCTCAGTCACAAACTTCCTGCTGTGAAGTTGACGACGACTATACGTGGTTATAAATTCTACTCCAATACTAATGAATCGTATGCTGCAGGTGGAGTCGGAATCTTTATACGTGATACCTATGAGTGAGATACAGTATCCTTTAAGTGGGCGAGAGCGGATGCACTTAAGGTCTCCTTTAGCATTAACAACACTCGTTTTAATTTTGTTTGTGTGTGTCTTCATTCTTGTTAATGAAAAAGCTGCAATTCTTATCATACTAGGTGATTTCATTTTAGAATTTTTAACCTGCTCTGCTGCTTCAGATACCTATCTGTCGCTTACAGCAGAACACGGCTTAGCGCTTTTCTTAAATGAGCCTACTAGGCCTCTATCCAATACTCGCCTTGATCATCTTTTTGGTCGTTTTATGGAAAAGTCTTTAAGTAAATGTGCTGGGATTAACCTTGATCTCCAAATCACTGATCACTGCATGACGGGTATTGTGATCAGCAGTTTGAGAAACATAAAGCGCGTTAGTCATTGTTTTTCAACTAATGTGACTAAGATCAGGTATGATCTTCTGAATGATGTAGTTCGCCGTGATAATTGGGAAGAAGTTTATTATAATACAAATATAATATTCAATAAAATAGAAATATATTATTCTGATCGTACGAATTATTCATAAATACCTTGAATGTTCAAAAGAAGTCTGATATGAGACTTAAGCCATGAATATATCGAACTCATCTTCATAAAACTAAACTAAAAAACAAACTACACTAAAAGTGTCTTAAACATCCAGTCAATTCTAGCTTAAAATGCCGCTTCAGAAGAAGGAGTCAGAAAGTTAATAGGGAAATTCGAACGTGCCGTGATAGTTTCTTTAGCTCTAAAATGCAAAGTTCACGCGGAATATCTAGAAAGGAATGGGAAGTTATAAACTGCTTTATAAGCGGTGACTTTTCAAAGCATGATAGACCAATTGTTTTGATAGAAGAAGATAGTGTTGAAATTACCATCCCATTACAATAGCTAATACTTTCAATGACTTCTTTTCTTCAATTGGGCAAATTTCGATTGTTAGTGATCGACCTTCACACTGCAAAAACTGCGTTGAAATAGTTGAAAAAGCATCCTGTGGAAATAGTTTCTATTTTGAAGAAATCACTGGGTTCGAGCTATTAAATATGTATTATCAAATCTCTTAACAATACGAAATCTTGGGGTAACGATTGCATTTCTAACATAACCCTCGAGAATGTCGCCTATAATATCATTGACATTTTAGCTCACCTTTTCAATCTAAGTGTTACAACTGGAAGCTTTCCCACTTTTTAAAAAAGGTAACAAACAGGATAAAAATAACTACAGGCCAATTTCCGTACTACCATCAATTTCAATTTTTTTTTAAAAAGCTATAAAAAAGAGAATATGTGGTTTCTTGAATAGTTCCAATTTTTTTTTGTCCCCTAGGGCCTTTCAACTAAGGATGCTCTTCTGATGTTTTGTTCTCTTATAAATAAAGGACTGGATGAGGAAAAAATGTTGCGCCGGTCTCTTCGTAGATATAACCAAGGCGTTCGACATGGCAAACTACAACATTCTTTTCAACAAGCTTTATGGTGCCGGTTTTCGAGGTTGTATATAAAAATGGTTTGATTTTTACCTCAAGACAGAGTACAAAAGGTGAGAGTAGGTGATTGTCTTAGCGACCCCAAAGTAATGGGTGTACCACGAGGGTCTGCTCTTGGCCCCATCCCCTTTTTGATCTATATCAACTCTCTTTTTGATCAACCTTTTATAGGAAAAGTTACTGCTTTTGCAGACGACCTTGCCATTGCCTACAGTTCAAATTATTATCGTCTTGATTTGGTTGCTAATATAAACCGCGATGTACATCTGTTACGAATCCGGTTTGCGGAACACAGGCTAATTATCAGTAGTAAAATGAAAATTATGTATTTTAGCATGCAGGGGTCCTCCGACCTCGAAATAAATTTCCACGCACATTGTCGCTGTCGCTACAACATGATAAATTGTACACGCACTGAGGAAAACTGTAAGCCCATGTATAACCATGGACTGTCGTTCAATCTTAATTGTTTCAAAGTTGAAGAAGTAAAACCATTTAGGTACTTAGGCATTACTATAGACTAAAAGCTGAATTGGGGCGAACACATCTAGGTTCTAAAAAATTGTCTACGATCGTCTATTCGTAGTCTTTACCGACTCAGAAAATGCTGTACAAATCATATTTTAAAAACAGTTTACCACGCATTTTTTCATTCGAATTTACAATATGGTATAAATTGTTGGGGGGTGCCTACATCACTTATTCCCAACCACTTGTTGTTGAAATGTGCCGCCAGAATAATATGTAAGGCTCACCGCTTATCTAACATGATGCTGTTCAGGTCCCTGAAGATCCTCTATATCTTTATTATTTTAAGGTTTTAAAAGTATTTTTTATAAGAGGTGGTTATTTGTAAAGCCCAATCTGTGACAGACACAATGTAAGAAGTAATTTCCTTTGCACTGTCGAAATACCCTCCTTTCGTACCACTCATTTCAGAAACTTTTTTTGTCTTGTATCTTGCAAACTCTTTAATAGACTTCCTATAGACATACGATGCATTAAAACACTTAACACCTTTCTAAAAAAATTATGGCTACTTAATTTTAGTCATAATCATATCGAAGTTTTGCTGTCCTATACTGTTTGAGTTTATTAAATCATTACATATTCTCTTTTTTCATTTCTTTCTTTCCTTAATCTCTATTTAAATCTATTTGAATCATTACTTTCCACCCCACAATGAATAACTTAATCTTGAAGTGCATTTACATCAGTTTATATTGCTTTATATGAAATGTCACTAACTATTCTCTTATGTACAGCTCCAGAATTGTGTAATAATTAATCTGTATTAATTGTATTTATGTGATAGAATAATGGAAGAATAAAAAAAAAAACAATAAAAAAACCATTTCCTCTTCGAAATATCTGCTCGCAAGGGAAGAATCGCCTTCCGATATTTTTCGGTTTGAATTCATGAAGAATTCAATTGTCTTGCTTTTGAATCATTCGATTTTAATCATACAGAAACTGCTGTCTGAGTTACTTTCAATTAACCTGCAGGCTCCATTAGATCTTTATCGTCCAATGCCTCCAATTCTTTGTTTTCGAATTGCAAGGCTTATTTAAAAGCAGAAATCACCATTCTCAAAACTATCTAATTTATTACGAGTATTTTGGTTAAAATTTTTATTTTGTTTCTATCCATGCCGAGCTTTCGTGTCTTTTTACCCAAAGCATAAATCTAGAATTCTATGCAGTAATGGCGTTTCATCATCATTCAGTAAAGTATAACAGAGATGACTCCTCGTCCCCACCGTCTACCATAATTCTGCTCGTTGACTAGTGTAACTGTAAAGCAACCCTGCTAGTCCTGCTGCAGTTTCAGGGGCCCACCTTCTTGATAAATGTGGTCCAGGTAGCCAAACCAAATCTGCCTCCTGAAACTCCGGCATTGTTGTCCTTGCATAAGGTCTGCTCTTATCCGGCTATTAGTTGTCATGATCGTCGTCTTAGTTCCTCGATGTATATTGGCAGTTCTCTTCCTTAGGTTTGCTGAATATCCCAATTACCATCCTACCGTGTGAGAACTAAATTTTAAATTTCATTTCACCCGGTAGTCTGATAGGTCGTCCAAAGAGGATTTCGAACGCAGGGTGTTCCGCTGATCTATGAACGATAAGCGATCAAGAGCAAGGAAATATGTTCCTAGCTGTTGTAGCAGTTGGTAGTCACATGCGACCTAAGACAGATGATCATTCGATGTACGGTGGAACTATTCCACCATTCCACTACCCAACCGGATTGTTTTGATCCTTTTTATTTTATATAACCATCTGTTCAATAACAGTCTTAGTCTCCTGGTTAAAAATTGTAAAACTCCTTGCCTTTTGCTGAAATAATCCATCCTAGCTATGGTTTTTTGAGAGTGGGGGTTAACTTTTCTGACGGTAAAAATATATGTACACTGTTATCATTAGGTTACATTTTTAGAAAATAGTTGCATCAATAAATTTATAAGCAATTTTGCTTTGCCAATTAAAATGAAAACATTAACGTAGCCGCAGCAGTTCGGGAAATTAACTGTGCTTTTGGATTGGGTATGTTCACAAAGTGGAGTTACGAGTCACACAATACGTGAAATTAATACTTTTCACATTATGGTGATATATGTACTTAAAATGGCCATCTGAATAATATGATTTGACACCATAAGATTAGCCAATAACAATTTTGACTGCGATTTTTGATTTTATGTTTTTTTCATTTAACATAATGCTTTTTTCATTATGTATTTTCATTTTTTCTCCGCCATCAGTGGAAAATCCAATTCAATCCTTCTCGGAGAGTCTGTAAGGGTCTGAATTTATTCATCCACGGCTCTCTCAACTATTTTATTGCATGTGAAGCGCTTCCCAGAAACAAATTTCTTCTAGTTTCGGAACAGATAGAAGTGTGAGGGAGCCAAATCAGGTGAATTGGGGGGATGACCGAAGAGGATGGCCAAGGGGGATAACCATTGTCAACGCACCCTGGCGTATAGATGCATTGTCCAGGTGAAAGATGATTCTTTTTTCTTCAAGCCAGGCTTGGATTGGAGTAATTTTCGCCTATAATTGTTTCGCCTTTCGTAAAGTAATCAATTAACGGGATCCGTTTCGCATTCCAAAATACACGAACCATGACCTGATGTTACCGAATGCGCTTTCTTTTGCACTGCACCACCATTCTATACCAACTACTTAGGACGCTGTTTCATTTCTGGAATGTAGTCGTGGATCCAAGACTCATTCATAGTGACAAATCGTGGCACAAAACCGGTTGGATCCATATTAAATTGATCCAAACATTGTTTGTTTATTTGCTTTTCATCGGCAATCAGCAAGTGCGGCAGTCATTTTGCCCACTCTCCTTCACTTGCCCATCGTCCAACACGATACTATGAACTTTTTCGATTATTTCTGGTGTGGTTGCGGTATTTACCCGTCCTTGACGTGACCCATCTTCGAGGAATATCCGACCACGTTTGAATTCAGGTGCCCACTTTTTAACGGTTGACATCGAAGGATCCGAGTTTCCATAAATGTTGCTTAATTTCGGATAAATTTCTTTAGAGGTTAATCTATCTAAAATGAAGAACTTTATGACACCACTACATTTAAGTTTATCATTTTAACGCAAATCGTCTACTGCAAAAATTCATGAACGAGATGAAACTTGTCATACGAACTAATGACACAGGCACAGACAGGAAACAAATATTTTTGCTGATTGGAACGCCAGCCTAGAAACTTTTCGCCTTACTCCGCAGTACACTGAGGAGCCAGCATCTGTCACCTGAAAACCCACTCCAGCGTCGATCACCTGAGCACCGATTCCAATAGGGATGCGAGCGAACAATGCCAACAACTTCAGTCACATTTGATACCACCAAGCCACCTGCTAGCCTAAGAAATGATTCGTCTCACGCTTAAGTGTACACCAAGAGAGCTCGTAAATAAAAATTGTATTTTTTTAAAGACAATTGCGGAAGTTAAAGGTTAATTAAAATCAACAAACAATGAAAACCTGTGAAATGTAAGCGAGAAACATTGTTCGATAACTGATACACAAAAGGCTACTGGCATATTAATTGAAATTTCTCCCGTTCTTTGGATTATCAAAAATTTGTTCCCAAAAGTGTTATTTATCAACAAAAACTCGAAAAAAAATTGCTAGAAATAAAAAACACAGCAAATCAAATATGTATATTTCTTAACCGAAATTATTGGTTACTCTTGGAGAACATGCTCTTCTCCATGAATAAATGAGTAATCCCAGTAACTGCCGAATTACTAAAAATGCTGAGATAAATATAAGTGTAAAAACCTGAGCTTTGTGATATAAAACAAGAAATATGACATAATAAACAGCTGAACTTAATGGCAGATGGAATATCAACGGTAGTTTTATAAACGTTCGTACATAATTTATTTTGCACTAATTGCATTCACATGAATTTAACTTAAGTACATCGTAAGCGCCGATGACAAAGGATTCGAACAACTAAATGTTTGAGTTTATGTATCGCGCTATTTTGTATGCACTTGTGTGTTGAACAATTAATTTTTTTCCCCTTTCGCCATATAAACAACATGCACCTTATGTTGTATTATATTAACTCAAGGATTATGGGATTGCATAATTTATTCGAACACAGGGATGAATGCTTCCTTTTATCTCCTACGCCGAAAAATTAAAAACTAAAATTAGATATTCTCTCTTGTATTCATATATTTACATACATTTACAAAATAAGCACTTTTAAAAATACGGCAAAACTCTATTTGTTTTTAAATAATAGTCATCATTATTATTTGATATTAATTTAACTAACTGCTTAGAGCTAATGATGCTATAGACATCACTACGGCTACAGTAGTCCATTTTCTTTGTATATTACTTGCTTTATCTGAAAATATAAATTTGTGTTTATGGCTAATTAAATGATCTTATAATGGTCAAAACAAAATGAAGTATACACATTCAATATTAATAAAAACATCTCCTTGTAGTGTCCTGCACAATGTGCAAGTGCATAAGTATGTAGTCATAAAACATTTAATAAAATACTAATTTGTTGTAGATTTGATAATTTTTCGTAGACCACAAAATGTATTTTTTTATAAAATAATTCAATCATACAGTTTAATTTGTGAAAATTTTGTTTCAAATTAGAATTTGTAAAAAATTGTAATCATAAGCGCTTACCATAAAATATAGTTTCTCTCCGTTTGGTATAGTTCGTACCAAGTAAGAAAAATGCACATGTGATTGGAGTAGGGGATTCTAGTTTATTCCGTGGAATTTTCGATTTAACAGTCATACTGTACAATCCACTTGGATCTTGTTCTAGTTGTGTCAGAACAGACTCCAACTTTCGTGTATTGAACCTGCAATAAACAATGTATGTTAGATAATTATTCCTAGTGTATCCACTCGAATGTGAAGATATACATACAAAACTGATAATACCGGCTGTGGGAATACATTTTGAACAGTACAAATGACATCAACATTACTTTCCTCCACATCTATTTTGGTCTCTAGGCCGAATTCAGATTCAGGAACTTTAAAGTAAATATATTCAATAAGCGCTTAATTGCCTAGATTAAAAGAGTTGTTGTTACCAATTATTTGCAAACGAGCACTTTTTTTATCCGTGGACTCAAATGTTTGAACCGAACAAGTATATTCGCCAGTCATATTCCAATCCGGTTTTGTTATCGATATAACGCCAGGACTGCCATCTAAAGAAAAGATTTTTGTGTCGATTTTTGATTTCATAAATCCCTGAAATATACAATTTTGTTCAAACAAGTAATGGTAAGTTGAAATTTTAAATTCTTATTGTATTACCATAGCAAATCCTTTGACAGATGGGATCCATTGGTAAATAGAATTATTATTAAATAGCCACTTTAATACAAATCCTTTTTCTCTTGGCCCCAGTTCATATTCGCAATCCAAAATTAGTGGTTCGGATTCTCCATTGCGATCCAATGTATACATTTGTGGCACTTTTAAATTTGTTATCCTCACCGAATAAGATACTGTAATAAAAAACAAAACGAAAAGATTTTTCGTATGCAATATAAGTGCATTTGTATGTACACAAAATACTATATACAGACAGAACTACTAAGCCGGACATGCATTTATACATTCATGCATATAATATTAAAATGTTTTCTGAAACATCACCAGGGAAACCCAATATTATAAGTAATCACACAAATGTAGACTTACCAGAAAAAAATGTAAAGCAAGTTACTATGAAAATAAGTAATGCGTTTCTATTCAAAACAATATTCATATTTAAATATAATTTTCAATGTGGTAGTGTGTTCCTTGCGCTTGAACGAAACTTTAATCAGTTACATTTGCAACAATTCGATGTGTTAGTAAAATTTATAATGTCGAAAATTGGCTACAAACTTTCCAGGAAAGAAATTATATGCATACATAATTGACTGAGCCTTAGAGAAATCATAAGGTATCTAAGTTGTTATTCGAAACTGTGAGCTTATCACATTGTTCTTATAGTTTTTAATATATTTATTGCCTTTTTTTAAACTTATAAAATGTATTTAATGCTCTCTTATTTTACTTTTTACTTTGCATTTCTTTTGTTTTACACGAGATTATCCAATTAATTGTGAAGACAGTAAAAAATCTCCTGAATTTTCCTTTTGAAGTATGATTTTACTCCCGAGCCTTTAAGACCACATCGCGCATGTGCTGTTTTGTAGCTTTTGATTAAAGATTTCGGTGATTATTGTCATCTTGTGGTAAAGCTCTATGACATGATATTTACGAATTAGGAAAAACCAGAAGAAATTCGTAAATTTATTTGTTTACTTAAATCTTAAATCTGGACAATTTAAATAAATTGTTATCCTAATATAAAGCAAAACAAAAAATTAATAATAACCGCTGCTTATAATACAGTGGTAACAAAAGTTTATTATAAAGTTAATGCCCTCTGGACGTGAGTGATAAAATGATTTTATTATTAGTCCACAGTTCCTTATTCATTTTCAGTTATTATCGGTCCATACGAATATACATACATACATATGTATTCAAATTATTTTCAGGTTTTAAATTTTCCTACATTAACCTCAATCTAGACGACAATTATGTCGTCTTTATTTTATTTTATTTTCATTATTTTAATTAAGTTTAATTAAAATACTTAATTACTACAAGTACATTTCTGGTCCTATGCGGGAAGTTATGACTAACTTAATTGAAGAGATAAGATAAGAAAATTTGTACAAAAAAAATTTGCATACGATTATTTATTATAAATAATGGTTCCTTCCATGTTTCGCTATACCATTCCATCTATTCTAGATATATCCTTATATTGTCCTCCCATCTACGGCGGCCTTCCTGGCAGTCTTTATCCTATGGGTTTTCCCATTTCTTGTTCTAGCTTTCCACCCTAGATTCTCCTATTATTTCCAAGACCCGAAATCTATTTTCCTACTTTTTACGTTTCACAAACGTAAAGTGGCGTTATTATGGTTTTATAAATGCGGATTTTAACATTGCGTGATAAAAATTAGTTTTGAATAGTTTCTTTACCGCGAAAGAGAACGAGAGTTGCCCATATATCTATATGTCTTTTTTGGCAGTCAACATGGTACCCAAATATTTGAATTCGTCCACTTTCACAAAGCGTATATCGAGTGCATTCAGGTGTAAGATTCGGATTGATCCAATATCTTTTACTTCTTAAACCACACTGGTGGTCTCCGATTATGAGGGACTCACACACGAGATATTCCTCGGTAATTGCTACATTGTGTTCGCTCACCGTTTTTAGCGCGGAAATGATGACCGAGTTTTTCCATTCCTTTTTGGCCCTACATACATTGGTCTTGTATGTTTAGCTGCACATTCTTCCTGAATTCTAGCAAATTATTTCCTCTGCCACTGTTGTTTTTAAGCCCATAGGATATGGTTGACTTTCTTTCGTTTGATATCTTGTACGTGTTATCTCTTTTCCTATTTTCCAGGGATTTAAGTCTTAAAAAATGATGGCCTTTTACTTTTCTTCGTAACTAGTGTCTATGCTATCTAGTAGGACAAACTGATTATTAATTTCATCCTGGTATTGATACTACATACGCGGGTCGTTTAACTTTTCAACGTTGAATTTTTTTATACCTTGCTGTGATCCGCTTCTGTGAATTTGGATTCGGCTCCCCTGTACGCCTTAACGTGTTGTTATGGTGTACGATTGTAGTGATGCGAGTGTGTATAGCACAGAGTCATCAGCTCGGCGCCTACCTCTACCATGTGTTCAGGGGCGGTTCAGCCCAAGGCTGGTAATTACTACCACAAGGCTGGTCGAACGCCATCTCTAGAGCTCCATTCAGTTAAAATATTGTACAAATTCCTTAACTATACACAGGACGAAGGCCCAGCAAATGGCACAATAAAATTCGTTGAAACACCTATTTACGTATTCAAGAATCAAATCTTTATAGGAATAAATGATAATCGCTGTCAATGACTTGAAGCTGTTTTCCCAACCTATCACAGATACCTAGTAAGTAACCGGACTACGCACCAAGAAATTAGGCTGATATATTGTATCGATACTTAATCTTCCTTTGGTTTCTATTTTCACCGGAATTGACAAATTCTTGAATTGAAGTCGAAGGGAATAGATGGTATCCCAAACGTCGCTTTACGACGCTTGCTAATTGAAGCAGCAGATATTCATACGTACTCGCAAACCACACTGTTTAACAAAGCTCTAAGTAATATTCATTATCCAACGCAATAGAAAACAGCGGTGGTCCACCCTAGACGAGATAGAGATGGAAGAAAACCTTTCTAATCTGTGATAAATTAGTTTGCTTCCGAATGTTAGCAGGGTTATTGAAAAGAGCTATGATCAAATATATTGAGGAAAAGAAAATAATACTGGACAACCAGTCTGGTTTGAAGACGAGGCGTGCCTCACGCTGCCTCAAATCTGGTTTCCGATGTTCAGTGGAATAAACCAAAAGACCCATGTACGGGTGCTTGTCTGATAGAATTTGAAAATTCCTTTGATACCGCATGGTTAAATGGTCTGTTCTCACAAACCCAAGATAGGCATGCCAAATCACCTGCTATACATAATGACTGTGGGAAGAAGTTTGTTGTTAATGCTACTTCGAGCAAGATCTTTGATAGAACAAACTGTTTATATCAGGTAGCGGATAAATCTAACTTCTAATAGTCAGAAACGATTTTGTTTAGGACTCCGTTGTGACGAGTCATAAGGAAATCCAGGAAAAAGTGGTGGAAATTTGCGTGGAAAATTAGATTAGCGTTTAGATATCTTGAAATCTGGCTATGTATTGTAAATTTTATATTTTAACAGACATGTAGTCGCTTTTCCTGTTGGAGCTAAGAAAGCCTTTGGTATGAGAAGGCAGCTGGTTCACAGCAGTTAACTTGACCGTGGGGTAAAAATTATATGCTACGTGACCCTAATAAGGCCCATCATCTCGTATGGTTGTCAGGTGTGGTTTAATACAGCGCCATCTTATATGGAAAAGATTCGTCTATTTGAGAGGCATTGCATTAGGGTCTGTCTGTTGGCACAGAATGCCACCATCCCAGTTCATAAAGTATTACCATAATAAGGTTCTTTACGACGGAAAAGGCCTATATAGAATCAACAAATTTCCTACTAAAATGACTCGAAAGCACATTGCAAGGCGTATGATTACGATAATAACCCGATCTTCGGGGCTTACTAATTCAATTATATACGGCACGAGAGTACACTTCGATCGGACTTTATCCTCTCAGAGACATTTCTTCATATTGATGCGGAAAGGTTGTGAGATGATATTACGGTAATTTACCACCGCTACACAAACGGCTAAACCTCGACCGGCACGTTGTGTTCTAGCTAATGAACTTTGTTATTAATAGATATTGTCGAACTTTATGTAGAAGCTGCTTAAAACTAGCTTGAAAAACTTAACTAACTTAAAATTACTGACTCTATACGGAAATTCTAAAATAAACAGAAAAACTTAAAGTAATGCATTTCGACCATATTATTAACTAATAATAAATAATACAAATGAACAATCAAAGTTAAAACCAATTCTATTTCAACAAACTGAACTATAGTTACTTTGAGATTTTGCCGATATCTGTAAACAGCACGCCGATTTTTGGAGGTTGTCGAGTAGAAACGCTTCCCAACTGTTATTTAGGGCTATCTGGGGGATCTTTAGGAGGCTGGCTCAAATGAAGCTGAGAATCTACTGGGGCCTGTTAGACTAGTCGCTAAAGACGTAATCTGGAGGCTGACCACTCGGAACGAATCGAACGAGTGCTAGCCAATTTGGTTATATTTAAAAATACATTAAGTGCTTAGGGTACGTGAAGCTGTTAGTTTAAGCAAAAGAAAAGCATTAATCTATGTTTTTTAACTGAAATTTGCCTAGAAAACGGAAGTTTAAAATGTATATTATAAAAATCTTTCTAGACTTTAGAAATATGGTCACTTTTTTCACACCCGTACAGGTGTAAAAAGATATATTAAATATTAAAATCTTCTTAAGCAAGATTTAAATATATTTGTCTATGAAATTAGAATAGAGTAAGAACAATTTAAAAAATAATAAAAAAACGAGAATGGCTTTTCAATGATGAACGTATCGTAACCATGCTTTGCAGCCCGACAAAATAGTATTTAATAAGGTTTTAAAAAAAAATTGTACTTTAGGGGCAGTAAATTCTTAGACGGACCAACATATTTTAAAGTGCTGTCTTGTTTTATAATTTTCTTATTGCTGTCCTCTAAGAAAATTATAAGACAGCATTTAAGCAAGCCAAACGGAAAGAAAGAAGAAGAAATACCTAAATAGAACCGACTTTTTCGATATGTAATGATTTTCGGCTTGAGAATACAAAGAAATTCTCGCGATTTTTTACCGGTGAACTGGCAACCGTTCCGTTCCAACGAACGTTGAAGTGAATAATTATTTGGAGTAGTTGGTTTATAAGTATGTACTACTATATTATTTTTTATTATTGTACATTCCTACATCGCGACATTTTAGGCGAATTCTAAAATATCATATACAAGAAAATTGTATTATTTCCTCATTCGTTTTTCTGAAGTGAAGATTCCTAGTACATATGTTCTGTTCTGCTAGCCATGATAAAAGTTACTAATTCCTATAAAATTAAAGTATTTTTCTATTTGTGCGAAATATATGCCAAGTCTACAAATTCTATTCCTAATTTTCAAAATAGCGTGAATAATGATGGTAATTACGTAATTTTTAATACACCTTGCTAAAAACTGTACGATTTGTCCTTGTTAGTTAATAGTTTTAATTTAATATTATCCGCGAGGTATGTTAAAAAAGGTTTTAAGTAAATACATTACTCATGCGAAGACTTTGCTCCTCTTCTGTTGACTGATCAATTATTATCTGTGACTCGGGTACAACCGTATTTTTTTATCCATACTAGGTAAACCTAAATTTAGACGTCCTTAAATATGTCCATCATCTAAAGTAATATCCGTATAGCTTACTATTCCAAATTAAATGAAATTTTATAACAAACTAACTGAAGAAAATCAACATTTATAAAAACTGATGCAGCGGCTTAAGCGAAAAAAGGTAACATATAGACGAACAAATATAATTACTTTGGAATTTATAATGTTAGTAAGGTTATTACACATATTGAAATTTAATTAATATTTCCATTGTTGACTTAACAGAATGACTGACGGTAGATCACACTTGAAAAAACTAAGTCTCGAAAAAGATGCAAAGCGACAAGAGCAAACAGGGGCATTAGAATCCTTGTTAAAGAAGGGTGAGCTTAACAAACCGTCATCACCACACGAAGAACCATTCCCATTCCCAATAAAATCTGTGAGCCTGGTGCTTGTACTTCTGGGTCAAGTGCTATTGCAGGTGAAGGTGCTATTGCTACTTCAAGTGTTTCTGCAGGATCACCGTCTTTTTTAGATGTCGAAAGAATATGTTTGGTAAATAGATGTCTTCCTGATTCACTGTATAAATAATTCCCACATAACTATGGTCGAAGGTTTGTTTTGAGATATTATAAGAGAAAGCTTAATAACAGTGAAGAAATTTTGAGAGATTCGCTTGTATATTCTGTGCCAAAAACGCAGTGTATTGCTTTTACTGTAAAATATTTTATACAACTACAACTCTCGGTCTATCTGGAATACAATAATTGGAAGCATGTAGGTGATCTCCTTAAATCTCATGAGACATCACGAAGCCATGTAGAAGCTGTAAAATCTTGGGTCGAACTTTCACGTGGGCTTAATCCAAAGTTGATAGAATTTGTATGGGAGGTCCGAATTTTTTTTTCATATTACGACTCATGTTCCTTGGAGAAAGTTGTTCAATCTCACGGGTACTATCACCCTGAAAAATTTTAACGTGACTAAAAAATCATCCTGTGTGTACATATATTGTTACGGATGCACCCCTAATACACCTCAAGTGCCCGATGCACTTGAAATGCACCTCAAATTGCAAACATAAGAAAAACGCCAAATCCTAGAGTGACGCGATAACCAACGCCGATATAACTGCTGCGTATGCACGTGTACGGAGACTACCGCGTATGCAGTATAGTTAGATTTAAGACTGTTTAGAATAATCATAAACACGTTTTGTTTGAATCATTAAATTAATTTTATTTTATTTTATCGCTGATTTAATGGTGCTTGTGTTCTAACGTATACATCGGCGCGAGTATTACCAATGGTAATACTGGAAGCGAATTCCCTCATACGTAATCCAGCCCGATGTAGCGCGGCCGGTATTAATTATTAAATTCTTTTTTTCAATAAATGCCAAGGCATAACAATTACTTACGAACATACAAACATACTCTCATGAATTTTTGTATACTTGTCCAGAGCCGTAGTAGTCTAACGTATGTGAATATTATACAACTAAACCAATATCACATATCTTCACATATTCATCTTTGGAATAGCAAGCTCATTACTTATATAGTGTTAGTGTAATGGGCGGCTAAATAGCCAGAGCGGGCCCTGAGTTCAGAGCGACTTGTGCAACATAGTCATACAAAATTTGATTTCATATTGAGTCATGTAAACGAAGCCGCAGAGGCTATTTGAATGATATACTTAATTCTTAAAATAAAGAGGGATTATATTCGCAACAAGTTCTGTCATATTTTACCCACAACACTCTTTTTTTAATTAAAAATATCCGACACGCTTATTGACAAATCTCTCCTAACTAACTTCTAACTTACCGTGTAAATAAGAAAAAATTAGTTTTTGTTTTTTTTCTTTTGTTTGCTCATTTATTTAATTTATATCACATTACACATTGAACAAGTGAAAAAGTGCACATTTAAATTATCTTAAATTATATGTTTTTTTTTTTACATTACAAGCTTTCTGAAAATAAAAACTAATATATTGGAAAAACCAAAAATTTATACATATAATATGACAAAACAATATAAAATATTTTTTTTTGTTATAAACAATACGAAGAACAAATTGTCTCGGGTATCAAATTGAAGTTACTGCATTCGTGAGAATACTAGGATATATAAATATATATATGTACATAGTATAACTTCGGAACATATTTTTTTTCTGAAAAGAAAGGCCATAATAAACACACGTTTTCTTAAATATGTAAACAAACTATATTGCTTCAAGATAAATATTTTTGATACGAATAAATTCAGTAAAAACTACACGCAGTACATACAATGCATATCAAGTTTCTACAATACATTCCATCCATAATATATTTTAAAAATCTATTTACAACGTTAAATGCACATTTTAAGTAAACGGACGGCTTCTGTAATATGAGAATAGAATAAATAAATATTTACTGGGGCTATGAATGAACAATTAGGACAATTTAAATCTCAATACTTGGTGCATATTCGTAAACATACAACGGAAAGTCACTCTTTTGTTTTAGTATGAATTTTAGTCGTTTTGATATCATATATGTACGTATATGTACATTTTGAAACAATATTTCGAAGTAATGAGAATTTTTTAACATTTTAAATTGTGAAATTAAAAATCTGTGATGATTTCTTTCTATGGTACGGTATTGAATATCCGATTTATAAGTTACAATGACACAATACTGATCTATTACGAAAATATAAATATCTATTTTTGTGATTCCATTCTCTGACTTGTTTAAAGTTGAAATTCCATGTATGTATGTACTACTAGGGAATATGTACATATGTACATATAATATTATATAAACTACGTTTCACTAAATTCTGTTGCACTACCTATCAACGTTTCTATACTGAAATCCTTGGGATGGCTGTGCCTTATTTTCGTTTGGTTCAATTCAAGCGATAAAATATTGGGTTTGAAAGTATTCTTGCATGCAGGCTCTAGAGAACTGAAAATTTTATTAGAAAAGTTATCCTCTGGAGATGTTGAGATTGTTAGTGAATTTTCGGAATGTTCTGAATTATCAAGAAGTAGTATATATGGGCTTAAATCACTGGAAACTTTGTTCTGTACAGATTTTTGAATTTTTTTATGAACTGATAATTCATTGAGACAATCGGCTCCCAGCGGGTCAATCCTAGTACACACGATATCAGACGAATCCGATTTATGTGATTCTCCGTGCTCACTTTCAACATCTATCCTGTCAGAAGATAGATCTTCACTAGTGTTGAAATGTCTTTCAACTTCATTTTTTGTATCACTTAGGTATCCATTATGCTGAAAACTTTGCAATTGGTATTCTTCTAAAGTTGAATCTTTTCTGTACAAATTATTAAATTCACTTGAAATATCATTTTGGTTCGTAGTATTCAAATTGTCCAGAGACGATGCGGATCTTCGAAAACGTGAAACATTTTGTCGAAGAATTTCTATTTTATCCGTATCGTGGTAGAATGGAGCATCCAAGTTACCAAAAAAATTTAATTTGTTGCTTGGAGCTGTTGTCACATCTATTGCGTCATTTTGTGAATTCATCCCGTCAAATGGATCGGGTGCATTTCCGAAATTAGTCATATTAAAGTGCATAGGCAGAACTGGAACCGGTTTTCGAATCCAAAAAGGCGAGAATGGTCCAAATACTGAAGGAAATGGAAACCGATGTGTTATTGGTGGCCGCTTATATCGTTTTCTTCGGCGGAGGAAGCTGCCATTGTCGAACATGTCTTCAGCAAGAGGATCCAAGGTCCAGAAATTTCCCTTACCGGGATTTCCGGGTTCCCGGGGCACTTTAATGAAGCAATCGTTAAGACTCAAATTATGTCGAATAGAGTTTTGCCAAGCAGGAAATTTCTCTTTGTAGTAAGCAAACCTGAGAAAAAAGTTAATGGTTTAATACGTAAATTAGTTTACATGTATATAAACATATGTATGTACATAGATCTATGTTCTACGACAAAAATCAAATCAAAAGGTAAATAATGTATTTAAATCCTAGAACGATTAATGTTACCAAATCTTTGGAGGATATCATTGAAAGTTCTACCCCGATTGCTTCCAAAGTGAAGAGAACTAATAAGAAAACTTAACCAGTTCATTTAAAGGGGGAGTAAGGTATTTTTCTTTTCATTATTTTACTTATATTAATGTACGAAATTACAAAATTATTGTGTCAAAATTTAAAGTCGATTAGAGTCAAACTATTTTCTAATTTTAGAGGGAACAAACATTCCCATTTATTGAGCATAATTCAAGTTAACTTAATCTTATCCGATCCTTAGAAACTATGATTGGAAGAAGGAAAGGCATTGAGAAGAATGAGTTTTAGGCATGGAGCGCTGAGGTTGAAACCGAAATGGCTTCTTTGGAGCCGCATGAGGGGCAGGAGGTGAATAGATAGAAAAGACGAGGATTGCGTGTATTACGAGGGTTAGTGGCTAAGAGATATGGAGTTATAAAGGGTGGCTCAGTTACTGGTACCTGTTAGAAGTCTATGAATGAAGGAGATGTCAGATCCCTTCTTCTTTCCTCCAACGTACTCAAATTGATTAGTTTAAGACGGTCTTGATAAGACGGTAAGAATTGTCATAGGGCAGATCTCGAAGAGCGAAACGTAGAAACCGACTTTGGATGCTCTCGATTCCAGGAATGTTGGTTTTGTTATATGGGTTGAAAATTTTATATGCGTATTCAAGAATGGAGCAAACAAAGGGAATATAGAGGGATCGAGTCACGTAGGGATTGAAGAATTCTTTTGCTTCACGAAAGAGAGTGCAGAATTGGCCTTAAGAATTATATCGTCGATATGTGCGAAATTTTAACTCTGGGTCACATAGTATGCCAAGATCGCGGATAACCTGAACGGTTGAGAAGGACTGATTAGCGCCCTACACACGATCAATGTTACTTAACAATATTACTTGAATTAGTCATCATTCGGAATATATGAATAAAATTTTAAAATTAAAATCGTATGAAAAAATGCGTGAAAAACTTTTGGAAATCGATAAAAATGCCACAATCGGAGCTGTAAAAACAAAAATTAATAGTATGCGTACAAATTTTCGGGCGGAATTAAAAAAAATTTAAAATTCTAAGTAGTCGGGCGCAGGAGAGGAAGATATTTACCAACCATTCTTATGGTATTTCAAGGACCTGCTTTTTTTGAAAGATCAGGAAACCTCTAGAGGTTGGTTGAGCATCAGAAGTTCAAGCTTACCAGATTTCCGAAGGCTTCCGAAGAAAGTGCAAGCAAAACCAAAAATTTAATTCCTAAAAAAAATCAGTTATATCCTGACGTCAGCAGTTCATCGTCAATCAACTTAGAAGATGAGCAAAGAATACCATTTGGGCGTAAAAGGAAAGCCACAGGTCTTGAACAATCTGAAGCTGTGTTACAACAAGTGCAAGACAAGTTGAATTCGACGAAAGAAGATGATTGCGATATATGTATATGGAAAAAATGTGGCTTGTGAAGACTCTTGAGATCTTTGTTAGACGAAGACAAAATTTATTTAAAAAAGGTCATTAACGACGCGATTTTTGAAGCAAATGTTGACAAGGCTAAACAAATTCGAATTGCCTTAGAAGTTGATCCTGAGAGGAGGTTTAGCAAGAAGTGCAAATCCTCAATCAGGACGAGTCAATTCAAACTTTTTTTTCAAAATTGCAATAAAATGAAATTTATGTGCTTTTTGGTTTAAAATAAATTTAATTTTATTTTTGTTAATAATCTTTCTTTATTGTACATATCGGTTGAATTTATTATTTCTTGTTTGAATAAAGTATTTTACAATTGATTAGGAACAGTTTGTCCTTCCAAATATTATGTTATGTGTCCTACTCAGTTGATCTATGCGCTCTTTTGGAAGTTGCATTGTAGATGAGTCAATGTAGTTGGCATTTCACCTTCTGAGGTAGTTGTGTAATGTACAGCTTGCTAAAACGACATAATCGATGGTCTCCAACGACAAATTAATATTTGTATGAAAAATCCTGAATCGGGATGAGAGAATACCAAATGCGTTTTCTACAACTCCTCGTCCACCTGAAAGTTTTTATTAAAATACTCCCGGTCTGCATACAGTTCGTGTCTTGAAAATGGTTTAATCATATCTTTCGGTAGTCGAAATGCTTCGTCGCTTATAAATACGTATGGAATCGTACAATCGTAATTATGTGGTTTTTTCGGTGGTGGTATTTTAAGACGATTATTAACAAGATCTTCATAAAAATCTGTATACTCTATTACTCCTCCATCGGAAACTCTACCATTAGTCTACCAACGTTGCAGTATATAAATTCATATTGGGCATTCACAATAGCCATTCGAATGATGCTGTATATCCTTTATAATTATAAAAACAGGATCCACTGTTTACAGGATGCACAATTTAAATGTGTTTTCCATCCACAGCCCCCAAACAATTAGAGAAATCCCATTCATGTAATGAAAGTGTCGAGTATTTTCTTGCCACTCTTTTTCAGATTTTAGGAACCAACGATCCTCTTGATTATTTAACTGTAATTACATTTATGTACTCCTACATTATCTTTAAGTAATTGTCTTTTAAAACATTATATATTGTGCGGCATGTCTCTGGAATTATGGATGACAAAGATTGGGTGGAGATTCTTGTTGAAAATTTGAGGTCCTCAAAACACCAACCAGTAGCTAAAAACCGTAGAGTCGCTAAGATGGTTTAATACATTCTCTCATCACAGTACTTTTCTTTTTAATCAAGGGTGTAACCAGTTTTAGCAAGTCAATGAATACATTTTCATCCATTCTAAGAAAATGTCTGTAGTCGTCAATAAAATTAGATAATTCTTTTAATAACGAATCTCCATTAAATTAAATTTTCTTTCAGCAACCACTTTTTTTTTATCCAAGTAACATTGTTAATGTTACTTGATACGTGTGGATGCAATTTTTCATCAAATTTACTTGAAAAAAAAAAATTATACTTGTCAAGTAACATTGATCGTGTGTGGGCGTTATTATTGAGGAAGTAGAGACGAGAAGGAGGTTCGATCCGTTTACGTGAAAAGCTGATTGATTGACATTTGGAAATGTTAAGCTCCAAGCAATTTTTGGAGCAGAATAGCTGTTGAGAACCGATTGGAAAAAATCTTGTTATGAGGAAATGGTCTTGAGGAACTTGGTGTCGTCGGCGTACAGTAAGAGATGGGAATGTTTGAAGGCAAACTCAATGTAGTTAATGGTAAGAATGAAAAGAAGTGGGCCTAGGTGGGCCTTGGGGAATGCCTGTAGAAGCTAAGAAAGGGTTAGAAAAGTTTGTGGAGTATTAATTTGTGCGAGAACTATCGGAGAAGGGCAATGTAAGTCTCTGCCTCTCGGCTTCAGTTCCACGCTGCGGCGGATCTATTGAACTTTTAAACGTATTTTTTCACACTTCGCTTTTTCGGAGTCGGTTCTCACTGTAGCTCAAAATCTACTGCACCGATCCTTTTGAAATTTTGCACACTTTTTCTTTACATGAATGATGAGGTAATGACGTCAATTTTTTTCTTAATTTTTACGTATCTTAAAATCACAAAATTTTCTATTTTTCGATTAAACATCGGCAGTTTGACTTGCAAATGCTGAAAGATATTGAAAAATCAAAAAAAAAAACTCGATGTCATTACCTGCAGAAACTTATCAACTTATAAAAAACATTTTTGTTTTTATATTTTATATGATCCAATTAGGAGTAATGAGGGGCACAGCAATAAATTTTTTTTTTGCGACGTCCGCGGAGATTCGCTGTCAATGGCTCATTTCTTCATAAAAATTGATTGATTTCACAAAATATTCTTAAAATATTACTTTGTTATGTAGTAATTATAAATAAAATATTTGTTAACTATATTGCCAAGAAAAATTATCGAAAATATTCTTTTTTTTTTCTCCCATTAACCTTACTACCCCCTTAATCAATAATTAATAAGCGTTGAATTAATTTCTTATAATTAGTATAATAAATTAATAATAACCTCTGTTAAATAATTTGATACACATTGAAAATTCCTCAACGAAGTAATAACTGGATATGTACGCCTAGCCTTTCCTTCATAAGGTGAAGGGAATACGATGTCATTGCGAAGTTTTGGAAAAGAACAAGTAATAGCCAAGAAACTAGTTCTAATCACATCAAAACTGAGGCGGCATGTTATATGCGTTGAAAATTCTTAGAAAATATCATTTTTAGAACACAGATCAATGTCCTGGTTTCCAAAGAAACCTTATATATTCTAAAGAACTAAAGTTCAATATTTGATGGCTTAATGAAAATAAAAACTTTCGACGAAAACCAGAAACCTGTTATTACGAGTATTTTTTTTTTAACAAAACTTGAAACGAATAAATTATCACGACATCATTTATTTATTTTTTTAACTACTCTAATTAATTTAATTTTTTTTTTGAAAATGAAACAAACCTAAAAAATAAAAGATGTTTAATTGATAAATTTGAATTAATTGTTTCATTGACTTATTTCAAGTCTGAGAATACCCCCATATGCAAACACATACATATGTATATCAGGGTTCTCCGAACAGTGTGTTATACATTAGATTTGAATTAAAAAATAAAATAAAAGTACAACTCATTTCAAATGTTAACGTTTTCAATCTTCTTGGTTATTAAATGCCAGGATTTTTGTCAAATATTATATTTGAATTAAATTGTATAAATATTAATATGTTCAAAATGTATGTTAAAGAAAAAAAAAACCCATATGAAATCTTCTGATTTGGTAAAAGATAAACGTTCCTAACACCATATATGGTATGTATAAAACTTAACAACAAATAATTCAACATTCCTTATATTTATATTGCATAATGTATTTTTCATAGGCATTCAATATTCTTGCCGGCTTAAAAGATAAGACGTATTATGCCAATTGTTAAAGACAATGAGTCCAATATTTTAAACATACAAGGAACAAGTAGTCAATATCTCAAAAAAATGGAATCTTGTAAGATATTTATGTCCAAATGTACAACAATTATTAGAAATGAACGAATTGGCTGAAAAAAAATGTCAATAAAATCAAAATTAAAGGTTTTAAAAAAAATTTCATTTTCATCTTTCAAACAAATTGGGGAAACATTAAAATATATTTTTTTTAGTTTTATTTATCAAGCTAAAATGATATTAAAACTACCTCTGACGATACGATGAAGCGATTGTAATTGAGTGGTCGGGCATTATGTGAGGCAAGCAATAAAAAAAAATAAGCAATATCATTTTGATGATAGTATACTTCATCAGAAAATAAGAACACAACCAACACGAGTTATTTTGTACTTCACCAGGCTAACTTTTGATTAAAAAGATAAAAATGAGGTGATAAAGTCAAAATTAACAATAAAAACGGTGAAAATATAGCAAAATATCGCAAATATTGCAAAAATAATAGCAAATTAAATTGATAACGAACGACAAATTATTGATGCGAAGGCGCCAAATTTTGGAAAATATGTTGGAAATATCACCGCCGTCGTTAAAACCGAAAACTTCGTTCTATGCATTTGGAGACAAATGGGCCTAACCACTTTTCCACGAATTTTCCATGAAGAGCTGGGCCTATATATGTACCTTCGAGGTCCAGCTGAAGTAAAAACTTAAGTCAGCGGATTCACAGCATCATTTCTCCGCTGATTGGGTTGGTATTCATGAAACAAATGAATAATAATTTTTTACACGAAATTATCAAATGATAAAATTTATTATTTTTGTTTGGAAATATTGCTCGAGCGAACATTTGACTTTATACGAATTGCATTACAGAACGATGTTAGAAGATTTTTTTCTTTAATTGGTGCTACAATGACGACATTTATGTTTCAAAAAACGTCGCATGCTACATCGCCTGTGGAAAAACTCTGTTTCTGATGAATTCCCTAGGTGTGTGAATTCTTGAGATGGAAAATTCAGTTGTCGATGTGATCGAACGATGTATTGTAACAAAATAACAATTCATGCACTAAAAGAAAATATCAGAACTATGGATCGTGAAATATTGCTGTAATTATAAAAATAAAACGAAAGCGAAAGCTGTCATTAGAATGACTATTTGTAAGCAAAATAAAAATGTTATTCAAATTTTATATGTATGTTTCTATAAAGCATTTTCAAGTAAACTTTTTTCCATTGAAATGTAAGCTATGTATGGTATACGCGGACAATAATGAAAACTCGATATCTTCATGAATTTATTCATGGGTGTATATTCATAATGTTTTCTTAATTACAAATTAAACAGATAACCCAATTTCAATTTAATTCTGGTGACTTCATTGTTGTTGAAAACTTTCCAACCCGGCTGACAACTAGGTTCTGAAATTCTCAAATAAGGCAAATAAGGAAATAAGGCTGAAAAAGTGGAGTTAATTTCACTATGACACACGAAAACAATATCAAATAAAATAAGGCACCAAAGATGGAGTTTTATTTCAAACTTGAAATACCTCGAGATTCACTAATAGAGGGTAGTTTGACAGCTGTTGACAAGGAAAGAATTAAATCATATTAGCGAACAAAGCGGGCAACTGAGCCCAACAAATTTGTCTACAATGAAAAGCCCACTAGAGGTGGTGTATTCGCATGAAGTTTATTTAATTTTGGACCATTTGCGATTAAATTTTACCGCGAAAAATAAATAAGACCCCATAAAAAGACATAATACCACAAAAATTTAATTTCCAAAAAAAAGGTTAATATTGTATTTGATATATATTTTGGGATCTTATTTCCTGGAGCCTTCTTTTATGGAAATGGGAATTGACTCGCAAGACAGTCGCTTATAGTAACAATACAATTGGTAATTACTTTATATTTGTAAGCCAGAAGTGGAATCTTTTCTGTGGAGAAATAGTTCAGCTATAGCCTGGTTTCTGTTTTTTTTAATGTTCCCTATAAAAATATTCTTGAAAGCATATTTAAATTTAATTAATCGACCTTCTATATTTTTTTCATTTTTATAATTCTGTTATTCATACATAAAGTTGACAAACTTTAGGGGGTCCATTTCACAAACATTTATAGATACCCGAAAGAAGTTTAGTTGCTGAATGAAAAGAAAGAAACATATCGTATATTAATGTTACTAATGCAACCTATCTATGTTTTACCACCAATTTGTTAGATTGCTTTTTAAATTTTAATAAATCGATATTATTATTTCAATAGATATCATAAAAAATATTTTGATTGAATAAAATTCAAGGATGTTTTTGCGATGTTAAGATTTGCGAGTTCGGAGGTGCAAATAGGAGCATCCAATTCTAATTTGTTAGGAAACGGTTTACGAATGCAGACAGAGAGATATTTATTTTTTGCTACATATGTATATATGTACATTTCTACAATTTGTTTTTTTTTCAACACAGCTTATACAGGAGTTTGATAATTATATTATTAATATTTATCTTATTTGTGGAAAATATACACTTTGATTTGAAGGAGTTAAGTTGTATATATTTCGAAGGAAAAACTATGAATTATTTAAAACCTGTAATTTGAGTTTATTGTGGACACAGTTTTTAATCAATTTCGTTGGTTTTTGTGAATTGGCTTTTAATAGATGGAATACGATCAGATGAAGAAATGCTTCTAGGTAGGATAGGATAAGTTAGGTTCAGGTAAGCTAGGGTTTTGGGTTGTTTAGTTTAATTTTAGTCTGGCTTATTTTGGTAAAACAAGCAAAAAGAGAAGAATAGACAGATTTTAAGCGATTTAGAATTAATTCGGCGAACTTTTTGGTTTAGTTGGTGCAAATAAAATTCCATTCCTCCAAAAAGACCTTCTTAAATCGTCCGACATTTTTTTCCTAACATTTTTTCTAATATTTAAGTCTAGTAATTTTGGTGGTGTCATGGGCAATAGTAAGCAGCCATTGGCGAACAATTCCAGCCGTGTACTATCCTTATAAAAATGGCATGATTGTTGCAAATTGTTTTTTTTTTAATATTTTTATTAAAATATTAGAATTTGTCTATATTTTCGTCAAAAAAAGAAATTTCCTATCACCAGCCGTCACATGATGTCACATGCGTCCCTGCCGTTCACATGATCCCCACTGTTGGGCGGAAATATCGAGGATTCATCTCTTGATTGGGTTTTTGGTCAAACACTGACTTTTTCTTCTGACCCAAAAGATCATCATTGTGAACGAATCCTAAACGAACCTTTCTACTCTTCTGGTTAGCAAATTTATTCTTGCAATTCACAAAAAAATTGCAAAAATTGTTTACGTATTGCTCCGCCATATCTAGAAGCTTCGGGGACTCAGTCTTGGATTTGTTCACAGTCCAGCGCTTATGGCGCTCAGAAAAAAAATGTTTGGGCTAATTTTTACTTAACCAACTATTTCTATTCTTCTTGCAACCTTTGAATAATGTTCTTTCCCGGGCCGTTTTAACAATTTTTGAAATGTTTCTTTGACCTTTCCATTTTTGTAATGCTCAGTTATTAATTGCCGAATCTTAGCTGTAGTATGACGCCTCATTTCACAAAAAAAAAAAACATTTATAATTTTTGCGAATATCCTTGAATATGAATAGTTTAAAAACCGCAAAACATTTGGATGATAAAATTTAAATAAAACACGAACGTTCGAAATTATAATACTTTACTCAGGACTAAACGTAAACACCATCATCGGTACGTAATAGTTAAAAAAAAAAGGAAACTCCGGGAACTAAATTAAATTGGTTAAAATACTTTTACTGTGAAGCTAGCATTGATTCTACTTATTTTAATAACTCGCGTACAATAACAGTTACCATTTTAAGCACTTCCAAACCAAAGAATTCCATAATAATGATAGTTTCATACCTAGATAATTTAGAAGTCAGATTAACTCACCTAGTCATTATGAAATCACATATTCCACTAAGGGTTAATTTTTTATGCGGCGACTGTAAAATTGCCATGGTAATAAGAGCAATATAAGAATAGGGCGGTTTCACTAAGGGCGCATGAGATTTTTCTTCAGTTGTGCTTGTATTAGTTGAATGAATTGTGTTTAGGGCGGGCCTTAAATCCAAAGGAGGCGGGGATAGGGAAGTTGATGAGTGCATCTCAAGTCTTAGGTGGTATACAACAATTCAACAATTTGAGGTAACGTTTCACTTGTATCCTATTCAATTTTACAATTATTATGTAATAGGAACTTCGCAAATCAATATGGTATTATTATTAACTTTTATATTATTTTGTTTTGGTTTTATGTTTTCAAAATATTATGCGACGTTGATTTTCACTCGCTTTTTAATGGATATAAATATAATAAAAAATTGAACATTTAATGCTTGCGATGAAAGTTTTATAATTAATTAAACAAAGGTTATATTAATTTTCCCGGTTAGAAGTCACTATTTGCCCTAATTTTTTTTAAGGCTTTTAAAAGATTACACTGCCAGATCTCTTGCGTCTGATTTAAACAAAATCTTTTTACGAAATGTTCAGTGAAATGAAACGAAAATCTCTCGCCCAAAATTTTATTTCTACACAACTCAAACATTTATTTATCGAAACCGCTGTCTGTAGATAAGGAAAGTAGTATTCCGCTAGTAACTGGTGTGAATGAATACAGAGTTGGGTTATTTGAAGGGATGACGTAAACAAAATATTTTAGAGGATGCCATAAAATGGTGTTCTATGAATATAAGATTTGTTTTTCTATTGTACATCAAAAGGGGATGAAATTTTGCTAATGGGTAGGACATGCTGTGTTTGTTATATACCTTCTTACTCTCCTATGTGAATTTCGTCCTGCAAAGGCATCTGTGTATAGGTGGGTAAGTAGTAGTCTACACATACCACCTATGCCTTACTCTTCCTACATACTTTGCACCATCAACAACAATACAATATTCTCTGGTGACAGAAGGAAGATTTCCGTTTTTATTTGTGATTCCGTGACAAGTCCATGTTGCTATTGATAAGCTTATGTGTTCCTCTCTATCCTACCAAATACACATTCTGGTTGTATCTGTGATAAAGCAACATGGGTAATATTTACTACTTTGATGTTACGTTATTTTTGTTTTTAATGGAATTTCTGTATTTGCTTTAATCTTTCCACAAATACTGAAAAAGAAAACGTGTTATGATTTAATTACGTGAACGCATTATCTCTAAAGTACGAACTATTGTATTACGTTTTTATTAAGTCGTAAATTTTAAATTTTAATATATTTTCGTAATGTATTTAATGAGATTTGTTGTTCAAATTATATCTAACGTTACATTTTAGGCAAATTTATAATTTTCTTCGAATATAAAATAAAGCCTTAAAAGTCGCAAATATAATATATCTTTGGTTGAAGTTCAATATACTTTTTACTTCAAATCTGAATATCGAACATCCCATACTTATGGCAGATGCAATAAATTATAAAAATGATGAACGTTTTAAGAAAAAGTACTTTAGATTTCATTGCCAACATTTCGTTTATACATACATATATATATATCTGTATTTGCAAACCCATTCTAAATACTACACTAAGAAATCAAGAATTTAAAGTGAAAGACAAGAATGATCCGTATGTACAAATATTAAGTAAGCTGAGAAAAATATTTAACTTCTTAAGACTCATTTAGATTTAATTATTAAGTTTTTATTATTTGCAGGGTCGAAAGAATAGTGCATTCTAAAGAAAATGTACTGCATTATTGAAATGTTCGCGATCAGTCGTAGACATGAACTATTCGATTGTATAGTAATTTAGTTTTCCAACATGGAAGTTTCCAAATTCCTCGCAGTTTAATTCCATATTTATACAATTATAGATTACAGATTAAAATCGGCAATACCCGAGACACTTTGAATGATATTATGATAATACAATGGAACGTAAATGAGTATAATATTATTGTATAAAGTTCCGGATGTTTGGCACTTCTACGGTTATTTTGTCAAAATATGTAAGCTAACATTAATTTTACATTTTTTTAAAGTTTATATCTTCAATTGAACGTTTATCCTATAAATAAAGTAACCAAAAATCATAAAGCAGTTAATTACAATAAAAGAAATTAACAAAAACTAAGGAATTCCATATTTGGACTCTTTTCCACATTAACCTTAAAAATATAATGCCATTTAAAAACGGGATTCCCATGGTATTTGCATACTATATTTTTATTTGTACCGTAGGATTTTTCTTTGTACCGTTTTTTTTTTTTTTTTTTGGAGGTTTATGCAGTGTTTTGAGCTTAATTTATAATTTATCAATCTACTATGTAGTCGTTTTAAGGGAAAATGAAGAAAATTACATGGATAGCTAGATGTGCGCTAAAACTGAGGTGATCCAGCGTAAAAACAGGCCGGCTCTTTCAAATAAAAACGTTCAACGATGTTGGAAGTTCTGTAAGGAGCACAAAAGTTGGACTGTAGGTGACTGGGAAGGAATTATTTGGAGTGATGAAACAAAAGTTAACAACTAGCAGATTGCAAGGAATACTACTGACATCGACCTCATGAGCGCATCCAAAAGAATCAGGTAAGGAAAACGTTGAAACATGGCGCGGAGGCATAATGGTTTGGGGTTGTTTCATGTGGTGGCACATCGGTCCATTGATGAGAAGCCAGGGGATTATGAAAAAGGATAATAATTTAAAGATTGTTCAAGCCAATCTCTCATATTTTCAGTTGATGCAATGGCCTGTACAAAGCCCAGATCTAAACCCAATCGAAAATGTATGAACTATTGTAAAAAAAAAGTTTGGGCATGTATCAAAATCCACTAAATACCATGGATGAACTCTGGGAAAAAATACGAAGGGAATGGTAGGGTTTTGATGCCGGAATCATTGAAAACTTATTGATGAGTATATTAAAGAATTGAGAGTGTAATAAAAAATAGAAGCCTTTGGACTAAATATTAATATAATAGATTGATGACGATTGAAAGAAAAAATCGCCAAGGTGAATACCAAAGGGGCCTCATATGGCATTCCTCAGTTTTTCTTAATTTTTTTTTTGTTACCTGTTTTGTGAATTTTTGTTACTTTATTTACAGAATAAACGTTCGATTGAAGAAATAAATTAAAAATATTTGTAAAATTACCGTTAGTATACACATTTTGACCTAAAAACCGTAAGTGCAAAACATCCGGAAAGTTTTGTTCCCCACTGTACGTATGTCGATCCTTTCTTAAATTTAAGGCATAAGTAAAAGCAGTCGGTTTGTAGTCCTCATAATACTCCAAGAGAAGCGGAGAAAATTGCTTTATTTTTTCTTTGCAAATAAAATTAGTCACAAAGTGATATCTACCTGTCAAAGGATAACGACGGTGACTATTTTTCTTTATAATCGACTATGTGTTTTTTAGCTTGGAAGCTCACACTGTTGAAAGAAAAAATGATTCTCCATTTCTTGTTGTTTTTCTTAATTATTTTCAGACCTTATTTAAAAAAAAATGGTGTTGTTATACTTAAAATTAAATGCCCTTCTATCTTTTATAGATACATGATAAGTTATTCGCAATCAAATAACCTTTATTGACTAAGCTAAAGAGCTGATTATATATTATGTTCAGGCTTAGGTATTTGTCCGATATCTCGTCAGTTGTTATGTTGCTGTAAACCTATTTATGGTTTCCTTGCACCAATCAATTAAATTGAGTGCAATGCAAGACAGCACAGCTTGAACAATGCTTCCTCAATATTTATTTATTTTTTTATCAACGCCCAAGGATGGGCAGTAGAAAATGCAACTGTTCTCGTTAAAATCTCCCAATTAGAATGAAAAAACTGACAGCTTTTATTTCAGCGCTATTCTGTTTCATACAAATGGCATATCTTTTTCATACTCTGAAGTACTAATCAAAACTTAAGAATTAGTGACTCATTGTGATTGCTCTCATTCTAATTATTAAGGGAATATCGGTTCCCTGGTGGAACGCTGAGCTCCAATGTCTTCGCAGGAAAGCCAGAAGTCTCCTGAATAGATCGCTTAAATCGAACTCGGAAGATAACTGGAATAAATATCGATCGAAGCAAAAGGAATATAATAAGCTTATTCGTAAATCGAAGAATGATTCCTATAAGCCCTTCTGCGAAGAAATCAAATTCCTGAGCACGACCAGCAAGTTGGTTAATGTTCTCAAGCGAGGAAAATCGACCAAGCTGGATGTAGAAAGTCTGATGGTACCTATACCGAGTCTAAAGCAGTTTACTGCTTTAAACCCATTTCCCGGGAAATTAGACTGTCATCGACTCGTCACACACTCCCTTATTGGAAACTGTGACTGAAACGATGAAAACAACTCGGCTTAGCTGGTATGTTGCGTCACGCGTGGCAACTACTGAGGCCATTGAATTCACTGCGGCATCTTTCGATGGCTTCAAGTCGCCGCGCAATAATGGGATATACCCTGCTATGCTGCAAAAAGGTATAGCACAGCTGCTTTCTACTCTGAAAATAATTTTCACTGCTAGCCTGGCACTTGCCTACATACCTATTCCTTGGCGCGTGGTCTTTATTCCCAAAAAAGGGAAAGAAGATTACTCACTCGCCAAGAGTTTTAGACCTAGTCTAACATCCTTCTTGTTGAAAAGCATGGGGAGATTAGTAGAGTTGCACGTGCACAAAGTTGCTCTTCGAATGCATCATCTCTAGGACATGCAACATGTGTAACGTAACGCTGCTAGACGGCATGGCGTAGATGAAGCACTGGTTTTGTGGATCAAAGCAATGCTTGTGCACAGGACATTGATCGCTGATGCAGGCCTCGAACAATGTGTCAAGTCTGGAGTAAACAGGGGCTGCAGGCAGGGTAGCGTCTTGTCTCCGTTGTTGTGGTGCATTGTGTTCGACTCTCTGCTCGATGCTCTCAATGCCTCTAGAATCTCAGGCCTATGCGGATGTTGCTGTTCTCTCTGTCGGCTCATGTTTAGCTACCGTGTGTCTCAAAGGCAGGCGGCGCTAGATGTGATCGAGGACTGGTGCACGAGTAATGGGCTGTCGTGCTTGGCATCAGTGAGACGCCTACCTGTGCTGCATGTTGCGAGGAGGATGACACAACAGAACACTTTCTCTGCGACTGTCCCGCCGCTTGCGCTCGCGCACGGTGGCGCACCCTTGGGGACGACGTGGTGTGTGCCGAATCTCTTAGCTCTACATCACTGAAGCCCCTTCTCACTTTTCTCCGGACAACGGGGAAGATACAATAAAGACAATGTGTCTGCCTGGTAGCACAATGGACCAGTATTTGGGTCTGAGTGCTCCAACAGATAGTAGAAGCCTCCAACAAACAAAAAAAAAAACAAATAAAGGGAATATGAGTAATTTAATTAAAAAAACTAATATACGCAAATACTCACATAATGAAAAGACTTTAAAACTAACTAAGATATTACATAACTACATAATATTATGTAATACCGATACTTGTTTAAGTACATTTATGCACATCAATAAGTCCAGTAAGCATTCGTGTAAATAATATACATAATAATTGAAGCCTACGCATATAAAATAAATGTTTCATTAATTTTATTGTTTCCACGGCCAAATTCCTCAATAACAGCAATAACTTCAATTCAGTTGTATATTTCGAGATGCTTGAAACACTTGTTTGCAAAAGGGTACCAATGGAAATACTCAGGAATACCAATGACGTGTAAGTGCACTCAATACCCGTATAATGAAATAAAATGAATACGTATCGGCAAAAAGTTCTCAGTAGGAGTGCACTTGTTTACACCACCACTTTAAGTATAGCAAAATGACATATGAGGGTAAGATTTGTAAGTGGTCTTCAGAGCCCTTAACGTTCTGCGCAGATCTTCGTATGAATATGATTGCGCAAAATTGAATATGAAATGAATATTGAATAACGATGTTTTTTTACGCGCACTAAATTGATACTTAAAAGCTTATTTTTTGCCGGGATGGTCGATAAAAAAATTGCATTTATTTGTTCGTTAGAATAATTTAACGAAAAAATGTATGCAATATGAGTACATATACGAGTACATAAATATTTTTTCACGTTTATTATTCCATCGAAGAATGAAATTGAATTCAGATCAGGTTTAATTGACGCTAAAGCACCCTTTGGTTACAATACATCGTTTGGTGTATTGGTGGGTGGTATCAAAGACAGGAGTTGAGAATATTGGTTACGCTCGGCAAGTAGTACGGATTTTTCTTAGGACAAGCTATTATTAGCTATGATAAGAAATTATTGGATTATAATTGATTTGAGGGTTTGACAAATAAAAGCTGTTTTTTGCCCAAGAGTCATGTTAGGCCTGATTTATTTTATATTTGTTTTCCAATTGATCTTCATTTTTAAAATCAGGCCTCAGTGTTCGGTACTAGAGTATAAGGATATATTCTTGTACCTTGTTTTTGTAGTTAATAGCATTAGTTCTGTTTTCTTTGGGCTTACACTTGATCTTTGGGTTACACACTAATCCAAGCTCTGTATGCAATTGTACTTATTATAATGAAGACCATTCTTGACGTCGTCTGCATTCATGATCAATTTTATACCCTTGCTTTTAAACTTGGCTAATCGATAAATATAGTAGTAATAATATAAAAGCATCGGCAAGTAAATAAAAATCGTCCCCATTAGAAAGACAAGGAAATGTATTATGTACTGATCAGCTGCAATGTTTTCCACTCATCAAGAGAGCAACTAATATTTAACTTAATACTTACATATATACAATAAATTTCTTAAATAAAGTAAAGAAAATGTTGAGAGGTTTATGTTTGATGGGTGGCAAAATACCGGAGGATTGCACTTTTAAAATTTGATGAATTTGTCATTAATCTTAGATAAGAAGGCACTGTTCCATAATCGAACAGTGTGAATGAAATATAGATGAGAAGAGTTTAGATGATTACTACGATAACGTATAATATTGGTTATTCTAGAAGAGCGGGTGAAGTTTAGTCTGTTCTGTAAGTACGGTGGACTACGTTTATAAATAGTTTTATGTAAAAATATATAATATAATTTCTGGCATTAATGTGTTGTTTTAAGCTGCCACCCTTGTGAACCTCAAGAAGAAATACGATCAAGGGTCACATGGTCAAATCGAAGCCCGGCTTCAGTTATTAGAAACACCGTGAGAGAGCATTAAACACCGTCATCAGGAGATGATCGGTTGGCTGAAAAAAGAAAGTACCACTACTCGCGCTGCAGTGCAAACGCATTCCTATTTTCAAATGGACTTCATACAAAGCGCAGAAGTATCTTCTCATGAAACGCTCTGCATTGAAGTGTCAGGTCAGAAGCCACCTTGACGTAAATTGCCACCCATCGATATTCCGCATTTCTCGGGCAAGTATTCCGAGTGGTCTTCCTTCAAAGAATTTCTTTACCGCTTTAATCATTGAGGACAAACAGGTCACGGACGTTGGCGACTCCACTATTTGAAATCGAGCCTTTATGGAGAAGCAGCTAACAAGCTCAAGAGCATTCCCGTGACAGCCGACAATTTTCAACGTGCACTCTCCAGCTTGTACAATAACATAAGAGCTCTCATATACCCGTATGCATGCCTAGATGCACTTTTTCAACTACCATTGATATCCAGAGAACCTCACATTACACTTAAGTGTTTAAGGAATGGAGTTACAGAAGCGATCGAAGTTCTTCGGATGCTCAATCGACCAAGATGGAAAACATATTAGTATTTATAGCTGTGCTGAGATTTGAAAACGAGGTGTGATTAGGAGCTCATTGGGAAATGTCACGACACCAATAGAATGGAATCAATTAGATGCCTTTATGAAAACATGAATTCAAGCATTGGTACATTTTTAGTTCACAATTCATCAGAGGCTCTCCTATCAAAACGAAAGCATTCACCGCACAAACACCATTCCTCTAAAGCTCACGCCATGCGACCTCAAAGAAAAAATGTTCATATTGTTCATACTGTCAAGGAGAGCATAACATACATATCTGTATGTAATAAATTTCGTTAAATTTTTCTTGATAAACGCTCTGATTTGGTTTTAGTTAAACAATTATGCTTTAATTGTATGGGTACTCATCTGCGTCGGGACTGCCGCTCACAAAGAACGAGTGTAACGATGGTAACGTCGTTCCATCAAAGTCCAGAAGCAACTTTATCGAAAACTTCAATCTCATCGCAAGGGCCAACGGTCTCAGTTAACGCCGCCAATAAAGTTGCATTTCATCCACGCACCATGCTAACATACATGCTACTGCCACGCCGACAGCAACATCAGGAAACGAGCGATTTAGTACTATTCGGGTGTTGGTAGATCCGTGCTTCGAGGAGTCATTCATCGCAGGGTATTTGGCGCAAAGATTAAGGCTACCTCGACAGTCAGTTTTTGTACCACTCTCGGGAGTTGGGCGGCAAATACTGAGGCAATAGTCAGTATCGCACTGCACTTTTCCAATGCAAGCAATTTGGAAGTTCAATGTGCTTGTTTTGCCAAAGCTTATCAACTACCTACTATCACCGCAATTGATAACCACCGATCTTTCATTTACAAACGGACTAGTGCTAGCAGATCCTAAAATCGATTCAGGTGCTCCCATCGAGATGATCCTCGGAGCCGACATATTTACTCGAATCATCGACCAAGGACTGTGCATATCACAAGATGAGAGCAACTGACATAGAATGGATATTGACTGGAAATTTCTCGTCCAACAAGCCAGGCGCTAGACCATCAACATTTTCAACAGCCCTTACCAGTCTTCAGTGCGCTCTCGATCAAAATCGTTCATCCTTGTTGGAGCGTTTCTGGACTCAAGAGACGGCTTTATCCCAGCCAATTTAATTGCCCACTGCTGAAGAAACTTGTAAGCAACAAATTATATCGACACATCGACGCACTTCGGATTGGCGGTAAGTATTGAGGCTGCTATTCAAGAAGAACTTCCGTATTCTGGGAGATTCAAAACAACCTTCTCTCCCCATGTTGTTAAAAGCGTTTTAGAGGACGTTCAGAATTGTGGTAGGAATATACCGCTCGATGATAATATCCAAGGCTTTTGTTTTTATTGTCCTCAACAAGGAGTTTTCAAGATGGAGGGAGACCTCAAGCCAAAGCTGCGAGTAGTATTTAACGAATCAATAAAGTTAGACCAAGGAGCATCCATCAACAACTGCCTTCATGTCTAACCAAAGCTTCATATGGAGATATTCTACTTCTCTGGCATCAAGCTGTAATCCCATACAATTTAGCAGAAATCACATATGGCCTCGCTAGCTCACCGTATCAAGCTGTCAGAACACTTCAACAATTGGCTGTTGACGAAGATGATCGTTTTCCTCATGCTACGAAAGTGCTAAATCAGAACATCTTTACTAGAGGTGATACACTTCAAGAAGCTAATCAAATACGATCGGATTTAATTGGTTTACTGGTTTGGTGGGCGGCTTTCCACTTGGCAAATGGTCAGCAAAAAACTGTCAACTCTTGACGGGGGTGAAAAATAACGAATTCGCATCTTCTCGTCGTACGTGGCAGCTTGAAGACGTTCAGGCTCTAGGCATTTCATTGCAAGAGACGTTTTTACTTTTCGTTTTAATTCCCCAATTCTTTCGAACACCATCACAAAACGACGCGTCTTTTCATACAAAATCTGTGGCACGGGTTACGGATATTAAGCCCGGCGCGGATGGACTCATAAAGATGGTACAGCTGAGAACTGCAACCTGTACATTGTCGAGGTCAATAGAATAAATCAGCAATTTACCTCTTGACGAAAATTGTTCGCCAAAGGTTGGCAAAGGCGGGCGGAATGATCAGAATTGAAACCCACTGAACGCATTCTGTTCCACTCGCACTCTTCATGGGCGAACCAAGACCACCGGTAGTGAAATTGTGAAATTGTCAAACAGAATAAAGTTTTATATTAATCAATGCCTCACACTCTTTGCCAAAATCTCTAACTTGTATCTTACTAATTGGAAGTATGTAAATGTTTATTACCAAAATGTTTTCGGCATCAAAAACAAAAGACGTTTTCATGAAAATATTCAATTAGCTCAGCTGCTTAGTAACTTTTACAACTGCATGGATCTCTCCACTAATACCTGATTTTCATGAGAAGATGGTGTTCTTATTGCTGTTCGCTTATTATATTATAGCCTAGTGGTAGATGCCCGGCACTTAATTACCCTCATTTAAAATGTCTGCCTAAATCATAAATCAGGGGTAATATTTCTTGGGACCCATTGTTAAAACTTTTACTTTCACAATCTCTCTGCTGTAAAAGGGTGCCAACAGAACATGATCGCAGATACTATTACGAGAAGCTTCAAATTCTGCTCGCAAAATAAAGGAGAAAGTTGCAACTTCAGTCAGTATCCGGACAGTTCAAACAGTGATTCAATAGTGTTCATTTTTTGCCGGGCTCACATAAGCTGGAAAAAAGAATGGTAAACCGTTTCTTTTACCACAAGAATTTTATTTGGAGGGCCCTAATAGTTTTCAGTTTTATAATACTTTCACGATTTGAGAGAGATATCATGTCCTCACACTGCCGTTTGGTTCCGTCATGCAATTTCGTAAAGTTGTACGCAAAAAGGGAAATCTACAAAATATTAACAATAAAAATAAAAATACAAACATAAAAATGTTACTAGTCAAGTGTCGGTGATGCAATCAAATATGCTGGCTTTAAGGAATTATAATTTATTACTAGATGATCAAAAACTGCTGACGAAGGCATAACACTCGCGGCACAAGATCACTTCAAAATTACTACTCGTTGTGTGCATTTCCTATATAATACAATACCTTAATGGCATGAAACAAAAACAGTTACTGTGAACTACAATCAACGCGAAAAATTTTGTCGAATCTCTCATCCTATCAAGGACAACCACCCCCAAAGAGTATTGAACGTACATCTTCGACACAAACCATCTGCACCGCGCCGTCGGTTGTGTGACAAACACCATAAGAGCGTACACTCTTGAACCTGCACGAACTCTATAAAAAAAAATTCCATTTTTGATTTCAAATGTCTGGATAGAAGTCGCGTTGGAGATTTTCACAACGAATTTTCAACCTATTAATATGTCAAAAATCATACATACATATATAGCAGTGGTTTACTTATGCCCAGTCGACTGAGCTGAGTGATAAAGACCTTCTAACAATACAGTGTCGAAAGCCTTTTCCAAGTCAATCAGGCAGGCACCCGTGCATTAGTTCTTGCATTTGTTTCATTGGATATTTGATACGAATTTTGACGATACATGAATAGTCTCATACCCCGCTATGAAACCGAATTGGTTATCTTGAATGATTTTGTTGTCCTTAAGGCTGTCTTCCTCGCGTTTGTGCGCATGTTCTCTTCTCTTTTTTCCAGGGCTTGAAGTCTTAGAACGTTATTATTATTATTATTAGATGGCGTTACAACTCATGAAGAACCAGAGACATGCTTCGCTCATTCGCTTATGTTGTGTGGGATTTGTTTTTCACAAAAATGAAAGGGACCTACATTATAAATTCCGAACGACAAGAGCCGAAAATCTCTTTCAAGGCAAATGTACTACGGAGGGTTTTGCCAGTACCCCGCCGAGGAGAGAAACCGCCAAATTCAATAGCGTTTCTGTTATCGGGATCCGTGCTCATCGCGCGTTAGAGGACGGAACACTACCCACTGCGCTCCGACGCTCTCTTAGAACATTACAAGCTTTTATTTTTTCTCATTCTTCTTCATACCAAGACTTTACTTTGCGGACTTTGCCTAGTGAAATATAGCTTAGTTTTTTCCTGCTGCCTCCTTTATAACGTTTTTTATTGTTTTGCTTTGTATTGTTGACCATACTGCTTTTACGTGCCTTGTTTCTTTGATATTTCATACGCCATCTAGTAGAAAGGACCGATTATTAATTTCATCCTGGTATTGATGATGCATACAAGAATCTTTTAACTTTTTAACGTTTTTAACGTTGAATGCTTCTGCTTCTGTAAAATTGGATTCGACTTTTAATTTTGCGAAGATTAAGATGTAGTCTGAATCTCAATCCATTCTTCTGTATGCTTTAACATCTACTACGTTTTTTGTTTGATGAAACGTGGTGACTTTCTTCTGCTATTTTTCGCATATATACCGCCTCTTTTCTTTTCGGGTTGAAGTTTTCGAGTACGATTTTCATGTCGAAGGATGAGAAATTGTCAAACCATTTCATCAGTATCTTCCGTAGGACAGTGGACCTTCAAAAGTATTGATACACATATATAGCGGTACATCCGTTCCATACATTACGTTCTGCACAATTTTGTTGCTGATGAAAAATCCTGTTCCAAGATTGTGGAAATACCTATACATACTGACACAAAAGAAAGTGTGCCCGTCCTTAATGGCTGTTCGGTTGAAAGTTGAACTTCCTGTACCGCTACGAAGTCCAATTTATACTTACTAATTTAATTTCAGTGTGGGCAGTGCAGGGTCATCAGCTCTGCGACTACCTTTTACATTTTTTTCATTGTGCAGAAATCCAGTAGAACTTTAGTCGCCTCTTATTACCGGCACTCCGAGCCGTGGACATATTCGTACCCCTATCCCGTGGGAGTTTATGTACATATTTATCTTTTTAGAAAAAAAAAATAAACCACAATTTTTTTTTTAAAAAAAGGCATAAAACAATAAAATAAGGGAATAAATAAGCCTAAGCTTCATCTGGAATTTATTATTATACAACAGTCATTTAATTGTTAAGTAGTAATTCAATTTACCAAATTTAGTTCAGAAAACTAATTTTACTTCCAAGGAAGGTTTCCTTTATGGATAACTGTGTCGTTTTTCTGTTTTGATGTCTGCGGTAAAACCATTCGGCATCAATAATTATTTTTATAACTAATATAATATTGTATTTGTGCATCAAAGATGTAAGTTTATACAATCGTTGCTTGTATTTTCTTCTTTTGTACGCTCTGAAAGATGTTTGGATTCAATGACCTCCCACGGTTGATGGTATTCATGGATTCTATGCGTTCAGCGCATTTTTTTTTATTTCCCAATGGTATATATACATCTGTCTTATATTGATTCTTAGTACATTTTGTAACAGTTAGTTTTGGGATTCTATGCCCATTTTGTACTGACATTAATTCAACAGTCAGCACAATACGAGTATAATTCGACGAAAGGAAGAAAAAAAGAACTAATATTTAAGAGTGCATATTCCTAACAGTATACAAAAAATTACATAAGTACATATGTCGGCTAGTTAAGTTTAGGATGAAGTTTCTGCTATCAGATCAGTTGGTCTGGTTCTCTCTTGTTCGTATTCCGAACATTTCTTTTATTGGTAGTGAGTTGACTTCAATATTTGGATGAACTACTAATTTTCTTCTTTTTACTTGTGGTTTGAATTTCTTCCTTTACTCTTGGAATTTTCAGGTCACGATGAATGTCGATGTTAGGTATGTACCAGCCCGCGTTTGTAATTGTTTATAGTATTTTTGATTGTTGTTGTCTGTATAGCAATGTTTGTTTTCTTTGAAGTTCCCAAAAGTTGACAGGTCCACCACAGGACAAAGTCCAGACAGGTTTGCTGATGGATTTATAAAGAAACAGCTTGTTGCTGGTGGATATCTTAGAGCTCCCGCTAGGAAGCCAGGACAATTGACTATACTTTACTTTTATTTGGTTTCCTTTTTTTGTTTATGGTATTTCCAATTGAGTTTGATATCCAAATGCATGGCAAGATATTTAGCCACATTGAAAATTGGAATAGTTTTGTCTTTTATTGTTAATGGGGTAGTTGAGTTGATAAGTCTCGTAATTACTTGTTTTGTCTTGTCTTCGTTAATGTTTATGCTCCAATCGTCAAACCATTTTATCATTCTGTTGAAAGTAGTTGAGCTTGAGATGATTCAATGTCGAGATTTTGATCGGCTGTAAGAAGTATTCTATCGTCTGCCAAGGTAGCCATCATCATAAAGCACCAGCTTTAGGTTGAGCGATGTCAGCGGCGTGAAGGACATATAGGAGTGACCCCAGAACAGATCCTGCTTTCGTCTCTAGGATGTTCTATCGTTGGTCTTTATATTTTACATAGAAATGACTTCATTGAGGTAGCTATTAATGATGAGATAGAAGTCTGGTGGGACTAAGTTTTGTAGTTTATTAAGTAGTCCTTTGTGCAATACCTTTATTATAATGGCATCTGGGTCATTTGTGTTGTAAATGTAGAATCCTGGTATTCTGAGGAAACTTTCATTTGTGAAATGTGTGTCTGCAATCATTAGAACGTCATTGTTATTATCTTTCATGAATTATTTTAGTTCTAGTGCGTGTCGGATAAGTCAATTTGCATTCCAGATGATAATGTCTAGTTTATTAAACATTTGATCCATTAAGTTCAGTAGTTAAGATGGTAAGAATTTGGAGCATATTTGCCATCTGCTGGATGAGATTCTTCATCATTTCTTTTAGCTTTATTATCTTCGTTAATGTTGGTGCTAGTTTAGTAGAATGTTTCTCTACTTTCTGATGCTTGTGCTACTGGTGCTGCTTAACCAGTTGTCTCAGTACTTTCAACCGCGACGCTACAATTTCAGGGTTTATCGCTGCATGATGTTTCGTATGCAGTCACTTGGGCGTAGGTTGTATTTTGTTTAACTTTCATGGGTTCTTCTGTTCTTTCTTTTTCTTCAGTTACTGGAAGGTCCTTTTTTGCATTAGAGCGCAGTTAAAACGTAAATTATGTATAGTACTTGGTCAGTCAAATCTTCCTTATATCAATACATAAAAAAATTCAAACACGCGTCAGTTGTTGTCCATTTCTGAAATACATATCGGGTGTACAAATTGAAATTCATCGTCCAATTGATTGTCATTGCAGTACGTCGGTATCGTGTATTTTTTTTTGTCAAATTCTGTTAGCTTAAGTCTTCTTTTTTTAATTGACGTCAGTAAGAACAATAGCCTTATTTAATAGATATATATTTATAATTTAAAGGCCGTGATGAAGGACGCGGGAAACGCCACAAAACAGGAAACGAATTATCAGAAATAGATGTAATATACGAGACATATACCAATTAAGAAATTAATTACTTAAATTTTTAAAAAAAATATTTTTAATTGTAAATCACTGCTTAAAATTAAGATACATGGATTCTTACACTAGCTTAAATACTAATTGTGCGGCTGGATTATGTGCAAGGTGGATGGGCAGTATCACGTAACACACCGTTCGAAGCTATATTCTCATCAGAGGAAGTGTCGTTTCGAGTTCCCGTTCGCTGGTACGTGTTGGAATGCAGGTGCATGGTCAGCAACCTTGAAGGTGGGATTTGGCGTATCGTGGCACTTTTAATTACTCGGGCTACGCTTGTTGGATCAAATATATTTGTCGTTAACTCACAAACAGTATTGTGCAAAATATAAGTAACCGTTTCATAATAACAAAGTAGGCCGACAAATACTTAAAAATGTTCGTATTGAAATAAAACATTTCTAATTATAAGCTTTTGAAAAAAAAGTCACACAAGCTCTGAAAACACAAACAGACGAAACGATCGTAGAAATTCCCTGTGCAAAAAAAAGCAACTTTTTTGTTACTCAAAAACAAAAATTGTTGACGGTGTTTTTCCAACGCTATCTAGTGCAAAACAAAAGCTTTTGTCAAAGAAAAGTTACAGATTCAATTTGTGTTCAGTTTGCTTTTGTAAATCGTTACAAATCCTTTGCAACAATGTCTAGGACACAATATCCTCAATTTTTGACTTTAAAAATTATTAATACTTTTAATAACGGAAGGTCGCAAATTTGCTTATCAAAACAATATAAAATCTATAAATCGATCATATCACGACTAATAAAAACATACAGAGAGGTGGGTATAGAGATAGTAGATATTTATGCGGATGAAGCCCGAAAATATCGTCAAGAAGACAAATAACTTCTGTAAAAAACCGTTTATGAACTCAACGGAGAATGTACGATTTTTAAATCTTAATGCTGATTCGAGTACCGCTCGGAGGCGAGATTAGAGCAAGAATTAAAAAGTTACCGACCAAGCAAGAGATCAGTGCTTACAAAAACGCACACTCGGAAAAGATTACAATCCCAACATACTAAACCATCTTTTTACACAATTTTGAATTTATAAGTTAAATTTCGCGAAAACTGTACTTTTCAGCGATGAATCAAAATTCAACCTATTAATTTCAGATAGGATCTGTACTGCCCGAAGAAGAAGAGGCTAACGGCTAAATCCCAAATATTTAAGGTGACAGCTAAGCATGGAGGTAGGAGTATTATAATTTGGACTTGCTTTTCTGGGAATGGTGTGGGTCCTCTATTTGAAATAGATGGAATCATTGAGCATTTTATATCTAAGGACATTTTAGAGAGCCATATGTTGCAATATTCGGAATAGCAAATTCCACTTCGATGGGTGTTTCAATATGACAACGTCCTAAAACACACATCGAAAATGGTAAAAGATTGGCTTAGGAAAAACGGGATTCAATGTCTTGAATGGCCACCACAATCCTCAGGTTTAAATCCTATAGAAAATTTTTTTAGGATCCTTAAACGCCAGGGCGGAGGTCAACGTTTTCAAAGTAAAACCCATCTCATGTCTGACATAAAAGAAAAATAGGAAAGCAATGATTCAAAAGTTTATTTCAAATTTGACTTCTTCTCTACTTAATAGATGCGCTGATATACTGAAAAACAAGGGATATTATACAAAATACTGAAGGTTGCATATATTTTGGACAGGCCTAACTTATATTTTTCTTACTTTTTTTATTGTAAGAATTTGGAGGACCTCTGTAACGTTTTTTTTTTTTGTAATCGAAATACAAAACAAATTCATTAGGTATAATTTTGCAAGTTATTTTATTTCTTATATGAGCAAACGAATAAAAATATTGATTCCAAATGTGAAATTGAAATACATAGTTGTTTTTATTTTGCACAATACTGTAAATGTATATAAGTACCTATACGAATGTATATATATATTTAAGCAAAGTCAAAGCTTTTCTTATCTTATCAGCTATTGATAGCTCCGTGCAGGGACGGGTTAAGAATATCCCTGCAGCGATACCTCTCGCTTGTCGTAAAAGGCAACTAAAACAAAGGTAAACAAAAATCACATCTAGGCAATTTAGAAATCACCAAGGTGAGCATAGGGACACATATACCACCATTAAACTGCCCCACAAGTGTACATGCAAATCAGTGGGTTGACACGACTGGAGATCACCGGTGTTGTAAGAGTAAGATCAAACAAAAAAATCTGGAGCATGCCCGTGTCACAAAAAAAAAAAAAAAAGGCAGGCCGAAAAACAATTGGTGCAAACAAATGCAAAAACACCAGCATTTGATTGGCCTCAGCGATGAAGTAATCCCAAACCGGGAAGCCTGCCGCTACTTTCTGAGGTCAAACCGGCGGACCCCACAAGCGGACCAGTAGGAATGCAGTTAAGTGGGAAGGTTATGGTCCTACACTTCTGACCATAACAACGCCGGAAAAAGGAAAAGAAGAAGAAGATCAGCTATTGAATACGCTGTTGTAAAACAGAAATTAATAATTAAATTTTTTACTTTAGATACACTACAAATGAAAAAGCAAATGAGAGACGGGTGGTGCCCGAACTGTATGCGAGTCAAAACAGCTGGCATCGAAGGTGCCGTCGGAATGATAGGCTTAACATGTATTTACAGGCTCACTTTCATGACCTGTTATTCTGTCATGACGTTTATGTTATCGTATATACACAATGTTTTATATATGTATATTATTGACTTGCGGGATACGTGGAAAATGATTAGGACTGCAAATTTGATATCTGCTAATAGATCAGTCCGTTCGAAGTAGAGGAATGTTTCTGTGGGTACAACGCCGTTAAGGCACACGCACTCATGATACGAGTTGCTAGGGTAATAAGCCCCAGAGATCGGATTATTGAGTGAAGTCATTGCTTTTCCAACGCGGCTTCGAATCATTTGTATCAGAAAATTGTCCACCCGATCCTAGGGAATTGGTTGCACCACAGCTGTCTTTCAATGCACGGGATAATATGCATTATTAATGTATATTTGAACAGTATGGTATACATCTCTACGGCCATTGGTGGAAGCTGCCTGAGCATAATATTGGATACACTATTGTAACTATTGTTGTTTAATTTTTGTCAAAAATTGCAAGACATGATTTGTAAAGCGTACAACTTATCTCATAACATAAAAGTGATTGCAATAAAACAAAACACGAATCACTATAATACAGTTTACAGCTATTGTATATCAATAACCAAGGCAATATAAGCATTATAGGATGCTAGCGAAGGGAAAGCATAACAAGAAAGCTAGAAATATATGTGGGATATTGCGGGAAGAAAATTGGCGCGTGAAAACCAAAACACTACACCGATACAAAAATTACTACTTTATTAATGGAAACAGAGATCCAACAATGTTTTGCAATAAATTCAGTAAGAACACAAATAAGCATTAGTTCTGCATATGTATGCATCTCAAAAGTATTTTTATTTATTTATTTATTTGCTAAGCTAACAATGTAATTAAAATGATGAGCTAGCTGAAAGTAAATCACTCAAAAGTAAACCAGCTCATTCGTAAAGAAAAGTGCGGAACAATATTATAAAAAGCAGATGCTTCACATTTTTGTAAGTTGGAAGATACATATCTATAATATAATAAGAAATCAACAACAACGAATAAACAAAATAATAATAGAAACAAGCTACGAAATTGTACAATACAACAATTTCTATAAAAATCCATTCATTCAATTTATATATTATATATTCAATATAATAGGGAAGCTTACCTAAAAGGAAAGACTAAAAACTTGGGTGAGATAACATTATAAGATCTCCTGGAGAAAACAAGTAGCCTGAACTCGAGGACTTGGATATAAAAAGGTTTGCTCCTATCCTATCCTTTGTAAGTTTATTAACTTTAGTCTTAGTCAGTTAAATTTTCCAATAATATTTAAAACTGATGTCAGAAGCAATCGAAAGTCAATTTAAATTTATAGGCCAATATCAATACTTCCAGTTGGAGAAAAGTGCTTAGATTGTGTCACTAGGAAAATATTACAAAATTTTATTGACTCTGCTCAGAAAAGCCAGTACGGATATTAAAAAAAATACAAAAACGCAGGAAAGTTACTTGATGAATTTATAAATTGTGTCCACGAAAGCTTGAATAATGTTATATGATAGTCGTTTTCATAGATTTCAGAAAAGCTTTCAACACTTTTAGCCACTAGAAGCATTACATCGGATTGGGATACGAAATTATTGGGCCGATTCGATGCCGAATTGAAGAAAAAACGGAACCACTTGGCGAAGAAAAAAGTGCCCTTCCACCATGATAACGCATCGGCTCACACCTCGGCCACATTGGTCGAATTGGGCTTCGAACTGCTGCCCCATCCACCGTATTCTCCAGATTTGGGCCCATGCGACTTCTTTTTGTTTCCAAACTTGAAAAAGTCACTCGCCGGGTAGAAATGTCAGTCGAATGAGGAGGTCATCGCCGCCACGGAGGCCTACTTTGCAGACCTCGAGAAAATGTATTTTTCAGATAGGTTAAAGAAGTTGGAGCATCGCTGGGTCAAGTGTATCGAGCTAAAAGGAGACTATATTGAAAAATAAATCGCCATTTCTCCAAAATTTTTGTTTTTCTTTTGTAGGCTAAGTACTTATCGGACCACCCTCGTACACACTACCGACACTATGATTTTCTGCTTCAAGATAAAATATACATTTGGTAAGGAAAAGGAGGTGCCATATGGTGCCCCGCAGGTATGTAAATTAGAACATCTTCTATTTATCTTCAACACAAACGAGTTACTTCGATTTAAGCAAAGCGTACCCTTTGTTGATTATACCACATGTCTGATTCATAATAAGTCTCAGAACAAAGTACTATTAGATGACGTTAGCGGTTAGGTGATAAAAGCTTCGAAAACGAAAACGATTCACATCCGAAGCCTACATCTAGAACAAACCCAAAAGCATCGAAAATCAAACAGCATGGAGAAATAATAACGTCGCTATAATATCGATTATGAATAATATCGATGTGAATAATAATTAAGATGACAATAATGATAATCGATGGTCTCTAAAAACTAAAACACTTTGTGGCAGACGTCAACTACAATATATCGTTCCTTCAATAATCAATAAATGACCCCAAGAATTAGTCAGTATCGAACAATTTAAAACTAGATAAAACTAGATAGAAAATATTTTTGTTCTAGGAAAAAATCCAACACAAAAGGAGACAACTAATACTCAACAATAACAAAATGTATCCACAGACAACAGTACCAAACAATAAGGTGAACTCGTTTACGATGAACCACTTTATAAAAAAAAAAACTGTAACTAATTACAATTTTCGAGCAACACATAAAACTGCTTTTCAACAGCCTAAGAATGCTATTGGCCATACACGTCCATTTAAGTCCATTTTGCCAATATTAGATTGGCTTGGAAAATCTGGTGGGTAAAGCTCAAATATTAATATGTATAATATTTCATATTTCCTGAAAGGCAATCAGTGTAAAGGACAGAAAACATCAATGCAGTCTATGAAATTATTTGCGAAATAGCGGATTGTAGTCATCATTGATTACGAGTGAGGAACTAATTATTTAATTACGAACAGTTGTTCTTTAGATGTCAAACACAGTGCAAGAAACTGAAAGTAACCGAAGATCACACAATTTTCCTCGAAACTTGCCCACAATTGAAGCAGAAGCTTCAATCCTCGTCAGGGACGGATTAAAGGTGCATGAGGCCCGGGGCTAACACAAATGGGAGCCCCCCCCCCTTTATTATTCGCAATAAAAATTCTATGTAAAAAGTGGCTTAGATGAAAAATAAGGATAAGATTCGAATATCATTTTATCAACATTCAATATTATTAAATATAATACGATTAAATTAATGTATAGATATATTCCAACTAAATTATACGCATGAAAATAACAAATTCAATTAAACATTTTTTTCCTTGCTTTTTTTTGAGCGAAGTCGTTAATTATGTCGGTGTAATCCAAAGATCTTAATAAATCTTTTTCTATACACACGATTGTCAAAGCCGAAAGTCGATCTTCTAACATTGATGATCTATACATATTTTTTATCCTCTTTAATACAGAAAAAGATCGTTCGGACTCAGTGTTGGCTATCGGAATGGTTACAAATAATCTATAAGCTATATAAATATTTGGAAAAATATCGGTCAATTTCGATTCCATCATCCAATCCAATACATTTAAAGAATATAAAGTATTATCATTGTGCTCATAATTTGAAAAAAAGCCCGTTTTTTGTTTTTTCAATAACGGTAAGAATTGTTCAAGCTCATTTAATAAATTTATTGCTAAATCTTCGGAATAAACATCGACTAAATTTTTTGCTTTGAGACGTATTTCATCCTCATTAATTAATAATAATTTGGTTAAGAAACCAAAAATGTTTATTATGTACTTATAGGCTTCATGCCTTTTTTCAAGTTCGGCAGATAATTTATCTATGATGACATAAAAAGTATGCACTCGAAATGCATCAGAACCACTTTGATCGACAACTTGCTTTTCACCACTAGATAATTTTTTAGTTATTATTCTTTTTTGTGTTTGAGTGTAGTCTTTATTAATCAAGCAAGTTAATTGCTTGACTTCTATTTCAATTTCACGAAATTTTTCTCGCAAGTTTTTTGTATAATCGATTAAAGAAATAAACATATTACATGCTATATCTAAAACTAAATCTACTTTCCATTAAAATAGTCAGTGCTTTATGAATACCATCAATTTTTTTTATGTAGTCTCTAGAAGCATCTCCTCTAACCCTGCGCCCCGGGTTTGTGGGGTTAACAGCTTTGGGGAGAAGCTGCTTGGGTTTTTCATGGCATCGTCTTCGAGAGATTGGCCTCGTTGCGCCCCGGGTTTGTGGGGCTAACAGCTTTGGGGAAAAGTTAATTGGATTTTTCATGGCATTGTCTCCGATCGCTTGGCATCGTTGCACCCCGGGTTCTCTTTTTTACACAAAAATATATTCTTCACTATATAGCCCCTTTTAGCCCCCCCTTAATCCGTCCCTGATCCTCGTCATTTAAGGAATACATACATATTTACTATACATATACCATATACCTGGGGCGGTATCGGCTAAGGTGATTTGTGATAAGTGACATTCACATTCTCGTTTTCGGTATCGTGTAAGGCGATAGTCACTGTGATTGTCACATTTTTGTGATAGTTTTCGGCTAAGGTGATTTGTGATAAGTGACAGTCACATTCTCGTTGTTTTCGGTATCGTGTAAGGTGATAGTCACTGTGATTGTCACATTTTTGTGACAGTTTTCTGATAACAGCTATTTAGCTATCACTTTCATATGTTTTGTGTTTGAAGTGACTTCGTTTTGTGTTTTTGTCTATTATTTAAAACAAAAAAAAATTGGTTTTCGTGTTTCGAATTATTTTTAAGCGATGAAGAGGTCAATGAGACAGTGATGAACGTGAACGTTAGAATTCTAAGGAAGACTTTGAGAGATCGGTCTAACATTCTTGAACTTGCAGATGACAAGTAAGTGGGAATGATTTCACAGTTCATATTATTAATATTGTTAAAATTATGCTAAATTATTTTTTTTTTAGATTCATGTTTGAGTTGCGCTGCACAAGATTTGCTGTGAATTGCAGGTGCCGTTGAATAAAAGTGACCTACCCCAACAACCAATCAATCTTATCCACCAATCCAATATGCAAGAAGACCTCCAACCATCAAACAGAGAAGCCGAAAATGTGTGATGCTGTTAGAGACACTCTATTATAAATAAAATAAAACAATGATTTTGCTACAAATTCAATTTATTGCTCTGTTTCTAATTTTTGAATTTTTTTCTTGGATAATTTGACAACTCCTATCTGTCATCAACTCCGAAAAAGCAAGTTTTGCTCCTTTTCTGAATTTTTTTGTGATAATCTTACCCGATACCGAAAAACGATGATAGTCATAAATGACTGTCACCAAAGTGACTATCACTTATCACCTTAGCCGATTCCACCCCTGTAGGATGCCGAAGGGTATATTACACATATAAGGACACAAGCTTCGAAATCAAAACTTCTTCAATTCTCTTTTTTATTCTATCCATTTTTTCACCTCCACATGATTGCTTCTGTTTGCCTATTATCTCAACGAGGGGTTACGATGCGAGCCAGTACAACATATAATATTTGGATCTTAGTACATGCCGACATCCTGTTCTTTGACTTTATAAGGAGCTATCGTGGAAAACCAATTTGTTCAGTATTGCATACGGACGGATTACATGTTGACGAGCAGTTAGAGAATGTAATGGGTTTCGATTTTGTATCTGGAATGTTAGTAGCGGTTTGGAGACGTTATCAAAGGGCTATTCGGCAGTCTTAGTCTGATGCTCACTTCGATCGCTGTATGTATGAGAGCTGACTGTGATTTACGAAAAGAAAAAAGGGAGGAACGAGTGATTTTTAGATAAAGAGATAAAGGCATTCTGTCTTCATCTTAAGCATTTTTGACTTGATCTATGTACCAGAACGAAGATTCCTATAACTGCACCAACTATGGGGCAACTATGAGTTCTTTGACTACATAACTCAAATCTGAACAATAAGATAAAATGAAGCAATAATACTTACTTGTTTTCAGAATAAGCATAAAAACTTAATATCCAAAACCTAAAAAAAATTATAATGGATGGATCAAATAAACTTCCTTAGCACAAAGTTTTACTAATGAGACGCATCGAATGATTAAAGAAATTGATTCGGAGGCTCCTTTTACTAAGGAGGAAATCGCGATTTGTTCCAACGCTACAAAAGTGCTCATTTCAACGAGGAAGGCAAACAGTATTTCCGATTGCTTGTAATTATTGCAAACACAGAATTGAGAGCATCATTGGATCAAGGTCCATGTCTAACTCAACAACTTATTATCGATTCTTTGGCGGAATTCAATAAACCAAAATTTATTGCAATACCTTGGCAAGAAAGAAAATGTTTTCTTCATCGTATCGTGACTGATGATGAAAGTTGAATACTTTATGACATTACGATCAAAGCTCAACACTTATGGATCGAAGCCTATGCTATGAATTCTGGTTCATCAGTGTAGTATACGAATGTTACGAGTATTAGTTGCCGCTATAGGCTAGAACTATCACAGTACTCCATGTTTGAGCCGAGCATTGTAAGAAAAACGGCCACATATCGAGCACGACAATGCTCAGCAACATGCTTCGCGGGTCGTTAAAACAAACCTGGTAATAATGAAATTAAATAATATTCCACCCAGCGTATTCTTTAGACATCACCGCTTTGAACTACTACTTATCCCGATAGCTAAAACACGTGCAGATTTTTCGTATGCCTGAGAAAGACGGCCAAAATATTAGCTATGGAGGAAACGTTCAATAATAAATATGAAACTATTAAAAAATATAACAGCGTATTCCATTTATACATCTGATACTCGTAAGTTTGATTATGTACCATATATACTGTGCCTATATTTTGATAGTTATTTGAATTGCTTTTATTACATAAGTTCTGAAGCATGTCATTCTGAGCATGGTAATCCGCTGTTAATCTCCTCCTAAATCACTTGCGTAAATACTTTTGTGCTTCTTTATTTTGAGTATGTTGTTTTCAGTATTCCAGTAGGAACAATAAATGTTACAAATTGGAGACATCAAATTGCAATTTAAGTGACAACATAAACAAATAATTGTCCTTTTTACAAAAGTATTTGTTTGCCATCCTTAAATATTTGATTTGCATTAATCCATTCAACCCTCCTTCAGTTTGCTTTAGAAGGCTCTATATCAAAAATATTCACTGTTTACTGTTCGAAGCGCAAATGTTTCTCTATTTACATTTTTGCTTTTATATTCCAAGGGTACTATTCATCCGTTTAAAGTATTATGCCTTGGGGTAAAGTTGGTCTTATTTTCAGAATGTGAAATTCGAAATACGGGTGCAATTTTTAATCACTTTTCAAATCGTCAATAGTGCAATTTTATATGTATATGCATTCATATAAAGAAAACTCGTGCTGTTCCTACAAATTTAACAACAAAAAAAAAAAAAAACAAAAATATCATTTTTGCCGTCAACAATTTTTCTAACAAATTCTTAACTTTTTTTTGGTATATTAAAAAAATTAAAAAAAAAAGCAATAACACTTGAATTACTGGGGTACAAGTGGAAAGTATTACATGTAATAAAAAGGGACAACAATACCAATCTTCTCTTCGAAGTCAAAAACAAAAGTCGTTAAAACACTTTGTCGGGGGTGATTTTATTGAAAACTGTCTTTCAAAGTATGTGTGCAATGTGTGCCAAATACTTATAATCTTCAAAAGGGACGTTTACATGAATCGTTGTTCCTAAGTATAACTCGATTTATTGTTGTTCTCTTTTCAATGGTAGTAGTGAAGAACACAGTCAATACACAACATACTTAGCACATCCCTCTCTGTTCATTTAATCCTTCAATAAAGGTAGACCTATTTGTGGAGAAAAAAACTGGAATCACACTGAGCCCATCGCAATAAGTACGTATCAAGCAATAATATTTTACGCTCGGTTAATCCCTTTCAGAAAACACCATCGAGGAATCTTATTGCTTACTTGTCAGCAATAATAATTGAAAAGGACATTTTATTCAGTGGGACTTTCTATAATCCGGAAGCAAAGAAACAGCCCTTCAAATTTGCCAGACCAAGTGTATAAATTAAATAGTTGATACCCGATTAGAGGTACTGAAATGATCAATAAAACGGTTTCACGCAAGCGAAGCTATTAAGCTACCACGGAGAGAATAAACTCACACATGGTTGCAATTGCCATGGGGTGCGGGCGTTGTCTATCTATGGGGTGTTTTTATATTTATTTACACAAGATGATTTAATAACTCGTGATCTGAGTAGAATCCAGACAATTAGTTATTCTTACACCATTTGACAATTGACTGATGACATTCCTTTTCAATACTTTAACAATATTTAATTAAAAAACATTTGATAATTATTCAAAATAAATTCTAAATTGAATTGTTTTTCTAAGTTAATTATTAATTTTGTTATAATTACATGATATCTCGTCATTTTTTACAATGGGAAAATAACTTAATTCTGGAAGGAAAACTGTTATAAGTTGCCAATGCGTGCTTTATTTGAATGTGTTGACAGCAGATATGCGTGTCTGCATTCACACCAAGAAGCGTGCTAGTGCTTCTATTGTAAGAAATTTTATTAAACATTCCAAGATTAATCTGGACATCAAAGCATTCGAATTTATTATACTAGTGTATGTAAAAGCAAACATACCAGACTGCCGATTCAATCAACGGACAATATTTATTTTGGTGTTGTGATCGCACCAATTCTAATAATAAAATATTTGTATACATGGTGTTAAATTAATCGGTCGGCACGTGCAAACATCCACTTAAGTGCCGAACAACACGTGTTGTCATGGTGGTTTAGAAACTGAGCGATAAAAACTATATGAAAGGAGATATACGCACATACATTGTACATACATATGTACGTACATAAATATGTAGAAACAATGTAACATATAGCTGGGTTTTTACGCGTTACCTTATTTTGGAATTTAGGCAATTGTCAGCCATATCTGTTGGTTACTCCGATCTTGACCGTTTAAAAAAATGCTATTAAATGTTCAGTAATACCCCGATTAGTGCTGTTTTATGTAGCTCTGTTTCGGTTTAAGGCGTTTTTTTCTTTTTAATTTGATACTTTGATTCTCTGAATTGTGCACCAAGAAATGGGCCTGTCCGAAATTCAAGGTAATTTATCTGCATTTCTTTTTCGCTATAGTTTTGCAAAAACGTATTTTTGATATTCGAAATACATATTTGTTGCCGTTATTGTAAGTATACATTTACGTATGTGCATACTTTAATTTGGACATATGTACATATGTATGTAACATATGTACGTCAAATATTGCTACAAGGATTTGACTAGACTTGAAAGTGGTTGCTTGCTTCTAAGAATACCATTTTTTCACTACCGAACTACTATAACTCTGCACAGGTGGTCCTAGCTGTATTAAGGCGGGCGTTGTTCTGGGGGAATAGAGCTTCGATTAACCAGACCTGAACCAGGCCGGTTCTGCTTTTGTGCCGACTTAAATCTGTATAGCTATTGACCATAGACTTTCGCGGTGATAGTCTGCTTATGAGGCAACATCTTAAAAATGATTATTCCCTCAGTATCCCACCATACACTCAGTCACACCTTGAGTGGGTAAAGTTCATTTCTGGGGTGTTGTGTAAGTCCGTCTTTGGACTAAGAAATTGTTTTATAACCTTTAATGCAATTGTAAAGAACCCATTGCTCATTTCCAGTACCTATCTGGCTTAAAACAGTTATTGATTGTGACGCGACAGAAGCGAAGTACAACCTTCGATACTTTGCTGAAAATTATTTTGCCATAGGTGGTGTGGAACCCAATTTCATAGCTTTATGACTTTTCCCAATTTTATTAAGCGTCAGTGGATGATCATTTAGCTTATGTTGAGCACTCTTGCAAGTTTCACACACAGTTGGATTTCTTTCGACGATGGACTTCAGGAGCTCATCGTATGACTCTTTGGACTACCCGAACATATCTCAGCCTTTAGGGCAAAATTAACATTTCTAAACTTTGCGAACCAACGTCAACAGACACCCTCTTCATACACATTTATGGATTTCCACCCATTCTGGATCGATCCGAATCAGACTATCTCCAGAAGAAAGCATAGGACTCCATTAAGGCTTTTTCCCCTATCATTTTCCCTTAGAGAAATTAAAAAGAAATAGTGGCAATGCATCTCTTTGTATCACCATCACGTATCTCGAACGTAACTATAACTTCTTTGTTTTCTTTTAAGCATACTTGCATTAGTTTCACCAACTTTTTCAGGACTCCCAGCTTTTTATTTTTATTGGAAGCTTCTGCTATCTGTTGGAGCACTCGGACGCAATTACTGGTTCATTGTACTGCCAGGCAGACTCCTTAGATGGCGTTACAGCTCATGAAGAGCCAGAGCCAAGCTTCTCTTATTCACTTATGTTGTGTGCGATTTGTTTTTCATACAAGTGAATCTACAATCTAATGCCGATTCCGAACGGCAAGAGCCGAACCGAGGAGCTTTTTTAAGGCAAGTGTGCTACGGGGGGTTTTGCCAGTACCCGGCCGGGGAGAGAAGCCGCCAAATAAACATTCGATGGCGTTGATGTTATAGGGATCCGAACTCGCTCATCGACACACTAGCCGCTGCGCCACGACGCTCAGCCTTGCGTTTTCGATCGGTTTATATAATCATATGCTTTTTTAGAATCTACGAATATTGAGTCTTTCATAGAATTCCAATTTGTCTTCTAAACGCTGTCGTATAATGAAGATCTGGTCACTCGTCGAGCGATTTGACATGATGCCACTGATTATTTCCTATGCGTGTGATGTCAGTCTCTTTAAGAGAATATTTTACAGTACCTTGCAGCTACTTGATAACGGCGATATCACTCGGTAATTGTTGCATTGTGTTTGGTCACCCTTTCTAACTACGGGAGTGTTCATTATTCGATATAGTTGTGATGAGCCCATGTAACTTCTCTACATATTTTATTAACTCCAATGGTATTAGCTCGACTTCAGAGGCCTTGTTATTTTTAAGCCTATGGATTGGTTCTTTTATTTCCTCAATGGATTTCAGTGAATCCCTGAATCTCTGCTATGTGGATAACACCGTTTTTAATTGCTGCTAGCTCTTCATGTACATTATCGTTGCGTATAAATATATTCACTATTTCCCCGAACTAGAAATAATAGAACTTTACTTTTTTTTCACATTCTTCGTCGAACCAAGGCTTTCGTTAGCCTAGTTTGTTTTCCGCTGCTTCCTCTACAACACTTTTATTATTGACCTTTACAACACTTTTGACTTCAATATTTTTATTGTTGACCGTAACTGTTGTGGTTAGTTTGTGTCCCATCTAGGTGGGAAAACCGGTTGTTAATTTCATCCTGGTATTGACACTGGCTTTTAATTTGGCCAAGATTAGGATGTGACCTGAATCGCTATCCACTCCTCTGTATACGTCTAGTACGAAGTGATTCTATATATCAGAAAATTATCAATTTTGTTGCGCATTACTCCATCCGGTGATATTCATTTAGCCTTGTGTTCGAATTTCGTACTTTTCACGTTTATATTTTTTGAGCTGGCTAAACTTATTGTCCTATGATATGCAAACTTTCTTGTCCTATTGTTGGCCTATACACATATTATTTTTTTTCCTGTCTTCACGTCGTTCAAATACGAGTACGTTTTTCAAGTGGAAGGATGACAATATGTCTGATCTGGTTTTATCATAATTTCGTGTAGTGTATTTCATCCATTGTTTCGCAAAACGCGTCCTCTACTTTCTCATCTTTATCTTTCCTTTAGTTTACGTTCAGAAGTATATAGTTATAGTGGGGACGACACGGACCAAACGTGAGAAGCGGGTATTAACCTCTTTCCTAGTTCAACTGACATCCAACAGAAAGTTGAAGAAACTAAGGACCATCACTTCCTTAGCATTCCAGTCAACCATTCGGGCATGCCGCGCCGAACTGGGAAATGCAGTCCCGATGTAGACCTGGGCAAGACAAGGCCGCGGATAGGGAACAGCTCGAATGCGTGCTCTGCAGAGGCCGAGAACCAAGATATAAAGAAAGCAAATCTAACCCGTAAGCAAAAGTCTGGGAAGAAACGTCCCTCAGGTAGTTTACATACACACTAGATGAGCTAAGCCCAAATGGCGGCTGGTCCGCAGACGACACGAAAACCTGTGGTTGTACCCAAAGCCCCAGTGCCTACTACTAAGGCCCCGAAGACCGAGGTAGGCTTGCGATCAATCCTGCTCCCCATCCAATGGCAGATCGGTTAGCTCCAGCAGCAGATCCATGAGCAAGCGACCTAAAATCGTAATGGGTTAGCAGGTAGAGAGTCGCATAAAGATCATGTCGGTGAATGTAAATTCACAAATTCAACGAAGAACTGTACTTTCCGTGCAGGGACTGGTTAAGAATATCCCTGCAGCGATACCTCTTGCTTGTCGTAAAAGGCGACTAAAACAAAGGTAAACAAAAATCACATCTAGGCAATTTAGAAAACACCAAGGTGAGCCTAGGGACACATATACCACCATTAAACTGCCCCACAAGTGTACATGCAAATCAGTGGGTTGACACGACTGGAGATCACCGGTGTTGTAAGAGTAAGATCAAACACAAAAATCTGGAGCAAAAACAATTGGTGCAAACAAATGCAAAAACACCAGCATTTGATTGGCCTCAGCGATGAAGTAATCCCAAACCGGGAAGCCTGCCGCTACTTTCTGAGGTCAAACCGGCGACCCCACAAGCGGACCAGTAGGAATGCAGTTAAGTGGGAAGGTTATGGTCCTACACTTCTGACCATAACAACGCCGGAAAAAGGAAAAGAAGAAGAAGAACGAAGAACTGTACTTTCAACATGTTGCAGGAAGAAAGCCTTGATGTGCTTTTAGTTAGCGAAACAAGACCAAACCAAAGCAAAAAATTCACAAAAGAGAATGACCTAACGACACACGAGGAGGGAGGGGTGCGATCTTGATAAAAAACAAATTAAAGCATAAATCATGAATGGATTTGAGTGCGGAGGTTCTAGAGTGCTAGACCATTTCTCTCTGTGTGCATTTCTCTCCAAAACTGTACGTTATAGCAGCCTGTGCACGTGGAGCACCTCAACCCAATATTTTCATCGCAGAGCTCGAGACAGTTTTTCAATTTCTACGCTTAAATTCGGTAGTAAGCGTCTACATTCTAGCGGGCGATTTAAACACCAAACGTAGTTATTGGGAAAATGACTTTGCCAACTCTAGGGATGGCTACTTAGCCAATTGTGGGCTCTGCAGGGCATAGATTACAAACTCAAATCACTCGTAACGGATCGTCTGTCGTATCCTAGGAGTGTCTTCTATCAACAGAATTCGTGCTGTAAGATCCAACAGCGCTAATACGAAGGTGGCCCGAGAAATACTTAGCCTCACCGCCAGATGGCGCCAGTATCGCAATAGCAATTTACTATCGTGTAGTACTAGTAGACAGCTTCTGTCGAAATTTCAGCCGGATCGGACTCGTAGTTTTGTTTTGACCGCATGTAGAAGCGGGAGTGTCCGCGGATTTTAGAAAAATGGAAAAAGAGCAATATCGGTCGGTGATTCGATTCTTGTTTTTGGAAGGGAAATCGCGCAGCGAAATCACAGAGCGATTGGATGCTGTGCACGATGACTCTTCTTCTTCGATGGCGACCATCAAAAATTGATTTAACGAGTTTCAACATGGTCGCACGTCGGTTTTTGATGAGCCACGTCCATGTGCCCCGAAAATGACTACCACGGAGGATAACGTGACACAAATTCACGATCTCGTATTGGCAGACCACCGATTGAAGGTGCGCGAGATAGCTGAGACAGTAGCATTTCAAAAGATCGCGTGGGTCATATCCTGCATGAAATTTTGGGCATGAGAAAGCTGTCGGCGCGATGGGTGCCGCGTTTGCCTACTCCGGACAACAAGCACAACCGTGAGACCACTTCAGAGCAGTGTTTGACGCTGTTTAAGCGCAATCTGAACGAGTTTCTGCGTCGTTTCGTGACAGTCGACGAAACATGGATCCACTGGTACACACCAGAGACCAAGGAACAGTCGAAACAGTGGACTTCACCCGGACGTGCTCCGAAGAAGTCGAAGACTGTCCCATCGGTCGGAAAGGTGATGGCCACCGTTTTCTGGGATTCACAAGGTGTGATCCACATCGACTACCTGGTGAAGGGCAAAACGGTCACACGGCTGTACTATGCCAAATTATTGGGCCGATTCGACGCCGAATTAAAGAAAAAATGGCCCCACTTGGCGAAGGAAAAAGTGCTCTTCCACCATGATAACGCACCGGCTCATACCTCCGCCCTCGCCACGGCCAAATTGGTCGAATTGGGCTACGAACTGCTGCCCCATCCACCGTATTCTCCAGATTTGGCCCCGTGCGACTTCTTTTTGTTTCCAAACTTGAAAAAGTCACTCGCAGAAGTGCAGAAATTTCAATCGAATGAGGAGGTCATCGCCGCCACGGAAGCCTACTTTGCAGACCTCGAGAAAAAGTATTTTGCAGACGGGTTAAAGAAGTTGGAGCATCGCTGGGTCAAGTGTATCGAGCTAAAAGGAGACTATATTGAAAAATAAATCGCCTTTTCTCCAAAATTTTTGTTTTTCTTTTGTAGGCTAAATACTTATCGGACCACCCTCGTCTTTACCCGAAAATAAATAAAATTTCGATAAAATAATCAGAATAACATTTAGGATCTTAAGCTTTCGAGAACGTCAGACAATGAACGTCTACTACGAACAATATGCATAGATCCGGAGAGCCCTGTTTTGGGTGACGGTTTCTTATTGATCAGGAGAAAGTGGTGACAGTGCAGCTGTCTTCCAGGAAGTGTATAAGGTGAATGATAGCATACCCCAAACCACGATTTGGAGAACAGAGCTCTACTTCATAACTACTACCTTCGAAATGATATCAATCATTACTGATCAGAGAACCTTGGCTTTACCAGGTTCAATGACGATTTCATATGCAATAATGCTGGAATGTTACTGGTAAAGGGGCTAATTCCGTGAACAGTCTTGTTTCAATTTAGTGGTGTTTAAAATAAAATAATATTTAACCAGTCGTAGATTTTAACTGCGCGTTTGGGCGAAGTGCTACCCATAGCTAGAATAGCTCAGTGGTCGAGTACCCGGTCCGGGAACCGAAAGTTCGTTGTTCGATCCCCAGTGGGGAAAAAGTTTATTTCCCGTTTTTTTTTCATTCCTTCCTGCTACTCCAATACATATACATTAGCAGTAGCAGGAAAAACATGTCTAAAGACGTCGGGGGAACACCCGTTCGTCTCACAGATTCAGAGTCGGATGATCAGCTAGATGGATCATCCGATTTCGCAACTCCGTCTGCCGTTCCAATGACTGACTTCATTAAAAGAAGACGTAGACTTAACCAGGGATCGAATTTGGTTAAGCGTCCCTCCCTCGCTACTTCGATTGAAAAGCTGCCAATCGAAGCGGGGGAAGCGGCGCCATCGACATCAAAAGCAGTAGCAAGAAATCATAAACAACAACAACAAAGATTCCCCCTGGATGTTGACGTTGCTTACCTTTCCGAGGGTAGGGAAGGTCGCTACACGGGGGGAAATAACCGCTTCTCTGCTCTTTCAAGTTTGGAGGCTGACGAGCAGAAACCAGAATGAGACGAGCGTCTTTCGTACGTCTTCCCCCGTGATACCCTGAAATTTTGAAAGAAGTTCAGGTTCGTAGCGACAAACCCCGTTACAAACGAGCTTCTATCCGTGAATACGTGTGAGCTCATTTCATTTTACCGCAGTGTACTCCCGCCACACACACTCTTGGAATTATAACAATGTGCGTGATTGTTTACAAATTTTTGACAGCACTTGAGGTACCCACGTGCTCGCCCGAGTTTCTAGGCAAACGTCGGCGGCCATTTTAAGTGGTACGTCTCATTGGTGGTTTCTGCTGACGAGGAGTGGAACGAACTCGAAGAGGAAGAGCGCCTATTACGTGCCAAATTAAAGGCCGTAGTAGATAGGCTGAACGAAATGCGGAAGAAGGGGGAAGAACAAGCAACAGCAAGCAAACCGGAGCCACTTCAACAACAACGGAAACAAAAGCCGACACAGCAACAACATCGACATCAAAAGCAGCAGCCGCAGCAAGAAAAGCAGCAACAACAACCGCAGCAACGGAAGCAGCAGAAACAACAACAGCCACAGAAACAGCAGCAGCAACAACAACAGCAACAAAAACAGCCGCAGCCACAGAAGCAGCAACAACAACAGCCGCAGCGTCAAAAGCAGCAGCAATAACAACAGCCTCAACAGAAGCAGCAACAACACAGCAGCAAGGAGAAGGTGCCACCCATCTGCACCCATACCACGGCCATACGCGAGACCATAGATTTATGTGAGTATGTCATTGGCGTAGGTAGTTTTGTATTTAAAGGTTTAGGCCAGAATCGCTATGCTATCCAGTGTAATACACCTCTTAAAGGAAACCACAACGGAATTCGTCTCCTTCACCCCCAAGGCCGAGAGGTTGCAGACGATGCTCCTCAAAGGCGTGTACTCGATTACGGACCCCGAGGAAATGCTCTCAGAGCTCAAAGTTTTCGAGAGCGATGACTCCAGTTCGTGGGTGTCAAGCCATTCACTACGGCGCGGGCCAAACGGGAGAAGCGGGTATTGCCCTTCTTCCTGGTGCAGCTTACACCAAGCTGGAGAGGCTAAGGGCGATTACTACCTCAGACAAGAATGCTGTTCATAGCAGCCAACTTGATTCCAGAGTGAAGGTAATCTGCTACATGGCCTTAATCAGGCCCATGGTTGCATATGGATGTCCCGTCTGGTTCAATGTGAGAGCCAGCTTAATGGAAAGGATTCGGGTGTTTGAGAGGCAATGTCTCAGGACTTGTCTTGGGCTACATCGGACACCCGAATCTGAGTACACGAAATTTTACCCGAACGAGGTCCTATATAATAGGGCTAGGATTGTACGGGTGGATAACTTTCTGATCAAACTGATTCGAAGCCACATCAACACTTTTGGTGGCTGGAGTGGACTTCGTCAGTGGTACCATCAGTTCATATAGCCTCTTCAAGGCAAAGCCCGCCAAACGCCAGTGGCAGGCTTATATAAGCTAGGGTAGGCTAGGGTAGGTTAGGATATGTTAGGGTAGGTTAGGTTAGGTTAAAGTAGGCTAGGGTGTTGGGTAGCTTCAGTTTAGCTCTAGGCAAAATATATTAAAAAAAAAAAAAAAATCGTAAACAGAAAAAGAAGATATATATATATGTATATGTAATATATATTTTGTATATATCTATATATACATATATATATATATTAATTAAGGTAGGTTAAGCTAGTTTTAGTTAGTATTAAGTTTTATAAAAAATCAAAATATAAATCGGATGCTAAGTTTTTCGAAAAATAAACATTTTCTTACCTAAACTATTTTCTTTTTCAAATTATTGTAGTCTTGTAGTCAAGCATTAGGTCGAAAGACGTAGTTTAAGTGGTTCTGTGTGTACTTTAGAGTGTCCGTATAGGGCCAGTAAGGTATTTTAAGTTTGTTAAGTTATTTAAGTTAGTTTTAAGCATTTTTGTCTAGCATAAGACAGCTCTAAATAAAAATTGTATAAAAATGAATTAAAAAAAAAAATGGCGCTCAACATAAGTGAATGAGAGAAGCTTGCCTCTGGCTCTCCGTGAGCTGTAACGCCATCTAAGAAGAAGAAGAAGAAGTGCTAGTATTGTTCCTGCTAGCCAATTAGAAGAAGAGTTCGTCTATCTTTTTAATAAAGTTGAGGAGCTGAGATGATCCCTCTAGGAGTCATGATTCTCAGATTGCAGCACACTCACATAGCATGTGCTTCATGCCATTGGGGATACTCTCTAGCTTTGTACAATCGTCGTCAACTAACGTTTCCAGCTTCCCACGTGGTTCATTTTCGAGGCTGGAATCACTCGAACGGAACTTACCAAACCAACTTCATATAGTACGTTCTTTTATCGCTACATCTTCAAATGCTTCATTAATTGTTGTAATAATATCAAAACACATATTGTTAAGCCCGCCATCTCTTGGTCAATATAACATTGAACATACATTTAAGTTTTGGCATCACCGCTGGATTAGTATAAGTAAGATACTTTGTAGGAATTTCCTTCTTCTTAATAAAACTGCCTTGGTCGCTGGACGTCCTGTTTTTTATTAGGTTATGGGCCCAGCACGTGTGAGAATTTAAATTAAAAAGTGGTTACTTTTTTCTTCTTTTTGTCTGCTAGTTAATCTGCAAATGTGCCAACATTTAAGGGACAAGAAAATTACGAGGATTCGGCCTTTGCTGTAGAAAATATGCTTGACCTAGAAGGCGTGCTGAAATGCGTGAAACCAGAAGCTGATCAAGTTCCAGATGCAGTGGAAGATGCAAAGACGAAAGCCAAGATTATTCTATATAGATCCATCGTTTTATGTTCATATAAAAAACCTGAGATCGGTTAAAAAGCTTATTCGATCACAATGGATTCTCGAGGAGAATCGGTTTATTACGTAATTTGATTTCTATTCGTTTAGAAAACTGTAACTAAATGAGCTACGTTACGCAAATAGTGGAGACGGTTCGATGACTTAGTGGCACAGGTTTCAATATAAACAACGAATAGTTCGTTGCTGCACGCCGGATTACCTGAAGAGTTTGCGCCTATGATAATGGCCTTAGAACATTCTGGGTTATCGATGTCGGCGGACGTCATAAAAATCAAATTGCTAGATTCGGAACCAGAGGTAAGCGGAAGCAGAGCAGAGAATGCATTTGTATGTAAGAGCAGTGGGAAGCGTGGCGTAATGAGGAGTGCAGAGCACAAGACATGTGGGATTCCCTACAACAATCTGGCCTGGAGAAAGCCAAATCACTGCTCGGAACATCTAAAGGCCCTGCCAACACGCAAAAGAAACCTGGTGGTGGACAGACGAAGCCAAAGCAGTGATACACGAAAAGAAAATGGCTTTCCAAGCTTGGTCAAAGTGCTCTTCTACTAATAGAGAGGAAAAAGCTCGCCGTGAAAAGGTATATAGATGTTGCAAAGGTATCGCGAAGAAAAAATGCGCCGAATTCAAAGCGAAAAGCATGGAAGGCCTCTATCAGGAGTTGGAAGAAATATCGTCTTCCGCGTCTGACAGGAACCAGGAGCTTCGACAAAACAATTTGAACAAAGGAGCAAATATCTTTAAGATAGCCGCCCAGAGAAGAAGAAATGCTCAGGAGTTTCGTTTCCCAAAGTTTATTAACAACTCCTTGTGGAAGACGAAAAAAATCTCCACAGATGGCGACAGTATTGCGGGGAACTTCTGAACGAACAGTTTCCCCGAGTGTACTTTCCAAGAGCCGCCCCGAATCATGCCGAAATATCCGACATCACAGTCGAATAGAAGCAGTTGGAAGCGCGGCAGTAAAGGCGATGCCGGTACAAGAGACAACGAATCACATGCATCAAGATCGAGCACTTAACACGTTAAATGCTATAGATGCAAGCAAACAGGGCATTACAAAAATGCTTAAAATCAATGTCCTAACAACGTTTATAACAACATCAGAAAAAGACAAACAAATGCGTTCAGTGCTGTGTGGGTGGGTGGTTCAGCCGAATGGATTGGAACGTAGATTCAGGTGCTGGCGTGTATTTAAATGCCAACGAATATTGGATCCCCAAGATATCGCACCAACCCTGTACACATGAGGTTAAAGTAGCCAATAAGTGTAGGATTCCCGTAGCATGCTCTGGCCATGTCAAAATTGAAACGGTTGTCAAAGGGCACCAACTTCGAACACGTTTTTTTTTTCAGTTTTTAATTCATTTTTATTTAAAGTTTCTTAGATCTATCTTATCCTAGACAAAAATCCTTAACTATCTTAACAATCTAGATATCTTACTGGCCCTAAGCGGACACTCTAAAATAAACGTAACAACTTAAATCTATGTCTTTCGACTACTATCAATTTACAATTAACATTATTAACTAATAACTAACTAATAATTATATAATAACTAACTTAAGCTAAGAAAAATGGTTTTGTTTTATTAATAAACTTAGCATATGATCATTTTTTTTAGGTATTATACATAAAACTTAAGCCTACCTTAACCTAACTAAACCTAACTTATTCTAGCTTAATTAAAATATGTATATATATATAAAAGTAAATACAAAAACGTGTTGTGTGCACCGATGCTAACAACAAATCTTTTCTGTCAGTCAGCTTATAATAAATGGTAACAAAGTCGTATTTAATAAGAGTGGTTGCCAAATTTATAATAAAACAAATGACCTGGTGACTACAACTACACTTGTTGATGATGTGTACAAATAAAACCTAAAAAGTGCTGATAATACCATTGCTGCCGCTGCAACGTTTCCTATAGTGTATGGTGATATATGGCACAGAAGGTTGGGTTATTACAATAGTGCTGATATGAATTCGATGAAAAGTGGTGCGGTTAGTGGTATATCGTACCCCGAATATGCTAGCTTCGGAAAGTTAAATTGCGAAGTGTGCTGTGAAGGAAAACAATTCAGGTTTCCATTTTCACACGTGTGGATTAGAAGTACAGAAGTCTTGGATATTATTTATGCAGAAGTCTGTAGTCCAATGGAAACGAAGTCCATCAATGGCTCAAAATATTTTCTTCTATTCGTAGATGACTTTAGCAGAATATTGTTTGTTTATTTCTTAAAATGCAAAACTGAAGTTTACGTACAAAAATTACGCAAAAAATTAACAAAACAGACAAATAAAAGTTTTGAGAACGGACAATGGTACCAAATTTTGTCTAAGGAGTTTGTCTTTGGAGTTTGAGAAATGCAGGAATAATTCATCAGAAGACCAATTCATATATTCCTGAATAGAACGGTAAGTACGAGAGGCTCAATCAAAAAATTTTTGGACAGAAGCAGTAAGTAAATCAATCAATCTGAAGAATAGATCAATCGCTACAGGACTGATACAAAAATCTCATTTCGAACTAGGGAATGGTTTCAAAGCAGACTTGAGTCATCTTCGAATATTCGGTAGTACAGTAATGGTGCATGTTCCAAAAGAGAAAAGGTTAAAGTGGGACAAGAAAGCAAAGAAGCGTACACTTTTGGGCTACTCAGATCAAGGGATACCAGATTTACAATCTAGCCACGTAATGGAAAATCGGGAGGATAACACAATTAATGTAAATGTGGAAAAGAAACAAGAAATGATAGAGGATAGGAGTTCAGTGACGGTAAAAAAGGGTGAAAACAGAGATATTGAAGTGAATCATGACACTAAAGAAGAGGACGAGTCTTGCGAGGAGAGCAACGAGGATACTGAAAAATTAGAAGGTTCAAAAACTAGCTCAAGAGTTAGGCGCAGACTTGAACGATATTGCACGCATGGCAGCTGTGAATGCAAACATTTTTCAAGGAGGAAATTTGATTTCGCTTAGTGAGGCTATGAATGGACCAGAAAAAAGTAATCGGTGTAATGCGATGAAAGAAGGGCTGATGTCTTTTGAAGAAAATAATGCTTGGGAGTTGGTGGACATGCCTAAAGAAGGAACAATAGTGCTTCACTCAAAAAACTGGTATAGATTTTTACGAAACTTTTTCACCTGTAGTTAGATGTTCAATTTTAAGATTGTTGTTTTCATTATCAGTTAAATTTCATTTGGATGTGACAACTGCTTTTTTGAACGGGCACCTTGAGAAGAATATTTTTGTCTACAATTCTAAAGGTTTTGAATGTCCAGATAACAGGTGTAAGAAAGTTTTAAAATTTAATAAGGCGATTGATGGCATATAATTAAAACTAGATCCGTGCGTATTTACAAAGATGAGGATCAAAATTAACACAATCGTAAAAATATACGCAGATGACTTCTTTATATTTTCAAATAATCAAACTGAAACAATAATTTACAAGGTGCACTTAGTTCAAAGTTCAAAAGATTTGGGACAGGCTAAACAATGTCTTGAATGAGAATGCAAATTAATAAGAAGCAAAATATAATTTTTTCTAGATCATAAAAAGCATAATATATAGATAAGTTATTAGTTAAATTTAACATGTCAGATTCTACAACACTTGAGACACTTATGGAGAGCAAATTAAATATGTCAAACACATTTATTGGAAGTTTAATGTTTTTAGTAATATGTTTAATATATACAGTATTGCATTGTATAATGACAATTAGAGCGCACAGAAGTTGTCGGTAAATCCAATGTTTCATAAAAGGACATCATTTTGTTAGAGAAACTGTTGCTAACAAATTATGAAAAATTAAAAAATTGAAAAAAAAATTTACCAACAGCTGACATGCCTGCTCATTTATTAACTAAGTGTTTAAATTCTGTGAAACATTATAACTTGATGGAAAAATTGGGCATTGTTTAAATATTATATTTTTATAGACATCAAAACACATATTGTTACGTCCGCCATCTCTTTGTCAATATGTATATTGTAACATTTAACATACTTTTAAGTTTTGAAATCCCCGCTGTATTAGTGTTAGTAAGATATTGTACTTTGTATGAATTTCCTTCACTCGACGTCCTTTTTTTTATTATTAATGTTCTACATTGCCAATCGTCGTATTTTCAGTTCATAAAGGAAGAGGATCGAATTTGAACTGCTGACAATATTTCTGCCTAGAAATTCAAGCCATGTACCAATTTACTTTATAAAAAAAGAAAATTTTGACGTTCTGGCTCAGAAACCATCGAGATCAGTTGTCAGAGCAATCTTTTGAAAACGGACTAGTTTGTACTCCCAATACTTTTAATATTTTTCGGAAGTTTTCTGAAGTTTTTGCTTATGCTTTTTTTTAACATCTTAATCGGACGTCTCATATTAATCCAATATATTACATATAACTCAGGCAATGTATATGTTTCAGCTTTCATGTTGACTGGTTTCACTTTTACATAAATTCATTCTTTCTTTTTAATTTTACACAATAAATTCGACATTATTTCGCATTCTATAACAGTATTTTTTAGTATCTATTTGGAAATCATTTCGCCTTTCTTTCTACTTTCACTATTATCACTTTTTTCCTGCTAACAGAGGACTCATTTCTGGTTTTATATGTTGGCGCAGCGGTTGCTTCCCCTGTACGTGGCAATGGACTCGTGTAAGTTTGTTCGATTCCTCATCTCGACTGCGGCTGAATGCATAGGAATGAACTTACTCTGTGATAAAATGGTAACGAGCTACCGAATATAATGGACCGTCCTAACTATAGTTATAACTATATAAGGGCTTCAATTTCACCTACACCTATGAGTCAAATAATGCTATTAAAAAAAAAATTACCCCCATTTTCATCTATGGTAATTCTTAATTTTCCTTAACCAAGAAGTATTTAAAATCCTTATGAACTGTTTTTTTTTGGAGATGATTGCTAAGACTTCGAAACACGTGAGAATAGGTCGGGGATATACATACGTGTATAAGTCTGGTGGATACATCAGATGAAGCAAGACACCATACTCCAAATCAGGAACGTTGACTGCAATATATGGTCTTGCATTATCATGCAGCAGCATGAGACCATGTCATGGACGGTCGTGGTGCGATGGTAATCATCACCGACTGTTGAGTGGAAGGTCTGTAGTTTAAGTCTGTCCATAGTCAATAACAATTCCTATACGGAAAACCTGGGGTGGAATCGGCTAAGGTGATAGATGATAGTCACTTTGGTGGCAGTCATTTGTGACTATCATCATATTTTGGTATCGGGTAAGATTATCACAAAAAAAGTTCAGAAAAGGAGCAATACTTGCTTTTTCGGAGTTGATGAAGGATAAGACAGTTGTCAAATGATCAAAAAAAAATATTCAAAAATTAAAAACAGAGCAATAAATGGAATTTGTTGCAAAATCATTGCTTTCTTCTATTTACAATAGAGTGTCTCTAAGAGCATTACGAATTTTCGCGGCTTCTCTGTTGGATGGTTGGAGGTTTCTTGCATATTAGATTGGTGGCTGAGATTGGTTCGTTGTTGGGGAAGGTCACTTTCAAATCACAGCAAATGTTGTGCAGCGCAACACAAACATGAATCTAAAACACAATCATTTAGTATAATTTTAACTGCGAAATTATTCCTACTTACATGTCATCTGCAAGCTCGTGAATGTTAGACGGATTTCTCAAATTCTTCTTCAGAATTCTGACTGCCATCACTGTCTCATTAACCTCTTCATCTTTGCTTGAAAATAGCTCCAAGCACGAAAATATATTTTTTATTTTACAAAACATACAAAAGAACAAAACAAAGTAACATCAAACGCACAAAACATATGCAAGTGATAGCTAAATAGCTGTCACCAGAAAACTGTCACAAAAATGTGACAATCACAGTGTCTGTCACCTAACACGATACCAAAACCGAGAATGTGACTGTCACTTATCACAAATCACCTGAACGGATTCCGCCCCTGTGCAACAACATCACTTGTGAATGAAAGATGAACAAAAAATGCTGACGAAGGCATAACACTCGCAGCATAACACTCGCAGAATAAGACTTCAAAATTCATACTCTGTGTGTGCATTTCCAATACAACACATTAATGGCATGGAAACAAAACAGTTACTGTGAACTACAACAAACGCGACAAATTCATTCGAATCTCTCGTCTTATCTAGAAAACCCGTCCCTGAAGAGCAATGAAGGAAAATCTTCGCCACAAACCATCTGCACCCCGTCCAAGTTGTGTGACAAACACCATAAGAGCATGCACACTTGAACCTGCACGAACCCTAAAAAAAAATCACTTCAATGACAACTGCGCAAAAAAACAAGATATTAAGGGATCTGATGATTTTGTTCTCACAATGCTAGTTAAAATATTTTCTGGAACCCTAAATAGACAATTTCGGAGACTGGAAAGGCAATCGACCGCGGTTATCTGCTTTGCATAGAGACAGTAAGGTAATTTTATTTAGTTAACAATTTAGTTAAATTAGAATTAAGTTTAAGAAATAAGAAATAAAAATGCTTGAAAAAAAAAAACAAAATAAGAAGGCTAAATTGACATCAAACTCCTCTACACAAACCAGGCGAAACTTGAGCTAAACATCTTAGCTACGCACTACGAAGAAATATTCACTAAAAAAAAAGAAAATGTTACTACACAACTTCCAAAGTTGCTCAGATAACTCCAATACCAAAACCTGGTAAAGAAATAACCTCATCCTACAAATCAATAAGCTTACTACCCACATTAGAAAAAATATTCGAAAAACTCGTTTATTGTCGACTACAGCCAATACTAAACTATACCAGACCATCTATTCTGCTTCCGCAGAATAGGGTAGTTAACAAAATCGCAACTGACCTATAGAAAAAAAGATTCTGCAGGGTGTTTCTTGTCGCAGCAAAGGTATTCGACAAAGTTTGGCACAAAGGACTGCTATACAGATTCTATAACCTACTTCCTGTGGACCATCAGCAAATAATTAAAAGTTACCTAAGTGAACGACACTTTTTCGTGATATATAATGAAAAACAATCAAATCTACTGGAGGCGAATGCTGGAATATTCAGGGATCTGTACTGGGATCACTACGATATGTCTTCTACACTGCTGACATGCCTATACTGAATGGACCCGCTGACAACTCGATACTGTTGATATCCGACGAAAATCTAGACGCGGCATCTTCTCAAACTCAATGACTATTAGATAGAACAATACAATGGTTTGACGACTGGGGTACACAAATTAGCGAAGATAAAACTCAACAAGTAATATTCACACCAATAAAAATAAAGAACAAAATTATACCAACCAATCATGTGGCCAAATACTTTGGTATGCACCAGGACGATAAACAAGCTGACTTGAAAATGTCAAGTACAAAAGAAAAGGAACCAAATAAAACTAAAATATAGGGAACTGCTCTGGCTCCTAGAAAAAAAAAACTCTAAATGATCGACAAATAACAAGCTTAATTTGTACAAGTCTATCATCAAACCTATCTGGACATACGGGATACAACCGTATGGGAACATCAAAGAAGACAAACATCGCCATAATACAAAGACAACAATCGAAAATTATCCGAACCATAGGAAATGCAAACTGATACATACCTAACATCGACATCCATCGCGACCTTAAGATGCCAACGGTGGAAGAAGAGATCCAACACATAACCCGGAGACATCACATAAAAATTGCAACTCACCCTAACAATGAAGTAAATTCTTTAATAATACAACAAATATGCTGAAAACGACGACTAATGAGAACCAGAACCATGATAAGAGGGACCATAGTGCCAATAACTTTAAAATCATATAAATCTAAACAATACGCTAGAAAAATTAGAAAACAAATTCGACTTTATATTAGATTCACACTTACTATTTACTAGTTCCACGTCGGTTATATATATGTATATATAATAAAAACGAAAAGCATTAAGGACGATCAATATCAAGAGATCAAGAATTTCCTGTGGGAATCTGACCACTAACATCAACATTATTGCATAATTAGCGAAATTCAACCTAACAAAGAATCAAAATAATAAAACCAGCACCATTTTGTTCACATCCGCACTGTCGGATGTAAATGGAAAAGAGGAGCATTAAATATAGCTGACATAATAAAAATCGATAAGTTCGGCTTTGAAACTACTATAAATATAATGAAACGTGATCAAGCCGCGATTGCAACTCAGTTTGAAATACCCATATTTAAGAAAGTTTTAGTATTATAATGGCATAGTGAAGGCATGACATGGCGAAAGGTTGTCCTAAATATTTACGTTGTTAGTACTATTCATAAATACCACATCTAATCTTCAACGAATCCAAAGTAGCCACCTGAGCCTTTGAATAAGGGTAAACATCGATCATATCAGTCGGAAATGTACTCGTAGTCGTAGTCGTACTCGTTAAACCGTCCACCTATCCCCTTCATTTTTTTATAATCAGCCTGCATCGGGATCTAACAAGGGGAAACGGATTTGCCTCATTTTTTGTATAATGAAAGTACACCATGTGGGTATACCATCAGTGAAATAGTAACATGCAACGCTCAGAAATAAGCGAGAAAATCGCGCTTAAAGTTTTGCGCAACGCTTTATGAATAAGTTACGTTAAACTGCTGTAAAGCATGTTGTGACGTATGTAGGTGGTAACGCTCCCGACTCGTGATCTCGCTCGCTCGGGTTCGAAGCCTTCCTTATTGTTTTTTTTTGTTCATCTTGACTTTAGTCCTGCTCATTCATTGGGTATTCGTATTATTGTGGCAGTCGGGTACAACTTAAGTCTGTAATCGGACGTACCTCGACACCATCAATACAACAGCAGTTGCTGTTGTTTGGATTGTCGTTCCCCATGCTATAATGCATGTATGGTATTAAGGTTCCCGCCTAAAAAATAATATTTTTATTCGGAATGCAATTGTAAGTGTTGAAAGAGTGTCTCAAGCTCTGTAATGGTTCGGGGTTCCATCCGTTCCATCCGTCTCCAACATCTGAAACTTCCGTACGAGCTCTTTATACGAGTTATCTCCCAGTACTCTAAACAACAATCCATTTGTATGCTCCCACAGTAAAAAAAAAATTTAAAATGAGTAAAAAATTTAATAAAAAGGTCAGGTCACTTGTTTAATTAGTAGCCTACCTTCCTATTACGTTTTCTTATAAACTTATGAATAAGAATACTTTAGAACTTTCGGCTTATTACAAAATGAAGTAGTGGTATTAGTTTAACAGTTTTTTTTTATGGATTTTTTGCATTTACCAGCGGCTTTCTTGCTAATCCCAAAGATCAGAAGAACTTAAATGCTCATATGATCGTTGATCAATGGATTTGATCCTCTGAAATGGATTTTAATTTAATTTCTGATACATTGTTCTTGATTTAAGTTAGGTTAAGAAGCATATAACTCCAAGTATTCCCCTTCGCCAGCCACAAGGTTTTTCCTGTCTTCTGGACAGCATACATGTTGCGAGTATGAAAAACTGCTCGTCTCTTCAGGCAAACCATGCGCTTTTAATCGGAATAAGTGGTAGTTTGAAGGGGCGAGCTAGTTGCCGGCTAAGGTCGGACAACCCATTTTATCACTTTGTTGTATCTGTGGCTATTGTACCTCCAAGGGTAAGGCGCATCAATTCTGCAGAGCCGAACCTTCAAACGCCTTTTCCGACAATGGTAGCAAATGTTGATAAGCCTTACTTTAGTTTAGATACCAAGCTTTTATGCCGCATGAAGTCGAGGCTTGGGATACATCAGTTTATGTTTAAGAGGTTTTTCAATTATTCTTGTCATACAATGTATGGATTTTGTACAAAATGTATCGGAAAAGTTTGGTAAAAATGTATCACAGATATTGCTACAAGACATTAATATTCTTCAAAGTACATTTCCCGAGCGACGAATCGCTTTTGCCATTGGACTTGCTATGGTTCGAAGGCTTCCTGGCAAGAAATTTCCGAAGGAATTTATGGATACGCGTGCAAGTTTGCGATATTTGTGAGAACGAGTAGTTAGCGCAGAGACTTTCTAGGTTCACCTGTGATTAAGTTAAGTTCGATCGATTAGTTAATAAATGGATTAACAATATCGAAGTTATAATAAAAAAAAAGTTTTTTTCCGTCGGCCATCCCATTCTGCAAGTAGCATGATAACTCCCACCATATATGTACATATGCGCTTTCCGAAGGGACCTTTTCTTATGTTCCACATGCCTTAATTTCTTAATTTTCAAATACTCCGTTTTAGGAACTAACGCACGTACGGAGTATCTTCCGACGATGCATGTTGAATGACTTCTAAAAACGTTCGTCTTCTAACTAGATCGGAAGTGGATCGGAGCGGTATCCTCCATTCGGCATTTTCGTTAATGTCTATGTCCCCAGATTGTTTTGTTTGCCCATTAACTCTAGTTTCTTAATTAAAGTTGCCTCTACGACATCAGATATATCCATTTTTATGTCAAACAGAAATATAAATTACCTTCCGTTACCACATCATCTAAGAAGATGTCATTCTGATAAAATAGGCAAAGATTTAAAATATCTTCAAACATTGAAGGAAAAATATGAACAGAACCCCACGGTGCACAGTATGCTCGCGTCAATGTTTCAAAGTAAAGATGATAGCTTGCGGTCATCTTACAATATCTCAGTGCTTATAGCGAAATCTGGAAAGCCGCACACCATCGGAAAAAATTAATTTTATCCGCCATTGAAGAGTTAAAACCTAAACTGTTCTGCACAAACCTCCATTTGAGGTACACAAAAGAATTCCTTTGAGACCCACTGTTCAACGACGAATTGATGAAATGAGCTCTGATATTGAAAGCTTCTTGTGTAATTATCTGCAAACAACTCATTTTTCTATTCAACTGGACGAGTCAATTTTACCTCGTAATGAAGGATTATTTTGGCATATGTTCGATTTGTTATGGATGAAGAAATCCATGAAGAGCTGGTATTCGCGAAAACTTTAGAGGCTGATACTAAGGGCGAATCAATATTTAATGTCCTGACCGCTTTTTTTTAAGGAAAAATCGATTCCATTTACAAACATCACTTCGGTGGCACCAGATGGTGCTCCTGCCATGTTCGGGCGATATCGTGGGTTTATAAGCCATCTTAAAAGAATTATACCAGAAGTAACTGCAATTCAATCTGTCATCCATCGATAACACCTAGTAGCGAAAAACGTAAGTGATAGACTGCACCAATCGCTTCAATTTGTGATTAAAGCAGTTAATAAAATAAGAAGCAATGCGCAGAAGCAATGAATACCCGATTGTTTGCACAATTGTGCGACGAAAATGATGAAGATTTCCAACGATTACTCTTAAATACTGAAGTACGCTGGTTGTCGAAAGGTGCATGCTTAACAAGATTTTACTCACTTTTTGAATCAGTCTTAGAGTTTCTGGAAAGTAAGCATCCAGATTTAAAAGAAATCCTGATCAAATTGAAAGCAGACATCGCTTATTTGACAGTTTTGTTCAAAAAATGACATTAACTTGTAGTTACAAGGGGACAGCCTAAATTTAATTAAAACAAAGGGTGTAATGTCTTGGAAATTTGAATTTTATGAAGCAAAATATTAGTCGCCGCGAATTCTTCCAGTTTCCAAATTTATAATAGGCAGAACGTCTTGACGTGAATATTCAGACATATGTACCTTCAGCATTTAAATGTCTTGCATGATGACTTCAAAAACATTTTTGAAGATATTCTCACGATCGAAATACCAACATGGATCCTAAATCAATTTGATAAAACGGAAGTGTCGAATGTGGTATTACAAGAGGAGCTACTCGAGCTTAACATCAATGAGGAGCTGAAGGTGAAATTTAAAAAAACATTTTGGCTGCAGGCTGTGGGAAATTGCGAGGAAATTTTGATAGGACTTCTTCGTCATACCTTGTTGAAAAAAGTTTTAGTGTCGTTACGGATATTCCTGCGGATATTCCTTACAAATCTAAAGCCGAATACTGATAATTTGATGTCAATCCACCAAGTACATCGCACCTATTAAAATTATTATTTTTTTTTTTCAATTTTTAATTTGTATCGTTGAAGTTACGATGAGTTATTAATGTTTAATTTTAGCTCTATGAAGTCTGTAATCGTATTATTTTAATAAATAGAACATAAGAAAATATACTAGTTTTCTTCTTGTTTTTACCACTCCGAATTTAAGGTTGGAACTCAGCCACGATGCAAATTTCCATCGTTAGATTAAATCTTCACATTTTTTTTTACGAGTTTTGGGAATATGGTAAAAATGAAGCAGCAGGGGATCCAGCGAAATCAGGTTAATTTTGAAAGTGGTCTATGAGAAAAAAAAGTTTGGGAACCTCTGATCTAGATAAATGTCCAGATGATAACTGAAATCGTTGAAAATGTTAACGATACGCGTAAGAAGTTCGTTTGTAACATAATTAGTCCTATGATATTCAACAAAAAGAAGAAGTCTAATTCTCAAAGGAACATAAAGTCGTCATGTGTAGTAGGATATCGTGTGTGATAAAATAGCAGATTTCTAGCAAATATTATATCATGAAAAGTACGTCTAGTTTTAAAAATCTTGCTTTATGGTTGCGGCAAAAATTCCAAAGCATTTTACGAAAAATAAATCTTGTGAAACGCTCAATTCTATCGCAATTAATACAGAGATAAGTATTCCAAAGGACAAATGCGTTCTTAAGATTAGTTCTAACAGGTGTATTCTGACAGGAGAATAGATCACAGAGAACCCTTTACTATTCCTCTTGTTGAAACTCATAATATAAACAAAGTTGAAAAGAAAAGTAAAAGTAAGTAGATTTTCGCTAGAAACTAGAATACGGTTTTTATGTGTTTCAAATGAGAATGTGAAGTCCAACACAACACCTAAACCTTTAACATCGGTAACCCGTGTTAGTGGCTTAGAACTTAGAATAATCAAAGTCAATTATGGAGATGGATTTAGAAATGTATATGAAGTTGCATTTGCTTATATTTAATTTTAAGACATTAGTGCTACTGACATTATTTACTTCTAATTGTAGCAATTGGCATTCCCTTATATGTGAAATAAACAATAAACACTATCCATGTTTAAATTCTTGTAAGATATCACGAATAAAAATTACCAAAAGAAATGGGCTCATATGGCTCCCGAGAACTGCAAGTTCTGCAACTAACGATTAATTTGAGAATAAAAGCAGTAGACTCAAGCTTATAGATTAACCAACCATAATTTTCTGAATTAAACGCCTTGCTAAAACCAGTACAAATAATGTCGAATGGGTTCCTAGGCTTTATATGTTTTGACACAAAATATGAAAATAATGCCAAATTTGAGGTAGTGGAACAATCTAAGACAAAGCCATTCTCTTCATCCGGCAGATATTCTTTAATAAAATATTCGATTGTAGCTGATATGTTGCTTTCAAATAATTTAGAAATTGCTGAAAGCTCACAAATTCTCCTGTCCTTCTCATCATTTCTTTAAGTTCCAGGTTTATGAATGGGAACCAAGAACGATATCTTCCAAACGTCGATAAATTAAAATTAATTTGCAATAAAAAGTTATCATTCGATGTCCATTCGATATGTTTTCGGATAAAATTTTCAATTTAAAGATCATAAAAAAATTAAAAAAAAAACTTTTATTACTCGCATCTGCCGTATATGGTATACGTTCAGATACAAAGCCGACGGAACCAAATTACTTTTGACTTCGAAATATACTAACTTTCATGTTTTCGAGATATTGTTGTGGAAATAAAAAACACTCTTTACGATGGAATAAACCCACGACCCTGTTATTTTCATATTCTCTACTCACTTCCTATCTAACTTAGCTTAAATGCATATGCATCATAACTGTTAGCGTTGGCGATTTCTTACATTGCTGCTATACCAAGTTAATGTGTACATAGTACTTTTAACTTTTTTATATTGAACCCTTCTATTACTTTAAATAGAAAATACATAACAACAATAACCATTTCGAAACTTTATAAAAACATTATGTCACCGTTGCACACCAGTTTCTTAATGTTTTTCTTCCAGGCTGAAGCTTTAATATTATATTTTATAGTTTAAAATATTTTTAATCGCATTAAGAGCCACAAAAAATCATCTTTTAAATTCGGGAACATATTTAAAGTAGATACATGCGTTGAAAATTATTTTAGCATCATTTGTTAACGGGACTATATATCACAAGGTATTAATGTGAAGCGGATAAAAATTATTTACATTTCAAACTTGATGTTAAAGCATCAGTGAATTGTGTTACACCTCTTAAAAACATTTTTGTTTTTGTCGTGCAGATTAGTTACAAAACGAAATGAAAGAAATAGATACACGAATTATACACCGCAAGATAAATTCATTGACACAACACTATGCACACGGTGTCGTTCACCAGAGATTTAATTTGCTTCATGTTTACTTCAAGTAAAGAAAACCTTTATACTTGAAATGAATTTGATTGGTTACAGCAGTATTTTAGGGGTGGATCTACGGCAGCAGAGGCGTATCTCTTGTACTAAATAAACTGTGATGTGTGCATCTACCACCATTTCGGATGCCCATCAACCAAGCGCAAGAATCTTTTACCCTAGAACCGTCAAAACAATGTACATAATGTAGCTAGTTATGAGTTCACTTTTATTATACACGCTAGCAACACAATTTTTTTTTATTGGCTACGGATATACGAGTACCAATAATTTATTGTGTATTAATTCAACGTACATTTTCACAAAATTCGTTTGCTATTAGAAGATACCTCTTAAAGCATTATCAAAATTTAAATTTAATGTTCATTCAATCAAAAGTTATTCTCGAATAAACGTTAAGCAATTCAATTTGTCTATCTTTTTCTTAAAAATTGTCCGCCATAAATTAGATGCATACTTAGTTGAAATATTTTTAAAACAGTTCTATTTTAAATTAAAAGTAATTAACGTTTCAGTGCAAGGTGCAAATGTATTTTTTTTTAGAAATTGTAATTGCAAGAAATAAAAAAAGCAAGTCACAAAACGGTGATTATATCTGTTTACTATAATTCTCGGGCATTCCCATATTATGTTGTATATATTGCTGGCGTTACTACACATTGTTGTCTAAAATTAAAAGCGATATTGTGAAGGAGAAGCGTTTCCTGGTCGCGGTCTCATACTGCTACATGTCGTCTCGGTCAAAAAAAGGGGACCATACCTTCAATGACCATTTCAGGCACAGCCCATATTGCTTTTATTTAGACCTCAGTAAAATAATGAGTATCTGGAGTTTTTTTTGTTATTTATTTTCTGTTCATCTAAACTTAATTAAATGTTCGCACATCAAAATGATCTGATGCTAAGTTTTTTTAAAAATATCACTTTAATACATTTGATGATTTTTTCGCTCAAGTCTTAAGTATCTTAACCTTAAGGAAAAACCAGTCAATATCGTCTGTTAACATAATCCATCTACCAAAACAAAAGCAACTCCAGCCCAAAAACCGTACCAAACTTGCATTCGTTTTGAATGGAGAAGTTCTACTGTCTTTATTGGGTTCCTTGAAGTGACGATTTTTTGTTTGTTTACTTGCGTAGACAAATGGAAATGAACCTCATAATTTTTGTTTTTGTTTTTTTAAAGTTAATTAAAAACCTAGATTCATCTTCTTGTTCTTATCCTAAAGCTTAACCTATCCTTAGATGCTAATTCTAGTCTTAAATATAATCAGGTTGACTAGCACTCGTGTGTTGCGGTCCAAGTTGTCTCCCTCCTGACCGCGTCTTTCAGCTACTGTTCTTCGCCATCTCGCTTATTCTGCTAGATCTCCTAGTTAACCCTAATCTAACTAACGAACTAAGGAATGAGGACGATTTCGCCGTAGTAACGCACCGCTGTAGGAATCGTTTTCACCCGACGGCCACCAATATTTGACGTTCTGTTAAGCAACATCAGCGAAATTGCAGTCAGCCAATGTGATACTAAAAACAAATGAGGTCACGAGCACCGTCAACGTACCTGTCGCGGATTATAAAATAACTTATAAATATTTGTTATATTATAGATATTATATGTACAATATAAGTTAAATATATTTATATTTATTATGTTTAAAAAAATAATTTTTATTTTGGAGTCGAGCTCCGATTATTTTGAACATACAATTGACACTGAATTAATACTAGAAAACTAATTCTAACTTAACCTACTAGTGGGATACGTGCAGGAATGTGGGATAGGAAGGAAAAGCAAAGGCATCGGGTGACGAGTGCACGGCGTGGAAACTGCATCTCAGGTGCTTCTCGGGCTGAGCCGGTGTCAGGTGGAGTTGCACTCGGTTGGTGCCGTGTGGAGTCTGACCGGATGTCGTGTGGCGTATTGTAACTTATGTTACCTTAACTTATATTATAGATATTTGTGAACTAAACAGCTGCAGTATACAAACAGATAAGCAGCGCTATACTCCGCAAGAGAATGGAATAATTGTGTCGATTTTTTTGACCAATAATAATTCGGTGATGTTAGGTTAGGTTAGGTTAGAGAAGGGGAGTGTGATGGTTAGACATCACTTCCACTCGGAGGCCAAGAGGCCCATTGTGATTCCCTTCGTTTGTGTGGGTACACATAAAATTAACCTGTCCTATCACGTGGTGGCTGAAACCACCCCGTGCTCTTGATAAATCTTAGAAGATCCGATATATCTGCATTAGCCACGTCCGCAATCTCTGTAAAGAATCTTTGGCCTAGCGACACTAGGCGTCGATTCTTCCTCATCGCCGCAGCTCCGGCAGAGATCGCTGGATCCTGAGTCCCATTTCCGGAGCATTGCTCCAATGGGACAGTGTCCTGTGATCACTCCGACGAGCATACGGATCGAGTTATGGTCCAGCGCCAGGAGCTTCTTTGTTTTTCCGACGTTGAGCTCTGGCCACGATGATCTTGTCGTGTAGCTGTCGTTTTTTGTAAGCCAAGACGAGTTGGCCTCTTTGATGATTGTGTCGTTTATGATCCGGTATAATGCGCTGATCGGTGGTTGTAATGACGTGTCCGCTTCGCTGATGTCCATTTCAGAACCTTGCCTGGCCAGTTCGTCTGCTCTTTCGTTCCCTGCGATTGAGCTGTGGCCCGGGACCCAGCAGAGTTTAACTTTATGGTGTCTGATGGACTTCAGTGAGTCGCGACATTTCTTGACAGCCTTTGATCTCGTTATACAGGATTCTATTGACTTCAATGCAGCCAGGCTGTCTACGAAGATGGTGATATCAGATGGTGGGATATCGGCTACCTGTAGGTGTTTGGCTGCTTTCTCTATTGCCAGGATTTCTGCTTGAAACACGCTGCACAGATCAGGGAGTCTGAATGATTCCTGTTTGTGGAGGGTATCAGAGTAGAACCCGGCCCCAGTGCCTGTGTCCATTTTCGATCCGTCGGTGAAGAGGGTGATGGTCGTTGATTACGGCGTTTGATAGCCACTCTTCTCTGTCGGGGAAAAGGATAGGTATACTGAGAGAGAAGTCATTTTGGGGGGGAATATAGTCGGTCGTAGCTGCGAGGCTACTAAAACCATGTTTCCTTCCCAGGTCGTCTATTATCTTAAGTATGGCCGCATGTCCATAGTTGGCTTGCTTCCACAGAGAGGACTCTCTTAGTCTGAGAGCGCTCTTTGCAGCGTAGCCTTTTATGAATAGATCCAGGGGGAGGAGATGAAGAATCATGTCCAACCCTGCTTGCGGCGTGCTTCTCATAGCTCCCGTTGTACAAACAGCGGCTGACCTTTGTACTTTGTTGAGCATGTTCATATAGCTTTTTGTGCTGCTAGCAGTCCACCAGACTAGGGCCCCATAAGTTAAAATGGGTCTGATAATTGCTGTGTACATCCAATGAATGATGTACGGTTGCAAGCCCCATCTTTTTCCGAAGGTCTTTTTGCATGCATAAAAAGCGTTCAATCCTTTTTTCATCCTTTCCTACAGGTTCCTTTTCCAGGAGAGCTTTGAGTCAAGAATGATGCCTAGATATTTTTAAGCAATTGGAAAAAATGCTTACGAGATGGGTACAGTGTGGATCTGTGTTTTTTGAAGCATCGCTGGCAAGATATCGTCCGGGCCCGGAGATTTAAAGGGTTTGAACGAATTTATTGCCCATGATACTTTATCCGCTGTGATAATCTTGTTTATCACTTCTTCGGTTGTGTGAACCGTAGGAACCGTCGTCTCGAAGGAGACTGTGGTTTCATTCGGTGATGTTAGCGCAGTGTGAATTTCGACGACGATTTCCTAATCTTGTCGCACCAACTAAGCAAACATTCCAGCGCTTAGCTCCTCGACTCGAATAGACTGGAGCCGCAGGGCGTGGCCGCCACCGGACTGGTCTTTGGGCCGAGAATATAGCGGACGGCTGCCGATGTCGCTGAGAACAAAAAAAAAAAAAACATTAACCAGACGACGGCCCACGCAATTGGGCATTATCAGATGAACCCTACAGCGAATTTTAGTGACAGATTTACACATGTTCCCGTACAAAGTGCAAACAGTGCATCATTTAATGCCTGCGTGTGAATACTGTCAAACCATCCTTAATCTCAACAACGAAAAAGATGTTTTTGTTTCAAAAATCATCATAAGCGACGAGGCGCATTTCCACTTAAGCGGTTACGTCAATAAGCAAAATCTTCGTTTCTTGGGCACTGAAAATCCGCGTGTGATGCACGAGGAGTCATCCACACAAAGCAACTGTGTGGTGCGACGTTTACGCGGGAGGAGTGATCGAGACGTATTATTTTAGGACGCCATCGGCAATACGGTCACTGCCCCGGCGAACGCTACAGGGCCATGATAAACGATTTCTTACTGCCGGAATTGGATGAGCGGGGTTGGTGAATATGTGGTTGCAACAAGACGGTGCAGCCGCACATCCAGCCCGAGCCACAATGGATATTGTGAAGGAGAAGCGGTTCCTGGTCGCCTAATCTAGCGTTTTGACGTTGGCATGGCCAGCAAGATCGCCTGATTTTGCCATCCCAGACTTCTTTCTTCGGAACTACTTGAAGTCGCGGGCTTAGCCTCAGACAATCGTTACCCTTAAGGAGAACATTCGACATCATGCAAAACATCATTCGACATCTTGCGGAGTCATAGAAAATAATAAAGCAAAAATGATAAAACGCTTACAAATTTGTATCAACATTTGCGGCAGCCACTTGACGGATATCATATTTTAACAGAAAAAACTGAAAGGCCCAAATAAAGATTTCAATTACTCAAAATTATTATTTTTTATTTAGTAAAACAGTAATCCAAAAACAAAATTAGATGATTAATTTTATATATTCTTTAAATATAAGATGTTTATATTTCTTCATTTAAGGACAAAATCATTAATACCGAGTTGTTTCCCCTTTAGCGCTAATAACCGCTTTTATTCGAAAAAGCATCGAGTTTACTAGAAGTTCAATAATATCCCGTGTTATTTCAGTATACATATACAATGTATATATGTTTTTTGTTGTGGCGGAAATTTTACAATCTTTGTCAGATACAATGTTAATTTTATAGAGATATTGTTCTGTGGCTTACTACTATAATATTAATACATTGAAATTAAGTAAATATATTGAATACAGTTATGGTGTGAAGGAAAAGCCACTAAAACCTTCATTTAAAATTAAATACCTGGTTTCGCTGGTGGGAAAAGAGAAGAGGAAACGATCTTGATTTCGAGGACCTAGTTGTCTTGATAATAGAGAAATAGATGAATAAATATTTTCAGTATTGTAGAACTTTATTTAGTCTTTAGCCAGAGTGTAAGGCTGACGTTCAGCCACCTTATTTACATGCCACGAGTGTTCAATTGGATTGAAATCGGGCGAATTCATTCTGCATGTTATTAATTAATTAGCTGAAAATGATTGAAAGACTGTAATTACTTCTTTATTTATTATTTATAAAATAGAAATTTATAAGTTAGTTTATAATAGTCTACTTACTGATTTGGCTCAGTAACAAGGTGCAGAATGGCTGGTATCAAAAACTCCCTTGTTAATTGTTCATATCTATGATCAGTCATAGATTCATTAAGAAACTGCAAAACGGTCAAAACGTATAAACCATTTGCTTTGGGGAAATTTCACTCTTTTGACTATGCACTCGTCGTTACACGTTTTCCCTGCTGACGATCGAACGTATGGCAAATCGTCGACTAACAACAAATTAAATTTACTACTAATTTTCACCCACGCCAATGAGCTTTCATAGCTAGTCTTCTACGTATCATTACGGAGTTTAAATCAGTTTGATGAAATTCACACAGCTCTGCTCTTTTATGAACATGGCAATTAAATCAATCTTTCATGTTATCTACTCGTAATTCTTTGTAGTACACTGTCCGTCTTCTAGGTTGATTTGCGTTTTCATCCTGAGCCTTTTTTCCTATTCAATGGATCTAAATTTTCTTTTTTTCTTTATTAGTCGCCCGATGGTTGAATGAGATCATCTTATTTCAACCGCAATTTTACGAAAAGACAACCCTCCGTCAACCAAGTAAATATTTTAACTTTTTCATCTCTCGTCAGTTGCTGATATTTACCGGAGATTTCACTTCTATTTATATACTTATCACAATCACAACTCAATTCAAACAGATTTTTTTTGCACGAAGCAAAATGTCGTTGAGAGAAACACCGCTCATAGCATTCACACGTTAATTTCCAATGTTGACATGTCTGAAACGTTTAAATTCACTATAAATCTGAAACAAAGACCGAAATTATGACCAATAATTGCTTTTGTGATGATTGATAGCTCAAAAATAGCGCTAAATACACAACTCTTGTAGAACGACTCTTTATAAATATACCGTATTTTATTTGTTAGCCCCATATACATTATTCGCGCAAAATATGAAATCTTTTTAATTAAGTATTTGTTTATTTTTAGTAAAAAGTATACCTTTAGTAATAAGTATCCTGTATATATGTACATATTATATGTACATTGATATGATTTCTTACGACTGAACCTGTTATATTAAAATCGATACAACAGGTGTGCAACGTTGACAGCAGCGTTCAGCTGCGCACACAGCTAGTCGGATGGATTGACAATGGTTCGTGTATGGGAAATGGGGAGATTCAGGGCGCAACCTAGTTAACTTAAAACCACGAAAAAGAAAACATGTTTTTTTTTTTCACAAAAATATGTGCATACATTTTCTTTTCTTTTTTCGCTTACTTTGGGGAAGACGGGTTGCCCACGATCCTCTATGCAGGTAAGAATGTTGCGTAAAGGTTTCAAAAAGATGTAAAGAGGAAGATTCTGGTAATACAGGGTGTCCCACGAGCAGTGTGCCAAAATGGTAGAACGTGTAGGTGTGGTCAAGACAAGAAAAAAATCGTCTATTCCCCCCCGTTTAGCCGGGTGGGGCAATTTTCTAAAAAAATTGACTTAATTTGGAAAAAAAAAATTAAAAATCAACAGTTACATCCACAATGCCGTGATATACTTTTTTTGTAAAGCCACAAACCTCTTCTTTCATATTGTCTTTAAACGAAGCTGTTTTAAGGAACAGTTGTTGAGAAATTAATTTTCAAACTCAAAATATTGAAAAAAAAATTAAAAAAAAAAATTTCGAACTATTTTTTTTCAAAATTGTATGTAATTAAGTACTAATTTTTTTTCAAAAATTAAATTCTCTAATTAATTTTTAGTTAAAAACAGAAAACCGGATGCAAAAATGTCTTATAGTTTTTGAAAATTTAAAAAAAACCCGAACCATTTTTTTGTAAGAAAAACCTTTTTTTTTTATTTTAACGCGGCTGGACTTGTAGGCAAATTAATGTATGAAACATTTACCTCTTTTTTATTATTTTTAAAAAATTCGGAGTTTTATGAGGATACAATAAAGTGACAGAATTGGAATAACCCTGGATTAATCCTTTTTTTCATTGATAACGCCTGAAAACTGACCTGCCAATTTCGTCTGGGTCCGCCTGCCGCCGATGGGTTCTACCCGACCTTAAGACAATAAAACCGCAATTTTTCTTTATTGGAAAACAAAATATTTGCAACCCGAACGTAAATAAAAGGCATCGCATTTTTAATAAAAAACCATTTCCAATTTGGATGTTAACTCATCAACACATTACGATGTCAAACTCATACTCTCGAGAAGAATTAACGGACATGCACTTCTGCTACGGTTTAGCTAATGGTCGAGATCGTGAAGCCGAAAGACTCTACGCTGAAAGATATCTCAATCGGAGGTGTCCCAGTCGTAGCATATTTTCAAGAATCTACCGACGTCTGCGAGAGCACGGAGTGCTAGAGCATCGAAGAAGCGAAAGATCAGTTACAGATGGATCAGGAATCTTAGATGAAGAATTTTGGATTTGGTCCGACGTAATCCCTCCCTTAGTACAAGGAGGATAGCTATTATGCTTGGAGTGCCCAAATCTAGAGTATGGAGAGTGCTTCATACCGAAAACTTACACCCGTACTCATTACTGCTTCGAGATAAAACTGAACGAAACTATTTTGCAAGGATATTCTGGACGGATGAAGCACAGTTTACCAGAGATGGGGTTACTAACTTTCACAATTTGCATCATTGGAGTAGCACCAATCCACACAACAAAAAACAAAATAAATCACAACACCGCTTTAGCTGTAATGTTTGGCTTGGTATTGTTGGACAAACTGTAATCGGGCCCTGGTTTTTGAATGTCGTTATTAATGGAGAATCATACCTGCAGTTCCTACGAGACCTTTTGCCCGATTTGATGGACAACGTTCCTTTGGCCATAGCAGATAATTTAATCTACAAGCAAGATGGAGCACCAGCACACTACAGCTTACGGGTTAGAAACTGGCTGGATGATCATTTTAGCACTAGAACTACCAGGATTTGTTCTATACCTATTTCTACCAACCGGTTTGGTGTGTAGTTGCAAATATATTAAAATATTCAAATTTCAAAATAATTTTATAAGATTAATTGTTTTTTTAAGAAAATTAAAATATATTAAGTGAATTTGCATCTCGCTTTTGTTGGGAATAGTTGCTCGTCATTTGTAATGTTCTGTCCTGGTACGTAGCAATTCTGGCTATTTTTGATGAATGAATCCCAAACATGTGAGATAATTGCAAATTTGTCATTCTTCAATCGTTGACTTCTTTCATTTTTTTTATCAAAGCGTAAAAACCGTAAAATATCTGTGAAGTCTTTTATCGTCATAGTTTGTGCAAAAAAAGGTGGTCTTCATTTTTTGGACCATAAATAGGATAATTTCAAGTTCTTAGCTTCGTATGCGCCACGTGCGTATAAAACTGCAAGAAAAGCATCGAACTTTTCATGAGTTAAATCCAGTTTTTTTCCAAGAACTCGGAAAGCTTCTAATTCTGTGCATGTTATAATATGATCTATAATTTTACGATCAATTATCAATGAAAAAGCACTGCTCGCAGTACCCTTTATTATGTTTCGTTTTGCATACGCTGTAGGCCCATTGACTTTTTTGAAAATTGTGTGTATTGGTTTTCGTCCTGGAGTTGATACAGGTCTTATTTCAGTCCATATAGTTCCATCAGCAGCAATTTCAGTCTGGTTGTTACTTTCATCAAAATAGGATGACAATCTCAGAGTTCTTCTTGGCCTACGCCCATTGAAGATGTTCTCTTCCTCACTATCGCTGTCAGAGGATCCTGTATGGATCTTCGTATTTCTGTTTTGGTATTTTCGAATGTCTATGCATCTTTAGGGTAAAGTTTGTTACTGAATAAATATATTTTTTTTTTTAATCCTAAACTCTGGTAATGTTTTTATATGACGGTCAGAATGACCGGTTGGTATATTTAGGTATACCACATATTTATCTCTGTAAAATGAAATCGCACGAATCTAACATTTTGTAAAATTAAAGATTTCATAAATTTAGAAAAATACATAGTATTCTAAAAACAATATTTTTAGTAATTATGAAAAAAAAGTGGTGATGAACTGATGCAACCGGTCATTTTGACCGGTTGGTAGTTCTAGTGTTAGTGACCGTTGGATCGGAAGAAGGGGCCCCACGGAATGGCCACCTAGATCACCAGATTTAACTCCTCTAGATTTTTATGTGTGGGGATTCATGAAGAATTATGTTTACGAAGTGGAAATAGTATCTTTGGAACAACTGAAAGAACGGATTGAAGTCGCTGGGTCAAATTGCAGGAAAATTTGTCAAGCATAGACTTATGTGCAGCCATTAGAAGGAGATATAATCTTTGCCTTCTAAAAAATGGGGATCATATTGAAAATTTACTATAATAAAACTCCGAATTTTTTAAAAATAATAAAAAAGAGGTCAATGTTTCATACATTAATTTGCCGACAAGTCCAGCCGCGTTAAAACCAAAAAAAAAGTTTTTCTTAGAAAAAAATGGTTCGTGGTTTTTTTTAATTTCTCAAAAACTACAAGACATTTTTGCATCCGGTTTTCTGTTTTCAATTAAAAACTAATAAGAGAATTGAATTTTTGAAAAAAAAAATAGTACTTAATTACATACAATTTTGAAAAAAAATAGTTCGAAATTTTCAAAAACTGTTTCTTAAAACAGCTTCGTTTAAAAACAAGATGAAAGAGGTTTCTGGCTTTACAAAAAAGTATATCAAGGCATTGTGGATGTAACTGTTGATTTTTAATCATTTATTTTCCAAATTAAGTCAATTTTTTAGAAAATTGCCCCTCCCGGCTAAACGGGGGGAATAGACCCCCTTCCTGTACGATTTTTTTCTTGTCTTGACCAGACCTACACGCTCTAGCTTTTTGGCACACTGCTCGTGGGACACCCTGTATATTGTATTTCTTTGTAATATTTCCAATAAAAATGTTATTGATTTTCACTTATTTATTTATTGTTTTGACTTATGTTTTGGTTATCTATCTCCTTTCTTTCTGTCTGCCCTTTAATTACGGTCTTGTTATCATCATAACGGATTCGTAAGGACCAATATAACCTTTTTCTTACCTATAATATTTAAGTCTGGTGAATGTAGTATTGTTTTGATAACACTTGTTGGACAGCCATTTGCGAAAAACTCCGGCCTTGTGCTTTTGGTCATTATCCTGATAAAAGTGGAATGACCCTTCTATAGGTATATCCAATTAGTTGCATTTTTTTTTTAAATACGTAGTTATATATTGATATTTGAACATGCACCTCAGACTATCACATAAGCCCCACCATGTACACTCTTGGGCGCAAATATCGCCTATTCATTTCTTTATTGGGTTTCCCCTAAAGGTTGTATCTTTCATCTGATCCAAATCAAACCCAAACTTTCGTAGAACGTTCCAAATTGTTTTAGTAATGTAAACCTCAGTCTTTGATTATTCTTGAATTTGTATGCTCGGAAAAAAAACATATTTTGGGCGCATTGCTACTTTATTAACTAATCGTTTTTCATTAGAACCTGGAATATTAATTCTTACTGCTTCCCGGCAATATTAACAACTTTTTGAAAATTGTCTTTGACTTTTCCTGTTTCTGAAATGCTCAATTATTAATTGTCGAATCTCATTTGAATATGACGCCCCATTTCGCAAAACTATGTGAAACATCCGCGTTCCATCGAATAATGAAGATGAATTTAAAAATGGAACGACATAAAAATAATTAAAAATATAATTTTTTTAGAAAAGATTGATGAGGTGGGCCATATTCAGTGTGGGATGAAATTTCTTCTCCTTCCACTTAATTATTATTTCAGTTGTTGTTTTATTTGCTTTATTTAAACAAAAATACAATAGCCTTTTATAACCATATAAAAATACTATAATATTTTTAATTTGTTTGAAAGAAAGAATTTAGTCGGGGATGAACTATTTACACTGCGAGCCACTGTACATATTACCCATTACTGGACAACACGTACAGCGTATGACAACATCGTTGGGCGAACATGCGACAAAACTATTGAGCGAACATTTGACAGCTCCGTTGGACACGTTTCGCTTTAAAGCTTTTTTCAAATCCTTCGTCTTATATAGGTAAGCTGAAATATAATTATATTTTTGCTTTTACTCTTAAGACAATTGTTTCCCTAATCGCAATCGTCGTTCTAAGAGTTCAAAGAATTTACTGAAGCAAATTACTGGCGTGGTCGTGGTGCAATGGTAATCATCACTGACTGTCGAGCCGAAAGTCAGTAGTTCAAGTCCGTCCATAGTCAAGAACAAACCCTATACGGAAAAACTGTGCAACAACATCAGTTGTGATTGAGAGATGATAAAAAGTGTTGATGAAGGCATAACACTCGCAGCATAAGATCACTTCAAAACTCATACACTATGTGTGCATTTCTAACACAACACCTTAACGACATGGAAACAAACGAGTTACTGTGAATTACAACCAACGCAAATTCAGTGGAATCTCTCAAGTCCTAACTGAGACAAGCACCCCGGGAGAGTAGTGAACGAACATCTTCGACACAAACTATCTGCACCCCGTCCACGTTGTGTGACAAACACCTAAAGAGCTTACACTTTTGAACCTGCAGGAATTATAAAAAAAGGCTGAGGTAGAAAATGCCCACTATTAAGAGTAAAGTTTAGAAGTAAGGCTGCATGTCTTCTAGAACCCCTATAACTATAGACAACGGGAATTAAAAACCAGGGAGGAAAATTCCTATATCACGCTCATAACATATTCTATAACTACGAACGTGGCCCGGTTAATATACGCCCTTCAACTTTCTTTATGCAGGAAATTATTCCTACGAGACTGTAGTGTCTCGGACAAATCATTAGATATTTTTCTAGAATGACGATACGCACTTAAAAAAAATTACTATACTGTTCTTTATTTAAATTCATTTTTTATTTATATTTTTTTCAGAACAATCTTACCTTAGGAAAAAAAAAGCTTAAAACTAGCTTAAATAAAAACAAACATAAAACACCTTACTGAGAATATACGGACACTCTTAAGCAAATAAAAAAGATTATGACTATTTTGGTTTTATGAGGAAGTTATAATAATTAGAGTAAATGAACAACTAAGGCTAAGAAAAATTATATTTTAAAAAACTAAGCATTAAAAAAAACTAAGCATGAACTTTAGTTAACTTACGATGACTAGCATAAACTAGCTTAAACCCTAACTTAACTGAAATATACAATATATACAAAAATACATACATGATGTATATATATTTCTTTTTTGTTTTTGTTATTGTTTCTTTTATTTTTTTTTATTTTTAATACGTAGAAAACTAGAGGAGCCGCCAATTCATCCTGCATCAGCCCACATTGATTCAAATAGAAGAATGCTTCCGGGATGACGAACACTACATGATGGTACATGTAGTTGGGGTAGTAAGCCTCGGAAATTATGTTATTGACCGAAGTTATTGTAACCGCAACGTGACGTCAGATTAGCTTAATCAGAAAATTATCCATCCGTACAATCCTGGCCTTATTGTAGTTGATTTTCAACTTCCAGTTATCGAAATACTGCTGAATTTGTTCGATTTTCGGAGGTGTCATTCCCCTCTTGGGTATTGGTTGCACAACCGCTGTCTTCCAATCCACTGGATAGCATGCATTATTCAGTGCATTGTTGAACGGGATGGCGTACATCTTCAGCTAGTAGTGGAAAATGTTTGAGCACAGCATTAACTATTTCGTCGATTCCCGCGGATTTTTTTCTCTTTAGTGACTCGAACATCATCTTAAGCGATCCCCGTCGAAATAAACAGAGTGTCCGCCTCTTCATTGGTGACGTCTAGTTCTGGTTGTGGATCACATTCAGTGGCGGACTCTGGTCTTAGGGGCCTCCAAACGCCTCCGTGTTGTCTTGGTCAAATCCTGTAGAACAATCCAGGTTCGTCCGCACTATAAATTTAGCCTACAGTCAAATTAAGTTCCTCAATTTTTGTCGAAATTTTATTATGAATGGTTCGACAAGTTTACATTTGTTTTTTAAATCCATCCGTTGGTGGCGTTAGATTATGTTTTTTCCCTTATTTTGTTATGCAATTACCTTTGATTTTATAATTTCATTAGAAAGCGGAATATGTTTAGCTCTTTGCTTTTGAAACTATTCATATAAAGCCTTTTCCATGTGTGGGTATTCAGTCTTAGGTATAATGCGTTTTCCTGGACCAGGTTTAGCTGTAGCCGCAAATTGTCTAAGAGCACTTCTCTTTGCATTTATTCGATTATTGTTGACTTGTGAACATTGTATTTTTCACAAGATACATTTACTGCCACACCCTTTATCCACTTCGGACAAAAATTCACTTAAATACTTGTGTGTGTCTTGACAAACAAATTTATCCAGATTCAAGAAAACCAATTTTAAAATAAACAAGCAAAAAAAAATATATGAATATACACAAGACGTTGCGAAAATCAGTTGCACATCTCGAGGGTGAAGTTAAGCGAGTTCATACTGTATTAAATTTCATTATGAAATTAATATAGCTTAAAATGTAATAATGTTTTTGGTTCTTGTGGCGGCCTAAAAATAAATGGCGTAAAAAAAAGAATTCTTACAGAAAATGTGCATATCGTAGTTGTTCACGAACAAGTGACTACAAATATGTATATACACACTATATGTACGTACTAAGTCTCCTTGCATATCGTCTGTATCATCAAAAACAACAGAACAATACTTCAGCATACTTGTCGCATGCGGACGATACGCAGGGGGAATTAGTACTTGGTATGCGTCACGAATGTCGGCTATATGAAACCGTTGCCCATTCACCTTGAACCCATTACGCGAATAAAAATAAATGACAAAACAGGTGAAGCAGTGGCGATTGTTTTGCATAGCCGAAATTCGATCCGCAGGCAATTGTATCAGTTGTTCAGAGTATTGATATAGCATAATAAGCATTCGTTAGTTATACCTAATTGTACCTAATAAGCAATAATCTTGTATAAATACTCCCGTTTGAGGGAACAATAAATCACTAATGTGTCAACCTTCATTCGACGTGTTTTACTTACGATCAAACTACTGAGATACTGGTTCAAGTACCGGCTATCTCCTCATCAACCAGTCAAGGTACAAGAACCTTGGCTATCTTCGTTGAGGCAAAATAGCCTCACCGTAAACAGTAGTAGTTACTATTTTGATATTTTCCTAGCCACAGCCCCAATGCAGTTTTACCATCCACGATAGTAGGAGCTGTCCTATTTAATGCAAAAACACCATAGTTAACGGCTTCCGCCCACAGTTTCAATGGGATGTTTTTGGCATAAATGTAAGTCTTCACCACTTCCACAATTGTTCGGATTTCTCTCTCTGCCCTCCCATTTTGCTGCGGTGAGTATGGAACAGAGGTCTGATGAACAACGTATTCCTTCTTTAAAATTGATTTAACCTGCCCGTTGACAAACTCTAGTCCATTGTCTGTTCGGATCACTTTTACCGTGAAACCAGTCTCCGCTTTAATCTTTTTTTAAAAATCTTTTATACAATCAACAACATCCGTTTTTTTTCTTAAAAAATATACGACTCGATAGCGTTAAAAATCGTCTTTGAACTGAAGAAAGTATCTAGAGCCACCGAGTGAAGTATTCTGCATCATTAATAATAATAATTAACAATGCAATCTTTTCGGAATGTCATATGGTCACTCGCACCCGAATCAAGAAACCAATTGATTGATTGTACCGTTCCCGGATCAGCCGCTACCATCGTACAGACAAATGCATCCCGATGTTCACCTTTCTGAGCCACACTTGCACTACTTGCTCTCCTTGATGGGCAGTCTCTTTTCCAATGTCCTGGTTTTTTGCACCAGAAGCATTTTCCCGTTTTATTTTTCGACCTATAACCACTATTAAAATTAGAGTTTTGCTGCTTTAGCGCTCTTCTCGCCACCATAGCACAGTTATTTGATTGTTTTCGAATATTTGTCAAACGCGATTCTTTCACCACGAGCCGGGCCGTTAGATTTTCAATGTTTTTTTCATCTGCCTGCGTTGACTCCCATGCAGTATAGAAATGATTATATTCTGGTGGCAGTGTCATCAAAATGTTTGTAATGAGCATAGATGGTGAGTTACTTTCTCCAAATTCTGTAAGCCGGTGCGCAATCTTCTCGAGCTTGGATATGTTGGTCGCCATGCCATCTATGGGATCCTTCTGAAAACTATAAAACTTCTGCTGAAGGAGATGAATATTGGCTTGTGCCTTTCGCTCATAAACCGCCTCCAGTTTTTGCCACATCTCACGTGAAGTGCTGTAATTTAATATGTGCAGAAGTGGCCTTTGGCCCATACTCATTACTATAGGTATAATCTTTTGAGCCCATTTGTCCAGTTTTGCCCATTCTACCGCTTTATCGGGTTCCGTTGGTTTTACAAGTTTTTCGCTCACTACATCAAAGACACCACTTGCATTGAGCATTACCTTGATCTGGAATTTCCAGATGCCCCACTGATCTTCACTCATGAGCTTTTCAGTTTTCATAAAATCATGTCCTCCCATCTTTGGTTCACAAATATATGTATGTACTGCACAAAACAAAATAATCCGCCCCACCGAAATTCTCTTAGTTGCAAAAGATATACCTATACAGGGTGTCCCACGAGCAGTGTGCCAAAAAGCTAGAGCGTGTAGGTCTGGTCAAGACAAGAAAAAAATCGTATGGGAGAGGGGGTCTATTCCCCCCCCCCCCCCCCCCGTTTAGCCGGATGGGGCAATTTTCTAAAAAATTTACTTAATTTGGAAAAAAAAATATTAAAAATCAACAGTTACATCCACAATGCCGCAATATACTCTTTTGTAAAGCCAGAAACCTCTTCTTTCATCTTGTTTTTAAACGAAGCTGTTTTAAGGAATAGTTTTTGAGAAATTAATTTTCAAACTCAAAATTTTGAAAAAAAATTAAAAAAAAAAATTTCGAACTATTTTTTTTCAAAATTGTATGTAATTAAGTACTATTTTTTTTTCAAAATTGTATGTAATTAAGTACTATTTTTTTTTCAAAAATTCAATTCTCTTATTAGTTTTTAGTTAAAAACAGAAAACCGGATGCAAAAATGTCTTATAGTTTTTGAAAATTAAAAAAAAACCCGAACCATTTTTTTCTAAGAAAAACCTTTTTTTTTTGGTTCTAACGCGGCTGGACTTGTAGGCAAATTAATGTATGAAACATTGACCTCTTTTTTATTATTTTTAAAAAATTCGGAGTTTTATGAGGATACAATAAAGTGACACAGTATTGGAATAACCCTGGACTAATCCTTTTTTTTCATTGATAACGCCTGAAAACTGACCTGCCAATTTCGTCTGGGTCCGCCCGCCGCCGATGGGTTCTACCCGGTAGGACCTTAAGACAATTAAACCGCAATTTTTCTTTATTGGAAAACAAAATATTTGCAACCCGAACGTAAATAAAAGGCATCGCATTTTTAATAAAAAACCATTTCCAATTTGGATGTTAACTCATCAACACATTACGATGTCAAACTCATACTCTCGAGAAGAATTAACGGACATGCACTTCTGCTACGGTTTAGCTAATGGTCGAGATCGTGAAGCCGAAAGACTCTACGCTGAAAGATATCTCAATCGGAGGTGTCCCAGTCGTAGCATATTTTCAAGAATCTACCGACGTCTGCGAGAGCACGGAGTGCTAGAGCATCGAAGAAGCGAAAGACCAGTTACAGATGGATCAGGAATCTTAGATGAAAGAATTTTGGATTTGGTCCGACGTAATCCACGCTTTATCAGTTGTTACATATATACATATATCGAACGTATTTGGCTGGTTTTAAAGTGGACTTGGGTCTGGGCCCATACCCTGTTAAAATAATACGTCCTTATTCCGTGAAAGCCAAAGAAGAAATGAACGTTTATTGAAAAAGGTTTATCAAAGAAAAAACAATGACATATAAACCAAGCGAGACATATAAAACAGGGGAACAGTACAGTTTTCTTTTTTTTATTAAGGAAGATTTCACCATTTTTATGTGACTAGCAAGTAAAACCAATACACCGAACTCTTGAGCGACCTAACCAAATAAGCGTTCACTGCGTTCACTATTACGCAGTTTCACAGCTAGGAAAGAATTATGCTCGCAGATATCGTATTTAGCGGCAACAAAACCAACTTTGTTGGAGCCAACAGTGAATATAAAAAGTTGTTCAAAGGTACGAAGTTTTGCTAGAAAAAACTTGCGGCAAAGAGATAAAAAGGAGATATAATAAGGTATTTTATTCCCCTGCCTCTTCTCACTTCTGTGGACTTGGAAAAGCTGGAGTCAAATCTTAAAATTGCATCTTAAAAGAATATTTACGTAAACGACTTATACTCGTATATTTGAGCAACTCATTATTTTTTTTTCATTTTTGATTTCATTTCATTCGTATCTTATAGGTATAAACATTTACAAAGGGTACAATCAACATAATATGGTAGTTAGTAATTACAAGATAATAGTAGTTGCCTGTTTTAATTTGTAAAACGAAACTAGTAATAAATGATTAAAAATAATTACCCTAATTTAAGCAAAAAAGAATACAAAATAATCAAGTAATCATTAACGACTTTTTTAGGAATTTTAACTGGTCACTATGTTTCCTCGATAGTGACGTGGATGCCGCTGCTGATATGATCACTAACATTCTTTTTCTGGGTATGAGATCCTTCATTCCTCACAGAATGAAGAGTATCAAACCCAAAGAAAATGCGTGGTATGACTCGAGCTGTAAAGAGGCCATCAGGTTGAGAGAGTTGAGTTTCCGGAATTACAAGGACAACCGTACTGAGGAAAACCGGAAACAATTTAAACGGGCCAGAAATGACTGCAATGCATTAATTAGACGTGTAAAATTCTTCCACGAACAAAAGTTGAGGCAGAAAGTGCTACAATGTCCCAAGGGTAGCAAAAACTTTTGGTCGTTCGTGAAAAACGTAAAGAATTCAGCCTCGTCTTCAATTCCCACGCTCATTTACAATGACATTCCAGCTGTCAGCTCTTTAGACAAGGCCAATCTGCTTGCTGCACATTTCGCGTGTAGCTCAACGCTACCAGATTCCACATTGTCTCCGCCTGTACTTGAGAGCGTTGATTTCACCATGGGACAAATCCATTTTCGCACTCGTACAGTTGCAAGAGTACTAAAAGATCTCAACATACACAAATCCGCTGGCCCGGATGGTATACCCCCAATACTTCTGAAGAGGTGTTCTTCTGCGCTGGCAAAACCTCTGCGTAAGCTTTTCCATCTGTCCTACTCTTCGGGTCTCTTTCCGAGTAGATGGAAAACAGCATTTGTCCAGCCCGTCCCCAAAAAGGGCGAATCTTCGTCTCCCTCCTCCTACCGACCCATAGCACTAACGTCCCTTCTTTCCAAGGTCATGGAAACGCTGATAAACCGTCAGCTTATGAAATATCTTGAATCGCGGAAGCTTCTTAATGACCGGCAATACGGTTTTCGCAGCAACAGGTCCACTGGTGATTTGATGGCATATCTCACCGAAAAGTGGAACCAATCTTTGCACAATCAAGGCGAAAGCAAGATTGTTGCGCTTGATATTTCAAAAGCATTTGACAGAGTTTGGCATCAGGCTCTTTTGTCGAAAATGCGTGCTTATGGCATCGATAAATCTCTGCTTCTATGGATTAGAAATTACCTTTCGAACCGTTCAATTCAAGTTGTTTTGGATGGGTTCAAGTCTGATATTCACCAAATAAATGCTGGTGTCCCCCAAGGCTCTGTTTTGTCTCCGACTCTCTTTCTCATTTTTATAAATGATCTCTTATCTGTTACTTCTAATCCAATCCACTCCTTCGCTGATGACAGTACTCTCAGCTTTTCATATTCGTTCCAGGACTCACGTCCCTGCTCTTCGGCCGTAGAACTGGAACGGCAGCGTATGTCAAGCACATTGAATTCCGATCTTGACAGCATAATCGATTGGGGTAAAAATAATAGAGTAGAATTCAATGCTTCTAAAACTCAATGCTGTCTACTGTCGTTAAAGCGAACCCATAATAATCAGCCATTATCCATGAGCGGCGCTTGTGTCGACGAAACCGAAAAACTTTCCATCCTTGGTATGTGTATCAACACCAAACTTAATTGGAATGATCACATATTTGAAATCGCCAAAAACGCGGCAAAATGTCTAGGTTTCCTCAAACGATGCAAGAAATATTTCACCCCCTCTGATTTGGCTTCAATTTATAAGGCCTACATCCGCCCCAAGCTTGAGTATAACGCTCATATCTGGTCTGGTGCCCCTAAAACTTCACTGCACCTACTAGATAGGATACAACAGCGAGCGATAAAACTTATAGGAGACACTAATATCGCAAAGTCAATTGACTCGCTTGAACACCGACGTAATGTGTCTTCCTTGTCACTATTTTATCGCTATTTTAACAACCGTTGCTCAAATGAGTTAGCCAATTGCATTCCTCATCTCCATGAATTCACCCGCAATACTCGTCTTGCCAGGAATGCTCATCAGTTTACCCTTAAGCCTGCTTTCGGACGTACAGTTAAGTTCAGGGATTCGTTCTTCAGCCGCACAACACGTTTATGGAATGCTCTTCCCAGCCCTATATTTCCTACTCACTACAATCCACAGACATTTAGGACCAATGTGCACAGGTACCTCCTCTCCCTTTCTCCCTCTATACCTTCGGCCCGTGCTGTGTCTTGATTCCGGACACTTAAGGGTAGTCATAACCCCTTTTGCGCGCGCAAATTATAAAAAAAAAAAAAAAAAAAAAAAAAAAAAAGTAGTCGTGCATCAAAAAACAGAGACAGATTAGCTTAAATAATGGGATCTAGAAGATGTTCGATCTGGTTGTGGTCGAACATGAAAAGCCATGATTTCATTCGATCTTGTAGACTTTATTTTCATCGATCTTGTAGACTTTATGAATCCTGGAAGTTTATTCAATAATCTTTGTGCAACAATAAAACAAGAGTCGCAGTGCGAAATGATGGAATATTGACATCTAAACTTTGATTAATCCGGAGGTTATAGCGATCAGATTGTCTACTATTAAGGAAACCACATCTTAAACTTTCCAAGCTTTATAATACAAATGTACAGTATGTACTAATGTTAGTACAAATGCCTTAGGGGAAGGATATTCAGGCTATTTAACAATGGCATTGAACGGGTTTTCTTGCAAGTTGACTATGTATTTTTGGAGAGTTAATAATCTTGAAATTTTATTGCGGGAAGCACTGGAATCACTTGTAATTTGGAATGGAAAATGCCATAATATAATACATATAAATCATTTTCAAAACCTGTTTCGAACATATGTTCTTTAAATAATAAAAAAATACGCAGCGTTGAGATAAAATACTGCTTTAAATATAAAATGTCTTCGAACCAACTCAATTTATTATCAATAATATAATAATACTTAAAACGGTTTAAAAACTTTATTTTAAAACAATCACCGTCACATAACAAAGGGGAAACAATAGTTTACTATCAGTATTACGGCAAGTACTATCGGCTGATTGCATTTTTCTACATTTAGGCGTATGAAAAAAAAAATTAAAATCCCGTGACAAATGACGCGAAGGCTAGGAAACATTAATTAACCCAGATCATCAGCAAAAGCTGTTTCATGTTTTGATTGAAAATGAGTAAATACTCGTATATATAATAAAGAAGGACAGGCCCGAGGACTATTTACTGAGGTACTAAAGTCTCAGATACTTATACTGTTTGGGTTCTTCCATTTAAATAAGATTCAAACCATTTATAGATGAAATTTCTAAAACCAATTTTGAATAATTTACCGAAGAGAATAGTATGATCAACCATATCAAGTGCCTTTATAATATCAACGAACAGATTTGCACAGTGCTTATTGTCACCTAGCACTTTCAAAATGAAAGAACAGAAAAGTCCAAACTGTTTTGAGCTTAGGATATTATTTTATTAAGGAAATCAAATATCCGCCTTTCCATTGCTTTTTCAAACACTTTGGAAATGGGAATATAGAAAGTGGAATCACATTAGCACATTTAAATTTTTTAGGAACAATTCCTGATAGTACACTGCAATTAAATATGTACGCTAATACTTCAACAATATTTAAAGTATTTTTGTTTAATGGCTACACTCCGAGAGTGTGAATCATTTGAGGAATTAATTATTTTAAAAATCTCAAAGAAAGATAACTGATCGAAAAAGAAACTATTTCTGCAAGTAATGACGTCCTAATTTCTTCTAGGGCTTATGCACCATTGGGACAGGTGTTGAGGTGATGGAAGCAAAATAATTGTTGAATTATTTTCATATGTTTCAAGGCACCATTGTTTAGCGTAATACATTTGATTCTTTTTGCACGTCTTTCCCAAATTCCCTCTGCATTTGTTGAATTCACAGCGATAGGATTGATCGCGACTAACTTTTATTTCTTTACTGAGTTTTTTTACAAATGGTCTTATACCCATTCTTTAAGGAAGCATTCTGCAGATGTTTAGAACGTTTACTTCCGAGTTTATCCTTAAGGTTAATATTTTATAAAAGGTAAGTATTCAACCAAGGCTTGAGTCTAATGTCAGTTTTTTTCAGTCTAATAGTTGTACTCGAACAGTTGATATGAAAATTCAGAATATTTAAAATGTTTTCATATGCTAGGTTAACTTTAGTTTCGTTATAAATTTCCTCGAAATTTTCTTAACTTTCTTAAAGAAGTTTTGGATTGAGAATGTTATAATTAATTACGGGCTTGGAAGGGAAGAAAATATAATTATCTGTGATCTGTAGATGGATGATATATGAATATAAGATATATTTATAAACGGACAAGAACATGGTGGAAATATGAGGCAGAACAAGGCCGCGTGATATCGTTTTTAAGAGAATGCAGACCATGTTCAGCTAAAACTGTGGTGTAGGAATTCGTAATATCATTTTGGGTTAACAAATCAATATTAAAATTTACTAGAAACATAAGATTAGTCACTTTTTCACTGAATAGGATCCTTGAAAATTCCTCAATAGGTCACATGTGAATGTGATTTGTGTAAGCATATAAACGTAAGTCTTAAGCTACCTATATTACAACAAATTTTCAAAACATTTGCACTTACGAAATAACATTTAATAAAATTAAAATTAAGTTTATCTTTAACAAATACTCCAACACCAGCAGCAGCATAAGAGTCATTAGGGATTGCCATGAAAGTATAAGGAATAATAAAGTCATGGATTTCAGAGACAAAAATAAATTCAGGCTTTCTGTCAAAAGTCTCAATATGAGCGACCAGAGAATCAATTTATTTTTCTGAGGCTCCTATTGTTTTGATGCACAATCAATAGTGAATTAGGAGCAAAATCATAATCAAAAAAACATAAAATTATTAACGGTCTTAAAGAGAGGATTAATGTTAGCTTGATCTACATCTTTAAGAAAATTCATTTAATTGATTTATTAGGCTGATCTTTAGAAAAAAATATCTTCTTCTTTCCTTTTTCTGGCGTTGTTATCGTCAGAAGTGTAGGACCATAACCTTCCCACTTAACTGCATTACTACTGGTCCGCTTGTGGGGTCCGCCGGTTTGACCTCAGAAAGTAGCGGCAGGCTTCCCGGTTTGGGATTACTTCATCGCTGAGGCCAATCAAATGCTGGTGTTTTTGCATTTGTTTTTCGGCCTGCCTTTTTTTTTTTTTTTGACACGGGCATGCTCCAGATTTTTTTGTTTTTATCTTACTCTTACAACACCGGTAATCTCCAGTCGTGTCAACCCTGATTTGCATCTCCACTGGTGGGCAGTTTAATGGTGGTATATGTGTCCCTAGGCCCACCTTGGTGTTTTCTAAATTGCCTAGATGTGATTTTTGGTTACCTTTGTTTTAGTCGCCTTTTACGACAAGCGAGAGGTATCGCTGCAGGGATATTCTTAACCCGTCCCTGCACGGACTTTTAGAAAAAAATATCAACTTTCCTTAACTTAATACAGCCATTCCTAATCCAAAGGTAATTAATATTTTGATCTACTTTTAACTTTTGCGCGAAATAGCGATCTATCGTATTTAGTGAGACTATAGTTTCTATAAACACATTAATTATGTTTTGATCATTATTTTTTAATTTGTTTCTTCTTGTTTTTTGTTTTGCTTACGTTTCTCTTTTAAAATATTAGGGAAGAGATGGACACAAATTATGCTCTTTTTACTGGTACTGCTTCTGCTGCCACCAACTACATCAGCCGTCCGTCGTTGTTTCTTGATGTAACATTTCATCACAACAACATCGGCAACTGTGAGACCAAGGGCATTTGCAAAAATTGTATGAGCGAACTCACGTGCATAGTTCTGATTGAACTGTGACAACAAGGATATTTGCCCTCATGGGAGACTCCTACAATCTCTATAGCGCTTTGCAGTTCACGTTGTTCGTAGAGAGTCGTTGTCCGATTGAAGGTGCTGAATCGATGAGAGGAAATCAGCATTGACATTCTTCAAGTTGATAATCTCTTCCGACAATTGCTTCTTGGAGTTAACAATCTCATCAAACAAGTGCTGAAGAGTTAACGAACTTCATGTAGACTCAATTTTCTCATTTGGAGGTAGGACAGCCAGCTGTTGCGGTAAATTGGAATTCTCCATTGCTTGTCTAGCTGTTGACATAGAAGTTTCTTACTTACTATTTGAATAATTTCGTTGCTTCGCTAATGCTGACGTTTTTTTTTTTTTTTTTTTTCTCAAATATACATCTGTCTGGATGACACCTAGTAATTGTTATAAGAGATACAGATGGGGATACAATGATATTTGTGGCCAATGCCTTACAAATTCAGGTCGAACGGAAAGAGTTATTTAACATTATTATTTATCATACATACATAGTTGACTTTCTTTCTTTGTTTGAAGTTTGAAATTTGAAGGTCCACTGGCTTGCGTCTTTTTAATCGTCTACTTGCGTTGATTTCCTGTTCTGGTAGATTTCGTAATTCGTTGTTCGAGTGGTAACATAGTGAGATTTGATGTTTTCTGCTTATTTTTTTGATTTCGTATTTAACGGTGGTTATGTTGAGATCGCGCTGCAGGTCATTGACAATCGTTCGTAGGATTTTTGTTTGTAGTCGTTGAATAATGTTTAAGTTTGTCATGCAGGTAGTGCCCCAAATTTGGATCCCGTAAGTCCATATGGGTTCTATTCTTGTCTTGTATATTAGAAGTTTGTTTTCTGTGGATAGCTTGGAGTTTCTTCCAAGAAGCCAGTATAACTGCCTGAATTTATTTTTGATGACGTATCGTTTGAATATTATATGCTGTTTGCATGCCAGTTTATTGTCTATAATTATTCCCAGGTACTTTGCAGCATTGTCAATGGTAATTTCTTTGTGGTTTAGTTTGATGCTTTGTGGATCAAAGTTTCTTTTTGTCGTGTATGTGACTTGTACGGTTTTGTTCTCGTTTATCTTGATTCCCCATTTGCGAAACCAGGCGGCTGTTCTATCTAGAGCTAAGTTAGCTTCTTGTGTAGTAAGTTTAATGCATTTGTTGGAAGATAGGATAACGGTGTCGTCTGCGAACGTAGCTAGCATGGAGTTAGTTGGCCTTGGTATGTCGGATGTGTAGAGAAGAAAGAGTGTTGGTCCTTAAATACTTCCTTGAGGGACACCTGCGTCTATTTCGCATAGTTCGGAGCATTCGTCATTGTATTGCACATAGAAGTGACTGTCCTCTAAATAACTTTTGATTATTGCTAGTATTAACTGATAGGATGTGATAAACTTTTTAGATAAATAGCCTAAGCAACTAAGTAGTCAACTCGGACATATGTCTTTCGTTGTTGCGCACCGATGTTGAACTCAACAACTTCAAACTGCCCACTCATATGCCCGAGCTACCATTGTTCGTTTCCTAGCACTACTCAGTACCAGTACCAGGGGTCAGGTTGTATTTTTCTTTTCTCGGTTTACACTAGGTAGTCTGGTAACATTTTATTAAGTTTAAATAAGAGTCCTTTGTGCCAAACACTATCGAAAGCCTTCGCAACGTCTAAGTAAACTGCCACACAATACCTTTTTTTGTCCAGATCGTTTAGTATTTTGTTGGTAACTCGGTGAACCTGTTGAACTGTTGAGTGCTTTTGCAGAAATCCAAATTGGTGGTCCGGTATGAGATTTTTTTGTCTTACAACTATGTTAATACGGTCAAGTAACATCTTTTCAAAAATCTTCGATATAATAGGTAATAAGCTTATTGGCCTATATGAGTTGGTCATTGTTGGGTCTTTGCCTGGCTTGGGTATTGCTATTATTTTAGACACTTTCCAGATTTGGGGTAATAATTTTTAGTCGGAGTATAGCATTGAAGATTTGTCTGAGGTATTCGATGCCTTTTTCAGGAAGTTGTTTTAGTAGCTTTCCAGTGATCATCCCGCGGCCTTTCTTAGGTTGAGTCTATCTTTTAGATAAGGTTTTATTTCGTTCGCGGTTATTTTTTTAAAATTTGGGTTGATTGTAGTAGTTATAGGTGAGGTTAAAATGTTTTGTTCGTTGATAGTGTTTGTGAATGTACTTTTGAAGTAGTCAGCCAGGGTTTTAGCTTTGTCCCCTGGGGTTCTAGACCAGGATCCATCAGCATTCATCAATGGTGGCTGGTGAGTGGTTTCGTTTTTTAGTTTCTTAGTTAAGTTCCATAGCGAGTAGTTAGTTTTTTGAGTTGCTGAAACTTTCATTAAATATTTAGTTAGTTTGCGGTTTTTGTCTTCCTTCAGGATTGCTTTTAGTTCTTTCGTCGATTTCTTGAGTTTAGCTTTATCAAGTGGTGATCTGGTTGTTTGCCAATTTTTTCTTAGTTTGCGTTTATCTTTTATTTTTTGTCTAATAAAGTTTGACGTGGGTGCATAGTTCTTAATTGGTTGCTTCAGTGTAGGTGTCGATTTCAGTACAGCAAGGTAGAGCAAGTCGTTGAAGTGTATTATTGCGCACTCTAGGTTCTCGGTAGATTTTAGTGGGATTTTAATATCAATTTGTTTGTCAATTAATTCGCGATACACATTTCAGTCTGTCTTGTGGTTGGTTAAGTGCGGTATAGTTTCGTTCAGTTTGGCTTTTTGGTGGTATCCAATTAGTATATGTGAGTGGTCAGAGGACAGGTCAAGACAAGATTTTATTGTGAGTAGGTTTAAGTTGATTTGCTTAGTGATACAAAAATCTATAAGATCTGGTTTCTTCTTGGGGTCCGTAGGCCAGTATGTAGGGTCTCCACTGCTAAGAAACTTGCAATTGTAGCTAGTCGATGCTTCCATAAGATTACTTCCCTTTTTGTTGGTCAGTCTTGAGCCCCAAACCGTATTCTTTGCGTTGAAGTCACCTCCTGCGATGAAGCGTGGTCCTATATGCTTTAAGAATTCTCGATACTCCAGGGTACTAATTGTATGTTTAGGCGAGCAATATAGTGAAGAAATGACAAGCGGTCCTTGCGTATCATGGATTTGAATATTCGTCGCTTGTAGATAATCTTTTTTGTATCCTTCAATTTCATAGCATTTAATTTCTTGTCTGATTATGATTGCTGCACCACCGTGAGCTCGTCCGCTGGGGTGGATTGTGTGGAAAATTTTGTATTTGGGGATATTTAGGAAGCTTTTATTTGTGAAGTGTGTCTCTGATATTAGGAGGATATCGATCGAGTTGTTTTTGATAAATTGTCCTAATTCCTGTGCATGTTGGATCAGTCCATTTGAATTCCATATGACTATTTTTAGATATGTATTACTGTCCATTGTTTAGTTTAGTCGTTAATTAGGTTAAAATGTTCATCATGTTAGAGATCTGCGTTGTCAGCTGTTTCATCATTTGTTTGATTTCGGATAGATCGCCTGAAGAATTTGGCAATTCTTTTTGTTTGTTGTTTGTAGTCGGAATACTGTTGGGCGCTTCCTGGATGGGAATGGATGGGAATTAATTGTTTCAATTTTCCCTAGATTGATTAGATGCTGAAGTTGCTGATAGAACAGGTTGCGATATCCGACGAACAATTGAACACTTTTTACCTCGGTAGCCAGCTGCATTTGTTTTGAGGAATTCTGTCGCGCTAAGGTTCACACAAAAGCAATGGAATATGCAGGTAACTCTTCCTACGTATCCGTGCTCAATCAAACAACTCATTATTTTGAGAATTATTTTAAAAGCACCTCACTAACTTAAGAAACGCGTCCACAGTTGTCCACAAGAGTTGGATGACTAATGATAAAGCCTGTTACAAATGCGAGGCCTCTCTGCCCAATGTCTGTCTAATGATTCACATGATTTTGCAACACTCACTCCTGGATCTTTTTTAGGCCAACATATCTTAGACACCAACCTAGGACCTCTCAGCGATAGCAACACTTACAGACGGTGCAGCAACTTTTCTGGGAGCATTGGAAGTTAGAATATCTAGCACTATTTCAGGAGTGTTCAAAATGGCATTAAATTAAAACTCAACCCAGAGCCGGAGACCTAGCTCTTGTAAAGAATGATAATAATCTGTCACCAGCCAAATGGAGTGAAGCACTCGTCATCATCAAAATGGCTCAACTTTTTTTTTTTCATTTTAATTTGTTGTATTTGTAATTTATATTATATTAAAGGAAAAGATATGTTAGCATAGTTTTGCGAATAACACAGTCCTACAACGAATTGCCATTCTGTAAATCAAGTAGTGTTATATATGCTCGTATTTATATTATATATATTATATATTACGGTTTTGTATTATATAATATTTATATTATAAATACGAGTATTTATACTCGTATCAATCATTAGAGTATGAGCCATGTTTCTCATTTCACCTATTGATAAAAGTTGTGGCTCAAAAATTTCAAAAGATTGGGTTGCCTGATTTTCTTGGGTTACTTCCTTGATGAATAAGATGCAGTCAGTGAGAAACACGGGGAAAGATTTCGTCAAGACATTAAGGACATGGAGCGATAGAGCGCTCTATCGAGTAAAGGAAAGTGGAGTATTGAAGGTAAGTATTTTTAAATGTTTCTTCTTGACAATAACGATTCGGTTAATAAAAATAATACTAACAGGTCAGTTATTTCTTTACTTTTGATTGTGTTTTCCTTGAAAACATTTTTTTTATATGATTTTTTATTGTTAAAAATTCTGATGTGAGAGAAACAAAATCATTTCAAATCCGTCAGAGGGGACCAAAACCAAAACCTTATAAATCAGCACTGACATCAAAAAAGGAAAATAAATAGATCTGAAGAGGAAAAGTCAAAGGCAAATCTCAGAAAAATTCTTAATACTGCCCGAGAAACTGTAAGAAATATTATTCAAAGTTCTAAAAAGAGAAAAAAGTAGTTAATAAGATAAAAGTTAGTCCGAGCAGTTTTTTTTCCGAGCATGAGGGCTGATGAGAGTTAGATTATGAACATATCCAAGAATAATCGAAGACTAAGTACCCCGAAGTTTCGAGATACGATTGAGTAACACCTGGCAATTGATCGCAATGCCATTTAAAGCCATTTAAAGAGTTATACAGTATAACTATATATTATAAAGTGGAACAATCATAAGAAAGAAGTCTTTCGTTAGCAAGAACAACTACATTTTTTTAATTGAAATTCACTCACTGGGCAGGGGACCTCGGGGCAACGACTACATTAAGCAATCAAGAGTGAATTTTCCCGTAAAGTGAAAGTTGGATTGAGATTGTGACAAAGTTATATTAAATAAACTTCGACAGAAGAGCCAGAGCAAAAGACAAAAAAGAATAGTGTGTTTTGAAAATAGAAAAAAAAATAAACCAACTAAATTTTAGTGGTGAAAAGTGAAGCTTTGAGTAAATAATTGTAGTAAGTTGGACATAGCGTTAGACTTTCTCGATGCAAAATTTGAGGTGAAAATTGACCAGCAGATGAAGGATGTAGAGATTGCTGAGACAAAAATTAAAAAAAAACATTTCGGAGTAAAAAACAAAAAAAAAAATTTTAAGCTCGATGATTACACATCATGGCCGATATACAGAAAACAACTCGAATTCGGTGTACTAACCAACAGTTGCAATATTCATCTTCAGAACAATACAATATTTTCCAAATGAGAACAGCTCGACTAGGCAGCAAATACAAATGTCCAATTGCGTCGAAGATGAAATGACTGGCACATCAATCGCGCTTTAGGTAAGGAGATCATCAACAAGATGTCCCCCAAAACGTTCATACAGGCCAAAGGGAAATTATAAATGCTTGTCAAAATGGGAAGAAACAAACTACGCGCTGAGGCTCTTGCTTTCTATGACGGCCTCCCAAGGATTTTATCGAATCACAGAAATATCGCTGCATTAATACTCCATGAGAATGGAATTCAAACACCAAAACAACTTCGTATGACGGCTGAAACTACAATAAAACTGGAAACCTCCTATGTAGTGCAGTACCAAACGAAAGAGCGGATGCTGTGCTCTTTGCACAAGAATAACATCCACCCAGCTGCTCAACCTCATCAATGTAAAATTGACGCAACCTCGTCCGAGTTTCCCAAGTCACGAGGGGTAAAAAAAGCCTAACCATGGAAGCATTACGTATAACGAAAAATGTGTATCTACCACTGACATACTCGTATGTAGGTACCACAGCGATGAAAGAATTCTTACCCTGGAATAAAAAGGTATCTAGCCCAAGAATCATAGCTACACAATGCCAGTTACTACTTGAATACTGCAAAAGAGGAATAAGCAAAATATACGGTGAAGTATGTCTAGGGATACAACTAGTAGGAATAGCTTTCCAACACTTGCTCTTGGTAGACGTGTTCGGGACAAACTTTTTAAAGTTTAACTCATTAGTCGATAAATGAAGAGCATATTCAAATTGAAACCCTAAAATTGTATATAAAATACTTTCGAAAAGTTTACCACGTTTCTGATAGTTCATTCGATTCCCAGATGTTTGAATCCATCCATTTTCTCCAAGTGTTTATCGAGTATAAACATGTGCGAGGTTTAGATCGATCCAAGTCGATCAATTACCACATATCTGGTTTTCTCTTCAGTTACTTCTAAGCTTATTTGCTTTCCTGCCATTATTAGACCTTTTTTTGTTTCCCTTAATTGTTGCCCCACTATCTCCAAGGAGGATAAATTGTCGGCGTAATCTAGAGTGGATGTGACTCCGTAATGCCCTCTCAGTTTCTTGAAATCTTGAATGGATCTGGAATATATAATGAATTCTAGTACCAAATTAAAAAGAAATGGTGAGAAGGCTTCTCCTTGTTTTAATTGTTCAAGTATCCCGAATGTTTCAGATAAGGCGTTGACTACTCTAGTTCGTATTTTGTTTCTCTTTAGGCATTCAAGTATTTTTATCAATTTCACCAAATTTTCCGGGATTCTCAGCCTTACAATTTCGATCAGTTTATAGTCATAAACCTTTTTAAAATAAACGATTAGTTCGTGGACTATACAACTTTGCAATATCTAGTTTGTTTGACCATATTGCTTTTACGTTAGTTAGCTTCTTCGTTAGTTTCTGCGATATCAAGTCGATTATTAATTTTGTACAGGCATTGACGCTGAATACGAGAGTTCTTCAACTTTTCATTTTGATTTTCTTATAAATTCCTGTGTCGCACTTCTGTGAATTTTGATTTGGCTGTTTTGCTTTAAAACAGAATTTAATTCATTGGTGGGGTGTCTTCTAGCTATCAGAAATTGATCAATTTGGTAACGCGTTACTCCATCCGGTGATATCCAAGTAGTGGATATCACATTTACTCTTAGAATTGCAGTTATTTAGTTTGTTTACTTGTGCTTTAAATATTTTAGTTTGAGAAGTGTTGTATTGCGTGCGATAAGTACTTTTTCCAGATTAAATTAATTTTTAATTTAAATTGATTTTTGATTAAATTATTGATTAAAATAAATTAAAGACTTACAATAATTTCATAGTTTAAAATAATGAAAAAATTATCACGACATATTGAAGATAACACAGAAGATGGGCAACGAGTGGCTCCTCGACACGAATGATAGCCAAGCAGCGTAATGTAAGCCAGTCAGTGGTCAAAAGACAAGGTTTTAACACCAAAGGCTGCTTCTATAGCAATAAATAAGCCCGTTAGTCGATGGGCTGCAAGTAGAGCTCTCCACGACATTGAAGAGAAATTATACAGCAGATATCACTGGAAACGTGTAGTGTGGTCAGACGAATCAAAATTTAATCGGTTTTAGTCCGACGGTAAACAATATTGCTAGCAACGTCCAACTTAAAAGAAAAAATGAAGCACGGTGGAGGGTGTATCATGGCATGGGGTTGATTCACATGGTGGCACGTTGGACCACTTCATAATGAGAAAAGAAGATTATTTACGCATCTTGCAGACTTATTTGGTGCGCCTCCGCTTAATTCGCAGGAGACGGTGACCAAATCCCACCAACTGAGGTATAAAACCTGGTAGATTATTGTCACCGGCGCAAACGACATCTAATCATCGGATGCGATGTCAATACGCACCATGTGGAATGGAGCAGCCACAATATAAAGAAAAGAGGTGGGTCACTTATTTAATATTTATTTAGTAATAATCCCACTGTTGTCAAGAAGGCAACCCACATTCATAAACTCTATTAGAGAAGAGGTGCTTGACCTTACAATCTCAACCCCTTTTGTCTCCAATATAATTTGTGACTGGCACGCCTCCAATGAGGCCTCACTATCTGATCTCCAACATATCAGATTTAACATCACTAAGGCTGGAGAAGCTGACCATAGATAACAGCCCAAAAGAACCAACTGGGTTTTCTTCCAGGCTCAACTTGCGGCCAAGGAAGACACGCTTCTTAAATCCATCAAATCGACGGATGACGAAGCACTTATTTCATCCTTCAAAACAGCTGTAATGATGAAATAGATACACACAAGCGATGTGTACTTTGGTGCAATGCATAGCCTGAAATTTTGAGAAAACAGGTGACTGTTTCAACTTGTTCAACCGAGCTAGAAGAACGAAGAGTCGGACTGATTATAAATCTGTTCTAAAAAAATACAACTTCGAATTGAGAAAATCCAAGAGGAGATCTTGGAGGAAATATTGCGAAGTGTAGATTCACTACCAACCGCGGTCTGACTCTATAAAGTCCTATCCCAGGAGCACACAAATAGACTCGTGTTGCTTCCCAAATCAGACGACAATTTTACTGTCATTCGCAGGAAAATCTTGGACATTTCTACTACCCAGCTAACACCTGCCGATGGTCTACTGAGCGTCACAAATTACATCGATAGTAGGACAAAAGCCTCTCTGATAGACTCTTCAGCCCTGACAGAGTTTAATGGGCAAATGGCTCATTTAAACCCTACAAAGCTCCAGGTAAAGACAGTATCTATCCTGCTATCCTCCAGAGATGCCTAGACATCATTCTTGCACCACTGATAGCTCCTTTTAGGTGAAGTTTCAACTTAGGAAAAATCCCTTAATCTGGAGGGAAGTAGACCTTGTGTTCATTCCTAAGATTTGAAAACCAAGTGAACAACCTAAATCCCATCACTCTATCAGCCTAACATCTTTCCTACTAAAAACAACAGAAAAACTGATAGAGCTTCTGTTGCATTTTACGAATGAATCATCTTTACTCTTTTTGACATATTGTATTACAATACACATAAGTATGTACATAAGTATTGCCATTAAAACAGCTTCATATTAGAGATATATTAGAAAATCAAAGAGCTCTGCATCCAAATCAATATGCCTACCGCATAGAACAATCTACCGCATCACTTGATTGCGCATGTGGAAAACAGTTTCACACGCAAGGAGATCAGAATTTGCACCTTCCTCATTGCTTTGTAGTCATTGTTAAAAGCAAAATGTCTGCCTGTCAAAGCATGCAACCTATGCTCCAATTTATTTCTGACTGGTGTAGCAGAGAGGGTTTATCGATAAACCCAAATAAGACAACCTTAGTCCCATGTACAAAAAGGAGGGAAAATACAACCTTGCCCCATCTCCCTGAACAGTACAGACATTGGATTGGAACATAATAAGACAACTTTATTTATTAAAAAAGTTGACATACGTAGTGCAATCAGACTCCTTCGCTCGGAAACGGACCGGACATGGGTCACATGTCCATACTACAACATCTTCCTGAGCTTTTTTTTTTTTTTTTTTTCGGTCAGGTTCAAGAGTTTCGCTCTTATGATGTTTTTCACACAACCTGGACGGGGTGCAGATGGTTTGTGTCGAAGATGTTCGTTCACTACTCTCCGGGGGTGGTTGTCTTGGGATTCGAGAGATTCCGCTGAATTTGTCGCGTAGTTTGTAGTTTTACAGTAATTTTTTTCCATGCCATTAATATGTTATATTGGAAATGCACACCCAGAGTATGAATTTTGAAGTGATCTTATACTGGGAGTGTTATGTCTTCGTCAGCATTTTTTTATCATCTCTCATTCACACCTGGTGTTGTTGCACAGTTTTTTTTTTCCGTATAGGAACTGTTTTTGGCTATGGTCAGACTTGAGCTACAGACCTTCCACTCAACAGTCGGTGATGATTACCATTGCACCACTACCACCCCCTGTTATGTACTTTTAGTTATTTTTTAATAGGGATGTTATTATTTTTTGTACTTAGTACATTAATTTCAGTGATTGCATTCATTGAACTAATTAAAATATACATACATATTTATGAGGTATGGGAATTGAGGTTCATTGTTGATGAGTAGCAAAATGGTGTAGGATTGCACTTTTAAAATTGTACGGGTTTGATACCTATTGATCTTATATGATGTGGCAAAGAATTCCATAATCTAACTGTATGAATGAAGAATAAACGCGAGGAGGATAAAAAATTACAACGATATGGAACAATGTTTGTGGTTCTTAGAGAGCGAGTGAAGTTAAGTCTGTTAAGTCAGTTAAGTTACGGCGGACTATGACTATTAACTACTTTGTGTCAAAACATGTAAGTTGCAACCCAGCAAGTCTCGACAGTACGCAGATATATATTCGTACCGAGGAATACCATTGACACAGCATCATTGATCAAGTTACTAGTAGCTTGTAACTTCCGTTGAGATAGTGAGTCAAGGCTACTATATACAACTTCAGCATAAGTTATGAGTGGTAAGATTAAATTAAGTACTAGCTTCTTACGTGTTGCCAGCGGAGTAAAATATGCAAAGAGCCACAAGTTTCGCAGACATCCATAGATACGTCCAATGATCATGTTTGTGTGCTTGTAGCCAGATAGATCTCAACTTATGACATATCCAAGACTAGTAGTAGACTCGACTGCCCTAATCTGATAGTTATTGAGCTATTGATTCGGTAAAAGATCTATTTTAAACTGTTTTTTTGATTCTGGGATTACTTGTGATTTTGACGGGTTTAGTAGTAATCCATTATTAACTGTCCAAGTGTAGATTCGCTTCAGATCGTCATTCATTTGGTGAGCAAGTTCATGTAGATCGGAAAATGGTTTAGATAACAGTAGCTCGACATCATCAGCATATAAATGTACCGAGGAGTGTTTGCATACAGAAGGGAGATCATTGATGAACATACAAAACAGTATTGGTCCTAATATCGAGCCCTGCGAAACGCCTAGCTGAATATCCAAAAGGGACAAGCTATGTCCTCCCAAAATGACCCTTTGTGACCTATTAGAAAAAAAAAATTCTCAATAAGAAAACTGTCCTTTCACTAAGACCGAAATTGTTCATTAGTTTCCAACATAAGATATCATGGTTTACTTTATCAAAGGCCTTCGAGAAGTCAAGCAGGCAGAGCAGAGAGACTTTGTTCTTGTCAAAGGATTGTCGTACCTCTTCAAGCAGCCTGTGGAACAAGTGTGGTTGGCTCTAAACCCTAATTGTTGAGCATACAGCAAGTTATTAACTGATAGGTGTTTGGTAATCTGATTTACTATTATTTTCTCGAAGACCTTGGATAAGCAAGGCAGAATGCTTATTGGTCGAAAATCGGCTGGAGACGTTGGAGAAGCAGGACTCTGGCCACTTTCCAAGGTTGTGGAAAGGTGGACGTGATCATGCACCAATTTATTACGTGGGTAAGATGGGAAACAATTAGCGGTAGAATGCGTTTAACAAAACGAATTGGTATGCCGTCTTCACCAATGGAGTCAGAGTTGAAAGCAGTGACGCATCGGACAATTTCATCTTCTGTTGCTACCGTAAATTCCAGGATAGCAAGTGAGGGAAGTCTGATTTAAAAAGAACTCACTTGCACAAGGATTTTCTCCTAGAAAAGCACGATTAAGTTCATTGGAATCAAGCACGTATTTGGAATTGTCCTTACTGTTAGATAATCCAACTATACGCAGGTGTCTTCATAGTTTTGTTTCGGAGAGAGAGAGGTATGTAGTTTAGCGGCAAAGTAAGTTGTCTTAGAATTACGTACAGTAGCAGTGGTGTTGTTGCGTGCTTCTTTATACGAATTCCAGTTAGCATCAGATGGTTTGCGCTTTCATTTACTAGATAACCTGTATCTGCTTTTAATGGAGTTGGTGACCTCAGTAGTAAACCAGGGACACGCACAGTTTTGAATTTTGACCCTTTTTGCTGGCACATTTTGACTATATAACTGTAACAAGATCCGTGAAAAATCTGAACTTTAGAATTCGGATCGGAGAGAATAGCTATTTGAAGAGCGTTTTGGTCTATAGCATTAAGATCTCTAAAAGTGAATGAATCAGGAATAGCATTTCTTGATAAGTTAACATTATATGTACAGAATAAAATATCATGATCTGAAACATAAAACGATAATTGATCAAACAGTAGTACAAGTGATAGATCGGAGACGAAAATTAAGTCTAGGAGACTGGGTGGACAATTGTGCGCAGAACGAGTAGTGTAAGTAGTGTTAACTATCTCCATGCCAACAGAGAAGACTTAGATCTCTCATTTGGAAAGCAATCGAGTCACTTTTCATGACATTTTTATTGAAATCTTCGCAGATTATTATGTGCTGGTATAGTGCACTACTCGTATAATCAGCAATTACTGAGAAAAGAGGTAAGGGGGAGCTTCTTCTATTGTTATTATATGCACAGCCGACCAAACATTTGGAATTATTCTCATATATTTCAACCATGATATATTCAATCCCGCTTCCACTTGATGCCGATATAATTTTGCAACTTAAATTTGATTTGCAATATATTGCAACTTCACCGCCCTGAGTATTAGTCACTCAATCATTTCTATAAATTACATAACTAGGTATATAATACGAAGAGTAATGTACACTCGACTTGAACCAGGTTTCACTTACACAAATGACATCAACATATGACTTAGAAAACAAAAACTTTAAATAATCGAGTTTGTGATCATTTAACTTGCGCGCATTTAAATAACAAACTTTCAGTCTATCATATCTCTTGGACAGAACAGGACAGGACACACATGGTGTTCGCTGAATTTTCATTCCTACTGTACTGATATCCTAACCCAGTGTTATTCATTAAGAAAAGTGCAAGTGCAAACCAACAAGAGTAAGAGAAGTGAAATTCAACAAAGGTTATGAATGCGGGGGGAAGGAACAAGACAACAGGAGGAATAAAGACAACAGAAATACTATTGTAATAATAACCTTACCTAAAAGTAGGTACTTAGATGATCTTCAGAGCTTTCTGTGGGAAAGCAATTTTCATTCGTCGATTTTTTTACATATGTATACAGATCCAAGTTTTGTGTATACGGAAAGTAATTGTTTTTTCCGACAAAGAGTATAGCAGATGTCGTGCTCTTTTTGTTAAGCTCTCATTAAGATAGCAGTTATTAGATTCTAAACCCAGGTCGTGGAGACGCAGTTCAGTTGAATACTGCTTGCGAAAACTCACTGCACACTTCAGAACGGTGTTTCTCTCTTGTGATTTGCTGAATTTTAAAACGATGGGTGATGTAGTTGAGCAGTTGTTGTTGTTTCGTCATTTTGCCCGAAAGATGTTACAGAGGATAGGCGGCTTTCAGTCGATGGTAGCACAGAGACGGTTAAATAAACTTTTTAGATTCTGATCTGGGAGTTCTGGTACCCTAAAGAGAACTGCATCGTTTGCAATTTCTTTCCTTTCGAGAGAATTACATCGCCGTTTGAGGGCACCTATTTCTTCACTGTATTGTTGTTTATTCATGTTGACGCTAAGTTCAAGAGCATCAACGCGTTCAGCTATAGTGGTGACTTTAATGTGAAGTTCTTCTAATCGTTGCCCCCATGCAGTTTTGAGTTCATTAATTTTAAAGATGAATTCGTTTTGCAGTTTGGAAATCTCATCAAAACCAAGTCGCATCGTCTCCGCTTGCTTTGCTAGGTACTCCTCTAAGATATTCACAGTAAGAGAGGTATTGTCAACGTTCGCCTTAACATAAAATTGGAGGTGACATGTTCAAGCGGGGATAGTAGCTGTTTGACATAAATACAGCAAATCAAAAAAATATGTATGTCAACAGTAGCGATGACCGGAAGAAAAAGGAAAAAAATCCTTATTGTACGTAGACGTGAGATGGAAAAAATGTCTTTTGAATTTGAAATCGCACGGCACTTTAGATTTATTTTATTTCGGCTTACACCCTTTTTAACTTTGTATAGCTGGACGTAGGAAAAAACAGGTCTACTCGACAGTCATTACGAGACCAGAACTTCTGACTTTCTCATAGAGACTGACTCTAGCAATATTCTCAAATATAACAGAGCCGATATCAGAAGACTGGTCAGCAGCCTTTCGGGACATTGTAGTCTGAGATATCATCTTAACAAAATAAACCTTCATCTGAAACCGAATGTTGACTCTGTCTATAGCACGAGGAAACTGCAGAGCACATACTATGCGGGTGAGCTGCCCTCTGCCACCTTCGGAAGCGTATCCTCTTCAGAGAAATGATGATTCCTGAGGGGATCAGCTCAGCTCCTGGGAGGGACAGGCTCAGCTTTATTAAGAAAGTAGAGGAACTCCTCGTCTACTGGGCTAGCAGGCACAATAGACCTACTCCGGTCGCAGTGCTCTATGCTATCTTTAACACTAAGATATCCCCCAATTTAAAAAAAAAAAAGGTATGCTCAGATGGACGACTATGTAGACCATAATTTGCTCAAAATACGTGAAACATACCTATCAACATTTTCTGTTCTTCCTAAGTTACCTAAAGTTTCACAATTTTACACGTTCAACGATTATCAAATGATGCATATTGTGAATTCTTTTCAGAATTTTTGTTTGAAATGTTTTCCCAACATAGCAGAGAAAATAAACTTAACAGCTGTTAAATCGCTTTTTTAGTTTTAAATCCATTTTATAAACTTTACTTAAAACTATCTTACGCTAGATAAAATGATGAAAACTAGCTGAAATATCCTCACTGACTTAAAATACCTTACTGGCTCTGTGCAGCACTCTTAAGCATGCGGGACAAATTTAAAACTGTCTTTCAAAGTTTGACCTATATGGTATTTTCGTAGATCTGATGAGATTTATCGTGTTCTAAACAAAGGGACTAGCTAATTCAAGTAAAAGTGCATAAAATTCAATGAAATTAAGAATTCAAGGCAAGGTGATAGCGTGATTGAAAATCCCTCTGTGTACATTTCGAGACGATTACAGGAATATAACTTATATGCAATCCGTTTACAACGCATTTTGGACAAAGATCTGGGCCTACATGTTGATAATGTACGGTTGAAATAGGAATTGAAAACAACAGACCACGCTAGCCTTGATTGGGTACTGAAAAAGGATCGTAATTTTTTCCATAGAAATTTTCTGAGTGATAAGGCGCATTTCCATACATCTGGATAAGTAACCGAAACTGTTGCATAGCTCTAACTGCACGAGATGTATAGACAAAAAACATTGGTAGTTAACCAATATAAAATTAGCCGGTTTTACAATGATATAAATTTAAAATATACAAAAGAAACAGTGAAAGTTCGAATAAACAGTCTAACCAAATCCAGTTTGATCACACCAAACTAAATTATAGAAAACTTTCAAAAATGTAAATGTACAAGACGAATGAAACAATTTTAAAATTACAGAATATCTGAAAGTTTGCATTGGGACAACAGAATTCGTTCTGTAAAATCCAACAGAGGGAATATGTCCCCGCAAATAAATAAAATATTTCGGAGAAACAATCAAAATGACATTCAGAATCTGAAGCTTGCGAGTACGTCGCGACGGATGTTCATTGCAATGAACACCTATTACAATGAACACCTATTACAAACAATCTGCATTAATCCGGAGAGCGCCGTTTTGGATGACATTTTCTTCGTGATCCTCGGGAAAAAAGCTGTGTTCAATGACGAAAAGATCAGAACAGAACAGGACAGGACAGCACAGATTCGTGAAAACTGTCAGATCAAGTTCGGACAGAAAAGTACAGCCGTATGTTAGTTGTCAAAAAGCGGAAAACATCTTATATGTCAGATTATAATAAACATGTTTTAGAATTAAATAATAAACAAAAGTGAATTCACATGAAAACGCTTGGAAGAGTTGTGGTGGGCATTGATAGTGAAATTAGTGTAATTAGTGACTCATCAACAACATGTTTCAGTGATGATATGTATGTTTTAGCGTGAACTTTAGCTGACAGCTGCTTTTGACACTTTTCACGAATCTGTTCTGACTCCAGAGTAGGTGCAGAATTTCGTGTTCTGAAGTGTCCGAAACACCGAACTGAACTTTCGGACAGAAATTTTTGTCACTGAACAGCAAAAGGTGTACTTTTCTGTCCGGAACAGTCCAGAACAACGTCATTGGACAGACTAAAAAAGTGGAGACAGTGGGAGCTGTTTTCCAGGAAGTGTATAAGGTGAATGATAGCATTCATCTAAAATCCGACAAGGAGAACAGCTTCATCACTACTACTTTCGAAATGATATCGATCATTGGTGATCAGACAACTTGGGTTTAACCAGGTTCAATGACGATTTCATGGTGAATAATGCCGTCGCCAATGAAGGGACTAACATCCTGTTTATTACCACAGAGGATCTCCAAATGATCTTCAAGTCATTGAAGTTGAATGGCTCCAAAATTAAAATGACCCCTCTTGTTGGAAGAAACAAACAATTTTAATAATAATACTAATAAGAAACAGTAATTTCATATCGAGGAAGGAAGGGAAAATCTATAGACTTTCATGAATAAACGAATTTGTTCTACCATTTGCTAGTAAACTCAAAGACGGCATTTTTAACAAATATTGATCACTTTATTTTTAGGAATTTAATTTGAAAAATAAGGAAACAATGAAAGATTGATCATGCAATTATGTTGAATGTTGGATGCCGTCTAATCTACCTATCTACCTTATGAGGGCATATTTAATTTGTTCTAATCTGGAATTTTCAATACAAATTGGTAATATTGATTTCCTTAACATTCCTATGGCTTTCACGAACTTCTTAACGTCGTATTGATTTTCCTTCTCATGCAGAGAAATACACGTTTTAAAATAAACTTACAAAATGAATGTGCTCGTAAAAATAACATTATGCGTCAATCAACAAATATTGTTTGTTATACTCTACTATATTAGAGTTTCCCTTTATGACTTGTATCTTAATACTAATATATATATATATTATATATTTATATCTATAGATCTATGTGTATATATGTATGTATGTTATCGTATAAACGTACACTAGAAAGGGAAATCAATATTGTATTGCACCGTACTGCGAGTTAGACGGGAAAGGTAAATACGAAGCTCTTTGGCCAATTAGTTTTAGAACAGAGCTCGTTGGAAATTGTTCGAGTAACAAGATCTGTGTTTTGTTTGTGGAGTTCAAAAAGACAGTTTTTTACCCTATTCTGTCAAGTTATGTGTATACATATTTAATAACGTGTGATAATAGAAAGAAATGGTTCAGCAACCATTTGATACAAATGGTGAGTGAATATTTATAATCATGTTGGAATATTAAATTAACGTTACACTAGTAAGTAACATTAGTACATATTACACTCAGATATTTTTTTTTAATTTTAATATAAGTTAGAGATTCACTTCTTGCTTTTTTTTAGAGAAAATATTTGAAAAAAAAGTGTACAAATTCGTTAATCTAAACTATCTAAAGGTATTATGAGATTAAATAACGAATTCATACACAAAAGAAATGCATAACGATAAGGCAATGAACTAATGACATCGACGTGGAAGTCAGTTTGGAATACATTTTATTTAATAGATCTGATAAATAGTAAGCAAAGTATAACAACAGTCGACATGTAGTCGAGTTTTTCTCAAATTTTGACGACGACGACAAAGATTATTGCTGTCTTCAATTTAATTTCAATTTTGTTCATTGCGAACGATTTTGAGCTAGTATACTATTTTTTCACCTCTTAAATATCAGATGTAACCTTACACACTGACTCACTAATTCTATGCTAACGCTCTTATGTAATTAGAAATAAATTAAATTTTCCTGTATGCCTTAACCTAATTGTGATATAACAAAGATTTTATACCCTACGTACACAGTTCATCTAAATTTCGATGGTTCAATGGTTTCTCAACCGTTGATTCAACTTTGCCTTTAAGTATCACACGAGTTAAATAAGGCGATTAATCTTATATATCTATATATAAAAAAATATATCCAAAAACTTTAGTAAAGGCATACATCAGTATAAAGAATATCGTGATTTGCTTACCGACTTCAAAAATGACCTATTACAGCCACAGTGAGACTTGAATATACTTACATACTCGTACATACATACATACATATGTATGTAACGAACGTATCTCGAAAACGACCTGTATACGTAAAAAAGCAGAGGATATCAAAAAAATATCAATTGTTGCATTAGTCATGATTATGTTGCATGAATTGTGCAACAACACATACGTTCAAATACTGAGTGCACGTCGACAAAGGCGAGCCGTGAATTCGTAATTCAATGGTTTTGCTCTATGTTTGGTGGAATCAATAGATTGTAGTACGTTATGAGCTGCTCAAATCGAAGGAAATCATACGGGAGGCCGCTGTCGCTACGTTTAAGTCGGGGCATTCGCATTATCGGTGAGATCCTACTTGGAAACCCTTAAATGGAAGAAAGAAAAAAACTGTGAGAACCTATTCAAGGTCCTAGCTTAAGATTGTCTTTTTTAGCTCAGTATACTCGTACATAGCACTCTTTACAGCTTCAAACTGAGCTCAATTTAATTGTTATACACATGTGTACATATACATAGATTACAAAAATATCGTTTGAACTTTATCGCTGATATTATATAAAAATATTTTTTTCCTAGCTCAAACGCATGTAGTTAATTTGGACAAGACAGGAAGCAAATCATTTGGAATATGCATAGTACGGGGAGAGGTACATAGCGTACAAATACAAATATAGAAAATATTTAATATTAATAAAGAAATACAATTATAGGTAAAAGACTCACCGAATTCAAAAACAACTGGAATATTCATCAAAGGAATTGTTCCTCAAAGTCCAGCACATACGTGTGGCAAATTGAAGGTTTTTGATTTTGATTTTATTTATTCAACTTCTTTCTCTCTTTTCGGTTCCTTATGCAAAAGGCGATTTTTAGTAGTTTTCTACAGTATGAATTACGACATGCTTAATTTATGTATTCAATTAATTATATTTTCATTTTTATACTAGAAATGATTCCTTTTCTCGGTTTATCTCATTTTCAGTAAAATAGAGAAAAATTAAAAAAAAAAAAAGTGATATAGGTACATATCAGTGAAAAATGCCTAAAGTTCTTGAACTAAGTACAATTAATAATTGGAAGAAAATAATCCTCTTTAATTTTAGACTTGCACAGTAATAGAAATGCCAGATTTTTATATAATGGTCTATTCCTTCTTTTGTGTAGAATAATTATTTATAAGCAATAGTTTTAAACAGCATAAGACTGAAACTATACCCTATTGAAAAACCTACCGGTCATTTATAGCTAAGAAGTTCAGACCTTCGTTTACCACCCGTCGCCAAACCTCTCTGTCATTTTTCGCTTCTATATCCCATCTGTTCTAGATCCATCCTTATATTGTACTCACATTTACGGCGCGGTCTTCCTGACAGTCTTTTTTGGTTTTCTACTCATTCGTTTGACAGTTCATCCACTGTTCTACCTGTCCTGCCCCTCTTGGTCTTTGTGATTTAATTACAATGTAACAGACAATGCTTGGGGCTGAATAGAGTTCCTCGATTGTTCTTGATTGTGTAGTTTTCTTCATTCGGCACCCAAACTTATTTTCAAAGACCGGAAATGTATTTTCCACCCTCTAAGTGGCATTACACTGGCATTATTATGGATTTATATGCGCATTTTAACATTGCGACATGAAGAATTGTTTTTTTTTTTAATTCCTTCATTACGAAGAGCACGAGTTGCCCATATGCATTTATTTGGTTTTCTCTTCATTTACTCCTAAACCTGCTTTCTTTTCTGCTGTTATAAGACTTTCTACTTTCCTTTTAACTGTTTCCTCACTATCTCCCAGCCGGTCCAGATCGTCAACGTAAGCTAGAATGTACATATGTGACTCCATTAAGAGGAAGTGATGACAAGGCGTCTCTTTGTTTTAATCCGTCATGTATCTCGATTGATTCAGATAAGGCGTTTCCTAATTTAAGTTGTCCTTTTTTCTCCAAGCATTACAAGGACGTGATATATTTTCGATCGATATATAGAGTCATATGCCTTTTTAAGATTTACAAATATTGGAAGTACAAATTAATTCGTCCGGCAAAAAACAATGTTGTTGTCAGAAACAGACGCTGATGCACACTAATTATTGTTGACAGATGTCACACCTTTCCAATGAAGTAGGTAATCGCTTCCAAGATCAGCAACAACTTGCAGGTGGCGCCATCTTTTGAAAACGGACCGAATTAATTTGTACCCCCAATAGTTTGTGGAACGTTTTACGGAATCCCCATTTCTTTTTTAAAAGCAGTCGTGAAAACCTCGTCATTCCTCGAGCGGTTCTGCTTTGGCCACACTGGTAGTCTCCAATTATTGCCGTTACGTATACGTATGAGGTCAATTTCTTTAAGAAAACTTTTGACAGCACCTTGTAACAATTTGCTAGAAGTCGTATTGTTGCATTGTAGCATCGGTATTGTTGCATTGTATTCGATAACCCTTTTTAAATACAGTAATAATGATGGGTTTTTCCTCGTGGATATTGCTTATTTATTTGCTTATTTTTATTAATTCCGATGGTATTAGGTCGACTCCTGCGGTCTTGATATTCTTAAACCGGTGGATTGCTTCTTTTACTTCCACAATTGTTTGCAGTTTTACCTGAACCGCTGCGGTGTGGTCATCACCCTTTTCTATTGCTGCTGGCTCTTCATTATTCAACAGCTTATCGAAATATATCCTCTACTGGGTTGCAATTCTTTCGTTGTCCGAAACGAGGGATATAATAAAAGGATATCGTTGCGGATAGATTCTGATCTAGACTGGTATCTTTTTCGTATCGCTTTTAGTATACATTGACCTGAAACCACACATTCTTCCTGAATCTAAGCTAATGCCATTGGCATCTTTTATCCCTTTTCTTTCTTAGGCCTTGATATCTTGTACCATAATATCTTTCCTATTTTTAAGGTCTTGACGTCTAAGAACATTACGGGCTCTTACCTTTTTCTCGCATTCTTCCTCGAACCAAAGCTTTACTTTAGAGCTTTGCAATAGTCTAGTTTGTTTTCCGCTGCCTCCTTTTCAACACTTTTTATTGTTGACCATAGTGCTTTTACCATCCATTTAGTAAGGTAAACTGGTTATTCATTGATACTGATGTTACACACGAGGGTCCTCTAACTTCCCAACGTTAAGCTTTTTATACCTTGCTGTAATCCGCTTTTGTGAATTTGGATTCGACTTTCAATGGTGTCTTTTATAAATTTTATACTTGGCATTTTATTTTTCTTTTTGTTTTAAACAACATATTTGTCATATTACCCAAAACTTACATGATTTTTCGAGCTTACTCTCAGGTTGGAGACAGAATTCTTTCATTAAACGATAATGACGTTCGAAATGCTACGGAACAAAATGTAATAGATTTAATTAAAGACGCCGGGATGAAAATTAACTTGGAAGTACAAACGTTCGGTCATGTAAACATTTTAATAACGATTCAAGTATATTTTTTCTGATAAAATATTATTTTAGAAAAACGAAGATAACTCTAAGGTCACATTAAAATCGATAAAACAAAAGTCAATCGAAAATGGGACTGTAAGCGCAGCCAAAAACGAAGCTCAGGTTGCAGGTAGAACTTATATACACTTCAGTAGTTAATATTAATTCCATGAGCTTACTTTGATTAAAAGGTCGACCAACTAATATGAGTAAGCCCCCTATGCCAAAGGACCTTATTAAGACATCACCATCTTCAAATACAACCACCATTGATGATGGCGAAGATGAGGAAGATACAAGAGATATGATGGGTCGAATGCTAACTGAAGCTGGATACGAGGTAAATTGAAAGATTAGCTTTATTTATCAATTCTTTGTCGGACATATACTCGTAAGTATAACAAAAGTATATCTACATTTCTAGATTGATAGAGCGTCTGCAGGAAATTGCAAGTTAAATAAATTGGAGCAAGAAAAAGATAAAGAGACACCCGATGAATTTGGTTACACAATGGGTAAGAGCCATTACATTATTAATATGTATGTATAAATATGCTATTTCCTTATTTACATGAAATATAAAACTTCACAAATTAAATGACATTCTTCAATCTGAATTAGGTAAGATATTAGTTTGAGAGCGGTTAAACTAAGTTATTCCCAAAATTCCAGAGTCCCGAACAAATAGGAGAATCTGAATAAAAAAGGGCATACAATGTTAATCTTTGTAAAAAATCAGTGATGCACAACTTAATTCAAAGCTTCGTTAGAACAATTTGAGCTACCAATAAACTTAATTAAAAAAAAAACATCCTGTATTCTTCCAGCCTCTCCAGAGTCGTTAGTCTTTGATCTTCTATTGATCTCTGAAAAAGATGGATTGCCTTAGTTAACCATTGTTCGACCCCAGCGTCGTCTTCAAATATTTGCACTCCAGATACATCCCTTAGTGCAGCGGTCGGGGAACTTTTTTAATCATTGCCCCAAAATATTTTTGTGTAAGTTGATATTTCCCCATGGCGAAGAGCAAAAAAAAACGAAATCGCCAACCCCATAATAATTTTGAAAAGAAAACAATAACTAAAAATTTAATTTAAACATCATTTATTCAATTTATCAATGTAATACCTAGTAATACATAACGGTAATAATAGTAATATAAGTAATATATATCTTCTTCTTTTCCTTTTTATCCCGGCGTCGTTATGGTCAGAAGTGTAGGACCATAACCTTCCCACTTAACTGCATTCCTACTGGTCCGCTTGTGGGGTCCGCCGGTTTGACCTCAGAAAGTAGCGGCAGGCTTCCCGGTTTGGGATTACTTCATCGCTGAGGCCAATCAAATGCTGGTGTTTTTGCATTTGTTTGCACCAATTGTTTTTCGGCCTGCCTTTTTGTTTTTTTTTTTTTTTGTGACACGGGCTCCAGATTTTTTTTTGTTTGATCTCACTCTTACAACATCGGTGATCTCCAGTCGTGTCAACCCACTGATTTGCATGTACACTTGTGGGGCAGTTTAATGGTGGTATATGTGTCCCTAGGCTCACCTTGGTGTTTTCTAAATTGCCTAGATGTGATTTTTGTTTACCTTTGTTTTAGTCGCCTTTTACGACAAGCGAGAGGTATCACTGCAGGGATATTCTTAACCCGTCCCTGCACGGATACTCTTAGTGATTTTTTTTGCAACGAAATATGTTCATTTCAACCAACTAACCACTGGTGAGTAACAAGTAAAGATTAATATCAAAACTTGGAATCAGAAAATCTTCGTATTTGTGTTTTCAGTATACTTGCGCACGATCAACTGAAATTAAATTAATCACTATGGTTTCGCGGAGATACACGCAAGGGTTCTTCTTCTTTTCCTTTTTATCCCGGCGTCGTTATGGTCAGAAGTGTAGGACCATAACCTTCCCACTTAACTGCATTCCTACTGGTCCGCTTGTGGGGTCCGCCGGTTTGACCTCAGAAAGTAGCGGCAGGCTTCCCGGTTTGGGATTACTTCATCACTGAGGCCAATCAAATGCTGGTGTTTTTGCATTTGTTTGCACCAATTGTTTTTCGGCCTGCCTTTTTTGCGTGTTGAAATTGGAATGTTGATTGATAACGCCTTTTGGACGGGGTTCAAAGGATCTCTCCTTTGAACATGGCAATACCAACTGAGTCGGTCGCGCTCTATATTTCTTGTGATGGTTTCTTTTACGTGGAGGCTTCCTCGGATCTTTGAACTTCTAATTCTGTAACGCTTTGTTACTCCCGCTGTCATGCGAGGCATCTTCATCTCAGTTGCCGTTAATTTGCTCTCATACTTTTTGTGCATTGTCCAGCATTGTGAACCGTATGTGAGCGCCGGACGTACAACTGAAGTGTAGAGCCTTCCTTTCAGCGTAGGGGGCATTTTTCGATCACAGAAGATGGCGGAGTTTTCCCGCCACTTCATCCACCCTACGCTTACGCGATGTTTGATGTCGTCATCACAAGTTGCTTCTCTATTAATCATAGATCCCAGATATTTAAACTTTTCACACTTGGGAAGCACTCTTCCATTCAAGTAAATGTCTGGAATAGGCTGATGAGGGTCAGAGAACGGGCAGCACAGATACTCTGTCTTCTTTGAACTAATACGATACCCGTGTCCCTCAAAAATGTCCACCCACACATCAAGTGCTCGTTGTAGGGACGCCTGATCATCACTTATAATGGCCCCATCGTCAGCAAAGAATAGCTGGTGCACATTGGGGTCCGTCACTTTTCCTTCAAGCAAGCAATCAAGGACTGCTATAAAAAGCAGTGGGCTGAGGATGCTCCCTTGTTGTACACCGACTTTGATTGCGAACTCTGCGGTGACTCCTGCGGTGCATCTTACTCTTGTCGTTGCTCTCTCGTACATGTCCATAATCACTCGCACGTAGGTTTCTGGAACTCCTTTTTGTCTTAGCGCTACCCATAAAAGATCTCTTGGTTGCCGGTCAAAGGCCTTCTCGAAATCAACCAACACCATATGCAAGTCCTTTGAAGAATCACGATGCTTTTCCATCATGATCCTTATACTTTGGATTGCATCTGTTGTTGATTTACCCGAGACAAACCCGCACTGGTCATCAGATAGTCGTATTATTTTCCGCAGTCGGCTATCTAATACCCGTTCAACGATCTTCATGGTGTGCGACATCAGCTTGACAGAACGGTAGTTATCACAATTTCGCGTATCACCCTTTCTTTTGTGCAATGGAAGAAGATAGCTTTCCCTCCATTGATTAGGCATAGTGTCGCCTCTCATAAGTTTGGAGATAAGAACCATGAGCCATCTAGACCCGATGTCTCCCATCTTTTTCCAGAACTCAGAGGGTATCCCGTCCGGCCCAACAGATTTTCTTTTCTTGGAGTTTTTAACCGCGTACCGAACTTCTTCGATTGTGATGTCGGATATTTCGGCATGATTCGGGGCGGCTCTTGGAAAGTACACTCGGGGAAACTGTTCGTTGAGAAGTTCCTCGCAATACTGTCGCCATCTGTGGAGAATTTTTTCGTCTTCCACAAGGAGTTGGCCTTCAGCATTGTTAATAAACTTTGGGAAACGAATCTCCTGAGCATTTCTTCTTCTCTGGGCGGCTATCTTAAAGATATTTGCTCCTTTGTTCAAATTGTTTTGTCGAAGCTCCTGGGTAGCCTGGTTCCTGTCAGACGCGGAAGACGATATTTCTTCCAACTCCTGATAGAGGCCTTCCATGCTTTTCGCTTTGAATTCGGCGCATTTTTTCTTCGCGATACCTTTGCAACATCTATATACCTTTTCACGGCGAGCTTTTTCCTCTCTATTAGTAGAAGAGCACTTTGACCAAGCTTGGAAAGCCATTTTCTTTTCGTGTATCACTGCTTTGGCTTCGTCTGTCCACCACCAGGTTTCTTTTGCGTGTTGGCAGGGGCCTTTAGATGTTCCGAGCAGTGATTTGGCTTTCTCCAGGCCAGATTGTTGTAGGGAATCCCACATGTCTTGTGCTCTGCACTCCTCATTACCGACCTCATCGATAATGGAAGAGAGGTAGTTTTCCATGATGGTAATAAAAGCTTCGCCTTTTCCTTTATCCAGCTTATACCACTTGATTCTCTCAGACACCTTCGTTTGCTGCTTTGACTTCTTTCTCGCATCCATAAAAAATTCAGTCAGGAGGAGACGGTGTTGAGGGGCGATCGCGTCTCCCAGGATCACTTTGCAATCTTTAGCTCGTGGCTTTATGAAACTGGATACCAAATGATAGTCTATTTGAGTTTCATTTCCGCCGCTGCTATAAGTGATCAGGTGCCGGCTTTGTTTGACGAACATGGTATTTAGCACTATAAGACCGTACGACTTGCACATGTTTAGGATATCTTCACCTGAAGAGTTCCTGGTGCCGTACCCCAGCCCTCCGTGGTAGCCTTCATAGTCTTCGCTTGTCTTCCCGACATGTCCGTTTAAATCTCCCCCAACAAACAAAAGCTCTTCCTTTGGGATGATTTTGACAAGGTTGTGGAAATCTAGCCAGAATGCATCTTTTTCTTTTTGTTCGCATCCTACTTGAGGGGCATATGCGCTTACGATGTTCCACACCTCACCATGCATCACCAATTTGAGAGCCATCAAACGGTCACTGGACTTTGAAATGGTTAAGACGTTGCCAAGTAACTCTGCCGCAAGGATGATGGCGATTCCGTTTTTTCCTTGTTCCAATCCATAGTAAAACATCTTGTAGGCTTTTGTTTTAACGTCCAAGAAACGTGCCCGATTACCGGTGTTTCGCCATTTCGTCTCTTGTACGCACTCTACTATGTCTACTCGCCTTCTAACCATCATTTCTTCAAGCTCATAGCTGCGCCCACTCATGCTTCCAACGTTCCAACTCGCGACTCTTAAATGTGGCTTACGCCGTTGCATTACTTTGCTATCCCCCGGAAATCCTATAGCTCTGACCCGAGCATTGCTGCTCGATCACGACCATTAGTAGTGCCTGGCGGGGTAGTGCTTTTCCTTTTAGCGTTCTTTTCCATAATGCTACGGTTTGACCGTTTTCTTTCTTCCCTTCCTTTTTGACACGGGCATGCTCCAGATTTTTTTTTTTTTTTTTTTTTTTTTTTTTTATTGATCTTACTCTTACAACACCGGTGATCTCCAGTCGTGTCAACCCACTGATTTGCATGCACACTTGTGGGGCAGTTTAATGGTGGTATATGTGTCCCTAGGCTCACCTTGGTGTTTTCTAAATTGGCTAGATGTGATTTTTGTTTACCTTTGTTTAGTCGCCTTTTACGACAAGCGATAGGTATCGCTGCAGGGATATTCTTAACCCGTCCCTGCAATATAAGTAATATATATAACAAATTGAAACCCATTGGGGTACAATTGAGGGTTGACAATTTGGGGTACTGTAACAAATTATAATAATAATAATGGTGGTACAAACAAAAATTAGAATTGAATAAATTAGAAAAAAGAGAATAATTGAAAACATTCTTTCTTCACGTTTTGGAGAAATGATGTTGTTTCACGTTTGATACAATTGCTTCAAAATTGGGACTTTTTGATGTAAGAGCGATTTGAATACAGTCTTCGGCGTTTAATCGATTTCTGTTCTTCGTTTTTATGTGCATTAGAGTGGAAAAGCCTTGTTCGCACAAATATGTTGTTCCAAAAGGCAGCAATTTTTTAACCGCCTCTTCATGTGCAGTTTTGAAAGCCTTTGCAACTTTTGACATCCAAAAAGACGACAGATTTGGTTTACTCTCAAATTGAATATGTGCTTCAGTATTAGATCGAAGTTCAAGAATTGCTTCTGCCAAACCTGAAGGTTCTTCTGGTATCATAGCAATTTCACATTTAAAAGGATCTACAATCCAACTGACAGTACGTGTATCAAGATCTGGAAAGTAATCTGAAAACCGCTTTCTGAGTTTGATAAGATGTCTTACAATTGTATCCTTGATGTCAGCAAAAGTAATATTTTCGCAATCTTCCAAAAACAAAGCTGTTGGGATTTAAAGGAAACAACGCGAGCACGTCACAGACAAGAAAGAGAATTTATTTCACATGTACTTGGGTTTTTATACAAAAGCTTATGTACAAAGTTAAACAAGTGGAATATGTATTCGTGTTTGTATAGTATACATGTACTCGTTAAGTTTTGTCAAGTGTATACATATGTATTTCCAAATACGATTCACAATAAAAGCTAACCTTGAAAAAGAAGCTATCTTGTTCTGTTCTTCTTTCTGTCTCCAATATTGCAGCTTTAATCCAAACGCTGACACTATTTCTCTCGCTGAAATGATATTAATATTCTTTCCTTGCAATTCTTTGTTTAATATATTTATACTCTCAAAAATGTCCGCTAAATATGCGAGATATGCAACCCAGGAAGAGTTTTTAAACTTATCTGCGAGAATATTTTTTTGATCAACCATAAAAATTTCGACTTCAGTTTTAAGAGCTCGATTTAGTACATTTCCGCGAGAGAGCCACCTTACTTCTGTATAATAAAATAGGTCTGTATATTCAGCTTCACCGTCCTGACATAATTCACGAAATAGCCGCGTGTTTAGTACATGTCCCTTGATAAAATTTACAATCTTGATGACATCATGCATGACGGCTTCCAGTGTAGGTTCTAAATATTTGACCATAAGGGCCTGGCGATGGATCATACAGTGAGTAACTTCAATATTTGGGCTATTTTTTTTTTTACGAAAGCTGAAAAACCATTAATATGACCCAGCATAGCTGGAGCTCCATCCAAAGATGCGGAAATACAGTTTTCCCATTTTAAACTTTGCGCATTGAAGTATTCTTCTTCTTTTCCTTTTCCCGGCGTTGTTATGGTCAGAAGTGTAGGACCATAACCTTCCCACTTAACTGCATTCCTACTGGTCCGCTTGTGGGGTCCACCGGTTTGACCTCAGAAAGTAGCGGCAGGCTTCCCGGTTTGGGATTACTTCATCGCTGAGGCCAATCAAATGCTGGTGTTTTTGCATCAATTGTTTTTCGGCCTGCCGTTTTTTTTTTTTTTTTTTGTGACACGGGCATGCTCCAGATTTTTTTGTTTGATCTTACTCTTACAACACCGGTGATCTCCAGTCGTGTCAGCCCACTGATTTGCATGTATACTTGTGGGGCAGTTTAATGGTGGTATATGTGTCCCTAGGCTCACTTTGGTGTTTTCAAAATTGCCTAGATGTGATTTTTGTTTACCTTTGTTTTAGTCGCCTTTTACGACAAGCGAGAGGTATCGCTGCAGGGATATTCTTAACCCGTCCCTGCACGGAACTCATCAAGCTGAATAGCAAAATATTTAGCCTGTTTTAATGCGACAATAACCTGTTCCTTCACATTTTCTGCTAATATAGAAATTCGTTCTTTCACAATTCTCGCAGACAAGGGCACTGAATTCAGTTTCTTCGCTTCTTTTTGACCACACATAATCTCTGCCATTTTTACAGCAGCTGGTTTAACCAAATCTTCACCAATAGTGTATGATTTCTTATTTCGAGCAATCAACCAGGCTACTTCAAAGCTAGCCCTGTACCAAACAAGTTGCTATTCAATCTTTGTCTTTTAACAGATATTTCTAAATTTGCAAAGTATTCTCGCGGTTTGGAAGACAGGTGTGAATGCAAATTATCTAAATGTTTCTTCAATTGACTTTTTTTGAAAGATTCTGAAGTCAGTACCTTCATATATACAACACATTGTGGTTTCATTGTACCATTGTCTTCTATTTGTGTAAAACCGTAATTAAGGAATTCGTCTTGGTATGTTCTTTTTCTATTTGCTGCCATCTGAAGGGAGACAGAAAATAATAATTAAAACACTTGAATTAAATTTTCAAATTGCGGCTTACCTTGATGGATATATTGATGATTAATGATAAAATGGTGGTCTTGTCAGCAACTAACTAGTAAAAACTGGCTCTCTGACTCGTCAATGTATTTGTATCTTGACGGCATTTCACGCACTGAGCAGGTAGCCGAGCTGTGCTTTACTGCGCAAAGATATAATTCGAGAACACTCTAGTGGTGGGGAGTGAGATGGCGTGGCTTGCATACATATGTCGCTAAATTGTTTAAGTTGAAAAAAATACTAACAGGTTTATAAAATAGCAAATTAAAAATATATACTTTTTATTCACAAAAGTTTCATTTTTACCCCCAAAATTTCATTTTTACCCCATTTGGGGTAATTTACCCCGGTTCCCTGGCCGCTGCCTTAGTGGATCAAACAGACATGTGCGGACAAACCCAAACTAAAATATTGGTTTTCCAGGAATTGCTAATATAATTTGATGAGTCTACACAAATTAGTGCTGCCAATTCAGCAGCGGGTAGTTGTGCAAAAGGAGAACATCACGAATTGGTCACTGGCCGCGTTCACCAGCCGTCAACTGGTCTATCAACAGTTCACCTTCTGAGAATGAAAACGGCCCCCATGATTATTGTCTTTATTAAAGCCTATTGCCGGAAGCCGCTAGTGGCGTCCTTCACATTCTTTACTTTTTTATCAATATTTCGAGACTTCTGTCACCCCGTTATTCTGTCATCGATTCCCTGAAACGCAATTAAATTTAATGGCATATGGTTATCACCTTTCGAATAGAAATGTATATATTTTTTGATAAGGTTTTATCCAATCTTTTTACCTATATGAGATTTTTCCTTAATCCCTCTCCCTTTGACTCAGTTTAATATATTTAAAGCACATTTGATTGAGCTCACCCATGTGGTGATAAATCTTACTATATAAGTTTATAAGATATATAAGATAAATCTTACTATATAAGTTTATACTCCTGTGGAAAGAAATAGATACCACACAACACATGTAGATTGAAAAAAACATTCAACTCGAATACTTACGGACTGAAAGGTATATAGTATGTTATAGTATAGTTATAAAACAAAGTGTAATATAAATAGAACCATAGCGGCATATTATACAATATAATAATAGTTAAAAACTACAAGAAAAATATTTAACGCCACGTTATATTAGTTCACCCAAATTAGACATAGCCGATTTTTTTTGCTCACTTTTGGAAATTTTAACGTTACCTATTTGCGTTAATTAATTTTTCTTGTAATAAGCGTTCGTTTGATTTTCAGCAAAAATCAAAAAAAGGTATTCGAACCTGAAGGATTTAAAGAAAATCACTGTAACAAGGCCACCAAATACAGATCTAGGCTTAGCTTTAGCTGGACACAGAGACAGGCAAAAAATGGCTTGTTTCGTAGCTGGTTTACATCCTCAAGGACTAGTTGCAAAGACTGAGTTGAAACCGGGTGATGAAATTCTTGAAGTTAATGGAAATGTTCTACAAAATCGATGTCACTTAAATGCTTCTGTAGTTTTTAAAAATCTTCCTGGCGAAAAACTAGTTTTCATTATTCACAGGTAATTTTAAATAATTATTATAATATAATATTTGCTACTGCTCAAAGGTTTTCATTTCAATTAACACTGCTTCTTTATTAAAATTTCTTTTTATTAAGTTTAGGAGGAAGGCTAATGATGAGGGTATTTCAGTGAAACCATTTACTAGGTTTCCACCAATAGTTGATGAGGTAACAGAATAAAAGTAACACAGTTCAATTAATTTATGTTGACAAATTCGCATTTTAGACCGAGTATTTATTTACGGCGTATAAGAACGTTAAGTCAATTAAAGTTCAGAAAGCCGGGTGTTTGGGAATTATGATAATTGAAGGAAAGCACATCGAAGTTGGGAGGGGCATTTTTATTTCTGATTTAAAGGAGGGATCAAATGCTGTCGAGGTATATTTCCCGTAAATGTATTGAATTCACTTTAGAATCGGTTTGTTCTTTTTTGACTTTAGGCAGGTTTGAAAGTCGGTGATCTTATTCTTGCTGTAAATAAGGATGTAATTGTTGAATCGAGTTATGATGAGGTAATTAAAAATAATTGTAATACATTCGATTGTGTTTACTTTTATTTGGGTGCTCAAAGGCTGTTGCGGTATTGAAGAGAACTGAAGGTATTGTAACACTAGTTATGTGCAGCTTAAAGAGTGAGGAACAAATACTAGCAGAGAGAGCTGAAGAAGAGAAAAAGAAGCAAGGTGAAAGGTTTCTTTTGGAACCCTAATATGCAAAAGACTTAAAATAATATTTTCAGCTAAGGAAGAAAAAAAAGAACCTGAAAAACCGGTAGATCCTTCTGTGGCGGAAATAAAACCCAATAAAAAGATCGTAATTGAAATTAATGCACAGAAGAAACCGTTAGGTTGCATTGTTACTGGTGGCAAGAATAATTATGTAAAAGTAAGTAAAATATCTTTTAGGTTTGTTGTAAGCCATCAACAGATGTGTTTTAAAATCGTTTATTTTAAATGATAACAAGAAATTATAGTATGCTATAGGTGGTTTTCTGCAGCGATATCTCATACTACTAATGAAGTAACCGTTACTTTAATATGTATTAATTTGTTAAAAATCTCTCCTAGATCGATTTTAGTATAAAACCTATGCAGTCTTGATTAGAACATTTGAATCAAAATTGCATCGCGGGCTAAAAAATGAATGATATGCTTAGTTTTCTAGTTATACACATAACTTGATGACTGTTGGCATTGCTAAAGACGTCATCAAAATCAGTAAAACATCGCCTTGAGCATCCCCCGCTTCCTCAGGGACCAATGCATTAATTGGTTGCCCCTAGCCCTGCACATCTTTGGTAGTTACTTCGAATATTTCCGTCGTTGATACTGTAACGCTTCAAATATTGTACGATCTTGTCTTTGAGATCATTAAACTTCAACAGTAAAATTCTGATGCTACTTCAGGAATCAAGTGTTTGGAAAAATGCAATGTAACGCAAAAAAGGCTGTGCTCTTGATGTGAACATTTTTGATCAAAGAGAACGATGAATGGAGAATGTTTTTGATCAATATAAGCAATAATGTCCCAAAAAGGCTGATCAAACTTTTGGTCTCAGAAAGCAAACCAAACCCAGTGGAAAGGAAAATTACTTCATTAAGTAAACTAAAAGATCAGGGAACAAGGTCAAAAAAGTGGTTGGAAACGAAAAGATCATCGGTAAAAAAACGCTCACAGAAGATTAAATTACACTCATACAAATTTGGCAATCAGCGCATTGAGAACCGCAGTAATAACAAGAAGCAAAATACAGCAACAGCAGAATTCTTATCAATGATTCTCTTATATTTCCTGTTGAAACAGCTGCAAAATAACAATAAAAAAAAATGCGTTTGAGTGAAAAAATCTTCCGTTTTTACCAGAAATAAGGACCGTTTTTACCAGAAAGAAAGACCGTTTTTACCAGAAAGAAAGAAGACGGAAAACCAACTAAAGTTGTTAGTTTTAAGGATGTATGTAGATTGTAATTTATAAATCATAATTTAGTAAATTATTTTCTTAGCCCTAAGAGTAATACTTAATACTTTAGATGATCCAAACATAGAATGTATTTCAAGGGTTCAGATAATTCATCAAAACATCAGAAATTTTAGAAAGAATTTTGACTCATATTATTCGCATATTGTTTCTTTCTGAAATATGGATATATAACATCGAAATCGAAGAGTCAAATTATCTTATAATACCTATTTATAGTTTATAGAGTGTGGAGTAGATTGGTGGAGTAATGTAAATTTTGAAAATACAATTTATTGATTGCCGAATATTCTTATTGCAGTCGTTTTTCTCGCTTCTTTACCATCTTCGGTTTTGAGCCATTAATCTCCTGGCAGCTGAAACTCTTGCTTAGATCATAAATTTATAAAGCCGCCTAAGATCAACAACGTTTCTTACAAATCTGCATTAATTGATCTTAAGATAGCTAACAATCCCTTAACAACTGTCCAGTTTGATTTTAATGTATTGTATGATTTTAATGTATTGTTATGTGAACCCCATAAAATTGATGTTGTTCCTTTGCGCAGTGTCTTAGCTTTTAAATGTTGGTATGAAGTCTACAGCTCAAATAACCCTTCTACTACTTACATATGATCTATTCCTCGGGAAGCTCAAATTTCATATCTCGAATTGAAATCACATTATTAATAAAAGAATCCACAAAGTCCTAAGCCTTGGATAAATTTAGCTTGCTCGGAAGAATTACGAAATAAACATAAACAATATTCGGCTTAAAGGATTAATATCGAAAATTGTGTCTTGATGTACAATACAATATGAGGTCCTTCTTTGTAAATATGCTTACTTCAAAAGTAAACTAGTTCAGGATGCTGGACACTCAAGAAAAAAATTAAAAGTGGTTGGTGACATTCTCAATAGTAATAAGTCAATGATGCAATAACATTAATCAAAATTATTCAATAATTTTTTTGAATAGCATTCCCAACACCATTCAAGATTTTTCGCTGCAAAATACTTCTACATGCCAATGTGATAACTGATAACACAGCTAAACAAGATAACATATTGTACAATCGAAGAGTTTTTTCTTCTTATTTTTTTAATTCATTTTTCTTGTGCGCTAGACAAAAATTAGTAAATTAACTTAAATATCTTAACTAACTTATAAATACCTTAATGGGCCTAAACGCACAGTCTAAAATAAACAGATTAAAATATACCTTTCGGTCTTATAAAAAAAAATTATAATAATTAAAATTAATGAAAACTTAAGCTAAAAAAATTATTGTTTTTTAAAAAAAAAACTTAGCATCAGATTACTTTTTTTTTATAATACTTAGAATCTTAGAACTAAAATATGTATTGTTATATAATAATGAGTTGTGCATTCGTTTCGTAGTAGCGGCTGTCTGACAGTTGATCACAGACCAGTGAAGGAGTAGGTAGTGTTTCGGCTAGCAAAGTGTAAAAACAAGTAAAAACAATATAAGTGCGCGTTTAGGCGAAGTATTCGCCGAACTCGAATTAGCCCAGTGGTTAAGTGCCCGACCCGCAGTCGGAAGGTCGCCGGTTCGGATCCCAAGTCGGGAGGAAAGTTTTTCGTGTGCGTTTTTCTCTGTTTCTTTCTGCTGCTTCTCAGTTAGTTGGAAGTAGCAGGAGGAGATGTCGGGAGACGGCGGGGGAAAACCCGTACGTCGTACGGAGTCGGAATCGGGTGATTTATCATCCGATTTCGCAACACCGACCGTCGTCATGAAGAGGCGCAGGGCCAACAAGAAAAGCCCGATCTAACTAAGCGCCCCTCCCTCACTACTTCGACTGAAAAGCTGCAGGTCGAAGCGAGGAAAGGGCCGCCATCACAAACACCATCAACGTCGAAAGCAGCTGGACTACAACATCCAAAACCAGTGATCCCCGTGGAAGCGGATACTGCCTACCTTTCCTATGGTAGGGAAGGCCGCTACACGGGGGACAATAACCCCTTTGCCCCCCTTTTATATTCGGCTACGGAGGAAGAGCGTAGCGAACTGGAAGAGAAAGAGCGTATCTTACGTGCCCAGCTGCAGACCGTAGTTGATAAGCTGAAGGAGATAAAGAAGAGGGATTTAGAACAGGCAACAGCCGCCCCACAGCAAAAGCAGCAAAAACAACGGCAGCCGCAGAAAAAGCAGCAGCAACAACAACAGCCACAGCAGCAGAAACAGCAGCAACAACGACAACCGCAACAGCAGCAGCAGAAACAGCAGCCGTAACAGCAGCAGCAACAACAACAACCGCAGCAGCAGAAGCAGCAGCAACGTCCTAAAAATGAGAAAGTGCCACCCATCTTCACCTATACCACGGACCTACGAGAGACCATCGATCTCTGTAAGTATGCTATTGGTGTAGGCAATTTTGAAATCAAATGTTTAGGCCAAAAACGCTATGCTGTTCGGTGCAAGACACTGGAGCAGCATAAGCGTATAAAAAGCTTATTAAAGGAGTCCACAACGGAGTTTTTCTCCTTCACGCCGAAGGCCGAGAGGTTTCGGACAATGCTCCTTAAAGGCGTGGAGTCGATTGCAGACCCCGAGGAAATGCTCTCAGAGCTCAAAGAGTTCGAGAGTGACGACCTCAAATTCGTGGGGGTAAAGCCGACGGGAGAAGCGAGTTATTCCCTTCTTCTTGGTACAGCTCACACCCACCAGCAAGCTGGAGAGGTTAAGGACTATCACCACCTTAGCGTCCCAGACTGTCACATGGGAAACATTGAAGAGGAGCGGAAACATTTTGCAATGTATCCGCTGCCAAAGGTTCGGGCACGCCGCGTCGAACTGCGAAATGCAGCCTCGATGCGTTAAGTGTGCAAAGAACCACAAGAACGAGGAATGCGACCTTGGGAAAGACAAGGTGGCGGATAGAGAGCAGCTCGAGTGTGTCTTGTGTAGGAACCGAGGGCACCCTGCAAACTATCGGGGATGTCCTAAGTTCCAGGACATCAAGAAAGAAAACCTGGCCCGTAAGCAGAAGGTCGAGGAGAAGCGTCCCTTGGGTCGCTTCCAAACACCAGCCGTCACATCCCAGTTGACCTACGCCCAAATGGCGGCAGGTTCGGAAAAGACGGTACAAAAACCCGTGGCTGTTCCTAAAGCCCCATTGCCTGTCTCTAAGGCACCGGGGGCCGAGGTGGATGTCTGTTCGATCTGGCTCGCAATCCAAGGGCAGATTGGGCAGCTCCAAAAACAGATCCAGGAAACGGCGACCCGAGTAGATAGTATCTGCTCGCTTCTGCCGGGCCTAGCGCACCTAAGGTCATGATGGGTACGCTGGCAGAGAGACACTTGAAGATCCTATCGGTGAATGTAAATTCACTGATAAGGATCGAGCGACGAGCCGTACTTTTTAACCTGTTGCAGGACGAAAGCCCCGATGTACTCTTGGTTAGCGAAACAAAGCTAAACCAGAAGCACAACATCCGGCACAGTTCGTATAAAATAATTAGAAGAGACCGACCCAACGCTACTCAAGGCGGGGGAGTTTCGATCTTCATTAAAAATAATCTTAAACATAAAGTCATATATAGCGGTGAAGTGCGGAGGTTCCAGGTGCTAGAGGCCTGTATTGTGTGCATTCCTCTCCGAAACGGAAAGAGAATGTACATTGTATCAGCCTATGCACCTGAAGCACCTCAACCAAATATTTTTATCATAGAGCTCGAGACACTTTTTCGATCTCTGCGCTTAAACTCGGTAGTAGACTTCTACATTCTGGCCGGCGATTTAAATGCCAAACATGGTGATTGGGGAAATAACATTCCCAACACTAGGGGGAGCCTACTAAGCCATTGGTGGGTTCTTCGCAGCATTGAATATAGAGTCAAGTTGCTCGCAACGGATAGTCCGTCGTATCCTAGGAGCGGCTCCTATCTGGATCTCATGCTAATGGACTCTCGACTGAGACTGGCAGACACGAACGAATGGTCTATTAACTGTCTACGGACCATTGTATACGACAGTGACCATTGCGGGCTATGTGCCGTGATCACAGTACCTGACGAGTTCGCGGAGATGACAGAGTGTGTCCAAACGCACCCCTACGATTACAGTAGGGTGTGCTGGCCGTGCTTTGCCAATTCCCTGACGAGAGCGCTCACTTCGAGCGCCTCCTTTCCACCGCCTAATAGGAACCTGTCAAACCACGAGATTGACAGGTATCTCAAACAAATCGACGATGTCATTAAACAGACAATGAACAGTACGATACCACGCCAAAGACAGCACGATACCACAAACGTATACCGAAACGCGACAATCGACGCACTGCACAGACAAAAAAGTAGACTCCTGACAAAACTCAAACTCTTGTACAGGCGGTTTACCGACAGACAAAACTCGGAGGTCAGGACACTGAAGTCACTGATTAAAAATATCCAACAGTTAATCAAGGAAAATTACAGAATATCTGTAAGTTTGCATTGGAACAACAGAATTCGTGCTGTAAAATCCAACAGCGCGAGTATGTTCCCGGAAATAAATAAAATATTTCGGAGAAACAATCAGAATGACATTCAGGATCTAAATCTTCCGAGAACGTCAGACAATGAACGCTTGCTACGAACAGTTAACATCGATCCGGAGAGCGCCATCCTGGATGACCACTTCTTCGTGATCGAGGATCCTCAGGAGAAGGTGGCGACAGTGGGAGCTGTCTTCCAGGAAGTGTACAAGGTGAATGATAGTATTCGCCCGAACCACGACCTGGAAGATAGAGCCCTGCTTCATCACTTCTATCTTCGAAATGATATCGATCATTGGCGATCAGAGAACCTTGGTTTTACAGGGTTCAATGAAGATTTCATGGCAAACAATGTCATCGCCAATGAGGGGGTTAATACCCTGTTCATATCGACGGAAGATCTTCAGATGATCTTCGAGTCATTGAGGAAGAAAAAATCCGCGGGAGTCGACGGTATATCCAATGTTGTGCTTAGGCACCTTCCGCCAGTGTATATATGGCCAATAATGCATATTATCCAGTGCACTGGAAGACAGCGGTGGTGCAACCAATTCCCAAGAGGGGTAAAGACACATCTAACCCGGAAAATCTCCGGTCAATAAGTCTCCTTCCGAGTATCAGCAAGGTCTTCGAGAAGGTGATCCATAGGGCCCTGTCTAAATGGGTTGAGGACAATAAAATCATCCCGGATAACCAATTCGGTTTCAGAGCGGGGCATGACACTATTCATGCCGCGTCGAAGCTTGTGTCGGAAGTCCAATGGAATAAATGCAAGAACCAATGCACGGGTGCCTGTCTGATTGACTTGGAAAAAGCCTTCGATACAGTATGGTTAGAAGGTCTTTATTACAAGCTCAGTCGGCTGGGCATAAGTAAACCACTGCTATATATGATTTTTGACATGTTAACAGGTAGAAAGTTCGTAGTGAAAATTGCCAACGTGACTTCTACCCAAACATTTGAAATCAAAAATGGACTGCAACAGGGTACGGTAAATTCGCCGATCCTTTTCAGCATTTACCTAAGCGATCTGCTAGTTTCTCTTCACCATTCAATAGCGTACGCAGACGACCTAATCGCGTACAGATCAGGTCCAACGATCGACGTTATTGTTATTCTTCTGCAGCGCGACTTCGAAAAAATTCAGCAGTATTGTGATGACTGGAAGTTGAAAATCAACTTCTAGGGCCTCTCGGGACACTAGAAAAAACTGGCGCAGGTTCTTAATTTTAGGACCGGACGGGCGTCCACTGGCGAGACAAAGTGTGGTCAGATATCTTGGGATCGTGCTGGATCAGTATCTATATTTTGACAAACATGTAGATGCTGCTCTGACAAGGGCCCGGGGCGCTTTCGCTCTGACAAGGTGGCTGTTTCATAGCAGCCAACTTGATTCTAGAGTGAAGGTAATCTGCTACATGGCCTTAATCAGGCCCATGGTTGCCTATGGATGTCCCGTCTGGTTCAATGTGAGAGCCAGCTTAATGGAAAGGATTCGGGTGTTTGAGAGACAATGTCTTGGGCTACATAGGACACCCGAATCTGAGTACACGAAATTTTACCCGAACGAGGTCCTATACAATAAGGCCAGGATTGTACGGATAGATAATTTTTTGATCAAACTGATTCGAAGCCACGTTGCGAGAGCAATGACTTCGGTCAATAGCCTGATCTTCGGGGCTTACTACCCCAACGATTTATATCACGAGAGAGTGCGCCTTTATGGCTTTGTGGCGCCAGAAGCATTCCTCTATTTAGATAGATGTGGGCTGATCCAGGATAGATTGGCGGTACCGCTAATCTTCCACGTGGGTCGCAATTCCGTGGAACGGCGATTCCTCTACGAACCCGATGTCGCGCTCCGTGAGCCCGAGCGCCTCAGGTTCTGTAGATCGGTCTGTAGATCGGTCTCGCTGGGATCGAGGAGACGTAGTCCGACAGCATCAACGCTTTTGGTGGCTGGAGAGAGCTACGTCAGTGGACACTTTGAGAGCTTCAGCCTCTTCAAGGCATTGCCTGCCTAACACCAATGGCAGGCTTACATAGGCTAGGGTAGGGTAAGGTAGGGTAGGGTAGGTAGTAGTAGGGTATATATACGTATAAATATGTATATAATTTATATATATATATATTTTAGTTAAGGTAGAATAAGTTAGGTTTAGTTACATTAAGGTAGGCTTAAGTTTTATGTATAATACAATACAAAAAATGATCATATGCTAAGTTTTTAATAAAAAATATTTTTCTTAGCTTAAGCTAGATATAGTAATGTTAGTGGTAAGTTGATATAGTAGTCGAAAGACATAGATTTAAGTTGTTACGTCTATTTTAGAGTGTCCGCCTAGGGCCAGTAAGATATCCAGATTGTTAAGATAGTTAAGGTAGTTTTTAAGCATTTTTGTCTAGGGTAAGATAGATCTAAGAAGTTATGAATAAAAATGAATTAAAAACTAAAAAAAACTAAACTAGCGGCTGTCTGACTCTCGTCTTCTATGAAGATACGAGTGAAGAACCGAATGTTGTTCCCCAAACAAAAAGCAATCTACGCTTTATGCAATAGCGGCTCTCTGACTCTCGTTTTCTAAGAAGACATGAGTGGAGAAGTAGGGATAAGTTAAGTAAAGTCTTCCTCTTTTGTTGGCAAGTTCTGGTTGCGAAAGGATCGAAAGTTGAAATAAAAAATTATATTCTTGTAAAAACAAACGTGGTTTCGATCTATTTATCAACTATATTCAAAAATATACCCATAATATATATTATACATATATGTCTTTTTATTTTATTTGTTTATTGTGTTTTATAATTTTTTTTTTTTGTTGCTTTTGTTTTTTATAATTTTTTTTTGTACATACATATGTGTATACATTTTTTTGTTTTTTTTTTATTTGCTTTGGAAACTAAAATTAAACAAAACCTACCCACCATTCTGGCCTACCTAACCTACCTACTCTAACCGACCATTGATGTTAAGTGGGCTTTGCCTTGAAGAACCTGACCTAACAAATTTTACCACTGACGTAGTTCGGTCCAAACACCAAAAATGATGCTGTCGGACGACGTCTTCTCGATCTCGGCTGAATTCAACCTACTAAACCTGAGGCGCTCGGGCTCACGGAGCGTGACATCACGTTCGTAGAGAAAGCGTCGTTCCACGGAATTTTGAGCTACGTGTAAGGTTAGCGGTACCGCCAATCTACCTTGGATCAGTCCACATTGGTCTAAATAGAGGAATGCCTCTGTTGGGACAAGAGCCCCGGAAATCGGGTTCGGAATCGGGTGCAATCCTGGCCCTTTCTATAGGACCTCGTTCGTGTACTCAGATTCAGGTGTCCCATGCAACACGAGAAAACTCCTGAGACATTGTCTCTCGAACAACCAAATCGTTCAAATTAAGCTGGCTTTCACATTGAACCAGACGGGACGTCAATAGGCAAGCATGGACCTGATTCGTCGGAGAAGATTACCTTCACCCTGGAATCAAGTTGGCTACTATGAACCAGCCATTTTGTCTGAGCGAAAGCGCTTATATGTTTGTCAAAATATAGATATAGTGGTCTAGCCAGATCGCAAAGTATCTGACCACACTTTGTTACGCCATCTGGAGATCCTCCGTCGAAATGACCCTGTTCATTCAAACCCCTTCACTGGCGATTGTATTGTTTGCCATAAAATCATCATTGAACCTGGTTAAAACAGTATCATGGTTTAAGACGGAAGAAGAGATGAAGTAGGACCCCGTCTTCCTGTTTCTTTCACCACCTTCTCCTGGGAACCCTCGATCGCAGAGAAATCATCATCCAAGGCGGCTCTCTCTGGATCGATGCTGACTCTTCGCAGCACGTGTCCATTGTCTGACGTTCTCGGAAACTTTAGATCATGTCATTCGGATTGTGGAAACATACTCACGCAGTTGGATTTTAAAGCACGAATTCTGTTGATATACTGTAATTTTCCCTGATCAACTGAAATTTTCCTTCTTTGTATGATATCATTTGAGACACATAACATCTCGAAAAACATTAAATTCAACGTACCTTGACCGCATCTCTAGTAGTCTCTTAAAAAGTATTTCGTACCTTCCCTGATTCCCTTAAGAGTGCTGTAGTTAAACCGCTAGATAAAAAACGGGATACTACAACTTGGAATACTACCGTCCTATCTCTATCTTATATCTTTTCGAGTTTTCGAGCGAGACTTTAAAAGTAGAATGACATCTGTTCCTAGACAAAACCCACGTTTCCTCTGAATTTCAGTTTGGCTCAAAAAGTAGGGGATCAACTGTATATACCTTTTGAAAATGTACGGTTGTATTGTATGGTAATTTGTATGGTGCCATAGCATCTGATATATGTATGTACCCCTTTAATTTAAAAACCATTTAAAGGGAAAAGAACGACATTCGTTTATGATACTTATCTGTCATATTCCACTATTAGCCCAATTAATCTGTGTATTGATGCTGAACTGAACTTTGATATCTGATTAGTGACAAAACGAAGTTCACGCAAATTGTCCTTGTAACATTTAATATACAAGGACAATTTGTGTAGACATGCGAATACTTTTGAATTCTCATTCTCTCAGCTGTGTCAGATTTTGTCCGTATAACAATGCCACAATTAGTATTTGCCTACTACTTCTGTCATTTATTCAAATCAGTGTTTCGCCATTGAAAGTTTTGCGAATTTTAAGTGTATAGGCATTATTGTAGTCTTCAATCTCAGTTGGAAAAATCATACTTGACAATCAAAGCAATATCTAAATTCAAATGTCAGAAAATTGTATCACCTGTGTCTGCAATGCAATTCGACGATTCTCAAATTGATATGTAATGGTGTTATTCAATCAAGGATTCAATGTGGGATTTCCTGTTAGGAAGGAACACACTTTGTTAAAATTGAATCGCTGCTTTTAGAGCAAAAGCATGCAATTAGAATCATATGCAAAATCAACCGTAGGTGCCTACTGCTTTGACTTGTCCGAAATCCTGAATATTCTTCCTTAAGGCATCTCTATATTTACAAATTGCCAAAAATGTTCAATAAACTTCCAGCTACGCTCATAGGCAACCAAAATGTATCATCATTTTTAAAGTACATATGTTGGTATTGGTTCTTTTCTTTTGGAACGAACGCGTGTAAAATTTTCTCTTGTTGCATACTTCTCTTTTATATTAAATTATATTAATTTATAGTTCAACCAATAAATCGCATTTTTTCCTACCAAGCGCATTCGTCACTTATCTTTCGCCCATCAGAATGCTCCCAATTATTTCATTTTTTTTATTTATTATTTATTATTTTTTATATATTGAATTGAAAATGTATATTGATGAATACATATACGAGATGGGTTTTATAATTGCTGTATTAATCTAGAAGACATTTGTAGACCATAGACTCGATATTGATAAAAGTACAGCTTGCTATCTATGATGACATCCAGGTATCTAGCTTCAGGATGAGTCATAGTTTATTGATACCGTTTTTGACTCGACTTTGATAAAAGCAGCTTCCTATCTAACAGCAGTTTTGAGAGAATTAACTGAGAGCCAACTTCTCGCGCACAAATGATCGTTCATATTGTAGCATGTTTGCTACAATACTTTTTTTCTTCAACGCCTTCGCTGTATTTTTTCATTCATTTGCACAATTACAATTTCCAATCCAAATTGCAATTCTTTTTAAGTTCGCCAATTACGATAAAATCAACACTTTCTAGCTCTGTTAGAAATCTCAGACTAACCTAAATGCCTCGGTAATGATGCAATGATGACGGCCTTTCATCATACATGAATGCAGTTTATGTTCCTCAGTTCCGTAATTTAGACCCTTCATTGATGGCGCTTTGATGGTGGTAGTGTTTTGCCATCCAGTAATCTAAATCCTTATGACGTGTGGTCATGCCAGTGGTTAATTAGTTATTGCCTCTGTTCTATAGAAATGCGAATTAATGTTGTACTTACTCATTTCTGCAGGCTTCCGTTATCTTGATATGTTTTATTTACTTTTACCTTGTCCATATTTTCTTACTACATTTTTATGGCATAATATTTTCAATTGTACTCCTAGACTGGATGTAACATTACACATATTTATCCTGATGGAGTTTTTGCCCAAGATAAAAGACTTAACATATTTGATCAAATTATTGAATTCAACGGTGTACCAGTAAACTGCGCTGAACTTACAACGCTGAAAGTTCATCAACTATTTCACTTGGCATACGAAAAGGTATACTCGTGCTCATTTTTGCTTTTGCATATAAATTTGCATATGAATAAAAATAAAACATATGGAAATAAATACAATTTTATATTTTTAGGTCACCCTCTTGGTGTGGAGAAATGACCCCCCGGAGACTGAAACCTTTAAGATCGAATTCGCTAAAAAGGCAGGCAAGGAATTGGGCTTGTCCTTAGCTCCAAATGAAAAAGGAGCAACAATTTCTGATATTGTACGTTGATTAATCAAAAATATTATTTTTTTCTTAAATTACAAATTTAGTTAATTTATTTTTCTCTAGACTTCAGCAGGGTATGCAGATATAGACAATAAGCTACAACGAGGGGACATAATAACAAAATTCAATGGAGACTCGTTGGAAAATAGTTCTTTCGTAGAATGTTACGCATTATTTAAAGGTGCAACTGGAAAAATAAGCCTAGAAATTTTAAGGCCTAAACCAACAGAAAGACAAAAGTAGTTTGCGTCTATCCATATACCAAGTATTTGGAGAAAATCAAATAAATAAGATAATATTGATTTTATAAGATTGTTTATTTTGACTTTAATATATCGAAACTCAGAAAGCCAAATTTTAACTTCTTGTTAACTACCGGCAGTGGTAGCCATATAGACAATAAGGTTCATGATCATATTTAAGTATTTCAAAATAAGTTTTGAAAATAATTTATACCAAAACAGAATTTTAACAGCTGCGGTTTCGGAAAAAATGGTATTGAACTTCTTACGTAAAACAAAAAAATATTTCTACAACAGAGCAATGCAAGAAAATACCTTTGAAAAATATTGCGGAACTACTGATTCGTTTGATACCGCTGCCCTAAAAAAATACGTCAAAAGAGTATGCAAATTAACTTTGAATTCATTCCAAATAAGGAGGATGATTAAATTCGATTGCCGTATTCGATCGTCTTTCTTGAAGTCGACGTACCTATAAAAACTTCATCAGCTCCATATTAGAGAAAATATTGTAAGACTCTACAACTTTACCAATTTGCGTGTCGGCCAGAGAATGACAATCGGCCGAGAACATCGTATATGCTAATTTAAAACCAATTTAATTTAAATCCAAAAGAGATGTCGACTAATTCCAATAATATTCATCTGCTAAAAATTAAAAAATATCACAACTCTAACTAAAGCCGGTTACCCCTCTCGAATTAAATATACAATTTAACCTTCATCCGGTGTTAGTGTAAATTTACCAAATTTATTTTTAATTTAAGGTTGCCTTAAAATCATGCTATTTTTCATTGGATGAACTAGAAATTTTGGCTCAACGAAGAAATCGTTTATGTTTTTTTTTTAAATGTAACACCCAATTCGCTACCAGATGTCCCAAATCCGTTGTACATTGTAAAATGTACACTACATAATATATCGTTTATTGATCCGTTATTGCGATTTGTTACGCATTATTTTTTGTTATTAGTATAGTTATAGCTTCTCATTTGTCGTGAATGTTTTTTGTTTCTCGTGAATACATATAGAAAAAGTTGCAAAAAATGGATTCTTCCTGGTTTGATGAATTTTCTAGTGATGATAGTGATCCATATGAAGCCGATGAAGATAAAGGCTAATTACCAGATGAAAATGAAGAAAATACTGAAGACGATTATGTGAGCGATGATACAGATATTGATTTTGTTGGGGACGTGGTGAGAGAATCAGCGGTCATACATCAACATCGACGACTATGCTAAACATCCCCCTGGATCGCTTGAGCCAAAATTAAATAAAAACGGCTACAGTATGTGCAAGGAAACGAAAAAGTGATTATTCAGCGCGACCCCATTTTGCCCAATATTGCTCAGGTTATTAAAATCTAAAAACTTCGACTGGTATTTGTTCCGACCGATTATGCGTGGCTTGGGTGAGCGGCAAAGTTGTATCATAGTTAGCGGTGGATTTTCAAGTACAAACATGTAACTACTTTTTCCAAAATAAAGTTCCAAGTTTCGACTGGCCAATTCTCATATGTACAGCTGACAAAGTTGTTAAACTCTATCGTTTGTTGCGTCAAGAAAAACAACAAGAATTTAACAACCGTTTCTCCAATTCAGGCAATGTTCCCTTTCTTTTCTCTTTTCATATGGAGTTAAACTTGGTCGAGCTGTTCATAGAAGACATTAATGATAGATAAGCCACAATCTGTTGATGAATAAGGTCGTAAAATACGTCTCAGCGTTTTGCAACTTTTTTTTTATCTCGGAGATAAGCTATACACCTATTACTAGTTCCTTCAGTGAGCGCCGCCTGCACAGTATAGAATAAAGTTTTCTTTTGTAATAACCATTATCTATCAAGTGTTTATCGTCCATTCACTTCAGTCACATTCATGATTATTACCGGCAAATTGGAACTCGATAGTTCAGAGCCTCGTTGACCAAGCCAAGACTATGTATGTTTCGTTGTTCTGTCCCATCTCTTCTAGATCGATCCTCATATTGTCCCTACATCTGCGGCGCGACTTTCTTTGCGGTTCTTTTCTTACGGTTTCACCACTCATTATTCGTTTGACTGTTTGTCCACTGATCATTCGTACACGGAAAACGCTTGGGACTGAAAGAGTTCCTCGAGTTCTTGATTGTGTAGCTTTCTCCATTTGCTTGTTTTCCATCACAAATTCTTCTTAAGATCTTGTTTTCAAAGACCCGAATTCTATTTTTCTCCTTATGAATCGGAGACGATAACTTGATATATTGTTAGGGTCAAAAGTCAAAGTAATACCATACCCTATTGAGCCAATACCCCTTTCCCCTAGACTTCTTTCCTCTTTTATTTCATTCGCAACTAGACAAGGTAAAATTAGTTTCTCCTATTTTTTAGTTGTAATATACTTTTTATCCATGCATTGCCACTGGTCCATGAATTTTTTTTGTCCATTTATTCAACACCTGTCTTAAATTAAAATTTAATTTAAGTCTTTACAATTTGTCAGGGTAAACGTACAATGTAGGACCAATGTCATTTACAATTGTGTTTTTTTTCGTGTGCAGGAGTAGATGGCACAAGTTAATCCAACCGTAATTCGTAATTGTGTTTGTTCATTTGGGATATTGCGTATTTTGTCGTTTGTATGTACATATGTTGTAAAATCTTACTTTGATATTTGCAACAGTTGTTATGTGAAAGTTTTCATGAATTTCCGTGTTTGGTAGGTACCACTCTGCGTTGGCAATTGTTCTTAAGATGTTGTTCTGTTTTGTGTACGTTGGATTATTTGGATGTTTGGGGTTTTGGAAGTTCCCCATAGTTGCAGCCCAAATGACCACATAGTTTTAATCATAGTTTTGTATATCGGAAGTTCATTGTCTATTGACAGTCTAGAATTTTTACTTTGTTTATTCTTTTCTAGAATGTGTTGTTTCCATGTTATTTTACTGTCAATAACCAATGTTGCGATATCGGGGTAGGTACATATGTCTGCAGTGTATATTAAGTAGAGTAGAGGCCCCAAAACGATACCCTGGGGCACGTCAGCTCAAACTATGTGCAAATTAGAGTATTCTTCCTTGTGCTTAACAAGGAAGTGTCGTTGGTCAAGATAGCTTTTAAGTAGCAGCTAAAAGTCTAATGGTAAGGCTTTATTAAGTCCCTTGTGCCAGACTTTATCGAATGCTTTAAATACGTTGTTCCGACTCAGGCGAGCAACGACACGAAATCAATTTGTAACAATGGAGGTGTTTTATTTCTAAAAAAAAGTAAGCTTATAATAATAATATGTTCATATATAATTTGCTTACCGCAGTTTGTGTCTCTTCAAATATGACAAAAAATACAAACGGTTGGCGGGTATGTCAACGCGTGAAAGAGATACAGACACAGACACAGACAGTGGTTTTTGATAAGGGCGACTATTGCGTAGAGATCCTTTCGATTTGATATAAATAAAATACAAGTTGGGGGTTCTGTGACATCTCCACCCCCGTGAATCTGCGACCTCGGCAAATTTGGATCGCAAATAAAGACCAAATGCTCCTCGTCTAAGGGAGTTGATCTTTGGCACCACTTGACTCGAAGTGTTAATGTAAACAAATACTCCGCGATCCAGGGTTTCCAGACCCGATCTCTTAATTGTCGTGCTATCCGACATTGTTTGCGTAGAGAACACAGCTTCTCGAAAGGGCTCTGTGCAGTTGGCGTTTGTGCTGTATTAGCGGCACCGAGAAGGAAATGATTCGGCCTAAGCGGCTCCTCTTAATCTACGGAAATTGGCAGATGCGTCAAAGGTCGTGAGTTAATAACGTTCTCAGGTTCAATGATAAGGCATTGTAGGGTGTGTTCCCGAGGCGCGACTTCCTTCCATTTTGTGACGCAGGACTTTTTAACGCACTGCACCATTATTTCACATGTGCCGCCTGCAGATGGGTTACTCGGACAATTAAACACCCATTCTACACCTCGTGTAGAAAGTTCATCCTGGATACGACCACAATCAAAAACGCCAGAGAAACGCTTCGCCTCTCTATCCACACCGATGAAGTTTTTTTCCGTTATCGCTCCTAATCGTCACCGGCACTCCAAGGCGGTTGATAAAGTTCCGTATAACTATAATACAGGCATCAGTGGAGAGGTCACGAACAACTTCAAAGTGAATTGCCCGCACGGTTAGGCATGTAATCCACCTCTTTTCTTGGCGTCGACCCACCAAGACCATGACTGCGCCGAAGTAGTCCAACCCTGTGTAGGAAAAGGGACGCATATATGGCGTTACGCGGTCCTCAGGCAGCGTTCCCATTAAGAGGTTAGTGGGCAGAACACGGGCTAACTTGCATACGTTGCACCTTGCTGTAACTTTTCGCATCACCTGGCGCAATCTCGGTATCCAATATTTGCTTCTCACCTCACAAATCACTGCCTCTACGTTTTGATGTTTCATCTTCTGATGGTGATGACGAACAATTAGATAGGAGAGGGTATGATCTGACGGTAATATTATGGGGCGCCTTGCACTGTATGGAAGTCAACTAGCCACGTCGATACGACCATTGACACGTAGGATACCGTCCTCGTCTTTGTATGGTGAAAGTTTGTACCAGCTGCATTTCCTGGATGAGCATTCGCCTTCTTCGATTTGTTGAAGTTCCGCAGCGTAAGACTCGGCTTGGGCTTGACGACATAGTATTATTTCAGATGCTTTCAGCTCGTCTAGGCCCAAATTGCTGACACCAGTAACTTTGCGGCGGCATCGCCTGACAAAACGGATGATCCATGCGACTGTGTGCTTCAGTCTAGTAAGTGAAGAAAAACGACCAACGTCGATAAAGGAAGATTTTTCGGTGAGCTAGGCGAATTTTGGTCGAAGCCCCTCGGTGTCTTTTTGTTCGTGATGACTGGAATAAGCGAGATCAGATGGCCATTTTTCTTCTTCTTCCAACAGAAATTCTGGTCCGTATAACCATCGCGACGAAACGCTGAAGTCTATCTGACTGTTGGGTCGGGTGGTATCATCGGTGACGTTATGCTGAGTCCAATCATTCACGTTTGTGACCGCGAGAATTTCTGCAAGTCTATGTGCCACAAACGGCTTATAGCGGCGGTTTCCGGATCTAATCCATTAACCTTGAAACTAATAAAACTTATCGAGTCATACTTCGCGAGTCTTTTCTTTTCAATCTCCAGAGAATGATCATCGACGATGGACTCCATTAAGCGCGTTCCCAAAGTGGCGGCTTGGAGCTCGAGTCGCGGTATGGTCACAGGTTTCAACGGCGCGCATCTCGTTTTGGCGCAAACCAAGACAACATTGGCCCTTCCGTCGGGATTAATGTTCCTCCAATATGCTACGGCGGCAAAGGCATCCTCACTGGCATCTGTGAAAACGTGTAGCTGGAGCTTCTTTGGCTTGCATCTCGTGAAGTAATAACGGGGAATGTGAAACTTGACAACTTCGCTTATCTGTCGACACCATGTGGCCCAGGCTGCTTTCATATCGGCAGGTAATTATTCATCCCACTTGATATTGCGCCTCCACAGCTCGTGCATCAGCAGTTTCGCAGCAATTAGAAGATTACATAAAAATCACCGCGGGTCGTAAATGGACATTAGAATGCTCAGCAATTCTCTTTTGGTGGGAGTCCTTTCTACGGCGATAATGCATGTATCTACACAATGAAACTTCAGCTGATATCCGAAGGTGTCACTAAATGGCTGCCAATACATTCCGAGCACCTTTTCTGTGCCTTGGAGTTCTTCTTATCAACCCCCATTGTGTGCAGTCGCTGTGATATTTCGCTCCCAACATTAATTGTCTCTTGCCCATTTTTTGTTCACTGCGAAAGTTATTATGCGTAATTCTTTCTTGCCACTTCCCATTTTCTGTCGCCAGTTGCATTATTTACTGACCCACTTCCAAATCCGTACGCGAGTGACCCTTCTGCTCCTTTCTTAATTTGTGTTATTAGTGCAAAATACTCAAATATGGATCATTGTGATTTAGCGCACTGTGCCACCGACATCAAAAATGCTGATCGAGTTATGTGCCGAGGTATTTGCGGCAAATCGTTCCACCTCCCCTGCATCGGGCTTGGTAAAAGATCCATCACGTATTTTAATGAATTTTCGGAGTATTTCTTCTTCTATTGTGAAGAATGCAAAAAGATATCCCTCGCCGATGCCCTGTTCGCTATCAAATGTAACAATGGCAATATTAACACTGCCTTCAACAACAACAACCTAGTGTTAAAAAACTTATCGGCGAAGTTCGACCTAATTCCAAAATGCGTTGAAGACTTAAACAGCCTTGTGGAGTGCTCGAACTTTTCTAAACTTAACTCCCTCGAAAAACAATTATCTACCCTAATAAAACTCGTTAATGATATATCCGAACCTAACTCACCCAATACCCGTAGCGCCGAACTAAAACGCGACTTGATTTCCACTCTCAACACGCACCTTAACCCTGCTCTGTTTAAGAAAATAAACGAAAACCTAAATTCCCTCCGATCCGATATTGACATACATTTTAGTCACTCATCGAAAAAGTATATCTCCCCCATATCAACCTGACCCTCTGCTTGAAGCTATGGCTCACAAATTGAACGATGTTAGCAGTGAGCTTACCTCTACTAGGTTCACCTTAAATGACCTAGTCGAGGAATTACGAACAGCCGCTAATAAAATTGACGACATCCACTTCCCCTGCCAGTATCATACCAATCCGTCATTTGGTAACGCTTTTTTACGCGACGAACTACTCGAAGCCAATCTTTCCACACCTTTAATTCGTGCCTCCCCACCACCACCCAAAACAACATCATCTGTCTACACCCAAACAAACCAACTCCCTGAAGTAGAAGAGCCAGCCGTGGAAACCAGTATCGAACGCTTTGGCCAAATATGGAGTTTACGAGAATGGAATCAGCGCCTCCAAAAGCTTCGAAGTAGCAACGAGGATACCACTACTTTTTTGGTTGAAGGATAGGACCCAATCGCTAAGGAACAATGGTTACAAAAGTTTACGAAGCACTACAAAATCCCAACACTCAGCTGCCAAATACTTCAACATCTCGGACCGAACAAACTAAAGCTCTCCATCGCAACGAAATATGCTTGGCTATTTCTCATTTCCACTCACTCTCGGTAGAACAACATTTACCAAATGGAATGAAAAGTATGATTCCCAAACTAAATCTACCACTAAGCCTAAACATAAACTTAGTAATAAGAACAATAATATAAGTAAAAAGCATTTTAAGCCCCCTCCAATCCCCACGATAACTGGAGCTTCAAAACCAAACTCTTCCCAATTTTTAACCACCCATCAATTTCCCATATACAGTCTTCTCCCTGAGTTCCACCAAAATCACAAAACCAACGGGTCAGCTTTAATCTGAACCCAACTAATTCTTCTGCCAATACAACCGTATCACCTCCAACCCTAGCACACGACCCGAATCCCTCAACACCCGCCCTATCTAATACCTCAGCTACAGCCAGATCCTCATCTCCCTCAGCATCTACAAGCCAATTTTCTTCAACATCAGTCCCCTCCAAATCGTTCGTTGATCCCCTACTGCTACCTTCAGTCAAACTTACTCAGCAATCTATTGACCCCAACGAATCTCGATACGCTCTCTCCAGGTTAAGAGACAAAAAGATCTATGAGAACATTCGACTCTTCTTGGCTTGTCTTCATGACAAATCAGACTCGGTTTGCTATGAAGGTAAAACAAACACCAGCGTAATGGTCTCAATGCAACAGGAAGGTCTCCCCACCGATTTCACTACCATCAAGAACATTTTCACCCAAAAAAGTATCAAACGATCTTGATACCTTCAGACAATATATACACTCAAAGCGCATATCGCACCTTCAGCGTAGCAAAGCTGACCATAATAGGTTTTTTCGTCCCTTTTAAACCCCCCCCCCCCCCCCTGCCATTCTAACGCTCCTCAAAAACCTTCCTCTTACCTTTTATTATCAGAATGTAAGAGGTCTGCGCTCTAAAACTCAGGCAGTCCTGTAGCAATCACATGCCTTATCTTTTGAAATCTTTGCCTTAACCGAAACGAACCTAATCCCTAGTATAAACAACCTTGAACTATTCCCATCCAACTTTAACGTTTATCGCGACGATGATGTTAACCGACCTACTGATGGTTGTCCATGCCGCGGTGTTCTTCTAGCCGTCCGAAACTCTATTGACTCCTCCCTCATAGCAACTTTATTTTCGCCATGTCTCGACTTTGTTTCCATTAAGATTGTACTACCCCGGAAATCGTTGTACGTCATCTGCTTTTACATTTTGCCATCACAACCTATTGAAACATATGTGTATAACTTGGCCATTGATACAATCGATAATTTAATTGATTTACGATATCCCCAAGACGAGATCCTAGTTTTCGGTGACTTCAACCTTCCTCACCTTAAATGGATCTCTTCAGACGACCAATCGTTTTACATTGCCTCTAATCCCACTGCAGCCAAAGAATGCCTCCTCTCTGATCGACTGGCTGATTCCAGCCTTAACCAAGTCAGCGGCATTTTGAATCACATGAATTACAAGTGACCCCTTCAACTCCTCAGTTTCAGCTTCTCCGCTGTCCCTATCAACCGTCGACAACTACCACCCTCCCCTTCTTCTCTCGTTCTTTAAGAACTCCCCTATACAGAACTCTCTCCCCACTGTTCGAATCTCTCACGATTTTCACAAAGCCAACTTTCGTCAAATCAATGAATATCTCAATAATGCTCCTTTTAATTTCAACAACCTTACCGTAAATGATCCCATATCTATATTCTACAAAGAATTATTTAATTCCTTCTCCCTTTATGTACCCTTTTCTCGACATAAAACCTCCTCCACCTCCCTACCATGGTATAATCGCAGGCTCCGTTCTTTGAGAAACAAACGGAACAAGCTCTGGACAACTTTCCTTCGTACCTAATCCCCAAATGACTTCTCTAACTATTTCGGTACTTACCTGCATTTTGTAGAGCTTGATAAATCTCTCTATCAACACTTCTTAGTTGAGATGCAAACCAACCTTATAAATAATCCCAAGTCCTTCTTTCAATTCGTTAATTACAAAAGAAAATCTGATGGCTACACAAACTCACTCTCCTTCAATAATGAAACTTCCAATGATCCTCATTACATCGCCAACCTTTTTGCCACCTTTTTCAATCAATCTTTCACCCATGATTCATTTGCATCCGATCCTACCTATTTCAACTATTTACCAAACTTCTCCTTTGGACCATTTCTCCCTCGTAGCGTCGACCCCGTTATCATCGAAGAAAGATTAAAGCAACTAAATGATGAATTCACCCCTGGCCCGACGGCCTCCCAGCTATATTTTTAAAAAAATGTTCCTGCACCCTTTCTCTACCTCTCTCAAAAATCTTCAGCCTATCCCTTTCCCAAGGTGAATTTCCCCGGATATGGAAAACCTCTTTTATAACACCTATACACAAAAAGGGTCCGAAGAATAACATTAACAACTACCGTCCCATTGCCAAACTGTCGCATATACCCAAAATCTTCGAAAGTATTTTGTATGATGATTTAAGTTTTCAATGCAAGTCTTTAATCTTCCCCAGACAACACGGCTTCCTCAAAGGTAGGTCTACAAGCACTTAGAAAATGGCAAAAAGTCGATGTTATCTCAACTGACTTCAGTAAGGCCTTTGATCAAATTTCAGACAGATTAATACTCTTCAAACTATCTTCCCTTGGCTTTGAACCCATCTTATTAAAGTGGATTTCCTCTTACCTGGAAAATCGCCACTACAGCCTTCGCTTTAGATCTGCCCTCTTTAACCCCTTTCTTGTTTCCTCCGGTGTCCCCCAAGGTAGTCATTTAGGCCCGCTTCTTTTTATCCTTACCATTAACGATATTGAAATGGTTATCAAACATTCCCACATCTCTCTATATGTCTACGATGCTAAATTCTTTAAGATCATTTCCTCAGAACTTCCCTTATTCCCTTATTCATTCGGACCTCAACCACTTTTCCACCTGGTGCTCCAAGAACTGCCTCGACCTTAACATTTCAAAGTGTCAATCTATTACTTTCTCCCGCAAACGTAACAAACCTCCTCTACTTTCTCCATAATCAACCCCTTTCTACCGTTCAGGTGATACGTGATCGAATTGAACTCAATTTCCTTGCACATATCAGCGATATAAGTCTTAAGGCCAATTCTGCACTCGGCTTCGTGAAACGATGGTCTAAAGAGTTTTCCAATACCTACGTCACTCGGTCTCTCTACATAACCTTTGTTCGCCCTATTCTCGAATACGCGTCTCAAGTGTGGTCGCCTATCATTCACACATTTCCAGAATCGAGAGTATCCAACGTCATTTTCTCCGTTTTGCTCTTCGCGGCTTACCCTGGGACAATCCTCTGAACCTACCTCCCTATCAAGACCGCCTAAAACGTATTAATTTGAACTCGCTGGAAGAACGAAGAAGGATTTCCGACATCCTTTTCATCCATCGACTCCTCTCAGGTACCATCGACTGCGCGTCCCTTTATAACTCTATCTTTTTTAACACTAACCCTCGTAATACACGAAATCCACGTCTCTTCTATGTACCCACCTCTCGTACCTCCTATGGCTCCAATGAACCCTAAGCTGGCAAGTGTTAATTCGAATATTAACTTCGACTTTAACCTCAGTACTCCATGCCTAAAACTCCGTCTTCTCAATAACCTTCCGTCCTTCCAGTCTTAGTTTTTAAGGATCGCGCCCCTCACCCGTTCTCATTAGTTATTAAGTTAGATTAAGTTTAGCTTGAATTAAGCTCAATAAATGGGTGAAAATTTGAATTCTATGGGACGAGGAATACGAGACGTATCGAATTCAAACCCGTTTGACAAGCCTCGCATTACCTTGTGCGAGTTAGAGATTAAACTACGCAGGCCGAAGCCAGCACTCTTATGAATTTCACAAACTTGCCTGGTGATTCTGACAGCTTCTTCCGCCAACTCGAAACTATTAACATAATCATCGACGTAGTGGTGGTGAAGAATGGGCTCAATTGCTCGAGCGTCTTTAATTGTCTTGACGTATTCAGCTGAGCATGGCGAACAAGCAGCGCCAAACGTCATCACGAGCATCTCATAGACTTCCGGCAGTTTAGTATCAACCCCGTTGCGCCAAATGAATCTTTGCGAACATCTGTCCTCGGGTCTTATAAGGACTTGGTGAAGCATTTCCCGTATGTCACCACATACGGCTATAGCTCCTACACGAAAGCTGAACAAAATGTATGGCATTGACTTATATTGCTGAAGACCTTGGAGCAGACTAGAGCTCAAGGAGACCCCTTTCACTGTGGCGGCGGCATCAAATACTAAACGTAGTTTCCCGGCTTGTTAGGGTTTGTGACGGCGAAATGCGGAAGATACCAAGTTCTTGGACCTTTTACTGCGGCTTCCGATGGTTGCAATTTGCGAGCGTATTTTTTCGTGACATAACCTTGGATAATCCCGTTGTAGGCCGCGGCAAACGATTTATCTCTTTTCATTTTACGTTCAATTCCAGACAGTCTTTTCATGGCCATGGCATAACTATCCGGCAGCTCTATTATAACAACCCTTTTTTTTTTTTTTCCTTAGAGCTATCTTAGGCTAGACAAAAATGCTTAAAACTAGCTTAAATAACTTAACAAACTTAAAATACCTTACTGGCCCTATACGGACACACTAAAGTACACCTAACAACTTAAACTATGTCTTTCGACCTAATGCTTAATAATTTGAAAAGAAAATGTTTATTTTTCGAAACACTTAGCATCCGATTTATATTTTGATTTTTTATAAAAACTTAATACTCACTAAAACTAGCTTAACCTACCTTAATTAATATATATATATATATAGATATATACAAAATATATATTGTATTACATATATATATATCTGTTAACGATTTTTATTTTTATTTTTTTATTAATTTTCTTTTGTTTTTTTTCTTTTTTAAATATATATTTTACCTATACCTTAACCTACCCTAACCTACCCTAACCTAGGCTAAGGTCTATCCTAGCTTATATAAGCCTGCCACTGGCGTTTGGAAGGCTTTGCCTTGAAGAGGCTATATGAACTAAGGGTCCCACTGACGAAGTCCACTCCAGCCATCAAAAGCGTTGATGCTGAAGGACGACGTTTCCCCGATCTCGGCGCGACACCGATCTACCAAACCTGAGGCCACGTTCGTAGAGGAATCGCCGCTCCACGGAATTGCGGGCCACGTGTAAGATTAGCGATACCACTGATCTATCCTGAATCAGCCCACATTGATCTAAATAGAGAAATACCTCTGGTGGAACAAAGCCGTTAAGGCGCACTCTCTCGTGCTACAAGTAGTTGGGGTAGTAAGCGCCGGAGATCAGATTATTGACCGAAGCCATTGCTCTTGCAACGTGGCTTCGAATCAGCTTTATCAGAAAGTTATACACTCGTACAATCCTGGCCCTATTGTATAGGATCTCGTTCGGGTAAAATTTCGTGTACTCTGATTCGGGTGTCGTATGTTACCCGAGACAAGTCCTGAGACATTGTCTCTCAAGCACCCGAATCCTTTCCATTAAGCTGGCTCTCACATTGAACCAGACGGGACATCGATAGGCAACCATGGGCCTGATTAAGGCCATGTAGCAGATTACCTTCACTCTGGAATCAAGTTGGCTGCTATGAAACAGCCATCATGTCGGAGCGAAAGCGCCCCGGGCCCTTGTCAGAGCAGCATCTACATATTTGTTAAAATATAGATACTGATCTAGCACGATCCCAAAGTATCTAACTACACTTTGTCTCGCCAGTGGACCACCGTCCGGTCCAAAAATTAGGAACTTGTGCCAATTTTTTCTAGTGTCCCGAGAGGCCCTAGACAAAGGCGTTCTGAACAATATAGATTCTGATTTCTGCGATTTTCAACTTCCAGTCATCACAATACTGCTGAATTTTTCTACCGGTTAATATGTCAAAAATCATATATAGCAGTGGTTTACTTATGCCCAACCGACTGAGCTTGTAGTAAAGTCCTTCTAGCCATACAATGTCGAAGGCTTTTTCCAAGTCAATCAAACAGGCACCCGTGCATTGGTTCTTGCATTTATTCCACTGGATATCCGATACGAGCTTCGACGCAGCATGAGTAGTGTCATGCCCCGCTCTGAAACCGAATTGGTTATCCGGTATGATTTTCTTGTCCTCAACCCATTTAGACAGGGCTCAATGGACCACCTTCTCGAGGACCTTGCTGATACTCGGAAGAGACTTATCGACCGAAGATTTGCCGGGTTAGAGGTGTCTTTACCCCTCTTGGGGATTGGGATTGATAATATGCATTATTCAGTGCATTGTTGAACAGGATGGTGTACCTCTCTACACCCACTGGCGGAAGGTGCCTAAGCACAACATTGGATATACCGTCGGTTCCCGCGGATTTTTTTCTTTTTAATGACTCGAAGATCATCTGGAGATCCTCCGTCGAAATGAACAGGGTGTTAGCCCCTTCACTGGCGACGGCATTGTTTGCCATTAAATCATCATTGAATCTCGTAAAACCAAGGTTCTCTGATCGCCAATGATATTAAATCATCATTGAATCTCGTAAAACCAAGGTTATCTGATCGCCAATGATCTATATCATTTTGAAGGTAGAAGTGATGAAGTAGGACTCTGTTTTCCAGGTCGCGGTTTGGGCGAATGCTCTCATTTACCGTATACACTTCCTGGAAACCAGCTGCCACTGTCGCCACCTTTTCCTGGGGATCCTCGATCAAAATTTTCATCCAAGACGGCGCTCTTTGGATCGATGCTGACTGTTCGTAGCAAGCGTTCATTGTCTGACGTTCTCGGAAGTTTCAGATCCTGAATGTCATTCTGATTGTTTCTCCGAAATATTTTATTTATTTGCGGAAACACACTCGCGCTGGTCGATTTCAGAGCCCGAATTCTATTGTTCCAATACAAACTTACAGATATTCTGTAATTTTCTTTGATCAACTGTTGGAGATTTTTAATCAGTGACATCAGTGTCCTGACCTCCGAGTTTTGTCTGTCGGTAAACCGCCTGTACAAGAGTTTAAGTCTTGTTAGGAGTCTACTTTTTTGTCTGGCGTGGTATCGTACTGTTCATTGTCTGTTTAATGATATCGTCCATTTGTTTAAGGTACCTGTCAATCTCATAGTTTGACAGGTTCCTATTGGACGGTGGGAAGGAGGCACTCGAAGTGAGCGTTCTCGTCAGGGAACTGGCAAAGCGTGGCCAACGCGCCCTACTCTAATCACAGGGGTACGTTTGGACGTAATCTGCCATTTCCGCGAATTCGTCTGGTACTATGATCAGGGCACTTAGTCCGCAATGGTCACTGTCATATACGAAGGTCCGTAGACAGTTAGTAGACCATTCGTTCGTGTCAGCCAGTCTCAGTCCAGAGTCAAACAGCATGAGATCCAGATAGGAGCCGCTCCTAGGATACGACGGACAATCTGTTGAGAGTATCTTGAGTCTGTACTCCATGCTTTGCAAAACCCACCAATGGCTTAGTAGGCTCCCCCTAGTGTTGGGACTGTTATTTTCCCAATCACTTTGTTTGGCATTTAAATCGCCGGCCAGAATGTAGAAGTTTTCTACCGAGCTTAAGCACAGAAAACGAAAAAGTGTCTCGAGCTCTGCAATGAAATCATTGGGTTGAGGTGCTTCAGGTGCATAGGCCGCTAAAATGGACATTTTCTGTCCATTACGGAGAGGAATGCACACAATGCAGACTTCTAGCACCTGGAACCTCCGCACTTCACCACTATATATGATTTTATGTTTTAAATTATTTTTTATGAAGATCGCAACTCCTACTGGGGCTGCCCAATCTGCCCTTGGATTGCGAGCAAGATCATACAGACATCCACCTCGGCCACCGGTGCCTTAGAGACAGGCACTGGGACTTTAGGAACAGCCATGGGCTTTTGTACCGTCTTTCCCGACCCTGCCGCCATTTGGGCGTAGGTCAACTTGGGTGTGACGGTTGGTGTTTGGAAGCGACCCGAGGGACGCTCAGTTGTGGTTTCCTTTAAGAGGTTCTTAACCCGCTTATGCTGCTCCAGTGTATTACACTGGATAACATAGCGATTCTGGCCTAAACCTTTAAATACAAAACTACCAACGCCAATGACATACTCACATAAATCGATGGTCTCGCGTAGGGCCGTGGTATGGGTGAAGATGGGTGATACCTTCTCCTTGCTGCTGTGTTGTTGCTGCTTCTGTTGAGGCTGTTGTTGTTGCTGCTGCTTTTGTCGCTGCGGCTGTTGTTGTTGCTGTTTCTGTTGAGGCTGCTGTTGTTGCTGCTGCTTTTGTCGCTGCGGTTGTTGTTGTTGCTGCTTCTGTGGCTGCGGCTGTTTTTGTTGCTGCTATTGTTGTTACTGCAGTTGTTGGTGCTGCTGTTACTGTGGCTGTTGTTGTTGCTACTGCTTTTGATGTTGATGTTGTTGCTGTGTCGGCTTTTGTTTCTGTTGTTTTTGTTGTTGCTGCTGTTGTTGAAGTGGCTCCGATTTGCTGGCTGTTGCTTCTTCTTCCCCTTTCTTCAGCATCTCGTTCAGCCTATCTACTACGGCCTTTAATTTGGCACGTAGTAGGCGCTATTCCCCTTCGAGTTCGTTGCGCTCTTCCTCTGCCCCCGAACTTGAAATAGCAGAGAAGGGGTTATATTCTCCCGTGTAGCGACCTTCCCTACCCTCGGAAAGGTAAGCAACGTCAACATCCAGGGGAAGTATTTGTTGTTGTTGTTGTTTATACTTTTTTGCTGCTACTTTTGATGTCGGTGGCGCCCCTTCCCCAGCTTCGATTGGCAGCTTTTCGACCTTTCGTTGGGAAGGTCGACCGAAGACGACCCTTCCCAACTCGGTGTTAGCGGCGTATGGACCTCCATTCTTCGGATAAACCATTTCATTCGGTAGACCCAGGTGGCAATGGTCCAGACCAATAAGAAGCTTCGGAGTTGCGTCTGAGTACGGCTTAGCTAGAAGATGTTTGGCTCCATCAGTCACTTGAATGTCACGGCAACTTAAGGTTTGTGTTGGCAAGCGTAGATTTTTTACACAATAGACCTTGCGTAATAAATGCCTCTACTTTATGTTTGCTCCACTTATGTGAACGTTTACTACTTTAGCAGTCTCATGGGCTGTCCTTTCACCAAACCACTGGACATTCAGCCGATGATGACGACCCTTCAATCCGAGCTGTTCAACCAAGGAATTATCCATCATTGTTATTGACGACCCTTCAGGGCAAATGTTTCCACCTTCTTGTTCGGGCCAAACAATATCACGGGAACTATAGGAAGCAACAGGGAGTTTGATTGCGTGCTGGTAGTGCAATTGAGAACTGATTCCTTTTCACTTGTGTTTTGTAGCGGCGCGAGGTCTAGATTCTGATTCCAAATTTCTGGCTTCATGTAACAACTTGTGGTGAACTCGTTTACAACCATCAACTCCGCCAGGCTTTCGGCTATGGCAATTGCGTGTTGAATGTCCCGGTTCAAAGCAGGAAAAACACAGTCGATGTTGCTTAACATTAATCCATCTATCGGGTATAGCTCTATCGAGTAATTGCCGACAAGTACTAACTTTATGACGGCCGCGGCAAATGTGACACTTAATTTCATTAATCTGTTCTTCCTTTGCGTTAAGTAGAACCCGTCGTCTTGATTCTGATCCTCAACTGACTTTACTCTGTGTTGCGACGCAACATAAACTCACCATTTTCCAAATGCCGTCGGCAAATTGCATTTGTGCAAAAGCCGACGGCAAAACGTCATCCGCACGAAATCTGGGAGGTCAGAAGTGGAACAAGACCAACAAGTTCCACATGTGGAAGCCAAAAGGGCTCCCATTTTTTGGCTCCTCCCACGCGCACACACACATGCGTATGCGGCCATCGTACGTGTGCCATCGAGCCGATCTCCACAACCTGGGGTGAACGACCTCAACGGCGACAATCAGCTGTTGTTTGGGTGGGAGCTGTACAAATCAGACTGTACGAGCTATAAGTAGCCGTCGGCAATCAGCTTCAAAAGAATTGTATTTTTGATCTTGCGACTTGCACATACGTCGAGTGGAGATTCGACAATTATTCGTCGGAAGTAAATAAAGCAAAATTCGACAATAATTCGTCGGAATTATTAAAACAATAAAGAAGATTTAACTACAGTCTTAGTGCCCTTTTCTTTTACCTCTTGTTTATATTTAAAAGGTTCGCCGATTTTCCCACGGTTTTTTTTTGCGAGTATCCTTGGCGATACATTTTGGTCCTTCGAGCCGGATCATTAAAGCCGGTAGTCTAATTTAACTACCGTGTCAGTTAAAATCGGTTAAATTACGCGGGTGAAATTAAAAAACATTTGATCTCGCGTGTGCTGTGGATTTGCCGTGGATTTCCTGGGAACTTGCTGTGGATTTGGTGTGGATTTGCTGCATATTTGCCGTGGTTTTGCTGTTCCGGAATTTCATCGTGGGAGCAACGCATTTTATCAGGTGTGTGGCATATCCTTTTTATAATATTTATAATTTAAACATATTCAATATAATTATAAAACAAATTGTGTGGTGTCTTCGTGGGTGAGTTGAACTTGTCGGTTTACAATGAGTAAGAGTAAGCTCGCGAACCTTATAGATGCGGTTCAAACAATCGCTCTAGATTTAAGTGCCGACTATAAGGCATATGAACGGTTGGGGAGCGCCAAGATCTCGATTCATATGATCGAAGCGCGTCTTACGAACTTGGAGTCATCTTTTGATGAAGCAAGAGCGCTACATCAAAAGATTGTTGAGGCTCCTAGTGAAGACCTCAAAATAAATTATATGGAGGCGCTTACTTTTCATAAGTTGAAGGAGCTGTTCTTTCAATACTCGTGTGAATTGAAGGAACAGTTACCCGTCGCGGATAGTCATCACTCCTTAAACCACTCGGTATCAGTGCCCTCAGCAGAATTGAAACTTCCCCCAATGAAATTACCAACTTTCGATGGCTCGCTTCAGTTGTGGCCAGAGTTTAAAGGTTTATTTGAAGGGTTAATCAATAAAAATACGTCGATATCCGACGCGCACAAATTGCACTACCTGAAAGGCAATTTAACCGGTGAAGCGGCACGCTTACTGCGGAATACCGACACCAATTTCGAATCCGCATGGGCAATATTAGTAAAGCGGTATCAGAATGTTCGGTTGTTAAAGGACAATCAATTCAAATTATTGTTCGAACAACCGAAACTCAATCATGAGTCGTCTAGTGCTTTAAAATTGTTACTCGACACTACAATTGAAGCAAGGCAATCACTCAAAAATCTTGGAGTGCCTGTAGACTCCTGGGAAGATGTACTCGGGTTTCATACAGTACAAAAGCTTCCGACGGTTACTCGAAGTCAGTGGGAAGCACATATTGCTAATTATTCTGATTATCCACCTTTCAGCGTCTTAGAGGATTTCATTTTAATGAGAGCTAGGGCTTTAGATGTCATTGAACAATCCACCCCAAACAAATCCCAATCCAGAATCAAAGGGAATTCTTCAGGAACAATTCATGCTCTTAACGCAACGACATCGAAGTGTTCCATGTGTCAGGGCTCGCACTCAGTGCGCCATTGTTTTAAATTCAAGGCTCTCGATGCAAACAAAAGGCATGAACTTGTGAAGAAGAGGAAACTATGTTTCAATTGCTTGTCCAGTGCTCATTTCACCCAAAATTGTACGAGCAACTTCACCTGTTCCACTTGCCACCAAAGACATCATTCTTTGCTGCACATAACGGAGCCAGCTAACGCAATGCATGTCCAAGAACGCGCTCATATAGGAGCCGGTTCATCGCCAGTCCAACAAACCCCTTCTTACCCTCACTCCTATCAAGTAAGTAACGCAGGAACGTCAACACAGACCAATGGAACCACTTCAGCACACAACGCGCTGATCGCCGAAAACAGACCTGTTCTTCTGGCTACGGCTCTCATTAAGGTGTTAACAGTTGATGGTCAGTCGATCCTGCTGCGAGCTCTTCTTGATCCTGGATCTGAGGCTTCTTTCATCACGGAGTCTGCGGCAAACCTGCTGCGATTAAGAAAAGAAAAAAGTAGTGTCAGGATTCTCGGCGTAGGAGAAACAAATGTGAACACAGCCAAGTACCAGGTCTCTTTCACATTCTGTTCCAACTCAAACGAAAATTTCAGTTTGAGAATCAAAGCTTGGGTTTTGCCTAAACTTACAGCGATGTTACCAACGCAAAACGTGCCTCAAGTGGATTTGAGTCACGTGCAAAATTTAAATCTTGCCGATCCACTGTTTCATCGGTCAGGTAAAGTAGATGTCTTACTCGGCAGTGATGTTTATCCCGACATCATCCTCGACGGAATCATTAAGGGAAGACAGGGAACGCCCATGGCTCAGAGAACAGAGCTGGGATGGGTTCTTTCCGGAAGCATTTCCACAAGTTCTCCGTTGAGAATCACATCTCTTCATGTAACCAAGGAGAGCCAAACATTGGAGAACATGCTTCAAAAATTTTGGGAACTTGAAGAATTGCAAGGGAAGAGAATACTTTCAGAGGAAGAGAAGAAATGTGAGATGCATTTCAACCAAACCCATCGACGTCAAGCGGATGGAAAGTATGTGGTTGAGCTGCCCTTTAAGGAGGGCGTGCGCCCAACAATGGGGTTTTCACAACGTTCAGCATTCGTGAGATTTCTACAGCTGGAAAAAAGGTTCCAAGCCAATCCAGCATTCTATGAGGAGTATAGAAGGGTGTTCGAGGAATACAAGAACCTAGGTCACATGACTGAGGTCGATCCTAGCATCCTCACGCATGCTCATTATTACATTCCCCACCACGCGGTAATGAAGGAATCGAGTTCGACCACAAAGCTCCGAATTGTTTTCGACGCCTCCTGCAAATCGTCTGACAGCACATCTCTCAACGATCATTTATGCATCGGCCCGAGATTGCAAGATGACATTGTGGAGCATATTGCACGATTTCGGAAACATAAGATCGCATTTGCAGCCGATATCGCAAAAATGTATAGGCAAATATGGATGACATCGGAAGATACAGCCTATCAACTGATTTTATGGAGAGACATCAAGGGAGGTGAGATTAAAACGTATTGTCTCAACACAGTGACATTCGGCACAGCCTCGGCTCCATATTTAGCAGTTCGCACACTCCAACAACTTGCAATAGACGAGCAACACAATCACCCGCTTGCATCTCAGCTTGCAAGGAAGAATTTTTATGTTGATGATTTAATTCATGGCGCCGACTCGGAAGAGGAAGCCATGGAGATGCAGTCGCAGCTCACGCAACTGTTGGAACGAGGAGGTTTCCCACTGCGAAAATGGGCAAGTAACAGCGTAAAGCTACTGGCATCCATTCCAAAGGAAGAAAGAGAGGTGAAGCTGCCCCTTTCCTTCGACGAAGGGAACACAATTAAAACATTGGGCATCCAGTGGCATCCAGCTAGGGACAAACTCACCTTTAAAATATCGCTGAAGGACGACAACAAAGCCACAAAGCGAACAATCCTATCTGATATTGCCCGTCTTTACGACCCAATGGGATGGATTTCACCCTGCGTTATTTTGGGTAAAATCCTGATGCAGCAGATCTGGAAGGAGAAGCAAACTTGGGATGAGGAGTTGTCAACCGACATTGTAGCATCATGGCAAAGTCTGAAGCGTGAGCTTCATGCACTTAATGCAATCGAAATTCCTCGTTGGATCAATCTAACTAAGAGGTCGAAGGTCGAAATTCATGGTTTTTGCGATTCTTCCGAAAGGGCATATGCTGCGGTAGTGTACCTTCGAGTCGCTCATGACAACAAGATCGCAACTAATCTCATCGTTGCGAAGACAAGGGTTGCACCACTCAAAATTAAATCATTAGCTCGTTTAGAACTATGTGGGGCCCAATTATTAGCCCGTTTATTGGTCCATACCATAAATACTATGGAACTTCGCAACGCAACAATGTTCGCTTGGTGCGATTCCGAAATCACACTAGCCTGGATTAGGTCTCCGCCATACATTCGTACAACATTCGTTGCCAATCGAGTGGCTGAAATTCAGGAGCTTGTGGGCATCAATTGTTGGAGACATGTTCCTTCGAAAACCAATCCAGCAGACATGGCATCTCGAGGGATTCTGCCCCAAGATCTGGTGAACAACAAACACTGGTGGCATGGACCCACCTTTCTTAACAGTTTCGACCATCATCAGCAGCCGCAGCAAGAAACCTGGACAACAGATTTGGAATCGAAAACTTCGAAACCATCAAGAACTAGAAGCGACGTGATCACATCTGGGTACCAGTTCAAAAATATTTTTCAGCTCTGCGTTCACGTCGCCTCGTTCGAAGTTAATAGTCTCTTGGGTCGCTTTTCATCACTCAACAGGTTGCTTCGGGTTACTGCGTATTGCCTTAGATTTTTATCCAACGTACGAGACAAGGTAAAGGGAACACCCGTTCAACTAACAGGGCCGCAATCTCCGGATGAGATCACATCGGCACGAATGCGAGTAATAAGTATCGTACAAAGGGAAGTCTTCACTGAAGAAATTGCAAGTCTATCTTGTAATGACCTAGTCCCAAAGGGCAGCAAGTTGGCACGACTTTCCCCATTTCTCGATAAAAACGGAGTGTTAAGAGTAGGCGGTCGATTAGAAAATTCGAATTTACCTTATACCCAACGCCATCCAATAATACTACCCTCTAACAATCTGCTCACTTCCCTTATCATCCATGATGCTCATCTGACAACCCTTCATGGTGGTCAGCAACTAATGATGGCAACGCTACGATCACAGTACTGGATATTACAGCTTAAGGGAAGTGTCAAGAAGTGCATTCATAAATGTTTGAAGTGCTACCGATTTAAAGCAACCGAGATTCAACAACAAATGGGAAATCTGCCAACGCCTCGGGTAAACCAAGCACGGCCATTCCAAACATCCGGAGTGGATTATGCCGGTCCCATTCAGTTGAAAGCTTGGAAGGGACGGTGCAGCAGAGTTACAAAGGCATATATTGCGATATTCGTTTGCTTCTGCACCAAAGCAATACATTTGGAATTGGTCAGCGATTACACGGCAGCCGCATTTATCGCAGCATTCAAGCGGTTCACAGCACGTCGTGGGATCTGCACTAATCTATATGGCGACTGTGGAACAAATTTCAAGGGCTCCGCAAAAATCTTAGAATCGGAAACCTCACACATTTTGAAGCAAGTGACCGATGACATTCGTAAACAACTACAGTCGAACGGAACAACATGGCATTTCAATCCTCCAGCAGCTCCGCACTTTGGCGGATTGTGGGAAGCAGGTGTCAAATCGACCAAACATCATTTACGACGAATAATTGGACATTACACGCTCACATTTGAAGAATATTCAACTGTCTTGACACAAATTGAAGCCTGTCTGAATTCGCGTCCATTGTGTCCAATGTCTGAAGATCCGGATGATTTGTCATATTTAACACCAGGACATTTCTTGATTGGCGCACCACTGAACACCGTGCCGGAAAGGGACTTGACAGACTCAAAAACAAGCTACCTGCAGAGATGGCAGATTATGCAAAAGATATCTCAAGACTTTTGGAAAAGGTGGAAATCAGAATATTTAGCGCGACTACAACAGCGACCGAAATGGCTAGTTCCGAATAAAGACCTCAAAATTGGACAAATGATTCTTTTGCCAGATGACTCACCACCCACACTTTGGCGGCTAGGAAAAATCATAGAGACGCACCCCGGCACAGATGGAAAAATCCGAGTGGTCACGGTCAAAACCGCGAGTGGATCATTAAAGCGTCCCATAACCAAACTCTGTCTTTTACCCATGATGAATGAATAAACGTTTAGCGTCATGTATACACACACAAATAATCAAATATCGTTCACATAATAACATCTTATTTATAAACTCTAAACTAATTAATTTACGTATCAATAACTTAGTATTGCCACACACCTTTCACCAAACCTCCCCTTCTTTATTACATGTCAACACGTTCGGGACCAACCGAAATGACAACATATTATCAATGATGCAAGCGGAGGTAGCAGCCACCAACCCAACATGAAGACTCTCCCGGGGGGCGGCAGGATGTTGCGACGCAACATAAACTCACCATTTTCCAAATGCCGTCGGCAAATTGCATTTGTGCAAAAGCCGACGGCAAAACGTCATCCGCACGAAATCTGGGAGGTCAGAAGTGGAACAAGACCAACAAGTTCCACATGTGGAAGCCAAAAGGGCTCCCATTTTTTGGCTCCTCCCACGCGCACACACACATGCGTATGCGGCCATCGTACGTGTGCCATCGAGCCGATCTCCACAACCTGGGGTGAACGACCTCAACGGCGACAATCAGCTGTTGTTTGGGTGGGAGCTGTACAAATCAGACTGTACGAGCTATAAGTAGCCGTCGGCAATCAGCTTCAAAAGAATTGTATTTTTGATCTTGCGACTTGCACATACGTCGAGTGGAGATTCGACAATTATTCGTCGGAAGTAAATAAAGCAAAATTCGACAATAATTCGTCGGAATTATTAAAACAATAAAGAAGATTTAACTACAGTCTTAGTGCCCTTTTCTTTTACCTCTTGTTTATATTTAAAAGGTTCGCCGATTTTCCCACGGTTTTTTTTTGCGAGTATCCTTGGCGATACACTCTGATTTTGAACCATGCAAATCAGATTGGCTACGACGTCCAACCAGTTGCTGAAATCAGGAATTATTGGAAATTCTCGTATCGAAACTGCATATGGAGCCCACTCAAAACGCTTGCTCATGGAGAGCTTGCCGATGAGTTCATCCAACAGCGCTGCGCTATACAAGTATGGATGGCTGTCTACTGATCACAGGAAAATTGCAAAGTTCTTGACTTTAGTTGCAAATGGAATCAATTTTTCTAGATGGCCTTCCGGAACTGGAACTATTTACCTTATTTGCTTTATTGTTCGGGCCGACCGAAGTGAAGTTGAAGCTATTTTATCATTGCGTTAACATTGCTTAACTGTATAAGCAATGACTTGACAATTTCCCTTGCTTCACCCTTAAGGCTCTTTTGTACATACGCTTTATACATACGCTGCAGTTGTCGTCGGCATGACCTCGCAACTCCGGCAAATTTATAATTTTTCTTGGCGCGGCAAATTGCATAGAGTGGTCGCTAACGTTAGAGGCTGATGGAATCCTGGCGGTATTACCATTGTGACTTGTGCCGTTTGACATGACATAGTTGTTGTTACTTGCGTATGTAACGTATCCGGATGACATTGATGAAAAGGTATTCGGCATCGATGTGCGAGGCTGTGCTAAACTAACGGCCTTAGGCATGGACGAATGATTAATAAACAGGCTGTCTACTACGGTAAATGGCATGGCTAGTGGCGTGGTATGCGGCGCGGTTTGTGGCGGGGCAATTGGCGAAAAATATTGTGGTAAATATGGCAAATGTGCACTTACCTGTGGTGCATTGGCAGATGGCATGATGGCGGATGACATGGCGGGAGATGGCATGATGGCGGATGGCATTACGGCCGATGGCGTTATGGCTGGTGGGCCACGGCTAACGGTGACATCTTTGCCATTGTAACAGTAAGACCGCTATGTTCAACAGGAAGAGATGTCTTGGATAAAGGAGATGCGTTCAAAATACTTGTTTGAACGGCGGCTGCTTGCAGATTCTGCGTCTGCGTCTGGCACTGTAGATCTCGTTCTTTCAGCTTAAATTGAGTGTCATTGTGCTGGCTTTCTAAGAGGCTGAGTCGCTTCTGCATCGCTTCCAAATCTGGCTGTTCTGGCGATAACGCATTTCTGGAAACCTGTGGCTGTCCAGAAGGAGCTCCGACCGTTGGCGCGGTTGTTGTAACGGGATCCGATGATTGTTCCATGGCAGCACTAACTGTGGCTGATTCAGGCGGACTTTTTCTGGGCGGCGTACGATGCATTGAGCTGCACTCACGATGACGCTCCACGGCGGCAAAGGGAGTCCCACTTTGGATGTTGGAATGTACGATATGTACATATATAAATGACGAAAAAGGAACACAAGACGATATGACGGCAAATGACGCAGAATAAAACTGGAAATAAAAAATGTTCCAAGCAACGACACGAAATCAACTTGTAACCATGGAGGTGTTTTATTTCTAAAAAAAGGCAGCCTATAATAATAATATGTACATATGTATATAAATTGCGTACCTCAGTTTGTGTCACTTCGACGTGTGCTCGCCTCGACGGAGTTTACAAATATGACAAAAAATACAAAAACGGTTGGCAGGTATGTCAAAGCGTGAAAGTGACACAGTATTTTAGTATTAGTAATGTATTTTGCGTATTGTAGAAGTTCATCATAGTTAACATCGCAGGGAAGGCTGTTGATATGAACATTTGAAAGGCATGTTCGTTATCCTCTTGCTTTTCTAACTTGGAAATCACTTTATATATTGTCTTTAACTGGTTTTGAGTTGCTGCGCGATCATCCTTGAATAGGTTGTTCCAAGTTCCATTTAGTGGGTGGAAAGCGTTCGTCCTTGATCAATACTATATCCCCAACATTTACATTTTCTCTCCTTTGTTTCCATTTGCAGCGATGTTGTAGCTGTGTAAAATATTCTGAAGACCAGATTTGCCAAAAATCTTGAACCATTTTTTGGATCAGTAACCATCGGGAGCGATAAGTCTTATTTCGATCCAGTGTGGGATCTGGTAAGGCATTTAGTGCTGATCCAATTAAGAAATGTCCCGGAGTTAAAATCGGATTATCGTCGATGTTGTTGTTAATACTGGTCAATGGGCGAGAGTTCAAGCAAGCTTAGATCTAGGTTAATGTTGTAGTAGATTCTTCAAATGTGAGCATAGTATCACCGATGACCCTTTTTAGGTGGTATTTCATTGATTTCACCCCGGCTTCCCATAGTCCTCCAAAGTGGGGTCCGGCTGGAGGAATAAAATTCCATTGTATGCCCTCCAAGAGCAATTTATCTGCTACATCTGTTTTCAGTTGCTGGGCAATAAGCTGATAAATTTTCTGTAGTTCTTTTTTGGCACCTATAAAGGTTGTTCCGCAATCACTATAGAAGCTTGAACAGATGCCTCTTCGGGACACGAATCTTCGTACTGCGGCCAAAAATGCTTCCGATGTAAGATGGCCTTAGTGGCGAAGCAAACGAAAACTGCCACGTAGCCCTTTGTCGATGGATTTCCTCTCCCTTTTCCTATTCTTATATGAAATGGTCCTGCATAATCCACTCCGGTGTGGGTGACAGGCCTTGATGGGGATACTCTTGGTGCTGGTAATACACCCATTATCTGCTGCCTACTAGATGTTTTAAATCTATGACATCGAACGCAGTTGTGTAAAATCTTCCTTACTAATCGCTTCGCATGGGGAACCCAATATGATTGCCTCAATGTGGCCGTTGTTAATTTTATTCCGCCATGTCCGGCGTATGGTAGGATGTACGGATGCCGCTGGGTTTGTGGGAGATTTGCGTTTTCCAAACGACCCCCAACAGTTAAAATTCCATCATCATTTATTTGGGGGTCTAGTGATAGCAGTTTACTATTCTTTGGAACGCTGTTTCCATTGTTTAAGCATCTTATTTCATCAGAGAACTCCTTTCTTTGAACTAATCGGATTATAATTTTTCTTGTCTCTTCGACTTCATCTATTGTAAGTGATCCTGAACGTTTTTCTGCTATGGTACTTCTTGAGTTGTACACATACCGTTTGCAGTACGCCATTACTCTGACAAGTCTATCGTACGATGAAAATTTCTCGAAGATGCTTCCTTCCTCTACTTTCGATGTTAACGATGTTAGCACAATTGGTGGATCAATAGGGCTTTCAAAAATCTGGGACAACTTTGGCTGTAGTGGCCAGGATTCTTTATTGTCTTTTAGCCAGTTTGGTCCTCTCCACCATAAAGAATTATTCATTAACTGTCTTGGTGTTAATCCCCTAGAAGCACAGTCAGCAGGGTTTTCTGCAGATCTTATATGCCTCCATGAATTTGCGTGAACCATTTCACGTATTTTTTGTTGGAGGGATCTTACCTTATCCACGCTAACACAATAGTAGAGTCAGTCCATGCAAACACATTATCTACTTGTGCTCCAAAATTCTGTTTTACTTCCTTAAAAAGCCTTGACAATAGAGTCGCGCCACACAACTCTACATTTGGTATAGTGAGTTTTTCCTTCAACGGCGCAACTCTTGTTTTTGATGTTAGCAGCGCAATTGAATATCCATTACCATAAGGGACTCTGGAATAAATCACAGCTGCGTAAGCTCCGTCCGAGGCATCACAAAATCCGTGTAACTCAATTTTATGGACCTTGTTCGTATTAATCCATTTGGAATTGTTAGGGCCTCTGCATCTGGAAGTTTTTTTTTAAAGTTGGTCCAACATTGCTGCAATTCTTCAGTAAGCGGTTCATCTCACCCTTCCAATCCAGCCTTCCAAATCCGTTGCATTAGTAACTTTGCAATGATTGTCAGTGGTGACAGCCATCCTAATGGATCAAAAAGTCTTGCTTTTTCCGACAATGTTGTTCGTTTGGTTGGCACCTCTCTTCTTTTATGTTAACTTTGAATTGGAAGGTATCGCTCGATGGACTCCAATGTATGCCCAGTGTCTTTATGATATTTTCTTTGTCAAGGTTGGTGACAGACTGGCAATCAGAATCTGAAATAACGTCCAGAAGTTCCTTGTGATTTGCTGCCCATTTTCGAAGATGAAAACCACCACATTTCAATAATTTTATGAGCTGATTCTGAGCGTATCTGCAATCACTCAAAGTGTCACCTCCGGACATTAGGTCGTCAACGTAGAAGTCTTCCTTTAAGATGCTTGCAGGAATTGGATAATCTTGTTGCTCATCAGATGCTAATTGATAGAGTGTTTTGACAGCAAGGTACGGTGCGGAAGCTGTTCCGTATGTGGTAAGTTTATAGTCCTTAATTTTTTCATTTGAAGAGTTCCTCCATACTATCCGCTGATAGTTTTGATGCTTTTCGTTAATTTTAATTTAACGGTACATCTTTTCGATGTCCGCCGTGAAGACATATCTGTGCCGTCTCCAACGCATAATAATGGTGGTTAAATCAAATTGTAGCCTTGGGCCCACCAGCATAAGATCGTTGAGACTAATTCCAGTTGATGTCTTCGATGACGCGTCGAACACTACTCTTAGTTTTGCTGTAATGCTGTCGGGTTTAATGACAACATGGTGTGGCATATAGTACACACCTTCGGTTTGTTTTTCATTTGAAGGAACTTCTACCATATGACCAAGACTTATAAATTCTCTTATGAATTTGGTATACTCATGCTGCAACGAATTGTTTGTTTTACATTTTCTCTCCAGTTGGAATAATCTTGCCACTGCTCGGTCTCGTGGGGCTCCTAGACTGTACTTCCGTTCTAATTGTTTATTGAACGAAATGTCCACTATATATCTGCCATCAATGTCCCGACAATGCATTTCTTCATATATTTTTTCGCAATTCAAGTCGTTCTGCGTCAATTGGATTTGTACTGGTACCTCCTCTTAGCCCCAGAATTGCTTGAATTGAGTTTCTAGTGTTGTTTCACGGAGTGTTCCCATGATTGCTACACTAGCGCATTTGGATGACGTGCGCCCAGTAACAAACCATCCAAATTGAGACCTTTGTGCAATGGGAAAGCCTTGTGGACCCTTCTTTATGCCATTAAGAATGATGTCCCCGTAAACATCAGCTCCAAGAATCATATCAATGTTACCAGTAATATTGAATGATGGATCGGCTAGCAACAAATTTTTGAAATTGTTGGGAATTTCATTAAACTCGTTTTTGTCAGGCGTTAGTCTTGTGAGCGTTGGTAGTACAAGCGCAGAAACCAGCAATTTGAACTCTGACGCGAATCTTGGAGTTACTACCACTTCTACTTTACTGCGTGCTGTACCGGCATTAGTTGCTCGTAAGCCGCTAATTTCCGTATGGATCTTTTGTTTTGGCAGGCGTAATGACTGGGCTGCTTCTTCAGTGATCAGTGTTGCCTGCGATCCTGGATCGATAAGAGCTTCTTTCTCTGATGGCCATCAATGTTTGTCGCTGTTATCAATGCTGTGGCCAGCAATACACATTGATTTTGATGTCCATAATTCGATTGTATTTCCTCTAACTGCTGATGTCCATTATTTGATGAACGATTATCAGCTTGTTGTTTTGATGTATAATTCTCTTGGTGTAACAGAATATGGTGTTTTTTATTACACTGCTTACATGTTCGCAAGCTAGTGCATGCACTCTTCTTATCATGTCGTAGGCAGTTCATACATAGTTTAGCAAGTTTAACTTGCTCGCACCTTTTCTTAGGAGTCCAATTTAAAAATTTACTGCATGAATAAAGGTTGTGGTCACTCTTGCAAAATATGCATTTAGCTCTAGTTGCTAATAGAGAGAATAGAGACCTTAGATTCTTCCTTGAAATGCCTTTGTCGTGAGGATCCCATCATCCCCAAAAAAAAACTTCCAATGTTGATATCTCCTTTGCAGAAAGTCGTACAAGATTTGGAGGGAAGGCATCTTATTCGGTTGTTCTAGACCTTGCTCAAATAGGTTTCTGCTTTCTTGGTCTAAAGCTTTTGTAATTAAATGAATAATGGTTATTGCTGATAGGCCCTACTTTGTTGCATCCAAGATTGTTTTAATGGAATTCGATGGTGACTGGTTTCCTTGATGACCAGATTTGAGCATTTTCTCAATACGTACTCCAAAAATGTTCCTTTAATTATCATATCTAGCCTCTAAAGTTTCCCAGGCCGTTGTATAGTTTGCACTTGAAATGGTTAAATGCTGGATAAGTTGCATTGGTTCTCCTTCCAAATGCGTTTTCAGGTACTCCATATTTTCTGTAGTACTAAGTGTGACTTTGTTGTGTATAATTGTTGTGAATATGTTACAAAACGATTGCCACTCCAAATAGTTTCCTTTAAATATCGGAATTTTTAATTGTGGCAATCTGACTTCCACTTGTTGATGTCTTTCTTCAACCTTCCATTGGTTGGTTTCGCTGAGTTTGGAAGCCATCTTATGAAGACATCGATTTAGTTCCTGTTGTACTTTCCTGTACTCATCTTCTATTACATAGCTTATTTTAGGATCATCTTCTGATGCATTCGTGCAACTTGGTGAAGCTTCTAGATTGCTCCAGCAATATTTTTTGTTGGAAATCATGGATTTCAGGTGAATAGCCTATCAAATTCCATGACATTGTTGATAATGGCGTTCATCTTTACTTTTAGTTTGCGTAACCTCTGTGATTGCTCACGCCCTATTTTATCTTCTGAGGGTGCTGGTTCGCTGACGTATGGGCTTGTTTTCTTTATTTTTGCCTTTAATTCTTCATACAGTTGTTGAACTTTCTTTACCGTATTGTTTTGCATGTACGGGGTGGTGTCATGCTTTACTACTTCCTCAATTTTTTTGTGGTTGTCGAGAAAATTTGTCCGGATTTCCTCTATCCGTTGTAGTCTTTCTTCCAAGTATTTAGCAGTTTTTCGGACTGGACTGTCCTTTGCAAAATTTCTGCTAGTTTTCTCTAATTCCTCTGCTAGAGATTTTTGTCTAGCTACGATGGTATAAACCTCTGTTTCGTCTAACACCATTTTTAACTTTTATAAATTTTGAATTAAATGAATCACTACCAGTGTGAGCCCTGGATACGCTGTATAGGTTGCCGTTCTTTCCTCGAAGGACCAATGTTCATTCAATATACGAATAGCGTGTGGTTCTGACGAACTGAATTTTATTTTCAGGTAATGCTAATTAAATAGTATAATTTTGCTTATTCTACAATAAATATGATATTACAAATTTGCTTATTCTAGAAAAGATACAATATATGAGCCGGAAGAGGTGAACAGGTGAACGAAATAGGAAAACAAAGTATAAAATTTTGCTGACTAATTCTTTTGACATCGTCTGGCGTCAAGTGTCTGTAATTGTTGTGGTTGAACACAACACTGCAAAAGAAAAGTAAATAGGTGATCTGTAGCTCTCTTTTGCATGATACTGGATATTTCGGGCAGCAATGCTTTTATCATTTTCAAAAATTTTAATTCCGAAGGCAATTTTCCAAAAAAGCGAAACAAAACCGGTATGAGATGCAGAGGCAGGTGCCGGATAGCATGGGCAAATGATAAAATGGTGACGATGGGAAGTGCATGGTGTCAGGTGAGCTTCTGAATTCGTCGCATGCAAGGTGTTGGCTATGTCGCGCATGGAAGTGTCGCATGATCGGAGAACCTGCAAGCGCTGGGTTAACTTTTCCCGTTAAAATCCGAACGTCCTCGCTTGACCTTAGAAGTATGGGATTTGGCTTATTCTTTTGGGCTTGAACCCTGAATTTGCCTGTCCGGTTTCGGTTGAATGCTCTTCGGGTGAATTCGTCGGCGGCGCTATTGATGATGCTTCCTACATAGGTTATTCTCTCAAGCCTGGCGACGTCATTATTCTTCAGTTCTAGCTTCTTCCTGTGGAGCTTTGCGAATATTGTAAGGAGAACTATGGTTATGGCGGCTGATACTCCAAGGCAGGTAATCAGGCACGGTTGGTCCTTGTACTTGTCCTTCAGTAATTCAATGCTTCTGATGTTTTTGGGGTTCAGTTCCTTTAGCATTTCTAAAGAGAGAAATTCCTCCACGTTTTCGGCGGATGTTGCTCTACTGCCGGTAACCGCTTGAATCTGGAGGAGATGTTTGATACATGGACCTTTTTCCGATCATAATTGTGGCGTTTTCGAAATTCAGAAGATATGTGCCTGATATCTGAATGGTACTGATCGTCACCGATCGGTTGTAATCGTTGAGTAATATGATTTTTAAAGAGATTTCCTCGACGGTAATTATGTGTTGGCCGTTCACTTGCGTGCAAACTGAGGGGAGGCTTCTCAGAAAGTTGGGGATTCACGTGCTTCCGCTGATGCTTAATTAGAATGTTACTACAAATTTCTCTTGTAGTACCAGGTATACTTATTATGTATAGAATTGTTTTTTTTTTCGTTTACAGCGATTTTAAGCTCAGCGAAGTCTAACGCTTTTGTATATTCATAAACTCGGTATTCTCTCTATTTAGTATATTTTTTTTATCTGACTAATAATGATAGATTTAGACTTCGAAATACGTTCCATCCTTCGATTACTTGACATCAAAGTGAAATAAAATCCTACCAAGGCCGAAGTAGGGACGTGAGTCGTACGCGGATTTCAGGGTCTCGACAGAGCCGTTGTCCAATCCCACAACTAGAGTCAAGCCCTCTTTTTTCAGAGAGTTCTTTTTCTCCTTGTAGGAATAGACAGTACAGGCCCTCGCGTCGAGTCCCGGGTTCTGCGCACGTAGTCGCGTCAGCACTTTCAGCTTGTTTCCGGGTTTTCCCGGAATCCAGCAGATGGCGCGCGTTAATTTTGGGAGACTAACTACCTGATAGGTAGTAGTTCCCAGGGGAGGGATTTTCGGCACCATGCTCCTGATCCAGGCAGATGTCTGCTGCGAGGAACAGCTCACCACGAAGGTACCATTCATCAAAGCAGACCTCTCAGCCTGAATACAAAAGCCTGTTGCTGAAACTAGCTCCAGTAGATGATCCTCGCAGTGTTGGCAATCTGCGCTGGTCATTCTGCTGTCACTGCCAGCCTTCCCTATCCTGACCTTTTCAGAGGAGATGACTGCCTCTTCGTAGGAGAGGAGCTTGTCTCGACTCTTTACGGTCACTTGCGAGTCACTTTCCAGAGGAAAGGGTTTTGTTGGCTGAAGTGTCCGCCTCCGATGAGCAGTCTTTGGTCCTCTCAGTCTTCAGATTTTTGCTTTGATCTTTGTTGATCGCCGCATCTACCTTCGGACACCGATTCCCCGTCGCTACGTCAGAGGAGGAGACATCACGTTCTCTCTCCCCAGCAAGGTTGTCCCCGGCGGCCGTTTTCCGTTTGCGAGCGCTCTTACCTTTTTCGGTTCCAGCTCCTGCTCCCTTGCGACGCTCCCTACGCCGCTTTGGAACAGCTCTGCCAGCTTAAGATTTGTTGTGATCTGAAACCTCTTCGCCTTCTGCGATTAGAGTCTGTCTGTTAGAATCATCGCATTTTTCGGCGGTGGCGCCGGCCATAACAGGACCCTGAACATCTCCAGCTCCGTCAGTTTTGGAATCTGGCACGCTCTTATTGGGGATTTGACCGTCACCAATAAGAGGAGGAGTGTTTGAGGCGCATGCCGAAAGTGTTGGCATGCTTGAGCCTCCTGCAGCAGCCTTTACTAGCCGCCGACGCTTTTCTGCGCTGCGCGCCGCCATGAAGTACGGGGGCTGCAGATGAGAGGGTCGGATGGGTTTCGGTAGGGAATACCTCCACCGATCTAATCCTCTTAACTGCTTTCCCCAGAGGTTCGCCTTCAATCTTCGTGCCTTCGGCTGTGCCAGGCTCTTTGCATAATTTTCGGGCACGCCTCTTTCTCCTTATTTTTTGGCACTTAGCAGTGCAATCTACAGTGCGTCCCAATTCTGAGGCTCGTTCAATGAGCCGCAGGAGTCGGTGTCGTTCCGGGCTGCCGGAGAGTGGTGGGGCCTCCAGAATCATTGCCCCGGCCGCGATCAGGGAGATCGCGGGTGGATTTCCGCTATTGCGGGTGCCACCTGGAGTATTAATATCCATTTGTTTTTCCATTCATCGATCAAAACTCAGTTCTCCGGGTCTTAGTTCGAGGTCATTGATCTCTTAAGCCCGAAGAGCGAAGAGGACTGATCGTAATTACTCCACTGCACATTTTTATTGAAAAATTTGCAATACGCAGTGTGACCATTGTGTCACATACACCTTCCTGAGCTCGATATGATTACCACAATTTCGGACGCATTACCACATTACCACACACGTTCATCTTTGACAAAGGATTTGAGATACTGATCTCAAATCTCCCTCAGTCCTTCAGGCGCCTTGTCGGAACGGAGGGCACCCGCAACAGCGGAAAATCATCCGCGATCACTTCGATCGCGGCCGGGGCAAGAATTTTGGAGGCCCCACCATTCATTTCAAACTCTCGTTTAGCTTGAAATCTGACTGGACTGGACACGAGTGGTAAACCAACGGAGGCGACACCAACAATGGCGCGGCACGGGAAACCGCTAAGTCTGAACAGAATTGGGACGTTTTTTTTGCAGAAGCTCGCAGAAAAGGTAAGAGCGCTTGCAAACAGAAAACGGCCGCCAGGAACGGCCTTGCTGGGGGGAGAGAATGCGATGTCTCCTCCTCCGACGTGGCGGCGGGTAATCGAAGTCCTAAAGAAGATGCGGCAATCCACAAAGATCGAAGCAAAAGTCTAAAGAGTACCAAAGGCTGCTGCTCGGAGGCGGATACGACTCGGTACTGACTCTGCCACCGAAGGCAGTTTCTGAAATTGTAGAGTGCTGTAAAGCTAGAAAGATTGGACTCATCATTTGTTCCTTCCCATTTGCTCCACTTCGACAGAAAACTGAACTACATGGGAGAGAACACTTCCTTCGCCGTCCTTACAAGTTCGATAAAGGAGGAGGAACGTAGGCTGCTCGAAGTTAAGGAGCGTACTCTAAGCGTAAAATTGAAGGCCGTAGTAGATAGGATAGGAAATGCGGCAGAAAGAGAGGGAGCAGGTTACAGCAACAGCAAAAGCAGCCGCAACAAAAAAAGGCTCCACAAAAGCAGCCGCAAGAAAAGCAGCCGCAACAAAAGCAGTTGCAATAAAAGAAACTGCAACAAAATCAGCCGCGACAAAAGCAGGCGCAACAAAAGCAGCCTCAACAAAAGCATCCGCAACAAAGCAGCCACAGCAGAAGCAGCCGCAACAGAAGCAATAGCAACTGAAACAGTAGCAGCAACAACAGTTGCCGCAGCAACGACAATAGCTCCGACAACAACGTCCAACTAAGGACAAGGTACCACCCATCAAAAGGCCCTACCGTGAGACCTTGTAATCTGTGATCTGTATAAGTATGTTATTGGTTTGGCTTCCCAGCTTGTAACATGGGAAACAATAAAAAGGCAAGGAAACATTTTGCTATGTATCCGCTGCCAGAGTTTCGGGAACGTCGCGTCGAACTGCGAAATGCAGCCTCGATGTGTTAAATGTGCAAAGAACCACATTAAAGAAGAATGCGATCTGACCCAGGACAAGTTCGCGGACAGAGAGCAGCTCGAGTGCGTGCTCTGTAGGAACCAAGACACCCTGCAAACAATCGATATCTTAAATTCCAAGATATAAAAAAAGCAAATCTGGCTCGTAAGCAGAAGTTTGAGGGGAACTATCCCTGGGGGCGCTTAGAAACACCAGCCGCCACACTGTTCCTGTGCCTGTTTCTAACGCACCGGAGGCCGGGGTGGACTTGTGTTCGATCCTGCTTCTCTGCGACTCTTGTCAAGACTCAAAATCTTGTACAAGCGGTTTCCCGACAGACGAAAATCGGAACTCAGGACACCAAAGTCTGAAAAAAATATCCAACAGTTAATCAAAAAAAAATTACAGAATATCTGTAAGTTTGTATTGGAACAATAGAATTTTACCAGGTTCAATGAAAGGGCGAACACGCTGTTTATTTTGGACGGGAGATCTTAAGATGTCCTTCGAGCCACTAAAGAGATACAAATCCGCGGGGATAGATGGAATAGCTAATGCTGTGCTCAAAGATTTTCCACTACTGGCAGTAGAGATGTATACTATCCCGTTCAACAATGCACTGGATAATATATGCTATCCAGTGAATTCGAAGACAGCGGTGGTCCAGCCAATATCCAAGAGAGGTAAAGACATCTCCAACCCATCAAATCTTCGGTCGATAAGTTTGACAATAAAATCATTCCGGATACTATATAGGTACATACTGCATCGAAACTCGTGTCGGATATCCATTGGAATAAATGCAAGAACCAATGGACGGGTGCCTGTCTAATTGACTTGGAAAAGGCTTTCAACACCGTATGGTTAAAAGGTCTTTATTACAAGCTCAGTCGGCTCGACATAAATAAAACACTGCTATATATGATTTTTGACGTGTTAACCAAACATTTGATATTAACAACGGACTGCAACAGGGTACGGTGAGCTCGCCGATCCTTTTCAACATTTACTTCGCCGATTTCATAGCTTCTCTTCACCATTCAATAGCGTATGCAGACGACTCAATCCTGTACAGATCAGGTCCAACGATCGACGTCATTGTCATTCTCTTGCAACGTGGCTTCGAAAAAAAATAAGCAGTATTGTGACGACTGGAAGTTGAAAATCAAATCATTCAGAGCGTGTCGGATATCCCATGGAGCAAATGCAAGAACCAATGCGCGGGTGTCTGTCTAATTGACTTGGAAAAGGCTTTGAGGTTGAAAATCAGTTTTCAGAAATCAGAAACTATTTTGCTCAGAACGCCCTTGTCTATGGCCTCTCGGGACACTAAAAAAAATTGGCGCAGGTTCTCAGTTCTTGGCGCGGAAGGGCGCCCACTGGCAAAACTATGTGTAGCCAGATTTCTTTGGATCTGGTTAGACCAGTATCTATATTTTGACAAACATATAGATGCTGCTTTGGCGAGGGCCCGGGGGCTTTTGCTTTGAAAAGATAGCTGTTTCATAGCAGCCAACTTGATCCCAGAGTGAAGGCAATCTTCTAAATGGCTTTAATCAGGCCTATGATTGCCTATGGATGCCCGGTATGGTTCAATGTGGAGTCCAGCTTAATGGAAAGAATTCGGGTGTTTGAGAGACAATGTCTCAGAACTTGTCTCGGATTGCATAGAACACCCGAATCTGAGTATACGAAATTTACCCGAAGGGTCGGGATGTACGGATAAATAATTTTCTTTTCAAGCTGATTTGAGGTCAATGACTTCGGTCAATAACCTGATCCTCGGGGCTTACTACCCCAACTACATGTACCACGAGAAAGTGCGCCTTAGCGGCTTTGTGCCCCCGGGGTCCTCTATTAAGATCAATGTGGACTCATCCAGGATGAATTGGCGATTGCGCTAATCTTCCTCGTGGTCCATAAGTCCGTGGAGCGGCGGCTCCTCTACGAACGTGATGTTGCGCTCCGCAAGCCCGAGCGCCTCTGGCTTACTAGATCGGTATCACCCCAAGATCGGGAAAACGTCGTCCGACCGCATCAACGCTTTTGGTGGCTGGAGCGTCAGTGGTTCATTTTAATTTGCCGGCCTCTTAAAGGCAAAGTCTGCCACATGACAATGGCAGGCTTACATAGATAGAGTAGGTTAGGATAGGCTAAGGTAGGTATTATTTTGTTTTGTAAATTATTTATTTCTCATTCATAAGATTACATATATATAAATATAAATATGATACAAATTCAGGAGACATCTTAATGACATTTGATATTTATAACAAAATAGAGTTAAATGTTATTTCAATTAGATATTATAGCATATATTATGGCCTCAATAAGTCCCATGGATGTTCCGTGTGGTTCAATATGGCAGCCAGCTTAATGAAAAGGATTCAGGTGTTTGAGAAGCAATGTCACAAGACCTGTCGCGGATTACATAGAACACCCGAATCTGGTTACATAAGCTTTTATTCTAACGAGATCCTATACAATAGGGCTAGCATGTTACAGGTTGAGGCCTTGCCCACCAGAGGCGTACCTTTATTAAGATCAAGGACGGTATCACTAATCTTTCACGTAGCCCACAATTTCATGGAGCAATGTTTACTGTAGGAACATAATTTCGTGCACCGCGTGCCCGAGCGCCTCAAGTTTAGTAGGTCGGTCAAAGATCAAGGATATGTCGTCCGACCGCGTCAACGATTGCCTCTAATTCATGTAGCCTCTTCAAGGCATGGCCTGCCAAATGGCAATGGCAGGCGTACATAGGTAGGTCAGGGTAAGTTAGAATAGGTTTTGAGTAGGACAATTCAAAAGCTAGGAGGTGTCTGATATGAGTAGAACGGAGTTTAAAAGGGATGTAAGCGTATACGAGAAAACCACAACATTGGACATGATGTGTGAACACCGCAGCATATCAGCTATCGATGAAAACGATTTAGCTCAGAAACTAAATCTTTTTTTGAAGGCGACAGCATTGAAGTTGCTAATTAATAAAATTCTTTCAAAACTCCAAAAAATCCCGACATATCTTGAACTTCCTTAGTATGCTCCGTAGTTGGGACTTCCCCAGAACAAACTCTCGAAAAGTGTGATTTTTATTACGTATATGAGGAAGAAGGGCAATGCTGCCTCACTATGATTAAGACCGGCTCGCTACACTCTTAGCAAACACTTACCCGTCGGGCATTTCAATGACTTTTACTATTTCTAACCGTTCACCTAGCCAATGGGAGAGAAAAGTCAATATTTGACCATGCGGCGGGTAGCTTTTGAATAACCATCACCAATCATCCGTAGACTTTATTTCTTCGTTCGAAAAATTCCCACAATCCTGTAGTACATTCCTGAACAAGAACGTCTAAAATGGCAATTATGAAGAGCTTGCTAATCTCGAACTGGTATTTATAATAAGCTTCAATTCGCATCTTTCACTTTCCCCCTCAATAAAGATCCTCATAAAAATGACCAATTCTAGTTTCTAAAATTAATTGGTGGGATGACCCCTTTGAAAAGAAACTACTAAAACGAAAGCAAAAGAATACTTTAAATTTTCAATTCGCAAAATATCAGAGTAAGGACTAAGTCATAGTGTTCAAAATAGACTCCAGGTTATTATATTCAAACTCAAAAAGCCAGCATTTCAAAAGCTCAACAAATGTGCCAGATGAATTTACTATTTTTATGTTGATAAGCGACACGAAACTACAGAGTAAAAATTTCGGAATGCAGTTGTACGATAAATAGGTATAGATACTTGGTATAAGAAATTGCTTCGCAAGCGGTGACTATCAAATACTTTTTAGTTTATATTTCCTGATCTTAGGAAAAATTCTTTTAGCACTTTAAAGCAAAAGAGATGGCGAACTGGAAAAATATTCAAATTACGAAATAACGAAAAACTAGAATGCATATGGTACTTATTGAATATTCTTCTTCTTTTTGTTAAATCAACAACGGCCGTAATCTATTTAAATATATACCACCCCAACATGTAATACTATATTGCTATTTGGAGTGGAATATACCATAATAAACTATTTTTAACAATTTGATAGAACAAACTTTACGCAGGTAAAAAAAGTTTCTAGGCGTAGAACGAAAGTAATTTGTAAGCAAAGCAACATGGTTGACAAAATTTTGTCTGCTGTCGATTATTATTCCCAAGTATTTAAATTCATTAACTACCTCAACTGTAAAGCATTTTTCACTACAACTCATATTATTTTAAAAGGTTAAGGAAGAACAACAGGAGGTACAGTGGAACTTGAATTTGGAACACTCGGGAGCATGAAAAAAAACATCGCACCCAAAACTATTTAATGCTGCTAAGCTAGAGTGCATCATTTTGGTTTTAGAGCTAATCAATAAATTATGCTCAGCAAACCAAATCCTTAGCAAATTTAGATCAAAATTTATGTCAGAAATCGGAACCGTACGCAACATCATCAGCAAAAGCTGTGGCGACACCTTTAAAATTCATTTCAAATAGAGAGTTTATATAAATTAAAAATAGCAAAGGGTCGAGTACAGATCCTTGGGGCACTCCTAGGTTTAAATGCTCCAAATTACTTCTCACATCGTTAATCTTAACGCACTATGGTCTGCTTTCCAAATAAGATCGGAACCACTTAAGCATAAAACCTCTAAAGCCTGCCTTTTCGACTTTTGCCAACAAAATTCTGTGGTTAACCATGTCGAAGGCTTTGCTTATATCAACAAACAGGCCAGTTGAAAACAGTTTTTTATCAACTTTTGCAAAGATATGGGACCAAAGTGAAGTAAGGCATTTTCAATTGATTTATACTTCTGGAAGCCATATTGAGTAGGATTAAAAAAAATGATTTTGCACGTAAATTTTGAAACCCAAATTTTCAAACATTTTGCTGATTGAACGTAGGAGTGAAATAAGTCTATAGTTAGAGATATATGTAGTCTTTTGCTCTTTTTTGAAAAGAGGCAAAACTTCCGCATATTTCAGGGCCTAAGGAAAAATGCCAGAATATATATGTACTTTTATTGAAGGTATGTAAAGGGTCCGCCATCTAACGTTTTTTTTTTTTCAAGTAGTGCTTATTTCGTGAATGGTAACACTTAGCTCATGTCTGATTTGACAGATAATTAGTTTTATCCTTCCGCTGAACGAATATGGTTGTGTATACGCTTGAACAACGCTTCGCTAAGTGGGCCTGCGATCGACTTACAGAAGATGCCGATTTTGCCAAAAAAATCATCTTTTCAGATGAAGCTCATTTTGATCTTGGCGGGTATGTAAACAAGCAAAATTGTCGCATTTGGGGCACAGAAAACCCGCACGCATACATTGAAAAGCCGGTGCACCCAAAACGAGCCACTGTTTGGTGCGGATTTTGGTCCAGAGGCATAATTGGGCCATTTTTCTTCGAAAATGAGCAAGGAGTGGCCGTTACAGTCAATGGCGATCGTTATCGGGCCATGTTGAGCGAATTTTTGTTCACAAAAATTGAAGAGGAGGATATTGGCAACATTTGGTTTCAACAGGACGGCGCTACGTGCCACACAGCCGAAGCTACACTCGATGTTTTGCGCCCTGTTTTTGAAGATCGCATTATCAGCCGCAGAGCTGATGTCGTTTGGCCACCTCGGAGCTGCGATTTGACACCGTTGGACTATTATTTGTGGGGTGCCGTTAAAGATAAGTGTTACGCCGACAAGCCAGAGACAATTGACGCTTTAAAGGACAATATTCGTGAAGCCATTGGTGAAATACAGCTGCACACAATCGATAATGTGCTTAAAAATTGGACCGATCGTGTAGGCTACTGCATGGCCAGCCGAGGCAGCCATTTGAATGAAATTATTTTCCATTATTAACCGGAAGGATTGTACTTTCAAATAAAAAAAGAAATTTGAGAAAATATTCAGTAGTTTTTTTATAGCATTTTCAAAAAAAAAAAAGTTATTTGGCGGACCCTGTGCAAGGACATCAACTATAAAACATCCAATTTTCTTAAGTATCCGATTTGAAATACATTCCTTGCCGGATGAGTTTGAGTTTTTTAAAGAGCCTATAGTTTTTAGGACCTCAAAAGCGGTTATTGACCCGAAAACAAAACTATTGCTCTAAAGATGCTCGGGGCAGTAATTTGAAGTACAGTGAGAGGAATGCAATTGCGGCCTGTATCACGAGGATGAGCTAGAAGAGATGGAAGTAAAATGATCGTTAAACAATTTAGCCATCTCGAATTTGTCAAAAGTGCTTTGCACTTTTAATTTGTTTTAGGATAATTTTATTAACCAAGTAACTAGAAATTCATGGCTTTAATTTTTTCTTAGATTTCACTGGTTTACTTCTGATACTGCAGCGATTGATATACTTAATAAGAACATATGAACAATGAACATATCATAAGCCTCAGAGGCATCCTGTTTAGTATATACTTCCTCCCAAAACTCAAGACAAAGAGCTGATCTGAGCTGTGAGACTACAATTTTGATAATGTCGCGTTGGGACCTTTTAAGTTCTTTCTTAGTGAAGGCATTAACCAAAAATCCTATCATAGTATGATCAGTTATATTTAAATCAAAGACATATTTCTCATAAAAGCTTGGAGACACTTTAGAAAAGCGTGCATAAATGTTGTTTAACCACTTTCCCGACTGTAATCTAGTTGGTTCGTTTGTAAAAGAAGCTTAACCATGGGACGGTAGTAAAGTTAAATATGTTGATACAGAATCGTTGTTAGAATCTAAGATATCTATGTTAAAGTCGCCAAAAAAAAATAAAAATTTTCGATTTTTCATTATTTAGAAGATTCGAAAATTCTTCAATAAAGATCGAGGCGCTGAATTTTATAAATCTGTATACGCAGTAGACGACATAGTCTTCATTATAAACGATAATTTTAGAATATTAGTACTTTTGAAATCTAAATTTGAAGCAGCACAATCATATTCAACCCTTACAAAACAGCCAACGCACGCCGCCCGCTGTATAATTATCGTTGCAATTTGCAAAAATTTAAACCCTGTATACTATAATCGTTAATTTCGAAATTGTACTCGTAAATCTAGATTTTTGACACAAATATAAATTCACGAATGCATCCTAATTGGGAAACGAACTCAGAAAAATATTCTCTTATGCTTCTAATATTTTGGTGGATGAAGAAAAGTTTATCTTTATAGAAATCTTTGGAGAGGAAAACATTATCTGGATTAAAGCTATTAAAATTTGTGGTACTAGTATCATCATCATCCAGAACATAATTTAAATTCATGATAGTAAAAACTAAGAACTTTGAAAATTACAATATGCGTTTAAGATCATCAAAAGATCTTAAAACGATGATATTACTACCCTCAAATTTAATCATTAAAAAGTTGTTATTGTTAAACCATAAGTATGTACTTGTAACCCCTCTCTTTCTTCGTTGCTTTCGCCTGCGTGAAGAGCGCCTGATTGTATTTTGTTAACACATCATTAATATAAACGTCGAGACCTCCACCGCTGCTATTGCTCGTAATGCCCGATGAGAGGAAAGGAAACCTTTTCGCCCTCTCCTTCATGATCCGTCGTTTAACAGAGGAATCAGAAAGCCGCAAAAAAATTATGGACTTATGTGAAGAGCGACTATCTTGATTGCCTTTCTCTATTTTGTGGATTTTCTTGACGTAGCCCATTTCGATTTGGCAGTCTGTTATGTTAACTCCTAATGCTTTGCGACAAATTTGTTGCGCGTTGTAATCCTCAACATCAGAAACACCAGCGATTTCGATGCAGTTTTGCAAGGAGTTCTGTTGTTGCCACTAAGCCTACTCTCAAGAAAGTTCATCTTCGATTTGAGACCTACGTTCTCTTCGCGTAGCATAGACAAAGAATGAAGAAAATCTTTGTTTAACTCGTCCATGTGCATTCGTTTCTGGTAATGCAAATCCACCTTCAACAGAGAGGCAACAGCGCTTGCTTGGCGATCTTTCTGTTAGCCCTTTTAGTAGGTTGAACTGCTTTCTTCGTTTCTAATTCCTTATTTGAAACTTGTACTGATTCTAGATGAAGAGAACGACATCTTAGCGCCCTGCATTTATCACAACGAAAAGAATTTCCACTTGCTTTCATATCATCAACATCTTGTTCTTGAATGTTCACGCATGCTATATTACAATCACCGCACGGGATTTTAAGTGTAGAATCTCGTTCAACCCTTTCTGAACACACGTTACGCAACATTTTAAATTTATTTTTTAACTTCGAAGCTTAAAATGAGGTACGCACCCCACGGGCAGCCTAAGGCATGCTAGGGTGGCGCGTAGGTTTAGTTTGGTTTAGTTTCAGATATCAATAAAATAAAAAATAAAAACAAGAAAAAATTACAAAATAACAAAAACAAAAAAAAAGTTATATATGTATGTATGTATATTTTGTATATATTTTAGTTAAAGTAGGGTTAAGTTAGATTTAGTTAGCTATACGATTATTTATTTTAAAAAATGTTCTGATGCTAAGTTTTTTAAAATATTATATTTCTTAGACTTTACCTCTAATTATTATAAGTTACACATAAGGCCGAAAAGCAAAGTCTTAAGTTTTTCTGTGTGCTTTAAAGCAGTGATTCCCAAAGTGGTCCAGGTGGACCCCCTGGGGTCCGCGGAAGACTCGACGGGGGTCTACGTTGACATGAAAAAAAAATGGAGGTTCACCAGCTGTAAGTGAAGATCCACTTACTATTTGGTTCCGATAGTAAAGAAATATTTTTTCAGTTAAGCTGGCATATGGATCAGATAGCCTGTTTATTTAGCATTACTTCCCTTTTTTTAAAACCTCTCTTATATTTTTCAGTAGCCTATTTTAAGAATATCAGCAACTGTTACTTGTAAAAACTTACATATTCATATACATACATAAAGTTTGACAAGAAAGTGTTTTTACAAGCAAACATTTTGCTCATTTTTATTTTCTTCTTGATAATAAAGACTCACCTGTATATTTTTTTAGAATTTTTTTATTTACACATCTTGAAATTAATATTCAAAACATTAAAAAAAGAACAAAAAGAGATCATTTTAATAAATTCAGTGTCAAGAAAGTCTTTTTACATACATCATCAAAAGGTAATTTTATGACTTATCATATTCAATATTTTGTGTGACAGACTCCAGCTTCAATTACATCTTGTAGTCGGCTTCTCATCGACATAATTAGTTTTTTTATGTCATATTCGCTTGGTATTTTCACCCGTTCCTCTTGAATAAATCGCATAAGCTGATTTCGGGTCTTAGGACTTTTTCTTCAAATGTGCCCACAAATTCTCAATGGGATTGAGATCCGGGCTCTGGGGATGTGAGCACTTTAGTACAGTTGTGGAGCAACCACATCTTAGCTGTATGCTTCTTATGTTTGGGGTCATTGTCCTGATAAAATTTAAATGTGGGTTTTGTTCCACAAAAAATCACCGCCATCAAATCCAAATTTACGAACGCTGCTATGCAAGTGAGAACGCAAAATGCCCAAGTAGGTATTGTTTAGCATCCATGTGGCCTTCAATAAAGACGAGGTCCCCAACTTCTTTAATCGATATGCAAGCCCACACCATAACAGACAATTTGCCAAACTTTACTGTTGGAATAATAATTCTATTATCCAAAGCTTTTAGAAGCTGCCGCCCCCACTCTATTGGGTCCCTCGTTATAGTAAAGAATTAATTTTGTTTCGTCACAGAAAATGACGTCATCCCAATATTCATCCGGCTGTTGAATGTTCTGTACAGCGAACGAAATCCTTTTCCTTATGTTGTCTTGTGAGAGTAATGGTTTTCTTCGCGCTATTCTCGATGGGTAGTTGTGTTTCAAAAGTAATTGCCGAATAGTTTCATTAGATACATCGATTGTACATTCCAATTTCAATTCATTTGCAAGTGCTCTAGTTGATAATTGCGGATTTTCATATATTTTTCTAACTAGCCGTTCATTCCTTTTTGTTAATTCTTTGGGCCTGCCTTTTGGCTTTATAAAATTTAATCGACCATAATTTTCTGCACGGTGTACAATATTATATACAGTTTGCCTGGATAGTTCTATTGCACTCATACCTCTGGGGTGGTTATAATAAACCAACTGAATTACGTCACTTGAAACTCTTTTACCAGGCATTTTTAATTATCTAAAACACTCAAAATACTTCTTCGGTAAGCAAACAATAACTGAAACAGTTTGACTCCACTCATTTGAAATTGACTAAGTAACGAAAACGAAAACGAAAATGACCGTTATCACAACAAATTCCAGTTAAAAACGTGAATGAAGCATGTGTAAAAAGACTTTCTTGACACAGGATTTCTTAGAATGTTCTACTTTTTGTTATTTTTTGTCATGTTTTTCCAATGAAATCGACTGCTTTTTGCATTACATGTTTTTTTTTAATATGAACTGTAGAATGTGTAAATAAAAAGTCTTAAAAAAATACATACATAGGTATGTAAATTAATTTTATTAGAAAGATGAAAATAAAAATGAACAAAATGTTTGCTTGTAAAAACACTTTCTTGACAAGCTGTATATTGCAAAGCGCCAACGCTTGTTCAGACGTGCAAAAGGGCGAAATACGGCTTGTGCTGTGCTTAAAATCTTGCATGAAACCTCACCAATATACATACATAAATACGAATGCTGCGAAGGACAAACGCTACTCAAAATGTAAAAACCTGATCATACTAGGAAATTTTAACTTAAATATACTAGAAGCTGATAACACGACTTATAATTATTTAGGATTATTAGCTTCGCATGGCTTAGCTTGTTTTATCGATAAAATTACTAGGCCCTTATCCGGTAAGTGTCTAGATCATATTTATGCAAGAATTGGCAACATTTCTATGTCTCATTGCGAAAGTTATGTATGTATATTCTTGATTTGAACATAACTGATCACTGTATGATTGGTCTTTTAATTTTTATTAAATTCCAAGAATAATGTCGGCAAACCATGCAATAACAAAATGAAAATTAACTTCCGCTAACTTAAAAACAATCTTTTCTATGAGTATTGGGTGAGTATTGGGAAGATGTTTATTCCTCTGCAGATGTGTCAACAGCTTTTTCAGTCTTTATTGGTTGTCTAAGGGAACACATTTGGAAATGTTCTTCCGGGTCTCCTGGCAAAAACACAATAAAGAGACTTGAGCCCTGGGTTTCAAATTACTTGTTAAATAAAGTAAAAGTTAAAAATAATCTTAGAATACGTTGTGTCAAGGATCCCAATAATATCAGACTAAGAAATAATTACAAGGTACTCTGCGCTGAGCTTAAAAAATAAATCCCCATAAGTCGTGACAATTATTATCGTTCTCTGTTTCTAGAAGCTAAAGGAAATTTAGCTAATGAGTGGCGTCTTGTTAATAAAATTCTGAATAAAACGTCTCTTTCTAAGGAACCGACTATTATCCATGTTAATCAGTGTGTAGTTTCCGACCTACTGATAATCACAAATGAATTTCTCTCTGTTTTCCAGTTTTCTTATGTAGCCCTTGTCTTGATAGCTTTGGATTGTCTCCACCAAAAATGTCTTCAATTCTGCCTTGCGTTTCATTTTGGACTCTAGACATTCAAGTCTGCGCTTGGCAATGGTATGAGAATCGGGTAGGTCCATATTGTCATACTTCCAAAGCAAACTTGTTTCCCATCTTTTCTCGTCGGCTAGATATTTTGACGTGGAATCCATTATACGCAACGCTCGCTCATTTTCCTTGGATTGTCGGAGAGATGGCATTTCCTGGACTCCAACAGAATCCAGTGAAAAGTATGACCGCAGCATTTCATCCATATTTTCTTCGCGGCTACAGGAACAAATGTGTAGCAGACGTTGCGGAACCGTAGTTGAATCACAACTTTTCCCATACACAGCCCATCCTATTCTGCACCTCGAAGCAACCAAGTCCTGCCCGTCGGCTTCTCGTGTTTCCAGAGGCATGCCAAGCTTTATATTGTCCAGACCAATTAGTATTCGAGCTTGAACATCTTTGTACGGTCGAATAGGTAACTCTCTAAAATGTTGGTGTTTCTGCAGCATTGATGCGTTGAGTGATTGCAGCGGTAAATCCAACCTCGAAATTGTGCGGACGTTTCGTAGATCAAACCGTCGTGCGTTGTCTTCGATTGATGATATACCTAGGCTTACGATCTTGGAATCCGGCTCGTTGTGGGTTACGTCTCCAGTCCATTTCAAACACAATTCCATGGACGGACCGGTGAGACCCAATTCGAATGCTACGAGTATATCTTTTTCCATCAACGTGCAAGCGGAGCCTTCATCAACAAGTGCGTACGTATAAAGCGTTTTCCCCTTACCATATAACCTCACAGGGATGTACCTGAATAAGGCTCTCTTTTGATCTTTGGCATGAAAGAGAATGGATGGGTCCTGTACGGTATTACGCGTATGATCACCATCGGTTTGAGTGCTTTCGACTTGATTTCTTTTTTGGCGAGGTTGATCCTGTCCATTCGTGTGCAGTAGAAAATGGTGAGGCATTTTGCAGTTGTCGACGCCGCATGGTCTTCGGGCGTTACAACGGCTCACGGGATGTTTTCTGAAGCAGCAAAGGCAAAGACTTCTATGGCGTATGAATCGCCATCGTTCCTCACTGCAATCTGCAAGGCGGTGAGCTTGGCCACATTTTAGACAGACCGTATGCTGCAAAGATGAGTTTTCTTTTCGCTCCATTACCTCATGAACGAGAATCCTGTTCTTGGAATGCCGATTGTTGCTTTTTAGTTCATTGTTGTTCGTGGCGGTCGATATGCCGATGGTTGTTACTTTGCTGGCACAGGTTGCGAGAGAGAAAAGCCACTCATCGAAAGCTCTTATATCAACACGGGTTAGTGACAGCTGATGACGGCCCCAGTCCAGTTTAAGATCGCTAGGCAATTTGCTGACTAAATCTGCTAACTGGATCGTTGAGGTAATCAGCGAAACCGACTGCTGAAATGGTAGCACAATAATTTTGCACAGACAATGCGAAATGTATCAACGTTTCCAACTTATCTTTATTCACGGCTGGTTCCTGTCTTAACTTCCGCTGCATCGACTCATAAATAACATCGGGACGTCCAAAGAGCATTTGTAGTGTCTGAATCGCATGAGAAACGGTGCTTGGCATCATAAGTTTACCCCGAACGGCTACCAAGGCTGGACCTCTCAGACACTTTTGTAGGCGGATTAGATTTTCCTGTTCGGTGAATCCACATCGTTCAGTTGATTGCAAATAATTCGTTATGAAGAGAGGCCACTCCTCGGCTTTCCTGAAAAGTTAGGAAGTTCCTTAGAGATGACTTGACGGGCAGATATTTGTGATTGTGACAGGCTGATGTCTGGTGCAGTTTGCAAGTAGGGCCGAGTCGCGTTTACGTGAAATGTATCTCCCATGTTACAGTAAACACTTAGAGCTGGCTGCGAGCATGTTGATGGGGTATTCCAATATTTGTAACGGTACTAAAAAATGTAGAGGGCAGGTAACCAAAACGTTGTGTAGTTGTAGAAGGCGTATGCATGCCGCCTGTACGCATTGTTACGTTGGACAAAAACGGCTGCTGACTGGTGGGAATTGGTACAGAACATATGGGAATTGTATTATGAATGCCGTGACTGTGAGTACAACAATTTAGACTCATTGCGTTCCTGTTGAGGTTGCATGTATCGCTGACAGTCGCTGGTATGGTTTGTGGCCTATGAGTCTGTTGCACGGAACCATGTTGTAGTTGGCATGTATAATGTCCTGGTGTATTGTCAGGTGTAGTGAATTAATTTCGGGGAGCTGTTGAATTTGATCAAACGGATCACGTGTCGACATAGTGACGGCAGTTGTGTGGGCGAGAAGAGCTGGCATTCTATCCATCGGTTGGAGAATTGACGTTTGCACTCCTGCTGGCGTGGGTTCAGCTGTTATAGTTGCGGCAGTGGCGACAGAAGCTGAGCTGATCGTAGTGCTTGTCATTGGATCCCATGTACCCGAAGGACACGTGTCAGACTCAGGTCCACATTCACTGTGTGTCGTGTTGTCGTGAGAATCCATCTATTGTAAATTCAGAGATTGAGTTGGATTTAATTAAAATACTTAAAGGCCACGGTGTTCTACGGCGAGATCCTTTTCCTTTTGTAGACCACCAGGTTGTCGAGTTGATGATTCTTTCGATCTTGCCGGATTTAGAAAGTAACGAGTCCACGTGTTTTGGCCGACTTTTTGATCACTAATCGCTTACTAAGGCAATGATATTTTAGAATTTAGAGAAACGGGCCGCTTGATTTTCATACACGTATCTTGAGTCGGAAAACAACTAAAATATCAGTGCTTCTTCACCGCCCTGCTCTCTCTCGTTCGTTTCTTCAAAATGCCCACAAATGGCGGGCGCTGTCAATCGCCTGTCACCCCCTTCTGACTGAAAGTGTTGCCGAGTCTTGGCGGTCGGGGGTGCTGCCAAATTGCGTCGCAACAGTGCCCTTGCTTAAGAAAGGTTCTCCTACTGAAATCTCAAATTACAGACCAATATCTCTTCTACCAACCATAAGTAAAGTTTTTGAGAGACTTCTAAAAGATAGGTAAGTGAGTTTTCCAACCACTACAAAGTTTCTTAATCTCAATTTGGATTTCAAAAAGGCAAATCTACTGAAGATGCTCTGAAGCAATTTTGTTCCCAAATAATATCGAACCTTGATCAGAAAAAGGACACTGCTGGTTTGTTTATCGATATAACTAAAGCCTTCGATATGGTTAACCATAAAATATTAGGAAAATTGGAAAAAGCGGATTTTCGCGGCTTCATGCTTGAACGGTTAAAATCTTACCTAGAAAATAGGTCACAGAGAGTGAAAATTGATGATATTAGGTGTCCCACAAGGTTCTGTTCTTTTGTTCCTCATCTATATTAATTCTCTCTTTCACTTGACTTTAAAGGTAGGCCTATTGCTTTTGCAGATAATATTGGTTTTTCAAATGGATGCAACAGTCCTTGAGAACTGATCTTTATCTTCTACGGAAATGGTTTGCAGAACATAACTAAGTAATAAGTTCAAAAACAAAATTAATGCACTTCAGCCTTTCATCGTATAAGTTGGATGTAAATGTTCATTTTCATGCTTCAGATTGCCAAAGTTTAAATTATCTACTTGTAACTGCATGACTAATTTACCGTCATATACTTGTACTTCTAACTGTAGTGAGAACTGTTTCCAAGTCGAAAATGTTAGACTCTTAATTGATCATAAAATGAGTTTCATTAATCACGTGAATTCTTGAAGAAAATACTTAGGGAATGTGCTGTGGCATTTTTTCTACTTAAACAAAATCTGTCCTCAACACCTGCTTAAAACTATATATTATGGGATTTTTCACTCCAAATTTCCAATATAGTATTGTATGTTGGGTGGTATTTATTATAACCATATCCTTCCATTGATTAAACTTCAAAAAAATAGCTAAGAAAAATTTGTCGTAAGTCTAGTAGACATCCTCTTCGTCACCTAAAGAAAGCCGAGAAGTACTTTTTATTATAAAATTATTTATTTGCCCGACTGTGGCGATTCACTAAAGGAGTGATATATAATTGACCTGCATGTTTCAACATATTTCAGTGCCCTCGTAGTTGCTAATGCTAGATGACTAAAATTATTTATGTATGTGGATATGTAAGTAGGTGCCACTCGTAACGTGCATCAAAGTAATAAATAAATCATTAAAATCGTGGAGTTTTGATGTCGAAATGTTTTTTAAAAGAAAGTATTTGCTCTCGAACTAACAGAAGTGTATCAAAATATAATTAATCAAACATGATTTATACATATTACGAGTACATTAAAATAATTTAAGCCGTTTTATGAGAACCTCTTTATGGGTCTTAGTGGATTATTGCTTTTAATGATTAAAATCTGTTTTCCGACGGTATTTTGGTTTTTTCATTGCAATAAATAATTAATCCTATTCTATTCGGTTAAAGAAGCTATATCCTGCTAAGCTCGCCTTATGATCATTAAAACAAGCATTCTTTTTCCTTGCAGGTAGGTATGTTATATGAAACATGGCTGAATCTAAGAAAAATTGTCGACCGTACAGTGTTGATTATTTGAAATTCGGTTTTCTTCCATCAAAGGCAGACAAACGATTGCCTATATGCGTTTTATGCAACAAGGTTTTAAACAATGATTCTGTGAAACCATCGAAGCTCGAAGATCATCTAAGAAGATGTCTCCCTGATAAAATAGACAAAGATTTAAAATAGTTTCAAGCATTGACGGAAAGATATGAAAAGAATCCCACCGTGCACAGTACTTTCGCTTCAACGTCTCAAAGTAATGATGATGGCTTGAGGGCATCTTACAGTATCTCAGTGCTTATAGCGAAATCTGGTACACCGCACACCATCGGAAAACAGTTAATATTACCAGTTGTTGTAGAGGTTTTAAAAAATATTCTGCACAAACCTCCACTTGACGTACTCAAAAGAATTCCTTTGAGTAACAACGCTGTACAACGACGTATTGATGAAATGAGTCTGGTATTGAAAGCTTCTTTTGTAATTATCTGTAAACAATTCATTTTTCTATTCAACTGGACGAGTCAACTTTACCTGGTAATGGAGCATATAAATCGATTTGTTATGGATGAAGAAATCCATGAAGAGCTGCTATTCGCAAAAACTTTGAAAACGGACACTAAGACCGAACCAATATCTAATATCCTGAGTGATTTTTTTTAAGGAAAAATGAATTCCATTTACAAACATCATTTTGGTGGCAGCAGATGGAGCACCTGCCATGTTCGGACGATATCGTGGGTTTATATGCCATTTTAAAAGAATTATACCAGAAGTAACTGCCATTCACTGTGTCATCCACCGACAGCCCTTGGTAGCGAAAGAATTTAGTGATTGATCGCTTCAATTTGTGATTAAAGCAATTCACAAAATAAGAAGCAATGCGTTGAATACCCGATTATTTGCACAATTGTGCGAAGAAAATGATGAAGACTTCCAACGATTGCTCTTACATACTGAAGTATTGGTTGTTGAGAGGTTCATGTTCAAACGAGATTTTACTCACTCCTTGAATCAGTTTTAGAGTTTCTCGAAAGTAAAGATGCAGATTTAATAGTGGAAACACAATCTGGCTTGCGCGCGTGCCGACTTTGACAGCATGAGTAGAAACAATGAAATCCTATGGAGTTGCCTACAATGTTACCTCAGGCTTTTGCTCGACCTCATATCGTAAATATCGTAAAGTTGAGCAAAGCGCCAGAGTAGAGCTACTGCCTACTCAGACGTGCGTTTGACAGATGAATTGTCTTTGACATGTTTGATTTTAGCAAAAGCGAGTAACGTATTGTGCTCCGAGTTGTTCGTTTCAATATGCATATATTTTCATACCTTATTATTGGACTTTTCGATACAAACTAATCATGGTGGAGGTTAGAGAAATAAATTCTTTTCTTTTTTTCATATTCGTAGACCTTTATTTGAGCTGATTTTTTATGTTTCAATTAAATCATATAAATAATAATAACATCAGTCTACACTTCTTTCTGCACTGAAATCATACGTAAAGATTTTGAGGAAACCGAACTTAGTGTTGTCATATTCCTTAAGTTCTATACGCGCTCCTGTGTCAAAGCCACATTGTGAATGCGAACTGTGGGTTGCCGGCGTTTTAACACATTTTATCGTAAGAGATCGTAAGTCGGTGCAAAGCCTGTCAAAAGTCGGCACGCGCGCAAGCCAGATTGTGTTTCCACTATAAAAGAAATCCTGATCAAATTGTGAGCAGACATCACGTATTTGACAGATCGGTTCAAACAATTCAATTACCCCGTTTACATGCGCAGTTGAATCCGGATTGAAGTAGGATCGAAATGCATGTAAACGCGGATCGAGTTGAAATAGAGTTGAATCGACTCGATTCAGCTAGCTATGCTGGATCGAGTCGAAAAAAGGCATGTAAACCTGGGTCGAGGAGTTGAACTGACATTTTGTCTCTGTGTGTGTGAGATATCTTTTTGCTTTTCTTTCTTTTCGACATGTCATTTCAGCTTGCCGACAGTGTTGTGTGTGAAATAATTGACCTTCGCTTTCCGGTTGACACAACGCAAGACTAACACAATCAAAGTAAAAGGTCCGTATATATGTACATACTATCCGTCACTTCAACTACGTTAGAACTCTTCGATCTTTCGACTAAGTTGCGGAAAAACCAGGGTCGAAATTTCAACTCAGTTTCGACTCGATCTTTCGACTACGCATGTAAATGGGGTAAATGACATTAACTTGCAGTTACAAGGGGACAGCTTAAATTTAATTAAAACAAAGGCTTTTCTTGAAAATTGAAATATATGAAGCAAGATATTAGTCGGCGCAAATTCTCCCAGTTTCCAAACTTATCACAGGCAGAATGCCTTGACTAGGATATTCAGACATAAATTCAGCATGCCCTGCATGATGACTTCAAAAATAGATTGGAAAATATTCTTACGATGGAAATATCACATAAGTCCATTTGATGAAACGTTAGTGTCGAATGTGATACTACAAGAGGAGACTCGAGCTTAGCACTAATGAGGAGCTGAAGATGAAATTTAAAAAAGATTATCAAACATTTTGGCTGTAGGCAGTAATACCCGAAAAATATCTTGGGCTGTGGGAAATTGCGAGAAAACTTTTGATTTTTCGCTTGTCATACCTTTATGAAAAAAGTTTTAGTGTTGTTACAAACTTATTAACAAAAAAAAAGGAGCAGAACGGGTAGATTTGAGGTTATTCCTTAAGCTGAAGCCAAATATTGATAATTTGCTGTCAATCCATCAAGTACATTCCTCCCATTCGAATTATGACTCTTTTTTTTATTGTTAATTTGCATTGGTGAAGTTACGATACGTTATTAATGTTTAATTTTAGTTCTATGAAGTCTGTAATCGTATTATTTAAAAAAACAGAACATAAGAAAACATACTATTTTTCTTTTATTTTTACCACTCCGAACACAGCCGCAACGCAAATTTCCATCGTTACATCTAGTCTTCACATTTTTTGACGAATTTTGGGAATCTAGTCCACTGAGACCTGGTTAATTTTGAAAGTGGTCTAGGAGAAAGAAAAGTTTGGAAACCTCTGCTTTAAAGTGTCCGTATAGGGCCAGTAAGGTATTTTAGGTTAAAGCTTTTTTTTCTGGGGTAAGTTTGTTCAAAAAAAATTTAAATAAAGTCACGATTCCCCGCGCCGTGGCATCTGTATTCGCGAATAGAAGAGTCTTTTACTCGTTGATCTTTGGAACTTTGGTCGGTAAAAAAGTTTCCGGGAATGGTCGAATTCGCAAATAACGGGGGAGCAGTGCATATCCAAATGAAAGAGATTTTGAAAATTAAAACTCAGAGAAAATGCAGTATAACAGATGCTAAATGCATTTAAATAGAACAGTTTCCCTCTCAAATGTTCCCAACGGAAGAATCGTTCGCTCGTTTTTAATTTTCCAAGAGTGCCAAGTCCTATTTTTCGTTGCTTTTGACGACTTCAGCAAAATGTTATCAAACCACAAAGGCCTTGACCACTGCATCTATGCTGAGGATGTACTCATTCTTTATAGAAATAATGATCTAAACAAAGGCAAAGTGCGCCTAACCAATACACTTAAAGACATTTATAAGTAGTGCGAAAATTCTGGTGCCAAACTTTCGATCCCTAAATGTAAAACATTACATGTCTGTCACAAACGTTTTTGTCCACAACTAAGTTTACATTTAAGCAAAGTACAAATTATGAGTGTAACTAATTATCCTAGACCTAATTAATAATAATAACTATGATTTGAAAAGACGTTGTAAAGAACTTAAAAAATCTCTCGCTGCAAGGGCTAATGTTATCAAGTGTTTATCGAAAAAAATGGTGATGTTCATATGAATAATATTAACAAATGGTTAATTCTAAGTAAAATAGATTACGATATATACATTTACGGTAACTCTCGATTTTTTTTTTTGAGGCTTCTGCTATCTGTTGGAGCACTCAGACACAAATACTGGTCCATTGTACTGCCAGACAGACACCTTAGATGGCGTTAGAGCTCATGAAGAGCCAGAGCCAAGCTTTTTTTTCATTCACTTATGTTGTGTGGTTGTGTGCGATTTGTTTTTTTTACACAAGTGAACAGAACCTGAAGCTTAACCCTCACATGGGCGACAATTTTCGCCTCTTAATCAGTAGGGGAAAGTGGGGAATCGTGGGCCATGGGGAATCGTGAGACACCGCTACCTTTCGGCAGTATGTCGAGATAAATAGTGAAATGCAACTGTTATTGTTTTCTCTCAACCTAAAATCATTTTTACATTGGTTGTTGACAAACGTACGCGTTTTATTTGCATTGCACAATACTCGCCCAAAAAAAAGTATCTGCAAAACTTTTTTTGCGTGTTTGATTTCCATCATTCTTGGACGAATTGCTACTACAAAACACAGGTAAATATGTTTTTTATTATCGTTAGACCTTTGCCTTTCAACATAAAAAAGTAATTTTGCATGACACTTCAACGAGTCAATTACACGCCGTTGTTTTGCAAAAAGTAGCTTGTGGGGAATCGTGAGCCACTTTTGGTGGGGAATCGTGGGCCACCCGTGTTTTTACAGTTTTCATATCAATCACATTGGTATGTTGTGTTTATGATGTTTTGTGCTTGTGTTGATTTCATTTCTTCAGAACTAAGTGGTGAGGATCAATGCGATGGCAGTGGTGAAAAGAATAGGGATATTATTGTCACAAATCGTGATGTACATGAAAAAGTCACAACTTCTGAGTCTTCGGCAGTGGCTAGCACATCAGGTACCAGCTCTTCTGCTTCACTTTCACAAAAATTGCGACAATCTGGCCCACTGAAACAAGGAACACCAGCTGAAAAGTCCAATCGTGGTCGCAAACCGATGAAGAGTGCCATTTTAACATCGCCTGAATTTGTCACTGAATTGCGTGAGAAGGCTGAAATCAAACGCAATAAAGAAAAGAAAGCAAAGGAGACACCTGCACCCAAGAAGCGCAGAACTAGATCACAACCAGCGCGACGTGATTCTTCCGACGATGAAGATGTTGACTTCTGCATACTTTGTTTGGAGTCAATGCCAAAGAAACTGACCAAAAACAATTCAGTTGCATGCATGGAATGTGGTCGAGATGTCCATGCAAAATGTGCTACCTCCGCCAACACATTCACGTGCCCAAATTGCGTATCTGATTGATCGTGCATAATCCTTCTTCATTTTCTCGATTAAAATAACTGTACTTGTCATTTATACTAATTGAATAAAGTTTTGCATCATAATTGTTTGATTTTTACTTAATTACGGCGGTGGCCCACGATTCCCCACCATTTTTGAAAATCGCAAAAACACTAATTTTTTTCAAACCACGAAAAGTCGGAAAAAACAAAAGAATTGTAAGAAAGTGTAATAGTCAAAAGTTACCTAATTTCATGTAGAAGAACATACCATATTACAATTTGCAAAAAATATTTTTTTTTTTAAGATATTTAACAAAATAAAAACGTGGCCCACGATTCCCCACCTTCCCCTACCTTATTAACCCCGGTTAATATTGTTATTCCTTTTGTGTTTGTATGAGGTTTCTGTTTACAAAAACGAAATTCTTACTCCCTCTCCACTTTTTAATTGTTTTTTGTGGTTTCACACTGGAAGGGAAATTCTCCATTCCTATGAAAACCATGTGAAAATTAAATTTTCCAGGGAAATCCCCATTACTATGATGACCATGTGAAAATTAATCGTTAGCGGTCCGGAAGTATTTCAACATAGATAACAAGCAGAAAAAAAACCCACAGCAAGCGCAATTCACAATACCTAACGCATCATTAATAAATATAATAAAAAATATAAATTACAACAGTAATAGTAATAAAGATAATAAAATGGTTATTGCCGCCATATACGCGACATTGGACCGAGTAAGTAAAAGTGCAATGCCGCCATATAAGAACAGAGCGAATTTCTTCATACACTTTATTTGTCAATCAGATTCAACCAGTGCGCTTGTGAATTCTATATTTGTGAATATGGATCAAGATGAATTTAAATTTATTTCAAGTGTGGCATTAGCCAGGTAAATATTTATATAGCAGATACAATTAGATAGATGTAGTAAGATCAATTGGATAAATTTTATTTTTGTTCAAGATTGCCGTACGAGGAGCAACAACAATACCTGAAATCGGTTTTGGATACACTTCAGTCTGATGATGATGAAGAAGATATTCCCGAGTCTGTACCCGGCCAGACAGCAAATGCTGAAGATATGAATCTGGCCCAGGTATTAAATATTGTGGATTCGGATGCTGAAACAGAAGACGTGAATGTGGAATACAACGTGGACCACGAATCCGAGGAGGATGAAGGAGACATTAACGTATCTCGTCAACACGATGGAAATAATATTTGTTTTATTGGAAAAGATGGAACGGTATAGCAGAAAGCCCCACCAAAATTGAGTCGTGCTTGTGCTCATAATATACTGAAAGACAGCAGTTTTTTCGGTCCAAATCCAGAGACAAAACTTCTTAGTGATGTTGGTACTTTTTGTACTTTGATGAGCCCACCTATTCAAGCAATAATATGCAGGCACACAAATCGGAGAGCACAAGAAGCGTACAAAATGATTAATGAAAAAAATAGTAACAAACCAGCATTGCTATGGGACCCGTTAGATGAAGAGGAGCTGTTGGCATTTTTCGGAGTTCTCTTGGTCATAGGATGTCGTAAGTCGAATTACGCCCTGTTTGTAGCATTATGGAAAAAAAATGCCTATCCACTTTTCCGCCCAACCATGCCTGTGAAACGGTTTAAGGCCATATTAAGATTTCTCCGTTTCGATTACAATGTCACACGCGCTGTTCGAGTGACAACCGACAAAGCAGCTCCCATAAGTGAAATATTCGAAATGATGGTGGAAAATTTGGGAAAAAACTTCAGGCCATGTGGATGTATCACAGTTGACGAACAACTTTTTCCATGTAGGGGGCGTACAAAGTTCACCCAGTATATTCCATCGAAGCCAGCGAAGTAGGGCATTAAATTGTGGTGGGCATGTGACTCCGAAACTGGCTATCCCCTCAAAGGCCAAATATATACTGGGAAAATAAATGAAACCAGAGACGCTAACCAAGGAGAGCGAGTGGTCAATTCGGTTTCAATGACAAGATGGTCCTCTGTTCATATGTGCCCAAGAAGAATAAGTCGGTTGTGCTGTTATCAACTCTTCATAATGACACCGAATGTTCAGGGGAAAACAATAAACCGGAAATTATAAATTATTATAACAAGACAAAAGGAGGTGTGGATATGATGGACCAAATGCTTTGTCAATACACAACTAAGAGGAAAACAAATCGCTGGCCTATGGCTCTATTTTACAATATTATGGACATAGCTGGCTTAGGAGCATGCATAATCTTCCGGTTAAACAATATAAGCACATCCAAAACAGTGCAGTCAAGCCAACGCAGGGAGTTTTTGGAAGAGCTGGGAGAACATCTTTGCATACCTGAAATAACTAGAAGAGCCCGAATTCCTTGTAATGTGGCAAACTTCCACGTAAAAAGCGCAGTGTAATGCATTTTGGGTGTACCTATAGACGCACACAACATCCACCTGCCTTTTTCGCCCGATGATTCTTCTCAACAAGACGCTTCAGCTCGCCAAAAAATTAAAGGTGCTTGCTTTTTATGTTACCAGCAAGAAAAATTAAAAAGAGCAACACGAAAGAGTTGCATACAGTGCAAGAAGCCAATTTGCCAGATGCACAGCTTGACAATGACGAAATGCGAAAGTTGCCACATGTCATCGTAATCCATTTCTTTACTAGTTATAAAAATATAATTCCGAATAATAAACAAGAGATGCACTCGTAAAAAGCAACAAATTATTTTTAAATTATTTGAAGATTAATCTTGAGGTACAACGCATACATATATGCATATGTTATATTTTATGTTATGTAAGAACATGTATGTATGTGTGTATATATGTACATGCATATTTATGTGTGCACATATGTATATACACAAGCCTGTGTACATGTATTCCAAAAAAAACGAAAGTTATAACGTAAATTTGGAATACTTTCATACAAAAGTTAAAATATTAACCTGGGTTAATAGAGTACGTTTGCTACAATTTGACGAAAATTCAGTCGAAAAACCGTTAATTTTATTTATTTTTTTTATTTTTCTAAATATATCAAATATTTAGGCACTGACTCTAAATAAAAAGATATTTGGGGAAAAAGTGTTCAAGATATGATAAAATGAAATTGCTCATATTAACCCTGGTTAATAAAGAACATGTGAGGGTTAATGCCGATTCCGAACGCCGAGAGCCGAGAAGCTTTATAAGGCAAGTGTACAACGGGGGGTTTTGCCAGTACCCCGCCGAGGAGGGACGCCAGGAAATAATCATTCGATGGCGTTGGTGTTATCGGGATCCGAACTCGCTCATCTTGCGTCAGCGCCCAACACACTACCCACTGCGCCACGGCACTTTCCTATTTTTTTTCTCCCTTAACCGCCCTCCGAATTATCAAACCTGTATACTATCAAGCAGCCAGTAGCGTAAATGCGTTCCGCACAACCCCGATTAAAAACATCCAAGCCGGCCTTCCTACGATCGAGGATAGAAAAGACACTGTCATTGCCAAACTAATTTTCCCAACAAACTCAGTCATTCGGGATAGGAAGATATTCGACGCGCTATAACACGCAAACACCCAAAGCAAAAAGCTTCGACTATTGACATTATAGTATCTTGCGAACACCATCTATAATGCAACTGCCCAAAGTTCAATCGTCGTAACTTCGTTCCCATGGAAGCGTTGTACGACTTTAGCATATTATAGCAAAACCAGTACCAGTTGTACCCTATACCGCTCTTTATTCGGAATTACACATCCAAATACAATAAAGAAAGATGTCTGTCTGGTAGTACAATGGACCAGTATTTGCGTCTGAATGCTCCCACAAATAGCAAAAGCCTGAAAAAAAAATATCCCAGTCCGCATAGCTGGGGAAAGCGGCGATCCCTTGCTAAATGTCAAAGGCCTCAGGTGGTACACAGATGGCTCCCAATATGAATTCCGGTGTTGACAGTGGCATCTTTGGACCAAATTGGAAAATATTAAATGCCCTGGGTTAAAATCCTAGCATCTTCCAAACCGAAATGTGCGCCACCCTGACGTGCGTCAACCTAAATTTAGAGATTGGCATAAGATAACACCTGCGTTTTTGGAACAGCGTTAAAGGACTCCAACAATCGAAAAGATTCGTACGACCCCTGAACGTCTATTAATATCCTTAAATATAAGGCCCCTATTGCGAGTGTCGATCAGCGATCGATGATCGCCATTTATCAATCATCGATCTCTGTGTTCATGGGAAAAATGGTTGAAATTAAGAAAAACAAAAGTCCTATTGGAATGATTTGGAGTATTGAATTTCTTTGATTAAATAAATAAACGATAGTGAAACAACTGTCAAAAAACGAAATTCATGTTTTTATTCACATATTCACGTAATTATTCACAATATCGATCGAGTTACACAATACCAAATCCGGAATCAATCGTCGCAATCGATAATTGTCGAGTCGATCGCTGATCGTGACTCAAAATAGGGGCCTAAGAGTCGATACCTTTCGGGACACTGTAGTGTGAGGTCCCTATTGCGAGTGTCGATCAGTGATCGATTCGACAATTGTCGATTGCGTTGATTGATTCCTTGATTTGGTATTGTGATTGAGTTACAATCGACAAATAAATGTTCACTGTGAATAAAAAGAACATTATTGTGAATGATATAAATTTGACAAACGTATGACGTACATATTTGCTTGCCTATCTTCCTTAACAAATTTGTTTTCTTTGATTGTTCGCTTGTCGGTGAGGTTTCCATCCCAATATCCATTTCGTTGTTGTTTGATACTTCAGGAAACGGTTTTTCATTTTCCTGGCAAAATATATTTTCAGTAGGGTCTGTCTCTAATTTATTTTCTCCCAGACCATTCTTTTTTTTTTTGCATGCGTTTTAGTGCAAATTCCCTTCGCTAGATCGGGATTTACTTCCATATAAAAAACCATCATCTCCATTTGCTTCTTATTTGTCACTTGTTTTGCCCTAAAATATTTCTGTTTATTCATGTATTGTTTTTTAACACTTACATTTTCTTCTGAATGAATGGATTAATCCTCAAACAACCAACGATGGCAAATTTCCAATCGACTACGAACGACTGTCAATCGACTACGAACGATTGTCAATCGACTACGAACGATTGTCAATCGACTACGAACGATTGTCAATCGACTACGAACGATTGTCAATCGACTACGAACGATTGTCAATCGACTACGAACGATTGTCAATCGACTACGAACGATTGTCAATCGACTACGAACGATTGTCAATCGACTACGAACGATTGTCAATCGACTACGAACGATTGTCAATCGACTACGAACGATTGTCAATCGACTACGAACGATTGTCAATCGACTACGAACGATTGTCAATCGACTACGAACGATTGTCAATCGACTACGAACGATTGTCAATCGACTACGAACGATTGTCAATCGACTATCGACACTCACAATATGGGTAGACGTTTGATGATCGAAAGACGTCGATCATCGATCGCTGATCGACACTCGCAATAGGAGCCTGAGATATCAGCTCAACAAAGTTAATTTCTCGTCGAAACCAAGTGCCGACTCTTCCTTGAAACTGTAGAGCACATACTGTGAGTATGCTGCCCTCTGCCACCTTAGGAAGCGTATCCTCCCAGAGAAATTATGACTCCTAAGGAGATCAGCTCAGATCCTAACAGACATCCTCAACTTTATTAAGAAGGTAAAGGAACTCCTCGTCTAATCGCCTAGCAGGCACATAATCTACACTGGTCACAGTGCCCCATACTAGATGTTAGTACTAGCCCAACAAAATAAAACGTTTGCCTTGAACCGGCTACGCATAACTCGGGGCTGACGATGCATCAAAATCAAATCGATGCGTTTTGTAACTCAACCGACGTGAACGTCGATTAATAACGTCATGATCAGATTAAAAATAAAAAAAACTCCAGAGCGACATTTCCAAAGGTCTTGAAGAAATTTTGTTTATAACTATTTACCTGTACCTTCACAAACATTTTTAATTTACTTGCGTTTTACTGCATTCACCAAATCCAGTAGAATGCGATGACTAAGAACGTGTGGACTTTATATAATTAGAAACAAAACATTTTGCTCCGTTTTACCTTAACGATGTCATTATTTCGTATTGAGCAAATAGGATTGCTTACTTACTAGCATGGCTTCATTGCCGAATAAGATCCACATTTATCCTGGAAGAAAACAAGCTTATTTTATGAAGACCAGTCTTTCTCACTCCAACCAATGTAACAATTAATTATAATAAAAAAGCAAATTGGTTTTATTTTATCATTTATTTCATGTGTTAAGCGATAGAGCTCGCATTGGAAGCAATACGAGGCCACAAATCTGCACATTCTTTTGCAACTGGTCCTGTGATAGCGGAGCCTTTCATTTCACCTTTATTATTCACTATGACGCCAGCGTTGTCTTCAAAATATATAAAAACACCGTCCCTCCTCCTGAACGGCTTTCTCTGCCTAATTACTACAGCAGGCATTACCTATACAAAAAATTACAAAATAATTGAAATAATAAATTTAAAACTATATAATTTAATAAATTTAATATGATGTTAGCTTAGTTTGGTCTTATAAATAATAAGTGTCCGATTGTCCTAAAGCTAATTTTCAGCCGTAAGAAAATTAGCTGGTTATGAGAAAAAATACACAATTCCCAGAGCCCTGAAAATGCGTTAAGTTTCCAATTAATTTAGCGAACTCAAGTTGCCACTTTTATGGATCAAGATTTGAAGACAACATAGAAAGTCCGCTTAGCTGCGAAATACTAAGGATCGTTAAGCAAATGTTAGAAGGTTACCAAAATGTTTGATATAATTTTAAATACACTTGGTTTTAACAGGTTCTGTTACATTACTGGCACTTGTAAATTATGTTAAATAAATTTAATTTAATACGTTGATAATATTTAAACTCTTAAACACTCCGTTTATAAAAATGAATCAAGTCTTCTTTAAGTTTGTCAAAAAAAAAAATGGGAGAGCTACTGAGCATCCTCCCACTTCAATTTGGGATTTTGACTTTTTCAGGTGCTCTTCACTTGATTAGACGCACAAACTTTTTTTTACATAAATTTAATTTTTTTTTGCAAGTGTGTAACAATTTTCAAACAATTGCATTTATTAGAAAGGTGAGGAAAATGAACCGCAAAACACATAGCCAATGAAGAGGCGTTCAAGCACTCTTGAAACGTGCAGCCCTTGCAAAAAAAAATCAGGCATGTGAGGGCCTGTGAATGGAGAATATGTTATAATATTATCCTAATGCCATAGAGGTTATTACTGATGTGTTACATCTAAATGTATGTTATGTATTTAAACGCAAAAATAATAAAACTTGTAACCATGGTGGCAAATACTTTTGGAATGAATTATACCTTTATTTAGAAATGGCTTTGGGACACGAGGCACTATTTGCGCTCAACATCCTAATCCACCGAAGCCTAGAGATAAACAAAACAGTCTTTATATGCTTCGTCGACTATGAAAAAGCATTCGACAAGGTGCAACACAATAAGTTGGCGGATATACTAAGAAGCAGAAACATAGACAGAAATGATGTCAGGGTCATAGAAAATCTCTATTGGAATCAAAAAGCAAAAATAGCTATAGAAGGAGAAGAATCAGAGGAGATAGAGATCTGCAAAGGAGTCAGACAAGGTTGCATACTATCACCGCTCCTGTTTAACATGTATTCTGAGGAAATCTTTAGAAACTCATTAATAGGCTCAAACAGAGGAATCAAAATTAATGGAGTCCTAATCAACAACATCAGATATGCAGATGACGCGGTAATAATGTCAAATAGTATAAATGAATTAAACACAATGATGAATAAACTAAACGTGGAAAGTAATAAATTCGGATTAAAAATAAATACATACAAGCAAAACGAAATTCATGGTGTTTAAAAGAAGTCATGAAACTCAAGATTATGAATTAAAAATGAACCACGTTCAAATAGAAAGAGTAAACACCTATAAATATCTGGGAACATTAATTAGTAGCAATGCAAACCCCTCCAAAGAAATCGAGTGTAGAATAGAACAAGCAAGGACAGCGTTCTGCAAAGTAAAGAAAGTGCTACTAAGTAGAGAAATAAATTTAAATCTCAAAGTAAGATTTGTTAAATGCTACGTTTGGTCGGTTTTATTATACGGAGCAGAGACATGGACATTAAAAAGAGCAACAATAAGGAAAATAGAAGCCTTCGAAATGTGGATATTCAGACGAATCCTACGGGTCTCATGTACTGACAGAGTTACAAACGAAGAAGTTTTAAGACGAGTTGGAAGAAAAAAGGAAATAACTATGCTAATCAAGAAAAGAAAACTCGAATACTTAGGACACATAATGAGAAATAACAAATATCAACTGCTCAAACTAATTATACAAGGAAAAATTGAAGGAAGGAGCGTAAGACAGAGGTTGACATGGTTATCAAATTTAAGAGAATGGCTCAATATTTCAACCGTAGATATACTTAGGGGAGTGACAAACAAACACTTGCATCAATGATTTCCAACCTCCGGAACGGAGTGGAACCATAAGAAGAATACGTTCAAAAATCAGAAATTTTCTGGTTATTCACTCATTCGAGTGAATGGCAATTATTCATTGTCTAATTTGGACGCATTTTTCCTGTCATAGCTCGAAGCCGGGCATATTCGACTTGCCTTTGGTAATCACTGATCCCTGATTGATTCGTAGTTAATACGGATGATACATATTTTCCTTTCCAGTTGTTAACACAAATCAATTTTAATGAAAGAAATACACTGTTTGCGAATGTTACAACAAAATCCATGTATGATATGAACACACCTGAATCCTTTAAAAATAACAAAAACGTTAATTTGATATTCACTTATAGCAAAGTATCACCCCAGTATGACTTAACCATATTCTAAAGTAAATAAATGTTTAGCTTCTAGCTTTATAGCTTTGGAAATCAGGAAATCGTTGATGCATAGTCAAAGCCCTTTTGTTCATATAGATGGCATAAACAATTCAATGAATAAGCTTAGGCTTTAACATGTGCCTTAAAGAAAAGGCTGGTTTATGATCTCTGGTTTGGAATAGGACTTAGACACGAATCAGTGTTGGTTCTTCATAAACTCAATTAAACAATATGCCACACAGATCCGCACATTTTCTATACATATGTATATAAAATTGACCAGGAATTACATACCTTTTTTCTGAGTTCCGGTTTACCCTTCTTTACAGTAGCAACGAACATATCGCCAACACCTGCCGCGGGAAGACGATTCAAACGACCACGAATTCCGTGAACGGCGATGACATACAAATTTTTCGCGCCTGGGAGTGGAATAATATTAATGGTATATGAATGCGAGTGTTCATAAACCAACGTTTACATACCTGTATTGTCTGCACAATTCATTACGGCGCCAACAGGCAAACCGAGGGATATGCGAAACTTTCCTCCGGCGGTTCCACCACGTCCTTAAAGAGAAAATATTCGTAATGTCAATCTCAGTATTTACTGCGTAAAAACATTTCGCAACTTTAAAATATCACATCATATTATAAAGTATCGATTCAACTTGATTTATGTTTATTATAAAATCGCACCTCTCTTCGACATTTTTCGGCCTGTTCAACTTGAAGCGGAAAGTAAAAAGAAAGAGACCGCACTAAATGAAACTTCAACCATATCCGTTAAGTGCTGCCAATTCTGTTTTTCACGTCAAAATAAGATTATAACTATTTAATCTCATACATAGATGGCAGTAAATAAAGGAATAAAGCACTAACATTCGATGTTACATGGGGCATGTTGGGGAGGTGAACAAGAAATGATTAACTTATGTCTCAATGAAAGAATACATTCCGGCCGCAATTTTGACAAGAGACGCAGCCACAGCCGACAATAAGCAAACCGAATGAAAACAATTTGACAGTTCCCTATATTCGTTTCAGTACAATATGGGTATCTTGACTTTTCGGTGGAATATAAGTGATCATTTCGTTCGGTTCTGACAGAAGCCTTCTTCTTCTGAAAACAATTTGACAGTTCCCTATATTCGTTTCAGTACAATATGGGTAACTTGACTTTTAGTTGGAATATAAGTGATCATTTCATTCGGTTCTGACACAAGCCTATGCTCGCTTATGGCTATTATCGGTTAGCCCTTTATTCTTGTCCAAACAGGCACTGTAGAGCGTTGCAGTGATGAAAATCGATGAATTGTATTTAGTAATAATTCCTCTGGACGACAGGCAATACAGCGACACGACGGCACATGAGCTTATGTGCTTCTACTTCTTAAGTTTCCTCTCCTCTACGGAGGTTGGAAATCATCGATTCTAGAATATGTTTGTTTGTGACTCCTCTTATGATTTCTATCGTGGGAAGGTTAGCCACTCTCGCAGGTTAGACATCCATGACAGCCTTTTATCCTCCCACCGTTCTTCTTCCCACTATTTTCCCTTGCAGGATGTGTTGTAGGAGTCTGTATTTATTGTCGCGCAGGATATGACCCAGGTAGCATAATTTCCTTATTTTAATTGAGTGTAACAGTTCTTAACAGGCTTACATAAGTGCAGAGAGTGTTTGATATTGGCGATGGCTTTTTTATGGTGGAAAAAGCTAACGGGAAAAAGTCAATTCGATCGGTGCTTTTTTTCAAATCTGTGGACGCAATAAAGAATTGCCGATTCGAGAAATACAGTTTCATCGCATTCAATGATGAACACCTTGTGAATGGCATGACCTTCTGAGTATTCTGCATTCTTTTTTTTTTTTTTTTTTTTTTTTTTATTGGTGGAGGCTTCTGCTATCTGTAATCATTCGATGGCGTTGGTGTTATCGGGATCCGAACTCGCTCACCTTGCATCAGCGGCCGACACACTACCCACTGCGCCACGGCGCTCCCTGCAATTCTGCATTCACTTGAAAATAAAAAGTCGACGAGAATAAATGGAATCCCAAAGACATTTTAAGACACCTGCCAATTGAACCAGTTGATATTCTCATTACGCAATTCAACAACGCTCTTATACTTATTACTTACATATATAATATTACCACACAATCAGTTTGGTTTTAGGACGCGTCATGATACTATTAACGGCTTTCTCAGTCATTCAATAGCGTACGCAAATGATTTAGGAGCGTACAGATCAGGTCTAAAAATAGAGGTCATCAACAAAATGCTGCAGTGTGACTTGGATCGTATTATGAGATATTGCGGTGATTGGAAGTTAAACTTTAACTCCCAGTCGGACTCTGTTATATAGAGCCTCAAGCGATACCAGAAAGAACTGGAGAAAACTCGCGTTAACAACGTCTCCGGTAACATGGACAATCATTAGTGGTGAGAAGCGAAGTATGATATCTTGATACCTTGGTATCTGGCTTGACCAATATCTATATTTCAATAGACATATACATGCTTGGCTTGCTGGAGCTAAGAAAGCCTTCGGAATGATAAAGAGTCTGTTTCGTCATCGCATATGGTTGTCCGGTATAGTTCAATGTTGCGCCAAATCACGGTAACCTACCGCGGCTCATCCACGACCGGTACAATGACAATGCTCATGAACTCATGCGTTATAGCTCCGCAATAGTAGACTGGGATCTCGCCGATATTGCCAAGCAGCATGCCGATTTTTGTTCGTTGTGCACAGTGAGCGAGATGGCCCAGTTGCTAAAAGATACAATCAGGAGGGTGACCACTCGGATGGAATCACACGAGTGCTATCCAACCTGATTATATTACACTTAAGATTATAATTAAGCAGCTTGGAGTATGTTACTAATAAAACAAAAGCATGAATCTAATAATAAATTCTCCTAGAAAGTCAAATTTTAAAATGTATGTACATATAACGAGATAGGATCAGCTCACCAGGAGCTAAGCAATTCTAGTGTTTCTACTTTGATTTTTGCAAACTTTTACCTGGACCTCAGGAACAACAGTAGCTAGGGTCCTAAAGCCAGAATCCTGAGTCCGCACTATAAGTATGCACTTCTGAACGCACACTGTCGTACAGAACACAAGGATAAAGAGGTAAAGGACGAGTTTAAGAAACAATGAATGAAATATTTGACAATTTTTCATCTTTTGACGTGATTTCCACGTATTCAGGGACTACAAAAGGAGAAGGAAATATCATCAAACAATAATGATCTTAGGAAAAAAGTTGTGTCAGCTCAAAAAATAAGTTAGATAGGAAACACCATACCAACTAACTAGAGGGTAAGGCATAGAGGAGCGGATTGCGATTGGGCATTTTGCTTACACATCGCCAAAATTAAAAGCCAAATCCAAATTCACAGAAGCGGGTCAGATTCGGGTAAAAAAACTTTTCAATCAATACCAGGATGAAATTAATAACCGGTTCGTCCTACTAGAATCGGTAACTAACGATGAAAGAAGACAGATAGAAGCAGTATAGTCAACAATAAAAAGCGTTGCAAAGAAGGCAGCGGAAAGCAGACCAGGCTATTGCAAAGCCAAAAAGAAAAGCCTTAATACGACGAAGATTGCGAGGAAAAAGAAGGAAAAAAAACTGGAAAATAGCGTAGATCACGCGTACAAGATATCAAACCCTACGAAAGGAAATCAGCCACCTCCTTCGAGATAAAAAACGACAATTGCAAATGATAAAGGTTGCCGAAATTCAGGAATCAAGAGAATTACGCAATACGAAATAAACGCAGTTCGAAAATGATACCAGCCTAGATCAGGATCTATCCGCAATAATAATGGGGAGCTCGTTTCGAAGTTGAAGCCCAATGGAGGAGATATTTCTATAAACTGATGAATATAATGGAGAGCCAGCAGCAATGGAAAGTGGTGTTAACCAGCAGAGGTTCAGGTAGAACTGCCAACCATCGAGGAAGTAAAAGAACAAATCCATCGGCTTAAGAATAAGGTCGCAGGAAACGACCTACTATTGGAATTAATATAATATACATGCCAAAAATTAATAGAACTACATGAGCTCATCACAACTACATGGAACAATAAAACAACCCCCGAGGAATGGAAAAATTCGGTCATCATTCCCGTATTTACAACGGGTGACAAGGCAACAATTACCCAGGAATATCTCTCCTTCCAATGAGACTGACTTCACACACAAAGGAACTAATTAGAGGCTACCAGTGTGGCTTCTGGAGGTATCGTTCGATGAGTGACTAGATTTTCACTATACGTCAGCTTTTGAAAAAGAAATGGGAATTCCACGAAACGGTACACCAACTGTTCATAGATTTTAAAAAGGCGTATGATTCAATCAATCATTCGAAAGTGTATCACGTCCTTGTAAGGCTGGGAGTGCCGATAAAGTTGGTGAAACTCATACAACCTGGAAAACAGGAAAACGGAGGACAACTTAAAGTAAGAATGCCTTATCTGAAATAATCGAGAAACGTGAAGGATTAAAACAAGGAGACTCCTTGCCACCACTTCCTCTTAAATCGGTGCTGGAATTTGTAATGATATCCCTTTAGAAAAATGGGAAAGGAATAACCCTTAATGAAGTCACATCCGCTGGGAGATAGTGAGGAAACAGTTAAAGGAAATGTAGAATGTCTAATAATGGTAGGAGAGGAAGTAGGCTATGGAGTAAATGAAGAAAAAATCAAATATATGGTCATCGTTGGAGCGATCCAAACCTCGCACCTGACTATAATCGATAAACGTTTTAAGAAAGTGGACGAATTCAAATATCGTGTTAACCATATAGACTGGCAGAAACGACACAAAGATTGAAATGAACAAAAGACTGCAAGTGGGCAACTCGTGCTCTTCGCGATGAAGGAACTCTTTTGTGTTGCAATGTTAAAATGGGCATTTATAAAACCATAATAATGTGTAAGCTATGTATCATCTGACTAAGAAAGAGGAAAATAGATTTCGGGTCTTTGAAAATAAGATTTTATGGAGAATGTGTGGTGGAAAACAGGCGAATGGAGAAAACTAGTATCAAAAAGTCGAGGAACTCTATTCAGCCCCAAGCATTATGTGAGTAATTGAACCACGAAGACTAAGGTAGGCAGGAGACGAAGAACGAAAGGACAGTAAAACGAATAATCAGTGGAAAACCCGTAGGAAAAACATCGCAAGAAAAGCCGAGCCGTAGATTGAAGGACAATATAAGTATGGATCTAGACGAGATGGGACATACCAGCGAAACATGAAACGCGCTCAACGAGGCTCTCAACTGCCGAGTTCCAAATGGCCCGAAATAATGATAATAATAAAGTAATAATTCACTTGAATATTATTTATAATATGTATTTAAATAATATATGTTGATTAATGTCAAGCATTAATTTTCGTATTTGTACATTATCTTTACTCCTACTTCCCCTACTTTTTTTTACCACATGCGAATATGTGGTACATATGTACTTGTAGGATAGGGATGAATGTTCAACGTTTATTTTTCTTTCCTATGTTGTATCCGAACTAGAAACCACAAATTCTGGTTTCTGATCCGAATTTGCATAATGTAGTCATTAAAACTACACAACTGAACTTCATATAAATTTGTTCAAGTTACTTTAAACGGAATTAAATAATAATTGATAATACCAAAAGACGAAGGCTATGATTATTACGTGTAGCATCGTATTTAAAATGAAACATTCTTTCTTAGCTTAAGTTAATTATAATAATGTTAACCGTAAATTTATATGTAGTAGTCGAAAGACATAGGTTTAAGTTATACTATTTGTTTTAGAGTGTCCGCCTAGAGCTAGTGTAAAGATAGTTTAGCTAGTTTTAAGCATTTTTGCCTAGAATAAGATAGATCTAAGTAAATATGAATAAAAATGCATTTAAAACTACGTGTAGCATGTGTCATATTTGATTCCTTTGACATTTGCTTGACTTATATTAATACTGCCACATAGTTGATACGTGTGGCGCAAGTTAGATATTTGGGCTTTTCTTAGTTTCTACTCTTTGTTCAGAATGATCGAGTGAATTACAGTGAATATTGGTTGTTTTGTTTGTAGGCTTAAAATTGCGTTCTTTTTAAAGATGGACTTGGGCCTGATGGCGGAAACGAAGTCCATACTAAAATCTCTGGTTTTATCGTCTCCCAATGGTATGACAATAGATCGATTAAATCGGGATTACAAGGAGACTGTGGGCAGCTTAATTCCATATCAAAAGTTAGGTTTTCATAGTTTGGAACTATTTTTGAAATCAATACCCGATACGTTGGTGGTAAGAATTTTTTTCTTTTCAGAAACTTGATGTTGAAAGTTTATTTTATAGGTGTCTGGCCATGGAAGAGAGGCAAGGGTTGGTTTTGTTTCGAACTGTAAATTGCGCCACATGAACGAAATGGTTAGCCGGCAAAAGAATACAACACGAGAAAGGAAATCAGCAGTTCTGTACGCATATATTAATTGGCTTTTCCAATACGGTAAATTCGCTCATTTTTTTATATAAAAAACGGCCCACGAAATGAAAATATTCAAAAATTTGTAAATAATTTTTCTTCTAAATTTTGTCTTAAGATTTCAAGTAAACAATACTTTAACAAAAAAGTGAAAAGCCGGTTGACACCTGTTGTGAGTGTTGTGATGGGATTACAAAGAAAAAAATTCGCACTTCTCCGCATTGAATTGTTAAAGTTTCTGGAAATTAGATATATTTGTTGGATGAACAGTTTATGTACTCTTCGCGGACATGAATTTCCGTCAGGTCAGCAAACTTATCCAATTCTAATTTATTTATTAAAAAGGTGGTGTAAAAGTCAACATAGGTATGTAGACACCTTAGTTTCCAGTTTTTTTTGTTTTGTTTTTGGATAATATTTATTCTGGTAAATTGAGTATCTCCCAATGCGAAATGAGAAGAGCTGAATACTGATATAGCTTTAAGGCGTTTTTGTTTTTAATTACTTTAAGAGTAGAGCCAGATTTGTCAAAAAGAGAGTTCGTGGCTAACTCCGACACTCTGAATTCGTCTTCTTTTTTATCCTCATTCGGAGCATAATTAGAGCGCAATAATTATTAACTTTTATGTTAATTTAATTTCTCCTTATCCATTAAAGAACACCGGTAAAATGGTCAGATCATACTATAGTAGAGCTTCGATTATCCAAACTTCAATTAACCAAAAAGTCAGTTATTCGAACGTAACATCGGAAGCACATGCACGTCAGTTATCCGAACGGCAGCAACTTCTCCATTTTTCCTTCCGTTTGCATGTCATCAGCAAGATAAAATAAACGAAACGTTTTATCAGTCGGAACAAAATATGTTCTATTATCCGAATTTTTTTTTATCAAATTAGATTATCCGAACCACTCTTGATCCCAAGTAGTTCGCATAATCGACGCTCTACTGTATTATTTAACTGCTAGCCATATGATTGCTAATCAAATGACTGCTACATATACATATATAGAGCGCGTGTTCAATTCATAGCAAACTTGATATGCTCGAGTTCTGTCCAGTACTTTTCTCTGAACTAAAAACAAAACAAAAAAACACTTGGATAAATATCCAATTCAATATTCTTTCATTATGTTGAAAATTATGGTTTTGCTAAGGGATTCGGCCGAACAATTCTTTTTAGAGCCCTTAAAGAATGGTGTTTCGTGTGAAGTTGAGTGACTGCTGGTCAGATAAGGCGTTTCTTGTGATCATTCAGTAGTTGTAAGGGTTGAAAGAAAATCTATAAATAGAGATTATGAAAAAACGCAATACCAGGATAGTTTTCCACATGGTATGGAGCAGAGTAGTAGCCTGTTATTTTTACCGGGAAAAAAGTTAATTTAACCAGACGGTTCCAGTTTGCCCTTCAACTAAAAACACTACTAAGTTTACCACCCAGAATGAATGGTGAATCATATAAAGAGATGCTCGAATTCGCCTTATGGCAATGTTGCTATTCACTATAAATAAACATAAGAGGCAGTGAGTGCTTTAAGTCAGCGAGACAAATTTTTAACTTTTGTCATTCGTAGTTCCAACCTTATAATAATAATTATTACCGGCCATTTGTAACCTCTGACAATTTTTCGCCAAGCCTACCCGTCATGAATTTTTCCTTCCATGTTTCATCCATTTTTTTAAATCCATCCTTATATTGTCCTTCAACCGGCGCGGCGTTCCTGGGGGTATTTTTTTCTACGGATTTTCTACTCGTTCTTTTGACTGTTCGTTCACTGACCATTCGTCCTATGTGTCCTTGGCCGATGCGATTTTATTACGCCGACAATGCTTGGGGCTAGTGCTAATTGTGTATTTTTTTCCATTCGTCTGTTTCTTCATCTTGTCTACCATCATCTTCCTTAAGATTTTCTTTCCAAGGACCCAATATCTATTCACATTGGTCATGGATCAAGTTATTATGGTTTTATAAATTCGGATTTTAACATTACGGGACAAAAGAGTTATATAAGAGTAATTGCTTCATCGCGATAAAGCCTGCGGTTCTCATAGGCAGCTTTTATTTGCTTCGACCTTTATGTCGTTTATGGCAATCTATAGAGTCCGCAGATATTTGAACTCTAATTCTACTCTCTACTTCACCTTGTAATATTAGTACCAAGGACATGATACATTTTCGGAATTTATGGAGTCATATGCCTTTTTGAAATCTACGAATTCACTCGTCGAGCGATTCCTCCTGACGCCACACCGGTAATATCCGATTATTTCCGTTGCGTGAAATCAGTCCCTTTAAGAGAATATTTGACAGCCTCTTGTAACAACTTGATAGTAGAGATATTCCTCGGTAATTGTTGTGTTTTGACCCCCTTTTTAAATACGGGATGACTGAGTTTTTCCATTTCTCGGGGATGGTTTTATTGTTCCATATAGTTATGGTGAGCTCATGTAATTTTTCTGTTATCTTATTTTATTAATCTCGATGGTATTAGGTCGATTCCTGAGGCCTTGTTATCTTCAAACCGATGGATTACTTCTTTTAGTTCCTATTTAGCATTTCTTCCTGGATCGGAATAACGCTGTTTTCCACTACTACTGGTTTACCATGTACATACATTCAGCAGTTCATCGAAAAATCTCCTCCATTGAGCTCACCATTATTGATGCGGACAAATCCTGATCTAGCCCGGTTTCCTTTTCGTACACTCTGCATATATTGCTTTCGTGTTTTTAACCACATATTCTGAATTATCCACTATCATTTTTTGTCCGGAAGGAGATGGCTGATTTCCATTTTGTACGCGTGATCTCTTTGCTATTTTTCAGTGGTTGAAATCTTAAAGCCATATGGGTTTTTACTATTTCCTCGCATTCTTCATCGAACCAAGGCTTTCCTTTGGGGGTTTTTCAATATCCTAGTTTGCTGCTTTTTATTGTTGACCATACTGCTTCAACCTGTCTTGTTTCGTCGCTAATTTCTATGTGATCTAATAGGACGAAACGACTATTAAATCATCCTGGTATTGATATTGGCCCCTATTGCTAGTGTCGATCAGCAATCGACGATCGATATTTATCGATCATCGATCGTCGATTGCAGATGTTGGTATTGTGGATGTCGATTGTGATCGACAGTTGTCGATTTGACACTCGCTTGTTGTCGATCGCAAAATACTGATCGTTGCTATCTGTTAGAGAAAAATATCTTTTTTTTGCGTACGAAATGAAGTAATTTTAATAAAAATAATGAATTTATGAAGTATTTATGAAATATTAATTCTAACCGTTCAAAGCCGGTTACGAACAAAAAAACAATTAGAGCTCCTCGTTTCGTTCATGGAAGCAAATCTCTATATTGCTAAGGGAGTTTGTTTGAAAACACAAGCAAAACACAGATGGGAAAGATTAAGTACCAAACTAGATGGTTATGGACCTCCTATGTGTTCATGGGAAAAATGGATGAAATTAAGTAAAACAAAAGTCCTACTGGAATAATTTGGAGTATTGAATTTCTTTGATGAAATAAATAAACGAGAGTCAAACAACTGTCAAAAAACGAAGTATTCATAATATTCATGTTTTTATTCACAATATTGACGTAATTATTCACAATAGTCCACTTCTCCATCGATTGAGTTACACAATACCAAATCCGGAATTAATCGACGCAATCGACAATTGTCGAGTCGATCGCTGATCGACACTCACAATAGGAGCCATTACTTGCGAGGGTCTTTCAACTTTTCAACGATGAATTTTATTTATACCTTGCTGTGGTCTGAATCGCAATCCACTTCTCTGCATACTTTAACGTCTAGTACGTTGGCATGGTGTCTTCTACTTATCAAAATTGTTTGCGCGGCTGGTTATGCATTATTTTGTGTTTGAATATTGTGGTTTTCACGATCATATTTTTTGAGCTGGCGAAGATGTGGAGACTGCCTATTGCTATTGTTGGCCTGTATATTGCTTCTTATCGAAGGATGAATAATCATCAAATATTTCATTGTTTCGTAAAACACGTCCTTTACCTCTTCATCGGTCGTTGTAAAATATTACGTCAGTTGTCTTTTGTTGCTGATGAAAAATCCTGTTCCAAGATTGTGGATATCCGTACCGCCACAAACGAAAGTATATCCGACTTCAACGGTTGTTCCGTTTAAAAGTCGAATTTCTTGTACCGCTACAATGTTGAATTTATACTTATAATTTCATTGGGTACTATTTGAAAAACACCCGGTCTTTACAAGCTTCTTAGGTTCGACCAGCCTATCCTTTATTTGTATGCATTTCTTTTCATGACTGCTCTTCTTCGATAATTCCCCCTCGAAGATCTGATCGGGGAACTAGTTTACCTACTATTTTACTCAAGGAAGACCACCCATACATATGTATGTACATATATAAAGTTAAGGTGTAAAGACGATTTTTGATGTTATTTTGAGTATGGTGTTGTAATGGTGTAGTGCAAAGTCATCATCTCGGCGCTACCTCAACAATTTTTTTTCCCGTGAATACATTTCGAATAAGTGACAGTACAAGATTGTAAAGAATCTAAAGGCACGGATAGATGTAGATTGACGGAAAGGTTCTGCGCAATTTAAAATCTTTTTTTCATAAATTGAATGAGTAATTTAGAAATTATTCAATTATTCAAAACCGAATATTTAAATGTTTTTAAAGTCAATTAACAACAATCTGGGAGTGTTCATGGTGATCTATATTTTTTTTTGTTATTTGTCGTGTAATCAAATCGAGCATTGCAGTCATCCATGTCATTACTCATTTCTACCACTAAATTTGTTAATATAAGGGTCGTTCTTTAATTGATTAAGCAATTTTGGTTTGCGTGCTTACTGTGTTGGAAATAGCATTATTAAATTTTATAGATGTTAAGTTGAAAAACTGTTTACCTAAAATAGAAAGGAAGCCACTCTTCACAATGACCGATACCACAACATTATAACTCCGATGACATCGCTATCAATTAGTCCAATGTATAGTCCAATACAACCCAGTAAAACTCAATACAAGGCATGTAACCCAAAAAAAGAGAAACATCTCGAGATTAATTCCAAAAATGTTGATATTAAAAGGAAAACGAATCTCCACATCAATAATTTTCATGAAATCCATAAATCAACAATTCAGATGGGTTTTGGTAAACAAAGCGGCAAAGTCACAGAAAGTAGTAGTTCAAATACAAGTGAAACAAAAGTTGGTGGTCATATCACAACAGAATATGTTAATGAAAAACAATATGCTGGTACGGGAAAACAAAGTACAGAAGTCGAAATAACACATGAAAACATAAACAAAAAGCCTTTGTACAGTTTCAAAAGGTATGTACAAAAAGGAAATGTGCATTTTATTTTTAAAAACTTTGATTTTTGTAGACAGCAAAGACACGAGTTAAAAGATGAATTACCGAGTGCAGCTTTGTGTGGGTCAACAACATATATTGACACTCGAGAACAAAACAATATAACAAAAAAACCCGCTGCAATTCCGAAAAAAGATGTCGCCCTTGTAAATGATGAAGATGAAGCAATTCCTGCATTTGCAGCCGTAAGTATAAATTCTGAAAATAATGAATAATATTGTAAGAAAGTCGGGGCTCAGTGGGCAGTGTGTTGAACCCTCATGTGGTCTGAGGGTAGGTGGTACGGGAAACAATCCCGTCAGCAGGTAAATAATATTTGATTCTCTGAGGATTGTTATTATTCCGTCTTATAATATTTGAGGACTGGATCCATTATGTCATTGAAACATTTCTAGATTACTTAATGAAAAACTTTATACGGCATATCAAATGTTCCTTTTTATATTGAGTATAATTTTCTCAGTAATTTTTTTAACTTAATTTTTTTATTACTCCAAGCCCCGTAAAGCTGCAAAAGAAAAGAGAGTTGAGCTCGACTGAGATAGAAAAGAGAATTTCTGGTGACTGTAACGTTTCCCTTTTCCCATTTGTGTACTGTGAGTGAATTGTGTAAAATGAATGAATTTTATTTAAGTAAATGTTGGCCATTATTACCTATGATCATTTGTTATCTCATGGGCAGTTCGATAATATCATGAGTGCACTCATTGGACTTCTAGGATTTCTGGCGAAGGCCCTGAGACAGCTCGTTTTCAAAGTCTCTTTTTGATGTGACATTCTTTTAATTAAGAAAGTTGTCTAAAGATTCAAACAAATTCATCTGTATGTGCAAGGTCTGGGCTATACGGTCGATGCATCTAAACTTCACAGTCAAGCTCTCCCGAATTTCATTAAAGATTTTGGTGTCATGATGGAGTACAATTTTTTTTTTAAATAGAGGCCTTGTACTTATAACGTAGGGGCTAGACAAAGGACACGACGATTAGAGATTAAATACAGAATGATTTATTTTACATATACATATGTAGGATCAACGAAAAAAAGGAGCAGTCACAATCCAGCCATCGTAAAGTAAAGACGTATAAATACAACTATTATTGACACAATATTCTGTATGTTATTCTCTGTATTATTCTTCGTGCACATAAAAATGTACATATAATAAGAATAAAGATAAGACTCCTAAAAATTTGGGTCAGAAGTGGGATGGAGTGTTGAAGACGACAACGCGCCAATAAAAACAAAGCAGAAATATCCAGGCGACGATCAGACGACGACGAAAGAATATTCACAAAATTTAAACCAACGACGGGGGATAGGACGACGACGACGACATAGGCGACGAAGTATATAAAAACGATGACATAAGGATAACCCAGAATCCTACCGACGATGAAGGAAAAATATACCGAACAAGTACGTAAAGGAGGACACACGACGAAAAACACACATGAAGGATCTGTTATGATCATTGATAACGCCGAGACGGAAGCATAAGGGTGGCTGTGTGTATCTAACGCTGGTAAACAAAATTGATGACGACGAGACGAGTCAGCAGAGCAGTTGTTATTCGAATTTAAAAAGACACACTTGCAATCGGTCCGTGACGAGAGTTATTTGAACATTTGTTTCGTCTGAAGTTTATTTAAACTATTGTAAATAAGAACTGAAATGAATTGCCAAGGTAGTGCGTGTGAGGACGTACTCATAGATGTTGACGAATTATCTATGAAAGAAATTCAAGAGGAACTCACTAAATTGAATCTGCCAAGGACAGGAAGCAAATCTGAACAACGTGAGCGGTTGCGAATGCATCTGAGAAAAAAAGAAGATGAATCCGAAGAAGACAATGACGATTTGGATGCGCTGACAGTGAACGAGTTGAAAAATAAACTTCGTGCCTTGAAGCTGAAAACATCAGATATTAAGTCCGTATTATACAGGGTGCGCCATCTCATATGGGCCGATGTAAATTTCGAATAACTTCAACAATTGTCAACCGATTTTCATATGTCATAGCATTTTGGAAACGTCAATTCAGTACAAATTTAACAATTTTTAATCGCTTCACACCAAGAGAACGCGCGGAAATAGTTTCAATGTTCATTAAAAATTAACGCTCGATTGTGCTAACTCAACGTGCGTATTGTGCAAAATATCGTGATCGTGTTGCGCCCAAAAAAGATACAATTCGTGGTTGGGCCTCGAATTTTTTTCAATTTGGTTCTGTGGCAAGCCCTCGTGAGCAACCTAGGCCACGTACGCGGCGTTCAAACTCATCTATTCAGGCTGTGAAGGCCAGTGTTCAAGTTTGTCATATCGGCGCCGTTCGTAGCAGTTGGGCATCAGTGGGACGATTTTGCGGAGAATTTTAAAGGATGATCCTCACTTATTTCCATACAAAGTGCAGATAACTCAAAGAATATTGCCACAAGATGAGCCATGCATACGCACGAAATGATTAATGCTGAGCCGGAGTTCTGGCAGCAAATTTTGATGACCGATGAGGCACATTTCACGCTCTCAGGCTCAGTTAATAAACAAAATTGTCGCACCGAAAATCCTCACGAAGAGCCGCTATATGATCGAAAAGTTACTGTTGGTTGGGCCGGTGTATACGCTAAAACCATCATTGGACCGTATTTCTTCAAAGTTGGCGATACGGTGGATGGCGATCGATATCGGTGGATGGCGATCGATATCGGTGGATGTTGGCCCAGAAATGTGTAAAAAAGGCTTATTTTACTTTTGGTTTCAACAAGACGGACGGCGCGACATGCCATACTGCGGACAAAACAATGAACCTTTTGCGTAAGAAGTTTCCTGGAAGATTGGTGTTAAAAAAGGGCGATATTGACTGGCCTCCGAGATCGCCGGATTTGACTCCTCCAGACTTTTTTCTTTGGGGATACTTGAAAAGCAAGGTGTATGCTAACGGCCCGAAGACAATAGAACAGCTCAAAAGAAACATTCGTGCGGAAATCGCAGAAATTTTAACCGAAATGCTCGAAAATGTCATGAATGCGCGAAAACGAGCTCATTTTTGCATCGGCAATAAATGCGGTCATTTAATTGTTTTCAAAAATTAATTGTAAATTGAATAAACATTTTTGAATTTCCAAAATCGGTTGAGAATTGTCGTAAGTTATTCGAAATTTACATCAACCCAAATGAGATGTCGCACCCTGCGAATCATATAAAGAATATGTTTGTCGTGTACTCGAAATAGCGAATCACGCCAGTATTGAATTGAAGCCAAAATTCAATACATCGTTGATGGTATGCCAGATGATGACGTCAGTAAAGCATTTTTGTATGGAGCTACCAAATTAAGTTACTCACGTAAAAGATTTTTACAGTACGAGACGATGAGGGATAGATATAAAACTATACCACTAGCGAGCGACAAACTGCGACAGTTGAAACCGAGTAAGCAAACTCCAGGTGGCAGTAAGGATACACAGACAATTCACTGTGAAAAGAACCATGTAAGCAAAAACTGTCCTAATAAAGTTAAAGGATTCAAATGCTTTACATGTAGCGAGTTTGGTCATGGTTTCAAAGACTGCCCGAGGAACAAAAAGAGCTGCGAAACCATTTCATCGAGGACAAATAAAATATTTAAAGATGTCGAAATACTGGGCTTAAAATTTAAGTCTTTAATTGATTCAGGAAGTGACCTTCATCTTATGTCGGCAACAAAATACATCTTGGATCACCAGAGCTGCAAGCGAAACATATTCCATTTATCGGTGTCGGATCGAAGGAAATGAATACATACAAAAGGAGGTTTTAAAGCTGTAGTCACTATTGATGGTATTGCTGTGCATCTTGAAATTCAAGTGGTTCCAGACTGTTTAGTGAAACATGATTTAATTCTGGGAAGTCAACTAACAGATTTGGTGGAGCTTTGCCTTAAGAAGGGACGCGCTAGTTGCATCGAAATAAATGATCCGGTCCAGGACTCCAACCAACTTCCAAGAGACGAAACCGTGAGTAATTCCGAAATATTTAATATAGAGATTTGCAGGCAAGAAGAAAAAATGACGATTGACCATATTAAAGATCCGGTAATCAAAGAAAAGTTACACAAGATGGTAGATAGCTACGTTCCACGAATGAGGGAGGACAGTGACTTTAGAATGCACATAATCCTCAAAGACGATATTCCAGTACATCAGAATTTCCGACGGTTGTCAGCTAATCACCGAGCAATAGTAAACACCATAGTAGGAGAGTCGGTAAAAGATGAAATCGCTAGACCTAGTACCTCCGAGTACGCTAGTCCACTCGTACTAGTCCCGATGAAAGATGGCCGCATGAGACTATGTTGACTACCGTCATTTAAATAAAAAGATCATCAGGGATAGATACACTCTACCCCTCATCAAGGATCAAACTGATCGGCTGCAGAAAGCAGAAGCACCGTTCTCTATTGAAAAAATGGATTTTTCCATGTGCCCATAGACGAAGCGAGCATCAAGTATACAGCATTTATTATCCCAGACGGACATTTTGAGTTTTTGCTAGTTCCATTTGGTCTGTGTAATTCTCCCGCCGTTTTCCAGCGACATGTCAGAGTTAATTTTAACGAGTTGATCTTGGATGATACAGTACTCTTGTACGTAGACCACCTAATTGTACCAGCAAAAGACGAGGCATAAAGTTTGGATAAATTAAAGCGAGTTTTTGCAGCTGCTGCTAGCAGATTTGGACTACTGAAATGTGAATTTGTGAAGAACTGCGTAGAGTACCTCGGACATATGATTCAAGACGGAACGGTCAGACCGTCACCCAGAAAAGTACAAACAGTAGCGAAGGTTCCCCAATCGAAGAAGGTGCAGGATGTGCAAAGTTTTTCTGGTTTGGAGGAGTATTTCAGAAAATTCATTCCTCACTTTGCGACAATAGCCCGACCACTAACCGAATTAATAAAGGTCAATACTAAATTTAAGTTCGGACCGAGAAAACAACAAGCCTTCAAACATCTTAATGATCAATGAACCTGTATTGGTGGCAACGGACAAATCGAGAGAGTTAATAGAACTATGATTCCAATGCTCACTAAACTATCTTTGTCTAAAGCTGATGATTGGTACAAGTATGTTCCTAGACTTCAACAATTTGTCAATGCTACTTCATTTGAGGTCCTGACAAGAAGGAAGATGAGATTGAAAGAAGTCTTACATCCAAAAAAATTGATGGAGAAAGAATACATGGAGATACTTAATCATGAACGTTCCGAATTGCGGACCAAAGCTGCAATACAAATCAAGAAAATACAAGAAGAGAACCGACCTTCAATAAAAGACGTAAGCCGGCAAACAAATATCAATTGGGAGATTTGGTGGCAGTCAAAAGGACTCAGTTTGGTCCGGGACTTAAAGTGCAGTCGAAATTCTTAGGACCATATAAGATAACATCGACACTGAGGAAAAATCGTTATTTAGTTGAAAAGTTAGGTGATCATGAAGGTCCAAATCAAACGAGCTGCTCGGCTGATAACATGAAGCCATATCCTGCAATCTCTACAGTGATCAGTGAAGACCACCGATTGTGATGAGATCGAGGGCGACCAAGCCACAAAGGTTGTAGGATCAACGAAAAAAATGAGCAGTCACAATCCAGCTATCGTGAAGTAAAGACGTGTAAATACAACTATTATTGACTTAATATTCTGTATGTTATTCTGTGTGTTATTCTTTGTATTATCCTTCGTGTAGAATAAAATCCCGGCTTTTTTGGTGTTCAATGAATTTTTGTTTTTTTTCTATAATGATTTTTTCGTTTAGCCCTTAACTACCCACAAGTATCTCGCGGACACTATTTTGCGTTCTGTTACTCATAAAACCTAAAGTATTTATTTGTACGAAAAACCGTTTTATCTAATCTACCCCTAGGGTTTCGTGAATCCAAATGTATATAGAAATATTTGTACCATGAATAGTTTAATATTTATTAGCCATAAAGCACCTTATCAACAAACAAGTGTCCAATGGACACAATAATATTTATCCAAGACCCTTCGATCTTTTCCTGTAATAAAACTTATGACCCAAAAGGACAATAAGGATATTGGGAATTTTTCACCATAAAATATCACCCAATCCTTGCATTTTAGCATATAAGCAGTAGTTTAAGACAATCGATGTTCAGTTTCTGGTCACAAGTTTTCTTATTCGAACACAAAACATATGTAAGTCTAGCGTCGACTGATATTTTATCCCGTTTGTTTTTGCGAATTAGACTTAGAATCATATCGTAGTAAATCGGCTCAAAGACTCGCAGGGCATTGTTCAGAAACAGACTTTTTACTTGTAATTTTTATTACTTGGTTTCAGTGCTTACATATACATAATTGTTATAAGGCGGTTGTGCTCATTTTTGTGCAAGAAATGGCTAAAAAAATGAACACAAGACGATATTCAACGTGCCCTTGATGTAAGTGACAATTAAGACATTTTAGTGAGTGAGATGGTTAGCGACGATGAAAATTTTGCTGTGGACAGTTGTTCGGGAAATGAAAGCAACACGACAGAGCCAGCATCTGAAGGTGACATAGGAGTACGCGTCAACTCAAACGTATGAAGGCAGAGATGGAACAATATGGAAAGCCGAACTTGAGCAGCAAAGACGAACTCCTCGACACAACATAATTCGCATGCGCAACATAAAGCGCATAGAGTGTTACAAAATGGATGGAAACAAACAGATACAATCGAAATGCAAGCATTTATAGGTCTTTTATTGACTATAGGTATCAATAAACAGAAACAGATTTTAGAAAATACTGGGACCCATATTTAGGAATCCGATATTTTGTGCTACAATGGGAAAAAATAGATTTGTTATTTGCTGCGATTCTTGAGATTACAAGCATTGAAATTGCAAAATGGTCTCACAATAGTTGTGTGCTCGAATGTTGGAAGTCATAGAAAATAAAAGAGCTAGCACACATTACACTAGTAAAAAAATATTGTAATTTTCCTGTTGTTAATTAACTTTGAAATTCACATGTCTTATCTTTTTGTCCTATCTATTTCCGGGTTTTCCCCAAACAAAAAAAAAATGAAAGTTTGTTTCAGCATTATTTTATGGAAGGGCGCTGTAAGTGCATCCTGTTAAAAAATGATTTAATTAAAATTGGCATATCTTACATACAGTTCGTATTTCATCAGAATATAGAGGGTGACTTGGTCATTTTGTCCCGAACTGTAACCGAAGAACTTGAAAGATGCCGTTATGTGTTTTTCAAGCGAGTTTCTTTCCTGTTTCTTCGTCAACACGAATTTGATTATACGCCGCAGTGAAAACTAATTTAGTAAAAAGTTCACCCCCACATTCTCCAAATAGGTATTTACTCTGACTGTATAATCTGCACACACACGACTTTTCCCACTTGGTTCAAGAACTGGCTAGGGAGTACTCTTCGAACTCTAAATTATCTTCAAAGCACCATCATTTACAAGCCTCTTGTGCTCCTCGTCCACCTTTGCCTTAAATGCAAAAGGTATATTTCTTGGCTTACAAAACGTTGGTTTGTCATTGCTCTTAAACTGTAATGATTGTATTACATTTATATATTCTCCTAGTTTTCCGTCGAATAAATCGTTAAATTCATCGCAAATACCCCTAGCCAACGTATCTAAATTATTTTCTGACTTTTATGTAAAATGCTGATTTATAAACACTGGCCCATGTAATGCCTAACAACTTCATTATGTCTTTACCAATTACTGGTTTCTTATCCTCCTCTACGATTTGAAAACAACCCTAAACTTTTTTACCCATAAATTCAATTTGTACTTTAATTTTCCCGACCGGCACCAACACTCCACCATCATAATTACGAAACGAAAACACATATCGGCTTTAAGCAATATAACGGCAACACTGAAGCCCCGTACCCTAATCCAGCTCTACTAACGGAATATTCTTTAAATTTAATTTAATTAAAATAGGATCTGCTTTAACATTCTCATAATTACTCACTTGCATGCAATTTCTATATGTCCCTTTCTTTCGCAATTTATACAAACATATTTTTTATACTTGCAAAAAAAGAGTGTCCTGCTTTACCGCATGCGAAACACACCTTGTTGTCTTTCTCTGTCACCGTCTGCTGCTTCTCCTGTCGGTGGCCTGTTTTTTGTCCTTTACAATTGCTCACATTTTTTGGAACTGCTTCCCTGCAATCGATGTATGTTCGTCTCCTTCTCCGTAAGCATGACCTCCCGCTAAAATTCAACTTTCAAAATTTGAGCTAATGGCTTTTCCAACTGTTCTTCACACATACGATCTGGCATTGGACCCTTTGCCAGTCCCGTTAGGAAGTGATTTTTACAAATTCCTCCTACAAATTGTCAAAATTGCAATACATCGCCACTTATGTATGTTACTTGCACCAGGCAGCTTTTTACTATCTCCCTGATTCCGATTCAAATCAAAGAATTCGAAAATTTCATCATACATACATTTCGAATTTTGTTTGTACTCCCCAAGAACCGATGAGAAGAAGAAATTTTCTTTGCCCACGTAAGATTTGATGCATTCCTCGAGAATAGTAGCATATATAGATGAAGTGAGTTTTCCGGATTTTGAAGATGTAACCACAACATTCTTATATTTTTTCATGTACTTATCCACCATCTTCTGAATCCTGGGATGAAATGTACCTGTCAACAAACAAATACTTAAGTCAGGATACACATACGAATGTGTTTCCTGTGTTCCCTTTTTTCATATCCTTCTGGTGGAGAAATACAGAATTACTTCCCACTTCAGATAAAGTTCTGTATAAAATAAATTGATATTGATATCCTAAAAAATGAAGAAATTTATTTTTTCTATTTATATACAGTGGCTCCAAGCCAATCTCGCTCACTTGAAAAAAAAGTTCAAAAGTAAAAATCTCTGAAATAAAGCAGTAAATGAAAGAAAAGTATTAAATATTATTTTTCACAAATTCAATTATTTATTCAAAACAGAAAACAAAACAAAAATCCATAAACAAAACCAAAAGTTATAATATAAACAAAACCTTAACTTCCAAAACTATGCACAAGCGAAACTCGCTCACCTCAAAATCGACTAACTTCATATTTTACCAACTAACGGCATTTATAATACTCAAACTAACCTTTTGAAAAACTTTTTTGTTCACTGATGAAAGCAAATTTATGCTCATCAGACGGTAATCCGTACGTTTGGAGGAAACCGAACTTTTTTTTCATTTACTGTTTTACTTCAGAGATTTTTACTTTTGAACTTTTTTTTCCAAGCGAGCGAGTTTGACTTGGAGCCATACATACACGTATACATATGTATGTATTGATTGACTGGTTGATTATTTTGTTTAGGATTAATACTCCAATTATAATGATTACTATTTATTTGGCTAAATTCGAAATTACCCTGTTCGAGGCCTATAAATCTATGAATAATATCTCTAATTTCCGATAAGTTATATTTATCAATTATGGCATTAGCTTATGGCCCGGAAACTAGTTCCTTAATTTTGTACACCAGTATTCCAATAAAAATATCTACTTGTGTATCTCGGTTTTCAACAAAAGCTACATACTCTGTTATGTCTTCTACACATTTTGTTATGCTATTATGCTTCTCACTCTAAGCGATCCAATTTGTTTGGTGAGAGTTTTCTGATCTTTTTGAACCGGTAGTGCAATTTTAACCCTGCTTTATACTCCCCCCAGGTTGAGGGGGGTTGACATTAAACAGGCTGCTCCTTGTATCTTCAGGCCATAAATTATCCGGAATACTTCCAAGGCTTCTTCTCGGTATTCATCTAAGACTCTTGTTACTGCATCAATGAATGATGGTAGAGTCCTAAGTTGTCCACCGAAAATGGGTAGAAATCGAGTATCCTTCTCGATTCTTGATCGCAAACTTTGTCTCTGGAGTTGACTCTCTACTAGCAGTTGGGTCAATGTCAATAAACATTGTTCGATCTGATTTGGTTGAGCCATGTTTCTAGTGCTGTTTATTTTATTCTATTTCCAACTTGTGTCTTGATTTTTTTTTTATTGCACTGCACTGTTTCGTTTTCGTCGACTGCGCCACTTGCTTTATTAAATGGATGTGATTTCCGTATGTTTACTTAGGTGGCACTCAAGTTGTGCCAGAGTTATCGATGGTACAAAAAACTCTTTGATGCGGTGTTTTCCTTTGCTGTAGAGGGAATTAATGTTACATCTGTTGCATTCTCCAGTTTCTGCTCTTGTTTTTTTTTTTTTTTTTTGTAGACGCGTGAAGGAAGTGCTGTTTAAGTTTGAACTCATGTTTGAAGCATGCGGTACTTTCAAAAGTTTGGAAAGAAAGTGTTCGATAGTGAAAAAATAAAAAGTTGATTTTGAGATACCGCAATAACTTTTACTAGCTATAATGGTGATATGGGTGGAAACACAGGAAGCACTATTATTTAACCTTTTTCAAAGTTCTTATGTTGTGGGGTTACTAAGAATAATAACTTGTTGGACAAATCAAAATGCGCGATCGTTTAATCTAACCAATGATGTAATTGTTCTATGAATTTTAAGCACATGTATTGTATTTTCAGTTCGCACCAATAAGCGTTGTTCGACTACTCAAACGATTCTTTTCGCGAGTCACCAAATCAAGATGTTATATCAATATTATTTTTGAACTTCTCCTACAACAATATAATACCTTTGGAATTGTGAGCTATTCTTCTGTTGAAAATATGATTTTCAATACCTCATTCAATGGACCAAGCATGCAATTATTAGGACAGTCTGAAATGTACGAGTAAGAGGGGTTTTACTAGGTTCAATATAGGATAATGTGTTTATCAGGAGCTAGACCCATTGTACGCACCCTAGAGTTTTCGTGCAGAACTTTGCGATTCAATTGCTGTCTTCGACGCTCAAAACAGTTTTGTCATCATCCAGCAACTGGTGATAGTAGTCACCGTCCTCATGTAGGTCATGTAGTTGTAGATGTAGGCAGCAATCACATTCCACAAGAAAACGATGGTATTCAGGTTTAGAAAACGTCTCGCCATGTGAAACTTCTATAAATATTTATTCTGGTTTCTTTTCAAAAAATAAGTTACATAAGTTTGGTAAAATATATTTAAAATCAATTTTGCTTGTCTTTTTTCCAGACAAATTCCGTTTTTCAAGTAGATTATCCTGAATCAACTGTGCCTATTGGGAAAAAAATACCAGGTTGTATTATGTTTGAAGAACTGAAAAAGGGTGCAGTTATTGGTATTTTTATATCAGAGGTATTTCTTAAAGATTATCTATTACTTTCTTTTTATTATCTTTCTTTTTGTCAGATACATAGTCCTTTTAAATTTTGGTTTCACATTCATAAAGAAAATCATGAGCTTGATATTCTTATGAACCGCTTGGAGTAAGAACAATTATAATAACATTTTATATCAACATTGCATTTCCATATTATATTTTCTATTGAAGGCGCTTTTATAATAACTTACAAGCTGCTGATTGGCTGATACCTAGTACCTGTATAGAACCTGGACAAATATGTGCAGCCCTTTTTCATGATATGTGGCATCGTGCTGAAATATTGACTCATGCATGTAAAAACAAAGTCAAAGTAACATTTTATATATACAATACATTTTGTTACTCCTTTTACACTTTTTTTTTACTTTCTTCTTTAGGTAAATTTTGTTGATTATGGCACAGTTTCGGAGATAAAATGTCAAAATATTAAATATCTGCCAAGTATATTCGCTAATACTCCAATTCAAGCTTTTCGCGGATCTCTTTCCCACATAAAACCTGTTTCATCACTGTGGCCTAAAAGTGCAATTAAGGAATTTTTATCAATGGTATCAGATGTTCTACTTTATGCCCAGGTTATACAAATTGATAAAAAGGTATGCGTATTGTATATCGAAAGATTGTAGAAGAATAATTGTTTACTATAGGATAAAACTGTATATATGGTTCTATGTGATACTAATGGTGAGAAAACCATTCAAATAAACAAAGAACTTGTAGATCGAGGACATGCAAAACTAGATAAAGAATGGGATGAAAACAAAATAGCTAAAGTAAGTTTATAGATACATACTTGTCTAAAGTTAAATAAATATCCGAGAAAACATGCATATACGGAAGGCTTTATATTAATAATTCGTTCGGGGGCTAAAAAACAAAAAAAATGCGTCTGTTTTATTCACTAATATAGTACAAATACATCAGTGGTCATCGACAGTACTTACATATGTCAATATGCTTGCCTAGATAAGTATATCTCTAATTTAGGTTCCCATGGGATATAATCGTGACACCGTGGCTCAGTAGATAATGCGAAGATATTTTTTTGCATTACTTCCGCTCATCGCCTTACTCTTCGTCCTAATGTAACTCAAAGCGATTTTCACAGATTTCGAATAATGTACACAAGGCTCGACGTCTGGTCTTTCAATTTGTTACATTAATGCTCAGAGTCAGAAAAAGCCCATTAATGAACTTGAACTTATTTGATGGGGTAAATGTCGATATTCTATGTATCTCCGAAACTTGGTTTACATCCTGCTTTCAAAATGCGGTCATTGCGTTGTCGGGGTATACAATTTATAGGGAAGATAGAGTCGGGAGTTGAGCGGGCTGTGTTGCAATCTTTGTTAAGGAAAAAATAGCCAACAGATTAATTAGCAATTCGAGTTCAAACAATGGTATCGAATACGTCCTGCTTGAAATTATCTGCGACTTCGAGAAATATCTAGTTGAAATCATCTACAAGCCCTCAAGTTTACGGGACACACCACCATTGTAACTAACAACTTAAACCCCAATATGGCCACTATTCCAATCCGTAATTTAGTTTCATGTGGTTAAAATTCCACGTCCTTAAGCATTTAATTCTCTACTGTTTCGTTGTCCATTCTGGACAGAAACTCGACTTTTACCAAGTTCGATGCGCTGTCCGACTCCATTACAAGAATTGTATCCCTGTTCCCTCGCTATTGCAGGCGATTTCAATGTACACAGTTCTAATTTTTTCAACATTCGGGTCAGACAACACCCGTAGGAAGGTACACTGTTGTGCAAAATAATAAGCACGAGCGCTACTGTAAGCAATTTCTTTCCCTTTTACACATTTAGTGTTAATGAAACAAACTAATTTAGGATTTTTTTGTCTGGTCTGAAATAACGGTTAAAATATCAGACAACTGTTGTCTCAATATTACAATATTCAGTAGCCCGGAGGAATTTGCATATGGAAGTCCCTTTTTTAGTGTGGAAAATAATAAGCACAGAGAAGAGTTCGAGTTATTTGTTTTATTACATTTTTATTTTTTGCATTTTTTCATTGTAAATATAAAAAAACAGATTAAAGGTTTATTTATCCATAGAATTGATTAATTGTTTTCAAAGTAATATGGTTTGAAGAAACATTGTTCCATTGAACAGGGGAGCATTATAAAAAAATTAAGAGAGCAAGGACAGACACTTCGATTTATTGCAAAAATTGTTTCTTGCTCCATAGGAATGGTAAGAAATGCTTTAAAATACCGATATTGTCAAGAAACACGGAGCGAAATCGCAAAACATCGCAGAAAACTGGCCTCCAAATAGCAAGATGTGTAAAAACAAGATCCATTTATAACATCTAGGCAGATCAAAAGCGAATTTAATCTAATATTTGACAGCTCGGTAATTAGAAGAAAGCTGACAGAACAGAATTTAAGAGCCTACCATTAAAAAAAATGCTCCCTTCTATCTAAAAAAAAAATGTTAAAGACCGAATAAAATTTGCCAAGATAGTTCCAAAGAGCCCAGCTAAGAAATGGCGAAATATACTATGATCTGAAGAGACTAAAATTAATTTGTTTGGCCCGGATACCACTAAGCAGTACGTAAGAAGGCAGCCTGGAAAGGAATATGTTCCCAGGTGTACAGTCAAAACGATGGACCAATTAATTGGATCCAAGATATCTTAACGAAGGAAAAATATGTAGATATCTTGGAAACGGATATGGGAATGTTCCCATATGGAGAGTACAACTTACCGTTGCTTTAGCGATTCCAACAGAACAATGATCCTAAACACACTGCCAAAGTGAGGAGAAAGTAGTTTGCAGAAAGAAAAGTTGCTGGTCTTGAATCTCCAGCACAGTCCACAGACCTAAATCCGATAGAGAATCTGTGGGGGCACGTTAAAAGGGGGCTCAAAAAAACTTCAAAGCCCAAAAATCGATTGGAACTTTGGAAAAATGTTGAGAAGATTTGATATGAAATACCAGATTTACTTTGCCAAAAACTAGTGGAATTAATGCCTCGTAGGTGCATGGCCTTTTTAAAAAATAAAATAAAAAAGAAAATAAACTACTAAATAGTAATACTTGTGCTGGGTATGAGATCCTTCATTCCACATAGAGTAAAGAGTATCAAACCTGAACCAAATGCGTGGTATGACTCGAGCTGTAAAGAAGCTATCAGACTGAGAGAGCTGAGTTTCCGAACTTACAAAGCCAACCCTTCTAATGAAAATCGGAATAAGTTTAAACGAGCCAGAAATGACTGTTATGCATTGATTCGACGTGTCAAATTCCCCCATGACCAAAGGTTGAGGATCTTCCATAAGACAAATCCACTTTCTCACTCGTACGGTTGCAAGTGTACTTAAGGATCTCAACGTGCACAAATCTGCTGGCCCTGATGGCATTCCCAAAATACTTCTGAAGAGGTGTTCTTCCGCGCTGGCAAAACCACTGCGTAAGCTTTTTCTTTCCTACTTTTCTGGTCACTGTCCGAGTAGATGGAAAACAGCATTTGTCCAGCCCATCCCTAAAAAGGGCGAACCTTCGTCTCTCACCGCCTACCGACCCATAACACTAACGTCCCTCGTTTCTTCGGTCATGGAAACGCTGATAAATCGTCAGCTAGAATATCTTGAATCACGGAAACTTCTTTATGATTGGCAATACGGTCTCCGCCGCAACAGGTCCACTGATGATTTGATAGCATATCTCACCGAAAAGTGGAAAAATTTGACAGTGTTTGGCAGAAATTTCGGTTCGCTACATCTGAGAGAAGTGAAACATTGATACAACCTAATCACCCACTTTTTGGCCTAGCGCGTGCATGTACGGGGAATATAGTGGTCCGAAAACGATTTCGGACTAATCTTGTACGCACTAAATGTAGATATCGGCTATAACCACACATGTGTGCAGCATGTCATTCGATAGATCTAGGTCTGTAGATGAGCCATAAATTATCAAATGAAATTGTTTGATTGAAAAATAGTGAGAAATAACGAAGTAAAGTTTAGAAAAGTGCCATGCGGAGCGAGAGCAAGGTTGATAAAACAACAAATTTGCTCGCTCGATCAAAAATTTTCAGTAGCGGAGTTAAGCCCGCGCATACTGATCTGCCTAGTTTTAACTACAGGGTGATAAAAAAAACATTTTTCATTTACGTCGTAAGGCTATAGAATTCGCTCCCAGTTAACACGAGAGGATTTCATAGCATGAAGGGACAACTTAAGCACATCGCTTTAGGATATTTTTAGGGGAATCTGGGGTTGTTTTTGTTTTTTTCTATTTTGTTTTCTACTTATTATAAATCAAATGATTTCCGTATCTTTTTGTCTGTTTATTTTAGTGTTGTTATTTAAATTACACTTGTTTGCTTGACAACTTAAAAGATTACACATCTTATGTGTAAACTTATGCTTTAAAACAGAATTCAAATTAAAATTCAATTTTTGAGTGAAATTTAAATTAAAAATCTGTCCTTCCGGGATTACCATATTTTTCCTCCCGATCTACGGCTGTACTGCTTACTGAGCCAAAAAGTGAACACTAAACTCCGTTTGTTATTTGAGTTTGATTTTAAGCTGAACGTTTTACAGGACTAGCTTCACCTGTTTTACCTTGTTTTACGCACAAAAGAAAAATCAACAAATTTCACTATTATGACCAATAGATAAAAAAGTTGGTCAGCGCAGATTTCGAGAAATGATCACACAGTGATCCTGCACTAGGAAAATGGGTGAACTCGCGATTGCGTCGTAACAGTACATTTGATGATATTTCTTATATTGTCTAACACTATTGAGTTGTAATACATAAAATCTCCGATTTTCGCTCAGTCGGAAATAAGAAGTTCTCGAGTGAACATCTGTGCCACAACGTTAAATTTTCTTTTTTTTTATAAAGTAAAGTGGTACGTGTCCTCTAGAAATTGTTTACCGTGCTGTCGACAGTTCAAATTCGAACCCTCTTCCTTTATCAATTTAAAATGAGACATAATGCGTTAATGGCAATGAAAAACATTAATCAACATTAGAAAGTTCCGTTCGAGAGATTTCAGCCTCGAAAATAAACCACGTCGGAAACATTAGTTGACGAGAACGTTTTAAGAGCAACGGTGGATGCGAACCCAGGGAAATCGGTGCGGAAGGTTGCACAAAGCATGGGAATATCCCCAAACACAATAAGTCGACACCTTTCTCTCATAGGAAAGGTAAAGAAACTCGAGAAGTGCGTACTCAAGTGCCTGGAAATCTGCGCATTGCTTAGAATATGAAAACAAACGTGAACACAGTGAGATCGTGTGGTGTATGGCGTGATGGTCTCTGATGTAAAAATTGTTTTTGCAGGAGGATCGTATGATCTTCTTGACTATGGCTCTGAATTTAACTTTCAACTAATTTTTTAAAGAAATAGTAGAAATGCAAAAATTAGTAGAAATTGAATATAAATTATAAATTCAAAATATATAAGGAAATGTGAAGGGATTAATGGATTTAAGTTTTCATCGGAGAGAACATAATGAACGTGAATTTAAGATAGCTTCTATTTGGGTGAAGACTGTATAAAGTTCCTCAAAGCTGAGGATGAAACTCCCGATTAAACGTCATAGATTAAGTTTTACAAATTTCATTCCAGCCTCCCATAGTCCGCCAAAATGTGGTGCGGAAGGACGAATGAAATGCCAATGATTCCATCTACAGCTACGGCATTTGTGATGTCATCGCTATGCGTCTTGGACCACACAAACCTCTGCATCTTGTTAAGAATACGTCGAGCTCCTTTGAAGTTGGTCTCATTGTCCGTATAGATGTTTGCTCATCGGCCAGGACGCGTAACGAAACTTGCGATGCAGCGAGAAAGGTATCGGTTGTTAAATCACTTACTTCTTCTAAGTGAATAGCCTTCGTGGCCGTGCAAACGAACAGAGCAAAGTATACCTTCGAAAACTCGAGATTTCGGCCTTGAGGCAATTTGATTGTGAACGGACCGGCGTAGTCACATCCTGAGTTTAAGAATGGTCGACTTGGACGGACAGGTTCGAATGGCAAATCTCCCATAAGTTGTGTGTTTGTTAACCTCCTTTGGCGGAAAAAAGGCTTGCACTGATGCACAATTTGCCGGATTAAATTGCGACTGCTCAGTATCCAATATCGCTGTCGAACTTCTACAAACGTATCAGAAACACCTGGACGAAGATATTTATTGTTCAAATAATTCACTAGAAGGGAAGAAATACGATTATTTGGCAGTAATATAGGATGTTTCAAATCAAAGGACAATATAGCATGCTTGATACGACCTTCCACACGAAGTACAGCATCGTTGTCTTTGAAAAGGGCATACTTAACCAGTTTCGATTTGGGATTAATTTCTCGATTATTGGTGAGGTTACAAATTTCACACGCGAATGTATCTCGTAGGGCCGATTCTAAAAGTTAAATTTCCGCGAGCTGAAGTTCCGAGTAGGTTAAACCACGAGCGAGCTGTTTATTATTTAGAGTGGGCCGCCTATTCGCAGTCCACTACGTTGTCTTAGATACTAGCACTTTGATTACATCCATTTCGGCTCTAGCGATGAAAGTCTGCTTTGGTCTTGTTATTTCTTCCAGTGTTGCTGTTTCCTCATCCGGAAACAGCAGTATTCGCGTCCACTACGTTGTCTTAGATACTAGCACTTTGATTACATCCATTTCGGCTCTAGCGATGAAAGTCTGCTTTGGTCTTGTTTTTTCTTCCAGTGTTGCTGTTTCCTCATCCGGAGGTATCACTTAGAACGTTAATACGGGCCAAAGTTCTTGTGGTCGCAACAGGAATGGTGGTCCAGACCACCATAGAAGATGAGTTTTAAGCTTGGAAGGAAAAACTCCCGAAGCAATATCTGCGAATCACACCACGCAAATACCTTGAAGTTCTTCGAATCTGAGCTAGCAGCCGGTTAGGAAGTAGAGCTCCGATTCTTCTTGGTAGTGAAGCCATTTGTCAACCAACTGCAGTGGAAGTCGATCATCCCAGCCAAGCTCGAGCTCGGAAGACCATAATTCCTTCAAAAGCATCTTGAATAATACAAACGAGGGTGCCAAAAATCCTAATTGATCAAAGATGAGAAAAATGTTTGACAAAAAGAGCGCCTAGTAGGAGTAGTGGGAACTGGTCATACGAAAAGAATACTTATCAGCTATTGGATTCCAATACATCCCCAGCACCTCGATCATTGATTGTGAATGTTCTGTATAACTATTTAACGACGAACGGTCATTTTGACAAAGAGTCATTCGTAAAGGCCAGCAATTTTCAGGTTCTAACTTTGCTCGTTCGAAAGTAGGGACAAAATCTCTGACTGTAGGTGCACAGATCGTCGGTTGAATCTTCCGTCGTCCACATAAACATAATTTAGTATACCCGCACCGCATTTGGATACTGAGTATGATAGTCCGCTGCGATTTGTTTCAACACCCATACTGCCAAAAAGGGAGCAGATGCTGTTCCATAGGTGACTGTACACAGTTGGGTGATTTCCTTGGATGGTTTATGCGCCAAACCAGTCTATGGAAGTTGTCGACCCAAATTTGCTGAAACATCGTTGCTACATCAGCAGTAAATACGTATTTGTGTTGTCGAAAACGGAGACAAACTCCAAGTAAGTCATATTGATTAGGCGGTCCTACCAATAACCGGCTGTTGGGAGAATCTCCTAACGAATCCTTTGCAGAACCATCGAAGACAACTCACAGTTTGGTTGAAGAATCATCCGACTTCAAGACTGCGTGGGTGGGGCAGGTAGAAGCACCGCCCGGGATTAACTTGAATTTCGGAAGGTGGTATTGGAACCATATGACCAAGATATATGTATTTTTGCATAAATTTGACATACATTTCGTGTAAGTTGAATCCTTCTTGAACCTGTGTTCCATTGAAGTAAGCGACTGTCCTGATACCAACCAACCAAATGTTGTTTCCTGGACAACTGGCAGCCGGACCAAATCAAAAATTTGATTTTCTATCAGAATATACCACAACTTGTCAGCTCCAAGTACAATAGCATGTCAATAGGGTCACTTGAGTTGAAATTGAGAGATCCAGGTTTTTAAGGTGCGAACAATCAGAGACTGCGATGGAAGATTAGAAGCCAGCTTAATAACAAAGGCATCATCCAACAAATAAGCTTTGTTACACCGGGAGCGAGAAATAATATACATATGTACATACATCCCCGAGTTTGGCCAGCAGAAGATAACCCTAGAACCGGAGTTCGTGCATGCTTGCGGGGGAGGCAACGACGCTGAGTGAAAGATTCAACTATGAATGAAAGTTGGGAATCTGAATAAATCATTACCCGACAGATAACTAGATTGCCTGAGTTATCCTGAGCGGCCATAGTTGTTGGAATTGCTTGCCTACGTGGCGGGATTCGATATTAAAAGATGTAAATGAAAGACACTAAGAGAAAATAGCCTTCTTTACACTTAGGACACGATGGAGTAGCATGTGACGATTCGGTGAAATGGGTTGGAACTGTGGCTTGGGATTTATTGCGCGATGCACTCTAACTCTAACGCGTCGCATCTGGTTTCTAGGAAACTTATGAGTTCACCGAATACACAATCATCTCGCGAACCTACGTGATTGGCCCAACATTGTTTTGTGTCATCATTAAACTTATCCAGAAGTACATATGTGAGGGCGCATGAGGAAAGGGACCTCCCGACCAAAACGTAAATTTTACAGGAGAGCGTTTTAAAGTTTCGAAAGTTAATAGTGGTAACATTGAGATCGTAATGTCTCGGATAGGTATTTAGGAAGCTACACTGATGCCGACCGCGACATTAGTAGCTCCGCTAGCGGCGATATCAGTAACTTTAAGTTAAGTTTTATCGGTAAGTTGTTTCACTTTTACAAATTAATTATTTTCCAATAAATAATAATGAATAATTTCGAAATACTTTTTGATAAGAGTATTTATTAGAGTATATATTATCATAATTTCGCAATTTTTCGGTATAAAAACCACTTGAGTCGATGCTCGTGGTCATTTAGCATCGATTTAGCAAAAAAAGTGAAAATCGAAATTTTGGTCGGGAGGTCCCTTTCCTCATGCGCCCTCACATATATAAGCCACGGATCACTATCTTTTGTATTAAGTACATTAAGTCCGCGTACCTCTTCATCCGCGCCATCTGCAACCTTGCGTAACGAATGCACATTACCACTGCTTACACTCGGGAGTGGTAAAAAGGTTTGAACGTACGTTTGGACGTTTTGATGTGATTCGCCTCAGAAACTTGTAAATGCCTAATGAGATTAGCAGTGTCATCCCGAAGAAATGACTTCAGGTAATAGAATTGCTGCGTGGCCGACAGTTTCTTCTGGGTTTCGATGGTACCCATAAAGGAATCCCGAAACGAGAGCTAATTTTTATAGTTTACCGAGAAGGTTGAGACCATATATTTTGGTAACTGAACCGAGGAACAATTTTCCGAACTTGCGCTTAGTTGGTTTAGGAACGATGATTGTTTTTCGCCAATTTCTCTAGAACCGAAGTCTCACGAGTTATTGATTGTCTCTCTCGAATTGATCTTTTCAACTTGGCATGTGAATTAAAGTATTTTTTTTTTTCGAACTCGACCAATTCTTCTCTAAGTTCGATAAAATTTTGTTCACTTGCCTTCATTATGTAAGCCCAAAAATTCAGACCACGTAGTGTCTAGTTTTTCCAACCGAATCTCGAGTGTCTCGATTGTCATTTTGGGCTCGACATTACCTGCAAAGAGCACAGTGCGCGTTAAATGATCCTCTGCATTTCCGCGCTTGAGATTGATCGAATTCATTATTCACAAGTTTTTATGAAAACTTTAGAACACCGCACATAAAACGCCGACTTCCACACAATTTCGTTTATTATATTAATTTAAACTATCCGGCACGAAAAACCAGTAAATTTGTTAGGGATTCGATGAATTTACTTGTCCTTCGAGCCGGATTTGAACCAGCAACCTGTTATTACATTCATCATACTTTAGCCCATTATTACCTTGAGCAGATTATACAATCTTTTGCAAGAACAATTTTCACATCAGAGTCCATCATGCCATGTACCACACGATCTCGTCACGCCGGAGGAGGAGATATCACATTCTCTTTTGCCAACAAAGTCGGGTCACGGTTTGAGATCATTGCCATCTTAAGCCTCCCTGCCACGACCAAGCGCTTAAAGGATGGAGAGGATATTTGTATGTTAAAAAAAAATTAAATTGTATTAATTATTATTACTAACGACTTTTGATAACCTTTCGCCAAGCTTCCTTGCCATGAGTGTGCTCCGTCCATGTTTCTCTGTTCTATTCCATTCTTTCTAGGTCCATCCTTATATTGTCCTTCCACATGCGGCATGGCGTACTTGGCTATCTTTTCCTTCAGGTTTTCCACTCGTCATCCTTCTTCCTATTCAGTGTTTTCGATTTTATTACTCGGACGGGTGATTATAGGAACTGACTCATATAGTGATATCATTCTACGAAGAGGCAACGACAATTCACTGATAGCTCAAAGACCGCAATTTGGATGGCTCATCTCAGGAATCGCTAAAATGGCATCACAATGATGCTGATCCGATGGCGAAGCCATAAGTATTTTTTTACTGTAGATATTGAAAATATATGTATCTGCATCGGCAAATCATGGTACATGAAGATCATCAAGATTATCAACGAATTATATGGCGAAGTTTCACTAATTTTTTTTTTTTTTGGAGGCTTCTATCTGTTGGAGCACTCATACACAAATACTGGTCCATTGTACTACCATTGTCCGGAGAAAAGTGAGGAGGGGCTTCAGTGATTTAGAGCTAAGAGATTCGGCACCCATCATGTCGGCCCCAAGGGTGCGCTACCGTGTGCGAGCCAAGGCGGGACAGTCGCAGAAAAAGTGACATCCTCCTCGCAACATGCAGCACAGGTAGGCGTCTCACTGATGCCAAGCACGTAGAGATGCTTGGCAAAAGTGTAATGGCCCGTAATGACGCCCGTTAGCCTTCTGCAATCATTTCTCCTTAAGGATAAGAAAAATGTTGCGGACTTTTTGCAGACATCAGGGCGTACGCGCTTAGTCATCCTGCATCCTGGATATTCCCTCCATCTGCGACTGTATACGTTAAAGACACAGTCATTGATATCAGATTTGACCGTGGAAGCAGGTAGACCTGAGGCGGGTTCAGGTCCTGAGAAACTCTCCTCTGAGCCTCTTCTAGCGAGTTCATCGGAGATCTCGTTTCCTGGGATTCCAGAGTGACCTGGGATCCATACAAGCCTAAGTGAATTTAGTCTTCCAACTTTGTTCAAAAAGGTCTTGAGTTCATGCACTAATTTGGAGTTGGATAGAGGGTTGGACACAGCTTTGAATGCAGTTTGGCTGTCACTGCAGACACATATGCTTTTTTCCCTCCACCTGTGTTTCACAACATAGTGCATGGCCATTAGGATTGTGTAAATCTCCGCTTGGAAGACAGACGCATATATTCCTAACGAGAAGTGCAGTCGAATGTTTTCGCGCTCAAAGAAAACTCCAGCGCCGGATCCCTGCCCAGTCCTAGAGCCATCTGTGAAAATGCGAAGACATTCCATTCCAGGTTCGGTGTCTGGCCAAAGCCAGTCCTGACGCCATGGAAATGTGACTGTGAAGTTACAGCGCAGTAGGATGGCAGGTGTCATTGCGTCAGAAGGCATATCCATGAGACAGGGGTCGTAGGATATTTCTCCCGCAAGTACACTTTCACTCCAATGCGAGTTGTACCAAAGACCATTCCTCTTTAGGCGAGAAATAGTTTTCAGTGCACACCCTCTGATATATATGTCAAGGTGTGGAAGATTCATCATAGCATCTAGACCAGCTCCCGGTGTGCTGGGGAAAGCCCCCGTGCAGCTGAGACAGACCGCTCTTTGGAGTTTGGTGAGTGGAGCCACAGCGTGTTTGCGTGTTAGCCTGCTCCACCAAACAACCGATGCATATGAGATTATCGATCTTACCATTGCCGTGTATATCCAAAGGACCTTTTTCGGCGATAAGCCCCACGTTTTGCCAAAGGCACCTTTGCATTGCCAAAAAGCTGACAGCGCTTTGGTGGTTTTGGACTCAACATGTTTTGACCAAAGAAGTTTGCTATCTAGGATGACTCCCAGACACTTAGCTTCCTTGTATATCGGGATGGGAATGCCTTTTAGCAACAGCTGAGTAATGCCAGTATTTTTCCTCCTTCTCGTGAAGAGAACGACATCAGTCTTAAGAGGATTAACCGACAGCCCATTTCTCGTGCACCAGTCTTCGATCACGTCCAGCGCCGCCTGCGCTTTGAGACAGACATTCGCTAAACATGAGCCGACAGAGAGAACAGCAACATCATCTGCATATCCCTGGGCATAGATTCCAGAGGCATTGAGAGCATCTAGCAGAGAGTCGACCACCATGCACCATAACAGCGGAAACAAGACGCCACCTTGCGGGCAGCCCCTCTTTACTCCAGACTTGACACATTGTTCGAGGCCTGCATCAGCGATCAATGTCCTGTGCACAAGCATTGCTTTGATCCACAAAACCAGTGCTTCATCTACGCCATGCCGTCTAGCAGCGTTACACATGCTGTCGAAAGTAGCGTTATCAAAAGCTCCCTCAATGTCGACGAAAATGCCTAGTACGTACTCTTTCCTTTCGAGAGCGCATTCAATTCTCCCAACTAGGTTTTGAAGCGCAGTCTTGCAGGATTTTCCACGCTGATAAGCATGTTGCATGTCCGAGAGAGGATACATTCGAAGGGCAACTTTGCGCACGTGCAACTCTACTAATCTTTCCATGCTTTTCAGCAAGATGGATGTTAGACTGATTGATCTAAAACTCTTGGCGAGTGAGTAATCTTCTTTCCCTATTTTGGGAATAAAGACCACTTTCACCGCGCGCCAAGGAATAGGTATATAGGCAAGTGCCAGGCTAGCAGTGAAAATTCTTTTCAGAGTAGGAAGCAGCTGTCTTATACCTTTTTGCAGCATAACGGGGTATATCCCATCAGTGCTCGGCGACTTAAAGCCATCGAAGGATGCTACAGCAAATTCAATGGCCTCAGTAGTTGCCACGCGTGACGCAACATACCAGCTACGCCGAGTTGTTTTCATCGTTTCAGTCGCAGTTTCCAATGAGGGAGTGTGCAACGAGCCGATGACAGTCTGATTTCCCGGAAAATGGGTAAACTGAGCGTTTCTGCTTTAGACTCGGTGAAGGTATTTGTCGATTTTCCTCGTTTGAGGAAGTTAACCAACTTGCTGGTCGCGCTCAGGGATTTGATCTCTTCGCAGAAGGACTTATCGGAAACATTCTTCGATTTACGAATAAGCTTCTTATATTCCTTCTGCTTCGATCGATATCATCTTCCGAGTTCGATTTAAGCGATCTGTTCAGGAGACTTCTGGCTTCCCTGCGAAGACATTGGAGCTCAGCGTTCCACCAGGGAACCGGCTTCCTGCTGGGAGGTTTTTTGACAGGACATGCGTGTCCTCCAAGTTTAAAAGATGGTCTCCTCTCCGGTTGCATTTGCTGCTGCCCCAAACTATATTTTGAGCGTTAGCATAGCAACAGATGATGAGTCCAATCCTTCTGGCTTCACAGTACTCTACGAGTTCGGAAACCGCCTTAGGTGGCGGGGGTAGTACCGAGTCGTAGGGGAAGTAAGCAGACGCCACGACGAAGTGTTCAATTTCTCCGTGCGCTTTGTAGCTAACTTTCGCAGCCACCACATTGTGACCACAGAATACACCAAGTTTGGTTGCCGATAGCGTGTTCGATATGATGAGGCAGACCCTGGGCCTTTCGGATCGCACATCATAAAGGATCGTAGCATCACATATACCACCAAGACTACACAGGCGTTTGTTCCACACACATGGTTCCTGAATGGATACAATGTGATGATTTGTACTACTGCATGCAATTCTGCTACTGAGAAGAGTAGTAGCAGCCTTGCAATGATGTAGGTTAATCTGAGTAAAAATCATAGATTTAGATTGCGGAACACGTTCTATCCTTCGACTACTTGACATCAAAGTGGATTAAAATCCTACCAAGGCCGAAGTAGGGACGTGAGTTGTACGAGTTCAGAGAGTTCTTTTTCTCCTTGTAGGTCCAGGCCCTCGTGTCGAGTCCCGGGTTCTGCGCACGTAGTCGCGTCAGCACTTTCAGCTTGTTTCCGGGTTTTCCCGGAATCCAGCAGATGGCGCGCGTTAATTTCGGGAGACTAACTATCTGATAGGTAGTAGTTCCCAGGGGAGGGATTTTCAGCACCATGCTCCTGATCCAGGCAGATGTCTGCTGTGAGGAACAGCTCACCACGAAGGTACCATTCATCAAAGCAAACCTCTCAGTCTGAATACGGAAGCCTGTTGCTGAAGCTAGCTCCAGTAGATGATCATCGCAGTGTGCGCTGGTCATTCTGCTGTCACTGCCAGCCTTCCCTATCCTGACCTTTTCAGAGGAGATGGCTGCCTCTTTATAGGAGAGGTGCTTGTCTCGACTCTTTACGGTCACTTGTGTTTCCTTTCCAGAGGAAGGGGTTTTTTTTGTGTGAAGTGCCCGCCTCCGATGAGCAGTCTTTGGTCCTCTCCGTCTTCAGGTTTTTGCTTTGATCTTTGTTGATCGCCGCATCCACTAATACTAATAAAGGAATATAAAATGACAACAGACTGCACCATATCTAGCAGTTAAGACACTTCAGGAATTAGCAGGAAAAGTATCCAGTGGCATCAGAAATTGTAAAACATGATTTTTAAGTTGATGACGTATTGTCCGGACGAGATACATTGTCCGAATGTAAAGAATCTCAAGCACAACTCTGCAATGCTCGGAGGAGCTGGTTTTCATCTTCGGAAGTGGGCAGCTAATGATCGCAGGTTACTTAAAGACATTCCACCCAAATCTACCGAGACTCAAAATAAAATTTGAGCTTAGACGGGTTGAAGGATGCCCGCAAGGTGCTTATAGGTTCCATCCAAGCAAGAGTGTTTACCGAAGAACTGTCATGCTTAATAAATGGAAAACCTCCTAACCAGCAAAGTAATCTTGACATTAAACCCGTACTTAAATAAAGACAATCTGCTGGTTGTGGGAGGACGTCTGGAACATGCAATGATCAGATGTTGAAAAACATGCCTGCATTTTGCCGCACAACGAGAGGTTTACAAAATTATTAGTTGAGAACATACACAGACGAATTTTACATGCAGGTTATCCACAATTGGGTAAAATGTCATCAAACTAAAGTTCAGTTAATGGGAATGTTACCGTCTCCACGAGTAACTCTGTCTAGATTCTTTACAAACAGTGGAGTCAATTATGCTGGACCAATCCAGTTATTAATTTCCAAAGGACGAGGAAATAAAACAACGAAGGCTTACATCGCTATATTTGTCTGTTTGTCCAGCAAGGCCGTTCACATAGAAGTTGTGAGTGATCTCAGCTCTGCAGCTTTCATAGAATGCGGTAAGACGGTTTACATAAAAAAGAATGTGTTCACACTTCTATAGCGATAACGGAACTACGTTTATTGGCGCCAACAAGGAAGTTCAGCACCAAATAATGCTATAAGACAGTCTGCTGAAGATGTATCAAGAAAACTGGTTTTGGATAGAATTCAATGGCATTTTATACCTGTATCACCACACTTCAGCGGGCTGTGGGAAGCTGCGGTAAAGTCTAGAAAATACCACTTAAAACGAGTAATCGGAGATACGATTACGTCCTTAACCTTCGGAAAACTTTCCACTTTGCTAATGCAAATAGAAGTTTATTGGAATTCCCGACCACTGATAGCAAAATGACGTCGCACACTGGGATCCACTGTATGGGAGAGATGCTCAAAAGACAAATTTTTAAATGATTACAGCAACGGGGTTTTTATTTTTTATTTGTTAAGTAAATGTACTCCCATTTCTATTTCTAAGCTCTATACAGCGTGTCCCACGACCAGTGTGCTAAAAAGCTAGAGCGTGTAGGTCTGGTCAAGACAAGAAAAAACTCGTATGGGAGGGGGGGTCTATTCCCCCCTGTTTAGCCGGGAGGGGCAATTTTCTAAAAAAAATGACTTAATTTGGAAAAAAAATTGTTAAAAATCAACAGTTACATCCACAATGCCGTGATATACTTTTTTGTAAAGCCAGAAACCTCTTCTTTCATCTTGTTTTTAAATGAAGCTGTTTTAAGGAATAGTTTTTGAGAAATTAATTTTAAAACTCAAAATTTTGAAAAAAAAAAATAAAAAAAAAATTTCGAACTACATATTTTGTTTCAAAATCGTATGTAATTAAGTACTAATTTTTTTTCAAAAATTCAATTCTCTTATTAGTTTTTAGTATGCAAAAATGTCTTGTAGTTTTTGAGAAATTAAAAAAAACCCGAACCATTTTTTTCTAAGAAAAACCTTTTTTTTTGGTTTTAACCCGGCTGGACTTATAGACAAATTAATGTATGAAACCTCTTTTTTATTCTTTTTAAAAAAATCGGAGTTTTATGAGGATACAATAAAGTGATACAGTATTGGAATAACCCTGGATTAATCCTTTTTTTTTCATTGATAACGCCTGAAAACGGACCTGCCAATTTCGTCTGGTCCGCCCGCCGGCGATGGGTTCTACCCGTTAGGACCTTAAGACAATAAAACCGCAATTTTTCTTTATTGGAAAACAAAATATTTGCAACCCAAATGTAAATAAAAGGCATTGCATTTTTAATAAAAAACCATTTCCAAATTGGATGTTAACTCATCAACACATTACGATGTCAAACTCATACTCTCGAGAAGAATTAAGGGACATGCACTTCTGCTACGGTTTAGCTAATGGTCGAGATCGTGAAGCCGAAAAACTCTACGCTGAAAGATATCCCAATCGGAGGTGTCCCAGTCATAGCATGTTTTCAAGAATCCACCGACGTCTGCGAGAGCACGGACTGCTAGAGCATAGAAGAACAGAAAGATCAGTTACAGATGGATCATGAATCTTAGATGAAAGAATTTTGGATTTGGTCCGACGTATTATGCTTGGAGTGCCCAAATCTAGAGTATGGAGAGTGCTTCATACCGAAAACTTACACCCGTACCATTTTAGGCCAGTTCAGGAACTCACCTCAAACGACAAGTTTTTGAGAGTAGAATTTTGTCGATCATTACTGCTTCGAGATGAAACTGAATGAAACTATTTTGCAAGGATATTCTGGACGGATGAAGCACAGTTTACCAGAGATGGGGTTACTAACTTCCACAATTTGCATCATTGAAGGTGTCAAATTGCAGGAAAATTTGTCAAGCATAGACTTATGTGCAGCCATTAGAAGGAGATATAATCTTTGCCATCTAAAAAATGGGGATCATATTGAAAATTTATTATACATACAATAATAAAACTCCGATTTTTTTCAAAATAATAAAAAAGTAGTTTCATACATTAATTTGCCTACAAGTCCAGCCGCGTTAAAACCAAAATAAAGGTTTTTCTTAGAAAAAAATGGTTCGGGATTTTTTTTAATTTTTCAAAAACTACAAGACATTTTTGAATCCGATTTTCTGTTTTTAACTCAAAACTAATAAGAGAATTTAATTTTTGAAAAAAAATTAGTACTTAATTACATACGATTTTGAAACAAAATATGTAGTTCGAAATTTTTTTTTTATTTTTTTTTTTCAAAATTTTGAGTTTGAAAATTAATTTCTCAAAAACTATTCCTTAAAACAGCTTCGTTTAAAAACAAGATGAAAGAAGAGGTTTCTGACTTTACAAAAAAGTATATCACGGCATTGTGGATGTAACTGTTGACTTTTAATAATTTTTTTTCGAAATTAAATCAAATTTTTAGAAAATTGCCCCTCCTAAACGGGGGGAATAGACCCCCCCCATACGATTTTTTTCTTGTCTTGACCAGACCTACACGCTCTAGCTTTTTGGGACACTGCTGCTAAAATCAGCCCGTTGCGCTTTTTTTTAATTTTTTTTTTTTTGCATAAAAAGACTAATACGCAATTTTTCTGTTTTTTATAGAAACCGACCCTAATTTTAAAATCAATCGAAAAAAACTGACATTTTTTATAATAGTAAACACAAAAAAAATTCGATGAAATATTTGAATACGCAGCTCAGAAAACTGACTGTCCAACCACGGAAAGAACAAAAGTTTTTCAAAACTACTCAATTTCATCATCAATTACGAAAATAGCTAATAAAAAGATTGCATATTATTTTACAAACAATATCCAGCGGATTTAGAAGTTTGAAAAATATAGTTTCGATACAGCTTCTCTTTATGCAAGATTGTATACTCTTCATAAGATTTTAGTACACGGATCCACTATCGTACTTGGGGCCTAGCTGCCAATCGGGATGCTAAGCGAGGAGGCGCGGGAGTCTAAAAATAAGAATTTCAAATCTTACAAAGAATTTTTTTCAAGAAAAACCTCTGGACTTGATAACATAACCGACATTATCAACAGACTTTTTATTTCATCCGACCCATTATTAAGCCTTATGCGAAAATTACCAATATTGGACAGAAAAATGTTTGATAAGGATGTGATTAACATATTTGAAGAAGAAATATAGGGTCCGCCAAATAACTTTTTTTTTTTTTGAAAATGCTATAAATAAAACTACTGAATATTTTCTCAAATTTCTTTTTTTATTTGAAAGTACAATCCTTCCGGTTAATAATGGAAAATAATTTCATTCAAATGGCTGCCTCGGCTGGCCATGCAGTAGCCTACACGATCGATCCAATTTTTAAGCACATTATCGATTGTGTGCAGCTGTATTTCACCAATGGCTTCACGAATATTGTCCTTTAAAGCGTCAATTGTCTCTGGCTTGTCGGCGTAACACTTATCTTTGACGGCACCCCACAAATAATAGTCCAACGGTGTCAAATCGCAGCTCCGAGGTGGCCAAACGACATCAGCTCTGCGGCTGATAATGCGATCTTCAAAAACAGGGCGCAAAACATCGAGTGTAGCTGCGACTGTGTGGCACGTAGAGCCTTCCTGTTGAAACAAATGTTGCCAATATCCTCCTCTTCAATTTTTGTGAACAAAAATTCGTTCAACATGGCCCGATAACGATCGCCATTGACTGTAACGGCCACTCCTTGCTCATTTTCGAAGAAAAATGGCCCAATTATGTCTCTGGACCAAAATCCGCACCAAACAGTGGCTCGTTTTGGGTGCACCGGCTTTTCAATGTATGCGTGCGGGTTTTCTGTGCCCCAAATGCGACAATTTTGCTTGTTTACATACCCGCCAAGGTCAAAATGAGCTTCATCTGAAAAGATGATTTTTTTGGCAAAATCGGCATCTTCTGTAAGTCGATCGCAGGCCCACTTAGCGAAGCGTTGTTTAAGCGTATACACAACCATATTCGTTCAGCGGAAGGATAAAACTAATTATCTGTCAAATCAGACATGAGCTAAGTGTTACCATTCACGAAATAAGCACTACTTGAAAAAAAAAACGTTAGATGGCGGACCCTTTATAATGAAACAAGTAAATATTAATGAATTGAAATACCTTTTAAAGCCTTTTAAGTAAAATAATACACAAACATTTTATTCTATTAGTTTTGGGCATCGATTTCCTTACACTGGCCCCAGTGTGCGTCGACAAAACCATAATACTTACAATACTCCTGGACATTTTCTTATTGGATGTGCACTTAACGCTGTTCCCCAATAGATCAGAGAGGATTTAAAAGGTTACTGTTCCCGTTGCCTATTAATACAAAATATTACTCAGGATTTTTGGAAGGTTTGGTCATCTGTATACCTTACCTCTCACAACTGCAACAACGAACCAAACGGAAAAGAAAGGAGTCCAATTATAAACTTGGCGATATTGTATTAATTAAAGAAGATCGATTACCACCAACTACATGGCCGATGGGTATTACAACGGAAGTACTTCCCGGAAAGAATAACGAAATTCGCGCTGCTACATTATTAAGTAACCAAAAATACTTCAAAAGCCCATTACCAAACTATGCCTTACTCCTATTGAAAACAATGTGATACAACCAGAGCTGAAACAAACTTCTACAAAATTTGAAACTCCAATTCAAGTCAATGTTGCATTTACGGAAACATCTCTCCATTGATGTTTGCGAGCGGAGCATACGTTCCAAGGAAGCCCTTACGATAAAGTGGCAAGAAGAGAATCAGCCTACCATTACCATTGTAATAACAGTTTTCATAATCACAATCACTGCTATGCCAATTAACCAACAGTATGAGATAATGCAATTCGAGAGTCAGCCCGGTATTTTTTTCAAAGATGTTGGACTTGCAAACCTGATATCTAGCTCATGGAGAACAATTATCTTTTTCAATATTGATCAGAATATTATATGTTCAAGCACATTAAGGAAATCTGTTCGTGCACGGAAGTAACAAAGGTGAAAACATAAAATGGCGAAGAAACATTGAATCAATTTGATCGGCAACATCAGCAGATTAATCCTGTTACACGCAAGCGATGACCCAATCCATAGATCAAAACGGTCTCTATTTGATGTCGTTGGTACGGTTTCGCTTTGTTGACTTCTGATAAATAGCCCTGAGCTATTGCTTCGAATATATGAACATCTGGATTTCATCCTATCCCACTGCAAAAGTATTCTCTCGAATTCTTGGGTTCATAAATTAAAAAAAAATTTCGTCAAAGTAGACCAGATTAATCGTTCTAACGACTTTAGCCTGGTTTGAATGTGATCTGCCTATGTTTATATACCTATTTCGTATACCCCATTTTCCCCTTCACTGCGTGATAACCCAAAGCTCTAGAGTAACATGACATAAATTATTCGTTTTAGTCCAGTCGTCGACAAATTTAAGTCCGTCAATTTAACCCTAAGTCCATTCACCGGCCGTTTGTGCTAACATAAAACGGGCAAAACATGCTCTAATTTATCGAAAACAGCGCTAGAGGTTAAATAATCTAAATTGAAATAGTTGATTTGCTGTTTTCTTATTTAAAAAACAATTATGGCGGAAAATTCATCTAAAATTGAAGTCGCGTGCTGGTAACGTTTAAAGAAGATTTCTCGTCGTCTCTTCGCAAGCCGAAAGACGACCCTTCCCCACAAATATTTCTTATTATCCTTTTCGGGTTTCTTGTCGGTTTCTTCCACATTTAGGTTGCCGTTTTTTGAGATCGATCCCCTGGACTGCACCAATTTGAAGATCTTCTATAAAATGTAAAGGGTCCCATTTCTAAACAAAAAAACATGGCAAAAAGTATTTAGATATTTATTTCAACCTGCAACGTGTCCATAAAAAGCAGTTAAAACAGTAAAATCTCCAAAACACAACATTGAAAATCTCTATGAATTAAAGACTACCTTTGTTTCACACTAAGCCAAACATGGCACACATGGCTGTACTGCTTTCAGGAGACTCTTAGTGATTTTTTTTTCTTCTTCTTCTTCTTCTTTTCCTTTTTCAGAAGTGTAGGACCATAACCTTCCCACTTAACTGCATTCCTACTGGTCCGCTTGTGGGGTCCGCCGGTTTGACCTCAGAAAGTAGCGGCAGGCTTCCCGGTTTGGGATTACTTCATCGCTGAGGCCAATCAAATGCTGGTGTTTTTGCATTTGTTTGCACCAATTGTTTTTCGGCCTGCCTTTTTTGCGTGTTGAAATTGGAATGTTGATTGATAACGCCTTTTGGACGGGGTTCAAAGGATCTCTCCTTTGAACATGGCAATACCAACTGAGTCGGTCGCGCTCTATATTTCTTGTGATGGTTTCTTTTACGTGGAGGCTTCCTCGGATCTTTGAACTTCTAATTCTGTCACGCTTTGTTACTCCCGCTGTCATGCGAAGCATCTTCATCTCAGTTGCCGTTAATTTGCTCTCATACTTTTTGTGCATTGTCCAGCATTGTGAACCGTATGTGAGCGCCGGACGTACAACTGAAGTGTAGAGCCTTCCTTTCAGCTTAGGGGGCATTTTTCGATCACAGAAGATGGCGGAGTTTTCCCGCCACTTCATCCACCCTACGCTTACGCGATGTTTGATGTCGTCATCACAAGTTGCTTCTCTATTAATCATAGATCCCAGATATTTAAACTATTCACACTTGGGAAGCACTCTTCCATTCAAGTAAATGTCTGGAATAGGCTGATGAGGGTCAGAGAACGGGCAGCACAGATACTCTGTCTTCTTTGAACTAATACGATACCCGTGTCCCTCAAAAATGTCCACCCACACATCAAGTGCTCGTTGTAGGGACGCCTGATCATCACTTATAATGGCCCCATCGTCAGCAAAGAATAGCTGGTACACATTGGGGTCCGTCACTTTTCCTTCAAGCAAGCAATCAAGGACTGCTATAAAAAGCAGTGGGCTGAGGACGCTCCCTTGGTGTACACCGACTTTGATTGCGAACTCTTCGGTGACTCCTGCGGTGCATCTTACTCTTGTCGTTGCTCTCTCGTACATGTCCATAATCACTCGCACGTAGGTTTCTGGAACTCCTTTTTGTCTTAGCGCTACCCATAAAAGATCTCTTGGTTGCCGGTCAAAGGCCTTCTCGAAATCAACCAACACCATATGCAAGTCCTTTGAAGAATCACGATGCTTTTCCATCATGATCCTTATACTTTGGATTGCATTTGTTGTTGATTTACCCGAGACAAACCCGCACTGGTCATCAGATAGTCGTATTATTTTCCGCAGTCGGCTATCTAATACCCGTTCAACGATCTTCATGGTGTGCGACATCAGCTTGACAGAACGGTAGTTATCACAATTTCGCGTATCACCCTTTCCTTTGTGCAATGGAAGAAGATAGCTTTCCCTCCATTGATTAGGCATAGTGTCGCCTCTCATAAGTTTGGAGATAAGAACCATGAGCCATCTAGACCCGATGTCTCCCATCTTTTTCCAGAACTCAGAGGGTATCCCGTCCGGCCCAACAGCTTTTCTTTTCTTGGAATTTTTAACCGCGTACCGAACTTCTTCGACTGTGATGTCGGATATTTCGGCATGATTCGGGGCGGCTCTTGGAAAGTACACTCGGGGAAACTGTTCGTTCAGAAGTTCCTCGCAATACTGTCGCCATCTGTGGAGAATTTTTTCGTCTTCCACAAGGAGTTGGCCTTCAGCATTGTTAATAAACTTTGGGAAACGAATCTCCTGAGCATTTCTTCTTCTCTGGGCGGCTATCTTAAAGATATTTGCTCCTTTGTTCAAATTGTTTTGTCGAAGCTCCTGGGTAGCCTGGTTCCTGTCAGACGCGGAAGACGATATTTCTTCCAACTCCTGATAGAGGCCTTCCATGCTTTTCGCTTTGAATTCGGCGCATTTTTTCTTCGCGATACCTTTGCAACATCTATTTACCTTTTCACGGCGAGCTTTTTCCTCTCTATTAGTAGAAGAGCACTTTGACCAAGCTTGGAAAGCCATTTTCTTTTCGTGTATCACTGCTTTGGCTTCGTCTGTCCACCACCAGGTTTCTTTTGCGTGATGTTCCGAGCAGTGATTTGGCTTTCTCCAGGCCAGATTGTTGTAGGGAATCCCACATGTCTTGTGCTCTGCATTCCTCATTACCGACCTCATCGATAATGGAAGAGAGGTAGTTTTCCATGATGGTAATAAAAGCTTCGCCTTTTCCTTTATCCAGCTTATACCACTTGATTCTCTCAGACACCTTCGTTTGCTGCTTTGACTTCTTTCTCGCATCCATAAAAAATTCAGTCAGGAGGAGACGGTGTTGAGGGGCGATCGCGTCTCCCAGGATCACTTTGCAATCTTTAGCTCGTGGCTTCATGAAACTGGATACCAAATGATAGTCTATTTGAGTTTCATTTCCGCCGCTGCTATAAGTGATCAGGTGCCGGCTTTGTTTGACGAACATGGTATTTAGCACTATAAGACCGTACGACTTGCACATGTTTAGGATATCTTCACCTGAAGAGTTCCTGGTGCCGTATCCCAGCCCTCCGTGGTAGCCTTCATAGTCTTCGCTTGTCTTCCCGACATGTCCGTTTAAATCTCCCCCAACAAACAAAAGCTCTTCCTTTGGGATGGTTTTGACAAGGTTGTGGAAATCTAGCCAGAATGCATCTTTTTCTTTTTGTTCGCATCCTACTTGAGGGGCATATGCGCTTACGATGTTCCACACCTCACCATGCATCACCAATTTGAGAGCCATCAAACGGTCACTGGACTTTGAAATGGTTAAGATGTTGCCAAGTAACTCTGCCGCAAGTATGATGGCGATTCCGTTTTTTCCTTGTTCCAATCCATAGTAAAACATCTTGTAGGCTTTTGTTTTAACGTCCAAGAAACGTGCCCGATTACCGGTGTTTCGCCATTTCGTCTCTTGTACGCACAGGATGTCTACTCGCCTTCTAACCATAATTTCTTCAAGCTCATAGCTGCGCCCACTCATGCTTCCAACGTTCCAACTCGCGACTCTTAAATGTGGCTTATGCCGTTGCATTACTTTGCTATCCCCCGGAAATCCTATAGCTCTGACCCGAGCATTGCTGCTCGTCCCAGGATCACGACCATTAGTAGTGCCTGGCGGGGTAGTGCTTTTCCTTTTAGCGTTCTTTTCCATAATGCTACGGTTTGACCGTTTTCTTTCTTCCCTTCCTTTTTGACACGGGCATGCTCCAGATTTTTTTATTTATTTTTTTTTTTTGATTGATCTTACTTACGCAAGGGTAATACACACATATCCGGTTTGAATTGTTTTTATGTAATGAAGAACGAAGAAAAAAGGATGCAAACCCATAAAGTTATTTATGGTTTTGAATGTTGTAGAAAGTTAATCTCTATTGCATTTTATTTTAATCCATTATGAACAGGATTTAATTCCTCATGTACTCATCGGCCGCTGGTTTCTGTTGCTCAGTTTTTCCCCATTTGCAATGTGTTTTAACTGAGCTCTATAAACCTTAAGTTTCGTCGGCAATTTGGTGGTAGTTTATTTTTCATTTCTCATTTAACTTTATTTATTTATTTATTTATTTATTTAAAGCTAGCTTACAATTAAAATTCTAAGATATATATATATGGTATATATACATACATATATGTATATACAGGGTGTCCCACGAGCAGTGTGCCAAAAAGCTACAGCGTGTAGGTCTAGTCAAGACAAGAAAAAAATCGTATGGGAGGGGGGGGGTCTATTTCCCCCCGTTTAGCCGGGAGGGGCAATTTTCTAAAAAATTTACTTATTTTGGAAAAATAATTATTAAAAATCAACAGTTACATCCACAATGCCACGATATACCTTTTTGTAAAGTCAGAAACCTCTTCTTTCATATTGATTTTAAATGAAGCTGTTTTAAGGAGTAGTCTTTGAGAAATTAATTTTCAAACTCAAAATTTTGAAAAAAAATTGAAAAAAAAAAATTTCGAACTATTTTTTTTTCAAAATTGTATGTAATTAAGTTGTAATTTTTTTTCAAAAATTCAATGCTCTCATTAGTTTTTAGTTAAAAACAGAAAACCGGATGCAAAAATGTCTTGTAGTTTTTGAGAAATTAAAAAAAAACCCGAACCATTTTTTTCTAAGAAAAACCTTTTTTTTTGGTTTTAACGCGGCTGGACTTGTAGACAAATTAATGTATGAAACCTCTTTTTTATTCTTTTTAAAAAAATCGGAGTTTTATAAAGATACAATAAAGTGATACACTATTGGAATAACCCTGGATTAATTCTTTTTTTTCATTGATAACGCCTGAAAACTGACCTGCGAATTTCGTCTGGGTCCGCCCGCCGCCGATGGGTTCTACCCGAATTTTGAATTTGGTCCGACGCAATCCCTCCCTTAGTACAAGGAGGATGGCTATTATGCTTGGAGTGCCCAAATCTAGAGTATGGAGAGTGCTTCATACCGAAAACTTACACCCGTACCATTTTAGGCCAGTTCAGGGACTCACCTCAAACGACAAGTTTTTGAGAGCAGAGTTTTGTCGATCATTACTGCTTCGAGATGAAACTGAACGAAACTATTTTGCAAGGATATTCTGGACGGATGAAGCACAGTTTACCAGAGATGGGGTTACTAACTTCCACAATTTGCATCATTGGAGTAGCACCAATCCACACAACAAAAAACAAAATAAATTACAACACCGCTTTAGCTGTAATGTTTGGCTTGGTATTGTTGGACAAACTGTAATCGGGGCCCGGTTTTTGAATGCCGTTATTAAGGGAGAATCATACCTGCAGTTCCTACGAGACCTTTTGCCCGATTTGATGGACAACGTTCCTTTGGCCATAGCAGATAATTTAATCTACCAGCAAGATGGAGCACCAGCACAGTACAGCTTACGGGTTAGACACTGGCTGGATGATCATTTTAGTGACCGTTGAATCGGAAGAAGGGGCCCCACGAAATGGCCACCTAGATCACCAGATTTAACTCCTCTAGATTTTTATGTGTGGGGATTCATGAAAAATTATGTTTACGAAGTGGAAATAGTATCTTTGGAACAACGGATTGAAGTCGCTGGAGTCAAATTGCAGGAAAATTTGTCAAACATAGACTAATGTGCAGCCATTAGAAGAAGATATAATCTTTGCCTTCTAAAAAATGGGGATTATATTGAAAATTTATTATAATAAAACTCCGAATTTTTTAAAAATAATAAAAAAGAGGTCAATGTTTCATACATTCATTTGCCTACAAGTCCAGCCGCCTTAAAACCAAAAAAAAAGGTTTTTCTTAGAAAAAATGGTTCGGGTTTTTTTTTAATTTCTCAAAAACTACAAGACGTTTTTGCATCCGGTTTTCTGTTTTTAACTAAAAACTAATGAGAGCATTGAATTTTTGAAAAAAAAATTACTACTTAATTACATACAATTTTGAAAAAAAATAGTTCGAAATTTTTTTTTTTCAATTTTTTTTCAAAATTTTGAGTTTGAAAATTAATTTCTCAAAAACTATTCCTTACAACAGCTTCGTTTAAAAACAAGATCAAAGAAGAGGTTTCTGGCTTTACAAAAAAGTATATCACGGCATTGTGGCTGTTACTGTTGATTTTTAATAATTTTTTTTCCAAATTAAGTCAATTTTTTAGAAAATTGCCCCTCCCGGCTAAACGGGGGGGGAATAGACCCCCCCCCCTCCCGTACGATTTTTTTCTTGTCTTGGCCAGGGCTACACGCTCTAGCTTTTTGGCACACTGCTCGTGGGGCACCCTGTATAGCCAGAGCATCTATGACCTTCGGCTATGTACATGTTAAATTAATTTAGATTAAGTGGAATAAATTAGTTGCCTTTAGGAAATGAAGAATTTTTGTTATATTTTCTGGATATGGATTGGAGAGGAGGTTATTAAACAGGTCGTGGGCAAGGATGTTTTGTCTATAGGTTTGGAAAAAGGGGCATTCGGAGAAGATATGGTGGATGCTGATTTGATTTTGATTGCAGTATGGGCATTGGGATGTTTTGCCTGTGTTAATATAGTGTTCATGGGTGACTTTGGTGTGACCGAGTCTAAGACGGGCTATTTTTGATGCTTCGAGTCGGGATATTTTTACGGATGTGTTACAGTAATGTTTATTAATACGGATGTTTATTGTAAATTTATTTTTATTTATGGTTCTGTACCATTGTGATGTTCTATCCCAAAGGTGAAGATGGTAGGAAGCTGTCAGTTTCTTAATGAAGTTGTTAAGGTCTTGGAGGTTGAAATTGGGTGAAGTGAGAGAAGGGGTTTTGATGGTGTTTTTTGCAGTTCGGTCAGCAAGTTCATTTCCCGGGATTTGTATATGTCCGGGGATCCATATTAATTTGGTTTTGGGGGATTGGAGGTACAGTAGCCTACGTATTAGAGAGGGGTAGTAGGTTTGGTTGTTGTTATTAAGGACTGCATCTATAGCTGAGAGGGAGTCGGTGCATATGGCGAATTTTTTTTTGGACCCTTTTGTATATTCTAATGCCTTGAGGATGGCGATTATTTCAGCGCTAAAGATTGAACTATAGGCGGGTAGTAGGAAGGTATGTATAATTTCTGTTTCTGAGGTAACACTGAAGCCGGAACTGTCTCCTATTTTTGAGCCATCAGTATAGATGAAGGTATGGTCCCAAAGGCTGTTTTTGAGTTCACGAAAAAGGGCCCGGTATGTCTCTGGTGAAGTGGAAGTTTTTTTGTAGGATCTGAGGGTGGAAATGATGGAAGATGACTGGTGGAACCAGGGTGGAGGAAAGGTGGGGCGAGGTGGGATTGGTTTACGAGGAATGTTAGATTCATCACAAGAGGCTATGAAACGCTCTATACTGGATACAATTACCTTTTTTCTTTTTCGGATTGGTTAACAGTTTTCGGAGGGGGGAATCAACGCAGGATAGAAGGGATTTGTGCAATTTGAGGATTGATTGGTATCTTAGCTTTTCGACAGTGTGCATTCCTGCTTCAAATAGAAGTTGGTTAATGGGAGTCGTTCGGTAGGCGTTAGTAGCTCTTCTTATAGCTGCGTTGTAAATGCTTTTAATTTTAGTAAGGTGAGAGTTGGCGGCGTACCCGTAAAGAAAAATACCGTATTCTAATTTGCTAACTATAATTGATTTGATGATGGATGTGAGGGTGCATATGTTGCTATTAAATCTGATGTAGGAGAGGGATTTTATAATATTTAGCTTTTTTTCAAGAGCTGGTCGAATGAATTCAATGTGTGCATTCCATCGGTAGTTTTTTTGGAATACCATGCCCAGTATTTTTAATTTATCGACGTTTTCAAAGTTGATGGTATGCGATAAAGCTCTGCAGGTGCATTTGTGCTTTCGGCAAATGTGGAGGTGCTTACATTTGTCTGTAGACAATTAAGCGCCTGAATATTCGCACCACAAAAGTATGTCTTGCATAACGGGGTTAAGGTCGATGTTGGCTGTGGTGTTATTTTTGTTTAGTTTTTTAACAAGGGTGAAATCATCGGCATATGCACAGAATTTTAGTTCTTTGTGGATAGATATAATGTTGGAAAGTTTATTGAAGGCTATAAGGAAAAGAGGAACGGATAGAGGAGAACCTTGGGGTATGCCATTATAAAGAGGTAATGCAGATGATAGGCAGTTTCCAACACGTACTAGGATTTTCCGATTGGACATGAAGTTGTAGATGTATCGGATAATGTTTGGTCCTACTTCCCAAAGTTGATCCACTATTGTATGAATGCCTATTTTGTCGAAAGCTTTTGCGAAATCAAGGGAGAAAAGGGAGCGGTAACTTTTTTTTGACAGGGTATCGGCAATAAGGTAGTCTAAGTATACTAACGGGTTAGTAGTAGATATGCCTTTCTTGAATCCAGTTTGGTGACTGTTGTGAAGTTTGTTGCGAGAAACAAACCACCACAGTCTGTTGGTTATTATTTTGTCGAGAACTTTAGCACAGCAAGGATTAAGCGATATCGGTCTGTACGATTTGGGTAGAGATTTGTCAGTATTGGGTTTGGGGATAGGGATAACGGCACTGTTTTTGTATAGTTGTGGGATACTGTGGCGGAAGATATGATTGTAAAATTTGAGGAGCCTAGCTTTTATGGGGGAGGAGAGGTTTTTTATCATGGGATATGATATTCGATCGTTTGATGGGGTTTTACCTTTTAGTTTATTGAGGGCTAACTCTAGTTCAAGAGGGGAGATGTCTTTTTCAATAATTTTAGCATCGCTCGATGGGATGTAGGAGGTGGTAGGGGTACTTGAAAGTTTATTTTGGCGGAATGAAAGGGGGAAATTGGAGTCGTGGGACTCGTTGGACCAATATTCTGCGAAGTGTTGAGCTATGTCGGCAGGGTTAGTAATGTTGGTGGTGGATGTGTAAATAGGGGTTATGGAATGGATGTAGGATGGGGTGTTAATGCCACAAAATGTTCTTATTGTGGACCAAATCTTAGAGGTGGGAGTGTTGGGGTTGATTTCTGAGGTGAGTTTGAAGATGGACTCTCTTTTTGCAACTTTGACTTGCCTCTTGAATCGAGCATTGGCTCTTTTATATAGAATAATGTTGTCTATGGAGATTTTACGCTTTAGGGATTGCCATAATTTGTTTTTTTCGGTTTTTAATTGGTCTAATTCCTTGTTCCACCAGGGGACTTTTCTCCTTTCAGTTAAGGTCGATGTTTGTGGAATGGATTGGTTGGCGCTTTGGAGGATAATTCTGTGTATGTTAGCTGCCTCTTTGTTCAAGTTATCACTTAATGGGTGCTCGGAACTATGTTTGTCTAGGAGTTTTTGGTATAGGGCCCAGTTGGCTTGGTCTATTTTAAATTTAGGGCGTTTTTTGGGGCGGGTGGTGGTCGTGTGGAACATGGTTATAATAATGGGAAAGTGATCGCTACCACAGAGATCATTAAGAACGTTCCAATTGCTGTCGATAGCGAGTCTTGGGGAACAGAAGGAGAGGTCTATGTGAGTGAGAGTGGAGTGGGTACTAAAGTGGGTGGGAGAACCGTCATTCAGAAGTTGGTAGTCGGATTTCGTTATGAATTTAGAAATAGTATTACCGCGGTGATTGTTTTTGGGCGAACCCCAGCTAGAATTCCAGCCATTGAAGTCGCCAAGTACCAAAGTGGGGAGATGTTCAGGTTCGACAACGTTTTTTAGATTGTTAGTATTAAAGGACTGTGTGGGGGGAATATAGGCATTTATGATTGAAAATTTGAGTTTAGATGATACTGTAATGCACAAAGCTTCAAAGTCTTTGTGAATTATAGTTTGTGTGTACTGTATGGAACGATGGATTAGGAAAGCGATTCCACCGTAGGAGTTGGGGTTTTGTTTTTGGGTGATAAGGCAGTAGTTCACGGGAATGGGAATGTGAGCTTTATATGTAAGGTGAGTTTCCTGTAAGGCGATTATTTTAGGAGAGATAGATTTTATAAGTAGTAATAATTCGTTGTAATTGTTTAAGTAGCCTTTGATGTTCCATTGCAGTATTTTTAGTGCATGTGCGGATGGTTGAGAATTGTTGGTGATGTTTGTAGTGTTGGTAAGATTTACTCGACCCCGCCATCCCGAGTTGAATTTTTGCGAGCCTGGTGTTTGGCTCGGGATGACAGGTTTTGGGACAGCGGGGTCGGTGGGTTTGTTATCAGTTAAATGATTATGTAGATTCATCATGGTGTGTTATTCTGGTTGTGAGAATCATTTGTTGATCGTGTATGGTTGCGTTGTTGGGAGAGTTAGCTTGCGATTGTGTTGATTGAGTGTCGTATTTGCTATCTTGTATGTGTTGATGAGTAAGTTCGGAGATTGGAGACTTCGGTATGTCGGAGATTTCGTGGAGATTTTTATGATGGTTAAACTTTGAGGGGTTTTCTTTTGCGCTTTGGGAGGAACTGGGTTTTGGGTTAGAAGGACTAGTTAATTGAACGGTTTTTTTTCATGGTTTGCGGTTTTCTCTTGAGATGTGGTGGATATAGATTTTTTTTGGTTCGGAGTTTGAGAGGTTGTGGAAACAGATGTATTGGTAGGTGGTGAGGCAGGATGGTTGTTCGTGTTGACAATGTCGGTCTTAATGGGAGTAGATTTGGTCATTGTTGGTGGGTCAGGTGATTGTGCTTGGGTTGCGTTTCTAATGGTTTGAGAGTAGGATGTGGGCAAAGTGGGGGGTGGGTTTTGCGCTGAGTATGTTTGCTTGGCTTCAGTTAAACTGCATTTGTTTATGGTTTTTATTTTTAGGATTTCCTTTGCTTGTTGGTACCTGTGGCATAGTTTTGAAGAAGCTGGGTGCTCCTCTGCGCAGTTTGCGCATAAGATGCGGGTGCACGGGCTTGGGGAATGAGGTGGGAGATTGCATCTTTCACAAGAGGGGTTTTTGTTGCATCTTTTTGCTGTGTGACCCAGAAGTTGACAATTCCTGCATCGCATTGGATTTGGGAAGTACTCTTCAACTTTTACGTTGTACCAACCGATGTTGACCGTTAGTGGGGGACGGAAAAGATCGAAAGAGAAGAGGATTAATCCGGTTGCTTTTTGTTGGTCGTTGATTGTTTTTTTGAATTTGAAAACGTCGATGACGCCTTGGCTCTTCATTTCCTTTAGAATTTCTTCCTCAGAAACGTTGATGAGACAGGGGGCGTAGACGGTGCCTTTCGAAGCATTTAGATGAGGGTGAAGCGAAACGTTGATAGGGCAGATGTTTGACAGGTTTTTTTTCGAGACGAATATATCCGCAACTTTCTGTGATTTCGTTAATATTAAGAGATTTCCATCCCGTAGTTGGGAGATGCTTTCATAGGCCGTACTAATGCTGTCTATGCCTTTTTTGAGGAGGAAGACGCTAAGTGATGAAAGAGGCTTTTCGGGGTCGGTTGACGACATAATTATAAATTTTGGGTTGCTGGTATTTTGAGAGAGGGAGAAAATTTGTTGATGGGCAGTGGGGGAACAGATTGGTTTTTTTCTTTTTTTGTTTTTAGGTTCGGTAAGTGCCTCTATGTCGAGGTCACTAAACCGGTTACCCAGGGCTGGGGGGGGGGGCTCGGAGGTCATTTCAGGACACTACGATCGAACTATTTAATATTTTTTCTGGTGTTGTCTTGGTTTACAGGTAAAAGAGAGAGAGAGAGAGGGAGAACTTAAAGCAAGCGGAGCTGTAAAGGGGTATACGCGATGGGATGTGTTATTTCACTCACTGAGTAACCACGATTACGTGTTGCCAGCTCGAGGGTTAGTCGGAGACTGTCATTTAACTTAAAGTTGCACATATGTATGGCTTGGGAAGTTTAATTCCATTTATTTTTCTGTATTGTACAACATGAAATGCATGATTATATGGTAAAATGTAAAACCCAATATCTTTTCGTCGAAGTGGTACAATTCAATACTTTGTAGCTTTTAGCACAGTTTTAAGCATTGCATTAACTGGAAATCTGATTTATTTTTATTATTAATTTCTTAACACTATCTTACGCGCTAAACAAAAATGATTAAACTAGCTTAACTAACTTATAAATACCTTACTGGCCCGATACGGACACTCTTAAGTAAACAGATTAAATTATATCTTTCGGAAAAAAAAGAAATGTATATACAGCGTGTCCCACGAGCAGTGTGCCAAAAAGCTAGAGCGTGTAGGTCTGGTCAAGACAAGAGAAAAATCGTATGGGAGGGGGGGTCTATCCCCCCCTCCCTTTAGCCGCGAGGGGAAATTTTCTAAAAAAATTGACTTAATTTGGAAAAAAAAAAATATTAAAAATCAACAGTTACATCCACAATGCCGTGATATACTTTTTTGTAAAGCCAGAAACCTCTTCTTTCATCTTGTTTTTAAAATAAGCTGTTCTAAGGAATGGTTTTTGAGAAATTAATTTTCAAACTCAACATTTTGAAAAAAAAAATTTCGAACTATTTTTTTTTCAAAATTGTATGTAGTTAAGTACTATTTTTTTTTCAAAAATTCAATTCTCTTATTAGTTTTTAGTTAAAAACAGAAAACCGGATGCAAAAATGTCTTGTAGTTTTTGAGAAATTAAAAAAAAACCCGAACCACTTTTTTCTAAGAAAAACCTTTTTTTTTTTTGTTTTAACGCGGCTGGACTTGTAAGGCAAATTAATGTATGAAACATTAACCTCTTTTTTATTATTTTAAAAAAAAAACGGAGTTTTATGAGGATACAATAAGGTGACACAGTATTGGAATAACCCTGGATAAACCCTTTTTTTTCATTGATAACGCCTGAAATCTGACCTGCCAATTTCGTCTGGGCCCCCCCGCCGCCGATGGGTTCTACCCGCTAGGACCATAAGACAATAAAACCGCAATTTTTCTTTATTGAAAAACAAAATATTTGCAACCCAAATGTAAATAAAAGGCATCGCATTTTTAATAAAAAACCATTTCCAAATTGGATGTTAACTCATCAACACATTACGATGTCAAACTCATACTCTCGAGAAGAATTAACGGACATGCACTTCTGCTACGGTTTAGCTAATGGTCGAGATCGTGAAGCCGAAAGACTCTACGCTGAAAGACATCCCAATCGGAGGTGTCCCAGTCGTAGCATGTTTTCAATAATCCACCGACGTCTGCGAGAGCACGGAATGCTAGAGCATCGAAGAAGCGAAAGATCAGTTACAGATGGATCAGGAATCTTAGATGAAAGAATTTTGGATGTGGTCCGACGTAATCCCTCCCTTAGTACCAGGAGGATAGCTATTATGCTTGGAGTGCCCAATTCTAGAGTATGGAGAGTGCTTCATACCGAAAACTTACACCCGTACCATTTTAGGGCAATTCAGGAACTCACCTCAAACGACAAGTTTTTGAGAGCAGAATTTTGTCGATCATTACTGCTTCGAGATGAAACTGAACGAAACTATTTTGCAAGGATATTCTGGACGGATGAAGCACAGTTTACCAGAGATGGGGTTACTAACACACAACAAAAAACAAAATAAATCACAACACCGCTTTAGCTGTAATATTTGGCTTGGTATTGTTGGACAAACTGTAATCGGGCCCCGGTTTTTGAATGCCGTTATTAATGGAGAATCATACCTGCAGTTCCTACGAGACCTTTTGCCCGATTTGATGGACAACGTTCCTTTGGCCATAGCAGATAATTTAATCTACCAGCAAGATGGAGCACCAGCACACTACTGCTTACGGGTTAGAAACTGGCTGGATGATCATTTTAGTGACCGTTGGATCGGAAGAAGGGGCCCCACGGAATGGCCACCTAGATCACCAGATTTAACTCCTCTAGATTTTTATGTGTTGAATCCCCACACATTATGTGAAGAATTATGTTTGCGAAGTGGAAATAATATCTTTGAAACAACTGATTGAAGTCGCTGCAGTCACATTGCAATAAAATTTGTCCAGCATAAACTTATGTGCAGCCATTAGAAGGAGATATAATCTTTGCCTTCTAAAAAACGGGGATCATATTGAAAATTTATTATAATAAAACTCCGAATTTTTTAAAAATAATAAAAAAGAGGTCAATGTTTCATACATTAATTTGTCTACAAGTAAAGCCGCGTAAAAACAAAAAAAAAGGTTTTTCTTAAAAAAAAAATGGTTCGGGTTTTTTTTTTAATTTCTCAAAAACTACAAGACATTTTTGCATCCGGTTTTCTGTTTTTAACTAAAAACTAATAAGAGAATTGAATTTTTGAAAAAAAAATTAGTACTTAATTACATACAATTTTGAAAAAAAAATTAGTACTTAATTATGTACATACAATTTTGAAAAAAAATAGTTCGAAATTTTTTTTTTCAAAATTTTGAGTTTGAAAATTAATTTCTCAAAAACTATTCCTTAAAACAGCTTTATTTAAAGACAAGATGAAAGAAGAAGTTTCTGGCTTTACAAAAAAGTATATCACGGCATTGTGGATCTAACTGTTGATTTTTAATAATTTTTTTTCCAAATTAAGTATTTTTTTTAGAAAATTGCCCCTCCCGGCTAAACGGGGGGGAATAGACCCCCTCCCCCCCCCCTCCCATACGATTTTTTTCTTGTCTTGACCAGACCTACACGCTCTAGCTTTTTGGCACACTGCTCGTGGGACACCCTGTATAATAATTAAAATATTTTTTTATAATTTTTTTGTTGCTTTTTTTTTCTAAAATTAACTAAACCTACCCACCACCATACTTTAACCTACCTTAGCCTACCTTATCCTACCCTAAACTCCCTAAACTACAATAACCTTTAAAAGCCTGCCATTTGTGTTTGGCGGGCTTTGCTTTGAAGAGGCTGACATATCAAAATTTACCACTGACGTGGTCCGCTCAGGTGCCCTATGTAACCCGAGACAAGTCCTGAGACACTGTCTCTCAAATACCCGAATCCTTTTCCTTAAGCTGGCTCTCAAATTGAACCAGACGGGACATCCACAGGCAATCATGGGCCTGATTAAGCAGACCTTCACTCTGGAAGTTGATGTTCAACTTCAAGTTGATCTTCAACTTCCAGTCATCACAATACTGCTGAATTTTTTCGAAGTCACCCTGCAAAAGAGTAACAATAACGTCGATGGTTGGACCTGATCTGTATGCAATTAAATCGTCCGCGTACGGTATTGAATGGTGAAGAGAAGCTATCAGATTACTGAAGTAAATGCTGAAAAGTATCGGCGAGTTCACCGTACCTTGTTGCAGTCCGTTGTTAACATCAAATGTTTGGGTAGAAGTCACGTTGGCACTTTTCACAACGAACTTTCTACCGGTTAACGTGTCAAAAATCATATATAGCAGTGGCTTACTTATGCCCAACCGACTGAGCTTGTAGCTTTTTCCAAGTAAATCAGACAGGCACCCGTGCATTGGTTCTTGCATTTATTCCACTGGATATCCGATACGAACTTCGACGCGGCATGAATAGTGTCATGCCCCTCTCTGAAACCGAATTGGTTATCCGGGATGATTTTATTGTCCTCAACCTTCTTGTGCTTGTGGTTTAGCATTGTTTCGCTAACCAAAAGTAAATCGGGGCTTTCGTCCTGCAATAAGTTAAAAAGTACGGCTCTTCGTTCAATCCTAATCAGTGAATTCACATTCATCGACAGGATCTTTAAGTGACTCTCTACCAGCGTACCCATCACAATTGTAGGTGCGCTAGGCCACTGTAACTTAGGAGCTCATATATCATGAGCACTGTACTCGTCGCGGAGCTGTTTGTCTCTGGCGCTTCGGTGGCGGTGGTAAGTTACCGGAATACCACCTCGATTTACATTAATCTTTCGGAATTACTACAGAGAAATGGTTCTGGGCGAATAAAGCCCGATTGGAGTGTGCCCTCGTGGTATCTATAATTGGGGTAGTTAGCTCCTGATATTATTGTTATTGTAACTAGTCATAGCCCTTGCAATGTGTTTTCGAGCCATTTCAAAAAGAAAAGTGTCCAGTTTGTTTAAGCCCGCTCTGGCGTACAGTACCTTATCAGGCTAATATTTTTGAACTTGGATACCGCGTTCTTTGCATTCTTAAAGGTCCTAAGGCACTGTCTTATTCCACTAAATGTCGGAAAGCCGTTTTGACGCAGGGTGAATAGTATCATGCCTCGCCTTAAAATCAAACTTCAACCCATTTTTTCAGAGTTCTGTTTACTACTTTTTCAAAAGATCGTGCTAACATTTAGAAGCAAACAAATTGATCGGAGATTAGAAGGAGTTGTTCAGATACAGATACAGAATACATATATTCCATTTAGGGATAGTGTGAACCACCGCTGTTTTCCAATGCGCTGGATAGTGAATATTATTCAAAGCATTATATATCAGCATATTATTGCATACAAAATATATGCTGTCATCAAAGAAAGACGCGCAACACCGATGTCTTGGTCAGAACGTCAACTTCGGCAGCTATATTTTTGAAGTAGTCAAGAACTTTGTCTACCTTGGTTCGATAGTGAAAAACAGCAATACACCAGCGCTAAAACGCACAATAACTCTTACCAACCGCTGCTTCTTTTGGCTCAATAGGCAATTGAGTAGTAGAGCCCTCTCTCGAAAAACCAAGGTATCCCTCTACAAATCTTTAATCATCCCGGTCCTCCTCTATGGCCCTGTGGCTTGGACGTTATCAAAAGCAGATGAAGAGGCTCTTGGGCGTTTCGAGAGGAAAATTCTACGTGCAATCTTTAGTCCCGTTTGTGTAAACGGAGAGTGAAGGAGAAGATTCAACCAAGAAGATGTCGCTGTACAGCGAAATCGGCCTAGTTAGGCGTCGACGGATCCAACGTGTAAGATGGCTGGGCCATGTAGAGCGATTCCAATCCCTAAGGTGACGCACACAAGTGGAAAGGGACCTCAATCAACTGGGCGTGCGGCACTGGAAGCAGATGGCCAAAGATCGTGCCGGCTGGAGAGGCTTGTTGGTTGATGCCTTGGTTCACCCGGAACCTGTTGCACCTGTTGATATATTACAGTGTCTGTTCCATTGCAAATTTTTACAACTATATAAAACACCTGTCTTAAATTAACATTTAGTTGAAGTTTTTACAATTTGTCAGGGTATACGTACAATGTAGGACCAATGTCCTTTACAATTGTGTTTTTACTCGTGTGTAGGAGTAGATGGCACAAATGGGATATAATCCAGTCGAAACATTGGAGGTTTTATTCGCACTTCTTGTCGCTCGTTGTTGTCGCCAGATGTTGTTTTATTTCCGTGATGATGTACCCAGCATTTACCCGAACCGTTCGATTAGGTCTGTTGGTCTGTATCGTTTAAGTCTTCGTATTTGTGTTTGTTCATCATTTGGGATATTGCGGTTTTCGTCTTTTATATGTTGTAAAATCTTACTTTGATATTTGACACAGTACTTTTTTATTTCGTCTGCAAAGGTTGTTATGTGAAGGTCTTTATGAATTTCCGTGTTTGGTACGTACCATTCTGCGTTGGTAATTGTTCTTAAGATTCTGTTTTGTGTACTTTGGATTATTTGGATGTTTGAGGTTTTGGAAGTGCCCCATAGTTGCAGCCCATATAACCAGATGGGTTTAATCATAGTTTTGTATATCAGAAGTTTATTGTCTATTGGCAGTCTAGAATTTTTACCAAGCATCCAGTAGAATTTTCGGAGTTTGTCTTTTTTTTTTTTTTTTTTATTCTTTTCTAGAATGTGTTGCTTCCATGTTAGTTTACTGTCAATAACCATACCTAGATATTTGGCGTGATCACTGTTTTTTTATGTTCTTATTGTTAATTGTTATAGGAGGTGGATTGTCAATTTTTCTAGTGATGTGTCTTTTTCTTAATTTATTTGTATACCACATTTTGTGAACCACTGTGTTGTATTACTTAAATGGTTTTGTACTTTGAGATTTGCATCATTTACGTCTTTGTCAGATTGCAGTATAATAGTGTCGTCTGCAAATGTTGCTAGCATGGAGTGTTGCGATGTCGGAGTAGGTATGTCTGCAGTGTATATTAAGTAGAGTAGTGGCCCCAAAACGCTACCCTGGGGAACACCAGCTTGAACTATGTGCAAATTAGAGTATTCTTCCTTGTGTTTTACATAGAAATATCGTTGGTCAAGATAGCTGTTAAGTAGCAGGCAAAAGTCTAATGGTAAGGCTTTATGAGAAGGAGGAAAAATACTGGCATTACTCAGCTGGTGCTAAAAGGCATTCCCATCCCGATATCCAAGGAAGCTAAGTATCTGAGAGTCATCCTAGATAGCAAACTTCTTTGGTCAAAACATGTTGAGTCCAAAACCACCAAAGCGCTGTCAGCTTTTTGGCAATGCAAAGGTGCCTTTGGCAAAACATGGGGCTTATCGCCGAAGAAGGTCCTTTGGATCTACACGGCAATGATAAGACCGATAATCTCATATGCATCGGTTGTTTGGTGGAGCAGGCTAATACGCAAACAAGCTGTGGCTTCACTCACCAACTCCAAAGAGCGGTCTGTCTCAGCTGCACGGGAGCTTTCCCCAGCACACCGGGAGCTGCTCTAGATGCTATGATGAATCTTCCACCCCTTGACATATATTATTTTATTTATTTATTTTTATTATTTTATTTATTATCTTATTTATCTTATGATACATACATATACACACCAGTTTTGACAAGAAATGATTAAATAAATATAAAACTTGAAAATAAGTGTATTGGATATAAGATTATTGGCATTCTGTGTTATTTTAAATAGTATAAATTAACAGTATTGAATGCCAGTTCAAGCAAAATTACATACATACATATGTGTATTACAGACTTTGTGGTGTAATAAAACATGAAAAATAAGCACAATTGAAAAAAAATTTGAAAAAAAATTAAAATTTGCCGACAGCAAAAAACTGAGAAAAAATTTCGATAGGCGGAAGTACGGTAGCTAGGAACAGAGTACATACTTGAGAAGTTACGACGAAGACAATAGTTAGGAATAATACAAAAATTGCGATTGCCAGACCTCATGAAAAATATTTTTAAAACTTTAAAGCAGTATAAATGACGGACAGGGAGAATTTTACGATCACAGAACAAAACAAATGCCTACTAGGCTTATGACAAATTTTTCTTATCATATATTTTTGCATAATAAGCAAAGGTTTAAGACTACTTTGATAAGTACCTCCCCAACAAACAATGCCATATTGTAACTTAGAGTGAAAAATTCCATAGTAAATTTTTGTTAATAGATCAGATGAGCATAAGTTACGTAAATAATAAAAATGTCGAAGAGTGGAATAGAAGTATGTTTTTAAAGAGTCAATGTGCTTTGTAAATTTCATTTTTGAATCAAGTATGTTATAATAAGCCCTAAGTATTGAATTCGTATAACTAGTTTGTGTTCAGCAAATCAAAGTCTCAGAAGATTTAGATCCCAGTTTATATTGAAGAAAGATCTAGTGGACTGTTTAGGCCATAAACAAGTCCAATATCGTCTGCGAAAGTAGTAGGTAGTCCTTTGAAATCCATGGTAAACAGAGAATTAATATATAGACACCTGCCATCCTACTGCGCTGTAACTTCACAGTCACATTTCCATGGCGTCAGGACTGGCTTTGGCCAGAAACTGAACCTGGAATGGAATGTCTTCGCATTTTCACAGATGGCTCCAGGACTGGGCAGGGATCCGGCGCTGGAGTTTTCTTTGAGCGCGAAAACATTCGACTGCACTTCTCGTTAGGAAAATATGCGTCTGTCTTCCAAGCGGAGATTTACGCAATCCTAATGGCCATGCACTATGTTGTGAAACACAGGTGGAGGGGAAAAGCATATGTGTCTGCACAGTCTCAAAGCTGTGTCCAACCATCTATCCAACTCCAAATTAGTGCATGAACTCAAGACCTTTTTGAACAAAGTCGGAAGACTAAATTCACTTAGGCTTGTATGGGTCCCAGGTCACTCTGGAATCCCAATAAACGAGATCTCCGATGAACTCGCTAGAAGAGGCTCAGAGGAGAGTTTCTCAGGACCTGAACCCGCCTTAGGTCTATCTGCTTCCACGGTCAAATCTGACATCAGAGTGGGGCCCCTATTGTAAGTGTCGATCAGCGATCGACTCGACAATTGTCGATTGCGTCGATTGATTCTGGATTTGGTATTGTGTAACTCAATCGATGGAGAAGTAGACTATTGTGAATAGTTACGTCAATATTGTGAATAAAAACATGAATATTGTGAATACTTCGTTTTTTGACAGTTGTTTGACTATCGTTTATTTATTTCATCAAAGAAATTCAATACACCAAATCATTCGAACAGGACTTGTTTTTCTTATTTTCACCCATTTTTTTCCCGTGAACGTACAGGAGGTCATCCTAGTTTAGTACTTAATAAACTAGATAAACAAATAAATAATTAAATAAACTAAATAAACATCTAAGTTTAGTACTTAATCTTTCGTATCTGTGTTTTGCTTGTGTTTTCAAACAAACTCCCTTAGCAATATAGGGATTTACTTCCATGAACAAAACGAGGAGCTCTAATTGTTTTTTGTTCGTAACCTGCTTTGACCTGTATTAGAATTTCATAAATACTCCATAAATTCATTATTTTTATTAAAAGTACTACATAACATACGCACAAAAAAACATATATTTCTTTAACCGAACGCAACGTTCAGTATTTTGCGATCGACAACAAGCGAGTGTCAAATCGACATCCACAATACCAACATCTGCAATTGATGATCGATAAATGTCGATCGTCGATCGCTGATCGACACTCGCAATAGGGGCCAATATGATCGAAAAATACCGGGAAATTTGTAAACAAAACTAGTTTGTGTTAATTTTTATAAATTGGGAAGAGAAAAAAAAAAAGAATAAGGTCATCAAATACGCTTTGTTTGGTCAAAAAATCTGTCACAATACGCACTTTGTGTGACGGCGCATTATCCAAATGTTATCGCCCCAAAAATCCCTTCTTTTGCACTGTCTTTAAACGCTTTAACACGTCAAGATAATGTGTACGGTAGGAAAGAACGCATAATGATAGTCCAAGAAAACTGTTAGCATAACCTTGATTTTCGAGCGACTTTGGCACGGTTTTTTTTTTTTCGGTTCACTCTCGAGGTGCCTATTATGATGTTTGTAGGTTGTGTTCATATACCCATGTCTTGTCTCTCGTAATTATCCGTTTCATAAAGTTTGGATCAATTTGAACCTCTGATATCATCTCTTTAGAAACTTTCTTTCGATATTCTTTTTAGATGAAGTTCAGCTTTTTCAGCACAAGCCGTGCTGCAACGAGTCGTATGCCCGCAATATCTGAAACAAAGTGCTGAACGGTTCCGAATGAAATGTTAGGATCACTTGCAATCTCTCTAATGCTTACTTAACGATTTCCAAGCACTTTTTCATTGGTATTCGATGTGCAAAGATGTCCAGAACTAAGCAAGTATTCAACAATTTCTACGACCACTTTTAAACATTTTATTCCATTCGCATGCTCTGGTTTTGATAGAGCAGACTATCCAAAGGCTCCCTGCAACATTTACAATTATTGAGCACAAGAAATTCTGTTCAAAATACAAAATTTCAACCATAATCATTGCTCAGTAACATTTTTTATGTTAAAATGCGACAAAACACACAACTTGTCTATTGTGAACAGCTGACAAACACACACTATTCATCTGATCCCATTCAAGTTGCACACAGATGTTGGTTATATGGTCCATCAATTTAAAAAAAGGAAAATAATCGAATCGATCGAGAACGGTTCATTTGAATAACAAATTTCCGGTACCTTATAGTCATAGTTACAGTAAATTTTTAGCAATCCGACTACTTTAATTGAAGAATGCCATTTCAATACCTTACCTTATAAAAAATACATTTATTTCAGAACGGTTATCGAAAACGTCATCCGAGGGAGATATTTCCAACGTAAATACATACCTGTTAATAAAATATCAGTTTACATTTGGACATGCTTACAATTTGTTTTAGGTTTGAAATGTTGGAGACTGGGGAATATCCATCTCTGTGTGAGTTAGAAAGGTTATGGGCTCAAGGAATTGATTACGAAAATAGCTCAAATAAGATTGTTCTTTCAAATTTCGATAGTAGAGTTTCTGATGAGCTAATTCAGTCTGATGATTGTGACATAAAACATAAAGTATTAAATTTTAAACTTCTTGACACAAACCCGTTTAAGGGTGATATTATTTCTGAAATAATTTCCTTGAAAATATTTAACACATAAGATTTAATTTATAGCAATAGAATCATGTATGCCATCTCGTTAATGTATAATGGCATTAAATACATACATATGCATATCTTGAATTAAAACTGCTTTATTATTTTTTACTTTTAACTAATCACGTCTATCACATGACGGTAAGTAACATTCGTTGATTTTAGATCGTAACTCCTACTAAAATTATTGTTTATATTTTTAGACAAACTTAACCGACCAAATTAACCAACCCTCAGAGATGTGGCGCAATCGTCAAATTATCAGAACTTAATGAATCACATATTGAATTAAAATAAAGTTGAATTCACTTTTTTTAATTAAAAAAAATGTTTAAGAAATTATGATATTTTGGTATTGAACTAAGTTTGTATAATACTCCTAATTTCTTAAAGTAATAAATTGTGCTAATTTTCATTATAAATTTATATAATTTATTTGTTTTTTTAATAACTGTCAACGATTTAAATATTCAAGTTTCATGACTTCTAATAAAAAAAATGTTTTCAGAAAAAGTAACTGAAATTATTATATAAATATATAAAATAAGTTTGGCTCGCTTCCAAGTCATCGATTGTTCTTTGATTTCAGGATCAAACTGGTGGATCCAGATCTCGTCCATTGTCACGAAATGTAACAAAAACATTTTCTGATCCATTAAGAGAGAACATTAAATCAATAGTACTTGTACACGGATCACGCAAATTTCGGACATTTTAAACCGAAAAGAAAATTGGAGTTAACACCAGGAGTAATACTATTGCATGATAATGATCCCAAACACACAGCTGGTATAACGAGAGATTGGTTGATTTGGAATACAAAGAAAATGTTGCCTTTGAGTTGCGAAAAAGAATAATAAATTCGAACAAGTTGTTTAAATTTGATCTCGTTGAAGAGTGGCATATGTGTTTGGGGCTGAGTTCCTCGAGTTCTGGATTGTTTAGTTTCTTCCATTTGCCTGTTTTTTCGTCCTGCTTTCCGCCATAGATTCACCTTAAGATTTTATTATCAAAAACCCGAAATATATTTTCCTTCTTGGTCAGAGACCAGGTTCCATATCTGACACTACGGATATTTTATTTTAACATTGCGATGCAAAAAAGAGTTGTTTTGAATAATTCGTTCATCGCGAAGAAGCACGAGTTGTCCATATGCAGCCTTTTATTTATTTTGAAATTATGTCGTTTTTGGCAGTCAATATGGTGTGTATCATATTCAAATATGTCAGGTGCGAGGTTCGTATCGATCGAATTCCGTCAGTGACCTGACCATATACTGAGTTTTCTCTTCATTTACTTTTTGCCATTAGACTTTCTACATTTCTTTTCCAGATCGTCAGCGTGAGCTAGGACAGATGTGATTCCCTTAAGGGTTATTTCCTTCTCCTTTTCTTGAAGGGATCTCATTACGAATTCCAGCACAAATTAAAAAGAAGTGGTCAAGGCATCTGAATGTTTACGATAAAACATCCTACTTTAACTTGTCTTTTGTTTTCCTTAGGCATACTTGTATCAGTTTCAAAACTATTTCGGGATTCCAATCCTTGCAAGCAGGGCTGTATGAAATCAAGTACAAGTACCAGTACCAGTATTATTACAGGTACTTGTACTTGTACTGCAGTATTTTGTACTGGTACTTGATTTTAGGCAATAGTTAGTTGGTGTACCGTTTCGTGAAAAGCCCATTTCTTTTCTAAAATCTGCCGTACAGTGAAAATCTGCTCATTTGTTGGCGATTCTCCTGAAGCCACAAATGAATCTGCACTGGTCCAATGGGGTCAGTTTTAAACGAATATTTGGCAGCACATTGTAACAACTTGGTAGCAGAATATTGCTCGGTAATTGTTGAATTGTTCTCGGTCTGTTTAAATACGGAATTGATGACCGAGTTTTTCCATTTCCATATACATAGTTGTGATGACCCCTTGTAACTTCGACGACGTATTAGGTCGGTTTCTGTGGCTTTGTTATTTCTAAGCCGATGAATTGCTTCTTTTACTTCCTCAATGGTTGCCAGTTCTATGAATCTCTGTCGTGTGGATGACAGCGTTTTCTATTGCTGTTGGCTCCCCATGTACATTCAGCAGTTTATCAAAAAATCTCCTCCATTGGTCTGCAACCCTTTCGTTATCCAAAACGAGCTCCCCATTCTCGTTGCGGATAAATCCTGATCTAGCCTGGTATCCTTTTCTCACAGCGTTCTTCCTGAATCATAGCAAAGGAGATGGCTGTCTTCCTTTCGTAGAGTTTGATATTTGGATTCGGTTTCAATTTTGGTCTATCTATTTGTAAATGATCAATTTGGTTGCGCGTTACTTCATCCGAAGATATCCATGTAGCCTTTTGAATTTTCTTGTGTTTGAATGTTTTAATTTTTAGGTATATTGTACGATTATGCGAATATAATTTTTGGAGCCATACAAACATATCTAACTATATAAAAAGTAAAGAATCCAACAGGGGCATCAAATCTTTCTTTTTTTTTTTTTGAATTGAAAAAAATATTGTCCTTCATGTATTTATTTTTTCTAATAAAATACTATTATTCTTCTTTGACAAATATAACTTGCAAATTTGATTTTTGTCAATCAAAAACAGAACAAAAACGAAAGCAAAAAAAAAAAATAAATACCAAACAAAAATTATAAAAAGACAACATGCTTTACATGAGGTTTACGTATGCTTAATTAAAGAGTTTTGCACAAGTCGTCATCGTTTTAGTTATTGCTTGAGTAATGAAATCAATTGAATTTCGTTTCTTATATATAGTCATCACAGTTAGCGGAGCTGAAATCATTTTCAGTTAGATGAATTGAAAATTGCACTAATAAAATAATCTAACTATTTTTGACGATATTTTTATAGCGAAAATATAGCAAGTTCTTGTGGTTATTAGTGTCATGGCGTGTTGCCCTCAAAGAGCGCACGAAATTCACCACTTCTAGGCCTTGGAAGTCCCTTCCTTATAGTTTGAACTGGTTCAATGATGCTCGATTGGGATCCATGCAAAAGATTCTCCTTGAGATCGTTATCACTATAAATATTAGAATTTTCATGAAGTAATGGGGAAAATTTGATTGGTGTAGATATTAAAAACATACTCATCTTTGCAGTCATCAGCTTCGGCAGCTAATGCGTTAACAACAGCAGTTATTGTATTAGACTCAGGGTTATTACTCGATTCGTCTTTTTGGGTCATAATATTGGGATTTTTTCCAATTTTGTTAAGACGTTCAGCTGCAACGGTTTCCATGGTTTTACGCATTAAAGGATATTGATCGAGAACGCAATTAAAATGATCCACGCTTAATGAAAACAGGTTACAATAGGTTTCTGCCCGAACACTGGCCACTCTTCTTGCGTTTGTGAGTAAACATATTTCGCCAAAATATGATCCGTCGGACAGTGATGTTGCAACCTACATGACAATAAAATAATAACAATTATTGATGATTGCCTTAGTGCGCAGCGGATTGCTTATCCATAAACAATTTATTTATTTTTCGCTTTGTTATACATTCGAATAAATATCTTTATACATACTCTTAGTACGACATAATTTGCTTATTTGCACATATTTGCTTATTCGGTTGCCCATAAAAATTCTGATATAAACTTTCGTTATGTAATTTTGAAAACAAGGTAATATGGTTTAAATTTTACATTGGAGAATATATATTATATATTAGTTATTGACAAGGCATTTAAAGACCGCTATCAATTTCCCTTAAGTATGATCCCATATCATACTGAAAAGAGAAAACGAGACACGAAGTATATTACGCATCGCCTCTTATGATACCACAGTTCTGAATAGATATACATATAAGGTTCGTCCCAAAATGATAGAGCCATCGAAAAACTTGTATCAATAATAATAAAAATTCGAACGTCTCGATTATCTAGGAAAAACGTAATTATTTTCCAAAATTCTTTACAAATTTAATAGTGCATACTATTTAAACAAATAAATTAATTTTCATATCCGAAAATGTTAGTGCCACTGGTTGAATCTGCGCACAGTTAACGTCCGATGAATCCTACTTTTTTTGAAATTGTGTCGTAGACCCTTTTGTGCATTAAGCTTACTAATTCTTGAATTGTTCCTCTTTAATTTTTTGCCAACTGTTCATAATTGCGCTCTTAAGCTAAACAACGGTTTTAATAGAGAGGAAAAAGCTCGCCGTGAAAAGGTATATAGATGTTGCAAAGGTATCGCGAAGAAAAAATGCGCCGAATTCAAAGCGAAAAGCATGGAAGGCCTCTATCAGGAGTTGGAAGAAATATCGTCTTCCGCGTCTGACAGGAACCAGGCTACCCAGGAGCTTCGACAAAACAATTTGAACAAAGGAGCAAATATCTTTAAGATAGCCGCCCAGAGAAGAAAAAATGCTCAGGAGATTCGTTTCCCAAAGTTTATTAACAATGCTGAAGGCCAACTCCTTGTGGAAGACGAACAAATTCTCCACAGATGGCGACAGTATTGCGAGGAACTTCTCAACGAACAGTTTCCCCGAGTGTACTTTCCAAGAGCTGCCCCGAATCATGCCGAAATATCCGACATTACAGTCGAAGGTTAAAAACTCCAAGAAAAGAAAAGCTGTTGGGCCGGACGGGATACCCTTTGAGTTCTGGAAAAAGATGGGAGACATCGGGTCTAGGTGGCTCATGGTTCTTATCTCCAAACTTATGAGAGGCGACACTATGCCTAATCAATGGAGGGAAAGCTATCTTCTTCCATTGCACAAAGGAAAGGGTGATACGCGAAATTGTGATAACTACCGTTCTGTCAAGCTGATGTCGCACACCATGAAGATCGTTGAACGGGTATTAGATAGCCGACTGCGAAAAATAATACGACTATCTGATGACCAGTGCGGGTTTGTCTCGGGTAAATCAACAACAGATGCAATCCAAAGTATAAGGATCATGATGGAAAAGCATCGTGATTCTTCAAAGGACTTGAATATGGTGTTGGTTGATTTCGAGAAGGCCTTTGACCAAGAGATCTTTTATGGGTAGCGCTAAGACAAAAAGGAGTTCCAGAAACCTACGTGCGAGTGATTATGGACATGTACGAGAGAGCAACGACAAGAGTAAGATGCACTGCAGGAGTCACCGAAGAGTTCGCAATCAAAGTCGGTGTACACCAAGGGAGCGTCCTCAGCCCACTGCTTTTTATAGCAGTCCTTGATTGCTTGCTTGAAGGAAAAGTGACGGACCCCAATGTGCACCAGCTATTCTTTGCTGACGATGGGGCCATTATAAGTGATGATCAGGCGTCCCTACAACGAGCACTTGATGTGTGGGTGGACATTTTTGAGGGACACGGGTATCGTATTAGTTCAAAGAAGACAGAGTATCTGTGCTGCCCGTTCTCTGACCCTCATCAGCCTATTCCAGACATATACTTGAATGGAAGAGTGCTTCCCAAGTGTGAAAAGTTTAAATATCTGGGATCTATGATTAATAGAGAAGCAACTTGTGATGACGACATCAAACATCGCGTAAGCGTAGGGTGGATGAAGTGGCGGGAAAACTCCGCCATCTTCTGTGATCGAAAAATGCCCCCTAAGCTGAAAGGAAGGCTCTACACTTCAGTTGTACGTCCGGCGCTCACATACGGTTCACAATGCTGGACAATGCACAAAAAGTATGAGAGCAAATTAACGGCAACTGAGATGAAGATGCTTCGCATGACAGCGGGAGTAACAAAGCGTGACAGAATTAGAAGTTCAAAGATCCGAGGAAGCCTCCACGTAAAAGAAACCATCACAAGAAATATAGAGCGCGACCGACTCAGTTGGTATTGCCATGTTCAAAGGAGAGATCCTTTGAACCCCGTCCAAAAGGCGTTATCAATCAACATTCCAATTTCAACACGCAAAAAAGGCAGGCCGAAAAACAATTGGTGCAAACAAATGCAAAAACACCAGCATTTGATTGGCCTCAGCGATTAAGTAATCCCAAACCCGGAAGCCTGCCGCTACTTTCTGAGGTCAAACCGGCGGACCCCACAAGCAGACCAGTAGGAATGCAGTTAAGTGGGAAGGTTATGGTCCTACACTTCTGACCATAACAACGCCGGAGAAAAAAGGAAAAGAAGAAGCTAAACAACGGTTTTCAATTGCCGTCCACCAGCATACACCAGTCTTGCTAATATGACCCTTACGTTTTCGATGGGTTCAAGTCTGGCGAACGTGCTGGTCATGACATAATTGGCATATCTCTGTCGGAAAACCATCTTTTAAAAGAAGGCGCCACGTGAATTGGAGCATTATCTTGGTGAAAATCCATAAAATGTTGGTCCAGTTCTTGGAGAAATGGTTATAAGGGTTTCCTCCAACATGTCTTGATATTTCTCCGCATTCATCCTGTTAGGAACAATTGCTAAACGGGAAGTTCCATACCAACTAGAGGTGTCCAAATCTATTACACAACCGTCTGAATTGAACTTTTTTTCGTCACTCCAAACAACTTTTCTCCATTCTTCAAAAAAGGTCATGTCCAGTCCATTCTGGTCCTCCTATTCTGTATAGTAAGAGATGGTTGCGACTTCGTTCTTTTCGATTGCCGCCGACCGGATGCTTTTACAAATCTGTGAACGATGGTCTTGGCGGCTTCTATTCCAGGACATGCTGCCACGCGTAGAAGAGTGTTTGTAGATTAGACAATTCCCTTAAATTGCACACTTTCTGGTGATTAGTTAATGCGGGCGGAAGGGCTGATGATTCAATTTCACGCGTAGATTTGCCACTCAAATGCGAAATGATTGACACTGATCGAGAGCAAATCATCGCTATTCATACAGCCACGGAGTACACAGTGTAAAACAGGTTGAAATGTTACCGTTAGAGAAAAGAAACAGCTGCAGTCGGTGTTTGGTTCTAAATTTGTGTGTGTTTCTCCAAATGACTGCAAATAATAGTTAATACTTCGAAATAGTTGAAATTTTGAAATTTTTTCCCCGATTACTTGTGTCACATTATTTACACAGAACATTTGGAGGATGGCACTATCATTTTGGGACATACCATATGATATCATAATATTGTGCAGTTTCGAGTCAAAGATATGATTGTTCTTATCATAACTTTAATAGTGGTCAGTGATATTTTTGCAGCCGAGATGCTACAGAGAATCAAAAGCGATCAATAATATTAGAAATAATCCCGGTGTCATTAGTTATAAAGCAAAAACGAAATCGAGATTATACCACCAAAGGTAGATAGATTGATGCTCGTAAAAAAGTAACTTTGACTGGAGAAATTAATACTTTGCTCTAAGTTTCTCAAACCTTATCATTAACAAAATGGAGTATAATGTGAACCTGCTGAAAACTATTTGATCATCGACATATAAAATACAGTTACTTTTTTATAATGTTATATGACTAAAAGTAAGTACAAGTAATTTTGATATTAATTTGCATGGAGTAAATATTTGTCTTTTATTTTCTTTTGTTTCTATTGAATACTATAATTTACCTCCCCATTTGCCATTACAATATCCACAACACCTTCTTGTATAAAATACATCTTGGTTCCAATTGTGCCTTCTTTAATAATAATATCACCTAAATTGTAAGGGTGAGAACATAACGCACAATTGAACAAAAAAGAAAAAATAAAACAATTACCTGGTTGAAAAACTTCGTATTTAAGTTTTGTAACAACATCAGAAACAAAATTGGAGTCAGCATTGGCAAAAAAAGGCACTGACGCAACGAGTGATCTGTAGATAATAGGAAATGAGTGAACGTATGTATTCTTTATAACACTCTTATGTTACAAAGTGGAAACAAAAAAAAAACAAATCTTACCTACAGTTGTAATTTATAACATCTTCTCTGAGCTTTTCACTAAGTTCACCTAATATGCATTCCTCATCGAAGAATTTACCCTGATACCTATGCTCGAAATATTCTGTTATTCTCTGTCGCATGTCCCTAGGAAGCTTTCTGTAAGCCATATATTCTTCCACTTGTTTGACCTTTTCCCGGTATTGACGCCTACTGGAATCCAAACTTTGAATTAAATTCGTAGCATGGCCCAAAAATAAGGCATAACATGTCGCCCCAGATATCATTGAGAGCATAGTCAGCCACATATCGGTCAATGATTGCGGTGGGAATCTAAAAAGGATTAAACGCAAAATGATTAAAATTGGTCATAAATTTATTTATTTTATTTTAAAATAGGTTATCCAGACAGCTCGTATATTAAACAGTTTGAAATCTTAACTTTAAAATCATGGCTAAACGCACTTCACTGAGAATCCTCGACGGTATTTTAATAGCAATGAAATTGACATAATGCAAATTATATCTCAATGTTAAAAATATTAAAAATGATCTTGGCTTCGATGTCTATAACGCTTACTAGATGAATGTAACGAGACATAGAGCTTTTCCCCACAAACAGTTGATATAAACTTGAATTGGATGACGTAAGCTGACGATATTCGATTAACATTTCCAACGTACAACCCTAAAATTTACGCCTTATATCTGCAGATCACAACCACGATTTACCAACATTTCTCTAAATCACAGGAGGACATTGAAAAATTCTTCCTTTAATTGGTCAGAAGCTTTATATTTTTGTATCGGCCCTTTGCATTAAAAATAATATTACTAACAGTAGGAGATTAAAGAAATACAGTCCAAACTTTTAAAACTAATTATTTCTTAAAGAATGTTACAACATATACAACGAATACAACTAAGTTCTCTATAAAGCTGCTTCACATTTGGCTAGAGAAATTCTAATGAAAATGACGACTTAGTAAGACATTTTAGATCTACTTATAAACACATGTCTAGTGCCAATAACACTATGGGTACTAAAACAACTGTTCTAGTTCTATAATTGCTGCCGTGCAGAGAATTGCTGTTGTGTCTCTCCACATTATGGGATATTGTATAAAGAAATCATAAAAGAAACACCTCGAATAATTTGAAGCTACTTGACTTAGATGTGTCCAATGAGTGGACAATTTTTAGGAATGAAGCTTAGTTTAGTCGCTTAAACAAGAAGAACGAACACAAGCCATTGCTGAGAAGTCGTTACATAGCACTAAGTCAGTTAGCTGTGCTGGTTAAATCATCGTCCATATTTTTTTCAAGAATGATTTAGGCCAGGAGGTGAAACAAATTATTATTATTACCGGCCATTTCGAAAGTTCAGAGCCTCGTTCGCTAAGCCATAACCAGGAGTGTGTCCCTGCCATGTTTGACTGTTCTGTCCCATCTCTTCTACGTCCATCCTTATATTGTCCTCCCATCTAAGGCGTTTTACTACTTGGTCGTTTTACTACTGTATTTCCACTTATTATTAGACTGATCATTGTTTAATTACGCCGACAGCTCGGGGCTGAATAGAGTTATTCAAGTCCTTGATTATGTAGTTTTCTCCAATCGCCTGTTTCTTCGTTCTGTTTTCCACCACATCCGTAAAGTGTCACTGTCATTATTATGGTTTAATAAATGCGGATTTTAATATTGCGAAACAAAAGAGTTGTTTTTATAATACCTTTATCGCGAAGAAGCACGAGTCCATACATAGCTTTTGCTTCGTTCGTATAGATATTTGAATTTGTCCACTAAAAAGAAGTGGTGACAAGGCATCTCCTTGTTTTAATCCGTATATGGAATGTTTCCAATAAGACATTTCTTGATTAAACTTGTCCTTCGTTTCCCTTAAGGCATACTTGCATCAGTTTCAGTAACTTTTTCGGGATTTCCAACCTCACAAGGATGTGATATATGTTTGATGTTTATAGCCATATGCCTTCTTAAAATTTTCAAATAGTTTTTGTACCGTTTAGTGGAATTCCCATTTCTTTTATAAAAGCTGCCGTATAGTGAAATTCTAGTCACTTGTCGAGCGATTTTTCCTGAAGCTACACTGGTTGTTTAGTCTCGTTGTTTATAGCATAATTCCCTCAGATGGCGTTTCGAAGTTACTTTCATAAAAGAGCCCATCCATAAGCTCTCTCTAGTTGTGCTGTTCCTTCTGGATTTAGACATCAACGAGGTAACACGTGTCTGGCTAAAGAATAAAAATTTCTCGGCGAGGAGCTTTTTCAAGGCAAGTGTACAACGGGGGGTCTTGCCAGTACCCTGTCGAGGAGAAGAGCCGCGAAATAATTTTTTTTTTTTCATTAATTTTTATTATCAATTTCTTAGAGCTATCTTACGCGCTAGACAAAAATTATTAAATTAGCTTACCTAATTTGTAAATATCTTACTGGACACAGATAAGTAAACAGATTAAATTATACCTTTCGGCCTTATAAAAAAAAATATATATATATGTATGTATTTAAAATACTTGAAAACTTAAGCTAAGAAAATATTTGTTTTATAAAAAAACTTAGAATCAGACGCGAAATAATCATTCGATTGCGTTGCTGTTATTGGGATCCGAACTTGCTCATCACGCGTCAGCGGCCGACACACTACCGACTGCGCCATGGCGCTCTCTTAAAGAATTTAATAGCAGTCCTTGATGGATTTTAGGTTCATGTCGGGGTTCAAATACATGTGACCTAGTAATCTACAATCGGGTTATTTTTTGGGCGAATGAATCTTATTTCAATGTGTATAGATACTTTTTTTTTTCTCTTTAAAGTGGAATAAGTAGCATAAATGGAATAAGAACAAGTAGCAATGACATCAGGGCTGAGATCAGATGCAGAATAACTTTTGCCAGTGGCTATTTTTTGGGCTCAAGACTTATTTGTAAGTATAACCCTCTCTTGAAAAACAAACAAACAAATGAACCCTCTCTTGAAAAACCAATGGCGTATAAACTTGAACCTTAACAGAAGAATATGAATAGGAATACAAATCAAAATTCTTAGAACTACTGTCAACAAAGAATAACGCAATTCACACCAAATAACGAAACTCAGGAAAAACTTCACATAACAACCGCCGCAGACGAAATAAAAAGACTTACGATAAATGCCAGTAGTTATAATACTCCCATATGAAGTAAAACCTCTAACGTTTCGGGTGGATTAAAAAACACCTGTGTATTTCGAATAAGCAATTAAAATTATACCAGGATCCGAGGCTGCAGAGAATGTCAGATGATGAACATCATCATGCTGGGTCATCCAACAAGAGATGACCGCTTTTATGAATTGTTGTGTATTTTTTTTTCATTTTTGTTTAAAATTACAAGCAGAAATCAGAATGAGACGTGCGTCTTTCGTACGTCTTTCCTCGTGACACCTTGAAATTTTGAATTAAGTCCAGGTTTGTAGCGACAGAACCCGTTACAAACAAACTCTATTCGTGAATACATGTGAGCTTATTTCATTTTACCGCAGTGTACTCCCGCCACACACACTCTTGGAATTATAACAATGTGCTTAATTGTTGACATACTTTTGACAAAATCACAGGTGCCCACGTGCTCGCCAAAGCTTGTAGGCTAACGTCGGCGGCCATTATAAGTGGTAAGTTTCGTTGATGATTACAAGCCCTATTATGTTCTCATATACTCGTAGTATATGAATCGCTTGTAGAGCGTAGGTAATTGAACATCATTCAGCAACCCAAAAGAAAAATGGCCCCCACATGTCACCATCAGACCAAAGACCGCGCTAAATTGTTAATCTTGTGGATAAAATGGTTGTTCGATAATTACTTTTGAGTCTTTAGTGACAGTTGGCTCAGAATAATTTTGCAGAAAAAAAATGGTTGTACTGATACATTTCCAGCACCTAATCAATGGAAATATATCTTTGTATGTAGCCCAAGTTCTTTAATCAATAAGTGCGTGATAAAGATGTAGCCTAAGTTCTTTAATCAATAAGTGCGTGATAAAGTGTTCCGGGAACCAAATATCCCAGGTACAAACCTCCATCTTTACCCATACCACGGCCCTACGCGAGAACATAGCTCTATTTAAGTATAATATATAATTGGTGTAGGTAACTTTGTCTTTACAGGTATAAGCGAAAGCTGCTGTGCTATCCTGTGCATTCACACTGGAGCAGTATAAGCGAGTCAAGGACCTTTTAAAGGAGACCAAGACGGAATTCTTCTCCTTAACTCCCGAGGCCGTGAGGCTGCGGTCGATGCTCCTCAAAGGCGTGTATTCGATCACGGACCCCGAAGAAATGCTCTCAGAGCTTAAAGTTTTCGAGAGCGATGACCTCCAGTTCGTGGGAGTCAAGCCGTTCACCACGGCGCGGGCCAAACGGGAGAAGCGGGTATTGCCCTTATTCCTGGTGTAACTACTAATAATGTCCATTACTTCCTTGGCTTCCCAGTCTAACATGGACAAGAGTAAAATGGCAAGGAAACATTTAACAATATATCCGCTGTCAAAGGTTCAGGTATGCCGCGTCAAACTGCGAGATGCAGCCTCGATTCGTTAAATGTGCAAAGAACCACAGAAACGATAAATGCAGTCTGACATAGGACAAAGTCACGGACAGGGAGTAGTTTGAGTACGTGCTCTGCAAACTATCGGGAATGTCCTAAGTTCTAAGATTTAAAGAAAGCAAATCTAGCTGTCTGGCAATTCTGAAGTCTGAGGGAGACATCCCTCGGATCGCTTAGAAACACCATCCGTCACACCCTAGAAGGTACAAAAACCCATGGTTGTCCCCAAAGATCCAGTGCCTGTTTCTAAGGCACCGGGGGCCAAGGTGGACCTGCGTTCGATCCTGCTCGCCATCCAAAGGCCGATCGGCCAGCCCCAGCAGCAAATCCATGAGCAGGCGACTCGAGTAAATAGAATCTACTGGCTTTTGCCGGGCCTAGCGCAACTACAATCGTAATGGGTACGCTGGTAGATAGTCCCTTAAAGATCCTGTCGGTGAATGTGAATTCATTGGTTAGGATTGAATGAAGAGCAGTAGTTTTCGACCTGTCGTATGACGAAAGCCCCGACTTTTGGTTAGAAGCACAGTTCTTATAAAGTAATTCGAAGGGACCGACCCAACGCCACACGAGACGGATAAGTCACGATCTTCATTAAAAATAATTTGAAGCATGAAGTCATACATATAGAAAAAAAATCCGTGGGAATCGACGGAATATGTACTGTTGTGCTTAAACACAACCCGCCAGTGGCTATAGAAATGTACACCTTCCAGTTCAAGAATGCACTTAATAATCCATATTATCAAGTGCACTGGAAGACAGCGGCGGACCAATCCCCAAGAGGGACAAAGACATCAGCAACCCAGCAAACCTCCGGTCAATAAGTTTCCTTCTGAATATTAGCTAGTTCTTCGAGAATGTGGTCCATACAGCTCTATTTGAATGGGCTGAGGGTAATAAAATCTTTCCGGATGACCAATTCGGGTTCAGAGCGGGGCATGACACTATTCATGCCGCGTCGAAACTCGTATCGGATATCTAATGGAATTAATGCAAGAACTAATGCACGGGTGCCTGTCTGATTAACTTGTAAAAAGCTTTCGACACAGCTTTTCGGCTGGGCGTAAATAAACCACTATTATATATGATTTTTGACATTTTAACCGGTAGAAATTGCCAACTTCTACCCCAAAATTTAAAATTAATAATGGACTGTAACACGGTACAGTGTATTCATCGATTTTTTTTAGTACTTATCTGAGTGATTGGACAGCTTTTAGTCACCATTTAGTAGTACGTAGTACGTAGACGATTTAATTGCGTACAGACCAGGACCAAAAATCGACGTCTTTGTGACACTTCTGCAGCGTGACTTCGAAAAAAATCAGCAGTATTGTGTTGACCGGAAGTTGAAAACAAACTTCCAGAAATCATAATATATTTTATTCAGAATGCCCTTGTCTAAGGATTCTCGGTGCACTAGAAAGGTTCTCAATTCTTGGACTGGATGGGCGTCCATTGGAGCAAAGTGCAGTCAGATACCTTAGGATCTCGCTAGACCAGTCTGGCGAGGTCGCTTTCGCTCTGACAAGAAAGCAGTTTCATAGCAACTAACTTGATTCCAGAGTAAAGGTAATCTCGAGGCAACTCAAGAACTATTTCCCACTATTTGAAAGCATTGGGAATGATCCAATACTTAAGTCGAACTGTGTTTTTTTAATGCAAGGACTTCTGTTTCAGCGACAGAAAGGAAGACTCTCTTCAGCGTTTTGCGACTGGTAATGAAAAGTCGCTCTATTGCATCTTTTAAATCGGACAAAGTTGTTTTGGTGCCGTGGCCATGCATCAACTTCGACGGCTAAGCCAAATATCCTTGGATTGAAGCTCATGTTGTGTGCTTGGTGGGTGTATTATAAGTTGTTGCAAATGGGTGTAACCATCACGGGAGCACTCTACCGGTCACAATCAATACTTTTGAGCACGTTAAAAAAAGCACAACCACAATACTAGCAAGGACATCACAAGCTCGGCCACATCTTGTTCAAGTCATTAAAACCTACCTGCAAACAATGAATTGGATAGTGCTACCACACCCGCCTCATTCTCCAGAATGTCCCCTTCCGAGTACTATTTGTTGCGGTCGGTGATGCATGGCCTGACTGGGTCCGATAGCGATGGACTTTAATACGAACGGAAATCAATCGTTTCCTTCCTGTTAAAAGACGACAATGGAAAAGGAAAGTTTTGCTAAGATTCAGGAAAAATATTCCTTGCCGAGAACACGAAACCAATGTAGTGATAAACGCTTTATTGGGTCGCTTCTCGTCTCTTTAACTTCGTAGTTGCAAATAGAAGAAGTACATCATGTAGGCATTTTATAATCCGCTGTCAAAGTTTATAATCTCATATATATGAACAATATATGTTTTTATAATTAACCCAGTAAGCATACCACCACTATTGCGAAAAGAAAATACCGACAATTTCAGTCCACATGTTTAATGTAAATTACGAACGTGGCTAATATTTATTTTAGACATTAATCCTACTAGTAATTCTTTATCAGTGTAAAAGAATAACAGTAACTTTATTCGATATAACAGACGTAATTGTCTGTTATATCGAATTTATTAAATTATATTTTAACTAGTCCTTATTGCAAAATATTGAAACATGAATTTGCTTACCTGCCATATCCTATGCATAGCATGTGAGACATCGCTTTAAATAGCGCCCATGAATATTGTTCCAACCAATATGATTCCTATGAAATAAAAAAAAATAAAAATAAATTGCAGTGATGTATACAGGTATTTTATATGCAGATTAAGTCAATTTTGAATATACATAATTCCCTATAAACATACGTCAACTTATGTAGATATGTTTTTAAATTACTTCGTTACTATTTTAACGAGTATGCTTTGATTTATCCCACATTAATGTTATAGAATTTGATTTACTTATAACTGCTTATTTACTTATTTATAAAAACTTTTTAGAAATTGTTATACTTAATTACTCCCCTATGGTTATTTGCACATAAAGAGCATATTCATATACATATAGTGTGTGACCAAACAAAGCAACTTTCAGTATTCCAGTTGTCTCTTCACTTTGCATGTGAAACAAAATATGTATATTTATATACATATGTACATATATATAACTTAAAATTCTAAAATATAAAGATATTTAAAATATTCCATCTGGGAAAAAAATTATTTTTAATTATATTGAAATAATTTTGGACAGAAAATGCAATTAAAAACAAAGTCGCTGTCGCCTTACAACATTGATAGAACTAAAACAACTTAACAACCATCTTAAATGAAGACTAAATAATGACTTTTTTTAATTATTATTTTGTTGGATATGCATTGCATCGGCGGGTAATCGATTCAATTATATTGGTTATAGTATTCACGGGGAGTCATAACTCTTCTTCTCCAACGGTCTCGGAGGTGTTATCTTATACCCGAGTTTTGCTATCGTCAAGTCATAAATAATGGTACACAGAAAAATCGACGCCAAATGAAAACGAATTAATATTTTTACAATTTTTTTTTGTTGTTATTGGGTTATTCAATGGGTACAAATCTTAGAACAACTTATTCGAAATGACTTCCATTTGACTTCCAGCACGACTTTAGGCGATCTGGCCACTCATCGATCGCGAGACGACTTCATGCATGGGGAAATTGTCCACTGCACGGACAAGGGCTCGCTTCAATGACTCAATATTTGGATGATGAGTAGAGCAAGCCATGCCTTCTAATACAACTTGTAATCCAGCCGGTTGAGGTCTCAACTGCCAGCTGGCCAATCATCCATTGATATGAAGTCCGGAACGTTATTTTTGAGCCACAGTTCATCTACGAGGTTGATCCGATAAGTACTTAGCCTCACTGCCAGATGGCGCCAGTATCGCAAGAGCAACTTACTATGTGTGTGTAGTACATTCTAGTAGACGGCTACTGTCAAAATTTCAGCCGAATCGGACTCGTAGTTTTGTTTTGACCGCATGTGGAAGCGGGAGTGTTCGCGGATTTTATAAAATTGGAAAAAGAGCAATATGGCCACCGTTTTCTGGGATTCACAAGGTGTGATCCACATCGACTACCTGGAGAAGGGCAAAACGGTCACAGGGCTTTATTATGCCAATTTTATTGGGCGAATTGAAGAAAAAACGGCACCACATGGCGAAGAAAAAAGTGCTCTTTCACCATGATAACGCACCGGGTTACACCTCCGCCCTCGCCACGGCCAGATTGGTCGAATTTGGCTACGAACTACTGCCCCATCCACCGTATTCTCCAGATTTGGCCCCGTGCGACTTCTTTTTGTTTCCACTCTTGAAAAAGTCACTCGCCGGGCAGAAATTTCAATCGAATGAGGAGGTCATCGCCGCCACGGAGGCCTACTTTGTAGACCTAGAGAAAACGTATTTTTCACACGGGTTAAAGAAGTTTTAGCAGCGCTGGGTCAAGTGTATCGAGCTAAAAGGAGACTATATTGAAAAATAAATCGTCATTTCTCCAAAATCTTTGTTTTTCTTTTGTAGGCTAAGTACTTATCGGACCACCCTCGTACGTTTGATTTCCACGTAGATCCTGCAATGTTCGATTTAATGCTTCCAAAGATTTTTTATTGGCCATCGGACATTCTTCCATAGAATAATTGCTGCTTCTTGCAAAACGTTGGCCATTCCAGAATTCCTTGAAATATTACATCAATGGGCAACGTTGTCCGTCATTCCCAGATCAAATTATTTACATAATATTTCATGCGAATTCGATGAAGAAAAAAAACTATCATATACACTCACTCATAGCTTTCAATTTTTTATAATATTTTCTGGTCAAATTTCTAATTTATATTGAGAAGCCCTGCACGAAGAATAATACCCAAATTCCAAGAACCCTCAACCGATTTTACATTCAACAATTTCCAGGATTTCACCAGAATCTCCTATTTGCCCCTCCTTTTTTTTTAATAATTTTTCTTGAAAGTATGGACACCTTTTTTCAAAAATTATTTATATCTTCAATATTTGTGAATTGATTACGATTCTTTTTAAAGCAGTTAAAAATTCTTATTTGTTGTTTTATTTGCGGTATCATTTATATATTTGTTTGTTTGTTTATTTATTCATTCATTAATGGATATTCATCTTTTGACTACAATTAACTAAAACCCTTTACCCTTTTGTAAAAAGAATCAATACAATATTCTTAAACCTAAATCTATTCATTTGAAAGTCGACTTGGTTGCAAATTGAATTCACGAGTGACAAAGACGAGGTTACGCTTATAATTTTAAAGATATTTGAGTTTATTTTCTGCAGGATGTTCAAGATAAGCACATCCTTTTAGTCCTTTCTAGCAATTTGCGCCAAAAAAAAAAACCCTAGTATGACGACGAGTATACACAAAAAAAATTATAGAAATGGAATATGAGTACTATTCGGAACTGCACCCAAAAACTGCGATATTTGGCTGAAGTTTTTTAAATCAGCTTTTTTTTGTCTTTTTGTTTTTGCGCTTGCATTTTATTTTTTCATAAGATAGTTAAATGATACCGTAACTATGTACATTCCAGTGATATTATACGACTACTACCACTACTATTCAATTACCTGTAATTCATTTATTGATACCCAGGAGTTAGATGGAAATCCTTGAAGCATTGGCACTAAGAATTGTAGACACCCACTCCAGTGGCCTATCAGAAGCATCATGCAAATTAAATTAAATATTCTCATAAATACGGATGCCATGTTAAGAAACTGCAAGGGAAATAATGAAAAACATTGATTTAATATTTAATTTTACTCTTTTATAAGGTTTTCAAACAATATTACTTAGTGTTATACTACATCCAGCGAACTAAGCAACCAATTACGCAAAATTTATTTATAACAAAAATGAAATAGACATCAGCGTAAAATATGTGGCTTTAAGTGATTTTTCAATTTTTTTTTTTATAAATGTGTAACACATATGTATACTACATATATATCATAATATGTACGTATATGTATTTTCATTAAACATATGCATTTCTTATTTTAAAAAAAAAATGGAAAACAGCAAGATAATTTGCAAATTCTGCTTTTATATCGAAATGAGTGGATTGGGATATTATATTCTGATTCTCTACCTCAGTATAAACAAAAAAATGGATTCTGCAGAATCTATAATTATATTAATCAGTAATTCAAACACAAGTCAAGCAGAACTTAAAAGCCCTTAGAATATAAAAGAAACAACTAGCATACTTTCAATTGAGTAAAAATGCAAATTAATAAAAAAAACGAATGTTGCAAGTTTTTTTTTTTTTTACAGAAACCAATGCAATGTTTAGAACAAAGTTATATTTACATATGAATATTATACTTTGTTTAATTTATTTTCACAACAAATTCAGCAAAAGTTTGACGCTGCAAATATATTTTTGTATTCAACTACGTATGCAGCGCTTGCGTCACAAACACGGTGTAATAAAAGAAAAACAGATGCAAAATTTTAAATAAAGCCCTTTATAAAAGTAGTAATTTGAAAAAAAACTAAAAACATAAAAAACATAGAAAAACAAACCGTGAAGCAAATAATGTATTGATTACTAGTTTTGAATTTGTTTTGTTTTTGGAATAGGGTTACCTTCAAAATGAGGTTGCTTTTAGTTAAGCCATCTTTGTCTTTTCTGTGCATTCTCCCTCTTCGATCAGCACTTTTTTTTTGTAGATTCTGCAGAATCTAGAACCATATATTTAAGCCCTGATAAGCTACAATAGCTTCTACAATAGCTTGGAAGTTATCAATATAAAGTGTGTTTCGAATTGTTGTTTCTTAAATATTTAAAGTGTATTTCATGATTGACAAGTTTAATGCGGCAGGAAAAAAAATCCAATTATAAATTTTCAATATTTTTGTATTGATACATATCTGATTTTCTGATTTAATATCGTTGAACCAATCTGTATATGATTAAATTGAGTTTGTTTAACTCTTTTAATTTTGAATTTTTAAATGGATTTTAAACGATGCAACAAAAATATGGTAGTAACTCTCTAAAACAAAATGTAGAATGGAATATATGGACGTATCCGTATGTACAATACATATTTACATACATATAACGTTATTGAAACCAAATGTTCAACAAAATAATTACTGAAGGCATATAAATATATATTGTATACCTTTTGTAGTTTTTTTTGCCTCGGTTACCAGTAAGATGGACTTAAGAGATTAAGTGAGTTCAAAGATTTTCCTCGAAAATTATATAATTTATAAATTAATAAGAAGGTTTTACTTTTTTCGTTAATGAACTGTTGGGTTGGCTCGAATTCTTTATGTCCCCTTATGGGAAATTCTTAACTATGCTTTTCTCATCAGTAAAATACATTACATTTATTAAAATATAATAAAAGAAAGTAAGTAAGATCTCTGAAATTGTTCTAACATTCTAAGATAAGTACTTTATAATATTGAGAGTACGGAGTAGTTCGGTCCATTTCCAAAAGAAGGCCATGGCTGTTTTAAATGTTTTACAGTGACAGCTGATCTGCTTTCAGAAGGGTTAGACATCTGCCAACAACATTCATTTTATATCACTTTGAGTTTCATAAAAAGGCCTTGTTTTTTATTGTATTGATTATGTCAAATTGTGTGTTAACTGCAAATGTTACTTGGGGAAGTTACGGTGATAATGCTCCAAGTGTCAAATTATGTAGGGAATGGTTTCGATATTTTAAGATTGGTGTTTTCAGCGCCGAAGATAAACTTCGTTCTGGAAAACCGCAAAAATCCAAAGACAAACAATTGGAGGTATTACTCGATGAAGATCCGAGTCAAACGCAAATGAAGCGTGTAGTTTCATTGTGTATAACTGGTAATGGGAATGAATCAGAAGAGAGGTAATTGTGTTCCTCCTGAATTGAAATCAAGAGACGAGGAAAGGCGATTTTTTACTTGCAAGCAGCTGATTCAAAGGCAAAAAAGAAGGGTTTTTTTACATCGGATTGAATTCGGAATGAGGATAAAAAATATACATATATCCTACGATCTAATCTCAAGAAGAAAAGTAATGCTTCGACATCAACGCCAAAGGAAAGTTCGAGTTCGAAAGTCATGCTGTGTATCTGGTGGGACCAAAAGGACGTTGTGTACTATGAGCTGTTTCAATCTGGCAAATCCATTACGGGCCATCGGTATAAGCTACAACTGAACCGGGAAAAATGGCCGGAACAAAAACATGACGAAAGTTTTAAAAAACGGACCGAATTTATTTGTACTCCCAATATTAAAATTTTCCTTTAGAGAATGAGATATGAAACCTCAAAATGTATAGAAAAGATTAACATGGCTCCTGCGCAGAAACAATCCTACAGACTCTTTAGAACAATTTTGATGTTCTCTATCCTATGGTAGGTCAGACACGTTAAAAGTTCAATATTAGATCACTGTATATTAGGTGTGATAAAAAGAAATCTATTATTTTTCCAACAGTGTTTTTAGTATCAGTATCTCGTATAGGTATATAATCTATCGGACGTACATTAGATGGCGTTAGAAAGAAGAGGTTTGATACTTAAAACAGTTTTGGTACTACAAAAAACAGTTTTGTGATTGATTTACTCAGTTTTGTTTGGGCGCGCGTCAAAGGTGAACACCAGCAAAGATAAAATATGCCATCTTTAAGTATTTTTTCGATAAAAGTGAGAACGCAAGCCAGATGACTGAAATGCGTATCACGCACAATTTTGGTTTCGTCGTTTTCGCTGTGATAATTTCGATGTCAAAGACACCCCGCTTCGAAAGGCCAGTTATCGAAAATGTCGATAAAATCATGGAAATCGTCGAATCTGATCACCTTGTATGCACAGCTTCGATTACCCAGGGGCTAAACTCTGCACAAACAACCGTTTGGAACAATTTGGAAAAGGCTGGAAACAAAAAGATGCCACACGAGTTAACACACAAAAAAAAAACCTTATGGGCCGAATTTCCATTTGCGGATCGCAACAAATCGACCCATTACTGATGCGGATGGTGTCTGGTGGTAAAAAGTGGATCACTTACCACAACTTGAACTGAAAATAGTCACAGTCGAATTGTGGTGAGCCGGTGCAAATGGTACAAGCCAGGAAGGTTTTGTTGCCTGTTTTATGGGTATTAATTCGGACCTGTACTGTCAAAAATCGGATCATCTGAAGGAAACACTAGCCCCGAAGCGGCCAGGAGGTGAATTGCGTTTTATCATGATAACGACAGGCCGTATACATACATCGATTGTAATTCGTAAGTGGTGTAAACACCAAGTTAATACCACCTTTTCATCCCCATGGCGAACGTTGTTGCTGGTGAAAAATTCGCCTCAAGAGAGGCTTGCAAAAAATGACTGTCTCAGTCTTTTGTATATATTACATATTGTATGTATAATATTATATATTTTATACATACATACATCTGAGTACACCATGCGAAGGTCTTAAACTATTGTTAGTATTGTTAGTACAGCGCATATGATTTATGAAACCTAACTGCTATTTGATATGCCTTTTTAAAAATGTTGTCTGTTTTGCTGTATACTTGCCATCGTGTATCATTCGCGGTAGATTCTTGTCTTTTTGTTACTTTTATTTATTGAAATATGAACCTAAAAGAGCTGACGGCAGCTCATGGGCAGTTAATCATCCATTCATCAATCATTCTTGCAATATTTCTCACGGCAGAATACTGATTTGATGAGAGAGGGAATTTGAAGTGTGCAGTATAAACGAAGTAAAATCTTCTATCGCATATCGAGTGGTAGAACATGGTAGAAAACTAACACTTACACAACTCTTTACTTTTCAAGTCTGTACGTTTTTGTCTGGTGTTGCGCTTCAGTCGTAATTCGTCACTGACACAATGAAATGAGGTTCACATATACAGTTATTTTCTGCCGGAATAATTCATCCCATGATCGCTTAACGTAAAACATTTCACCAGTTTTCCTCATGGTAGAATTACACCCATGTGCGCTGGCCCAGGAACCATATCTAAGTATTTGATTTGATTGATCACTAGTTTCTATACTTCTGTAGTTCATTTTTTATGAGGTCGGTCAATTTTCCTTTTGGTATAAATTACCTTTAGTGTTACGATTTTAGATTTTATTGTGTGCATCCATTAGTTTGGCAAATATTTCCTTGTTAAATCTCTATACGGCCGAAAAAAACTTAGAAAAGTAATGCATATTTACACTTGGCTTACGCATATGCTTGTAGTGGATTTTCTACCTTTTCTATGCTTGTGCGAATCGTCATGAATGGGGGAGTTTGCTGTCGTTCGTCAAGTCAACCCTAGCGCGCAAGCTTAATTTGCCTATTGTGCATAAATTAAGTGTGATACCCTTCGGAAGCAATAAACCATAACCCCCCAGACTGTGCAACAAAGTTCGTATGATTATAAAATGTCAGTACGATGATCGAGCTGTTTCGATTGAGGCAATAAAAGTCCCTGCAGTTTGTCTTGATGTGCTGTCTGTGCCTACTTACGGAGCAGTTTCACTCCACAAACTGAATTTAGCTGACGCTCGTGCAAATGGACAAAAATTAGAGAATGGAAAATTTGCAACTGGAGAGTACAACCATATCTAAGTATTTGATTTGATTGATCACTAGTTTCTATACTTCTGTAGTTCATTTTTTATGAGGTCGGTCAATTTTCCTTTTGGTATAAATTACCTTTAGTGTTACGATTTTAGATTTTATTGTGTGCATCCATTAGTTTGGCAAATATTTCCTTGTTAAATCTCTATACGGCCGAAAAAAACTTAGAAAAGTAATGCATATTTACACTTGGCTTACGCATATGCTTGTAGTGGATTTTCTACCTTTTCTATGCTTGTGCGAATCGTCATGAATGGGGGAGTTTGCTGTCGTTCGTCAAGTCAACCCTAGCGCGCAAGCTTAATTTGCCTATTGTGCATAAATTAAGTGTGATACCCTTCGGAAGCAATAAACCATAACCCCCCAGACTGTGCAACAAAGTTCGTATGATTATAAAATGTCAGTACGATGATCGAGCTGTTTCGATTGAGGCAATAAAAGTCCCTGCAGTTTGTCTTGATGTGCTGTCTGTGCCTACTTACGGAGCAGTTTCACTCCACAAACTGAATTTAGCTGACGCTCGTGCAAATGGACAAAAATTAGAGAATGGAAAATTTGCAACTGGAGAGTACAAACGTTTCACTGAAAGGATAATGGCGATAAATACAATTTTAGGATAGACCGTTCAAGAGCCGTCGTTTGTGGAACAAAAAACATTCCATTCTTTCTACACGTTATGTCTTTATAGTCCAGTCAAAATAAACATTTGACTTAGCCAAAATTCGCATAGAGCTGAAAATTGGTAGAGACGTTAAATACACCATTATAAATAAAATATCAAAAGTCCCAATCGATCCTACTTCTGCAAACATTTTTTATCCAAGGTCAAACGTACAAAATTAAGGTTTTTTTTTCCATTTTTCTCAAAAACAGTAAGTTTTATCATGAAAATTGGTTAGACAGAATTGTAGATCATACAATTCTCTACAAAAATCGTCAAGACACTTTTTTTCGTACGACTCACCATTCGTGAGATATTGCGGTTTTAACAGTTGGAAAATTCATATTCTATATAATATACACACATATCCGCACCACCTATGAGGTAATGTACTGGGGCATTTTTTTTAACGTGGTTTCCACGGTAGGCATACTCCACGATCTATTGTGATAAAGAAAGTTTGATCAGATCTTATCCTATTGATTAAAAGAATGGTACTATGCCTATTGATCAAAGTGGCATAGGTTGTTTTCCTCTGAATGTTATTATATGTAATAGATAATTGTCTAATTCTACTTGAAAAATTATTTCTTCATCTTCACTTTCTTCTCCTTGCGGAATTTCTGTATGCTGTTCTAAGAAAAGGGATGCATCAATTGTCTCTTCATTAATGTCATAAATATTTTCATCTGTTGTATTTGATTCAATATTGGAGCAAGTCTGACCCTGACAATTGATACATACTGGCGAACAAAATAATCCCACTTTTTGACAGCCACAATTCTTACTCCAATCCGTCTTGCAGTTACAAAAAATAGTATTAAGCAGTTTTTCTGGAGCAGGCGGGAGTAGGGTTTGAATTGGCTCCAAACAATTATCTGTTAATTTCCGATCCCATTCTTCTGGGTCCAGCTCATTGCCTAGCCACACTTGAACAGAAGCAGATGTTGGAGGCAGACAAGACAACTGTACTGTTTTATTGTTCCATGCAGATTTTACAAACCTCAAATATCTATAGGTACTTGTCTATGGAATCAATTTTTTCTTTGGACCACCAGACATTGCAAGAAGAAAACGAATTCCATTCGTAATGATGTCGTGTGGAGAAGAGTCAATCTTTGTAAATACTTCTGCGCAATCAATACGTTTTTCAAACAATTTAAATACTGCTGTTTTACCTCTTTATAAAAATTGCTGATGTAGTATCAACCAGTTATTGCATGTAAAAATAAAATATAAGCTTGACATTTTGGATATGCGCTCAGACTTTGTGATGAATATATTGTTGATTGTACTTGAGCTTTTCGAGGTTTCAAAAAGTAAATAATTTTATCAGTTGGAGCCCGTGCAGTCAGTAGTATCAACAAATCAACATCTTCCCCAACAACGACAGCTGTATTTGAACTTTTCAATTGTTCTATTGCTGTTTCAATTATAAGGACATCAGCATCATTATCAGCTTGTTTTATTGGAATACCAGCAGCTGTAAATTCTTCACATAGCATTGAAATGAAGCGAGACTTATTGTGAGTATTTGCAAGAAATTGTTGTTGGTTTGTTGGAACTTTCATAGATCAATCAAAAACGATATCAACAGATGAAGATGTTTTTGTACTCTGACGACGTTGTTCTGCAGCTTTAATATTTTTCGTATGATCAGTATAACCATCAAATACAATCGTACTGTTATATGCGAAGAATTTTTCAAATTCATCTTCAAATGTCTTAGTAATGCTCATGCGTTGAAATAATATTGTAATACAGGGTCTATAGGCACCTTTTCACCATGTACTTTTATGACGCTACTTGCACTTAAAAGAGGAAGTACCTACTCTATCAGCGCGCTTTAATTTAATATTATTGAACGTTTGACCAGTCACTTTGGTTATAGAAGCAAGTCCAACTGCACGAGCATTATGAAAATTAATTTTATCATCGCCGACGACTCCGCTGGCAATGGACATCATTTTTGGAACCACAGGGAATGGATCATGTGATAAGTACCACTCCACAAGTTTATTAATATCTTCAATATCTCCCTTTACACGAGAATTGCTTGCATGCACATGCTGGTCTGTTGTGTCCATTCTAACATTAGGAGATCTTCCAATCCTTTACACACAGTATTCCGCCTGTGTCCGATGACGTGTACAGGCTGCATATAAGTGCATATTATGTAGAATATGAATTTTCCAACTGTTAAAACCGCGATATCTCACGAACGGTGAGTCGTACGAAAAAAAGTGTCTTAACGATTTTTGTAGAGAATTGCATGATCTACAATTTTGTCTAACCCATTTTCATGATAAAACTTTGTTTTTGAGAAAAATGGAAAACACCTTAATTTTGTACGTTTGACCTTGGATAAACATTTTTGCAGAAGTAGGATCGATGGGGACTTTTGACATTTTATTTATAATGGTGTATTTAACGTCTCTACCAATTTTCAGCTCTATGCGAATTTGAAGTTATAACTTATTTTTGTCTATTTTGACTGGACTATAACATCTGCGAATGTAGAGACATTCAACAATTTTGGAAGCGGGATGTACTGGTCATTGTGCCTGACGGTCAAAGGGTGGCGTTAAGTAATGAAGTGTCCTCACATATTAGGCGAGTGGGTGATAGATTTGAGGCGTCTCCTCAAAAGTTAGCAGCAGCAGTAACTCCCCTGCAAAACAACAAAACTGGGGCATTAGTTCGAATGCGAACGCTTTTTTTGGAAACTATGTTCTTCTGGGAAAACTTATCGAATACGACACGGCCCTGAACAGCATGCTTTAGTCTGGTATTGCCAAGCCTGTCCAAACATAGAACCGAGAGATAGTCGAGTCTATTATTTACCTCATCAGCCAGTGTACCAGAATGGCAAAGAGACGACTAAGCTGCGCGTAGTGTTTTACGCATCGGCACATGCGCCTAACTATTCGTCTCTTAATGATGCATTAGAAGTTGGTGAGAATTATTTTCCCAATATTTTAGTCTTATTATCTTATTAACATTTGGCGTTAAAAGCAGTCCCTACATTCTGGGTGCCATGATTCAGGAGTTGATCAACGAAGCCTTATTGCGAACGCAGAAATTATACGAGATATCAGGAAGTAGCATTTCAGCTTTACACCACTACGAAAAAATATGTCAGCTGCTCAAGAAAAGCTTCTACGTGAACAGTTTTGTCGCCAGCATTAATGATGAAAAAACAACAAAAGATTTTTATCGAGAAATAACCAAGATATTTAGTAGTGCCTGTATGAAGCTAGACAAGTGCAACTCGAACAATGCAAGAGTAAAAAAATATTTCGAAGCTAGAGAAGGAACCAATATTTCGAAGCTAGTTCAAGGAACCAAACGGCTAAAATATTCGATCCAGTTGGTATTTTTTCCCCATGCATTGTACGCTCGAAAATTTTATTTCAAGGCCTTTTCCGTAGAAATCTTGACTGGGATGAGAGACTACCATCGGACGTACAAGACATTTATATATCTTATCGGAAGGATATTGAAGAACTTCACGAAATGGCAAAACAAGGTCTCATTCTAATGAGTAAAAATACGATACAAGTGCACGTATTTGCTGATGCGAGCAAGTATGCATATGGAGTTGTACATTACACAAGGACTTTGCATAGGAACGCAGAAGCATCTGTGCGCATTATTTGTGCTAAGGGCAGAGTTACCCCCGTGAAAACCAACAACGAAGCTGGACTCCAATAGTCAGTCAGCTTACTGCTGCACTTATTGTGTCTACTAGTGTATTTTTAAACTCATCTTCGAATACCTATAGGTGAATCGTTTCTATCTACCGTTTCTCAGATTGCCTTGTTCTGGATCATGAGTTTAGAAAAGCTATGAAAACCGTATGTAAAACATCGAGTAAAAGAAATATGATTATTGTGTGACGTAGCGATTTGGAGACACTGTTCTGGTGTTGAAAACCCAGCTGATCTATTAACTAGAGGCATTAGAGCTGCCTCCCTCTTAAACTATTCTGTATGGTTAAACGGGCCTGCTTGGCTAAGGGAAGAAATGACACATTGGCCATCTTCACAATTAATCAACGTTGCTTCGCTATATGTAACGGCAATTGATATTAAAGAGGAGGATACAGGAGACAGGGAGTGGAACTTTACACCTTACTCGAATTTTGGACAGTAAATATTTCAGTAATTGGATGCATCTTCTGCAAGTAATAGCCTATGTACTTATAGCTGTCAATGTTTTTAAGAAAAGTGGGAATTCATAAAGCATTTGTGAGCGTAAGAAGTGCCGAACAGTATTGGATTGATTTATATGCATATATAATGAAAAAGAATATACCATCTAATTCCAAAATGATTTCTCTTTTTCTAATATTAAGTGCCACTGATCAATATCTGCGAGTAGGTGGCCGTCTTCAGCATGTAACTTGAGATGACAATGTAACTCATCCTGTAATTTTACCGAAGTCGTCCCACATAACGAAGCTTCTGGTTCACGACGCACATGAAAAATCATTCCATAGTGGATCATATGCAGCTCTTTCTCGTTTGCGCACAAAGTACTGGGTAGTGAAAAAACGATGGTCAAAGGAGAAGTTCGCGCGGTACACATTGAATGTACCAACGACCTGACTACGGAGAGTTGTCTTCTTGCCACATGAAGATTCTTCTCAAGACTCGAAATCCCTCGTATTCAAGAAAACATCATCCGAGCAAGATCAAATAATAAACATAAGAAGAGATGAGCGATTTTGGGGGTTTTTAAGTAAACGTTGAGTAACATTATTGTGGAACGTGCCCCTTGATGAGGGGGGTTCTGGTAACGATTAATAGGAGTGGTCAAATCAGCCCTTGGAGCAGCTGTAATACGTTCAACATTAAACGTTGCGTACGTTATTAACGGAAGTTTAGGCTGTCGTGAACTCTAGGCCATTAACTTATTCATGAGATGTCCTTTCAGACCTCCAACCTCATACCGGCACATTTTTTGATTGGCTGGTATGGAACAGCAGAGGAGTTTACGCTTAAAAATTTAAGTGGCGGAGACCTACGCAAGTAGTGGAAGGAGCTCTTGCGGTGTTTATCTGCTTTCAAGAGGCGATAGTATAAGGAGTATTTGTATCAACTCCGATCATTGAATCATACTAATAACGTCATGGATTCTACCTTAAACGTTTGGGATGTAGCACTTGTTGAAGATAAATTACTTCTTCGAGCGCTGTGACATTGAGCTGTAATTGAGAACGTATTTCCTGGACGAGGCAACAAGCTCCGGGTTTGCGAGGTTAGGATCTCGAGCGTCTCAATTTTGAAAAGATCAATACAAATTTTATATTCGTTAGTGATAACCAATTAATCTGAAATCTTTTCGGCGGGAACATGTTGAAAAACCACCTTCACTTACACAAACTTATCCTTTTTCTAGAGGCTTCTTTCTAATACATATCTACATGCAACACTATACATTAAGAATTTCTTTTCTTCTTATTTTTCTTAATATAAAACGCATTTCATTCGTCCGCTGATATTTGCGGGCTTCGGTAAACTTGAACGCAAATTTAAATTAAATTTGAATAATAAATTGAAGTATAAATTGTTAAACAGTTTCGGCTTGTTTTTTTTTTTATTCTGTTGAGACTGAATCTCGGGGAATATATATTTTAAAATGTATACAGATGAGTTTCCTTTTTATGTTTGCGGGCTAGTATGTTGGTTGTTTTGTTTTGAGGAGTTTTAATGAAGTTCAATGAATTAAGTGCACCTAGTAGGATGTTTCTTTTTCTGTTTGTTAGTCTAGAGCACCACTGTGTTGTTTGCATTAAAGTCACTTTCTGCAATGAATCTTTTCCCTAGCGTGTTAATATATTCGTAGTTTTTGTATTGTTCTGTAGATATTTAAATTTGCCGAATTGTAATTGACCCGTATGCGCCTTCAAGTTGTATGGTCATTGCTTGGATATGTTCGAATTTGTAGGCTGTAAGTTTTATTGATTTAATGTTATGTCTTATTATAATTGATGTACCATGAGTTGTCAGGATAATTTGTTTGATACATTTTACAGTCTGGTATTTTAAAGTAATTTCTGTCTGTCTGTCTGCAAAATGTATATCTGAAACCAGCAGGATTTCTATGGAGTTAGTCTTGGTAAATAGCTTTATTTCGTTTGCATGCTGCTGAAGTCCGTTAGCGGTCCATATTATAATTTTAAGTCGGTCCTTATTCATTCTTAACACGTTCCCTGTCATGTTGTTTATGAAGAGGTGTCATTTCTAGGCCGCGTATACCGAAAACGGTACACGTGGCAGGGTGTTAAGTGTTAAGTTTTATTATTAGTATTCTAAGTACATTCATCATGCTAGCGATTTGTACCAGCTGGTTGTCATACTATTGTTTTTAGTTCAGAAAGTTCATTTTGTGAATGTGTTTGCTTTGATGAGGTTATCGTTATGGGAGTAAGTTGGTTGGATGTTGTGACTTCAGTGAATTGGTTTTCTTTTTCTTAGCTTGAAGTTTTGAAGTTTGAGAGACAGATTTTGCGGAGAACAAATTTGGGGGGATTTTTTTTACGCTATGTATCTAGAAAGGTCAAATAATTGCAAAAAAACTAAAAAGGTTAACCTTTATGCAATAACTATTAAATGGCAGTCTAATTTAAAAAAGCATAGACTTTTGTGAATCACTGTATGTACGCAATAGTTCAATGTTAACGATAAAATGTAAAACAATTTAAATTTCTTACAACCGAAACTGTAAATCGATAGCTTTAAAGGAGCATTTTTTAAGGAGAAAAAGAGAAAATGATATTTTAAAACAAACATTAAGATTTTCTTAGAGTAGCGGAATATGAAATACATTGAAGACTCCTTATAAGGACATATTTTATAACTAGAAGAATGTACCCGCTTTGCTGGGTCCTTTAATAGATGCGTACATATGTGCATAAAGTACGTACATATGGATATACAATATTATACTTGTGCTTGTTACTCCAATTCTGGTTCCATTGAAACAATTATGTAAGACAAATATTAACATAATAAGAAAACTACAATAATCCAAAAAAAAGGAGAGAGAAGAAAAAAAGTTTGTTTGATAAACATGAATGTGCCCGCAGTCCACTGATGGACTGTTGATTGCAATCACCTACGCATATCTGTGAAATATGTAATTCTCAAATAATTATATTACACTTCCGTTATAAGAATCACAGAATAATGATTGATACATCAATCTCTTCAACAGGAAATGTACTAATCGAAGAATAAAGTCATATTCAAATCTGTTCAGCCATTTTGTAGTAATATGTGTGTAACATATAAAACAAGTTTATTTTTTGTCCAGTTAAAAAATTATATTATATAAAAAGACTTTTAAGGCCCCAGGATACTAAAAACCATCCTATGTACATAATACGGCTACTCACGACAAATTGATTGATATTTATATTGTTGAGGTATCGTTACGTACCTACTGACTACTCGCAACAGGAAAAACAGTATGGTGTTAAGCGCCAAATATGTTTATTTTCACTAAGTATGTGTTAATTGTCAATAGACTCCGAAGTGCTTCGAAACGATTAATAAGCACAGTTCTATTGTGGACGGTTATTGCTGCTGTTTACATGGTGTTCACTGGGTAAACTTGAGATCCTAAACACATTACTCCGTTAGGCACCGGTTTTCAAGTTAAGATCCTAAACACATTACTGGCATTTTTTTCCAGCTAATCGGACTGGTATCCTGCGATTCATCGATCAGAGCGTAAAAAGAAGCTTAAATGGCCATTATATGTAGAAGAAAACTTTTAATAAGCATAATCAAATTTAAAATTTCATTAAGATGCTGAAGACCCTGACCTGTCTGATTAAGACCAGAGAAGAAATAACCTCAGTAACAGTAACATTCTTTTCTTGATGCAGGGCTTTGTAAGTACTGTGCAAGTGTAGCATCACAGCTGAATGAATAAATCAATTATTTTAGTAGCCCACACAATTACGAAAATTGAAAAAATCGAGAACCTAAATAACTTCGTGGACATAGACAAAGACATGGTAACAAAAATTTCATTTAGAGATGAGAAATTGTCAATTCTGCAAAAAAATGAGCAAAATTAGCAAAATGAGGTTAAAGAATAGGAACTAAATAAGGCGCACTCGACTGGCATTAAATTAGTAGACAAGGTGTTAACAGAAAATTTCGAAAAATAAAAAAAATGCTTTTGGTTACTATTTCAAAACTATTACTATTACAAATTCAATCAAAATAAGAAACAAATTAAATTTATGAATGAATAAAATAAATTATTTTATACTCGTAACAAAGTCTTGTAGCCTAAATAAACCGAATAAAATCTCTGAAACTTTGAAATAATATTTTATTTACACCCTTCACTAAACATTTCAAAAAGAGTGTGTAAATTATTGCTTTTGATTTTTTTTTTAATTTTTGCAATATTTATTTTTTTTTATAGTTGTGTCACTAAAGCCGTTTCCAAAATTTGTTTGTCTGTGTATGAGTGTAAATACAATATAAGTAAGTGATTGGAAAAAGCTATTTTTTCTTCCTAAAACAACCAGTGTACGAATATTTGTGTTGCTATTCAGGGATATTTCAAGATTTGATCTCTCTCTGTCCAATCGCGACATGAATCTTTTAGTGCTCCTCCTTAATTTTCGGCGGATTTATGAACAATGTTTCGAGCTTTTGGAGGCATTTTTATTAATTCAGATATGATTTCCGAATAGTTTTTTTACTGCTCTTTATTCGAGCATTTGAAAATGATAGATTGACTAAACAGTTTATTTTAATGAGTGAAATTCTGTTTGATAACTTAAATATAGGTAAACTGTGAACCATACAAAAAACCGTTGGAACTAAAAAATGTTAAAATGTTAAATTTAGATTCGTCACAAAAAAATAACTTAGTTCCAGAAATTTTGAAGGTCTTCCACTTCCAAAAGCATGGTCAAGGAAGTCATTATTGTATTGTGTTGAAAACTATTGACTTTGGCTTATGTAAATATTACACGAATACTGTATTTACTGCATTTTGGTTCTGAAATGATTGTGAAAATTGGACGTAATTATGTAAATATTACACGAATACTGTATTTACTGCATTTTGGTTCTGAAATGATTGTGAAAATTGTACGTAATTACTAAAATGAATGAGTTAATTTGCAGTTAAATGTGTTTCTGTATCCAGATTAGCTGCAATATTTCCGCCTTCACTTTGTGATAATGGCTGCCCTGGTTTGTTTTTGGTTCACTGAATATTGATATTTTGACCATCCGCTGGTTGTTTCTCAAACCTGTTCGTTCAAAATCATATACGCTGTTTTATGGCGGGAAATACAAATTTTATATGAATTGGAGGAATCATGTATAATACGGTTATATGTAGCGAAGAGTTACGTCTGAAATGTTTCACTATTGTAACTCCACAAACATTATCTGATCATTATCAAAAACAAACACGATACGTTCATATTGCCATACGAAGGAATTGGAATATTTAACCGTTCGCGTTATTTTTTTTGCGTTTATACAAAATATAATTTAATGTCAGCAATTACGTAGTAGATAAACATGTTATTAGATTCAATAAAGGATTTCAAATATGTATCACCAAAGTCACCAATAATTTTTGCGTAAAAGAAAATTAAGGAATTGTTTAATAAAAGAATGAGAAAATGTTTGGCATTTATGAAGAGTGTATTCATTGTTTTGTAGGTTAAAAAAAATATATTAGAAATATGATTTTTTTATAAATCAACAGAAAGCATTACAATCAAAAACTGCTTTATATGTATGTAGTTGTAATAAAGGATGTATTAAGAGATATAGTTTAAAAAGGCAGATAAAATGTCAGGGTCGATTTAATTTTTAATATTTTAAAATTTGTTGATTGTAACTCATTTTATCTGTCTTAAGTGAATGGGATTTTACATATTTATTAACCTAATATATTTGTAAGAAATATAAGAAATGAGTATTTAATGCTTACATATACTTCCTCCCATTGTGATACATATCTGACTAGCCTCGAAAGTCTTAAGAGTCTAACTAATGATAAGAGCTTTGCTAAACGTAGTATACGTAGTGCTCGGCCGGCGTGAAGAATTTGAAACGAATCCGAGAAATCCTGTAATTTCATTATCTGAATTAAAGAATCGAGACCTGTTAATATCCCATGCTTACCTGATTGAAAATTAAAAATATATAATCGAGCGGAATTGACGAAATTAAATCAAGAAAAAACCAAGTTTTTAAATAGTGTTTAGCAATGAGCTTCGGGTCCAATATCACCTGTTCAGCGTTGTCTTGTTGCATAATTCCTAAAAATACCATTATTTGTTTTTATTCAATAAAATCTACTCTAAAATATTGTTCTAAATCTTTAAATTAAACGTTATTTAATATCTTTAAAAGACATTGTATCTCTTGTAGTTAATGCAATTTGTATGACACAACTTGTACATGTTGTATGAATATTAAGGAAGAAATCGATGTATATCAATTTATAAATCGAAAAATGAACGCAGATTAACATATGTCAAAATTTTAGAACTAGGATTTAAGAAATTACGAATGGTAAAACGTCTGTTACCGAATTATCAAAAAGAACCAACTTAAACTGCTCTTAAGGTTCCGGTTAGTTGGTAATTATTAGACATTTTGTATCAGTATAAAACTACATTTGGTACCAATGTGAAAAAAAAATCTACGTTACCCCAAGTCGCAAGACTACCGATGAAGTTTATATTGTTAATTCATAACGTAATTTACGAATACAGTATTTGAATGTATGCTCAATGTCTTGTGAAGGCGCCGAACTTTCATTGATCTTGTACGTTTGTGTTCCATGGGGTTTCGAATAATTTGCATACAAACTTCTTGAGTAATTTATATCAGTTAGATGAAAATGGACAATTTAACGATACAGCGTTTATTTATTACAAATTATAACATAACAAATAACGTTATTAGGGAATTCAAAATGTTGGGAACACCGTGCATTATAATTTAAAGTACCTGTTCTAAAATTGACTACGATGTCTATTAAAAAAATAGTATCACTTAGGCAGTTAAAGGCAATCCATCGTGTGCTCAAATCATCATTAAAGAATGATATAGCAACTGGCAGGATAATAAGATTCGCTACTAGCAGCAGAAGCATGCAAAGGTCCCAATAAAATCTGCAAATTAAAAAAAAAATATATATATATATGTTTTACTATTTCATATATTTATTTCGAACCTAAATGAACTACAGGGATGAATAACCCAATGCCCGGAGGTTTTTTGTCTTATCCTTTCTTTTACCAATGCTTTTCGGCTGCCAAAAAGTTTCATGGCAAGCCGATTGTCTGTGGGCTGGAACCATGATTGCAATTGACTCTTTAAAAAATTCGCTGACACTTTTTCTGAAACTACTGGAATGGAAGGCATTGGTTCCTCTTTAGGAGTTCCATAAAGAGAAACGTCGTCAAAGTGTACCTGCAAAAGACAATATATATTTTAACGAAATTTTTGTTCAGAAAAAGTATTGAAAAAAATTAAAGAAATTAATTGGCATGCACCTGACTTCAAGTTATATTATAATAATTATATTTTAAGTTCTTATATTTCCAATATTGTAATTTTTTCTTAACATTTTAATGGTAAAATATATATTACTTCTCGAAAACGTAAATAGTGTTCATAATCTAAAGTTGTTAAGTTGTTGGTATTCGATTTAAAAGCTGTAACAAGAATTGGGAAACGCCAAGAAAGTTAAAAATACGCAACATCAGAGAGGCTGTTAAAGATGTTTAAAGCAAACATAATCAGTGCTATGTTTATCCGAACATAATATTAGATAAATAATAATTATATACAATGAAAGAAAATAATTCAGTAAAATTTACAATTTTGCTTTCCAGCGGAAAGCAAAAACTACAGAATCAGCATTAAATGTTTTCAAAATAGGATATTGTATTGGTTTCCCGGTTAAGTGAATTTAATGTTTAACTTTAAAGTGTATGCATTACCGAAAATATTACAAAAACAATTTGTTGTTCTAATTTGGAATATGGTTTTGTTTTGTTTTTTGTAAAATTAAAATAAAATCGGTTTTATCTAATTATTTCTTTTTCCAAAGTAATAAATAAACCTTTGTTCTTGCCATTTCGCTTCCTTGGTCGCATATTAGAAGAGCTTCATCATCAAAGGCAGTCACTAAGGAATCAGTGCATGTATTTTCAAATGAAATCCTTAGGTCATTCTCATTTAAAGTTGAACAGTAAGAGCATCGAACTGATTCTTCACTATCACCACAAAGCAATCTACAGTGAAAAAAAAATACATATGTTAATATTAAGGTAAATTCCTTCCAAATTTTAATTGATTTTTTTCTATTAAATATCATTACCACCAAAAAATCATGAGATGATATGTAATACCATCAGTTGAAGAAAATTGTTTCAATAAAAGGTTCCCATCAACATACTCGTATTTACATATGGACATATACATATATGTATGTAGATATAGCATGTTACCGATCAGAACTCCATAAAAAATACGACATAGTAAATTAATTATGTACTGTGTACTGGCACAGTCCCACATTATCATTATTGTTCGAAATGAGCGCATATGCTGTGCTAAATTAACACGCCATGCGGTATCAGTATACATGACAAATGTGTGTGGTTTAAAATGTGCAACATGGTAAACATTCGCTTCTATTCGGACGCATATCTTACGTGAAGCGTAATGTGAAACATAATCATAACATACTGTGTTATCCCAAAAAAAGTATTTATCCCGCGGACGTATATACATATGTACGTTTATATACATACATGTGTACGTGTATACCTCCAAAACTTATCAATAGTAAAACGTCGCTTGTATTCGGGTAGTAGTTTTTCGCGATTTTAATAACCTGTTTTAAACAAAATTATCAGAAGCTTGTGTCAATATTTTTAAGTTTTATATGTCGTTTTTGTGTACGAGTATACATATATATGTATGTACATACATAGGTACTTATACATTGCCTTAACATGATGTGGCAATGAATAATAGAGATTAAGGAAAATACATAATTCCCTTACCTTTCATTAAGCTTGTAGTTCTTTTGCTTTTTGTTTTTTCTGTTAAAACTATTTGTGCAGGATGTTGATGACTGTTTCGATGAATAGCAGTTCTGTAATGAAGTTTTTGTGGAACCCGTCACACTTGTTGTCCTGTTGTAATCAGTTGGCGCACTTAGTTGCCGATTAAATTCTGCTTTTCGCCTTGTTATATCCGAAAGGCAAAATTTATTTAAATGTCCATTACTTGAAAGGGAGTTTTTCGGTGATAAATTCAAATTTGTGCCAGTTCTGCAGGTTAGATTGTGTTGTTCGCAAGCTAAATTGCAACTTTTATTAATTTTTGTGCGTTTATTTTTACAGGGGATATCTTTTGTTTCGGTTTTTACGCGGGGCCGATAAGTTGGATATGTTTTCACAGATCCATTGGCCAATAGAGGTCGCGTAGCCGAAAAAGATCCCGCTGAAAAACCCGGTTGTGTTTTTTTCTCATCTAAGTATAAATTTAAGTATTTGTCGCTTGGATGTAAAGAATTATCAGACACTGCATTCGATTTTACTATTATCTGGTTCTTTTTACGAACATTGCCCGCAGCTTTAAGTGAAAAATTGCGTAACTTCTTAGAATGCTCCTTAATTTTATTACTTTTCAGAAACGATGGACTGTTTGCAATGCACTTAAATATATATGTTTTATTACTAACGAGTGGGTGATTTTTGCTATTTGAATAATTTCCGTTGTATTCACTTTTTAGTATTGAATTCTGCTTGCCATATATATTGCAATCACTGTAATGACTCTTTAGCACCAGATGGTTGTCATCCAAATGACTATAACGTGTAATAGGGTCTGAGTTACTAAAATTATGTGCAACAATTTTTTTAAACCCACTGTATGAATATGTATTATTGTCAGGGCAATGGAAATCTGAAAAATTTCTTTGATCATCCCCGACGACAACAGCACTGCTGCCTGTACCACAGCTATTACGACTACTGCTATTTACAATACTTGTACAATCTATGCGTTGCTTGTTACTAGGTTGACCATTGTAATAACTATCATATGAGTTTTGTTTTCCGGTAGCATTATTTTCAATTTCAGCAATGTATGGATCATCTTGAAAGACACTTGGCAGATCCGATCCAGGAGTATTATTTACAATATGGTCATATAAAAGAGATTCACTGTCATCGCCTTCAACGTTTCTCAAACTTATACGGTTAATATTTCTAGAACATTTTAGGGATTCACAGCTGCACGAGATGGACTTTTGTAAGTTAAGTGTTTTATTAATATTACTGGCATTGATACTATTACTGTGTGCGCTTGTGAGGTTAATCAGAGACTGCCGTAACAAATGATGACTCAAATTTTGCTGATCATTCGAATTTTCTCCGCTGGAAATAAACAGAATAAAAGCAAGAATTGCGCATGAAACTGATTTGTGATACTTTGTACATGTATTGATATGTTGTGTGTGTATATTTTCGTACGTGGATCAATACATCGAGTACGCTCCCATATAAATAAATGAGATATATGAATTGTTTAATTGAAAATAAAAATAATAAATAATTTAATGCAAAAAAAAAAAAGAATAGTTGCAATCAAGCAAATATAGGTGAACTATGAATTGAAATGCATTTGCGATCATTAATTTAATTTTTTTATGTTTTTCTGGTAGAACATAAAAAAATAAACAAAATGTAACATACTCGTATAAATACTCAGAGATTTTCTAAATTCTGATATTAAAAGTATGTACATATGTACATAGGTGAGACTGAATGTTGCCCTGATCAATATACGAGTATTGTTCACCGACACTATAGCATAAATTAGCAGTCGAGCAAATACAACAAAATTTTAAATTTATAAACGAGTATGTACATATGTACATCTAGTGATATAAATAAAAGTACTGTACTGTACTGTACACATACACAGAGAAAACCATTGAGCCGTATAAAAACGCTTAGCTATTGTTTAGAACATGGCATTAAAGAGTATTTTTCACAAGCTTTTTCCGACCGTTTGAAACTGCTACAGTCGTAAGCCACAGACATGAACACATAGAAGTAAACTGAGCACACACACTTTTTATTTAAATGAAACCGTTGTATTAGAAATTAGTATGCATAAATACTACTTGTGCGATTCATGTTGACATTTTTTGAGGTCGAAACTTTCCGGAAAATGATAAAATGGGGGTTGATGCTTAATTGAAATATCCGAATACCAAATGACTTACGGAGAGTTAATTTCGTTAATTAATACTTAAATGAATATAATAACGTGCTATATATGTACATGCCGTTTTACTAAATGTTCATTGTGTTCATTAATGGTTAGAGAAATGTTCATATTTCCATGATATCCAGATACATTTGTATGTACATTTATGTGCGTGTATAAAAATTTACACTTGATTTTCGTAATTTCTGGTCAAATAAAGCCAATAATATAAAATAAGATATAATATTTATATCATTAAATAGAATTTAATAGTTATAGCGACTTTAAATTCGTTACGCAGTAACATACTTCCATACTATGGAACTTTAATTGCTTAACTTTTTGTTCAAATTATTAAACACAATCAGATGTTTTAACGTAGCATGAAGAAAGCTGTAAACTAAAATTTATTCATAGAGAAACCGATGTCTAAACATTATCTGAATATGATATTGCATTTGGTATTCTTGTTTATATCTCGGCTGAAGTTTTCATTTGCGGCTACCTTAAGTTATGGCTCTGTGAGCTTTTAGTAAAAACATTAGGTTTCGAATGGTGCTTCTTAACTGTGATGAAACCAATAACATTTAGCCTTATAACCAAGTATCTCAGCAATAGTCAACACACTGAAATTTTATTTCACTCTGATTCTCCTCAGTTGGTTTCTTAAAAGACCATAGTTCTTTTTTTCCTATAGGAAAAAAAAATAACACACATCAATAGTGATTGCGAGTGTTGGCCCTAGTTCCTCTAGTTGAATAGTTTGCATAGGCTTTCAAGCGTTTGCTGTGCATACTATAGATAATCGTCAGATATGACTGAAGCGACGTCATCCGTATTGCCAATTACGTTATCTTTCAAAATAATTTACCATTACAATAGCGAGAGCAGTCTACTTTAGTCATGTGCTATTTTTTTAGTATCTTACAGATTCATAAACACAAGTTAAAATTGGCACTGTTCGAGCTTCTTAGAAGCTCCCTAACTATTAATAAAAGTTAGCTGATTGTCTTTGATAGAGGCTTATGGAGCAAACAATTTTTCGACTAGGAAAGCCATTCACTTGAAACATGCAATATCTGAACTGGCGTGAACATGTTGCAAGGAGAGCTTAGGCAGAATGTCCAAAGAAACACTTTCATTCCGTCAAAATATAACCGAGATAGACTTAATAGAAATAAATTAATTATCAACATTTTGTCCAACGAACAATCCACTCATCAATATATGGTATTTTTGTTAGACATATTTCGGAATCACCTTCAGTTTCCAGCGAATTTTATTTCATGTCTTGAACCCACTCGAAAGGGTTCCTCAAAGTAGTAAGTTGAATTTTAGTAAAAGGAAAAAGTCGATTATATTAGTGCGTTCCAGTATACTGGTGGCGTTTTTATGAAAAAATCGCTCATAAATACGAATTTGTGAGAGGGTGCATTATCGTAATGCAACAATTGCGGTCTTTTTCAGCGAAGTCTCTCTCTCAAATGCTTCATTACGATTAAATAATATTGTTTACTCACAGTTTCATCCACCGAAATAAATTCTGAGTGAACAACCCCTCGAATATCTAAAAACAGCAAACCTTTAACTTTTGGGCAACTTTGACGTGTTGGTTTTTGATTTTGGTTCAGCTGAGTGACACTTTTAACTTTTTTGCATGTCATACTCATAAATCGAGTAACGCCATTTGTAATTATGGGTTCCCTGAATGTAGGATCCGAATTGACTCGTTCTAACATTTGAATATTTGTACTGCGACACATCTTATGCACAAAATATAAGCATTCTGTAACACTTTAAAACGTCCAAATAAGAAATTCCATTTGGAACAAAAAATTTCAAACGAGCTCTTTTTTCAACAATTATTTAGTTCCTAGCACTCAAGTTCTAATAACTAACTAATAAAATAGCGCCTAAACTCAGTCCCAGGATAGATGACAGTTGTAGCACTATAGAAAATATTTTTAAGAAACCATTAACACCGACCGTTTAAATGATTCAGTCGCGTCGTTTTTTGACAGAATGTATTTCTTTCTGGTGTTGAAAGTGAAATTTCACCCACGAGCATTATAAACATATTGTTTAAAGTTTAAATAACGATTAGTTGAAACAACGGATCATTTTATCTTTAATATTTATTTTTCCTCTTATTAGGGAGCAAACCACGTGGTCTTACATACAACTCGAGACTGACTGGCTCGCCAAAGGATAAACTTGCGTACTAGCTACTAGCTTGACACTTCTGTCGTTACGCAGAAACTCTCTTTCGGATAATTGTTGTCCTCTTCAAGTGAAATAGTCCCTGGCTTCACTTAATTTCTAGCTTACATATTTTAAGTAAATTTTTTTTTCACATAACTTAGATTTTCAATCGCCCTTCAGACCGGTTACATTAACACAAACAAATTCTACAACAATTTATTATTACAATTTATAATGCAAAAACTCTGTTTGTAAAAGAAACAAGTTCAGTTACTATAATAAAGGGTCCGCCATCTAACGTTTTTTTTTTCAAGTAGTGCTTATTTCGTGAATGGTAACATTTAGCTCATGTCTGATTTGACAGATAATTAGTTTTATCCTTCCGCTGAACGAATATGGTTGTGTATACGCTTGAACAACGCTTCGCTAAGTGGGCCTGCGATCGACTTACAGAAGATGCCGATTTTGCCAAAAAAATCATCTTTTCAGATGAAGCTCATTTTGATCTTGGCGGGTATGTAAACAAGCAAAATTGTCGCATTTGGGGCACAGAAAACCCGCACGCATACATTGAAAAGCCGGTGCACCCAAAACGAGCCACTGTTTGGTGCGGATTTTGGTCCAGAGGCATAATTGGGCCATTTTTCTTCGAAAATGAGCAAGGAGTGGCCGTTACAGTCAATGGCGATCGTTATCGGTCCATGTTGAACGAATTTTTGTTCACAAAAATTGAAGAGGAGGATATTGGCAACATTTGGTTTCAACAGGACGGCGCTACGTGCCACACAGCCGAAGATGTTTTGCGCCCTGTTTTTGAAGATCGCATTATCAGCCGCAGAGCTGATGTCGTTTGGCCACCTCGGAGCTGCGATTTGACACCGTTGGACTATTATTTGTGGGGTGCCGTCAAAGATAAGTGTTACGCCGACAAGCCCGAGACAATTGACGCTTTAAAGGACAATATTCGTGAAGCCATTGGTGAAATACAGCTGCACACAATCGATAATGTGCTTAAAAATTGGACCGATCGTGTAGGCTACTGCATGGCCAGCTGAGGCAGCCATTTGAATGAAATTATTTTCCATTATTAATCGGAAGGATTGTACTTTCAAATAAAAAAAGAAATTTGAGAAAATATTCAGTAGTTTTTTTTATAGCATTTTCAAAAAAAAAAAAAAATTATTTGGCGGACCCTTTAGTATAAGAAAAGTAGAAATATTACTATAATATTAGTAATATTAGTATAGTAATATTAATATTACTAGCATGGTGTGAAAGATACTCCAAATTTTACTTTTGATGGGTGTCTTTGACTCATTACAAATTCTCCAGTTATTATTTTATTTAATTTTTTTTTAAATGTCGGGAAAATAGTAATCTTAAAGAATTTGCTTTAAAATTTTCAGAACAGAACGATGAACTCGAGTGTTTTCAACCGCAAAAATGTCCGCCTGATCGGTAGCATTAAAGACATCAGTTACCGTATTATAAGTGCGACGAGACTTTACTGAAGTAAATGTGGTAGCGGATTTGCTCTGAATTTTTGGTAAGATGGAAATGTCACACTTTTACGCATTTACGACCATGGGATTGACGGTATCTTTGAGGACAGAGAATAAGTTATCTATATTAATAGATGTAGTTGTTCGCTTTTGGAAATGATTTTCGTAGTTTTCGCCAATTCCGATCCTTTTATAAAAACTAGTTGATTTTGGAAACTGTTTACCAGATTCACTACACTGGATATTACCTCTGCCAAAGATTTTTAAGAAAGTGAAGTCACGTGTTGTTCTGTGTTGTTTCGTAGCGCAGTTGGTAGTGTGTCGGCCTCTGGCGTGCAATGAGCGAGTTCTGATGCCGATAACACCATCGCCATCGAATGTTTATTTCGTGGCTTTGCTCCTCGGTGGGGTACTGGCAAAACCCACAGTTGTACACTTGCTCCTTTCATTCGAACTCGGCATTAAACTGTCACTTTTGTAAAAACAAATCGTACACAAGTGAATTAAGTGAATGAGAGAAGCTTGGCTCTGGCTCTAATACCGTATAAGGAGTTCCGAAGTTTTGTTACGCCCAAATTATAGCCAGCATCTCTCTTCCGATTGTATGCCTGTTTTGATAAAGGTCAGCACCGAGCGATGAAACATCCGCTGCCGAATCAAATGGCTTCTAGTACACTAGATATACAAATGATACATCCTTCTTCTTCTTCTTCTTTTCCTTTTTCCGGCGTTGTTATGGTCAGAAGTGTAGGACCATAACCTTCCCACTTAACTGCATTCCTACTGGTCCGCTTGTGGGGTCCGCCGGTTTGACCTCAGAAAGTAGCGGCAGGCTTCCCGGTTTGGGATTACTTCATCGCTGAGGCCAATCAAATGCTGGTGTTTTTGCATTTGTTTTTCGGCCTGCCTTTTTTTTTTGTTACACGGGCATGTTCCAGATTTTTTTTGTTTGATCTTACTCTTACAACACCGGTGATCTCCAGTCGTGTCAACGCACTGATTTGCATGTACACTTGTGGGGCAATTTAATGGTGGTATATGTGTCCCTAGGCCTTCACCTCACCTTGGTGTTTTCTAAATTGCCTAGATGTGATTTTTATTTACCTTTTACGACAAGCGAGAGGTATCGCTGCAGGGATATTCTTAACCCGTCCCTGCACAGGTACAAATGATACATCCTTAATATAGCTTAAATTAAAAAAAAAATATTCTAATGTTCTTTATCTTTTCAATGTTCCTTGACTGCGTTGTAGCGATGTTGCCATTATCGCCAGGTAGATATGTATAAATGGTTTGGCACTTGGTGCATAGTTCTTTATAAAACACCTATAGTACCCTATCAATCCAAGAAATGTACTAGGCTATGAAGATTTTTTGGCACATCACATCTCACAATATCTCTCATTTTTCCTTGACAAATTCTGATTTCTTCACTTGTAAACTAATTCTAAAAACTCTATTCATTGTCTAAAGAATTTCGACTAGACTAGACGCATCCTTAATATTTGCTTCAAAGAGTTTATTTGAAGCTCGGTCAATATCCTCCAGATGATGTTTTTTGATGGAGAAAAAATAATAATGTCAATATACACATTTAGTATATAGCATCTCTAGAGATGTTCTTGTATATATTTAGATACTTTGGTAATATTTAGTATAATATTTATAATATTTAAACCAACCGGAAGCCTGCAGAATACATATTTTTCATTCGTAATAGAGAATGCTGTATTTTCCGTATCTTTTTCAGCCAGTTTTAGCAGATGAGATCTGGGTAATTGTAGTGAAATATGTGGGTGGAATAAGATTAAAAAGAATAATTGCTATATCTGGAATTGGATATTTGTCGTTTATTGTTTTATTATTCAGAAATCTATTTCGGAATTCTATGACCATGCATTTTTTTCGGCTCATTGTCGATCATCTGGATGGTCGCTATGGCATTCTTTTGAAAGGCAAAGATTCATTATGATCACCAAATACTTTTAAATGTTTACAAATCAATGAAGAGAATATATCACTTACATCTACTGGGATGGTTTATTTTTCATAAAATGTTTTGTTAACGATGTTGCGGTAGAAGACCAGTAGTACCTTTAACTCCATAGTAGTCTAGAATTCCTTTTGATAAAATAGACCATATGAAGCCATCAAATGGTTTAATAGCGAAAAAAATCAATATTTTTCTTAAAAATGTTTATGACGCAATTATAGTTTATTGTATTGATTGATCAGTAAACCTGACAGAAAAAGGTTCGTGAATTGTCAGTGTTTAACTAATACAGCAAAAGATACCTTTACCTAAAAAATTAACCTCGTCAGAAATGCCTGGAATCTCACTGTGCTCCCCATTTCTATGTCCGACATCATACTGATTGTTATTATCCATATACTTGTATTCTGTTCCATCTTTAGAGTGACTTTCCAATTGTTTACTACATATATGGACAGTGTCGTTCAATACCACTTGAACTCGATTCAAATTTTCTCTGATTCAAGTAGAGTTTAAGAGTAATTTATCCCTTGATGATCGTTCAGATTTACAGGATATCTTTAATTGACTTGCATCAGGATCTAGTATATATCTTTCAAAATAATCAGAAGTTTTTTATGAGTCTTTGAAATTAACTTGGATTTCCATAATCGAAAGTAGTAGTAAAATTTCTACAGTAGTAGAAATTTGAATGCTTGTTTTGAGGTGGAAACGATTTCGAAAAGAGGGATCGCGCTTGATTTGCTTCTAGGTCTAGTGCGAGAGCAACTGCGCTTCTCGTATTCGTTTCAGTGGCCGTATTGAAAATAAGATGTTGCCCATTGGGTTTCGTAAAGCGAAAATGAAGATTCTCGTCGCGTCTACTCTATATTTTCGGCAAATGAAATAACCAAATTGCTATTGCCTTCGGAAAGCATAATTGTTTTATTGACGATCAATGCTAGTATTGACCGGACTCTTATCAATCTTGTAAGTATTACTATTGCAACACAACATGGAGCATCAAGGAGTTCAACGACCTCATAACCACGACACATTCTCAGTCGGCAAAACCAAGTCCAACCACAAATGCCGACGGTAAAAAAATGATTGCATCCGACCCAGCTGACGAGAAAAATTGGGAGCGCAGAATAGTCAGCTACATTGTGCGGGAGCTAATGCTGAAAAAAAGCAAATCACCAGTTGGCTCCGCCCACTGAGCCACAATGCTATTGCAATGCATGATGGTCGGGTTCAATGACGACAGTCGAGTGGTCAACGGCAAAAACAACTGATAAACCATCAAAAGATGTGGGCCAACGGGGAAACCAGCTGATGCCGAAGTTTCCTTATATCAAGAACACAAACCACAATTATTGTCTTCCCACTGCTCAAACCGAATAGTTCAACCGACTTTAATATAAATCGAAGAAGAAGACCTTTTCGTTTTATTTTCTTCCTTTCATTAAAGTGTTGATTTCACGTTTTTCGGCAATCGATTTTTTTTTCTTTTTCGAGTGTACTTGTTACAATTACTTTGAAATAAAGGGCTATACTAAATGATAACAAAATTCGGTCTGCATTTTCTATAACTTATTTCTTATGATGTCTAGCGCTTGGTAATGCCTAAAGCCACCATCACACTCTTTATAAAGACTATACGTAGCAAAAGCGGCTTGACGAAAAAAAACATATCAAGCCTGAAAACCACTAAATTTATAAAGAAATTTTCAAAAGATTTGTTTTTCCAGCTTTAATCGATACTGGTTTGTACCTTTCAACAACAGTTGAAGTTTCGAGGGCCTTTAGTCGAATTGTCAGTTGGTCGATTTTCGTTTCAAAAGATTTTCTAGTGCTACCTGTTACAACCTGTATTCCATCGGAAACTAAAGCCTTTAACTGACCGTATCCATTATTTATAGGCATAGTATTTAAGAAAACAAAAAAACACGATTGAAAACATCGAATAAAAATTGTTTCATTTACTAATGTTATAGTTAGACCCGTGCAGGGACGGGTTAAGAATATCTTTGAAGCGATACCTCTCGCTTGTCGTAAAAGGCGACTAAAACAAAGTTAAACAAAAATCACATCTAGGCAATTTAGAAAACACCAAGGTGAGCCTAGGGAGATATATACCACCATTAAACTGCCCCACAAGTGTACATGCAAATCAGTGGGTTGAAACGACTGGAGAACGCCGGTGTTGTAAGAGTAAGATCAAACAAAAAAATCTGGAGCATGCCCGTGTCACAAAAAAAAAAAGGCAGGCCGAAAAACAATTGGTGCACAAATGCAAAAACACCAGCATTTGATTGGCCTCAGCGATGAAGTAATCCCAAACCGGGAAGCCTGCCGCTAATTTCTGAGGTCAAACCGGCAACCCCACAAGCGGACCAGTAGGAATGCAGTTAAGTGGGAAGGTTATGGTCCTACACTTCTGACCATAACAACGCCGGAAAAAGGAAAAGAAGAAGAAGACTAATGTTATAGTTACATATATTAAAATGATTTTAGGTATAGTCTTATTCTGAATCTACTGAAATATTTTATTGTTACTCTTACTTATAATTTATACTCTCATCATCAAAGTAAATAGTAAGTAACTACATATGTATATGTATCTTACTCAAAATGATGAAAAGAAAAAACAATAAAATTGTATAATCATTCTGCACTTATGTACATAAGAAAATAAGAACAATAAATAATATTCCTTCGTCTTTCTTTTCTTCTGCTTATTCTTCTCCTTCTTTTCCGTTGTTCTTAATTGAATAATTTAACTTTTTCATTAAATGTTTATTATTTTCAGGTTCTTTGCGGATACATACGATTTTACTATTCTACAATTAGTTAAAATTGATAGCTCTATGTATGTATGTACATATATATATATATATCTACAATATACATATATGTATATATTTATGTAAATATATGTTTATACCTATGGTATATTTAAAGTTTATTATGTATTTATCTCTCTTTAGCTTCTTAAAGCCTCCATATTTTAATATATACTTTTTCTGACTGTATCGCTGTCGTTTACTGGAAATGCTTCCACTAACTTTGTTAATTTACTCGTATATTGTATATGGAAATAGAAAATATAAAACGATGTGCTTGATAAATCTGTTACAAAATTTTCTCGGTGTATCTTGTTTTATTTTAACTTTGTTACGAATTTCGTAGTTATTAATGAATGTTGTCACCATTCTGTTCATGTTACCCAGACGTAGTTCCGTTTGTTTGCTAGTGCATTTTCTGATGCCACAATGTCCTCCTAGTCTAGGGTTATGATGTTTCACTATTAATCTGTGTTTTTTTTTTCATTTGTAACCTGCTTTGGAGGTTCACGTAATAAGAAATCTGGAAATGTACCAATGTCTTTCTTTTCTTTTTCAACCTTCCGTCCTCACACGTTAATGTAACATTTTTTCGCCATGCTGCCATGATGCCATGCCAATGTGAATTCAAATTCATATTTTATTTATTCGAACCAGGCCGTTATTTGCCATTTGAATACATTTTTCGTAAGAGTCCTTTGAAGTTTATATTGGGTATCGTACACTCCAGCCATTATGCAGTATGTGTTAGTGATATTTTAAAGTTAACTCTGACTGAGTCAGAGATCTACGGGTGTTCGATTGTAACAATACGTTTCATGTATCCACAATGTGGAATCCATACTAAAAGCGTACGAGTGTGTAAGACTTAAAGCCTATTTATATAGCCATTATTCAACACATCCGTAAAAGAATAAGGGTCCCGGCCGAAGCCGCTCTTATTTCTTACAATTTATTTGACGACGATTGAGGGCTATAAAAAAAAGGTTTATGCTTGCATTATGCGGATAAACGAGATAAATCTCACAGTCGATGAATTTATGCAAAGATCACTCACCAATTATCCTTCCTTATCAATAAGATAAAAACCAAAGACTATTCTCAAGATACCGTAAACGCCCTAACAGAAAACTATAATAATAGAGCATTGGACTCCATGAGAGATCTCAACGGAGACATCTCTAAGAAGCTTATAATCCAAAAGCTACTAACCCTTCATGAAGCTTACATATCCAGAATTTGAAAACTCAAATTTCAGAAATGTTTCTACCCACCGAAGGGACGGCATCAATAAACCAAATGTTTCCCCCGAGGAATCGTTCAAAAGTAATGTCGCCACAGAGATAAATTTCAACCTACCAAGAAACCAAATTTAAAACGTTTTCCGAAATTCAAACCCCAATCCTTCACCTAATATCCCATAACCACCCGGCACACCCAAAACCCCCTCAACCAATGGAGATTGAATCATCAGTGCAAACTCGCCTGGTCAATTATATGAAAAGACCCGAAAGTTTACCGCGAAAGCAGCAACGTCTCTTTGCAACCAACGTACATATACACTTTTGAGGAAAATTCAGAACACCTAAACCTAAACGAAAAATCCTTTGAGTCCACCAAAACCAAGACTACGAAGAAAATTGCGAAAAAATTCCTGTCGAATTAAATTTTATGACGGAAACCTCTCTAGCGTAACATACCTAGAGTATAGTACTCGAGATGGGGTAACAATAAATCTCTTGATCGACACGTTAGCTAATAAAAATGTTGTTTCCAAAAGAATAAGTCATATCAGTAAACAGAACAGGTAGAAATAACCCACAAAATGTCCGGCCCATTTTTTCAAAAGTGTAGGCAATAATACTATTATTGATTTCTTTGTTCCATCATAGGGGACGCCACCCTAAAGAAGCTTGAAGCTGTCACTGATAGAAAAAAATACAAATTAAACTTAACGAAAAGAATCCATGCAAGTGAACAATATTAAAATTAAGTCAGGTCTAGATACTGACATAAAGGAAGTTCTTGCTAAGCGTAAAATATTTTGGACCTATTTCTGATAGTGGAACCATAGATAACAATGACCGCGCGGAAATAATCTTCTGATTCAATTTATACGAAATCGTATCCATATCCTGCAAATGTCAGAAGTGAAGTCGAGAGAGAAATAAGAAAATTGCTTGCAGATGGAGTAGTCAGATAGAATATATATAATTAACCGCTGTGGATCGTACCAAAAAAGCCCAAAGCAGCGGATGAAAAGCAATACAGATTGGTAATCGATTTTAAACGGATAAACGCGATTACAGTTCCTGACGTCTATCCTATAACGGATATCACAAACACATTAGCAAGCCTGAGAGAAAGCAAATACTTCATCACTCTCGATCTGACATTTTGCTTCCACCAAATCAAAATGAAGGAAAGCGACATTCCTAAAGCAGCGTTTTCAACATCTAATGGTAAATTTGAATTTACTCGATTGACATTTGGGTTGACAAACGCATATGACGTATTAAAATCTCCCATTGGAAAAACGTGCTACATCTATGTATATAGATTATATAATCGCCTATGGAAAAAACAAAGAAGAGCACATCCAGAACCTTGACGAAGTTCATTCGCTTTTAGAACACGCAAACCTTAGGGTGAATCTACATAATTACAATACATAAACAGATATTCGTGTGAACCCAAAAAAAAATTGCTGCAATACAATCATAATCTAAAAGATCTGAAAAGCTTTCTAGGCCTCTCTATAGGAAGTTCATTAGAGACTTCGCAAAAATAGCGAAGCCACCACTTCTCAAATAAAAACAAACCAATCTAAGAAAACAGAAATTCATCTGGACGAAAAAGCATTGAAAGCATTCCGGGACCTCAAGCAATTGTTGTTGTTATCAGATACTTTTATTTTCCCCGATTTCAATCAGTGATTCATTCTCATATCGGATGCCTCTATTTTTGCGATTGGAGCCGTCCTATCATAGGGTGAAGAGAAAAGCCCGTCATACAATATTTATATAAAAATAAAACGGGAAGAGCATTATTCAATTATCGAAAAAGAAATGCTGGCGATAGTTTTGTCCCTGAAAAGCGAAAATTGAGGAAATTAAGACCAAGTTAGTTTACAAGCCGGCCAAAACCAATCTGGTTGCCGACGCTCTCTCTCGACTACCGGTTGAACTCAATGTTCATCATCGTCAGGAATTACAATATAGTGCCGATGAGGACAGCAACGATCTGTGATGCTCCTCATAATGTTTTCCAAAACCAGCTCGTCTACTCTGAAGGGAAGGAAATGAATTGCTACGAAGACCCTCATCCGAAATATCTTAGACATTATATCAAGGAACCCAATTTTAACAGAAATAACTTAACCACAATACAATAACCCTAATACCTTAAATGGTATCAAAATACTCGAAAATATATATTCAAATTCTGCAAGAAATTTTCAAAACAACCATTAGACGATATAGGATAAAAATAGCTCAAAGACTAATCACAGACATTGTTAACAACAATGTCACAAATAATCCGAAAAGAGAATCGACGAGCTCACAAGAATTTTAAGGAAAATAAAGATCAAATATTAAAAAGGCACTATTTTGCCCAAATAATCGGGACAAAATAATAAAGATAGTGCATTACTTTATTGTACCTAAGATGCTAATAATGGATAACGAAAGCCCTATTGTTCTCAACTACATTGAAGGCCTTGGAGTGCTAGTCTATCTGGCACCACCACAGAAAAGTGAAGTGAACGGAGCAATCGCAAGAGTTCACTATAATCGAAATTACGAGATGCCTTCGACAGGAATATCCAGACTTCTCGATTAAGAAAATAATCAATATATCCGTGGACAGGTATAATAACACTAACCATTCGGTAACCAAAAGAAACCTGCCGATATTTTCTTTGGAAGAACTCAAAGAATAAATTATCAAAACTTGACGGAATTCAAAGACATTGTGAACTCTGATTTAAAATATAAAATCATGTATAACTATCATGAACCAGCTAAAAAGGTATAATCAGCCTAGAGCTTCACCAAAAATTTATAATTCTGGTGACATAGTCTACAATCGAGACAAGCAAATAAAACGACATCTACTAATACAACAGCCCTCTGATCATAATTAAGCAAGGAACAGGCAAAATAATTAATGTCAACTTCCAAACTATACATCTAATAAATCTCACCGACTATAAGCAAGCAATAGATGACATTAAGTTGGACATGCACCGCAATATCCCAAAATCAAGCGCTTATTTATCCCAGTTTATTTAAGTTTATTCCAACTTCTCAAAATAGAAAATTTAATGGATCACTTACAGGAAAAACAGCAAGAGAGGACAAAACAAACAATAAAATGGATAGGATCAGCATGAAAGTGGCAAGCGGGAAATCCGGACGCAACTGATTAAGATAGCCTTGTTGCAAAAAGCAACGAACTACTCAGAAATAATTACAAATTAAAGTAAGTTCTTTAGTAAAATAAGTAGCACTCTAATCGATAAATGCAATGGAATCTTTGGAGGAATAGACACAAGCCACATAACTTGAATAGATACTTTTTAACAAGCTAGGTATAAAGCAGATATGCATTCGAAAACGAAAACACTACCATTTAAGAATGAACTACAAGCCAGTGAGTATTTTGAGCCTATGATGCTAGTTAAGGATTCAATTTTATTATATGTGAAACTTCCAACAAATGACTCTGCCCTTAGACTCCTCGATGGTGAGGAAGCAATTTGCAATTACCAATTTCAACATATATCCTATAATAAAAATTCTAAAGGAAGGTACATTATTCGTCATCAACTTACTTGGCAACATAACGTAGTAAAAGCCCCAACGGCACCTTTCTTATAAATTTGAAAAACAACTCAATAGAAACAGACACCATTGAGTTGTTATAACTAAGTAGTTTCAAAAAAGCTGTAAGCTACACCTCAGGGAATTGTGGTTGGTAATGTTCGGTTTTTCCCTCAATGTCTCAACATCGTTTTGAATTCCTGGCAACATGCTTGTGTTTTGATGACAAAACGATGAGAGTTGAACGCAAAGTAAATGACAAATTTGCACCAAATCGAGAAGAGTGGGAACTTTTCATTACAAACTGCAAGTCACTTTATATTCCGTTCGAGTACTGCACAATTTATGAGCAGTTAATGGACTATGTCTACTACTACTGTGGCAACTGTCCATTCCGTATATAAGTTAATTAGACTGAAACAGGATTACTTAAAAAAAAAAATTCTCAGGCAGGTTGCCTGACCTTTATTAATTGTTGATTATAAAACCGAAAATAAAGACTGATTTAAATGAGCTACTCCCCATGCATTTATACTGTCCATATTGATGATTCAGCTCAGCCGCTGTCGCAATTGCAGGTGTCGTTCGATATTAGGATATTGGCTAATTGCATCGATTAGTGCTGAATTGGTTGATGTTGGTCAATTGCCTTGCTTGCTGCTGAGTTGGTTCTAGTGTTAATGAAATGAAAATTGGGTCAACGTATTTATTTTGCGTTAACTTATATGTACATGATCGTAACCAGACAAATATGGATTAAAATTTGTAATGATAAGTGACTCACGCACATGGTACATAATAGATGCTATTCCCTATGTTGACAAGGTCGAAGTTAAAGCGGGTGAATCAGTACCGTCCTTTTAGGTTCGAAAATTGTCTGAAAGTATCCATAGAACTGGAAGGAATTTTACCGTGGATAACTGATTCGCTTCTATACTACTGTTTCAGAAAATGCTGGCACAGTACAATTAGACAATGTTGGGCAGTCTTCACTAAATCAAACGAAATATTCCACTACAGTTTTTAGCTCCAAACAAAGAAAATTGTTCCAAATTCAAATTCGATGAAAATAAGACCATAGATTTTGCGTCCAAAAAAAGAAGATTGTGCCTTGGTATATTTCCCTGATTGAGTACACTTTAATCATACCTAAATATAAAATTAATTCTCGCTAGTGCTAGTTTCTTCATTTCATTGCTCACGATGAATATTAGCTTCTTCAAAATCAATTCTGATTATATTTTTTACTTATTTCAACATTTGATTACAATTTGCATCATACGCCTTATATCAGAAATTTATTAACGTTCACATATATATGTGACGGTGAGCAGTCGCCACATTTGAGTCTAAGGCTTTTACGCAGTGTTCTTTGATCCATCCTCTGTAAATGTTTTACTTTGGTTTTCCAGTTTTCTAGGCTCTGTTTCCGTTTACAAGCTATTCCTTAGATTGTGATTTAACTTTGTTGCAAGTACAATTTCAGTCAGTTTAGTTGTCTCTTCTTCTTCAGTCGGCGATTCACTATAAAAATTGATCAAACCTTGGTTGTCATAGATTTCTGGTACGAGTTTATTTGTAACACATTTATGCTTTTCTTTCTTTCTTTAATTTTAGTCTAGTACTCCATATACATATATTATTACCAATATCTTGAAAAAGTTCTCCTATTTCTTAAAATTCTTCCGTGTTAGTCTCTGTTATTAGTCTTCTTATCCTAACTCAATTATTTCTTTAGAATTATAAAGTTGCCATGTAGATGAAAGTAAGCACGTTCTCATTCAAACGTTATGCGACCAGACTCTATCTCAGGATTTTAAACTGAGCACTATATGTGACCAGACGTAGCGATTGCTACCGACCCATCGGTATCGATTTCCATTATCCGTGAGAACGTCCGACAACTACCAACCATCCGCTGGAACTTAACGCTGTCAAGGCAATTGCTTAATGGGCATCGAACGATTAGAAAAACTTACAATAGATTAAGTTAGTTTTTAGAAATGTTGCGGCGTAATAGGACAAACAGCTAATTTCTGCTTTTGGTACATACTGCTCTTCTGTGTATATATTATTCTATATATTCTCGTAGTCCATTAAGGCTGGCAAATAGATCGTGAAACTCCTGTTTTGAATCTTTTTCTTTTTCTTTATTCAGGCGTCGTTATGATCAGAAGTATAGGACCATAACCTTCCCACTTAACTGCATTCCTACTGGTCCGCTTGTGGGGTCCGCCGGTTTGACCTCAGAAAGTAGCGGCAGGCTTCCCGGTTTGGGATTACTTCATCGCTGAGGCCAATCAAATGCTGGTGTTTTTGCATTTGTGCACCAATTGTTTTTCGGCCTGCCTTTTTTTTTTTGTGACACGGGCATGCTCCAGATTTTTTTGTTTGATCTTACTCTTACAACACCGGTGATCTCCAGTCGTGTCAAAACTCCTGTTTTGAATACCATACATAAACATCCGGTCATGGCCCATTTCTCTGTCCCATACATTTTTACAAAGTTGGCAGGATCGTTATGGATCACCTATCGTAAATGTTGATCAATATCTTTGTTGTTACTAAGATTTTTTTTTATTTTGAACTACCGGGGTATAGATTGCTTATTAAAGAGTAATTGGGCCAATTCATTATGACGAGGTTCACATAATTGTCTAGTGGTATATTGTTACACGACAATGATTAAAGGGCCAACTATAATAGGCATAAAGGGGCATATGCTAGGTTACGTAAATTATTTATTACATGCAAAGCCTCTGATATACCCATAACGGGAATATGCGCGGTTTCGTTAATTGTTCGTTCGTAATTTATGCGAGCTGACGGAAGGTCTCAATGAAAGAAGACATTCCGGCCGGAATTTTGACAAGTGACGCAGCCACACCGAAAATAAGCAAACCGAATGAAAACAATTTGACAGTCCCTTATGGTAGCTTCAGTTTATTGTTGGTAACATGACTTTTCGTTGAAACATAAGCGAGCATTTCATTCGGTTCTAATATAACCTTATGCTCGCTTATGTCTATTATGGTTAGCCCTTAAGTCACTTTATGTACATACTTCTTTACAGAGAGGAAAAAAGTATTTTCACTTCAATTATATGGTTATTCTAATGTTGCATCGGTTGATACTATTTGAACAAGTTGCACACTATTTGCACGTTGGACGCCAATTACGATTAGGTGAAATATAAAAACGGATCACCATATCTTTAATTTTTATTCTGGCTTTATAATTCGAGACTGACTGACCCACCAAAGGAAAAACGAATTTATCATTTCATCATTTAATTTCAATATGTTCACGCTTCGAAAGTAAAAGTGAGAACATAGGTCCATTGGATAGAAAGAGTAACAGCATTTGTCGCTTCTATTGTTAGGCAGAAATTCTCTTTCGGATATACTCTCATAACTTATGGTATATGCTTATTTTGAAGGAAGAATATAATATCGTCTAGGGTAAGAATGGGCTGAACATCGTAGTGCGAAACTGCGAATACAAGGATTTCATTTTTTATGTCCATAATAATGGGTTTCTCAGTTTCATCTTGTTTCCTTTCATTTTTATTTTTAACATAAAAAAATCACAAATGACTGCAATTGCTGTTTTGTAAATATACGATATTTTTTCTTAATCGGTAATCCTTTGGATGTTGCCAGTAAGGCTCGGCTCAGTCGGGATATCGGCAGAGGAGTTCCTAAGATGAATTCAATGGCGGCGCCCCTGGTTTGACTAAGCAGATATACTAGAAAAACAGCTTATCCGGGCCACTACAACCTATATTCAGATTAGGCCTGTGAGAAAATGGGAAATAAGAACCTGGCACTCCAGATTTGGGGTTGCAGGATCTGACAGGTAAGCTTTTCAACTAGGAAAACCATCGATTGATTAGAGAAATCCAACAGTCTCGAACACGAATGGATTACATATTGATCCCGGTGTAGGTCTGGTCAAGACAAGAAAAAAATCGTACGGGGGGGGAAGGGGATATGTAATTAAGTACAATTTTTTTGTCAAAAATTCAATTCTCTTATTAGTGTTTGGTTAAAAACAGAAAACCGGATGGAAAAATGTCTTGTAGTTTTTGAGAAATTAAAAAAAAAACCCGAACCTTTTTTTTGGTTTTAACGCGGCTAGACTTGTAGGCAAATTAATGTATGAAACATTGACCTCTTTTTTATTATTTTTAGAAAATTCCGAGTTTTATGAGGATACAATAAAGTGACACAGTATTGGAATAACCCTGGATTAATCCTTTTTTTCATTGATAACGCCTGAAAACTGACCTGCCAATTTCGTCTGGGTTCGCCCACCGGTGGGTTCTACCCGATAGGACCTTAAGACAATAAAACCGCAATTTTTCTTTATTGAAAAACAAAATACTTGCAACCCAAATGTAAATAAAATGCATCGCATTTTTAATAAAAAACCATTTCCAAATTGGATGTTAACTCATTAACACATTATGATGTCAAACTCATACTCTCGAGAAGAATTAACGGACATGCACTTCTGCTACGGTTTAGCTAATGGTCGAGATAGTGAAGCCGAAAGACTCTACGCTGAAAGATATCCCAATCGGAGGCGTCCCAGTCGTAGCATGTTTTCAAGAATCCACCGACGTCTGCGAGAGCACGGAGTGCTAGAGCATCGAAGAAGCGAAAGATCAGTTACAGATGGATCAGGAATCTTAGATGAAAGAATTTTGGATTTGGTCCGACGTAATCCCTCCCTTAGTACAAGGAGGATAGCTATTATGCTTGGAGTGCCCAAATCTAGAGTATGGAGAGTGCTTCATACCGAAAACTTACACTCGTACCATTTTAGACCAGTTCAGGAACTCACCTCAAGCGACAAGTTTTTGAGAGCAGAGTTTTGTCGATCATTACTGCTTCGGGATGCAACTGAACGAAACTATTTTGCAAGGATATTCTGGACGGATGAAGCACAATTTACCAGAGATGAGGTTACTAACTTCCACAATTTGCATCATTGGAGTAGCACCAATCCACACAACAAAAAACAAAATAAATCACAACACTGCTTTAGCTGTAATGTTTGGCTTGGTATTGTTGGACAAACTGTAATCGGGCCCCGGTTTTTGAATGCCGTTATTAATGGAGAATCATACCTGCAGTTCCTACGAGACCTTTTGCCCGATTTGATGGACAACGTTCCTTTGGCCATAGCAGATAATTTAATCTACCAGCAAGATGGAGCACCAGCACACTACAGCTTACGGGTTAGAAACTGGCTGGATGGTCATTTTAGTGACCGTTGGATCGGAAGAAGGGGCCCCACGGAATGGCCACCTAGATCACCAGATTTAACTCCTCTAGATTTTTATGTGTGGATGAAGAATTATGTTTACGAAGTGGAAATAGTATCTTCGGAACAACTGAAAGAACGGATTGAAGTCGCTGGAGTCAAATTGCAGGAAAATTTGTCAAGCAGCCATTAGAAGGAGATATAATCTTTGCCTTCTAAAAAATGAGGATCATATTGAAAATTTATTATAATAAAACTCCGATTTTTTTAAAAATAATCAAAAAGGGGTCAATGTTTCATACATTAATTTGCCTACAAGTCCAGCCGCGTTAAAACCAAAAAAAGGTTTTTCTTAGAAAAAAATGGTTCGGGTTTTTTTTTAATTTCTCAAAAACTACAAGACATTTTTGCATCCGGTTTTCTGTTTTTAACTAAAAACTAATAAGAGAATTGAATTTTTGAAAAAAAAAATAGTACTTAATTACATACAATTTTGAAAAAAAAATAGTTCGAAATTTTTTTTTTTCATTTTATTTTCAAAATTTTGAGTTTGAATGTTAGAACATTTTTTTACCAAAATCAAGTTATTTTTATATATATTTTTTTACGTACTACAACCCGATTTTTAAATAAATTATTTTTCACTTTCGCTAAAATCGGAATCTGTTGTAGCTGATATGTCTGATGAGAAATTCTCCTGACGATCGGTATAAAAGTCAATTTTGGGTTCTTGTAACAATTCCAATATTTAAGTCGATATTTTACTTCTTTTTGTATTTGAAGGAACTCGTGAACTTGTTATGAGTAAATAACAATCTGTGAATTATAATAAATCGGTGTTCATGTCAATTCTAGGTGTTTTTCTTGTGAAAAGTCCCCTATATTTTCTATTATGTTTATTTCGCGCCTCTTTTGCTTCTTCGGATAGTTGTCCAATCGGAAGACTTTGTGCACGCTTACAGGCATTGAATACCATGGATATTCCCTAAGGTATACTGTACATATAACATGTTCGTTTAGAATATTCATGGAATTTATTCTCATTTATCTGAAATCCACAATTCAGGCATTCTAAGATTGTATGAAAGCATTGGATAAGCTCTAAATTAATTCCAGTTATATCAGTTATATGCTCTGCGTGCCTAAAAAATGTCGTTAGTGTTGCCTCTTTGGTGTTTGGGCATATCAATGAGCAGGTCTAACTCTCTTCTTAATCTGTCTTTCTTCTTTTCTGGCCAATTTTCGCTTTTTTCTGTGCCATGTACTTGCCAGCTTTAAATTCTAATCTATAGGAAATGTGCAGTAAACATTCGAAAAAACGTATCCTACATACCATCTACCACCGTCTACCATGCTGAATATCATTCTAGATTTCACAAAAATGTCTCTATCATTCTATAAGATTTTTATTGCAGAAAGTGTGGCAATACAGTTTTCAATTCTTCGAACTTCTGCAGTTATAACGTCTACCGATTCTTTAGCATAAATAAATTTAATATGACGACAATGTCTGTCCGAAGTGCCGGCTTTTGCCAAATTATTTTTTTATGTTCGTCAGCCCAAGCGCACATTTGTATTGGGACCATAGATATGCTAAATAGGATTTCGGCATTGTGTTGCTCCTCCTTCTGTCGATACCTTCGTTGTTCAGATCCATCACTTTATGGTTTTGCGGCAAATTCAAAGTCTGAAGCATTTCTTCTTGAGCTCCACATAACCGTGTAATAGTGTGGTTAATAAGTGACTGGAGCTCTATTTTAGCAGAAATTTCTGTGATGATTATACCACGAGGATAGTATAACTGTTTAGCAGCTTGAACCTTGTAGTATGTAGGATAGAATTTAATATTTAAAGTTTTGGCTTGTTAGTGGATGATTTTATACTGAAGTGTTGAAAGATTAGCATCAGATATTAGAGCAAGATCTTGATCTGAGGATAATTCTGGCTTCCGACATAAAGTTTCATGGACTCTTTTTAAGGTCGTACCTCTTCTAGTAGAAGCTACAGACAATTCCTTAACAATTGCAGCCGAATCTTTTTTGCCTCACATCGTAGTTTTTTTTTCGGTGGCCAACGACAATTCTTTTCGAATTCGGTTTTGGACAAGGTCCGTCCAAACTTTCCGTCTCTTAGACCAATAACTACATATGTTGAACTGCTTTTCTGGTCTTAGAAATGTGCGCTGCTTATTTTTCCGCAAACTTGCGCAGAATGTTTTTTACTTACAAATCTCCAGCTATGCTGTGTATATTACCTGGTAAAGGTATTCTGCGGTGTATACTAAAACTCTACTTGAAATTTCAAAACCATAAATTCTTATTTTTAAATTTACTCACAAATTCAACAGGCTAATGCTGATGAACCGGACAAAATAATAAAACAAAATTAAACGCAATAGAGATTATAGATCAAATTATGCGATTAATTTACATTTGTTGCTTATGCATTTGTGCAAAGCAAGTAACAGCAACTTTTTGAGCGAATTCTCTTGCTTGCCATGATTTTGTTTTTAAATTCGTTTAAGGAATTATGGAAAAAGTTATTTTCTTAACAGGATACCAACTTTTTGTTACCATAGTAAACATTTCGAAAAATGGATTTTGCTCATCTAGATTGTCAAAATTGCACACTGTGCGGCGTAGCAATTCATCGTGTTGAAAACGTATTCATATCGGTGTTTGTATTTTCTTATTACATATTTTTACATTTTGAGGTTTTCGACTATTTGATATTTAAGACAGAATTTCCTTTAAATCTGTCTTTCATTAATGATATGGTGAATTTTCAAAAAGTTTAAAAACTGTGGTAAAGAGCTAATCTAACATTTTATGATCCCGGAATCTAAATCGTTATCGGAAATTCTGCAATTACCAGCAAGTTGATGGTTATCTATTATTTTAAGGACCAATAGTATGTAGAAAATAAAGAAATTATACCGAGATGTATTCACGATGTTTTCTTTAAAAAATTGTGTTATGTTCATAAATGGATGATATTCCATCTCTAGAACATACCCGGAATGAGATGTATAAAGACATATGCACCAGCGCACCAAGCAGTAAAATGCTAGGAACGGCTAACAACGGTCTTTATACATTCAAGGTATAATAAATGCACTGTTTCAATATATATTCAAACCATCTGCAATGGTATATATATATATATATTTAGACCACGACAATTTTTATCTATGAACTAATATGAAATAATTATTTTGTTAATTATATCTCTGAACTATCCCTCTCCAACTTTAAAAAATTATAATCTTTACTTCAAATGCATCTATCTTTCTACATATATTTGAAAAGTCGAATAAAACAACCACTGGCTATAGTGATCAGTTTTTAAATTAAAAACAAAAAAAAAACATGTTATCTAGTTTTAAAAAAAAATATATTTTTATTTTACAAACTAAAAAACAATAATGTTAATTAAATAAATAAAAAAGGCAACAAAACATAAAGATCATCATTTTAAAAAATAATTAACGGAAGTAGAATTATTTTAACATTTATTTTAAGTTTTCAAAATCGGAAACGATATAAGAAGTTTAATGATGCGTCTGCATTTTTACGGTTTTGTTTTTTTTTCATATTGAGTTAATCTTTATTTCGGAAATATACACAAAATATGGATCTATTATTAAAAATTTGCAAGAATATGCAAAATATGCATTTATAGTAAAATATGCAAAAACATGCACTAACGATTCGATGCCAATTTAAAGGAAAATTCGTGAATCGGAAAAATAACTTGTTCTATTGCTTCTTATGTGTCTCAGAAAAATATATGCGTATTGGTCGAAATGCTAGCCCCAGTCAGTACCCTTCTCCTCGTCAATCTGTAGGCACATTCATAGAAAAGATACAAGTTTTCATATAAAGACTATACCACAACCTTCCGTATAAAATAAAAATTACAAAAGCTACATTGTTCTCAAAACCACTTTTTATAGGTCAACGAAGCGAAACATACGGCGGATCGTGTGAAAGGTTGGTTGGTTTGTGAGAAGGTGAATAGGTTCCCATGGTCAGTCATTCACCGGGGGTAAGTACTTAAACCCCGGGTTCTATATTAAATGTATGTAAAAATTCATTTCATTTTGTGTAAAAAAATCGCAAACACAATAATCATGATCGCATCCTGGGCAATCACTGTGTGCCCATAGGTTGCAAGATTGACATAGAACCCAAATCTCACTACGATAATCATTTAATCATGCAACTACATCATTGTCTTCTTCTGTTGGAATGCGCTCGTTGCCGTTTTCGGAAAGATCGGAATCACCAGAAGATATTGCTGTATTAGATTCAGACGACGTTTCCAGTTGATGACCACCTATGTTTCCAGTCTACCATGTCTAGAATGCCCACCGCGTTTACCACGTTTACCATTCCTATTTGACTTATATTTAATATTGATTGTTCAAGATCGGCTTTGTATGGGGACCCTCTCAAAATCGCAGAAGACCCTCTCGTCCTCTGTTTGATGTTTTTTTTCTTAAGCCTTGGTGTGGGGATCACTTCTCGGGGTAAAACCATAGCTGGGGATCCACTTGTACATGGTTGACAATGTTTGGCTATGTCACTGACATTAGGAACAAGAACCGGCTGTTGATCTCATAGACCTGCCAATGGAACCTGGTGGAGCACCTTTCATTCATAATTTTGGAAAATCGGCATATGTGGTATGTAAATTCCGCTAGCACTCATGGCGCACACGTCAATGAGACCCGCTCTGCAGCAGTTAAGACGCCTACTTGCTTCTTTCCTCGTGAAACAATGGTCTGTGGTATTCTTAGCTTGAGTTAGTTATAATAATGTTAATCCTGTTTGTATACAGGTATAAGTTGTTTTGTTTGTTTTAGAGTGTCCGCCTAGGGCCAGTAAGATATTTAGATTCGTAAGGCCAGTTAAGCTAGTTATAAGCATTGCATAGCGTAAGATAGTTATAAGAAATGTTTAAAAAAGTTAATTTTGAGATTTTCTACAATATTTCGCTCGGCGATTGAAAACAACTTTACGACAAAATGATAGAGACCAAGGAAAAAGCTGTGTATCTGGCTAATATGAGTATTTAGTTTGATTCTTTTTGATTCAACGTGCAGCTGTTTAGTAATAGATATCAGTAATAGTTTTGGTTTTTGAAGGGGGTTCATATTTAACACCAAGTTTAATAGACTTGTACAATACAGGTACCACCTTTTTCTCTGTATATTAAACTTTTTTAAATATAGCTCCCTACAAATAATATTATTTACATTATTATGCCAATATTTGCCCCACACAGAAGTAGGTCTTGTGGAAATCGTTTAGTAACTATGCTTTCATTATGGTAAATAATTAGCCATAGTTAACGTACTTCTTTTTAAATAAGCTTCGTGATTTTCCAAATGGATTTACTACCGTATTCAAATAACATTTTTCCATTTTTCAATCTTTCCAAACAAGATTTTAACTTTGTGTAAATAAAAATCTGAATTAACATATTTTCTATTTGAAGCAAAATTGATGCATTTTACTGAAGAAATTAAGATTATTTCAATTAATACCTCTTGTATTTATTCAGGAATTATTATACAGACTGATGCCGAACATTTTTTTTTCACATCGAGTGAAATGTTTTTTATATATTGATTGTCAGTTTCTTTAAAACAACGTTTTTTTTTTTGAAGAAATCCAAAGTTCTCATAAAAAGCATTTTAAAATTAAAACATTTGTAAGCTAATCGGAAAGGTTAAATCATTAAAGCGGATGATTTCCATGTTCTTGCATATGTTCGTCTGATCATACCAACGTTCGTTCGATTCGTTCTAGTACTTCGGAAACTTAGGCAAATCCATATATGTATGTACATATGAAACATATGTAAATATGCCTATAACATAGATGTCCCTTTCCATTCATGGCAGTGGCCTCGAGAACCAGTTGATGGATATGTTAGTTAATGCTAATTAGTAAGGCCAAAAGGTTTAAGGGGTAGGGTGAAAGATTTATTAATGAATGATGATCTCGTGGAAATTGGTTTTCTTAAAGCTGGATGTAGTTTAATGAAGAAACTACTGATACTCAATTAAGCCTGTTATATAAGAGTAGACCTATCACATGAAAGTAATCGCAAGAAATTCCCTCCCAGGCTAGCCATTTGGCTACCGCATACATTTTGATAAATAACAATTACAAAAGAATTCAAAATTAAAAGCATTTATGTATATTAATCTTCCTGGAACAGTTTCTTCCAGTTTATTGGAAATAAATTAGTTTTGTTTATCTGGTAACGACGTATTTTGACATTTTGTTCGAGGAAGTCAACTTCTACTGTTGTGTTGTCGAAACGTGAAGTTTGGTCATGGATTTGAACAGGTAAATATTAGTGTTGATACAAAAAAAAATATTTTTGTGGAAATAATATTGTTTAAAGTTGAATTTTGTAACATATAGGGTCCGCCAAATAACTTTTTTTTTTTTTGAAAATGCTATAAAAAATACTACTGAATATTTTTTCAAATTTCTTTTTTTATTTGAAAGTACAATCCTTCCGGTTAATAATGGAAAATAATTTCATTCAAATGGCTGCCTCGGCTGGTCATGCAGTAGCCTACACGATCGGTCCAATTTTTAAGTACATTATCGATTGTGTGCAGTTGTATTTCACCAATGGCTTCACGAATATTGTCCTTTAAAGCGTCAATTGTCTCTGGCTTGTCGGCGTAACACTTATCTTTGACGGCACCCCACAAATAATAGTCCAACGGTGTCAAATCGCAGCTCCGAGGTGGCCAAACGACATCAGCTCTGCGGCTGATAATGCGATCTTCAAAAACAGGGCGCAAAACATCGAGTGTAGCTTCGGCTGTGTGGCACGTAGCGCCGTCCTGTTGAAACCAAATGTTGCCAATATCCTCCTCTTCAATTTTTGTGAACAAAAATTCGTTCAACATGGCCCGATAACGATCGCCATTGACTGTAACGGCCACTCCTTGCTCATTTTCGAAGAAAAATGGCCCAATTATGCCTCTGGACCAAAATCCGCACCAAACAGTGGCTCGTTTTGGGTGCACCGGCTTTTCAAGTGCGGGTTTTCTGTTCCCCAAATGCGACAATTTTGCTTGTTTACATACCCGCCAAGATCAAAATGAGCTTCATCTGAAAAGATGATTTTTTTGGCAAAATCGGCATCTTCTGTAAGTCGATCGCAGGCCCACTTAGCGAAGCGTTGTTCAAGCATATACACAACCATATTCGTTCAGCGGAAGGATAAAACTAATTATCTGTCAAATCAGACATGAGCTAAGTGTTACCATTCACGAAATAAGCACTTCTTGAAAAAAAAACGTTAGATGGCGGACCCTTTATAAAACAATATTTAATGATACGCAGTAGCAACACGCGAATAACCAGTGGTTACCAATTGGCTACATAAGAGTGATGTCATGCACTTGAGTATGTAAAGTAAATGTTCTATATTACAATAATAATATATTAAAAAACGTTATCCGTTAAAAGGCTTTTTCATTTAAATAATGATTATTTTTTTGATAAGGATATCTTTTGAACCATTGGCATCTACATATAAAATCAGTTTTCTGTCAAAGTTAAAAAGAGAGAAGGTATGTAAACATTACTGTTTTGTTTGATTTAGTACAATACTTATTCCCATTGAATAGACATATAGTCTGTGCAATGAGGCTGTTCCGGACAGAAAAGTACACGTTTTGCTGTTAAGTGAGAAAAATTTCTGTCCGAAAGTGTTCTTCTTTGTGTTCAGTGACAGTATTTCGGACACTTCAGAACACGATTTTCTGCACGTACTCTGGAGACAGAACAGATTCGTGAAAAGTGTCAAAAGCAGCTGACATTGAAAAAACAATAAAGTCATCGCTAAAACATTCATATCATTACTGAAATATGTTGTTGACGAGTCACTAATCACATAATGATAATGGCACTGATAATGAAAGTGCCCACCACAACTCTTCTAAAGCATTTTTATGTCAATTCATTTTAGTTTTATGTTTAATTATAAAACATGTTTAATACAATCTGACAAATTAGACGTTTTTTTGTTTTTTGACAACTGAAATACGGCTGTACTTTTCTGTTCTAACTTGATCTGACAGTTTTCACGAATCTGTGCTGTCCTGTCCTGTTCTGTTCTGATCATTTCGTCATTGAACACAGCTACAATCATGTTAAGCAAACAAAATTTGCGAGATAAAAATCTGTAAAATTTTAGAAGGTGATTGCTCTCTTCTTCCGAGCCATCTTCTTCTAAAATGGAGGACGAAACTAAAGTTCTAGTCGATTTTATAGAAAATCAAGGCGAGAGCATTCCAGTGGAGGATATTCAGTTTTTTGAAGAGATTAGTAGGTCTTTTTTTTTTTTATTTATTCACGCTTTATTCACAATTACTCTTTTGAAGATGGGAGTGTCATCGAAATAATAGACTTTATGGCCAATCCAGAACCTGATTCATCAAAAGCTACTTATAGCAAGGATATCAATAAGGATGTGAAATGGCGAAAAGTAGAAATTGGTGAAGTTTCAAGCCAATTCAATTTTAATTTTTCTTCTACTGATCCTGAGCTAACTCCTTTTCAATATTTTAAGCTTTTTGTTGAAGACTCTATTATTGAGGATATTGCTTACCAAAGTAATCTTTACTGCATTCGAAAAGATAATGACAATCCACTCAATATTAAATACTTATAGTGAAATATGCAACTTCCTTGGCATGAATTTAATGGCACGCATTGTACATTTGCCCAATATCCAAGATTTGCACCAATAGCTGACATAATGCCACGAAATAGGTTTGATATGTTAAAGAAAAACTTACACTTAAATGATAATTCCAAAATGAAAGATGAGCAACACGACAAACTCTTTTAGATCCGTCCTTTTCTGGATAAAGTCAGAGCAAACTTCCTAAAAGTCGAACCCGAAGAAATGAATTCTATTGATGAATTATTGATTCCGACCAAGTGCAAAAATAGCATAAAATAATATATACGCAATAAATCACACTAATGGGGAGTAAAAATATTTGCCAGAGCAGGATCGAGCGAGACAGATATGTGTAGCAACGCCGCTTTATGGTGCGCTTCCTGTTGAACCCATACGTCGTTGGTCACTAAAGGAAAAAAGTTTACTGACGTTCCAAGACCGATGTTAATTTCTGTATATGATAAGTATAAGGGAGGAGTAGACTTAAACGACATGTTGGTGACCTTGTATAGGTCCAAAATTGGGACAAAATGTTTCTGTTTTAGAATATTTCTCCATTTACTCGATGTTGCCTGTGTTAATGCGTGGCTTTTATACAAAAGGCATTGCTATCAGAACAAATTTCCAATCAAGCTTAAATTCGTCGAATTCAAAACGCAAATTGCGAATGGAATGTCATATGTTGGACATCTTGTTGATAAAAAAAAAGAGGTAGATCAAATTCGAATAATGCCAGTGCCACTTCATCACCCCTTTTCGTTTCAAACAAAAAATGAAAGTACCTATACCACACCAATTTCAGATATACAATACGATGTCATTTGCCATTGGCCGATTCCTATCAAAAATAAAAGAAGATGAAAGAGCTGCAATGGTAGTACATCGTTTTCGCGAACAAAATGTCAAAAATGTAATGTTGTCTTATGTCTAACACAAAACAAAAATTACTTTTTAAAATTTCATAACAAAGACTGAGGAAACATGTTACTTATGTTAAAATGCTGGTTATTTTTTATTTAACATTACATTAATTAATTTTTTATCAAGTATGAATTAATTTTTCTCTTTTTTATGTGCCTTGAAAAAAAATTATTTGGTAATATAACTGACAAGTCTGAATCAAAAATAAAAAGTATGGGCCCTTACTCTGTATTGCTATTCTAATATGAAATTGCTCGAATTCGCAAAATCGGTAGGTACTCTCTATTTCTATTAGCAATGACATATTTTCGAAAATCGAACAGCTTTGAATTGCCAACTGAAATATGCTTTGTTTTCGCAAAATCTGTACTCTGTATTGCGTATTTATATGTCAAACTCATTCGTATTCGCATTTTTTTGTTCGATTGTGTTTTGGTATTCGAACGGTTGTTAAGAAAGAGAGTTTAATACATAAATGTAAGTATTTTTTATAAAATAGTGTTGAAATTATGTTACATATTCGTAAAAAAATTTGAAAATTTGAAATTATAATAATACATATATCCGGAACTGGGGTGGTTCTAGTAAGCAATACGTCTTATCTTCAATTGAAGAAAAGGTAATCGAATTGCTTGACCTCAACCAAGCACTCGAAGGAATGAGTGAGATTCCAAACTTCGGTGTAAATAATCCAATAACTTAATGTTTTTCGACTTACAAATATAGCATTTCTACTAGGTTTTAGTTTTCTGTTGAAAAAAAGGTTTTCATTTCTGGTTGGTCTAATATCTAATTTCGATATGAGTTCCCGGTGTAGTGTAGTAGTTGGTATAGTAGCAATTATACCGGGAAGACCGCATTTGTCACATTTACACATTTGTTTCTTCTCTTCATTTGTCAGATGGTATGAGGGTGTATATCCAGCAAGGGCGTTCGCGACTTGGACGCCAAAAAGTATTTAAGCATTTTACGGTGCCATTTGTTAAAGAAAACCAAACTTTAAGTTCTACCAGAACAACGACCCGAAGCATAAACAGCTTACAGTTAAAACGTGGTTCCTTTACAATTGCAGCAAAGTGCAAGATACATATACCAGCTCAGAGAGGGTCTGTGTGCATATTTAAAAAACAGATACTCTAAAAACCGAATTCATCTTTTACAGTATGTGAAAGAAGAATGCGCTAAAATTCCCACCAATTATGACGTCAAAAAGTTAATCGACTCTATGAAAAGAAGATTCAGGCGGTAGTTGAAGCGATAAGTAGCCACACTTAGTATTAATAAAAAATAAAAGGCGTTTCTTAGAATTCATTCAGATGTGTAAACACTTTCGTGGCACTGAAGTTTTTGTCCCTTTTTATTATGTTTTTTGTTGTTGTGATTTAGTTGAATGATTAGCTTTTTGTGTTATTTCGTTTCCTTGATTTGAATAATAAGATATTGGACAAGAAAAATTTATTAAAGTCAATAAATAAATCCTCGTATTTCAAAGCAAAAAGTAAAATAAGTTGTTTTTTTTCACTTGTGTAAACACTTTCTTGACAAACTGTATTTATTTTATTGATTTAAGACGTCAGTTTGACTTTTTTTGAATTTCGAAATTAGCAAGTTTTTATGAGCCCGTTGGCAATAGTAGCATTCGATTCTACTTTCTTACAGAGTATCGATTAGAAGTAGAATCGCAAATCACTTTCGCATAATTTTGAAATTAGAATAGCAGTAAGGGCCCTGAATATGCAAATAGTTGTAATAATAATTTCATTTATGTTTTTTATGTTTTTTTTTTCAAATAAAAATAATTTTTATTTGTATTTTTCGCTAATACTAATAGAGCAATAGTTTCTATTATTAAAAGAAAAAAGTGTTTTGATTTTGTGGTTAGCACCCCAATGTAGCCATATGGCTACCATTTAGCCACGCCCACCCGATGACTCCCACTAAAAAAAAATGATAATTTTTTACACACAGATTAATAATTTGGGAAGGAAAGGGTTAATTGTTAAGGGGAGGAATGCAATTGGTTAGCTCACTTGCATTTTTTTGTTAAAATAACTATAAAACAGATCGACTTCGTGATGTCGTTGTCTCTATGAGTTTTATCGCTCGCATTTATATTCTATCTAGCAGGTGCAGAGAGGTCTTGGGAGCACCAGACCAGATATGAGCGTTATAGTCAAGCTTGGCATGAATGTAGGCCTTGTAAATTGAAGCCAGATCAGAAGAGGTGAAATATTTTTTGCATCGTTTGAAAAAAACCTAGACATTTCGCAACGTTCTTGGCGACCTCAAATATGTGGTCAATTCAACTGAGAGTTTTATTAACACACATATGTACCAAGGATGAAAAGTCTTTCAGTTTCATCGACACGAACGCCATTGATTATTGATGATTAGCTTAAGAGACTGTAGACAGCATTGTGTTTTGGAAGCATTAAATTCCATTCCATTGTTTATACCCCATTTAATTATAATATCCAGGACGAAATTTAATGTGCTTAACACACGCTGCCGCACCAGCTCTACGGCCAAAGAGCAGGGACTTGAGTCCTGGAACGAATATGAAAAGCTATGAGTACTGTAATAAGCGAAGGAGTCCATTGGATTAGAAGTAGCAGATAAGAGATGATATATAAAAATGAGAAACAGTGTCGGTGACAGAACAGAGCCCTGGGGAACACCAGCGTTTGTTTGGTGAATATCAGACTTGAAACTGTCCAAAACAACTTGAATTGAACGGCCCGAAAGGTTATTTCTATTCCATAGAAGAAGAGACTCATCGATACCATAAGCACACATTTTCGAAAAAAGACCTTGATGACTCTGTCAAATGCTTTTGAAATATCGAGCACAACAATTTTGCTTTTGCCGAAATGGTGCAAAGATTGGTTTCACTTTTCGGTGAGATATGCCATCAAATCACCAGTGGACCTTATGTTGCGGAAAGCGTACTGCCGGTCATAAAGAAGTTTCGGCGATTAAAGATATTTCATAAGCTGACGATTTATCAGCGTTTCCATGACCTTTGAAGGAAGGGGCATTAGTGCAACGGGTCGGTAGGCGGTAGGAGACGAAGATTCCCCCTATTTAGGGATGGGCTGGACAGATTCCGTCTTCCATCTACTCGCACAGAGACCAGAAAAGTAGGAAAGATGAAAAAGCTTATTCAGTAGTTCTGCCAGTGTGGAAGAACACTTCTTCAAAAGTATTGGGGAAATGCTATCAGGTCCACCACGTTGATACCCTTAATGACTCTTGCAACTGTACGAGTATGATATCAGATTTGTCCCATGGAATTTGGATTCTACGCTCTCAAGGCAATCTGGGAGCGTTGAGCTGGCTGCAAACTGTGCGGCTAGCAGATATGCTCTGTCTAATGAGCAGAATTCTTTATGTTTTTTTACAAATGACCAATAGTTTTTACTGCTTTTAGCACTTTTTGTTTCAACTTTTAGTCATGGGAGAATTTGGCACTTCGAATCAATGCATTACAGTCATTTCTGGCTCGTTTAAACTTATTGCGGTTTTCCTTATTGGCTTTGTAAGTTCGGAAACTCAGCCCTATCGGTCTGATAGCTTCTTTACAGCTCGAGCAATTTCACCAATTTGCTTTAGGTTTGATACTCTTCTATATGGAATGAAGGATATCATACCCAGCACAAGTATGTTCGTGATCCTATGAGCAGCGGCATCTACGTTACTATCGAAGAAGAAACGTGATCATTTAAAATTCCTAAAGAAGTTGTTGAGTCTGCTCCAATTGGCTTCCTCGTAAAGCCATACTTTTATTTTAGGAATACTAAGTGGACTGAATACGAGAAATTAGCTGAAATGACACAGTGGTCTGACGAGCTTAGGGGGGACAATATGTCAATAGAGCACTTAGCTGGATAAGAGGTTAGGAACAAGTCGAGGGTGTTGGTGAATTGATTCACAATGTCAGGTATTCGTGTTGGCCCATTTACTAGCTCGGTTAGATTAGCTGCAAAAATCTCTACGTACCTTCTTTCGGGTGTTGTCGCCCGCAATAGCAATTTCAGTGCGACGAAACATTGTGCGACGAATTGTGCGTCGCCTCATGCAATTTTAGTCACGATCTAGCACGATGGAGGCGATGTGTAAAACAATTTTACGGAAAAAAAAACGATTTCTATGAGGGTCCAAGTGTTCAACGGGATCAACAACGAATATTAAACAAACTGGGCGGCCACGTTCAAGAAGAAGCGATGAAAACATTCGGGAAATTGAAATGTCCGTAAGGAACGATCCAAAATCCGAATGCGTATGCGTTCGGCGGCTTTGGCAATTACTTATGTTTAACCTATTTCAATTAAAAACATTATTGATAACAACGCTTAATGTCGACAAACACCTGGTTAAAGAAATATTTGTTAAGTTTTTTTGAATGATGGCGCCACAATATTTCATACAAATGTCCGTACAATTGATTTTCACACCACCACAAGAGTTGTAATGACGCTGCATCCACCGACATGATGACTCAATATTTTGGGTATGAGCACCTGTTTCAGAGTTGACAAACTTCTTGGAATGATGTTAAATCAAGATATCCCTTCCAACCATCTGTATGAATTACGGTTCCAAGTTTAACATGTTTAAGAAGCTATTCAATCAGCGTATTTCCATCTCTTTTATTTTCTGGACAAAATTTTAATATATGTATATTGAGAAGGTTCTCCACGAAGGATAATGACTAAAATTCAAGAACCCTCCACAACACGTCCCCGTTGATATTTACGACGGCCCATCCGAAAGCGTCTTACGTCAAACTTTTCTACAATATGTGTAAGAATGGTTTGTATTATGTATTATATATTGCAGTAAGTATTACATATTAAGTATCGTTGAAAAGAACAAAACATGAAGTTTTATAAGGCGATGAAAAAATATAGGGTCCGCCAAATAACTTTTTTTTTTTTTGAAAATGCTATAAAAAAAACTACTGAATATTTTCTCAAATTTCTGTTTTTATTTGAAAGTACAATCCTTCCGGTTAATAATGGAAAATAATTTCATTCAAATGGCTGCCTCGGCTGGCCATGCAGTAGCCTACACGATCGGTCCAATTTTTAAGCACATTATCGATTGTGTGCAGCTGTATTTCACCAATGGCTTCACGAATATTGTCCTTTAAAGCGTCAATTGTCTCTGGCTTGTCGGCGTAACACTTATCTTTGACGGCACCCCACAAATAATAGTCCAACGGTGTCAAATCGCAGCTCCGAGGTGGCCAAACGACATCAGCTCTGCGGCTGATAATGCGATCTTCAAAAACAGGGCGCAAAACATCGAGTGTAGCTTCGGCTGTGTGGCACGTAGCGCCGTCCTGTTGAAACCAAATGTTGCCAATGTCCTCCTCTTCAATTTTTGTGAACAAAAATTCGTTCAACATGGCCCGATAACGATCGCCATTGACTGTAACGGCCACTCCTTGCTCATTTTCGAAGAAAAATGGCCCAATTATGCCTCTGGACCAAAATCCGCACCAAACAGTGGCTCGTTTTGGGTGCACCGGCTTTTCAATGTATGCGTGCGGGTTTTCTGTGTCCCAAATGCGACAATTTTGCTTGTTTACATACCCGCCAAGATCAAAATGAGCTTCATCTGAAAAGATGATTTTTTTGGCAAAATCGGCATCTTCTGTAAGTCGATCGCAGGCCCACTTAGCGAAGCGTTGTTCAAGCGTATACACAACCATATTCTTTCAGCGGAAGGATAAAACTAATTATCTGTCAAATCAGACATGAGCTAAGTGTTACCATTCACGAAATAAGCACTGCTTGAAAAAAAAAACGTTAGATGGCGGACCCTTTATATGTAGCTCTTTTATTCATTTTGTTTTAGAAATTAAGTTGTTTCTTAAATTAATGATAACTTTAAAACTTGTTAATGAATTGTAAAGATTTGTATCTCAAAGTGTTCAATTGAAGCTTTAATTAGATATAGTTTATTTTACATACGCATTACGGTTTAAAAGATATTTCAATTGGTTTTTCTAGTATTTTCAAATTTTAAATGTCCTTTTGATCCTTTCCAGTAGTTTGCTGTGAAAACCGCTTTGGATTTTTCCTTGCTATGTGTTATGCTATGCATAGCAAAAATTTCAAGAAAATCGGAGGTAAGTACTTTTCGGAACTTCAGCAGCAAATTCATGCAAATGTCAACTCTTCAGTTTTTATTTTTAACCGTCGGTGTCTGAAGAATCCATTTTCTTTCCAACTTTATATAATATTTCCCTATGCAATTTCTCCCATGCAATCAATATTTCACTAGAAACTTCTAACTGTTTTGTAAGCTCTTCTTCAGTTAGACATGGATTATCATCAAATAAAATTTAAAGTTCTTGGTTAACAATTTTCAAAACTAAAATCAAATTCTCAAAACTAAAATTTCCATCACAAAATTTTACTGTTGAACAACTCACAGAATATTCCACCAAGGTCTAATTATTCATATTCATAATTTAAACTGCATTTTTTTCATATAGACTGTTGTGGCATAAATGCCTATCGACTTAAATTCTGTCGTAAAACTTATACACATGCAATTACGGCTTGTAAATGAATGGAAATTCATGCACGTAGAATGGCGAATTCAGAGCCACACACCTATTATATAAGAAGTTCACACTCTGGAACTCACTTTGACCTGGATTTGCAAAAGAGACATGGTGCAAGAATTTATTATTTTTTAACAATGAACCGTGTTTTTGGCTATTTCAAAGATACAGTGCCGTCCAAAAGTTCAGCTGATTTCAACTGAATATATGCTAATCTTCACAAAATCAACTGAAATATGATGTTCCATTACTCATAAGTATGTTTTTAGTTTCTACAATATGTGCTGTCTTGCACAGACAGTAGTAGATCGAAAATCTGCAGCTGACTTTTTTTGCGAACCGTTACCATTTGCATGAATCCGCTGCATTCGACTGTTAAAAGTGTTCAAGTTGACGAATCGAACGTATTTGTTTTCAAAAACTAATTAGTAAATTAAATTTTATTTTCTTCTTTCTCTTTGATAGTTGCTTTTTAATCAAGTAAAAATCAAATTTATGTATAAAAAAAACGTACTTTAGGCTTTTTGTATTGGAAAGAAGGAAACTTTCTGTAGAAGAGAGGCTAAATGTGGTTTCTGAGTATCAAAAGCTTAAAAAATACAGTGCTGTTGGAAGACCCTTTAATATTAGCACTGAATGAGTCAAACAAACTATAATTAATTGTAGGGAAGCTGCTACATTGGCTGATAAACCCCGTTCCGGACGTCCCAGAATAACGGCAATTAGAGATGACCGACTTATAGTATAACTCTGCAGCCGGAATCCAAGATTAGTTCTTCGTTCACATCCTTCGTCCTGAAGACCCTCGAACGCATCTTGGACAGGCACATCCGCGACTCCCTAGGAAACACAAAGTTTTCGAAGTCCCAACACGCTTACATTAAAGGCAAGTCCACTGAGACCGCCCTGCATGAAGTCGTGCAGACAATCGAAAAATCCATCCACCATAAACAATTTACCTTAGCTACCTTCATAGATATAGAAGGTGCTTTCAACAACATTCACACTGAATCGATCCAAGAAGCCCTCACCACGGCAGGGGTAGAGGGACTTGTTAGCAGATGGATCATATCCATGCTCAGAACTAGGATCATTCAGGCCCAGATGGGCAACACCACTATAGTTAAGACCGTAGATAGAGGTACACCCCAAGGTGGGGTAATATCGCCTCTACTATGGCTCTTGGTTATCGATAAAATTCTGAAAGAATTCGAGAGAATCGGAATAAAGGCGGTTGCTTATGCTGACGACGTGGTCATCCTAGTATCGGGAATGTTTCCCTCGGTAATTAGCGAAATCTCAGAGAGAGCTCTGAATAAGTTAAGCGCCTGGGCCTCAGGATGCGGCCTAAGCGTCAATCCGAGTAAAACAGAACTGATGCTGTTTACCACCAAATATAAGATACCGTCCTTTAATCTCCCTCGACTCAACAACCAGCCACTCTCCTTGTCTTCCGAGGCTAGATACCTAGGAATTATCCTAGACCCCAAGCTCAGTTGGAAGATAAACATTGAACATCGGGTACGGAAAGCATGTGTCGCTTTCTATGCCTGTAGCAGAACCTTCGGCAAAAGCTGGGGACTCCGAGCCAAAATGGTGCTGTGGATGTACACGGCTGTCATCCGCCCCATCCTCACCTACGGAGCGCTCGTATGGTGGCCTGCCCTAAGTAAGGCATACAACATCAAAAAACTAAGCCGCGTACAGAGATCGGCCAGTATCGGGGTAACCGGTGCCCTTCGGTCTACCCCGACCGAGGCACTCAACGTACTCCTAAACCTCCTCCCTCTGGACCTCTTCATCAGATATAATGCAGCTTGTAGCGCCATTAGACTCAGAGAATCTGGGTTCTGGTCATCTAAACCCTACGGTCATAGCAAGGTGCTGGACCTATTACCTAGTGACCTGGCCATGACTGCAACCGATTTCACGACAACCATACACAACCCAAATAAAGCCGCCCATGTCCACTTCCCATCCAGGATGGCATGGAAACAGGGACTGCACTCTGAGAACCATCAGGTAGCTTTTTTCACCGACGGTTCGAAAATGGAGTGTGGGGTTGGCTCGGGTATCTTCTCAGCGGAACTGAATATCTCCAAATCGTTGCGACTTCCAGATTCGGCCAGCGTGTTCCAAGCGGAAATACTGGCGATTAAGGAAACTTGCAAGTTACTCACGCGCTATCCTATTACCAAGAGAGATGTAAATATATATATTGATAGCCAATCAGCTATCAAAGCTCTCGACTCTCACTCCATAAAATCCAAATTAGTTGCACAGTGTAAGGATGAAATCAGCTGTGCAAGAGACTATTTCAACATTACTCTCATTTGGGTTCCTGGCCACAGCAAAATAGAGGGAAACGAAAAGGCTGACGCTTTAAGCAAGGCACGGCTCTTCCCTCGACTGTTCTTTGGCGGAGGCAGTACTCCCCCCCATCAGACTGGTCAAGGCAAACCTTCTACAACACTTTCTCTCGAGAGCGAACTCCAGATGGTGCAGTCTTAGCAACTGCGTCATATCTAGGAAAACATGGCCCTCCTATAACAGGAAAAGAACCCTCGACCTAACTAACAGACCCCGACAAGAGATTGCCAGAATTGTAGCCATCTGTACTGGCCACTGGCCTGTCGGTACCCACGCTGCTAAGTTAGGCATCCCATTCAACACCTACTGCCGTAGTTGCAAGAACCCACTGGAAAAGGAAACTCTCACCCATTTCCTGTGTGAATGTCCGGCTCTAGCTAGAACCAGACAGCGCCTACTCGGCAAAATCTCCTTCGACGATCTATCAGAATTCAGGGAAATAGGATTCTGTAATATCATCAAATTCCTTAATTCCACAGGATGGATATGAAACTCCAATAACAGCACACTAGGTCACTGAGTTGTGGCATCAAAACGGCGCATAAGCGCTAATTGGGCCTGGCATCTCGATATCAGGCGGCCACTCCTACCTACCTACCTCTTCGTGAAATAAAAGAACAACTTGAAAAAAAAAGAGAGAGCAACAACGATGTCTCACACTACCATAAGAAGATGTACTTCATGATGCCAAGCTAACAGGCCATGTTGAAAGAAGGTAACCGTTGCTAACTAAGGTTTATAAAAAACGTCGCCTAGATTTCGCCAAGAAATATCAAAATCAACCGCTAGAATTTTGGAAAAAAGTAAATTTTAGTCAAAGTTGGATTTATTTGGAAACCGTCGTAAGCAAACTGCTTGGCGTTCTGAAATCCCTACAATAACCGATATGTCCAACGAACGGTAAACATGGCGGTGGGGTTGTTTTTCTTGGTTTGAATGCAATGATGTACTGTGCCATCCTGAAAGGCAACTTCAATGGGATTGAGTGAATCATCTGTCTTTCAACTAGACAATGATCGCAAACATATCGCCAAAAAATAACAAAGGATTATTTCAGCGCAAAAGGAATAAATTTGTTAGATTGGAATTCCATGTAACCATGTATCGATTTACGAAATTGATAGAAGAGTACCAACACCTTGTCAAAAAAGCAAAGCAGTTTCCGTCGAAAAGATTAGTGAGACCAGTTTATCAGATACCGTGCTGCAGAAATTCGTGGAATCAATGCCAAAACGCATATAGGCTTTTTTGCAAAATGTAGGCGGTCGTACGAAATATTAAAATGTCCAATAACCTATAAAATTTAGCAAGAAGCACCAATTTTATTTTTATTTCAACTAACTTTTGGCTAGTCACATTAGGGACTATTTAAACCAATTTATTTTGGTTTTCTATGTATAGTTGTGCTACTGAAAGTACATATTACTAGCAAGAATAAAAACAATCAAATAATTTTACTTTATTTTATTAGAGTTTCACGTTTTGTATGACCCTGCAAGTAACACCTTAGATTAAGTCAGACTTATTTTATTTCGTAACATAACATATTGATCAATGCACATTTTACAAAATAGAGATATTGTGCAATATTTCATTGCTTCTAAAAAGCATTATTATTATTTGATGATAATATAAATTAAATGTATTGTAATTTGATACGATAAAGGAAGGGAAACATGAGAAGAAAAGAACTCCATAAAAAACAAAGTAAACAAAAAAAAAAGATGATAAATTAGTAAAAAAAAAAGTTTAAAAAATGAAAAAATAAATAAATAAATGAATAAGTAAATAAATAAATTTATTCATTTTGCATCTTATATTAATTTAAGAAATCATGTATCGAATCTGACTCAGTATATAAATTAATTTTCGGCTGTGTTTATAGCTTGTAATTAAATCCGAGATATTCTAGACTGCAAAGTGTACATATGTATTACATTTACTGTTTAAGAATTAATCAATATAAAAACATAAAAAGCTTTTGATTATCTAAACTATTAAATTGGTAAAAAAATATATAATATAAAAATAAATCACAAAGCTGATATGATATAAAATAAAATGCAAGAATTGCAAGAAGATAGATAGAAGATAGAAGTTCAAGTTTCCATTAAAAACTTGTAAAATTATTAGTAAAATAAAATTCTTAGTAAACTAATTGCTAAAACTGAAGAAAAACGAAACTAAAGAAGTAAAGTTAAACTGATGTCAATCGATTTGCCCAGATTACTAACGACGCGGAAGAAACCAGAATAGAGATATCTTAAAATATAACAACAGTTTGAAGACAAAGATGCGAGTTTCCCTCAAAAACTTGTAAGACGGAGAATAAATTCATTGCGCAACTACAAATATTTGGGTTTTTAATCGTCTAACCCTATAATCGCCGAAACCCGAATATTAGACAACCAGATAAGCCAACTGGCGTTAATTAGTTCGCCAATGACATTAAGGAAATCCCTAATATTTTTGATAAAAAACGACAATAACCGAGACGGGTTAAAGGAATAAAATATGTACAATATTTTGTAATGTTTTAGAGAATATGTGAAGTCAGCTGATTGAAATTGCCCAACAGGTAATGCCATTAATTAATAACATCCATTATCTAATATTAATTAAATAACATCCATTTCACCTTGACGTAGTGTAATGAAATTAACGTTATTGTATTGCAGTACAACTCAATACTCATATCTCTTCTTTTGTATTCTTACATTTTATTTAAAATTTCCAACTATTATTAATATACAAAGATTGATAGCAAATAATATAAAGCACAAAAGCTTGTAAGGTTTTCTACTCGCCATTACTAAAAAGCTTGTTATAAGCATAAAAAAGTGCAAAAAGCATACAATTAATTTCATGCAAAAATAAACATGCAATATTGAAAATTAAAATGATAAGTAAATACATGTATAGATGCAAGTGACAATTGTATCGCAAAATTTTTAGGTCATTAGTCCAATGCATCATCTGATGCATTTTTTTTTAACCAAAACAACTTTATTATGATAGTATGATTCTCATGTATTTACCTTATATCAAAACGGACATTTTTCAAAGGTTTCTAAAATATTAGAATATCGCAATTATTTTTGTGCGCTCCTTAAATATAATAATTAGATTTGGATATCAGCATTTATATTGTTATCTATACACTTCGTTGAAAACTTTTACAAGTCCAAATAGGAATTGAATATGAATATGATGTTTTAGTTTAAACTACAAGCACTTGTGGGCAACGCATTTAAAAGGAAGATAGCATGTTGTAATTTATAACAATGGGATCAAAAGGGCTATTTTTTATTGTATAATATTTTAAGGAAAAGGAAGTAAATAGATTCAAGTGGAGAAAATGTCCGGAAATTAAATATTTTCGCAATACCTTCACTGGTGGGATGTAGGTATTTCTTCCATCAGGAAACACGTTAACGGGCAGAAATTATACATTTTCTGTAAAACAAATAAAATGCTTCTATAAAATACAATTTAAAGACCAGAAGTATAGTTTAACAAAAAAAAAAGGAAACGAAAACCTTAAAACAATGTGAAATTCTTATTTTTTACAATAAAATTAAATGGCATCTCACATCTGCGCGCTATTGAGGTTATTTGACATATAAGGAATGTAAAAGTATTAAAACTGTTGGACCAGTAGTATTCTCCTTTCAATCAATTTGCAGTATAATTACTCAGACAAATTCAGAAAATTCTTTTACGAAAATTATTTCGTATTGATGGAATAATAACAAAATTTGATGGAAAGACTGAACAAGATGTCAAATTTTATTGAACAGAAACCGTGCACTACCTCCTATAAAAAAAATTACATTTAAAATATGCGTAATACGAAGCGGGTAATATTACTCCTGCAAAAAGTTATCTTGTTGTAAATACAAAAAAAACAAAATTGTAAAATGTATCCGCAAAGTAAATGAACATAAAGCAACTTTTTGTTCTCATTGTTTCTAACATAAATATACATAAATATTTATAGTTAATCACTGTCTCTGCTAGGACAAAAAGGCATAACGAGATTTGTCAAGTAATCTCTTATTCTAAATTTACAACCAACAATTTTAACAGTTGAACAATACAAACATATACATAGATGAATAAATCGGCTTCTGACTAGGGTCTTGTTTATAAAGAAAATAATTTTAATCAGAAAACGAAATAAAATTATTTTAATCTGCTATAAAAAATAAATTTATAAAGATTTATAAATTTTTAAGCAATTACTTGACAAACTATAAGAGAAAAGTAAAAATGTGCATATTTTCACTAGTTAATTAGTTAACCAAAAATTTCCTTTCCTCTATAAGGCAGCGATACCTAAAATCATAGTTACGGTTGTGAAAGGGCGCATGTTCATTTACTAAAGCCTACTAAATTTTGAATAACTGTAAAATGTTGCTTAGCCTATACTATTACCATTTAACTATTTTGATTTAAGTTTTGTTAATAAATAGTCAATAGTTTTAAACTAACAAAGCTGTCTTTAACTTTATTAAGAACTACTCCAGTTAAAATGAATTGAAGGTTGTTAATTTCTTTAAAAAATTGAATTGAATATTTTTGGTTGAATTTGGGGTATGTTTTTTTAATTTTTTGACATTACATATTGATCGTTCAAATTATCTGACAATTACTTAATGTCAATCCTTGCGGTATTAAATTAATTGAAAAACGGCGGGAAATACTGAAAATTTATTTTAAAAGGGGATTTGGTGTGCGAAATTGCCCAAATAGTGCTTGCTGTACCCAAGCTTGTGGGAAACTTCGTTAGGTTGGCTTGTTAATTTATACATACAAAATACAAGTAAGCGTAGTTTTGTAACGCTCAAACAATAATATTACTGCGCAAAAACATTAATTCGCTACAGATTTCAGCCGCATTTCTCTAAGAAAAATTTTACATAAGGATGCACATTTTGAGCACATTTTGACTTCGGTGGTTATACATAACTTAGATAATGTACACTTAGTCGTATAGAAACCAATGTATTTTCAGCGTGTGACTATTTGATTTGGTTTTTGAAATGGCGGCATTATTGGTCCATTTTTCTTCGAAGATGATGGCAAGAGCAAAAATATGTTTATTGGTTTTTGTTTTGGCGAGAAATCGATGATTTCATAATAACATCATAATCAAGTCAAAAGATAGACTTGTGTTCTTGGCTCGTAACCGAGTGGCGCTCCTGAATGAAGGCATACGCCGGCTTGTGGCGATTCATTATTTCTTCAAACCTCAAGAATGTCAAAATTACATCCTGGACAAAACATTGGCAGTCCATCAACAATTTTAAAAAACCGCAAAATTAAATACATATTTATAATACCCGATTTGCTCAAAAAATAAGGTAAATTTTTACTTTGGTTAGCTAAGTACATTCGATTTGAGAATTTTTTTTGGTAATATTGGCAATTTTAATATCGTCAGTTATTTTGGATATTAGGTTTGCTTTTCATAGCTATAAAGGTAAGGCGTGTTAGGCTTTGTGATTTTTTCAGATCTGTTTTGAATTATATAGCAAAAAGTGCTCCAACGTACTTGAAATGTTGACTGTAGCATTTGGAGAGTCTACACTGAGTAAAAAACTGGTATTGTGTGAGGGGCCTCACAGAAGGCCGACAGAATGTTAACGACAATGACCGACATGGACTACTCAACACGTCAACAACGAATGAAAACGTTGAAGCAGTGAACAATTTTTTCTGAAGAATCATCGGTTCACTATCAGAAAAGTTGCTGAGGATTTTGACATATCGATTCGCTCATGTCCTGATTTGTTTTTCGGATATTTTGGACATGAAACGTGTGCCAACGAAGTTTGTTTCGAAATTGCTAAATTTTGACCAAAGGACCGTCACATGAACATCGCTCAGGAGCTGTGAAATGATGCGAAAGCCGATCAAGATTTGTGAAAAGAGTCATCAATCGCGTTATCGCGTCGAAACCAAAGCACAATCATCTTAATTGAAGCGACCAGAAGAACAAAAACCGAAAAAGGGGGTGGTAGTGGTGCAATGGTCTGTAGTTCCAGTCTGACCATAGCCAAGAAAAATTCCTATACGGAAAAAAAACCATGCAACAACACCAGTTGTGAATTAGAGATGATCAAAAAATGCTGACGAAGGCATAACACTCGCAGTATAAGACCACTTGTGCATTTCCAATATAACATCTTAATGGCATGGAATAAAATTACTGTAAAAACTACAAACAACGCGACAAATTCAGTCGAATCTCTCGAATCCCAAGACAACCTCCCCCGGAGAGTAGTGAACGAACATCTCCGACACAAACCATCTGCACCCCGTCCAGGTTGTGTGACAAACATCATAAGAGCGTAACTCTTGAACCTGCACGAATTATAAAAAAAAAAAAATACGCCAAGTTCGATCAAATGTGAAAGCGATGCACACTGTTTTCTTCGATTACAATGGTAGAATAATATAAGTTCTTGTCGGAAGGTCGTACTATCATCTTAAAGTTGCCCCATTTTCTTGCAGCAATTCGAAGAAAAAGGCCATCACGATAATGTACCTACTTAGTCATCGTCGCTTGTGCGTAATATTTTGGCCAGAAACAATACCATAATCCGTATTCACGGAATTTGATCTTCTGTGACTTCCTAAAAACGAAATTGAATTTACATTTCACAGAGATTCTAGTTGAAGTCTGGTAAAATTGTTATCAAGAATATTGTTTACAGCGAAAAGGTAAAGATGACATTTTTATATCATTCACGTTAACAAGAGACATACAAGTTGTCACATAAATAGACATGATCTTTCACAGATTTTGGGTAACTTTACGCAATATTTATTCTACCATGTATTTAAATTCTAAATTCAGTTTCGATCACAACAAAACGTTAACTAGTACAATCTCAGGCCTAGAAAGGAAAAGCCAGTGTGACTCAGACCAGGTGCGATTGCTGTTATAGCATCGTGTTGATGCCAGATTGAAATCGTTGTTCCTATGGAGCTAAGGAAGTTAATTAAATTGCCAGTATTCTGTAATGGTTATTGCGATTCTACAATGAACAACATCTGTTTAAAGAATCGTATGTTCGATTTTTTAGATAGCTTGTGTGAAATAATTTTGGCCAACCTACAATGTATTTGGAAATGCGTAATTTTGTGTGGATACTGGCAGCAGGCCCGAGTTCGGTTAACTCGTTTGCTTTCTCACTCCACTCTATGTTACTTTTGGCCGAAACTCAAAGGAGTGTGATCTCATACTGTTGCATTGTTTTACCAGTACGAAGAAAGTTACTGCCGAATTTAAGGCTCTAATGGCGTCTAGATTGTCCCAGATAGCTGTGATTGTGTTGATGGCGGAGGTGGTATTGATGGTTCTAGACGCCCTCTTGATCTCCAGAACAATAGCTTCGAATATGCTCTGGTAAACAGAAAGGCTGCAATAATTGGAAATATTTAATAAGGTCGGGAAGACTCTTGACCTTATATTTTGTTCCTTTGTGTTGCCATCAATATAGGAGGTTTGTTCAAAAAATAAGTTTTTCTTTATTTTTCTCGGGAATTATTTATTTTGTCCCCTTCAAAGTAATTCCCCTAAGATAATACATTTGCGGCAGCGCTTTTTCCAATCCTCTGAGCACTTTTGATACAATCTATTTGTTACAGCATTGAGATGCTCCAGTAACGTGGTCTTATCACCTCAATAGTCTTTTCCTATCCAAACTTCTATGGGTCTTTTCAGTTTTGGAAAGAGAAAAAGTCGCATGGGGCCAAATCCGGTAAGAAATCTGACTGGGGCATGATAACGGTATTGTTTTTTGTCGAAAAAAACTACACACAACAACAACAGTTAGTTATCAGGTGCATTATCGTGGTGCTACAGCAATTATTTTTTTTCCACAAATCTGAACGTTAACTTCGTACACAAACGGCGCATGTCTTCAAGGTAATATTCCCTATTGACCAACAAGAGCTCGAGACGAACCACGCCACTGTAATCGAAGAATATTACAAAAACTTTCACATTCGACCGAATATGGCGTGCTTTTTGTCGGTCTTGACTTTTCGTTTCCATTGGGATGATTGGTCTTTGGTTCCGACGTCATAAGCCATGTTTAGTCCATTGATGACTCTTTACAATAAATCTGAACAGCTCCTGTTCATAAGACGCTTCATTTGGTCAAAATTCAGAAAGTCCGGAACAAATTTCGCTGGCATACGTTTCTTACCCAAAGTATCTGAAAAATGTTCATGGCATGAGCCAAGCGGCATGCCGATATCCCCAGCAACTTCTTTGATAGCGATTCAAAAATCTCCACAACAATTCTCTTCTCTGCTTCAACGTTTGTATTGGTTATTTTCACCGTTATTAACACTTACTTAGCCTTCAATGAAGAGTTTGTACTATGTATTTATAAACTTTTTTTTTCTCAGAATAGACTAGCCAAATGTCTCAGTGAACATTTCAAGAATGTGTGAGCACTCAGTTTTTTTTCACACAAAATAGAATTCTTTCAATAGCGTAAAATCCCAATAAAACACATCTAACCTTTTATATGTTAAAAAGCAAACTAAATATCCAAAATAGCTCACTGAATAACTGAAATGCCGGATGTGGTGAGTGATTGAAATTATGATAGATAAAACGGCAGTCTATTCAACTGTCGGAGTGTTCATACTACATTAAGAGAAGTATGGCTATAGTTGGAGTGAATTTATGCATCAAAGCGATAAAGCGACACTCTCGAAACAATTACGAGTAGTGCTTCGACAGCTGGATGATAGCGGACATGTAAAGGAGCATATGGAAAAGTTCTTAGATGCAGATGTTGCTCACAATTATATTGTTGTATATTCTTCCTGTTTCATGTAGGGACTTTCGGTCATGATATGAGCTTCCATCAGTTGATGTCTTCAAAAGGCGTAGCCAGAAACTAATTTAACAGTACATTCAAATTAACTCACTGCGTCAAAATATATAAGCTCACACGTATTCACGGATAGAAGCTCATTTGCACGGGTTTGGTCGCTAGGAATTTAATCATCAATGTAAACAAATGGATTTCGCGGGGAAAGTCTTACGAAAGTCGAAGGTCTCATTCTGGTTTCTGTGTGGAAGACAGGCGAAAGACGAGGCAAGCCGCAAATACCTTGATGCTTCTTCTGCAGCAATTCATACATTCTTGGTTGCAAAATAAAATTCAGGTACGCTGAGTGAACAGGGGATCGATTCTCGATAGTGGGTGAACATCACATTTATGCGACGATGAATATTTATTTAAATCTATTCCGACGCATCAACCGAAGGAAATCGTTCATCGGTCGGTAGGCTGGTCCCTATTTAGTTGAATTTAAAGGTATATTGGTTTGTATTTATTTGTATATTTTCACTGTTAAAAGTTACACTGTGTTATCGCACAATTTACAATGGTCGTGGTACAGAGATGTGATATAGGGTAATATATCTTTCAACTGAATAATTTTTTTTTTATTACTGCGTTAATTTTATACTTTTAGTTTTTATAAAATTCGAGGGTAAAACAAAAAAAAAAAAAATAAATATTGGTTTGTAGATAAACCTAATTTCCACTTTTAAAGTTACGGGCAAACGTTATTAGGTGATATTTTGTAGAGATTGTGCTTATGTTTATGATGGGATGGAAATGACTACGTATTTCTCATCGTAGATCGTAGAATTGTTCTGTAATTTGTGCGAACAAATTCAGTGTGCAAAACTGATAGACTTGCCTGAATTTTTCGAACTGTCAGGTGGCACGAAAGGTTGGGTCTTCTCAACACAAAAGACATGCACAGCATCTGGAGCCGGGTGCAGAAAAGTTCAGAAATTGTCCATACTCTGAGTTGATTGGTCCACTTATTCGTATATCTCTATCAGCAGATACAGCTAATACAATATCGAGGTTTTGCGTAGGTCGAGAAGTTGTTACTGGCTTGCGGATCTATGATTGCATATACTAATGTCGACTGGGGTAAACAAAATATTATTTTTTTTTTAGTGGTTGAGCTATTACTTGGAAGATGCAAAAGCAGTGAACAGTTGCGTTGTCGTCAACTCAGGCCGAGTATGTCCATCTGGCAGCAGCAAAAGTGGCCATCTACCTGCATAGCCTCATACTTGGACCTACCCTATATAACCTAGCTATTGTAGCATAAACAATTTTATGGGCACCAAGAAACTGAGTTTTTTGCAAATCATCCAACGTTTCATGTTTACACAAAACTCATCAATATAAAGCATCACTTCGTACGAGGCACGATTACGACTGGCTTGATAATATTTCAGCACGTTTCTGAGCAACACATGATAGCAGATGCATTGTCGGAAAGGTTGATTAGCTTACAAGGACGTTCTTCTTGAAAGAACGGGTTAGAGATAATCTCCATCTATGTAACAGTCTCTACGGCTCTTATTGGGTGACATAAAGATTGGGTTAGCCCTTTTCCTTTCAATAATAATCTTTGTTAACATTTTTAGTTTACTTCAATTTAAATCGTCAAGAATCGTAGATGGATCAAATAAAAGTTGTGTAACAGATTGTAATCAGAAGTGTTTATTTCAACAAAGTCCAATAACATATATAGTTTGCCTCACCAATCATTTTGTTTTTTTATTATTTTGTATCTTCATTAATGTGATCAGAAAAAAAATAATTTTATAAATAAAAATAACTTAGCTCTGTAACCGAAAACGTTTTTGATACAAATCATTTTTTCGGGTTTTACAACACTTTAACTGAAAAATTGATTAGATATGTAAATTCTAAAATTTCAAATTCAAATATGTATAGAACACAAAACAAAAAATAGAAATGCAACGTTCAAACAACCATCAAGTTAAGAGAAACTGTACATATAGGATATAAATATTCAACATTTACCTATTAATAAGGCTATATAAACATAATTGATTTTAAAATCGAATTATTTTGAATTAGTACGAGTAAACTAAAACAAGCATATGGCACAAAAAAAGAAAATTATAATAAATAATGCCAAAAAAAAAAATACAACAACTGGCAAACTTAAAAACTCATTTTTCTTTTGTTACTTAAAAATATTTTTTTTCACATACGTACATATAAGTATGTACATATTAGCTCGCTATAAGACGAGTAAGTAAAAACATTTAATGCACACACCCAAGCGAACTGCTCCACAAGCTTACATAAATATCATGATATGTACTAAAGTAGATACAAATATTAGTATGGCATTTAACATACTTAAATCTCTTCCACTATATTTGTATTATTTGCAAAGGTATATATATATAAACCAAGTTAATTTAATTTTCTAACTGAAGTTAAGTTTTCATCTCCATTGTCCTATCATTTAATTTAATAATTTGATTACTATGGTCAAAGCATTGAATTTGTTTTGTTTTTTTTTCCACAAACCATTAACAGGATTCACACTTTCATTGTACGAGAAGGAACATTACCTGCTAAATAAAGATTTGGCCCCAAAGAAAGGTAGTTCGCATGTGTGTTTCTCTGATATTAAGTCTAATGATCATCGCCTTTCATGTACTCTAAAGATCCTTCCAATGGAATATGACCACATTACAGTCATTACAGACTAAGCTAAGCTTCCTATAATGTTCCGCATAATTAAGTTTTTTTGCGAAAATGGTGAAGCTTACAAGAGTTTTGTAAATAATTAAATCCACGGTCTCTGTAAAATTAATGCCAAATACTAGACTTTTCTTAGAAAAGTCTATACCATATGTGCACATGTAAACCGATATTATTTGTCTAAGATCAGAAAGCGTAAGTTCTCACGATCATTTTAATATTACATTTGTTTTCTTTAGAAACATTTACAGACAGTATAATATTTATTGCCATAAGCTCTTACGAGCGATTTTTTTCCCTAATACGAATAGTCTATTATTATAAAAAAGATTGCAAACCGCAAAAGTAAGTCAGTGTTATATTGTTGTTAATTTTTAATTTTTAATTTTTTTAATTTTTCAATATGTACATAAATAAACTTTTTCCTTTATTTTATCCAAATTGTAATAGTATTAGGTAAAATGAGGATTATTTATAATTTGTTCTTTAAATATTGGAATGTATATTGCTTCACCTTATCTTTCAAGCAAAGTATAAAGTATAAGTATAACAAATAATTGTCGATAAGGCATGTATACATACTCGAAGAGTACCGAAATATGTATAATTAATAAGAGCTATTAATTATATTAATTTTTCACATACCAAAACAAATCCATATGGGAAAATATTAGCGAAAACTTTTCTTCTAGCCATTGAACTTGCAACGTATTTATTATTGTATATAGTATGCAAGTACTTTTATACATAAATTATAGGTTGCGAAAAGGAATAATAGGTACGAGTATAATAGAATTTACGCGTATGTATTGCACTAAAAAAAAGATGCCCAAATGAAAAGCCGCCGTTTTTTCCCAAATTTAGCGCTTTATCTCGAAAAAAAGGGCAACATGTTTATTCTTTAAGATGCTGACCATCGCCCATCCTTCTGGCAGCATACGAATTCCGTATTGTAAAAGTTACACGTCGATTCAAATTGTTGGCAGTCGCAAGAAGTTAAGCCTGGAAAGTGGGACGTCCTGTTTCAGTATTTTCAGGTAGGTAGCTGAACAACATGTAGCCTAGCGCTGTCGCACTGCATTTTGTCGTTTCTTTGCTCATATTGTGGCCGTTCTTCTTTATTAGTTGTTTGCGACGGTAAGCTTCGTGCAACTTTAAATTGCTCCTACGAGCTGAGTCACCCAATTACAAAGCTTGAGCTTGGAACATTGCTTATTTGGCTTGGTCATCAATGTTTAGGTATGTCGGCGGCGTTTCCACGATTTTTTTCGATTTTGATTATGGTAATCCCTTCAACTCGTATGGGCCCCAATTTTCTTATTTCAAAGGCATTCAGGGGACGGGAAATAGGCTGCCAATTTTGTTTTTTAATAAGAGCAAAATTATTTAAAAATTTCCAATTATTGTTCAATGTATGACCATGAACAAAGTTGATGCCTTATTTTAATTCTTATTATTTTTGCGTATTTTTGCAACTTATGTCCGAAATGTACGTAATTAACATAAAACAACAATGAATGAATATAAAATTATACTGTCATTCATTTTTGCTTAATTAATATTGCAGTGTAATGTAAACAAATCAAGTTGAGTTCTAATATATGTACATATATGTAAAACTTTTTAAAACCGAATAGGGTTAACAATTGATCCCGATCAAGTTCTGTCAGAAAAAGTGACTTAGTGAATCAAGGAAATTAGAGCAGATAATATATATGTATATATATAGTATATATGCATATGAAATGAATACGTGTACCGGTGTGTGCATACCAAACGACAGCAGATGGCATTCAACACAGAATAAACTGTAACTCAGTGTTCCACTGCTACATACATATAATCTCCCGTATTTTTGATATTAATATGAAATATATACTCGTAAACTTTAGTGCATTATTTATATATTTAATATATATATGTATATATATATTTATATATTTAATATATATATACATATATATGCCTATATATATATATATATATATATATACATGTATGTGTATATATATAGTATATATTTATATATAAAATAAATATTATATAAAATATTTTATAATAAAATTTGTAATAAATTACGTCTCATGAGTTACTCGTAATTGATTCACCGAAAATGTATGATAAAATAAAGTTGAATATAGGAGTATACAGTGCACTTACCGCGATTCACTGAAAGTCCCAAAAGCTCCAGGTCCACTGACTCTTCGTTGATAATTTTTAACATGCATTTCAATTTGGAACTTAATTTTATCTAGATATGCTACAGACTATTTATACTAAAATAACAACTGATCGATTTTCACTATAGGATTAAAAACGATGTTGGTGGGCACAATATATAAACTTTCTTAGATCACGCTACTACGCATAGCCTTATTAGATAATTTAAAGGCATTTTTTTTGAATAGATATGACCGAGTATGTACAACCATCATTCGTGTATCAACATCACATAGCTGGTCATCCATGGTGTCAATTTAATTGAAATATTTACATGTATTATGTATATTTCTATACATATATATAGCTATATGTACCTATCACTCATATGCACAATTTGAATGTCTTGAACTTGACAGCATTTTTTTTAAATTAATTTACCACATTGAAAGTGTAACTCTAGATGTACATTTTAGGAACGTAGATGATTCCATTTAGCCCTATAAGCCAAAAAACTAAACAAAAATTAGTTCATTTAGAAATAGCAGCTCCTATCGCACTTTATCTTTTTATTGCTTCCAAGCTACGTAAGAACAGAATATTTTATGTTGCATAATTTTTCTTTAAGGATGTTATTTATTTTTATTATCTAATCTTTTTATTTTTGCGTGTGTGTGATTTTATTTACAAAGATATTTTTCTTATCAACACTACACAGGTACGTTCGCAGGACTAGCTTAACTGAGTAATACGAATTATAGTTGATTATGTAATTCCTTTTATTTTCTATTGACCGACATTTTTGCACAAGTACATATGTACCATACCCTTTACTTAGTTCCTGATAGTAAAGAAAGTTTCCTTTCCTCTTTTGCATTCACATATTGTCACAAATCATTTCACAGTAATATTTATAATATTCCACTCGGCTTTCAATATCTCTGACTGAATTATAGTTTTAACATTTCTACTATTTTTATATGGAACACGAATTTAAATAATGTTTTGATTATTGCACGTAGGGTTGTTGGATCACAAAAATAAAGCCATGAATATGCTATAATTTTTCATTCGTATTAAAGCGTAAACAATTTTTTCGAAGCCACCATTCCTCGACGTTAACCATATTAATTGTAAACTCATTGAGCACACTAAAAAAAGTATTCACGGTGTGTAATACACAGTGAAAGGTTTTATCTTTAAAAAAAAATCAATAAATGAAAAGCATTTAACGAAGGACTCTTCCTTGGAATGAAACTTTAGAAAGCTCTCATACGAACCTTTCTAATGAATTTGTGAAAATGTACATCCCGAATCCATTAACTGATTTTAAATAAGTGAAACAAAAAGAAATATTTAGTTATATAAGCAATTTTATTTTTTATATTGATATTTGTATAAAAAAAAAACACCTGACGAAATGTATGTTATTGTAATAATCGTTCAGTCCGTTGTAAAAAGAATAGCTTTTCTGGTATACTTTTGTACGATTTTAAAAGGAACCCAAAATTGTTCGATTCAACTCGTCCCTATAGAAAGTATCATATGTGTCACATGCCTCAAAATCGATAAAGATGTGGTAGGTTTCGAAAGACTTTTACCCCGTTAAAAAAAAAAAAAAAAAAAAAAACTTAACACAAGTTCTACAAATGTGCGTTTCCTAGATTCTCTGTGGCACGGTTTATTTCCCGCCAAAAACAAAAATTAAGTAATCGAAAAAGGAATTTATGGTGATAAATAGCTTTCAATGAAATCAATTTCTTCCGTATTAACTTTACCTATACTATTGTAAAATCATTCACCTTGTATAATAAGTGAAATTAATACAATAAATGGGATAAATTATTTTGGAATTAGGCTACGTTAAAATTACAAAATAAAAGGCGGACGTATGCTCAAAATCTCGACATGCTTGTGTGATCATATCAACTTCTCAATCATGTTCTTACCCGAAGAAGCTCATTTCCTTTCATATACATTCTGTTGCGTATGTTGCTTACATTAATTTTTTAAGGTATTTCTTTTATGAGAATCACTCTGGCGTATGTTGGGTGACCAGAGTGCAGACGCAACAGACTTCAAACTAATGGTGTTCCGATGGAGTGGAAACAGAGCGCAAACTATTTTGGGGTGCACCTAGATAAAACGCTAATATAACAAAAATAAATAAGGTTAATATAACAATAAAGACACTTTCTCCATTTATAAGTCGAAAGGAGCAACTTAATTTGGAAAACAAATTGATCATTTTCAAAACAATATCGAAAAAGAGCCACAAAGTATATTTAAACATGTTCCACTTGTCATGCATTTCCTCTGATAATATCCTAATTTCAAACTTAGCTTTCTAAATAAATATATAATCTACAATGTACTGTTAAATTATTTATCTTATTTAATTATTATATGTTTTCATACTTGTATTTATTTACAATATTTATTCATTTATTTATTTATCTGTTCATTTATGTATTTACTTATTGATCTATTTATTTATTTATTAGTTTATTTACTTATTTGTGTATTTATTTATTTATTTTGCTATTGGGTTTTTCACTTAGCTAATTGCTTATTTATTTTATTATTTTGCTTATTTTAATATTGTATATTTAAAACAATATTATTAATATGTATTTCAGTATTAAGGTAATATACATGTACCATATCTCTGTAAATTGTGCAATATAGTTATAGAAAATAATCGTATTTTATTCGGTTCTAATAAAACGAATATAATCTAAAAACATTGGGTTCTTAATGTCAAACCTTCTCTAAAAAAGCTTCGTGGAATTTATCATACATATACATACATATTATGTTATCAGTGCCTAATTTTTATGAACTTTTTTGTTTTCGTTTTCTATTGTTTTTATTTTGTTTTGTTTTTTATGGTATTTTTTTATTTTCATTAAATTTTTTAACTATATCTTAGTAGAGCTTGATATCCTAGAAATGAAGGACAAAACAACTCTCTAGACATTGTCCATCAGAGACTAAATTACACAGGACATCATGGGCTTGATTAGGATCAATTTTTTTTGCCTTCATTGTGAAATAGCTATCATGTGGAAACGAAAGAAAACCGAATCTCCAAGTACGAGTATGTGACTATTGTGAACCTGCTTGAATTCTTTCTAATATCCCCGGAGGCTGTCGAAGAAAGGGTTTTGATTAAATATTTCCCGATTTCTAGAAGTTGATTTTTAATTGTAGGCAATTACAATGCACCTTAAATTCGACGTCGCGTTATACAATAAAACAATTAGAATAACATTGATCATGGTTTGCATGCGATTAAATTCGCTTACGCTATAAATGACGAAAAGGAAGTTGGTAAACTCGCCGTATCCGTATAATTCTATTTAAATAAAATAACGGTGTTCTTCTTCTTCTTAGATGGCGTTACAGCTCACGGTGAGCTAGAGCCAAGCTTCTCTCATTCACTTATGTTGTGTGCGATTTGTTTTTCACGCAAGTGAACGGGACCTACAGTTTAATGCCGATTCCGAAAGGCGAACGCCGAGAAGCTTTTTCAGGGCAAGTGTACTACGGGGGGCTTTGCCAGTGCCCCGCCGAGGAAAGAAGTCAGACGCCATCCACTACCTTCTGCGCCACGGCACCCTCGGTGTTGTATAAATAAAAAATAATGTACATAATTTGATAAATTCTGTCGGGAGGAAAATTGGTTTCATGCTTTATTTCAAGCGTACATGGGATTAATTATTCCAGTGAAAAAAACTATTTTTCTAACATTTGATTTAACAGATCGTTGCAGAAGTCGAATCAAGGAAAAAAAAACAAATTTAAGGAATAAAATAAAAATTTAATTCGAAAATGAATGCTATATTTGATGTTCAATCTTTGAGAGACAAATTGCTTTTAAAGCGCGACATTAGACAAAATATGTACAGACCTTTAAAAGTAGCATTGTGTGTTTTTGATTTTTATACCCAATGCGCCAGACGTGGTGTCAGCGCAGTCCTTCACGTACGGATGTAGATTTCGTGGGAACTGCTCAATATTTGCCATGCTAACTCCTCCGTCTTCAAATTCGAAGGCCCTCGTTCGAGGCCACTGTTCTCATGTGGTGCGGGATTTCTTGCACACCAATTGTTATGGACGTCGGAATTTGTTGTATGTTGTGTTGATCAGATGTACATATGAGCTTCCTGCTTCTGTAACTTTTGGTAGCACGCGAATGCTATCGATAGGCCAATCAGGAGTGCAATAAGATTGATGATGATGATCAAATTTGTTTTGGTTTTGAGGAGTTTTATGCTGGATGCCATCGATTTGTAGTTGCTTCAATGTCGCGAGGGGTAATTCTTCTTCGACGTTCTCGCGTTTATGTGCTACTTGCAATACTGCTGGCAACCGCCGGGATTTGGTAACTTCTTCCTCTCTGAAGAGCTTCTCGTTCACTTGTTTTGTAATGTTAGAATCTCTTATTAAAAAGCTCCTTTCCCGATTTAGCGTGTCGTTGTTGACCCATTATATTGATTCAGGAGCAGGATACCGGGAAGGATTTCCTCGACTGATGGGACGTACTGGTTGTTGGTAACGATGCAGGTTTTGACTTTACTTCCCATTAACTTAGGGATGCACGTGGAATTACTTATGTATATCAAACTATTTCTACTACAAATTATGTGTTCATTAATAGCTTTACAATCACCTTAAATTCCGAATAGTTGCTTATTACATTTTAAAAATCTTAAAAAAAGGTACATTATAATTTTAATGCCAAATTTGATTGGCTTTATTAACATCATACTCGTATTACACAGTTCTTTATCAATAGTGAGTAAACTTATAATATAGACAATATTTTTCCCGCTCGCTGCTATTTTTACCTCAGCGAATTCGAGACCTTCGTCTATGTTTAAAACGGGAATATCTTCTGAATTAAATCATTGTTTAATGACATTGGTTTCAGTCTTGCTTAACATGTATGAGTTCACAATATTGGCTTTCGCCCAGTGAATTGAATATGCAATATTAGTTATTTCTTCTTTACTTAGCTTCAGCTTATATATAAAGCTAAGTACGGTTGTGTAAGTTTTTGCTTCGTTCCCAATCTTCATTAATTTATTTGTTATCTCCGTTATTTCTTAAATTCTTTCAATCTTTACTTGATTTAGGATTGTTTGCCTATTTCTGTTTCTTAACACGTTATTCATTTTTTCGATAATAATTTCATAATCATGCCGATCTGGACTTCCCGCAATCCATTTCCATGCGGAGCCCAGAAAGTCCAGGGACCTCTTACCTTTTTTATTATTATTTTTGTATAATTTTAATCAGGACAAGTGGGTTTTAATTTGAGTGATTTCATGGGATAGGATGGGATAAAAAGGGTGAGTATGGCTGGAGTTTGCGTCCAACGTTTCCTCAAGATTTTTGATTAGTTGCTTATGAGCTTCTAGGTCAAGGAGGTGGATGATATTAAACTGTCCACCCTGAATTCTCGCGGTTCCGATATCTATCTTGACCATTTTTTTTAGACCATTGCGGTGGGCTCTTGCGTGTTCCTTCAGGATTTCTTCTTCCTGCCTGGCCTCATTTGTCAGATCTTCGACTTTTATTTGAGTGAAGTTGAATTTTTCCCATGATATCTTCGGTTGTTAAGATACCATTAATAACAGATTCAAATGTCGTTTAAGCAGTCCTATGAAAAGTCGGAAAGGGAATATGGAACTCGTAGCTGTTTTGGGTTCCAGTAAGAAACATTATTTGGATTTTAAATGCGTTAATTGGGGTTTCTACGGTCAGTATTAAATGGTGAGCCGAGCTTTCGCTGCTGTGCTGTGTTGTGGTCATTGCGTTCACGTTTGATACGGTGCTGTTGAGAGCGCATCAGCAACGACTTTAGTTTTTCTCGGCTTGTAGGATTTCCACCTTTTCATTTTGGAATTGTGGTTTTTGTTATTAAGAGAGTGTTGTATTTCATCTACGCAACCTTTGCACACAAGCAGTTCTTATACAGTGCTACTTCGGTCTAGTGGAATCCCATCTGAGATATGGCATTATAGCGTGGGAAAGTCATCCCAAATGCAATCCCTACATAGAACGCTTGAACGGCTGCAGAAAATTGTACAAGGTGCAAGAAATAGAAACGAAGTCCAACCACAGGCAAAGTTTTTGAACATCGATCAAATTTATAACCGGGAAATAATGGCGAACTATTATAATGACAGCAACTATAGGAACCTGACGCAGCAATCAATAAACACGAGAAGACGTCAACAGCATATATACGAAATCCCAAGGTATTGTAACGAGTATGGTCGAAGGACGCATAACGTTGTAGTTCCCACAATACTAAATGAACTCCCTCAAGAATTTCGAAATCTCACAAAAAATGAAGTTTTAAAAAGAGCTAAAAAAATGTATCGAAATATATAAGTGTTAATCTTCAATAGTATTTTTAAAAGTTTTTTTTTTTTTTTCTTTTTTTGGCTAAATAACAAATACTTATGTATTATAGTATATCTAAATATCTAAATATCTCCACTTTAAATTATACATATTTATATTATATTGTATTTTCTATCGTATCCTATATCTAAAGAAAACTCAACATGTAAAATGATGTACACTCTTGCAACCAGTCATCTGCAGACAAGCCCTTCCGGCTTTGCAGATAAAACTATGTATGTTGATCAAGAATTAAGAATAAATAATCAATAATCAAGGGAAAAAAAAAAAAAGTGTTAGGGGTTGGTATTTTCAGCTTGGTTGATCCATACAACTATCCTCTGAGTGAGCCGATAGCCCTTACTATGGCCAACATTTCCTTTTCATTGGTCGCATAGTTTTCTTCAGTATTGCTGAGTGCTTTGCTAATGAATATGACTGGTCTCGAGCACGGCTCCGATAGCAAAATTGGAGGCATCGGTAGGAAGATGGAATTCCTTGCCTCTGGGTATAGCAAGAGTGTATCATTTGAAGCAAGAATGCGTTTTCATTTCTCGAACGCTTTCATTGCTTCTGCGTGTAGGTGGATAGCTTTTTTACTTGGAACGAGCTTGGACGACCGTCTTCAGCTCTAAGCAAAGTCGTTAGTGGTTTGGCGACCTTGGCGTAATCGTCTGTAATAGCTGGAGAGGCTAAGCAAAAACCGTAGGTCTCTAAGTGTTTTGGGACATGGGAATTCTAATATGGATTTTACTAGTTTTTATTCCATCCGGAAATATGACGAAACCGAGGAACTCGACCTCATTCCTGAAAAATTCACATTTGTCAAATTGTATTTTGACATTGGCGTTTTCCAGGGCTTGGAAGATACTTTTAATACTTTCCAAATGCGTCTCCTCATCTTTGCTAAATATTATGATGTCGTCGATATATATATATATAGCAGATTTTGCCAATATACTCGCGCAGTATATCGTCAGTCGCTCTTTGGAATATCGTTTGCGCGTTCTTGAGGCTAAATGGGAGTCTCGTAAAGTCGCATTTCCCCTGATTCACTGAAAACGCAGTCTTTTCAATGTCAGATTCATTCAATCTGAATCTAATGAAAGCCACTTTTAAGATCTAATGTAGTGAACCATTTATTTTCTCCGAGTTGAGACTGAACATCGTTGATGTCCGGGATTGGGTATCGGTCTGCTATAGTTACAGCGTTTACCTTCCTGTAATCCATCCTGTAATCTGTCTCGATTTCTTGTAGTGGTTAAACATAGTCATCTAATGTTTGATCGTGGATGACGTCTTCGGCCTGCATGGCTTGATCATATTCGCCACTAATATGGTAGTTAGATTGAGGTCTGTGGGAATAAAATAGAGGTGACTTTATTGCCAGTTGTTGAGGTCTTGGTGTTGTAAATCGTTGGGAGAATTGGTGTGTTCTGGTTTGAGAGCTCTGCTCTGGTTAAAACTTAATTTGTTGATTCGAGGAAGAGAGGAATTGTTGCCTAGGTGGAAGGTTTTGTCTAAAATTTGACTGTGATTGGTACTGATATCTAGATTCCATTGTATTGCTTTTTTATCTCGCTGATTTGCGGGGACGCCTGCCCAATTTCCGCATAGAGTTTGTGGGTGATAAGCCTTTTAGGCATGTTTGGCTTTGCATAGGCATGGTTTGCCCTATAATTTTGATTCTGTAGCTTTAGACAGAGGTGAAGTGCTTGGGGTAGGTCACCGGGTTCTCTGAATCCTAGCAATCGCGCGAGATCGCTCTTCAGCCCTCTGATAAATGCATCCAGCGCTTTGTCTCTATAGGTTCGTGTAAGCAAACCTAGAGACTCTGGAGCCACATCCAAGGAATTGCCTTGGATAAGTGAGTTCATTTGGTACTCTAGTGCACCGAGAACTCTTTTATCACCATACTGCATGGTCAAACATTTGCGAATGGCCCTCCAATCCAGGGGATTTGCGTACGATACCAGCTCGATGTCCACATTGCCAATACTTTTGTTGCGAATGACGTTCAACATATCGTAATATTTTGGCGTTCCTTTTAAGGGTTGGTATACTCGTATTTGCAATGAACGATCAACGCTTTTCCTCCAGGAACTGAATTCTCCGGGATCGCGGAGGCAGCGTCTTATCCATATCGGATAGATTCTGTCTATATTCAGGGTTAATACCCTGGTCTATGCCCCAACAAGTTTTGGAGTCTGAATTGTGAATTTTGTATCAGGTTACCGCCCTGGCGTTGAAATTCGCGGCGAGCGAATCATACAACATCTTGTATGGGGTCAGGATGGGATGGGATGAAACGAGGATTCGAAGTACTACTGGTATATTAACCGAGCCAATGGTTAACAGTTCCGGACCGTAAGTTAGGCATGATTAGAGAAAAATATTTATTTGTACAGGAACGAGAGCAAAAATTTGTTTTTCTTCTGGTTGGAATACATTTATAATGTGACTATAGGTAAATACTTCTTAACTAATCAATTGGATTTTCATATGTTTTGTAGGTTTGTAAGTAAATAATTGTTTTGCTCACTTAATATTATTAATATAGTCAATTTCTATGCAATTTCCGGTCTTCTTTTTATTATTTTTTTCTTACTGCTTATTTTCTTTAATTTTTATTTCTCAATTAATATTCTTAATATATATATTGTTAATATAATGAGTTTTTTTAGAGAAAAACCACGTTTTTCAATCCTAATCAATTTGGGTTTTTGAGAGGTAAATCGGCGGAAGATGCGCTTTTACAGTTTTGCTCTCGTATAATGTCACACCTCGATGGAAAAAAATGTACTGCTGGTTTATTTATTGACATCACCAAAGCATTCGACAGGTCAACCATAACATCTTGTTAAGTTAACTGGAAAAAGCTGGATTTCGTGGTTTTATACTCAATTGGTTCAAGTCATATCTTAAAAATAGGGCGCATCAAGGAAAAATAGATGATATAAGAAGTGAAATAAAGCTCTCCAACGTGGGTGCTCCACAAGGCTAGGTCTTAGGTCCGATTCTGTTTTTGGTCTATATCAACTCGCTTCTTGCTCTTAATTTCAAGGGATCTCTAACTGCTTTTGTGGATGACATTGGCTTTACTTATGCCTCTAACAGTCCTTTGGACCTAGTATCTGATATCAATTGGGATCTATTTTTATTGAGACACTGGTTTGCTAAACATCTTTTTGTAATAAGCCCTAAAACTAAGATAATGTTTTTTAGCTTATCTTCCTCGGACTTCTTGGATGCTAATATATATTTTCATGCACCTGAGTGTCTTAGATATTATTATTGTATTATTGCCATTGTGCGTCTGGTTATTCATCTCCCTCTTTTTGTGAAAATATTGTCTGTTGTGATTATTGTTTTAAAGTTGAGAGAGTAGATGAATTAAGATATCCGGCTTATCCTTGATTCTAGGATGAGTTTTGCAAATCATGTTAATCTCTGAAAAAATATTTTCGATGCACCCTTCGACATTTTTATTATATGCGTAACTTATGTTCTACTAAGCTTTTAAAAATGATTTATTATGGTATTTTCCATTCCAAGTTACAGTAATTGCCTGTTGGGGAGGCGTGTGTCGAAACAGAATTAAAACACTGCTGATTTTGCAGAAAAGTGTCCTTAGAAAAATTTGTCGTAAATCTATTAGACATTCCAGCTTTCCCCTGTTCAATGAACTCAAAATTCTTCCTGTTCGTCACTTGTATTGTTTTAAGGTGCTAAAAATGTTCTTTATGAAGTCTGGTAATCGCAATTTTCGTTTAATTTCTTGTTATAATCTTCGTGGTAACCTGTCTAACACTTTTTCCGTACCACTGCATATCGTAACTTTTTCTCTGTTCTTTCTTTTCGACTATTTAATGCACTGCCTCAATCTATTAAGACACTAACAATACCTGGAATGTTCTTTAAACGCATAAAAATATGGGTCTTTAGTTTTGATTATGTGGCCTTAGAATCTCTTATATCTAATGTCTTGGTTTAATTTGTTTATGTCTCACTCAATGCCTTGTTTCTTTTGTTTTTTTTAATTATCTTTATTTATATTTTCGTTTGTAATAATTATTTTTGGTTCTTGTTTCTTATAATGCTTAGGGATTATTTATTTATTTACCTTTATTTATTTTTAATTTTTATGGTCACCCCACCCATTTTTAACATATTTAGTATAGTCTTAGATAATTGAAGTGGCTTTCTACACTATTTTTACACTTGTATTTAAATACTGAATGTCACTGCCTTTTCTTATATTTCGTCACCATGTATTCCAAGCCTGTTGTTTGTATGTATTTCTTCAATTAATTTATGAGAATAAAAATTTATCTATCTATCTATCTATCTATAATTTCTATGCAGTTTTCTTTTTTTTCCTTATATTTTCTTCTTCACTTAATATTGTTAATATAATCAATCATAACTTACAATAATAATATTAGTGGTCACACTACCACGCCGGTGAAAGATTGGATGTCTCCTGTTCCTCCACAAAGGTAATAGTATGTGGCTACTGAGGATCCCGCGGTGCGCACGTTTGTTGTGCGTGGTTCACTAGGGACGTTTTAAGGATCCTCTAATGATAGTTAATGCACCTACTGTTTTTGTTTTTGTTTTTGCTTCCCCTTTGCTTATGCTACGGGGCTCTTTACTTTATTTATTTCGCTAGGTCTTACCAAACTCCTTTCTAGTTCAGGGTTTCCTATGATGGTGTGGAGAGAGGTTACTGTGTTTTTGGAGCTTGACATGACACGTCCCGAAAGTACCCAACCAAATTCCGTTTTTTGCGCCAGAGGTGAGCCCTCCTTTCCCCGAATTATCCCTTCTAGAAGAATCGATGGATACACGTCACTACCTAGCAGAAGATCTATTTTACCTGCCTTGTTAAATGTTGGATCAGCCAGTTTGATATTTTGAATATGAGCCCAATTGTGTGGGGGAAGAAGAGCTGTTAGTTTAGGTAGTACCAATGCCCTCCGTTGGATGCTGAAGTTTGTGTCCAGATTGGATTGTACGGTGATTAATACTCTATGTTTGGCGACACTTGCCTTGCCTTCTCCAACACAGTGGATGTTGACATGACTTCTTTCTCGCTTGAGGTTCAATTGTTGGGCTGCAGACTCTGAAATAAATGATGCCTCTGATCCAGGATCGATGAGTGCTCGCAGCAGCATAAGTTGACCCATGTTGGACTGAACCTTCACGAGTGCAGTGGCTAATAGGACTGTTTGATTGGCATTGTTTCCAGCGAATTGAGCGCTATGTACTGAAGCAAATCTAGGGGAGACTGTGGGGGGTTCTGTAGTATTAGGATCCAACGCTGGAGAAGGAGATGATGATTGCCGTTCATCAGGTGTGTTTGAAAGTCTACCAGTTGCTGCCTTAGGTACTTCATTGTGCAGTAATGAATGATGCCTTTGGTTACAGACTGAGCAAGTGTAATTACTAGTGCAATTTTTGGTTAGGTGTGTACTTGACAGACAGTTGAAACATAGCTTGTTTTTCTTGACTACTTCCTGACGTTTTTTTTGTGTTTAATGCCTTGAATTTAAAGCAAGTTCGAATCGAATGTGCTCCCTGACACATCGAACATTTAGCAATGAGTGAATTATGGGAACGCACTATTCCCGAAGAAGCCTTTCTGTTTCCTATTTGTTCCTATTTAAGAACCGCGTACGTTGGATAGTCCACATACGATGCTATATGCGCCTCCCATTGACCTCGAGTCGTCCGTGGAAGTTTTTGTACTGTATGAAAAATTATTACATCTTCCCAGGAATCTACGGGAACCCCGAAGTTTTGAAGCGATAGCTTCGCTTCATTAGTAGTGTCCAGCAGACGTGTAATTCTTCAGATGATTCCCCTTTTAAATGTGGCTGGTCGAATAATAACTTAAACTGATTATCTTTCAAAAGGCGCATATTTTGATAACGCTTTACTAACAGCGCCCAAGCAGACTCAAAGGTAACCTCTGCAGACGTGTTCCGTAGCAGCCTTGCTGCTTCACCAGCCAAATTAGTCTTAAGGTAATGCAACTTATGGCTGTCTGGTATTGTCGCATTTTTGTTAATAAGGTTTTCAAACAGGCTCTTGAATTCAGGCCACATCTGAAATGACCCCGAAAAGGTAGGAATTTTAATGGCCGGAAGTTTCAATTCTCCAATTAGAGCCTTGCCCGTAGAGGTATTGTTAAGCAAATCCAGCGATTGGTTATGAGTGTCCGCACTAGTGCGACGTTCCTTGAGCTCAGAAGAATACACATAAAAAAGTTCCTTCAGTTTGTGAAAGGCCAGTGATTCCATGTAAGGAGCAGCAATTATTTTTTGGTGTAGTTCTCGAGCCTCTGCGAACATTTTTTCTAAATTGGATAGTCGCGCCTTGTTCATATGGAATGATTTTGTCGATTCCTTCAGAATCGAATATGCCTTGTATTCCTCTTCGATTTCTGAATAAATCATTAGCACCGATTCTACGATGCTGGATGTTTTCGCCTTACTCATTGCTACCGAGTGAATCAATTAATACAACCAACAGAGAAAGTATGCCAAAGCAGAGAAAGGGGAAGCAGAGGAAATATGCCTGACAAGCCCCACGACTTTAATTAACTGACAATATGTCAACAGAATTATAAAAATAATATTATAAAATGCCACACACCTGGTAGTTGCGTTGCTCCCAGAAGAATCAACTACTTTTGTTCAACTAGTTTTGTTTCTAAGCGCCCTTCTACGCACTAAATTCTTTATTAGGCTCACACTAGCCCTTTCACGCACTGAGTTTTATTAAGCTCCCGAACTGATTTTCTTGTCGCGCACTGTTTTATATTTTAAGCTTTCTGCGCACTGGGATTTATTAAGTTCACATCCCGAGAGTTTTCTTGTCGCACTGTGAGTGTAGAGCTTTCATACCGTGCAGGGACGGGTTAAGAATATCCTTGCAGCGATACCTCTCGCTTGTCGTAAAAGGCGATTAAAACAAAGGTAAACAAAAATCACATCTAGGCAATTTAGAAAACACCATGGTGAGCCTAGGGACACATATACCACCATTAAACTGCCCCACAAGTGTGCGTGGGTTGACACGACTGGAGATCACCGGTGTTGTAAGAGTAAGATCAAACAAAAAAATAAAAAATAAATAAAAAATCTGGAGCATGCCCGTGTCAAAAAAAAGGAGGAGAAGAAAGAAAACGGTCAAACCGTAGCATTATGGAAAAGAACGCTAAAAGGAAAAGCACTACCCCGCCAGGCACTACTAATGGTCGTGATCCTGGGACGAGCAGCAATGGTCGGGTCAGAGCTATAGCATTTCCGGGGGATAGCAAAGTAATGCAACGGCGTAAGCCACACTTTAGAGTCGCGAGTTGGAACGTTGGAAGCATGAGTGGTCGCAGCTATGAGCTTGAAGAAATGATGGTTAGAAGGCGAGTAGACATCCTGTGCGTACAAGAGACGAAATGGCGAAACACCGGTAATCGGGCACGTTTCTTGGACGTTAAAACAAAAGCCTACAAGATGTTTTACTATGAATTGGAACAAAGAAAAAACGGAATCGCCATCATCCTTGCGGCAGAGCTACTTGGCAACATCTTAACCATTTCAAAGTCCAGTGACCGTTTGATGGCTCTCAATTTGGTGATACATTGTGAGGTGTGGGACATCGTAAGCGCATATGCCCCTCAAGTAGGATGCGAGCAAAAAGAAAAAGATGCATTCTGGCTAGATTTCCAAAACCTGGTCAAAATCATCCCAAAGGAAGAGCTTTTGTTTGTTGGGGGAGATTTAAACGGACATGTCGGGAAGACAAGCGAAGACTACCACGGAGGGCTGGGATACGGCACCAGGAACTCTTCAGGTGAAGATATCCTAAACATGTGCAAGTCGTACGGTCTTATAGTGCTAAATACCATGTTCGTCAAACAAAGCCGGCACCTGATCACTTATAGCAGCGGCGGAAATGAAACTCAAATAGACTATCATTTGGTATCCAGTTTCATGAAGCCACGAGTTAAAGATTGCAAAGTGATCCTGGGAGACGCGATCGCTCCTCAACACCGTCTCCTCCTGACTGAATTTTTTATGGAGGCGAGTAAGAAGTCAAAGCAGCAAACGAAGGTATCTGAGAGAATCAAGTGGTATAAGCTGGATAAAGGAAAAGGCGAAGCTTTTATTACCCCCATGAAAAACTACCTCTTTTCCATTATCAATGAGGTCGGTAATGAGGAGTGCAGAGCACAAGACATTCCCTACAACAATCTGGCCTGGAGAAAGCCAAATCACTGCTTGGAACATCTAAAGGCCCCTGCCAACACGCAAAAGAAACCTGGTGGTGGACAGACGAAGCCAAAGCAGTGATACACGAAAAGAAAATGGCTTTCCAAGCTTGGTCAAAGTGCTCTTCTACTAATATAGAGGAAAAAGCTCGCCGTGAAAAGGTATATAGATATTGCAAAGGTATCGCGAAGAAAATTGCGCCGAATTCAAAGCGAAAAGCATGGAAGGCCTATATCAGGAGTTGGAAGAAATATCGTCTTCCGCGTCTGACAGGAACCAGGCTACCAAGGAGCTTCGACAAAGCAATTTGAACAAAGGAGCAAATATCTTTAATATCTTTAAGATAGCCGCCCAGAGAAGAAGAAATGCTCAGGAGATTCGTTTCCCAAAGTTTATTAACAATGCTGAAGGCCAACTCCTTGTGGAAGACGAAAAAATTCTCCACAGATGGCGACAGTATTGCGAGGAACTTCTGAACGAACAGTTTCCCCGAGTGTACTTTCCAAGAGCCGCCCCGAATTATGCCGAAATATCCGACATCACAGTCGAGGAAGTTCGGTACGCGGTTAAAAACTCCAAGAAAAGAAAAGCTGTTGGGCCGGACGGGATACCATCTGAGTTCTGGAAAAAAGATGGGAGACATCGGGTCTAGATGGCTCATGGTTCTTATCTCCAAACTTATGAGAGGCGACACTATGCCTAATCAATGGAGGGAAAGCTATCTTCTTCCTTTGCACAAAGGAAAGGGTGATACGCGAAATTGTGTTAACTACCGTTCTGTCAAGCTGATATCGCACACCATGAAGATCGTTGAACGGGTATTAGATAGCCGACTGCGGAAAATAATACGACTATCTGATGACCAGTGCGGGTTTGTCTCGGGTAAATCAACAACAGATGCAATCCAAAGTATAAGGGTCATGATGGAAAAGCATCGTGATTCGTCAAAGGACTTGCATATGGTGTTGGTTGATTTCGAGAAGGCCTTTGACCGGCAACCAAGAGATCTTTTATGGGTAGCGCTAAGACAAAAAGGAGTTCCAGAAACCTACGTGCGAGTGATCATGGACATGTACAATAGAGCAATGACAAGAGTAAGATGCACCGCAGGAGTCACCGAAGAGTTCGCAATCAAAGTCGGTGTACACCAAGGGAGCGTCCTCAGCCCACTGCTCTTTATAGCAGTCCTTGATTGCTTGCTTGAAGGAAAAGTGACGGACCCCAATGTGCACCAGCTATTTTTTGCTGACGATGGAGCCATTATAAGTGATGATCAGGCGTCCCTACAACGAGCACTTGATGTGTGGGTGGACATTTTTGAGGGACACGGGTATCGTATTAGTTCAAAGAAGACAGAGTATCTGTGCTGCCCGTTCTCTGACCCTCATCAGCCTATGCCAGACATTTACTTGAATGGAAGAGTGCTTCCCAAGTGTGAAAAGTTTAAATATCTGGGATATGATTAATAAAGAAGCAACTTGTGATGACGACATCAACCATCGCGTAAGCGTAGGGTGGATGAAGTGGCGGGAAAACTCCGCCATCTTCTGTGATCGAAAAATGCCCCCTAAGCTGAAAGGAAGGCTCTACGCTTCAGTTGTACGTCCGGCGCTCACATACGGTTCACAATGCTGGACAATGCACAAAAAGTATGAAAGCAAATTAACGGCAGCTGAGATGAAGATGCTTCGCATGACAGCGGGAGTAACAAAGCGTGACAGAATTAGAAGTTCAAAGATCCGAGGAAGCCTCCACGTAAAAGAAACCATCACAAGAAAGATAGAGCGCGACCGACTCAGTTGGTATTGCCATGTTCAAAGGAGAGATCATTTGAACCCCGTCCAAAAGGCGATATCAATCAACGTTCCAATTTCAACACGCAAAAAAGGCAGGCCGAAAAACAATTGGTGCAAACAAATGCAAAAACACCAGCATTTGATTGGCCTCAGCAATGAAGTAATCCCAAACCGGGTAGCCTGCCGCTACTTTCTGAGGTCAAACCGGCGGACCCCACAAGCGGACCAGTAGGAATGCAGTTAAGTGGGAAGGTTATGGTCCTACACTTCTGACCATAACGACGCCGGGATAAAAAGGAAAAGAAGAAGAAGGCTGTAAGTGTAGAGCTTTCGCGCACTGGGATTTTTTATAGTCTGTTCAGTGACGCTGTTCTGGACAGAAAAGTACAACTTTTGCTGTTCAGTGACAAAAATTTCTGTCCGAAAGTGTTCTGATTTGTGTTCAGTGACGGTTTTCCCGACACTTCAGAACACGATTTTCTGCACCTACTCTGGAGTCAGAACAGATTCGTGAAAAGTGTCACTGGGATTTTTAAAGCTCACTCAGAAATTTCTTTCAAGCTTTCCGCGCACTGGGATTTTATAAGTTCACACCGAGAGTTTACGTTTGCTCGCTGCGAGTGTAAAGCTTTCGCGCACAGGGATTTATTTTTTTGTTTTTAAGTTCACACGGAGAATTGCCTTTGACGCACTGTGATTTATTTTGCCCTTAAAGCTTTCGCGCACTGGAAAATGTAAGCCTTCAGAAATTTCTCGCAGAGCACTGTATATTGTATGTATATTTTTTGTTTTTTTTTTGTTTTGTTATTCACACACTGCGAATCTAGAGTTGCGCACTGCCACTCCTTTTTTATTAATTTTATAAATTCACTGAAATTATTTCACACACTGCGAATTTTAGCGAATTTGCAAATTTAAACTCGCGCCCGGTTTTTAATATCCGGCTCGAAGGACCATTTATTTCCGGAACCATCGCCGAAGGTTTGGAAAGCGAATAATCAAACGAACAGAACTTCTCATTGATTCTTTATTTTCTGTGCTTTAATGCATTTTCCGACTTTCTTATATACACCTTAGCTTGTAAGTTGGCGAAGTCGTTTCCTCCCTTTCTTCTTGCAGATTCCGCCGTATGCGCCTTGCTGTCTGCTTGAATAGACTATCTGCCTCTAGGGTTACTGATGCCGTTTCGGTTTGTTGACAGTTGATCGTGCGGCGTTTATTGTTCCGGTTGCTCCTTTGTTTCCTTGTTGTAACACTAGGGGTGGAATCGGCTAAGGTGATAAGTGATAGTCACTTTGGTGACAGTCATTTGTGACTATCATCATCTTTCGGTATCGGGTAAGATTATCACAAAAAAATTCAGAAAAGGAGCAACACTTGCTTTTTCGGAGTTGATGACAGATAAGAGTTGTCAAATTATCCAAGAAAAAAATTAAAAAATTAAAAACAGAGCAATAAATTGAATTTGTTGCAAAATCATTGCTTTATTTTATTTATAATAGAGTGTCTCTAACAGCATCACACATTTTCGGCTTCTCTGTTTGATGTTTGGAGGTCTTCTTGCATATTGGATTGGTGGATAAGATTGGTTGGTTGTTGGGGTAGGTCAATTTCATTCAACGGCACCTGCAATTCACAGCAAATCTGTGCAGCGCAACACAAACATGAATCTAAAAAAACAATAATTTAGCATAATTTTAACAATATGAACTGTGCAATTATTCCCACTTACATGTCATCTGCAAGTTCAAGAATGTTAGACCGATCTCTCAAAGTCTTCCTTAGAATTCTAACGTTCACGTTCATCACTGTCTCATTGACCTCTTCATCGCTTAAAAATAATTCGTAACACGAAAACCTATTTTTTTTTTGTTTTAAATAATAGACAAAAGCACAAAACGAAGTCACAAAACATATGAAAGTGATAGCTAAATAGCTGTCACCAGAAAACTGTCACAAAAATGTGACAATCACAGTGACCGAAAACGAAAATGTTACTGTGAAAATGTGTGATGTCACTTATCACAAATCACCTTAGCCGATACCGCCCTAGGTTTTCCCACTTTATTTATTCCACTAGTACCACAAGGTTTCACTTTAAGTATTTGGGTAATACCACTCGATTTGTTATTATGTTTATTTTGTTAGGGTTCTTGGGACCAGTAGTTAACAGTCGTACCGAGTTACAGCGGTGGCTACTTAAGGCATCTTATGTTGTGTGTTTTCCCTCCTTTCCTTAACGCGAATGGTGTATTAGACTCGGCGCCTACTTTAGGCGACTGGCACTGTCACTTTTTCCTTAGGAGATGATTACACATTCACTGGCGTACGAACACTATTGGTCCCTGTTGCTTAAATGTTGCTTGTGATACCACTATGTTTTTTAAATATGACCGATTCATATTTTGGTTGCAAAGATTTTTTCCTTTTTTTCCACATCTGTTCTGGTTTCCTCTCCATTCTAAAGCATCCAAGCTTACATTCTTCTATGAAAATAACCTTTATCAAGAATCTATAGTCTCGTTCTTATACTTTCTCGCGTAATCATTATTACTCTCAAACGTTGCTTCTGCAATGGTTTCAGGGCACACCACTTGCAACTGTATTCTGTATTTTCAAATACCACGAGTTACAAAGAGAAGAGCATTAGCCGTAAATAAAAACGTTGATACAAATTCAGAAGAAATATTAATGACATTTGTTATTTATAACAAAACAGTATTAAATGTAATTTTAATTAGATATGACAGTATATTTTAAAAACATGGGAGGGGTGACCTTTTGAAAAGAAAGTGTGTTAACAACGAAAGCAAGAGATAACTTTAAATCTTCAATTCGCAAAATATCAGAGTAAGGACTAAGTCATAGTGTTCAAAATAGACTCCAGGTTATTATATTCAAACTCAAAAAGCCAGCATTTCAAAAGCTTAACAAATGTGCCAGATGAATGTATTTTTATGTTGATAGGCAGTTTATTAAATAAGCGACATGAAACTACAGAGTGAAAATTTCGGAATGCAGTTGTACAATAAATGGGTATAGATAGTATCTATCTGGTACAATAAATTACTTCGAAAGCGTTGACTATCAAATACTTTGTAGTTTATATTTCCTGATCTAAGGAAAAATTCTTTTACCACTTTAAAGCAATAGAGGTGGCGAACTGGAAGTATATTCAAATTACGAAATAACGAAAAACTAGAATGCATACGGTATTTATCATTAAATCTATTGATCTATTGAAATATATACCACCCCAACATACCATACTCGTATTGCAATTTGGAGTGGAAAATACCATTACTCAGGTAAAAAAAGTTTCTAAGCGTAGAACGAAAATAATTTGTAAGCATCATTGATGATTATTCCCAAGTATTTAAATTCATTAACTACCTCAACTGAAAAGCATTTTTCACTACAGCTCATATTATTGTAAAAGGTTAAGGAAGAACAACAGGAGGTAGAGTGGAACTTGAATTTGTGACACTCAGGAGCATGAAAAAAACACCGCACCCACAACTATTTTGTGCTACTAAACTAAAGTACATAATTTTAGTTTTAGAGGTGATCAGTAAATTATGCTTAGCAAACCTGTATATCTTAGATCAAAGTTTATATCAGAAATTAAGTTTTAGGGATTATCGGAACCGTACGCACCTTTGGAATTCATTTCAAATAGAGAGTTTATATAAATTAAAAATAGCAAAGAGCCGAGTACAAATCCTTCGGGCAATCCTAGATTTAAATACTCCAAATTACATCGTCAATCTTAACGCACTGTGATCTGCTTTCCAAATAAGATCAGAACCACTTGTTAACCACAGGTTAAGGCTTAATCCTCCTTAATCCCCAAAACCTGCCTTTTCGAGTTTCGCCAACAAAATTCTGTGGTTAACCAAGTCGAAGGCTTGGGTTATATCAACAAACAGACCAGCTGAAAACAGTTTTTTATCTACATTTGCAAAGATATTGGAAAAAAAGTAATGTAAGGCATCTTCAGTTGATTTATCCTTCTGGAAGCCATATTGAATAGGATTAAAAAAATTGATTTTGCACACAATTTCGAAACGCGAATTTTTATTGCCTTTTCAAAAATTTTGATAATTGAAGGTAGGAGTGATATATGTACATAGATCTATAGTTAGAGATATTGTCCTTTTTGAAAATTGTATTTTTTTATTTATGCCCATATCACCAAAAGAGGAAATAAAACGCCAATCACTTTGAAATTCATGCATTTTATTTGTTATTACTTACATTTTCCTATGTTCTGTCATAGCTACAAATGTTTCTTCTGAATGTAGCAAACGTTCGCCTCCCAGTCACCAACTTTTTGTGTTTGACTGAATTTGACATAAGAAACAGAAATTCAGTCGAATGTTCGCCAACGATGATACGGTAAAATCGCAATTCGCCGAAAATGTGACATTTGAGTCGAAAGCCATCTGCGCGACTCACGGACGGTGATACGAATTTGTGTGGTTCGACTCATTTTTCGTTCGACTGGCGAACGGTGGTACGGGCTTTTTTATAATAATGACGCAATGCCAAGCCAACCACCAACAATGAGCACACACAAAAGAATGAAAAGAATCTGACCACGGCCTCTATCCTGTCAAACAAACTGGTGCTGCCAATCTAATGCGGCAAGATCGATGTTGCCACATAATGTACTCTCATGTAGTGATCATTCAAAATTTTATTCAAAGACAGTTGTTTTTTTTCAAATCGGTGGACACAGGTATCAACCAGTGTCGTTGCTCCGCTTTGGTCAATTTCTCCGTTCTTCGTTTTCAGAAGTTTATTTTCTTAAAGGAAATGTTACCAAATATGTTTAGAAAATACAATATGAATACAAACTTAATTATTGGTGACTCTTGGCAGGCGGTTGCGGCAAGCGATGACAATGAACAGAAGACTACCACTTCAAAATCCAATTGAGTTATTGGATGTGGGTCTGTTTGATAGATCGGTTAAATGACAATGTATTGTATTTAATTCGCTTTGTTCACTTTCGCCTTCCAGGAGTCATCAACATCACATACGTTCACGATTCATTTATCGACATTTATCTACATACCACTCCCCGTAAGGCGCTCGAGTCGTTCACTCACATTTAACACGGCGAGTCTCACTGCTGGCCATCGTACTACCCCTGAACAGTCTTCACCTTGACCGAACGGACCTGTCCATCTGACCCTGGGAACACCTTGATAATTTTTGCCCCGTCAATTGGCTCCTGAATTTGGTGACGTCGCATTTTAGTACTAAGCGCCCAACTTCCAGCGGTGGCACCCTATGAAACCAATACCGGGAGATATTCACGTATCCATCGCTTCCAAAAACGGTTTTTTATCTACTGGCTGACCCTACACCGCTTTCGAAGACATGACGCTCGTTCATCAGTGGGGCCAGGGGTTTGAGTTGATTTTGGGACACCCAGAAGTAAGTCGTTTGGCGTAAGAGGCTCCTCGTCTTCTCAGTTGTGATCGGCAGGTGAGTCAGCGGCCGACTATTGATGATGTTTTCCGCCTCCAACAGCGCACTATACAAAACTTTGATTTTCGAAGAGAGCCCCGCTCCTGGTTAATAGCTCTTTACTGTCTCCCAAAGAAATTCGTCCCATTGTCAGTCCTGATTCGCAACGGAATCCCTCGATGGCTGACGAAGTTGCGGATGCATACCATGTCCACGCATATGTGGACAAATCGGCCGCTATCTCTAAGTGAATGGCTCTAATTGTGAGGTAGGTAAATAGTGTAAGGTCAAAAAGGTTGAGTGTTCTAAGACTATGTAACAAGCTATCCGGCAGGGCACGAATGCCATTGGAATCTGCCAAAGAAGGATTAGCTTTTTCGTCGGGCAGGTGGTGGTGGTAGTGGTGCAATGGTAATCATCACCGACTGTTAAGCGGTAGGTCTGTAGTTCAAGTCTGACCATAGCCAAGAACAATTCGTATATGGGAAAAAAAAAACTGTGCAACAACACCAGTTGTGAATGAGAAATGATGGAAAATGCTTACGAAGGCATAACACTCGCAGTATAAGATCATTTCAAAATTCATACTCTGCGTGTGCATTTCCAATATAACATCTTAATGGCATGGAATAAAATTACTGTAAAACTACAAACAACGCGACAAATTCAGTCGAATCTCTCGAATTCCAAGACAACCATCCCCGGAGAGTAGTGAACGAACATCTTCGACACAAACCATCTGCACTCCGTCCAGGTTGTGTGACAAACATCATAAGAGCGTACACTCCTAAACCTGTACCAATTATAAAACAAAAAAAAAGGGGCACGAGTACCATAAAGATCTGCCAAAAATTTCCAATGCATATCGATCTCAAGTAGGTCGCGTGCCATTATATTTCGGCTACACACAAAGAGTCACTTCTCAGATGACATATTAAAATGTATGCTCTGTGATATTAAATGCCATTTATGACACACATCTATCGGAATACTTTGTAATATTTACCATATACGAGTATTCCCATTCTTTCTGCCTGTATTTTTGTGGTGTCAGCATTTTGTCGTGTGCCGTCCAGTGTTAAGCTTTTTGGTGTCGCATGACACTATTATGCTATGTGTAGGAAGTGTATGTTATTGTTTTGGTGGGTACACTACAATAGCGTGACCCACCGCTTTTCGGTACGACGGCTTATGATGACGTTTACTAGGCCGAAGTAGTCGAGGCCTGTATACGAAAACGTTCGGACCAAAGGGGTCACTCGATCCTCAGGAAGCTGATCCATCAGTGGGGGATACGGCTTGGGTCGCCGAATTCGACATAGCTGGCATCATTCTTCGCCACCTTCACAGCAGAACAAAGTCCAGGCACCCAAAATCGTTGTCGTATTTCATTCACTATGGTGTCGTCATTCTGCTGAAGGGGACGATGATTCCATCACGAAAAGCTTTATTACTACGTGGTCTTTCTGCACGATGACAAGACGTCTGGTCTCGAATGGCACGGTTTAGCAGCGTCAATTCGGCCGAGTGAGCAGATAAGTCCGAAGTCGTCCAGGTATGGCGTCATCTAGAGGAGCAGGCTACCCTTCCCTAATGATAAGTCTCGTCGTAAGCATTTGATGTCCTCACCATAAACCTCGGCCTGCACCTGACGGTATATCAGATCCTTCGCCTCCTTGAGATCCACCGCGGTTAATTCACCTCGCTCCGTTGGCTTGCGTCGGCACGCGTTGATGAATCGTAGTACCCAGGCATAGCACGTCGTAACTTCAAGCAACTAGAAAACCTAGTGGCATTGGAGGGCGGCTTGCTCGCACGTAGGCTGCTCCGAAGGTCATGATCCTCATGACGTAAGCGTCTATCGGCCTCGCTTCTTCCGAAGGTCATGATCCTCTGACGTAAGCGTCTATCGGCCTCGCTTCTTCCTCAGTCAGAGGAAACGCTGTGCCTGTTGGTCTTCTGGGCGTATCAGCACTTGATGGAACATCTCCCTTATATCACCTGTGACTGCGAGGGGTCGAACACGGAAGTTGAATAAGACTTTTACCAAGGGCACGTAGTCATCCGGTCCCTTCAGCAAAGGAGAGTTTAGAGATATGCCTGCAACCTCAGCAGCAGCATCGAAAACAAGTCGAACCCCCTCGGCTTATTGGTGTTTTACCCACCGAAATGAGGGAGATACCAGGTCCTGGGAGTCAATGTACCTGCTTCAGACGGCGTCAACTTCACTGCGTACCCCTTCTTTAGATATCCTGCGATGATACGCTCGTACGTGACACTAAATTCGGGATCTCTACTCATCTTTGCTTCTAGGCTAAAAAGTATTTTCTTGGCTAGTTCGTAGCTGCTTGGTAATTAGACATCATCTTCCTTCCACAGGCCAGTCTGAACCACTTGTCCAACCTTTTCATAGTACTGCAAAACAATTGATAAGCTCTTTTGTCACTCTGGGATACTAGTTTCTTCGTCGGCTTTCTCACTCCAAAGCTTTCGATGCCGAAATATTCTTCCACACGTTTGTTTAGTTGTGCTCACTGCTCGTGAGTCAGATTACTGCAAAGTACAGCATTTCCCTGTGGGTACTGTCCCTGTCCCGAAGCCAGTGTTCCGTATACGATCCATCCAAGCTTCGTACGCACAGCTTTCGGTCCCCTTTTTTGAAGATAGACTACCTCTATCGGCGATCCGAGATGGCTGTTGTGCAGTCCAATAAATATCTCCGGTCTGGCGTTATTATGGTTGGGCAGAGAAATGTTGGGATGGCTGCGCAGGAAAGAGTCCGAGGCGGCGAAACTTTGAGTTGGCAGGCAAAGTTCCTCTTCATGCCATTTTCCTGATAATCTTTACTTCCATATCAACGGCAAAGGATATCTTAGTTTTTGATTTGTTCTCGAATAGGACAAATGTTCGAACCATCACACTATTGTTATAGATCCTAATAGGCAGAATTTTGAAGAGGATCCGTGCACTTCTGGCGTTGTCGCAGCTTGGCAAAGGTTTTCGAGACTTCAAGCCTTTATTCCCTACAGCTGGTGACTTCGTTGTGATTTCGCTTTCATGAAGAGACTGGTGGTGCATCCTTCGTCAGTCATCAATGCCACATGTTCGTTTTGTGCGACAGGTCTTTATGGTGTGCCCAAACTTCAGGCATCCGAGAAGAGGTTATTTCGTTTCATGAAATCCCATTTAGCTGGCCCATGCAATTTCGTAAAGTTGGCACATTCTATGACTGCATGTGGCGTTCCCTCGCAGTGACGACACTTCTTGTTTCCAACCTTTCCTTTCGCTTCAACAGCAAGAAGGACATTTTCTCTCCTCGGCCTCCCTGACCAGTCACTCTGAGTTGACGATAACGACTGATTCGATATTATGATGCAAATTAGTCGAGCTACTCGATTCAGTCACTCGCTGAAGTGCTTGACGGTGGGGTAGAGTTGTATACAAACTCCAACCTTTTGTTCATCGGTAATTTTTCGACCAGCTCGTCCAATAAGGTTGGGTTTGCCATGTGCTGGTGCATTCCACTGGCTTCCAAGTTAATTTTTGCCCGTTTGTGGCGAATGGTACTATTAACTCCAGTTTGTTATCCAGTATCGGCGTGAATCCCCTCACTTTATTGAACTGGCTCTGAACAAGTAGCTTTGGACGTCTGAAGCGAAACTCCAGGCTGGCCATTACTTCGTCCACATTGTTTGGGTGGATAAGAAGTGACTCGACTGGGTCCCTGGCCTCCCCTTATGAGCTTTTCTGTAGGCGGAACATGTTCTCTTTTTAGCTGTGAAGGAACATATTCGTGAACTCTTCGAAGGCTGTGCAAAACACAGGCCACTCTTCCGGCCTCCCTCGAAACTCCGGCAAATCGTGGAGCTGTCGATGTGATCCATTTGCGGCTGATGACGACGACATTTATCGACAACAAGGATGAGGTAGTCGACTTTCCCAAAGAACTTTCGAATTCGCTGAAATTGCCTAGATCACCACCTCACAATTGTAATTGGATGTAGGCTTAGTTATCATCATGTTGCATAATATCGATCAACCTTGACTATGCAATGGAAGAGATTAGCTATGAAAAAGTAATGAACGACGAGATCGAAGCGACCATCATCAAGGGAAAGTACAAAGGAGAGGATTTTTGGTTTGCGCATCCCGCTGATTTCAACGGACTTGCCATTTTATTTTAAACGGCTACAATTTCCCTCTGGTCTGGTCCTCGCGATAAACATCCACAAATCTCAAGATCTCAAAGTTCATGGACGGTTTCCATGTTTCGCCCATGGACAACTCTATATCGCGTGTTCCGGCTCGGTAAGCCACCATCTTTTTTTATTTACGCGCCGAAAAACAAAACGTAAAACGTAGTTTACCAGAAAATTATGTGTTGAATGTTAACTGTATTTATCAATGTAAATTAAATATGTTATATTAACTTGAATTACAAAGGATTGTCTTTTAATAACCAAACGAAGCTTAACAAATTATTTCTTATTTCTCAGCAAAGGAACAGGTAAGGAGCAAATATGGAAGGATACAAGGTATGATATAAAACTGAAATGATTTTTGCTGCTGGATTGAATATAAATCCAAAAGATGTTTTTTTTTTTTAATTGAGTGTTTAACCTTCCTATATTGAAAGGAATCTTGATTGACTTCTGAAAATGTGCGAGCTTAAGCTTTTCAAATAATTAATTTGATGTATCATAAATTATTTAAAAAATGTGAAGAGTACCCTATATTTAAAAAGAGTTTGTAAAGCCCAACCTGCAATCAGATAAGTAATTTGAGATGTATTCAGATCACATAATAATGTAAACATATCTTCTACATATTATTAAAAGCGTCTTTGGAGTTTCTTATAATTATAATAACTTTGATTTTCAATGGACTTAAGTTCAGTTATTGTGGCCACAAATCTACTAAATATCAATACTTAAGTCCACTACACTAATTGATTCATGTTTTACAAAATGGGAGAAAATGTGTACATCATGTGCATATCGGCACACAATGTGCAACACAATGACGAATACTCAAATTTATATTAAATTAACGCAGGTATTCCTCAAAGTAGGGTGCTAGGTCCTATTTTATATCTATAAAGGCCAGTAACACTGGCATAGCATAGCTTAGCAACATTCGCAGACGACACAGTTTGCCTTCACATAACCGCCTTCAAACAGCTACATACAAAGCGACATAAAATTCTAGACGAAACAATAGCCTGGTTTCACAAATGGGGAATACGAATTAATGAAGGAAAGACGATGAAAGTTGTATATACTTCAAAAGGGAATATTAGCCTACACGTTTACTTCGAACAACAGGAAAATCACTATCGACAACTAAGTGAAACACCTAGGCATACTTTTTCTTTCTTAATTCACTTTTATTAAGTTCTACTTAGAACTACTTTACGCTAGACAAAAATGCTTAAAACTAGCTTAATTATCTTAATTATCGTAAAAATAACTTACTGGCCCCTGAGAGACACTCTTAGATAAACAGACCAGTTTTAACTTGTTTTTCGTCGATTAATATATACTCATGGGCTAACTTAACTTAATTTATGCTAAACCTAGGCATACTAATAGATAATAAATTGACATGGAAACCACACATAATCCCAAAACGTAATCAAAGTAAAAATAAATTCAGACAACTCTGGTACATTTCAAATGAAGGCATACATCGTGATTTCAAAATACCCAATGTTAATGACAAAATCAAGAAACTTAGTAAAAACCATCAAATAAAAATCTCAAACCACTAAAACAACGAGATACAAAATTTACCCCACCAGGAAGCCAGCAGAAAAAGACGACCTAATCGGAGAATACCAGTAGACCTTCAATACCTGGGAGCTACAATATATCTATGTACATATACACACCGCGTCACATAAATAGGACCACCATATTTTCCATTGCTATTAAAGATATGAGGCAAAATAAATACGTAATGGTAATACATCAACATCATAAACATTCAGCGCGCCGCTTAAATAGTGCGAATAGGTAAATGTGACGCGCCATTTGGATACGACCAATGGATTCTTTCACCCCGGGCGCGTCAGTTGCAATACAAAAGCAGCAGAGTACGTACTTATTGCATTGTATTTTGTAGTGAAAATCATCGAGCTGAGGTTGTCCAGTGTTTCTTCGTTTATTATGGGTCGTAAAAAGTGTTTAAGTCCAGAAAAAATAGGAAAAATAAAAATTCTTTCTGAAGAAGGCTACTCTTTGAGAGCAATCGCAAGAAGAATAGGGCGATCACACCAAGTAATAAGCGATTCAAAGGTCGTACCAAATTCGCTACAACTGAAATGGAACGTCGGGCAATACTACGGGAAGCGTCGAATTCTACGCTAACAGCCAGATGAATAGCCCACAATGTTGGAAGTAAAGCATCTGTGAGGACAGTCCAAAGGATTTTACAATATTGTCCGTATTTGAAACATTTAAAAATTATGAGAAAGCCGTGTTTGAAAGAACATCACTGTACGACACGTTTTCAGTTTGCTCGAGAAAAAATGTATTGGACCAAAGAATGGCATAAAGTAATATTTAGTGAAAAAAATTTAATTTGGATGGCCCCGATGATTTTTCTTACTATTTTCATGATCTACCAAAAAATAAAATAATTTTATCGTGACGAAGAAATGATGCAGGCTCAGTAATGATTTGGGGTGCAATATCATACAACCGACAGATTGACTTAGTGGTGATACAAGGTAGACAAAACTCTAAGAGTTATTGTACATCAAACCTCTACAAAATGAAAAATGTAACTTCAGAAGTATTATAGGTGATGAAAGTTTTATTTGTCAACATGATAACGCCAGCATTCATACATACATTCATAGTGCACGTATCGTTCGTGAGTGGTTTTATCAAAATAGTATCGATGTTCTCGACTGGCCATCACTCTCCCCTGACCTAAACATCATTGAAAATGTGTGGGGATGGCTGTCACGTGAAGTTTATAAAAACACATATAAACAACTCGAGGAGGGTTGAAAGGAGTGTTGGAGCCGACTGCCGATAACATATGTACATAAGACGTTTTTTTTTTTTTTTTTTTAGTTTTAAATTCATTTTTATTTCATATTATCTATCTTACCCTAGTCAAAAATGCTTAAAACTAGCTTAACTATCTTAACCAATATAAATACCTTACTGGCCCTAGGCAGACACTCTAAAACAAACAGTGCAATTGAAACATATGTCTTTCGACGACTACATAAATTTACTATTAACATTATAACTACTCGTAACTTAAGCTAAGAAAATGTATTTTTTATATTAAAAACTTAGCATATGATCATTATTTTTTTAAATATTTTGTATAAAACTTAATCCTACCGTAAACTAATTAAACCTAACTAAACCTATCTTATTCTAACTTAAACAAAATATATATACACAAATATATACACTATATACAATATATATTTTATATACATACATATATGTATATCTTTTTTTGGTAACATTTTATATTTATATAATTTTTTTTTGTTTTTAGTTTTATTCTTTTTTTGTGATTTTTTCATTTTGTATTTTTTTTTTTGTCGTTTTTGCCCTAGCCTACCCTACCCTAGCCTATGTAAGCCTGCTATCAGTGTTTGGGAGGCTTAGCCTTGAAATGCACATAGTGAAATGTCCGTTGACGGAGTCCTCTCCAGCCACCAAAAGCGTTGATGCTGGCGGACTACGTCTCCTCGATCCCGGTGTGAGACCGATCTAGAGAACATGAGGCGCTCAGGCTCACGGAGATCGGACATCGGGTCCGTAGAGGAATCGCCGTTCCACGGAATTGCGACCCACGTAGAAGATTAGCGGTACCGCCAATCTATCCTGGATCAGCCCACATTTATCTAAGTACAGGTATGCTTCTGGCGGGAAAAAGCCGTTAAGACGCACTCATTGGGGTAGTAAGCCCCGGAGATCAGGTTATTGACCGAAGTCATCGAAGTTATCCACCCGTACAATCCTAGCCCTATTGTATAGGACCTCGTTCGGGTAAAATTTCGTGTACTCAGATTCGGGTGTCCTATGTAGCCCGAGACAAGTCCTGAGACATTGTCTCTCAAAACACCCGAATCCTTTCCATTAAGCTGGCTCTCATATTGAACCAGACGGGACATCCATATGCAACCATTAAGGCCATGTAGCAGATTACCTTCATCCTGGAATCAAGTTGGCTGCTATGAAACAGCCATCTTGTCAGAGCGAATGCGCCCCGGGCCTTTGCCAGAGCAGCATCTACATGTTTGTCAAAATATAGGTATTGATCCACCACGATCCCAAGGTATCTGACTACACTTTGTCTCGCAAGTGGACGCCCGTCCGGCCCAAAGATAGAAAACCTGCGCCAATTTTTTCTAGTGTCCCGAGAGGCCCTAGACAAAGGCCTGTTGAACAGGATGGTGTACCTCTCTACAGCCACTGGTGGAAGGTGCCTAAGCACAACATTGGATATACCGTCGATACCCGTGGATTTTTTTCTTTTTCAATGACTGAAAGATCATCTGGAGATCTTCCGTCGAAATGAACAGGGTATTAGCCCCCTCACTGGCATTGTTTGCCATGAGTTCTTCACTGAACCTGGTAAAACCAAGATTCTCGGATCGCCAATGATCAAAATCATTTCCAAGGTAGAAGTGATGAAGCAGGACTCTGTTCTCCTGGACTCTGTTCTCTTGGACTCTGTTCTCCTGGACTCTGTTCTCCTGGAAGACAGCTCCCACTGTCGTCACCTTCTCCTGAGGATCCTCAATTACGAAAAAATCGTCATCCAGGATGACGTTCTCGGAAGCTTTAGATCAGTGACCAGTGTCCTGACCTCCGAGTTTTGTCTGTCGGTAAACCGCCTGTACAAGAGTTTGAGTCTTGTCAGGAGTCTACTTTTTTGTCTGTGCAGTGCGTCGATTGTCGCGTTTCGGTATACGTTTGTGGTATCGTGCTGTCGTTGGCGTGGTATAGTACTGTTCATTGGCTGTTTAATGATATCGTCCATTTGTTTGAGGTACCTGTCAATCTCGTTGTTTGACAGGTTCCTATTAGACGGTGGGCGCTCGAAGTGAGCGCTCTCGTCAGGGAATTGGCAAAGCGTGGCCAACGCACCCTACTCTAATCATAGGGGTGCGTTTGGATATACTCTGCCATCTCCGCGAACTCGTCAGGTACTGTGATCACGGCACATAGTCCGCAATGGTCACTGTCGTATACAATGGTCCGTAGACAGTTAATAGACCATTCGTTCGTGTCTGCCAGTCTCGGTCGAGAGTTTATCAGCATGAGATCCAGATAGGAGCCGCTCCTTGGATACGACGGACTATCTGTTGCGAGCAACTTGACTTTATATTCAATGTTGCGAAGAACCCACCAGTGACTTAGTAGGCTCCCCCTAGTGTTGGGAATATTATTTCCCCAAACACATTTAAGTCGCCAGCCAGAATGTACAAGTTTTCGAGTTCAAGCGCAGAGATCGAAAGAGTGTCTCGAGGTCTGCGATAAAAATATTGGGTTGAGGTGCTTCCGGTGCATAGGCCGCAAAAATGTACATTTTCTGTCCATTACGGAGAGGAATGCACACAATGCAGACTTCTAGCACCTGGAATCTCCGCACTTCACCACTATATATGATTTTATGTTTTATATTATTTTTTATGAAGATCGCAACTCCCTCGCCTTGAGTAGCGTTGGGTCGGTCTCTTCTAATTATTCTGTAAGAACTGTGCCGGATTTTGTGCTTCTGGTTTAGCTTTGTTTCGCTAACCAGGAGTACATCGGGGCTTTCGTCCTGCAACAGGTTAAAGAGTTCGGCTCGTCGCTCGATCCTTATCAGTGAATTTACATTCACCGACAGGATCTTCAAGGGCCTCTCTACCAGCGTACCCATCATGACCTTAGGTGCGCTAGGCCCGGCAGAAGCGAGCAGATACTATCTACTCGGGTCGCCGTCTCCAGGATCTGTTGTTGGAGCTGCCCAATCTGCCCTTGGATTGCGAGCAAGATCGAACAGACATCCACCTCGGCCTCCGGTGCCTTAGAGACAGGCATTGGGGCTTTAGGAACAGCCATAGGCTTTTTTACCGCCTTTCCCGAACCTGCCGCCATTTGGGCGTAGGTCAACTTGGGTGTGACGGTTGGTGTTTCGAAGCGACCCGAGGGACGCTTCTCCTCCACCTTCTGCTTACGGGCCAGGTTTTCTTTCTTGATGTCCTGGAACTTAGGACATCCCCGATAGTTTGCAGGGTGTCCTCGGTTCCGACACAAGACACACTTGAGCTACTCTCTGTCCGCTACCTTGTGTTTCCCAAGGTCGCATTCGTCGTTTCTGTGGTTCTTTGCGCACTTAACGCATCGAGGCTGCATTTCGCAGTTCGACGCAGCGTGCCCGAACCTTTGGCAGCGGATACGTTGCAAAATGTTGCCGCTCCTCTTTAATTTTTCCCATGTGACAGTCTGGGATGCTAAGGAAGTAATAGTCCTTAGCCTCTCCAGCTTGCTGCTGGGTGTGAGCTGTACCAAGAAGAAGGGTATTACTCGCTTCTCCCTTCGGGAGCTTACCGTGGAGAATGGCTTAACCCCCACGAATTTGAGGTCGTCACTCTCGAACTCCTTGAGCTATGAGAGCATTTCCTCGGGATCTGTGATCGACTCAACGCCTTTGAGAAGCATCGTCTGCAACCTCTCGAACTTTGGCGTGAAGGAGAAAAACTCCGTCGTTTCAATAGGTTTTTAATCCGCTTATGCTGTTCCAGTGTCTTGCACTGAATAGCATAGCGTTTTTGGCCTAAACATTTAACTTGAAAATTACCTACACCAATAGCATACTTACAGAGATCGATGGTCTCTCGCATGGCTGTGGTATAGGTAAAGATGGGTGGCACCTTTTCTTTTTTAGGGCGCTGTTGCTGCTTCTGTTGTTGCTGCTGTTGTTGTTGTTGTTGTGGCTGTTGTTGTTGCTGCTTCTGTTTCTGCTGTGGCTCTTGTTGCCGGTGCTGTTTCTGCTGCTGCGGTTGTTGTTGTTGCTGCTGCTTCTGTTGTTTCTGCTTTCGTTGCTGCTGCTTCTGTTGCTGCGTCTGTTGTTGTTGCTGCTCTTTATGCTGCTGTAGCTGTTGTTGTTGCTGCTGCTTCTTCTGCGGCTGCTGTTGTTGTTGCTGCTTTTTCTGTTGGGCGGCTGTTGCCGCCTCTCTCTGCTTCTGCCCTTTAAGCTTCTACGCTTTAAGCTTTTCTATTACGGCCTGCAGCTGGGCGCGTAGGAAGCGTTCTTGCTCCTCAAGTTCCTTACGCTCCTCCTCTGTAGCCGAGGCCGCGAAGGGGTTGTTGTCCCCCATGTAGCGGCCTTCTCTACCATCGGAGAGATATTCAACCTCTGCTTCCACGGGGATCACTTTCTTTGATTGTTGTCGTTGTTGTTGTCCGGCTGCTTCGGACGTCGATAGTGTTGATGATGGCGCCCCTTTCCTTGTTTCGACCTGCACCTTTTCAGTAGTGAGGGAGGGGCGCTTAATTAAATTGGGCCACATACCAACTGACTGAATGCTATCTCGAATTTTTGATTTGATTCAAAACAATGGAAAAAGCATTAATTATTAATCAATATTTTTTAAAAATAATAATAGATAAAAATAATATTTTCTGTGTTTTATTGAATGGTAGTATTCAAGTGACGCGTCACATTTACTTCTTCGCACTATTTAAGCGGCGCGCTGAATGTTTATGATGTTCGATTGTTTACAGTTGAACGTCTGTATGCCTAAAGATTTACATACATATTACCATTACGTATTTATTTGCCTCATATCTTTAATAGCAATGGAAAATATGGTGGTCCTATTTATGTGACGCGGTGTGTATATGTCAATGTATATATAAATGTAACCTATATAATGTAATTTGTGATACCCAGTATAATGTATAAATTTTAATATAAGAAGTAATTCTCCTTCTTCTTCTCCTATAATATTATATCACACTATAGCAATGTCAAAACAAAGTTTTTAAGGTGTTGATCTTAATTTCATAATGTTTCCTTCCTTCTCTGACAACGGTGTTGAATCAAAAAGAAGACATACCTGTTCATATGTGAGTAGGAATGATTGGCCCTTTCCATAAGAGACATAAACAAGCAAATGCCAGCTTACGGAAATATCTTATTAAATGCAAAGCCTATGACATAATGGGAATATGCGCGGTTTCGTTAAATGTTCGACATTCCGCCGGAATTTTGACAAATGATGTAGCCACACCGAGAATACGCAAAACCGAATGAAAACAATTTCACAGTTCCTTTGTACGCTTCAGTTCATTATGGGTAACTAGACTTTTCGTTAAAACATAAGCGAGCATTTCGTTCGGTTCTGACATAAGCCTATGCTCGCTTATGTCTATTATGATTACCACTTAAGTTTTCGAACCATGTAACGAGTAAATTACCTTGGAACCCTTTCGATTCTAAAAGACTGAAAATAACTACACTGTATTCTAGAACCGGACGAACAAGAGATATGAACAATGTTTTTAGAAGGTAGGGGTCAGTGAACTCTTTACTATTTCTTCTAATAAAGTCCATCATGGAGTATGTCACTAATCTCATTGCAAATACTAATTGCTTCGTTGTTGCAATAGAAGAGTGTCACAATTGGAAGGGCTATTTTGGCGAAAGTTATTTTAACACTTTTTAGATTAACAATCAACTGATCATTAAGCAGAATGAATTCAGGTCATTTGGAAATGTTACAGCATCACGTGAAGAAGTCGCAAATATCTTAACGTAGTCGGCAAAAATGTGGCCACAAATTAATACCTTGGGGCCGGGCGCCGAACTTTGCACCGAAATATCGAGAGCATAAGCCATTTATAAAAACACATTGCCTTCTGTTTATGAGGTAAGCCACTTTAGCATCAACGAGTGAAAACCAAAACCTTCTAGTTTTTGAATTAACATTCATATGCTCACTTTATTGAAGGATTTTGTAAAATCGGTATAAACTATGTCAACCTGATATCCAGCTTCCACATTCATATGTACGAAATATGAAAAAAACATTAAATTAGGAACGGTGGATTTACCATTCATGAAACCATGTTGGTGTGGTGTAATGCGTTCTTTTATAAAAAAATAAATCCTGTTATTGACAATGGATTCAAAAAGTTTCACAATTTTAGGCCACTTGGAAATACTTCTATAATTTTCAACGTCAGATTTGGAACCGTTTTTATGTACAGGAGTAATATAAGATACTTTCCACCTGTCTAGAAGTTTAGTAGTAATAAGTAATAACAAAAGCGGTTCATATTTTTTTAGAAATATATTTGAGATATTATCGCACTGTGTTATCATAAAGAGAGAGCAAATAGAATATGAGACTCATACAGTTGCAAGGAGCCTATGGAAGTACGATTGCAGTTGGTGATGATCTTTAGGGACTGAAAATTAACATAAAAAAAACCAGCGAATACCTCAAGGTTTCCCATTAACATGCTCGATTTTTGGCCTTTATATATGAATAACATAATTATTATAAAGGAATTTCTATAGAAACTCAAAATCTTTTCTTAGTTGTTCGAACTTAAGTTTATTTTCATGGGTTTCCATTATCATATGTATACAATGAATTTTGTGTCTGTCATTTTTAAAAATTAACAGATATTTGTTGTGGTAGCCGGGTAGACGCTTCTTAAATGGTTTTTTTGATGGTACACATAAATTTAGATAAAATAGCTGTAAAGTTAACTTTTTTGAAATCATAAAATTTTATACCTTGATTATGTTGCGCAACACAATAATTATAACAATTAGTATGAATAGTTATAGGCTTATGGGAGAGTCACAATTACTTATACTAACTAAAGAAAGTGAAACATTTGCAATTAAATCAGAATCGAAAAACATCAAATCTAAAATTTTTAAGTGCATACAAAAAATATTGTTTACTTGGACTAAATCCAAGGCGAATAAATTATCGATTACATACAATTCTGTTTTAGTAGTAATATTATATGGAACTAATGTAGAATCTTGTTTGGAAAGTTTCCATTCAATATTAGGGAGATTAAAGTCACCCATGACACAAATGAATTCATTATTTTTAAGAGATTTTGTTGAATAATTTAATATGTTATTAATATGCATTTCATAAATTGTATCTTCCCCCTTTTCTAAGAATTTGCCTTTTTTCGTCAAGGTTATCTTACTGTCGCATTCATTCATTGTATGCCGTGGTGATTGACAGAACAGACATGTGAGTGTCTCGCTCATCGCAATGAGAATCGAAGCTGTAGTTGGATGATGGGCACTGGCCTTACATTTCAAATCAGACTAATATGGCTTCTGTCCATAGATTCGATTTCTCTCTTTAAGAATCGAAGAATTGCCTTTACGTCGGCGCCTGCAGATGGAGAGGAGCGAGAGAAGTTTGACTCACTCCGGTATGATGTATGGGAAGTCATATCCGGATCCTCAACACGCTCCACTTACCGCTTAGAAAGATTTAGATAAGCAACGAAAAAGTACAGATTTTAATATTACTGTATAATGATCCGGGGGAATCTTCATAACGGTTAAGGGACAAGTGCGGGCAACTAAAGCTCCATAAATACTTCGTAATCCAGCAAGGTCAGAGCGGTCGCGAAGTGGCTTTAAATTTATTAATTTGAGAATGTGTTTACCGACCAGCTTTTCGTTGTTGCAATATTGTTCCTGTAGAAGGGCTATAGCTGATTCGATTCCCCCGTAGGAATTAATCCATCGATTGCTTTTTTTGGCATCGCCATTTAATGTTGATTCCAAAAAATTAAATGTCTCGTTTGAATTGAAGTTACAGTTGTCGTGGACTGTACTATTAAATTGTACCCAAAAAGATAGTCAATTGGAGAAAGGTCCTTCGAAGATGGATAGTTTCGCTCAATTGAATCCAATGGTCGTGCATTGATCGAAATGTTGCCTGTCTTATCTGGAACTCGATCTGGGTTTAATTTTTGTTGCAGCCTGCCTAACCTCGTATTAAGACGTGCAAGCACGTCCACGTCTTGATCTTCTATAGACTTCTACTATTCCCTTAGAAATTACGTCCTTATTCACCAAGTTAAGATCATTGTTTGCTGTTTTAAGCCTCTGAAGCTCAGGAGCTCTTCTTCAATTTCTTCGAAATTGTCTTAATTTGCCGCAGACAACTGTGATTTGTTATCTTTTCGGTACTCGAGTGACCACGAAAGGCTGCACGTGACGCCAATTCCATCATAAATTTGTAGCTTTTCTCGTTTTCTTCCGGGTTTCGGCACCAAATGATGAATACTCCAGCTTTTATCAAGGAGAACTCGCAAAACTCAAGCCCAGTCCACAATGCCGAGAATACAAGAAAAAACTCTTGAGTGGATTGGTCAACTTTTATTAAAAAACGAACCTTATAGTGCGCATTCGAAGAGAAAAAATAACAAAGCGACGCTTGACTTTTCGAATGACGTGAATTGTTGTTCGATGTTCGATTTTCTTAAGTTCGTGACACCTTCTTGGGTGGTCTGGTGAATAAATAAACAAAAGCTGACACAGAACAGAACAGTAGCGACATACAATTAACTATTCGAGAAGCATGGGTTTTCAAGGTTAATGCTGCAAGCAATTAATAAGTGCCCCTGCGGTTTGCGTATTGCAACTACTCATCGGAAACTGCAAACAATTAATGCAAACACCAGAATGAAGCCTCCGACTTAAAATGATGCCTAAAAGCTGTAACAAACACATGAGAACCCGATGTATGGTAAAATTATGACACGCACATTGTTATTGTCGACATCAAATGAGCTCACATATATTCATGGCTATAACTTCCGTTTGCGCGACTGCCGCTAGGTATTACTTCGCGGGGCTGGCAAGCATTTTATGCTACTCCTATGCTTGTAAGTTTCCTCCTGCTTCTACTGCTCTTATTGCCTCTGCTACTTTTCTTGCCGCTTCTATGCTCCTCAGCTCTGCACATTCTTGGTTAGTACGCAGATAATCAGCCAGTATTCCTCCGACTCCACCGATTATATTTTCTGAATTATATTTTCTTGTCTTGATAGAGTACCCCTGCAATCTGCAAAGCGTCTACCTCTTAGTTTGGACAGTCTGGGCAAACAGGAGAAGTATCGTGTCCGTATCGATAGAGATATTTACGGTAGCCACTGTGGCCAGAGAGGAACTGCGTGAGATTGTAGTTGCAGTTTTCTTGTGTTCGATTCAATCATATATCGTTTCATGGAATCAGGGTATGAGACCATCTTCGCTTTGTTGTGTTATCCCACCGAGATTGCCATTGGACCGTCGAGCGCGACCTTTCTTCCTCCTTGATTTTCGTAACCTCCCCGGCTTCGTTGGGTTTGACGGTTTTCTCTGATAGATCCTTTTCACCTCCTGGCAAATGCGGCTTCGTCCGAAATCGTCCGGTAGCTGCTTATTGTCCTCAGGGCACAGAGCCGGTAAACTGATGGCAAATTTCCTTCCTCTTAAGCGCTTCGGCCCAGACTGGTGCAGCAAACAGCATGACTGAGCTCTCCACTCTACCCACCAGAATCCTCTTTGCATGTCCGAGACCACCAACGTTTGGCAATATTCTGAAGAGATGCCTTTTTGCTCACATAGTCTGCGTGATATTTGAACCGCAATCTGTTGTCAAGCATCAGTCCCAGCTATTTAATCACTTCCTTGGATCCTTGGACCTTGGACGTCCTCCGTCTTATGGTCTGCCAGTTCAAGGCCTGCAGATTCAAACCACTGCTTTATCTGGGTGACTGCAGCGTTTATGGCTGACCTTAGTCACAGAACTCCGTCATACATTAGGTTCCAAAGAAGGGGGCCCAGCACCGATCCCTGAAGAATCTCGGTGGAAATGTCATAATATTTGATCATAATATTGGTAATGGAACACTATTCTTAGCAGGTAGTAAGGTGTTTCCATTCCTGCAAGCGACCTCCTTATCAGGGTCCAGTCGGCAGAATTAAACCCGTTTTTGACGTCCAGTGTCACCATTACGCAGTATTTCCTTGCCCCTCGCATCGACGAGTGTCCTGCTATGACTTCAGATGCAATATCGAGTACTTTTTATATTGCATCGACAGTAGAGCGTGCCTTTATGAATCCATACTGATGGTTTGAGAGGGCTCCCTTCTTCTCTGCTACAGTCAATAGCCTTTCGTATATTACCCGCTCCAGAATCTTTCCCACTGTATCTAGAGTAGCAGTACTAGGTACTGCAACTTCCATGGTTTTGGAAACACTCCTCCACTCCAGTCAGTCGCTAGGGACCCAAACATCAATGTCAGATATTGCACGTCGCATCTTTTTGACTTGCGACTCTTGATGATTTCCTTTTGAACTGACATTCCGAGTTGCAGGGATTATTATAAGAGCATTTCTTTATTTCGCAGTCTTGCGCACCTATTTGACATTTGTCTTTTACTTGATGTGCGTTATTCAGTGTCGACGTTTGTTAGCGGAATTTGTTTGGATATATGTACATACTTTAATAAAGATGGAAACGGAAGTTAATGAATTACTGGACTATGCTGGATGCATCTCATAATTGCTTTTGAGCTCACATGTCAATTCATTTGTCCACTTAAAATCGCTCCGCTTACTTGTAACTGTACACTTAGAAGTTTGAAACGCATGTGAAACAACATCACAAAACAAAAAATAAAGAGATAAGGATGCACAGAGAAGCCTACCCATGCATCACTGTCCTTATTTGTATATTTATAGTTCACTAACCCTTTCTGTCGCACTCATTTGAGTCTTGGCTACTGTTGAAACGTGTAATACCGGACAATGAAAACAAATGGTTTCAACGGGGAAAGACATGCGAAAATTGTAGATCTCATTTTGATTTCTGGCTTAAAGTAGAGACCAAGGAGACTTTTCACTCTAATCCCTATTTCCCTCCGAAATCCATTTGTTACATTTGCTTTTATATCGACTAAAATTTTAGGAAAAATGTGAGGCGCTAATTCAAATTTCAATAAAAATCTACCACTCGGGGAGCTAAGACGCCACAAGCCGAGTGGCGTTACAAAAATGGGTTTGGTTGATATTTGGCTTGCAATATTATGATTACCGATTCCACTTTCGGTTGGATTGGATCGGAATTTAACTTTGATCCTTGAAATCCATTTCTCAAGGGTTTCTCGCTTTCACTCCACGAATCAAGATTTTTGTAATGTTTGGGCACACTTTTCGAATGAGCTTTCCCTTAAATTCGATAAACGTCAATAACCGAAATATCAACGGAGATTTTGCCACTACAAATACAGCAATTGTTTCGCAGAAAAATTTCTTCAAATTGATCGTTGCAATTCGTCACCCATTTTTCTACAAAACGGACGACTTCAAGCATGCATTAAGTTCATAACCTGGCGTTAGCCGTAGAATAATTGGCAATGTTTGACGAAGATCAGCTGCATCAAGTAACAAATTCGCATCCGAATAGATTTTTTGTGTTTGTATTATAATAAATTACGAAGTTTTTCATTTACTATTTTTTCGGTCCATCCCATGGCATTTTAGGAGTGCAGTAATATTTGCTTTAAAGCAGTTTATGGCTTTTTCAAATTATAAGTCCCAATCGAACTGTAATGTGACCTACCATTACTTTTCCAGAATCGAAACACGTTTCCTTTTGAATGTTTGTGGGGATCATCATGTAATCCAGAGCAATTATCTCTGAAACATTATTTTCCGAATTCTACCCCTAACCTGGAGGCCTTCTTCGCGAAAATTGCTCTACTTGCCGTCATGCAGAGGCTTAGTACAAGCAATGACTCTCGAGACCTGTCTCCAGAGGAACAAGAGGCAAGAAACAATTACTGTCCCTTTTTCACCTTTTCTTTTCCCCGTACCCATCATTCCCACACTCCCCTAGCTCCACAGTGGAACACCATACGCAGATGGATACATGGCTATAAAAGAAGAAAAGCGAACTTGAAGTCAAACTTGTGGAATAAGACGCCTTTCCGAAACCTCACCTCGTTCGGGGCTACTTCCCACAGAGTATCGGTCTACCCCATAACTAAGGTTTTGGCGATGCTGGACTCATAAAACGAAGGCCCGTATGCACAACACTGGGGAGTCATGCAAAGCCCGCCACAAGACCTATTGCGTCTGCTTCTAGCAATTAGCAACAGGTCCCTAGACTGGTTGCTTGAACTCGAATGCAAGTGGCTTATCGTTTTAATGATGTCAAAACAGAAATATTATAAAAAGCCACCAAAAGGTCTCTGTGGAACTTTCAGCGGTCGCTGCAGATACCAGTACGGTGGTTGCACCTACCGCCGTATCCGCAGCATCAACTAGTGACGAAAACAATTTCACAGGTAAACACCAAGGGCCGCCCAAGTAAAATAACAAAATGTCCCCCCACCAAACTCGGGGAATATTCGATAGGAAGCACCGATCCACCGATCTGCGATTCCATCGGACCGGAAACTTCCGGCGTGGCCACGCCACACCGCGTGAAGGACCCAGTCTACCATCGCAAGTAGATGAGTGGGCTGGGGTATTTCAAGATAATTTACACCATGCCAACGGTGACTCGGACACCTTTCTACCGCAACAAAATTTCTCTCGGACTCATACAAGAACCCTGGGTTCAAAGAGGTAAGATTATAGGTCATAGGTCGCGTAAATTAAATTACACTACTGGAAAATCTCCTCCTGGGGCCGCATATTTGATTGGTTCTAATATAATTTTTTTACCCATTATAGAACTTATAACAAGAGACTTGACAGCCGTCATCTTGGAAGTTCCCATTGAAGATGTGGTATGGGAGATCGTGTGCTGACATGTGACATGGTGATTGACATGTTTCCAATGGGACCTCACTATCTGATCACCAACATATCAGATTTAAGATCACCACCAAGGAAGACAAGCTTCTTAAATTCATCAAATCGACGGATAACATTGAAGAAGCGGCTTATCAATTAAACGAAGCACTTATCTCATCCTTCAAAAACAGCTTTGCACCCAAGAAAGATACACACAAGCGGTGCGTACTTTGGTGGCATGCGCAGCTCGAAAGTTGGAGGAAACATGAGGTCTCTGTTCAACAGAGCTAAAAGAACGAAGAGTTGAACTGGTTATAGATCTGCTCTAACAAAATACAACCTCAAATTGAGGAAATCTAAGGGAAGGTTTTGGAGGAACCATTGCGAAAGCGTAGATTCACTACCAATCGCTGCCCGACTCTATAAAGCCCTATCCCAGGAGCACAATAGCGGACCCGGGTTGTTTCGCAAATCAGACGGCAATTTCACTGTCAATCATAGGGAAACCCTGGAGACTGTACTTAAAGTACATTTCCCTGGTTCTAATACCCACCTAACACCTATCGACGCTCTAATGAGCGTCACAAATTACATCGATACTAGAACAAATAGTCTCTCTGGTAAACTCTTCAGCCCTGAATTTTATTGGGCAATTGGCTCATTTATCCTCATCTAGACATCATTTGAGCACCATTGATAGCTCCCTTTAGGCCCTGTTTCAATTTGGAATACATTCCTCAAATCTGGAGACAAGTCAACCTTGTTTTCATACCTGAGATTAGAAAACTAAGTGAACAACCTAAATCCTATCGCCTTATCAGTCTAACATCTTTCCTACTAAAAAAAATGGAAAAACTGATAAAACTTCATTAGAGGTACATATACATATTGGAAAATCAAACAGCAATTGACCACGGAAGTGAGCTGACGTGTTTTGTGTTGAGTGGGAAATAATAAAGATTTGAATAGTTAAAGTGTGTATCTAGGCGAAAGTTTTCGTGGGAACATCGGAAAACAGTTTATTAGGACAAAAATACATAATTGGATTTTATATATAAAATGCCGGACTGTGTTAAATGTAAAGGCTCCATTCGTGGAGAATCTGGTATAAGATGTGTGGGTGTGTGCGGCAAACTTTACCATAACGCCGTAAAGTTTAGCGGTCTACATCACTACACCAGTAATATTCTTGGCACCAATGAAAGGATTAAATTCATATGTGAAGATTGTATCATGTACTTTCACAACATGGATATGGTATTAAATGAAATGGAAGATGTTAAAAAAATGAAAATTATCTCAAGGAATATAAAATGGAATTTGAGGAGTCGTTAAAAAGAAGCGAAACAGAAATCAAAAAGTTACCCTGGCAATAGAGTCGAGTTACACAGGTTGAGAGCCATGAGAACCGCTCAAGAGACCTGCGAAAGAAGTATAGTAGAAATGAGAAAAATGAGTGAATTAAGTGAATGAACAGAGTGAAAAAATATTTGATAACGTTAAGGGCTGATTAAGAGTTTTGTGAGTTTTTAAGAAATGATATTTGCATAAAAAGTGTAAAAGAGATAAAAACAGACATAATGAAAGAAATAAAACATGATGAGGTTAGCGCATTGACATATGCAGCAGCAGCGGAGCACAAGTAAAGAAATCTAAGCGAGCAAGTGCGCCAGTCATACTGTACAGCGTTCCCACTTACACTACAATTGAAGTGTTTCACTTCACTTTTTCTACTTTTTAATATTTTCACTACGCCACTACGAAAAATTCAAAAACACTACGATTTGAGAAAAAAAATATGATATCAGAACAAATTAGAAAAAATGCAATAATTGTAGTAAAATATTTTAACGAGTCAATATTTCGAATTGAATCTATTCAAAGTGATCTGAATGCAACCATTTAACAATGACATTCAGCTATATTTCGCTATACAGTTCAGTGGAATATTTTGTAAGCTGCAAGCAACTCAAATGCCCAACATACAAATAACGATTGATGGCAAATTCGTTAACAATGCCACAAAAAAATACAATACATATGTAGATGTACATGTACTTTATAACAATAAATTTTGAAAAGAAATATTTTCGCTTATCCCTTCAATTTACTGTGAAACACTACGGTTTTTGGAGCTATTCACTACAATTTGGAAAAAATTAAGTGGGAACGCTGATACTGAAACCTAAAACAAAACAACAAAGTGAAATAACAAAGAAAGAAATGAAAGAGAGTATTAAACCATCGTCTTTGAGTGTAGGAGTGAGTACTGAGTAGTATGTCTGATAGACGAAATGGAGGGGTTGCAAATTTGCAATTTGTTTCAAAAACAACAAAGACCGTGAGGTGCTAGTAGCTAAAATGAAAGAGAAAATGAGTGAGAAATATGTTGTTGAGTGAGAATTTGGGAGGAGACCGAATTGTTTATGCAATAAAAAATCAAAATGATGCACAATTACGGCTGTATGAAATCAAGTACAAGTACCAGTATTATAACAGGTATTTGTACTTGTACTTCAGTACCTGGTACTGGTACTTGATTTTAGGCAAGTACCAGTCTTTTCTTCTAAAATACTTAAGTATTATGTTAAAATACTTAAGAAGTACTTGAGAGTACTTCCAAGTACTTGAGAGTACTTCCAAGTACTTGAGAGTACTTCCAAGTACTTGAGAGTACTTCCAAGTACTTGAGAGTACAGAGGTTGTTGCACTTACTGGGCTGTATTTTTTTTTGATACAAATTATAGTTGAAATAGCTTATTTTCTTATAGATAACGACAATGTTATGAAAAAACTTTAGTGAAACCAAAACAAACAATTATTTTTGAACATATTTTTAAATACGAAAACGAAATGTTCGAAATTTATACAAAAATTCATACATATGTGATACATACAGAATATTAAGTTTTTTTCTTAAAGAAGTTAGATATTTTAGATTGAGTTTTTTGCGAATTAATGTTTTTTAAAACTGCCCTCTCTTTTATTTTTTGTAGCAATAAAATCTCTTCTATTGGAATGTTGTTCTCTTCGGCCCATTGCAAACATATGTTTAAGGATCAAACTGCATCTTCTAATTTAACTTTTGATACAGTGGGGGCCGACTCAGCTTCACCTTCATCAGCGCTCTCAATTTGTGCTGGATCGTCACAATTACCAGATGACTCAACGTTTTCGTGAAACCAATCAATGATTTCTTCATTGGAGAGCCTAATGCTGGGAACAATTTCAACAAGCATACTAGAAACGGATGAAATCAATTCTCTTTCCCTTAAGTTGTTTGCAGATAGTGTAGATAATGGAAGCTCGTCCTCCTCATCCCAATCACCCTTGGTAGGCATTAAAACATTCCAACATTTCTGGATCGTGTAAAGGTCTACTTTTTCCCAGGCATTAGCTAGCAAACAAACTGCATCCCTTATGTTAAAGGCTTTGATTTTAATTTCTAAGTCCATGCCCTCACATGAAACTAAGTGCGCCAATAACCTTTTTTTGTAGTGAACCTTTATTATGTTGATAACATTTTGATCCATAGGTTGAATGAATGCAGTGCAATTTGCCGGAAACATCATAACAATTATCAGCCCGCATCATCGCTTTGCAATTCGTTTTCCTTAGGATGACACGGGGCATTGTCCAAAAGCAGTAGTGCCTTCTTTTCAAATCCTTTTGATTCAAGAAAATTTCTGACCTGAAAAAAAAAAATTCATTAATACAAACACAACATTTTATATTCTTTTTTTACTTCGGGAACAAACACGTTGCGGAACCATTGTTCGAATAATAGGAATGTCATCCATGCATTTTTATTTGCTTTATAAAAAACAGGCTTATTTTCAAAGTTTTTAAATGCTCTTGGATTGGCTGCTTTACCAATGACGAAAAGTTTTACTTTGTGCATCCCTGGGGATGTTATTCTTTTGTTGCTTACTTTTCGTCCTGGCGCTGACGCTTCTTTAAAAGGAACAAGTGTTTTGTTCGGCAACATTCTGTAAAATAAGCCAGATTCGTCTGCATTGTAGATCTGATCTGCAGTCAAGTTAAGTTCCTCTATTCTTTTTTGAAATTTTTATACGAACGGCTGGACAAGTTCATGTTTATTCCATAATTTTTCACCACAGATTTTCAACATTCGAATACCATGTCGTTTTTTAAATTTCGCAATCCATCCATTGCTGGCGTTAAATGATGGTCTTTCCCTTATTTTATTGTGCAATTGAATTGCCTTTGACTTTATAATGTCATTAGAAAGTGGAATGTGTTTAGCTCTTTGCTTTTGAAACAATCCATATAAAGCCTTTTCCATCTGTGGATATTCAGAAGCCTTCAACGTTGCCCGTTTCCCTGGTCCAGATTCAGCTCTACCCACAAATTGTCTAAGAGCGCTTCCCTTTCCTTTTATGCGGCTTATTGTTGTTTTGTGAACATTATATTTTTCACAAATTATCTTTGCTGAAAAACGCTTTTCTAATTTTGATAAAATATCACTACTTTTTTTAATAGACAATTTTGTAATATTTCTTGAAACACCCATCCTGTACAAATTTTCTGTAGACCCTAATGAAATCGCAACCCATTCAAATAAACACAGATGCATTTAATGTGTTTGTGTATTATTTTTACAAGGAATTTTGTTCAGACAAACTAGCTGTAAATTAACGGAAGGAATACAGAATCAAAAGGAGAGCATGCAAATAGAAAACAGATGAATAAACACAAGAAGTTGCACAAATCGAGGTAGCATTTTTGAAAAGTTGCACTTATAGAGTCAAGACATGCTACAAATTTAGTGTTGCGAAAATCGAGGAGTTGCACGAATCGAGGGTTGCGTAAATCGAGTTCATACTGTACTTCTAAGTAGGTACTTGAGAGAACTTATAAGTACTTGAGCAATACTGCAGTACTTCCAAGTATGTACTTCGGAAAAAAAAACTTTTAAAATTATAAGCTAGCATTAATTTTATTGCTTCCTAATACTGTTATAATACTGTTTTTTATTGGTCAAAGAATAAAACGATAGTAATATTTGCCATTCTTGTAAATATTTAAAACAAAATAAATTTATGTATTTGCAAATATGTACTTGAATACTGGTAAAACTTGAAAGTACTTGTAAGTACTTGAAAGTACTTGTAAGTACGCAACAAAATCACCGACCAACTCGCTAGAAAAGATTCCAGCCAAAGGTACAACCTTTCTGCGGAATCCCCAAGTCAAAAATTAATTTTCTCTTAGAAAAGGGGAAAAAATCGTAACACCTGTACATTTGCAACAGCGTTCAAGGACTCCGACAATCGAACATATTCATACGACCTCTGAACAAACACTCGTATCAATATTTTCAGATATAATAGAGTCCATATCAGAAGACTTGTCAGCTATCTTTCGGGACACCTCTCGCATGAAATCGAATGTCGATTCTGTCTAGAGGAGCAGGAAATTGTAGAGCACACACTATGCAATTGAGAAATCATGGCTCCTGAGGGGATCAACACAACTACTACGAGGAACGTCCTCAGCTTTATTACGAAAGTAGAGGAACTCCTCGTCTGATTGGCTAGCAGGCACAATAGACCTACACTGGTCGCAGTGCTCTGATATCTGTTAGCACTAGGCCCCAATTAAAAAAAAAAAAAAACAATGAAGGTCCAGCACCGTATTTACATGAAGGTCAGTCCATGCTCCCCTTTACCGGCCTGAGGTACAAATATGTTAAAGAGGTTCGAATAAGCTGTTCAACTCTCAGTTGAACGGCGAACGCCGCCCTTGGCCCCTAGGGAGCATTGGTAGCACTTTAAATTAAATTGTATGAGTCAATAAAGATAACAGCTCTCAAAATAAAACATTCGTAAACGAGTCTTTTGGAACGAACTTACAAATTCAATCAATGCCGCACATATGGATGCTTTTACGAATAGTGCGAAATACAGCATAAGTCTTAACAGCATAGAAATGGAAATAAGCGGGTTTTCCCAAAGTTATATTCTTACGCAAGGTTTGTGTATTTACTTTCGAGACTAACTGTACATAATTATAGCATCTAAAATTACTCTAAAGCCAAATGATTTTATTTACAAAATCAACAAGAACATAGAAAATATTTTTATTACTATAGCTAACTTATATAAAAATGTATTTAAGATGTTTTAGATTATTGTGAACCAGCCATTATGGCTTTTATATCATCCGCATCTAATGTTTCATATTTAAGTAAGGCTTCCGCTAAGGCTTTATGTTCCTTTGCATGTTTTTTTAAAATAACTTTTGCTCTCTCATAGCTTTCGCTGAGGATCCTTTTTATTTCAGCATCAACTGCTTCTACAGTGTATGGCCCAAGTGTTTCGCCAGCTCCTAAGCCTTTCGGAGTTTCAATTGTTCGTAATCCAACCTTTTCGGACATACCCCAATCTTTGACCATGTGGGTCGCAATTGATGTAGCCTGTTTTAAGTCACTACTGGCACCAGAAGTAATTTTATCAATTCCAAATATAAGCTCTTCAGCAGCTCGTCCTCCCATCATTGTATCCATCATTGCCAATAATTGAGCTCTCGTAACATGATAACGTTCTTTTTCCGGAATATATGCTGTATGACCAAGAGATGGTCCCCGCGGCATTATGGTAACCTTATGTAAAGGATGTGATTCCTGAAAACAAAGAAATAAGCTCTCCAAAACTATAAGCCCACATTTATACATTGTAAATTTACCTTAGTATAATAGGCTACTATAGCATGACCACCTTCATGGTAAGCTGTGATAAGATTGGCTTCTTCATCTGGTAATCTTGCCTTCCGTTCTGGACCCATCAGAACTTTATCTCTAGCTGTTTCCAAGTGTTTCATCGTTACAGACTCAGCTCCGTCAATAGCAGCTCTACAGACATAGAAAGATATCTAATTTCTTTTTTCTTATCATACATTTTTGTCATTTTACCGAAGAGCTGCTTGATTAACCATATTTTCCAAATCAGCTCCAGTAAATCCAGAAGTGCCACGAGCAAGTATATCGATGTCAACTTCATCATGTAAAATTTTCGATAAATATAGAGATAGAATTTCTTTACGCCCTTTAAAATCTGGCGTAGATACAACTACCTGAGAATACATAAAAAAAAAAATAAACTTTTTAAGGAAACGTTTAGAACATCAGCTAAAAAACCTCAACGTCAAATCGACCTGGTCTTAAAAGGGCTTGATCAAGATCATCCCTGCGATTCGTTGCACCTAATACTATAACGCCGGCATTTTGATGAAATCCATCCATTTCAGAGAGTAGTTGATTTATTGTTTGATTCGCATACGGATGAAGAACTGAATTGGTTCGTTTCGCACCAACAGAGTCAATTTCATCAATAAATATAACACAAGGAGCTCTCTGTTTTGCAGCTTCTAAATTTTAATAAAGAATATAAGTTACTGTAAAGCACTTCACAAATGTATGTTATGTAAATAGAACGCAAATGATACTTAATTAACTTTAAAGCATGTTGATATTTCAAAAAATAAGACAAGCTCTTGGACACAGAAATCAAATAAATCTTAACTGAACAAACAAGGAAAAGTACGGATTTTATCATTTAATACGGAAATTATGGAATGGAATGGAAACACAAAATAAACTTCTCTACATACCCTTCCCTAGATTTTATATTGTATTGCAGAGTCAATTTAAATTTATTTAGCTTAATACATGCCAGGACGAAATTAATAACCGATTCACTCTACTAGATGACATAAAAACTAATGACGAAAAAAGATAGGAGCGATATCAAGGAAAGCCTTGATTCGACGAAGAATGCGAAGAAAAGATAAAAGACCGTAACGTCCTAGACTTCAAGCCCCGGAAAATAACAAGAGAACTTAAGAAAATCAGCTATCTCCTTGGGGTTTAAAAATCAACAATGGCAAAGGAAAAGGGGCTAAACATGGTACGAAAAGGATACCAGGCCAGATCAGGATTTATTCGCAACATTTCGCTCATTTCGGACAAGAAAAGAGTCTAATGAAGGAGATATTTCGATAAAAGACAAGGAAAAAAAACACCTGCAGAAGCATCTTCTAAATTACTGCTTCACTACTACCTGTTGCTAAAACAGCTTACAAAACTACAAAGCTTATGCAAAGATAACGGCAAGTGTTTCAAGATTACTGTTTAACTCTTTGGGATGAAGGTACAGTTCAAAGTGGGAATAATGTAGAACATCCGCGGAAACAACCATATTATGTTATAAAATCAAAATTATCTTTCGTGGCGATTTCTGACAAACGCTATTTGAAGTATTTAAGAGTAGGAACGATGTCTAACGAGGTAAAGTGAAAGATTGCATCTGACAGCCAATATGAGAGTAGGTCTTGGCGCTAATCACATGTTCAAGAATCATCTAACGTGTTACTGAAAATAGCCGAAGCAAATTTATCAGATAAAATTACCAGAAACTCTTGGCAAGATCGTCTCTACGGTAAAAAAGAACTCATTCGTTCAGTGCAAAAAGACGTTGCACAAATATTGCATTAACATATCTATGCGAACAAGCCACTTTAACGGTAAAATTTCTTCAAGTGATCTTCCTGCATTTCGAATCGCACTTAAAAACTTATATCGTCAATATCATGTATTTTTATGGCTCCGAATGGTGTATTTCTTGATGCATCTTTTAACCGATCCCAGCTTAGATCCAACGCAAAATAAAACACCTTATCGACTTATCCCTTTCCGTATTGTGAACAGTTTGCCATGATATAACGAACTTAACCACGGCACTCTAAACATGTGCATTTTACTGTTAAAATCTCTAAATGAGCCCCAAATCAAGTTTTAAAACTGTGACAGTTTGTTTTCATTTAAATTCAGATATACGTACTAAATAAGTCCCGAACTCTTCGAGCTCCTTGACCAACAAGAACTTCATCAAATTCCGGCCCAGCCGCGTGAAAGAATGGTACATTTGCCTCACCAGCTACCGCACGAGCTAGCAACGTCTTACCAGTACCAGGAGGGCCAACCAGTAATACGCCTTTAGGAAGTTTACCACCAAGATTTGAAAACTTTTCCGGATTTTTTAAAAACTCAACGACTTCTTTCAATTCTTGTTTAGCTTCATCACAACCCTTTACATCATCGAATGTTACATGTATCTCCTCAGGGTCTACTTCTACTTGGTTTCCTAACTGAATCCTAAAATAAGAGTAAAACATAAGTAGATGCCCAAATAGAATATGATCAGAAATGTGTACCTAAATACGGAGCCACTCGAAGACGAAAACAAGCTTACTAATATGCCCAGAAACACAACTATTATAAGTAGTTGTTGGAATACCTACATAACGTACTTTTTTTCAATTTGTCGGAAAGTAAAATCGAATTCTTGACGAACCTTTAGGTATTTCATTGTTTTTCCAGATTTTTGGCTCTCATCGGAATTTATAGCTGCCAGATAACCCTCGGCGAATGCCATTTTAATATTTTTTTCCTGAAAAAAAATAGCAAATATTTAAATCACCAGTTTCGCCTTGCATTAGAATAAAACCTCATTTTTTTGGACGCCGCCTTCACCCGCGCTCTTAAGTAACTTGGTCAAAGTTTCGGCAGGTGCCGATATATTAGTCACAGATTTATTAGATGGTCCTCCTGAAAGGTATAAGTCAGGAAAACTTGTATGCGCAAGTAAATAGATATACATAAGTACCAAGAGCATTTCGTATCCTGGTGGTTAGCGATGGGTTTCGTTTTGATTCTGCTTCCACAGCTCTGTCAGTTTTAAAATGTCTCACAAATTTTCTGCAAAAATTATATTATTTTCTCCTATATTTTATTATATTTAAACTCACATTCGGTAATTGGAGCCATATAAACCCCTTAATCCGCTCTTGGGAGTGAGCAGGCAATTTATGTTGGAATTATTGGTGCTGATAGTAACTTGAAAATGGTTTTTAATTTTTTCCTTACTGATGATTTGCTTTGCAATGAAGTTTGCATCAAGTGATTTCACAGAATACGAAACGTGGTCCAGCACTTGGTTTATTCTATCCTTTCCGAAGAACTCTTTATAACATGCATTATGATTTTTTATTTTCTGAATGCATATATGGGAGCTGCTTATTACTGCCGTGAGTTCATTTAATACAGTTTTTCTCATATCACGGGCATTTTTCGGTGAGAATTGCGAGGAATTTTTATGGACAGAATAGTAGTGTGATTTACGCCCAATACTAGTTAGGTAGCACGGAGGCTAAATATAAAAAAATATTAATAATATCATTGACAAAATAATATAATTAATAGAACATTTAATTTATATTTGCTATGTTTACCAGCGTATGTGAAGAAGCGAACATCATTTTTATGATAAACTAAAATTTGTCTAATTGGGTACAAGTTCTATCACAATGTGACAATATCGACTGTCAGATGGGGTTCAGATGGTTGAGTGTACGTGTATCTCAACTAGCAATATATTTAACATATTACACCAGTCGTAATGGAAATCCTTATTATATGCTATTTTCTGAATTCAACCACTTGTTTTTAATGTGAATTTAAATAAATTTATTAAAATATAATTTATGCGTCCCGTAGACCCGAAAATAGTGCAAGTAAACTTGGTTTTTGAATGATAATCGGGCTGATTTTGTTTGTGCGCATTACAAATGCCAAAAAGGGGAACTTTATTTTCCATCCCATTTCAGCTCATCTCCTGTCTCTTTTGCACTTGTGTGAGCTATGGGGCGTGAGATACTGACATTTCTAATTTAGGCGACGAAATACAACGGCCACTGCGATCCTGTTAGAATTGTAATTAAAATGATGATGCGATTTGGTTGGTGACCGACCGAGTTCATCAAAATGAGTGGTCATTAAGCAGTCAACGGTTTTCTAATTTCATGTCTTGCTTGACAAACATGTCGCTAAATGTAAATGGTTAACTAATTCCCCGATGAGATAATCGCTTTCTTTGCAGCGGTACGGATACCCATAATCTAGGAATAGGGTTCTTCATCAGCAACAAAATTGTACAGAACGTAATTGTTCAGGACATATAGCTAGCAACCAATTAAGCATTACGCCATCGTACCACACAACGACACGATACCACGAAACCGTAGAAGGACCCGAACAAGAGCTGTCCATCTGCCACGCGACGCCATCGAGCTGGGTCATACGAACAACACCACCGGAAGTGGAACCAAGCCGATCTGCCGACGATCATTTGTGTGCATTGTGCTCGGAGCGGAAGATCGAAATGCAGTCCACCAGAGCGTCTTTTTTTTATTTGAGCTATTAAACAATAATGGACATAGTATCTTACAACGACAAATTTTCCTTGGCTTAAGTTAGTTATAATAATGTTAATTTTAGGTTTATATAAGGTAGTCGAAACACATATGTTCAAGTTGTACTGTGTGTTTTAGAGTGTCCGCCTAAATCTAATTAAAAACTAACAACTAGCTAACGACCGAATGTCGATAGCCAAAATCGACTATAACTATGTACTTCTGAACATACACTGTCCTACGGAAGATAAAGATAAATAGGTAAAGGAAGCGTTTCAGGAAACAATGGATAAAATATTTGACATACTGTCAAAAAAGTCTCCATGTTTCATCAAATGATTATGTCTTGGAACAACAAGTTTCGTCAGCTCAAAAAATATATGTCATTGTGAAAATTCCACGTTCAAACACATGAAAACATGCAAGTCTTTCTGGATATCACCGGATGAAGTAACGCGCAACCAAATGGATGATTTTCTGATAGATGGAAGATGCCATACCAACGTACTAGATGTTAAAGCATACAAAGGAGCACATGACGTTTCTAACCACATCCTTATCGCCATCTCCATTGCCAAAATTTAAATCCAAATTCGTTGAAAATTGAAATTAACATTAAAAACCTCTCGTATGTAGCGTCGTGCCCGTTTGCTATACTTGATGGCGAAATGGCAAGAACTCGAGGGACTCTATTCAGCTCCAAACACTGTCAGTGTAATTAAATCGCGAAGATTAAGATGGGCGGGACATGTAAAACAAATGGATAGTGGCAACAGTGGAGGACGTCGTAGATGGGAGAATAATGATGAATGAGGATAAGGATGAATCTAGAAAAGTTGGGACAGAACAGCGAAAGATGGTAGGAACACACTAACGACAGGGAGATTTGGCGAAGCGCGGTCAACGAGGTTCTAAACTTCCGAGTTCCAAATAGTATTTTTTTTACTTTATCTTGGGAGTAACACTAACACATTCCTATTGAACCATTATATCCTTCTCTGTTTTTGTGAAATATTCAATTTGTCCAGATGACGACAGTTCAGAATTTATCTTGATATTATCCTGTATAAACTAGAACAAATTATTGTCTTGAAATCTCAAAAAAGAAAACATTACTTTTTATATAATTTTTTATAGGATCATAACGAACCCATATATAATGTCTTGAAATCAAACCAAGACCTTCCATATGTTCATGAGATCAGGACCTGTTATTCGGCGGTTTGCTTCATCGGTTTGTCTTCATTATCTACCTTAACTTTAACCCATATCGCGAAGAAAACTTCCCATTGAATAAATAACGATGAAATTTATTCTTGTCTATGCCTTGCAAATATCTGCGAAATTCAATCAACGGAAGAAGAGCCCGAAATCCACTTCAATAGGTGCAGCCTATTCGAAGCAAAGCCTGCCTAACATTGATGGCAAATTTACATAGGCTAGGGTAGGTTAGGACAAAAAAATATCAAAAATCAATACAGAAAGACTAAAAACATAAAAAGTAAAAAAATTAAAATTAAAAAAAATATATACTATATGAAATATATATAGTTTTATATACCATACATATTTGAATTAATTTAAAATATGTCAGATATAGTTCGATTAAGGTAGGACTAGGTTTTATATACATATAATCAAAAAGCCGTCATATGTAAAGTTTCTTTTTAACAAAACAACTTATTTTCTTAAAGTTTCATATTCTTAGTGGTAGGTTTATTTTTTTTTCAAATTCATTTTTATCTTGCCCTAAACACACATGCTTAACTCGCTTAAATAACCTAAAATATCTTACTAGCTCAAAACGGACACAAAACATTTTAGTTTAATATATTTCGTTTCGAATTTCTTTACTAACTTCACTGCCCTTGGTGTGATTTAAACGCAAACTTATCTTCCTTAAAACATTTGCCTAAAAGCTGTATTGTACCGTCTGTACCTGAACAGAAAACATTCCCTGCACATCACTATCGGCAATTACTTACGTCTTATGAAGTAGGTTGAATCTGGTCCGAGAAAAAAAAAAGAAGTGGTTTGGACCTGGCTTGGACCTTTCCTCCACAAAATTATTTGATAATAAATTTAGTCAGACAACTTAAATTATTCAACAAAATTGAATTCGGCAACAGTTACCTCATGTCAGTAAAAATCAGTCTAAAAAGTGATATCCTTTGTTGTGCTACAAATCGTTTGATTTAATTTAATGGCATTGGTAAGCAATTAAAAACAAAAAAAAAATCTTTTTTCAAATTAAAGTTTGATTTTCTCTCCCGGACCGTATGTTATTTTCTTTCGAATCCACCTAAAAATAACCAACTTTCTTTATTATGGGCGCATTTTTGTATTTTGTTTTTTCATACTCATACATTACACCCCTACGCCCAAGCCCGATATGCACATGCTTTGTATGTAGCCTTTACATACATAAGAGTGTTTAAACCCCTCCTTTATTTTATTTATTTTTTAATCCTATCCTTTTGCTTTAGTCATTCGCAAAGTTAGTTAACTGCATGAATATAATTAAAAGCAAGCGATCAAATGTTTTCCTGTCAAAAAGTAACAGATGGAGATACATATGTTTATGTATGTATATATCTATACAAATATATGCAGATGTAAAAATTGTGTTTACTTCAACTTTCAATTTTACTGTGATTTTTCTTTTAGAGCTAGAAAGTGTCTTTTTGAACTTCATTGAATATACATTTAATACATACCTATTTAAAGAATAGCTATGGATCGTAGCGTGGATTCAATTGGAAGCTGTTCTCTCGATGTCGATGCAGATTCTTCAGACGTATCAGGTACTTACAGTGTTTCAGTGTATTGGATTTTAAAGAATGGCAGTATCTTTATTTCAAAGTTGTCTCATGTTACCTTTCTATTCTCTTACGTCATGATTGACGAAGATTTGAGCGAAGGCCAATTAATTAATTCTGTCTAGTTAATTTCTTGAACTTTAGTTCAAATTAGTAAAAGACAAAGCAAAAATAAAAATGATTTAATATACCATAATATATTAAATAATTCATATTTGATATTTCGGAATGGTTTTTTTTCCAATGTTTATTTATTAAGTATTAATTCGTCAATGGATTAAACAATCGGTTTACAAATTTCCTTGTAATTAATTTAACAACAGTCGTAAAAAAAAATCGAATATACATACCTACAATACCGCAGCAAAAATAATTTTTTCATACGGACCCTTCTTTGTGGAGCAATACAGCGATTTTAACTTATTTATCCCTTATATAAATTTTCTTAAAGATTTATTTAACATATTAAATAAATATTACGAAGCAAAACTTAAGCTATAAAGAACATGTGCGAAGCGGATTTTTATTTTTATCAAGATAACGATCCTAAGCACAAGGCCCGGAAACTAAGGTTGTGGCTTTTTTTGCAATTGAAACTCCTCCACAAAGCCCGAACGTGGGTGCACGTTTGTGTTGACACACAAATTACAAAAAACCACACATTTATAAATAAAAACCAAATAAAAATTGCAATTATTGAAAAGTAGATAAATTGACACTAACATGACAGAAAAATTGGTGAAATCAGTACCTCGTCTGTTCGCAGAGATAACTAAAACCAAAGAACTACAGTGGCCCAAATAAATATACATACCCCCCTAGATTCCGGAGTTGCAGTATTTTCGTTATGAAATCATAGCTTTAAAATACTAACCATAGTTATATTCACTGTTTGCTTTTTGATAAAATAACCCTACTTTTGCTGACGCAGAAAACCACTAAAACCAACACAAAAAAGTATACATACCCCATTGTTTTTTTTTCTAGGAACGCAGTTACTTTTTAATTGTAATTAGCCTTTTATGTGTCATTATTCATAAGTTAATTGTTATTGGTTTGCGACGGTTTTGTTATTGTGTTTTGAGACGGTTGTGCTATTGAGTTTTTAAAAATTCCCAAGAAATCAAAGGAAATTAGTCTAGAAATGCGAGAACAAATAGTAAGTCTAAAAAAGAAGGCAAATCTTTAAAGCAAGTGACGGAAATTCTGGGTAAATCGAAATCAACAGTTCAAACAGTGTTGAGAAATGCTCAGAGAAATACATAAATCTCTTTTAAGCAAACCAATAAGTGGACGATCACCTGAAATAAATAGCCGCACCAAGAGGCAAATTGTAAATTCTGTGCGAAAAAACCCGAAAATAACTGCTGTGGATATTACAAAAACAAAACAAAATGAACATCAATTATCGGTCCACCCTGAGACAATCCGCTTAGTGTTAAGAAATAATGGTTATCACAGTCGTATTCCTAGAAAAAAAACCCCTTATCAGTGAAGTAAACATGAAAAAAACGTCTTCATTTTGCGAAAAAATTTATTGAAAAATATCAGCTTTTTTGGCTAAACGTGATGTTTAGTGACGAAAGCAAGTTCAATTTGTTCGGAAGTGATGGCAAAGTCAGAGTCTGGAGGAAGCGAAATGAAGAACTTCTTCCGAAGAATCTTGTGACGACCGTAAAGCACGGTGGTGGTTCGGTAATGGTTCGGGGGCTGGGGCAGGGCATTTGCATTTTATTGAGGGAAATATGGATCGCTTTATGTATCTGCAGGTCCTTAAAGATAATTTAGAAGCTTCGGCGGAGAAATTGGGGTTTTCTCAATGTTGGTATTTCCAACAAGATAACGATCCAAAGCATATTGCAGAAGTTGTGTATGTGCCTAAACAACTCCATTCTCCTCCCCAGTCCCCCGATTTAAACCCCATTGAGCATCTTTGGGAAGAGCTAGACCGTCGAATTAGGAAAAGAAAGATAAGTACGAAGGCAGACCTGAAAAATGCTCTTTCTGAAGAATGGTCCAAGATCTCAACCGAAACTTCAAGGAAGCTTGTTCTATCTACGAGCATAAAAAATCGGCTTCAAGCTGTTAATGAAAGTAAGGGAGGTTCCACGAAATACTAGATATAAGTAAAAATTAACGAAATCTTAGTTTTAATTAATTGTTTTTTTGTTTTAATTATATGGTACACTTAGTTACAAAAGTCAACATACGGCCATACATATTTGTAATATCTTCAAATTTAAACCACAAAACTTTTATTTTTTTAATAAAAACAATTTAATTTTAATTAAAAGTAAAAACAAAAACAAAAAACACATTTCTGTGATAAATTACAAAACTAAACTAAAAAACACATTTTATTCACCTTAAGCATGTTACAAAAGTCAACATACGAAACGTTTGTATATAGATAGTACATTGTCCATCACTACCTAATACGATGTTGGTCCTCCATACGCCTTCACTACTTCCTTCAGTCGAGCAGGCATCGAATTTGCCAACTTCCTTGTCATTACAGGTGATATTTTTTGCCACTCTTCAACTAATGCTGCTTTAAAACCAGAGACAGAAGACACATTTCTTTTTCCGATTTCTATCTTCAGGTGAGCCCACAAATGCTCGATAACATTGAGGTCGGGAGATTGCGGAGGGTGATCAAGTCTTGTCTTAACATTATAAAGTAGCCATTCTGTTACTATTTTCGCTGTATGCTTCGGGTCGTTGTCATGGAGAAAAATAGATTGGTCACATAAATTAAGTTTTTGGATGCTAGGAACGTAACTGTCCTTCAGTATGTTAATATAAATGTGCCGATCCATAGTGCCTTCTATGAATCTTAACGTACCGACTCCATTTGCTGCCATGCAACCCCATACCATGACATATCCACCCCCGTGTTTGACTGTGGGGATCACATTTTTGGGATCAAGTGCTTTATTTGATTTTCTCCAAACTTTTACCTTTCCGTCGTTTCCAAATACATTAAATTTACACTCGTCCGTAAATATAACTCTCTCCCAAAAAGTTGGATCCGTCTCGTGGATGTTTTTGTACTTCCTAGCATAGTCCAACGGTTTTATTTTGTTAGCTGCACTAATGAAGGGCTTTTTTCGAGCAACTCTTGAAGTAAGTCCAGCTCTTTTAGACAGCGACGAATTGTTTGGGCATAAAATTCAACTCTGTCAGTATTCTTCATCTCACAAGCTATCTTTACCGCGCTCTGTCTAGGTTTTTGAGTTACAAATCGAACAATTTTTCTCGACATTCTCTCATCAATTTTTCTTGGCCGCCCGGTTCTTTGTTTATTTTCGAATGATCATCTGGTATTGTAATTTCTTATAATTGTTTGAACGATTGCCTTTGACAAATTTAATATTCGACCGATATCTGCCATTGATTTTCCTTCGTTTTTTAACTTCAAAACGATTTTTCTCACTTGAACGGTCGTTTCCCTTCGATAAGCCATTTAGAATAATAAAAAAGACAACAAGATTTCGCAAATTGCTCACTACGGGTTCTATATGATCAGTATAACATAAAAAAACAAACTTCAACCAGCTGTCATTGCGATACATAACGGTAAATTTGGTTCCTACTGATCGTATGTTGACTTTTGTTACATGCTTAAGGTGAATAAAATGTGTTTTTTAGTTTAGTTTAGTAATTTATCAAAGAAATGTGTTTTTTTTTTTGTTTTTGTTTTTACTTTTAGTTAAAATTAAATTGTTTTTATTAAAAAAATAAAAGTTTTGTGGTTTGAATTTGAAGATATTACAAATATGTACGGACGTATGTTGACTTTTGTACCTAAGTGTATATGCTGAGTATGTATACTTTTTTCTGTTCAAAAATAATCTTTTCCGTTTTTTTTTTCCAACTGTTCAATTGGATTATTTATGGAAGTAAATTCAACTGTATCTTTGTTTTTTTTTTTTTTTTTTAATGTATCTAAGAATGAATTCTTTTCGTATATTTATTTGGGCCACTGTACATACAAAATATACAGTCACATAATTGTTTGCAAAAGGAAAAATCGCGTGCAATTTCAGTTGCAATGTTAAAATTTAAGGTTTAACATTTCAACCGAAATTGCAAACAAATTTTCCTTTTGCAAAAAATTGAATTTTTTAATTTTTTATTTCTCACTAAGTATTAAGTTTATAAATGCACTTGTTTTTTTAATATGTTAAATAAATCTTTAAGAAAATGTATATAAGAAAAGAATTAAGTAAAAATCGTCGTTTTGCCCCGAAAACTATAAATTTGGGCACGAGAAGGGTTTGTATGAAAAACTATTCTCGTATGTGTACATGTATGTGTGGAAGTATGTACAGCTGTCTTCATAATAATAGAAGCGGTATCCAACTCCTTCCGACCTTCTTGAATTTTTTTCTGTCCATAGTCTAACCCATAAAAAGTAAAAATCCAAAAATGGTCTTATATGTTTAAGAAAACAGTTCAATTTCTTAAACAAAGTGAAAAACAGGGTTATATATTTTCAACATCTTATAAAACTTCTGTTTTACCCTTTAAATGACACTAAATATGTTATACTTACTACAATATAATATTAGATGTATGCATTCATTTTAAAGGATTTATAAGAGATAGCTCTACTCCTCCGTGCAGGGACGGGATAAGAATATACCTGCGGCGATACCTCTTGCTTGTCGTAAAAGGCGACTAAAACAAAGGTAAATAAAAATCACATCTAGGCAATTTAGAAAACACCAAGGTGATCCTAGCGACACATATACCACCATTAAACTGCCCCACACGTGTACATGCAAATCAGTGGGTTGACACGACTGGAGATCACCGGTGTTGTAAGAGTAAGATCAAACAAAAAAAATCTGGAGCATGCCCGTGTCACAAAAAAAAAGGCAGGCCGAAAAACAATTAGTGCAAAAAAATGCAAAAACACCAGCATTTGATTGACCTCAGCGATGAAGTAATCCCAAACCGGGAAGCCTGCCGCTACTTTCTGAGGTCAAACCGGCGGACCCCACAAGCGGACCAGTAGGAATGCAGTTAAGTGGGAACGTTATGGTCCTACACTTCTGACCATAACAACGCCGGAAAAAAGGAAAAGAAGAAGATAAGAGATAGCTCTACTAGTGTTATACGTATTAGACCATACTGTTAACTACGTCATATTAAAGCTATGTCATCTGGCTTCAGCTTTTAGTATGTACCTATTTGTCAATGTGTAAACAACTTTTATTTTTTGATGTGCGAATATATCGAAATACTTACCAAAACTTGCAATTGTGGGAAGTTTTACTGTTGTACTCGGAGAGCTTCAATACATTAAGACTAAAAACAACCGAGCATCCTTAAATTTTTAAATCTATCGATAAGCAAGAAAATCGTCTGGCAATTTTTTTTTATATTCAAAATAGTGTAAAAAATATATTCGAAAGCCAAACTTGTGAAAGTACTTTTTTTTTTGAATAATGAACTTGCAATTTGAAAAAAGTAGTACGTATATTTTTGCAATCGCGCAAATCCAGCCAGAAGTTGGTTTTTTTACTTCGATTATATTAAATAGCATATATGAAAAGTTTTAGCTTTAAGACAGTACCTTAGTCGAAGTGGCGATCAGCTCTTAATTCGAAGAAAAGATAATGCTTGCTGTTGAAAACTTATGGTGATCATGATACATATATGGTTTCATCGCTTTAAAAACATTGAAGATAAGGAATTGGAATCAATACTCGATGAAGACCTGTGTCAAACGGAAGAAGAACTTGCAGAACCATTAAATTTTGACCAAGCAACCACTTCCAAACGGTTGAACGCATTGGGAATGATTCAAAGGCAAGGAAATTGGGTACCATACCAAGTAAAGGCGAGGGACGTCGAAAAATTTTGCATATCCGAAATTCTGCTTAATCGCCATAAAAAAGTTTTTTTGCATCGCATTATCACTGGTGACGAAAAGTAGATCTTTTATGATAATCCCAAGCGCAGAAAATCTTATGTCAAACCCGGAACCAGCAAAATCGACTGCAAAGCCATGTCCATGTTGCCAAGGTACGAGTAATGCTATTTGTGTAAGTGTATTTGGTGGGATCAGAAGGGAGTGGTCTGTTCCGTGCAGGGACGGGTTAAGAATATCCCTGCAGCGATACCTCTCGCTTGTCGTAAAAGGCGACTAAAACAAAGGTAAACAAAAATCACATCTAGGCAATTTTGAAAACATCAAGGTGAGCCTAGGGACTGCCTCACAAGTATACATGCAAATCAGTGGGCTGACACGACTGGAGGTCACCGGTGTTGTAAGAGTAAGATCAAACAAAAAAATCTGGAGCATGCCCGTGTCAAAAAAAAAGAAACACGGCAGACCGAAAAACAATTGATGCAAAAACACCAGCATTTGATTGGCCCCAGCGATGAAGTAATCCCAAACCGGGAAGCCTGCCGCTACTTTCTGAGGTCAAACCGGCGGACCCCACAAGCGGACCAGTAGGAATGCAGTTAAGTGGGAAGGTTATGGTCCTACACTTCTGACCATAACAACGCCGGAAAAAGGAAAAGAAGAAGAAGAAGAAGGGAGTGGTCTATTGTGAGCCGTTGATAAGTGGTCAAAAAATCGATCTACCTCTTTACCGATTTAGTCCAGGTCTTGCCCACGGGTTAGCACTTGTTTCGATCAAAGCGGAATGCCGGATCATGAAAATGCCAAAAAGATGGGTAAAAGTCGTAGCTAGAGGAATGGACAATATTTTGAATGAAGTATTTTGTAACCATTTAATTTAATTTTAATGCATACACCCTATAATTTAATTTTTCATTTGTTTTTAATTTAATAAGTGAACCAAGGCCTCAACCAACAAGTCTCTCCAGCCGGCACGATCTTTGGCCAGCTGCTTCCAGTGCCGCACACCCAATTGGTTGAGGTCCCTTCCAACCTGCGCGCCACCTTAGATGCGGTCGTTCTCTACAGCGTCGTACCTCGGGATTGGAGTCGAAGACTCTTCGTGCCGGAGTGGTGATGTCCATTCGTTCTACATGGCCCAACCATCTTAGACATTGGATCCGTAGACGTCTAACTAGGCCGATGTCGCTGTACGGCCCGGACAGTTCTTGGTTGAATCTTCTCCTCCACTCTCCGTTTACACAAACGGGACCAAAGATTGCACGCAGAATTTCTCGAACCTCAGAATCTCGAAACGCCCAAGAGCCTCTTCATCCGCTTTTGATAACGTTCAAGCCTCAGCGCCATAGTGGAGGACCGGGATGATTAAGGTTTTGTAGACGGATACCTTAGTTTTTCGAGAGAGGGCTCTGCTACTCAATTGCCTCTTGAGCCCAAAGATCTCAGCGCTGGTGTCGTTGCTGCTTGTCACTATCGAGCCAAGGTAGACGAAGTCCTTGGCTACTTTAAATATAAGACCAAGTGTTGCGCGTCTTTCTTTGATGACAGCACAATTTGGTCTTTAGCTGCTTCTGCTTCAATACTTGCAAACGGCTCATAGACGTCTCACTTTATCCGTCCAATAACGTCAATGTCATCTGCGTAGGCAAGCAATTGTGTACATCGAACGTCTCGGTTAGTTCACATTCGACCTTAATGGAGTAGCGAGAATTTTCCATAGTCATCCTGCGCAGTCTGACGAGCTTGGCAGTGATGTTAAAACATGACATGGCTCTTTAAAGCTCGTCTCTATAAACACTGTCGTATGCGGCTTTAAAGTCGAGGAGGTGGTGCGTGTCGACCTGAAATTCATGGGTCTTCCCCAAGATCTGCCATAGTGTAAATATTTGGTCTATCGTGGATTTTCCTGGCCTACCAGAACCTACCAGATTGTCCACGAACGGTTTCAGGCGCTTACACAGTACGGCAGAGATGATCTTGTACGCAATGTTCAGGAGTCTTATCCCTCTGTAATTGGCGCAGTCATAGGGATTTGTTTTCTTATGGACCGGGCAAACGATGCTGAGATTCTATTCATCGGGCATGCTTTCTTCCGTCTGCTCCTGCAGCTTTATAAGGCTAAACTTTCGATATAGCTATCTTAACATCGTCTAGGTCAGGTGGACGGGATTCTCTTTTGTCTTCGTCCATTGTGAATGGTTCGTTCTGCCTGACGGCGGCATTTTGGGTATCATCGCCGTTATACAGTCTGCAGAAGTGGTTTTTCCAAGGTCTAAGAATCGACTGTGACTCCACTATTAGTTGTACGCGTTCATCCCTACAGGCTTCCGCTCTGGCTTTATAGCCTTGAATGCTCGTTTTACTTTTTGGTCAAACTTTCGAACATCGTTCCTGCAATAGCATCTCTCCATATCCTCGATCTCGCGCTTCTTGTGCTCCTTTTTTTTCTTCTCAGAAGCGCATGCTCCTCCCTCCTTTTCTGTGCATAGAGCTCGCGGATAGCTTTCGCCGGTTGGTGCAGTGTAGCCATGTATGCATTCTGTTTCTCTACATGGGCCTGTCTGCACTCATCATCAAACCAGGGGTTTCTCGAAGGTGGTGGTTTGAAATCGAGTACATCTGAGGTGGCCACTCTGATGGCGTTCTGACAACGTCTCCATTGCTGTTCTATGGTTTGTGCAGATTGCATCGGGTCTTGAGAGAGCTTGAGGGAGACTTTATCGACGAAGGTCCTGGTGGTCTCTTGCGATTGCAGCTTTCCGACGTTAAATTTTGGTTTTCTTACTTGACTCCGTTGATTCAGAGAAATTCGCATCCGTACCTTGGCTGCAACAATAATGATCCGAGCCAATGTTGGCTCCTCGAAAGGTTCAGAGTCGATGTCTGCCGTCGATCGCAATGTGATCAATTTGATTGATTGTCGATTTATCGTGAGACCGCCAGGTCCCCTTATAGATGTTGAGGTGAAAGTCCACTGGCCTTAGTCCGTTTTCTGACATGGTGTTATGTATGATATGCTTTCCTACGATTCAAAGATATCTTCCTTACCCAACTTTGCATTGAAATCTCCTAGAACGATTTTGATGTCATAGCTGGGATATTGGGCATATGTTCTGTCTAGGAGATCATAGAAGTCATCTTTATGTCGGTCGTCTTTCTCTTCTGTGGGGGCGTGGACACATATTAACTTATATTGCCGCAATTGGCCTTAATGCGTTCGCTTGCATGCCGGAAGCTTAAGACTTTTTGCCCGAGTCTGCCTCGAATAACAAATCCGAATTCGAATAAGCGTTGTTTATTTTCTCTGTAGCAGTTTCCGTAGTAGATATCACAGTTTTTCCTCCCCTTTTTGGCGTGCAATAATGTCTGCCTAATAGCAGTCTAGAGATTTTACCAGTTGTCCGGCCGCACCTGGTCTGTTAAGGAACCTAACGTTCCAGGTGCAGATTCGGAATTCGTTTCCTTTTAGAGGAACCTTTACTTTTCTGTACTTTCCAGCAGTTTGCGGTGAAAACCGTTTTAGATTTTTACTTTTTATGCGTTATACACAGGAAAAATTTCAAGAAAATTGGAGGTGAGTACTTTTCAGAACTTCAACCTTTTTTTTGTTCTCTTTCTTTCACAAAACAGAATTTTTTTTTAAAGAAATTAATTAATAAAAAAAACAATATTACACATAAAATAAATATAGAAGAAAAAATATAAATTTCAATTGAGTTTTTTCCCGTATATAATAAATAATAATAGGAGCGCATATGAAATCGTCAATATTTTTTGTTTAATTTTTGAAAAAACTCAAAATTTAATTTATCAAACATTAAATTAATATTTGGTATTGTGACCTTTATTTTTTAGTACTGCCAAACACCGACGTGCAGAGTCCGCAAGTTGCTGGCAACGAGTAGGTATTATTTGCTGCCAGGCTTCCTTAAAGACATTCCAAAGCGGCTTTTTGTTTTTTGGTTTTGCGGCGGCATCATATTCTTTAACATGCAACTGTGATGGCCACTTTAAAACCTCAATCCCTTTGACACGAAGCCAAAATGTTGCTCTCTAGCTGGTGTGTTTAGGTTCGTTTCATGTTGAAACACTCATTTTAAAGGCATTTATATTCGCTATAAGGATACTTCATGTAGTATTTCAATATAGAGATTGTTAGTGATTCAGCGATTCGACCCGAGATATAGCACAATAAGAAACACCAGCGATTCTAACTATCGTTATAATTTAATGTTCGTAAGATATATACATATATTTGATTACATTTATCGAACGACTAGTAGGACGAACCACCTCCTGAGAGCTCTGACGAAAAAGTGTCCCAGCATGGATTCCATCTGCCTTGGCTTACGCCCGCGTATAATCACTCCGCTCATGCGTGTGGGTGCAATTCTGTGTATGCGGGTGCCTACTCATCTTTGTGTTTGTGTGTGTGAATGCCAGGGCATGCATCGCGCGATATTTAACACGTACAATTGTTGTTGGAATGCAACTGCAGAAAAATGGTTCGATATAAACTACAGAAAGTGGTTCGATGGTAATAACAGTGAGGCAATTTACAAAAGGTAGAAAAAAAAAGAAAGAAATACAGTGATCACAAAAATCACTTTACAAATTATAATAACAAAAAATACTTAGCAATAAATTAACAATAGGAAGGAATGAACACCAAATCTAATACCGTAACATAAATCTCAAGCAGAGATCCATAATGCCGTCCATCGAATATACATGGACCTCACTTCATGATAAGAGACGCATACCCAAACCGTGACTTCAGCTCCACCCTGTTTAATATTTTTTTTGGGTGTATTGAGGCAAATATTCCGTATTGGGCGGGCGACGTATGTACGTATTGCCGTGAATCAGTTCCAGAAGGACTTTGTTTTCATCCGACCAAAGAATATTGCGACACTTTGTAGCAGGCCAATTGGCACGGTGTTTGGTAAATTGGATACAGGCCTGTAAGTGCTTTTTTGTCAAGAGCGCAAACCAAATTCTTACCAAATCTTAAAAATAACTTGTCTACGGGTTTCTGCGATTTTGTTCAAAGTTCATCATATTTGTTAATGTGAAATCACCACATCCATGAATTTTTTGTTTTTTCGTGTTCGATTTTTCCATTTTGCGCAAATTACGAATTAGTTCTCGCTTTTCCGAAATAGTGTGTAGTGATCAGTATTTGAAAAAAAAAATACGAGAGAATAATTCAGTAATATTCTAAAAACAAAACCAAATTGGATTTTTATTCTTTTGCAATGAAAACTTATATTTTTTCCCTTTCAAAATAAACACTCCTATTACTGTGAATGTAACTCCTTCAGACGCACTCACTTAACGAAATAAACAAATGCAACTTATCTTTTACCGAAATCTTTTCTCTAGAACCGTTAGAATACATTCATACTTATGTTCATCAGATAAAGACTTAACATTATTTTAATGGAGCGCTACTATTATTGTGAACACAACTGTATAAATTTTTAAATATTTCCTTCTATAGTTGGATGGAACGAACTCATTGCTGAGTTGTGTTGTCATAAATTTCATGATAAATGCACCTTACTGTCGGATAGTACTTTTAACATTTTGAAATCGAACATAAGCCTATATATACATATGTGGAAATGTAGTGCGTGCTCAGGCAATACTACCCTTGCAATAGTTTCAAAACTCAATGAACTAAATAAACTTGTCATTCAACTTAAAAATGATATTATGGCACTTAAAGGAAATGATAGTGTTGTAGAAAAATCAGAAAAACTTACAGATAATTTAAAACCCGTAAAAAAAGACAAACAGTCATTAGCTAAGGCCATAAGTGATACCGAAAAAAAATCAGAAAATTGGCCTGCTTAAGTGTTTGTGAGACATTTTCGTTTTATACAAAAAAATGAGAACAGCCAATTAACAAACACCAACACGTAAGTACATTGGGCATTGCTAACAGCAACATCATCAATGCCTCGCACTCTTTGTCTTCATCTTCAAATTTGGCTCTTGCTTATTCCAACTGTTGGCGACATCAGAATCAAAACAAATGGAGTTTTACCCGCTGCGTTCATGCATGTATATGACGTCATCGTATTTACCGAAACCTGGCTTTATGAAAATATTCAATCAGCTGAGCTGTTCGACAAATTTTACAACGTTTACTGCTTGGATCGCTCCGCCAATTCCGGATTTTCACGAGGAGGTGGTTGTCTTGTTGCTGTTAGTTCATCATATTATAGTCTAATGATAGATCTCCCTAGTACATCTGATCAACTTGAACAGTTGGCTGTAAAGGTTAATATGTTTGATGGCCTTGTGCAATTTGTTTTTATTGTAAGTTTTATAAGTGTTTGATTCCGTATAATATCATAAGAGAATGTGGTATTATTTTTATAGATTCAATGCTCTCGCTTGATTGAGTTAAATAAGCCACATTGTGAACTTCTTGCATAGATCGCTCGATCTTATTTTCACTTATAATATTATTATACATGAAGTTAATGAAGTACTTGTCCTTTATTTAAAAATTCGCTTCACCATAAAGCTATATGTATTAAGTTTACATTTCGTCCTCTCTTAGACCACTGTGGTATAACAATCAACTTATAAATCTAAAAAATGTAAAACGTAAAGCCTTTAAATTATTTAGAAAATCAAATACTGAGTTATATAAAAATCGTTATATGCAACTTAGAAGAGAATTTGAATTTCTAAATAAGTTCCTATACAAAAATTATATAATGAAAGTTGAGTCGCAACTAAAAATTAATCCTAAAAGGTTTTAGTCGTATCTGAATGGAAAAAGGAAGTCGGAATGTGTTTTTAATAATATGCAATAAAATGGTCAAACCTGGAGCTTCAAAGTATTCATAAGCTTGTAAAATAGAGAAATAAATTCCTAATAAAATGGTAAAAACAAATTCTACTGATCTAAAAAATACATGTGAACTTTTCGCATCATTTTTTGAATCTGTATACAAAGATTATTCAAATATTGATCTTCCTTTTCACGTTGATCCTGTGACTACTATTCAAAATGTTGGTTCTTTATATCTCTCATTAGAGGATGTTTCTGAGAGTATATCTTCGCTAAATCAGAGGTTGGTCCTGATCAAATTTCTTCATTTGTACTTAAACGATGCAGCCAATCGCTGTCTATGCCGCTTCAAATATTGTTTTAATTATCGTTATTAACAGGTATTTTCTTAGATGAATGGAAGTTTTCATACGTTACTCCTATTTATAAATCCGGTCAAAGACATAAGGTAGAAAATTACCGTTGTATTTCTAAAATATCTGCAATACCGAAACTATTCGAATTGATCGTTAAAGAATAATTATATTTTCATCTCAGAGAATATATATCCCCTTGTCATGGGTTCATGCGTGGTAAATCTGCTACAACGAATCTCGTTTTGATTACCAAGTATATTTTTGATTCTTTTGAAGCCGGTTTTCAAGTTTGTAGATACAATCTACACTGATTTCATAAAAGCATTTGATACTGTCTGCCAACAAATTTTAATTCGAAACATTTGTTGTTTTGGAATCCGTATTATCTTTTGAAATGGATCTTAAGCTACTTATGTAACAGAAAGAAGATTGCTAAAATATCTGATGTTTCGTCAAGAGCTATATCTGTGTCTTCCAGAATCCTTCAAGGCAGTCATCCCGGAACGTTGTTTTTTTTATCTTGTTCATAAATAAAATTCCATCCTTGCTTCGTTATACAAAATGCCTGATTTTTGCAGACGATTTTAAAATGTTCACTCGTAGTGTTCAAATCGATTTAAATAATATCGTTAAATGGTGCGAGGAAAATTATCTTGATTTGAATGTAAGTAAATGCCATATTTTTACAGCTACACGTACGACAACTCCTGTTCATTATAACTATTCAATTCGCGGTCTAAACATAAGTAGAAAATCCGAAGTTAAAGATCTAGGAGTCATATTCGACACTAGAGTCACATTTTTCTCTCATATATATAGATTATGTAATTGCAAGAGCAAACTCCATGCTCGGATTTCTCAAAAGAAGCTGCATAGATTTCTCAAACCTTTGCACAATGAAATCTATTTGTGTCCCTAGTACGTCCCATTCTTGAATATGCTTCTATTGTTGGGAACTAATCTATATTAATTCTAAAAACCGTATTGAAAGGGGGTTCAAAATCTTTTACTAGATACTTAGTAAAACAATTACGTTTGAATCTGAATGCATTACCATCTTATTCTACTAGGTGTGCTTTCATCGGATTAGATACTCTTCATAAGCGATGTATTGTTCATTGTATAATGTTAGTATATAATGCTTTTTCAAATCGTGTTAAATGTTCTGAAATTCTTGACTTGTTACCAATATACATATGTACCAGAAAGACATATTCGGGAACGAAATTTTTTATACGTTCCAAGACATACTTACAATTATGGTGATAATGAACCAAATAGTCCATGGATTAAATTATTCAATGAATATTATATTTTTTGGGATTTAACTTTTAATAGACAAACATTTGATAATATAAGAAGATAAATATAAATTGTTGAATTCCTAAATGTATTTGTAATCTATAAGAATTTACTCGATAGATGAAATAAATAAATAAATAAAAAAATTAATTCAAAGCCGCTCGCAATACAGTAACATCGCTTATTTGAAACAATGAAAAAAGATTACTATAAAAGTAAATTTAGACGTGCCAACTCAAGCTCTGACTTTTGGTCCAAAGCCCATCAAATTGGACTTTCGCCTGAGAAGGCTTCAATCTCAAATGAGATTGACACATGTATAAGAACTTAATGAGAAATTTGTATTCATCTCTGCGGCATCAAGTCCTCTGGACCCTCTCTCAGTGGCAGAAAAACATGAAGGAACTTTTTCTCTCTCCTAAGTTGACGGAACAGGTGCTGGAAAAAGCATTCTAGGTATTAAATCTAAAGCAATAGGTTCGAATAACATTGATCCACAATTTATACAAAATTTAGTCACAACTATCATCCATTAAAATACATATATGTGTACATATTTTTAACACAATCATAATTACCTCTGTTTTCCTCGAAAATTGGTAAGTTGAAATATATCTTCGAATATTAAGCCAGCAAATCAAAACTCATTTAAACGAAAAAAAAAACTGATAACCAAATACCAGTCGAGCTTCCATTCTAAACACAACTGCACCACAGCCCTATTTAAAGTACGTGATGACCTACCAGTTTGGATAACAATTATTTGGGGCTAATAGCTTTTTTTTAGATTTTCACAATTTTCGTTCGAAAATTACAATAATTGTGCAATTTTCTTGGTTTATGCCTTCTCAATCGCTCCCAATAATGAATGCTCATCCTGTCGTCTTGTTCCTTTAGGTGTCCCTTTGGAGTCTGTATTTGGATCAATTTTATGTATGTGTTTTATAATTGTTTAATGGCGCCAACTGGCGTTTCCAATTGAAAGTTTGACCTTTTTGACAATAACTTTCTTCAGAAAATTTTATCATTTCAGCACAATTTGTGTTGTTTACAGTGATTTGCAAATTTGTCTTAGCGGAAAAATGGAATTAACTCGTGAACATTTTCGTGCGAAGATTTTTTACGATTTTCGACGTGGATTATCAAGACAGGAGTGCATAAATCAACTTACTTCCACTTATGGCGATGAAGCCCCCATCCTTGGCCACTGTGAAACGCTGGTATAACGAATTTAATCGTGGTCGCAGTTCGCTCAGGGATGAAAGTTGTGGAGGTGGTCCAAAATCAATTGTTGTGCCAGAAAACATTGATGCTGTGCGCGAACTGATATTGCAAGATCATCATGTGACTTATAGTGAGATTGAAGTATCCTTGGGCATTAGCATAAGGAGCATAAATAAGATATTGCATGAACATTTAGCTGTGAAAAAGATTTGTTTGGGTCCCGCATAATTTGACAAAAGCTCAAAAAGATGCGCGTGTTTGTTGGTGCAAAGAAATGCTTAAGAAATACATTCGCGACGCATCAAACTTGCTGTGTTTAACATCTACACAGGTGATGAATTTTGGATCTATGCGTATGAGCCCGAAACGAAACAGCAATCCACTTTATAGGTCTTCCAAGATCAGCCAAATCCGACAAAAGTGATTCATGCGCGAAGCACTTCGAAAGAAATGATCGCCTGTTTCTTCGGAATTACTGGACATGTGGCAACCGTGACATTATAGCAACGTAAAACGGTGAATTCTGAATGGTACACAACTATTTGTTTGCTAAAGTGCTTGGTGAAATACGAAAAAAGAAGCGCCAACGAAGGATCATCCTTCATCATGACAATGGAAGCTCTCACACTTCGACTGAAACAACCACCTGTTTGAATGGACAAAACATCGAATTGATTGGTCATCCTCCATATAGCCCTGATTTGGCACCAAATGACTTCTTTTTATTCCTGCATATCAAGAGTAAATTGCGTGGCCAACGTTTTTCAGCGCCTTAAGAAGCCGTTGATGCATTTAAAATCCATGTTTTGGAGGTACCTCAATCGGACTGAAAAACAATAAAGCCATTTTTGATAATAATTTACTGTCTTTTCATTATTAGGCTCAAAATATAAATAACACCGCTCGTATAACAACCTTTGAGCATCACATTTACGCCTATGACGTACAAATTTATTGTTTGTTTCCAAAATCGGAAACAACCTTAGTTACAAGTATAATGAACTAAACAAAATTTATAAAAGGTCTCCAGACAATCGTCTTAACCTTAACTCGTCTAAGATAAAAGCTATGGTCATAACCGCCCATAGAACTATTGAAGTCTTCCTACAATTGTGTCTAAATTTTGATCCTATTGAATATGTAGATAGCATTAAAAACCTTGCAGTCCATTTTCACTAGAATGGAATATGTGTATTAATATAACTGTTTCTATAATTTAGACATATTATATCGCGGGCTAAGCCTTGCCGCAAAATATCTCCCAACGAATATAAAGCTAAAGTGTTTTTCAATTGGCGCGAGTAGATTGTGGTGGCCATGTTGTTTCGATGACATCTGTCAAATCTGTTTTTTATTATTCCGAACGAACAGCGCGTTCAAATGTTCGTTAGTGCAAACTTGACGCGCGTTGTACAGTAGACGTGGTGGCGGTTCACAGTCGACTTGTCAACGTTTGGTGGCCAAATTTGAGACTACCGGTTCGTTAATCAATTAGCCAACATTCGTAGGTCAAAGGAATGAAAGATTGGTCGAGAATATCGCCGTGGTCCGCGAAAGTTTACAGCAGAACCCGAGGAAATCTATTTCTCGCCGTGCACAAGAAGTCCGCCTTTTGCAGACTTTCAACTTTCCGAATTTTGCGTTGGACAAGGGTTTCCACCCGTAAAAGTTCCAATTGACCCAGGAGCTCAAAGTTCATGACCATAGACAATGCCGTTTGTTCGCTGACTGGGCTTCGGAGTGTTTAGAAGAGGATCTCAATTTGGCTGTGTTAACAAGCAAAATTGCCGTATACGGGACCAACCCAACTGACAATGCATCTTTAAAAAGTGTAGACTTTGGCCCGGCGGCGTCCTTGGTCCGGCTTTTTTCGGAAACAACGTTGATTAGGAGGCGAGCTACATATAACCAATTTCTCATGCCCCAAATTGAGCCCTATGGACTAGAGAGCTGCATGAATGTACTCAAACACTTCGGCTCTCAGTATACTCAATAGTGTTACATGAAAATTCAGATATCGAATGCAATGAGTATTGAAAACACTATATTTAACAGTGTATGAATGTTTTGAACATTCAAAGAGAAATGAATGAATGCGAGTGAATGTGGCGATCGGTGTGAATGAGTGAGTTTTTAAGAAAGCACAAACAAACATTCAGTGTACTCAATGTACTCGCTACAACTTCTGACAAAATTAACACAATCATGTTCCACCAATTCAAACATTAACAATTTAAAATAGTAATCAAGAAAACAAAAAACAATTGCCTTTTAAATTTTAACACCTACACCCAATTATTTTCTCTTTAGAAATAGTGGCAGTGTTTACGAGAAAGTTTGAAATCTCCTAAAATATACTGAGTACACTGAATACACTGCATAATTGTATGGGACAAATGATTACACGTCGTTTAGTGCATCATAATTCATATTCATTCAATCCGTACCTTGCTCGTTTGAATGGTGTGAATTTCTCTCTCATAACAACATTCTTATTCATTCTGTTCTTTAGAGAGAGTGGTGCTAACTCACTCATTCATTTTAGCCGTGAATCACCCAAAAGTAATTTTGAATGTATTCATGCAGCTCTGTAATATGGACCTAGACGATATAGAAACGAGGCGAGCATTTGTCAACCATGTCATATTGCATACTTAATGGCATAACTAATTGTATTTATACTGATTTTTCTAAGACCTTTGGCCGCATTCAACACAATGTTCTAAAAAACTCAAAATATCGCAAACAATTGTTAAGATTGGATCCGTTCTCTCCAAGGAAATTCTAAATCCCTCGGGCGTTACCTCCTTTTTATAGTCAGTCTTCCGTTTTTTTATAAGTTCATTCAACTGAGTTTATATGCTCACGATTTAAAAAAAAAATAGATCTGTTAATTCTATTTCCGATACACTTCAACTGCAAAATGATCTAAACTCGTTGAATAAATTGTGCAATTTGTACGGGTTACATTTAAATATTCACAAATGCTCTGTTATAACTTTCAATAGAAAAAGCTCATCAGTAGTTCTTGACAACAATATTCGATATACAGTTTTAAAAAGAAGTTAGTTCTCCGAAGATTGAATTTGAAATTGTTCGCTCAAAGAAGAATTTATTATTCTGTTCTATTGCACAGGATATAATAACGGGTTGTGTGGCCCACTATTACTATCGAAGGTTAATATTTATGCCCACGTCCGCATTCTTCGTCCTAGAGTACAATTTTTCTTTTATATTGGTAGACACAGAACCACATATACGAAATAATCTCATTACTATGGCGTGTGTTTGTAGTTGACACATACATCATTTGATCACAACTAAAAATTGATTTTGATGTATCAAGATTACTGAGTAATAGTATCATAATGAATTAGTTATAATCTCACATAATATTTATGGGTAATAAAATTTTATGTACAATAGTATTTTTATTTATTGTATCATATTGAAATATAGACTACGTATATAGTTTATAGCTTACAAGACATATAAATAAATAAACACAATAATTGCCCGCTTGACAATCGACTGCTTTTATTGGATCCATGTCGTTAAATTATTTATAGCAGTTCTGCAACTGCTATCGCAGTAACGGAACATATCCATATTCATTAGTAAAATAATTTTTGTTTAGTAAGAAATACATTGTTTGATCAGTCTCTGTTCAGGTTCAATCTTCAACTTGTATAATTATTTGACGGTATATTACGTTATTGCTAATATAAATACATTTTTAGTAAAAAATGGCAATTAACACTAAGTCGTTCTGTCTTCCAGGATTAGTTGTCAAATTTCTGTGGCCGTTAATGTATAATTGTTTTGGGTCTTGTTTTTCTTTTCGCTATTTTTCCTTCGAACTAAGAATATATCCTACGTGCAAATTTCTGAAATTACTTGGGAATATAATCGATGGTGACCTATTTTGTCTTTTTTTTAGATACCAGTGGTAGCCTGAACTTTGCAACGCCTATATCAGCAAAAGATATAACGAGGGAATTTACAGCAAAAATTACGGAACGTTGTCAAATATCTCAAAACACGACGACTTATATCGACCGTATTTCTGGTCAAATTCATACAATTGTTATACCAAACGATACTTCAGAAACCAGCCCTATTAAAAAACCAAGCTACTTGAACCTAGCCTGTTGCGTCAATGGGTATTCAAATCTCACTACTTACGATTCCAAAGTGAGACAGGATATCAACAAGTCTCGTGAGGTTTCACCAATACGACCATCAACAAATAGCATTCAGCATTGCAAAATAAACAATTCATTGGCTCCACCAATTTTTATATCGTACGAGAAATTAAAAGATAAGGGCAAAGATATAATGGCCTCAAATCATTTCTTAAATGATAGTAGTGGAAGCAGTGACACTGTAAATATGGTAGGTGTGGTTGATTCACAGATTTTACCACAACAGAGCTTTATACGGCAACGTGTTGAGAGGTTATATGGCCCCGGTGCTCTTGCCCAAGTATTTTACAGCCCAAAAAAAAATAAATCTAATATCATAAAAAATACTAATTTGAGTGAAAAATCCGTGAATGCTCAAACAGAATTTTGTAGGAAATATGAGCAATTCTCTTCAAATAGACATGCTAATACGAAAACGAATACCATTGACGAAGTATTTAAGCGTTCAACTACAAGTGGCTCTTTAGATGTCACAGATCATTCGGCTAATAATACTATCGACTTACCAGTCTTAAGACATTTAAGCCAAGAATTCAGAGCGCAATTGCCATCAATTTCACCAAAGCGCTTATATATAAGGCCGCAAAGTGTTGATTGTAACAAACTTAAAGAAGCGACCCATTTTTCTAATACTATTGAAGAAAAGTGTGACCATAAAGAAAGCAACGGATTATTGAAGAATGAGAGTGCGGATTTAAACCAGATAAGCTCTTTTGGGAACCACCAGAATTCAGTTAACGGAGCTGTGGATACCACAGTGCAAAATGGAAATCACTTTCTGGATATTTTACATCGAGAACAAGATCGATTACTAAAATTGGCACAGCAGGCTGACAAGTACAGCAATTTATTAGCGGTATAGCTACATTATTTGTTTTATTTCATTTATGTATATATCTTATACTTTTTAGAATAACAAAGCTGTATCCGAAGAAGTTCTTGGACTATTAAGGTCAGCTTCTGGAAAAGCACGGTTATTAGTTTCACAAAAAATGAAGCAGTTCGAAGGTGAGTACATATTGGATAGGAAGTTGAGGTAATACTAACTAATTGCTTTAAAGGGCTTTGTCATAATAATATAAACCGATCACCGGAAGATGAATTTCCCACAACCATTGAAGACCTACAGGGTTTTTGGGATATGGTATATTTACAAGTTGAACATATTGATGCGATTTTCAAAGAAATCGAAGAATTGAAGGAAAATGATTGGAAACAAGTACCTATAAATTTATGCTATGTCGTGCATCTCTAAATCAGCTGTTTCATTTTTTTGTTTTTTTTAGAAAGTACCAACTGTTGTTACAGTAAAGTCATCGAAAGCGGCAAATATTTCGAAGACTACTATTATGAAAAACAACACTTCCTCTATGTTAAATGGATCAAATCATCAAAATGCAAAAAAACCGAATGACACTATGTCACCCGCTGCCCTTAAGCGAGAGGCTCAAAGAAAGCAACTAATGGAATTGAAGCGAAAAAATAAAATAGCAATTAAAGCGATTAGTTCCGAAGCTAATCAGCCTAATGCTATCGAAATTTTCCTTCAAGAAAACAACAGTTGATCTTTTAGTTTACTATTTCCCTTTCTGATATAGATAAATACTTCTAGTCTAACGCAAATACAATACATTTGCTTTTGATCAAAAAATTCCCCAGTTAAATAATACTAATACTATTCTACAAAATGCAAAATGATTATTGACAATATGTAAAAGCAAATTTTGTTCCATGACTCAGTAAAGTTAAAAGACAAGACGGAAAACTGCATACATTTTTCGGTTAGTTGTAGTTTTTTTTTTTTTTTTTTTTCTAACTACTAGGTTCGGTTTATATACGCACATATATAACTAAGAATAAATGTATATGAAATAAAATCACATTTCTAGAATAATTTAAATAATACTTTTTTACTGTTAGCTTACGTTTTTGATTACAATAGTGTTGTTACGTTTAATATTTTGTACGGAGTAGTTGATAAATAGATGTACACTTTGTTAACAAAAAATATGAATAAATTATTTTCTCTATATATTTAGTAAAATACGCGTTTGTTTTACTTGGAGCTTATTAAATAAGAAAATACCTAACCAAATTTATGATTAAAACAACAGTCATTACTATTTTTTTCTAATTTCCTTTTAAGAATTCATTTCCTAGAACTATCTTACGGCCTAGCGTCCTAGACAAAAACGCTTAGAACTAATATAAATATTTTCACCAATTTAACAATTCCTTTCATATCCTATACTCTAAACTAGAGAGAATAACTTGAACTATTCCTAATTAAAATAACTTAATTTTTTATAAAACTTGCTCAACTAGCTTCACCTATGTATTTATTATTATTAATACTCGTATTACCGGCCATTTGAAATTCGGAAGTTCAGAGGCTCGTTGGGCACCCTTCGCCAACTTTCTTGTCATAATTGTTTTCCTTCCTTTTTCCGCTGTTCTGTCCCATCACTTCCAGATTCATCATTCTGGAGGACAATCTCCCCATCTAGGGAATTTTTTTTTACTGTTCGTCCCCTATCCATTCGTTCTACGTGTTCTGCTCAACTTAGGCCCCTATTGCGAGTGTCGATCAGCGATCGATGATCGCCATTTATCGATCGTCGATTGCAGATGTTGGTATTGTGGATGTCGATTGTGATCGACAGTTGCCAATTTAACACTCGCTTGTTGTCGATCGCAAAATACTGATCGTTCAGTTAAAGTAATATATATTTTTTGTGCGTACGAAATGTAATTTAACTAAAAATAATGAATTTATGAAGTATTTATGAAATTCTTATACAGGTCAAAGCAGGTCACGAACAAAAAAACAATTAGAGCTCCTCGTTTCGTTCATGGAGCCAAATCCCTATATTGCTAAGAGAGTTTGTTTGAAAACACAAGCAAAACACAGATATGAAAGTTTAAGTACCAAAATAAATGGTTATGGACCTCCTATGTGTTCATGGGAAAAATGGCTGAAATTAAGAAAAACAAAAGTCATATTGGAATGAATTGGTGTATTGAATTTCTTTGATGAAATCAATAAACGATAGTCAAACAACTATCAAAAAACGAAATATTTACAATATTCATTTTTTTATTCACAATATTCACGTAATTATTCACAATAGTCTACTTCTCCATCGATTGAGTTACACAATACCAAATCCAGAATCAATCGACAATTGTCGAGACACACACAAAAGGGGCCTTAGTCTTCGCGAGTTCCTCGAGGTCTTGATTGTGCAGATTCCTTCATTCGCCTGTCTCTTCTTTCTTTTTTCTTCCATAGACTCTCCTTAAGATCTCATTTCCAAAGAGCCGAAATCTATTTTCCTAATTAGTCAGAGACCTGGTTTCACATCTCTAAACTGTCAGGCATTATTATGGTTTTATAAATGTCGATTTTAGCACTGCCAGACACGAGAGTTTTTTTGAATAATTCCTTCATCGCGAAGAAGCACGAGTTGCTCATGTGCAGCCCCTTTACTTATTTCGATCTTTATGTTGTTTTTGGCAGTCAATGTAGTTCCTAGATATTTTAATTTGTCTACTTTCTCAAAGCGTTTATGGAGTACACTCAGGTGCGAGGTTCGGATCGATCCAATTCGGTCAGTGACCATATATTTGTTTTCTCTTCAATTACTTCTAAGCCCCTACCCCCTTTCGTGTCATTATTAGACTTTCTGCATTTCTTTTAACCGTTTCCTTACTATTTACCAGCAAGTCCAGATCGTAAGTTTAAGCTATGACGGATGTGATTCCCTTAAGGGTTATTTCTCTCTCCTTTTCTCATTTACGAATTTTAGCACCAAATTAAAAAGAAGCCATCTCCGTGTTTTAAACCTTCACGTATCTCGAATGTTCCCGATAAGAAATTTCCTACTATAACTAGACCTTTGGTTTCCCTTAGGCATACTTGTATCAGTGTCACCAACATTTTCGGGATTTCCAACATTACAAGGACGTGATATATTTTCGATCGATTTAAGCTTGAATCACACCAGAGCGGTGCGGGTACCGGAATAAGTGCCGTGCAGAATGGCGATATTCATATTGGAAGTTGCTTGTCTTTTAACGGAATGTATTATTCAGATGAAGATAAACTAATTTTGCTAGCGTTATTGACAGATGAGGAAACAAATGAAAAAAGGTAAGTTTTTTGTTTCAGTAAATACATTTACTGTTAATCACAAAAGTAAGTAAGCACCCACCGCTGTTGCATGTTAATTGAAAAAAAATAAATTTAGATTAAGAAAATTGCCACTGTGCATTCAAAATAATGTTAAACATCTGCCTATTGTCTGATGACCACACATAACGGAAAAAAATATTCGTCGCCGGCAGTCTGTAACTGTTTATTTAGCTAATATATGCATTTTGAATGTCACAAAAGTAAGTAAGCAGTGCGGTCATTCGATGATTGATTACTGTCTGGTCCAGTCATTTGCTGTTTATTTTGGTATTTTATTGTGCTTTACTCATTTGTAATTGTTTTAGATAAATCTATTATATTATATGCTATATAACATTTTATATTGTTTATAGTTGAGGAAAATGGCACCAAGAGGAAAGGAGCTAAGCAAAGATTTGAAGGAAGTGGTAATAAAACACTTTTTAGAAAAAAAGTCAGAACGCGAAATTAGTAGAATTGTAGGCAAAAGTTCATCAACCATTTACAAAATAATAAAAAATTATAAAAACACCTCGAATGTGGAAAATGTTAAAAGATCTGGACGTCCTCGCAAGTTTACTGCAAAAGAAAGCCGGCTGATCGTAAGAAAAGCGAAGCAGAATCCAAAAATTAGTGCACCAAGTATACTGACAGAAATAGCCAATGAAACTGGTAAAACTTGTAACCCTCAAACGATTCGCCGCGTGCTGTATGAAGCCGGGTACCATCGTCGAAATATCCGGAAGAAACCATATGTTAGTAAAGCCAGTCGACGAAAGCGAATTTAATTTGCCAAAAACCACGAATTCGATCCTTTAAATATGTCAGGAACTGTGAAGCACGGTGGTGGAAGTGTGATGGTTTGGGGGTGCATGTCAGCGTCTGGTGTGGGAAATTTGGTATTCATTGATTCTTTAATGAATCGATTCGATTACCTTGACATTTTAAAGAATAATGTGCCAGAAAGTGCCCGAAAATTGGATTTGGAGAGGTCTTTTGTTTTTCAACAAGACAATGACCCCAAACATACGTCCAACATTGTCAAGGAATGGCTGTTATACAATGTTAGAACTCAGCTTAAAACACCACCACAATCGCCAGATTTGAATGTAATTGAACATTTATGGGAGCATCTCGACCGACAAAGATGACTTAAAACGTGTTCTTCAGGAGGAATGGTCCAAAATTGGGCCAAATCTGACGCAAAAGTTAGTGGATTCAATGCCTTCACGCATAAAGGCTGTAATAAAAGCTAAGGGCTTCCCAACAAAATACTAAGTTGAATAGCATATACCCATTATTTTATTCGTACTTTTCATTCATTCGAACTGCTTACTTACTTTTGTGTTATAAATTTTCCATTGTTTTTAGTTAAGTTGAAATATCTTTCTTATGTTTAGTTACTTTCTAATTATGAATATTCCTGTTTTGAAAGAAATATATGAATTCTTAAAAATTGAGATTATCTGGTATATTTGACTTATATAAATGTCAATTTTCTATCCACCATTTCATGAATGGGGTGCGCTTACTTACTTTTGTGATTAACTGTATTTCAGTAGAGTTGTTAGCAAGTTTTTTTAATACAAGACTAAACAAAAGGAAATAGATCCACGAAATTAATTTAGAAAGAAAACGAAAAGAAGAACTTTTAAAAGATGAGAAAATGTATTTTCGAATGATGCCATATTGTTTCGATGAGGTTTTAAATTTCATAAAGGAATCTTTAAAAAAAATAGACAAATTGCCGTGAACGTGCTGAGGAACGTTTAGCAATCGCTAAATCATTCCGACGAAAAGCCGCCATGAACTGAAACAATATAACCCAGGTAAGCCGCATAAATGGGGCTATAAGAACCAAGTTCTTAGTGGAATATCTGGTTTCAGTTACGATTTTGACTTATTTGCTGGGCACCAAAGCAATAAGTATCCTGATGGAGCGCCAGATCTGGGGGTCAGTGGTAATGTGGTAACAAGGCTCACGTCATCAGTTCAAAAAAATGTTCACAAGATTTTTTTTGATAATTGGTATAATAGCCCAAATTTGCAGGTTTATTTGTTCAAAAATGGGCTATTACCACTAGGAACTGTAAGACTCAACCGAGTTCCAAACTCAAGAATCCCGAAAGAACAACTGATGAAGCATGGACGTGGAAGCATGATCGAGAAGGTAGCCACTATAGATGGAGTAAAATGGAGCTTGGTGTCCTGGTTTGACAATAAAATAGTAATTTTATTGTCACCTTATGTTGGAATGAATCCAGTTGTTAATAAGAGTCGTTACTCCAGAAAGGATAAGGAGTATAAAATTATTCCTGCTCCACAAGCTGTTGAGGTCTACAACAAATACATGGGTGGTGTCGATTTGCTTGATTCTATGTTGGGCTTATATCGGATACAATTACGGTCGAAGAAATGGTATAAACGAATATTTTTTCACATGGTTGATCTTTGTGTAGTAAACGCATGGATTCTTTGGCGTCGACAACATGATTTTCACATGTCTTTATTTGACTTCAAACTCGAAATTGCCGAAAACTTTTGCAAAGGTGAAAAACAACTTTTAAAAAGACGTGGACGGCCCTGTAAGGGATCTAGACTGGCATCTCCGGCGACTTCCATTAACAATTTTTAAACGCGTACACAATCACCAACGGAAATACTACCAAAACCAAAAAGAAAGCGTCCTGAAAGGCATCAAGATTTACCATTGTTATCAGTTCGATTTGACAATGTCGGTCATTTCCCAGAAATTAAAAAAAAACGTCAAAATTGCCAAAATGACTGTACCTTTCGGTCATTTACTTTTTGTCAAAAATGTTAAGCTTATTTGTGCTATAACGAAAAAAGAAATTGCTTTTCTAAGTTCCATGGCGTATGGAAACGCAACTTTTAAATATTTTTTTTAATACAATGAATTTTTATGTTAAGTTGTTATTTTTTTTTTTTTTTTATTGAATGGATTTTTATCTTTTGTTAATAAATTATTTAATTCTTCGAATTTTGTTGATTTCTTTTGTATTTTATTAACTTAATCTCATATCAAAAATATATTTGTTTTGTACGCCTTGTTCATACGAAGCCAGATTTGGCTTCCATTTTTATTATTTAAACAAATAATTTTTTTTTTCGATTTTTGATAAAAGATGTCTTAAAACATCCGAAAGAAGCTATTTTAGAGGAATTTTAGAGGGCTAAGGTAAGAATAATATTGTCTTTTTTAATAAAATAAACGTACATACTAATATTACAAACCCTTGTCTAACGAGAAAAAACAGAGGGCAATGAATTGACATAAAATAGTTTAGTAGAATTATTTCACATTAGAAATGTGAAATAAAAATATATTAAAAAAAAACAATGGAAAATGCGTACCGTTCGGCAATAAGGATATGCGGAACTACGGAAAATCATCCTTTAACTGTGTGAACTACATAGATCAAGAGCAACAGATCGTAGCAAGGAGATCCGATAGAAGTACTAGTTAACTAGTTTACCTCCGGAATAATATCAGCTCTGCGTCTACCTCCGGACACTCTTGACTGGCATTCCAAGCCAGGGGCAAAAGTATGGCTCTTGCTGATCTCTTGTTTCAGAGAGGTTAGACACACAGTTTGTCAAGAAAGTGTTCACACTATGCAAAAAAACAGAAATTTCAACTTTTTCGTTAAAAAACGTATACACTTCCAGAACCTTTATTTCACCTATTTTTTTTTTTAATTCATATTATAATCAAGATGGGATCAGCTCACCAGGAGCCAAGCTACATATAACTCCAGGTCTTCTACCTTGAATTTTGCAATCTCATGAGAAAGCTTTCCTGTCTGTCCTGTCCGTACGTACATATATATCATAAGATATAAATTATAGATCAAATACATGAACCGTAATGACGAATAAACCCAATTCACCAACCGCATACAAAATTTGTTGTTGAATGTGTTCAATCAAGAGTTTTTCGACACTCTTGAAGTCAGGTTGGTAAATTGGGTTATTGGTCATTACGGTTCATGTATTTGATACTATAAATATCATTCACAGTTCATAATTAGTATTCACTTGGTGCAAGTTTTTATATATATGTACATATGATATATACGTACAGCCAGGCAGAAAAGTCTTTGCATAATAGAGTTGTAAACAGTGTTGGGACTTTACAACTATTGTGGTAAATCTACTACTATTTTGTCAAATTTTAAAATCTACCACTTCTACTACTCAGAGTGTGAAATCTACCACTCTTTTGAATTCATCATTCTTTCTTTTCCCATGTTCTATTTCGTTTCTGTTCAACTTTTGTCAAATTTCTGTTGAATTTCCTCCAACTCAATTTCAAATGAAATTCAACTGAAGCACATAAAAGGACAAAGAGCAGTTCTAACCAACTACACTACTACGAAAAATATAAATACAGAGTAGAATGAGGGAATGATATTTCATTTTATTCATCACCGCCAAGATGGTGAAAGTGCAATAACCTCCTCATCTTTACTAAAATTGAAATATGCATATGTACAAGGGTGGTCCGATAAGTACTTAGCCTCACCGCCAGATGGCGCCAGTATTGCAAGAGCAACTTCCGGGTGGGACTCGAAGTTTTGTTTTGACCGCGTGTGGAAGCGGGAGTGTCCGCGGATTTTAGAAAATGGAAAAAGAGCAATATCGGTCGGTGATTCGATTCTTGTTTTTGGAAGGGAAATCGCGCAGCGAAATCAAAGAGCGTTTGGATGCTGTGTGCGGTGACTCTTCTCCTTCGATGGCGACCATCAAAATTTGGTTTAACGAGTTTCAACGTGGTCGCACGTCGGTTCTTGAGGCTACCACGGAGGATAACGTGACAAAAATTCACGATCCCGTATTGGCAGACCGCCGATTGAAGGTGCGCGAGATAGCTGAGACAGGCATTTCAAAAGATCGCGTGGGTCATATCCTGCATGAAATTTTGGGCATGAGAAAGCTGTCGGCGCGATGGGTGCCGCGTTTGCTCCCTCCGGATAACAAGCGCAACCGTAAGACCACTTCAGAGCAGTGTTTGACGCTGTTTAAGCGCAATCCGAAGGAGTTTCTGCATCGTTTCGTGACAGTCGACGAAACCTGGATCCACTGGTACACACCAGAGACCAAGGAACAGTCGAAACAGTGGACTTCACCCGGTGAACGTGCTCCGAAGAAGGCGAAGACTGTCCCATCTGCCGGAAAGGTGATGGCCACCGTTTTCTGTTATTCACAAGGTGTGATCCACATCGACTACCTGGAGAAGGGCAAAACGGTCACAGGGCTGTACTATGCCAAATTATTGGGCCGATTCGATGTCGAATTGAAGAAAAAACGGCCCCACTTGGCGAAGAAAAAAGTGCTCTTCCACTATGATAACGCACCGGCTCACACCTCCGCCCTCGCCACGGCCAAATTGGTCGAATTGGGCTACGAACTGCTGCCCCATCCACCGTATTATCCAGATTTGGCCCCGGGAGACTTATTTTTGTTTCCAAACTTGAAAAAATCACTCGCCGGGCAGAAATTTCAGCTAAAAGGAGACTATATTGAAAAATAAATCGCCATTTCTCCAAAATTTTTGTTTTTCTTTTGTAGGCTAGGTACTTATCGGACCACCCTCGTATATGTAGATCCAAAAATATTTCCAAAAAGGTGAAATGCCATAATTCCTCTCCTAAAAGCATTTCCTTTTAATGGTTGTTCGGAAGAAGTTTTACATAGAGAATGGAGAGCTTTCCTATTATTTAGAAATGAAAAATTCCAAACCATTATCGATGATGATCTTGTCAAAGACTGAAAAGAATATTCTTGAAAATTATCTCTTTAAAAACTAAGTAAGTATGTAGCAATTTGGCCGTTTTGCATTACAGTAGTGCAGTCGCAGAGAGAACATTTTCTGTTAGGAATAATATAAAACATAAGAAAAGAAATCGATTGCAAATACACAGTGTCAGCAATTTATTATTTGCACTCGAAATGACTGATGAAAATAAAATGTTTAACCCTTCTATGAACTTAATTAATTTCTATAAATTTAAATTTATTAATGGTGTATTTGTTCACAATGATGCCTAGTCAGTTACATATTTTAATGTATTTTTAATTGAAGTTTTTGTTATAATTTTTTCTTAGTTTCTCTCTTAATGAATTGTTATATTTTATTCTATAGTGATGAGATATATTTATTTTTGTTGTATAAAGTTTACTTCGCTATTTTATTTCCATGGAATTAAATCTATCACCCATTTCTGAAATCTACTACGCTTTTTTTTCTGGATCTACCACACTTTGAAAATTTTAAGTCCCAACACTAGTTGTAAAAGTAACGTCACTCGTTACTCGTTACAAAAATGTTACTCGTTACTTATGTACGTTACTTTCATGGAAAATGGTATTAATTAAGTTTGGAAAAGTAGTTTTGTTTTTTAAGGCTCACTTAGAAACACTGCATTTAACCCGCAGACAAGATGGGATCTTGTATTAAATTTCATTTATATGAACCAACAGCTAGTAAAAACTACTTTCACTCAAAAATCTACTTTTTCGGGTGGATTTATTTATTTATTGGTAGAAATAAGAAGGGGGTGAAAATGGAAGTTAACACCGTCGACCGAGGCCAAGGGCAAAGGTCGAAACGGCACTACGAACGGGACTCGCTGCGTCATCATTTTGTGTGGTTCACATTGCTCCGCATGTTCGTACCTGTTCATACGCGATCGTGTTGATTCAAGTGCACTCGGATCATATTCAGTCTGGTGCAATCGGATGCGCATTGCAACCAGCCTGGGAAGCGGATGCGTGTACACCGGAGAAAAGTCTACGTTGCAGATTTGGGCGAAGCGACGAGGCTTCCTATGGAAGGGGTTTTAGTTGATAAGTTAGTGCTAGTTGGACAGTGACATTGTCGAGACGGAATAAATTTGTATTTTAAATAGAAACGCGGTTTAATTTAGTAAGCCGAACTGTTGGGCCAGCCTTCGGGCTGGCGTTCGCGATTTTTTTTGGATTCCCCTTCCGGGGATCCTTTAACTTGGACTGAATTGTTTCGTGTAAATAAGGTTGTATAGTGGTAATAAGCGGAAAATGTTGAGTAACCAAATCAAAGCAAAAAATAATAACAAATCGCGTCAATTTTCAGTTTTTTTTAATGAACAAAATTAACTTTTTTTTTTATTCATTTAACTTAAACTAAAAATAAATAAAATAAAAACTTCATACTTTAAAAAGAAATAACACTATGAATCCAATTCATTTCACTTGAACTAAATATAAATAAAAAATAACTTCAGAATTAAAAAAAGAAAAAAAGGAACCTAAAAAAAAGATAAAAAAAAGAAGAAAAGTGAGCCAATTCAATTGTGTAAAAAAATATGTTTAAAAATTTTATTATTAATTTTCCAGTACTCCACTAAAATTTAAAAGCTCTTGCTTTAAATATTCCGCCGTTTTTCGTTCGTGACATTGAAAGCAACCTAGCAAGACTGAGCGTAGTTCCCACGGATCTCCTAAGACATAATGTGCCGTCACAGTCTGACGGCAGTCACGTGCAATTGTTGCACGCGCAGTACATCCATCTGTTGTTAACGTACTATAATTGACCAATTTCAAATCATTTTTTTTTTCTATAATTTGTAAATATTGCGCATCAAGCAAAGTTGTACTTAGAAGATACCCAGTTGGCATTCTGAAATTTGGTACCAAGCAATTTATTAAGTCCTTAAACCCAGAATCTTCCACCATACAAAAGGGTTGCAAAGCTTTAATAATCATTTTTAAAATAATAAAAAATAAGGTTCAGTTTTCAGCTGAATCGGTTGTTGCCTAAATCAAAGCGTGTGTGGCCTTGTCATTTGATCGATTTGACGCTTGACGATTTGGTCGATGAAAAACCAAAAGGTTTTGAAATTTCCAAGTTGATGGACAAATCGGTCGACTCAGTTGAATCGAGTGTGCGCAAGTCAGCTGATAGTAGATAATTTGAAGTAGACACATACATACATATGTGTATCAGATACAACCATTTATTGTGAAATCGTCTGCACGTGCGCACGTTGTATTTTTTATTGTGCTGTATAAAAATATTTTTTATTTGGAAAAAGATGACCCAAAATACAAATAAGAACTTGTGGATAGAGATTTGTGTACTCCTTAAAGAGAATACAGCACTGTAGCGAGTTAAGAGCCCGGAAAATAAAAATTAAATTAAATTTAAAGAGATAGAGCCTGAAGCAAACTTGAATACGCTGAAAAACAGAATTACCAATATCTACCTCAGGTTCAAGTTGAGTCAATTACAGGAATGCTGGACAACGCTACAAACAGTGAGTGAGGATATTATGGTATCAATTGACAAAGCGAGGAATTTATTGATTTGGACCATATGTATCAAGATGCATACATTCAAATTAAGGAAACATAACAGGCAGAACACCAGAGGGAAGCGGTAGTAACACAACGTGAAAGGCATCCGGAAATTAAACTTCCACCTATAACCATACCAACATTCAATGGAAAGTATGAAGAGCGGACACCATTTTGAGAACTGTTCGATCGTTTAGTACATCAAAATAGAACCTTAAGCGATGTCGAACGAATCTAATATTTGAACGATAATCTAAACGGAGAAGCAGCAAGGATTGTCAACCACCCAACACCTACTGCGAGCAATTATGCAACAGCAATAGAACTGCTGACCAAGCGATTTCAAAATCCAGCCGCGTTGGTCAACAACTTTGTTCAAAAACTGCTTACTTTTAAACCAGTTCGAAATGAAAATTCACTGGATTTAAAAACGATGATGGAAACGTCAAAGGAAATCTTGTACGGAATCAACAACTTGGGAGTCGATTGAGATTGAGTTGAGTTGGTTAAGTATGAGTCAAGGATAAATAAAATCAATGGTCATGCCACACAAATTATCGCAGCATGTCACCTTACCACTCGATAAATTCATGATGAAGGAATCAACATGAAGGTAGAAGCACTGGTAATGCCTGTTATTACATCAAGGTTGCCATTACAATAATTTGCACCCAATGAGTGGTTACACATTCAAGGCTTGAAGTTGGCGGATCGATGGTACGAACAACCAAAGGATATCGAATTACAGCTAGGATCGGACATTTTACCACATTTCCTGACACTTGGATTGACCAAGAGTCCACTTAATACTCCAATGGCACAAAGCACAAAGTTTGGCTGGATATTATCTGAACCGGTCATGACCACTTCAATTTCGAGAACGCAAGAACAAACTAAGACCCTTACTTCATGTATCAGTGTGTGCAGTGAAGATGAAGGATTAAAAATATTTTGGGAGCTAGAAGAGATATCATACCAGTCGCAAAGGTCAGGTCAGGTTAGAAGATGAAAAATGCGAAAACCACTACTAAATGACACACAAAAGGCATGATATATCGTCAAATTACCACTACTAAAAAATCGCATGGTCTTGGGCGTTTCATGCAAAATGACATTAAAGGGATTCTTTTTGTTGGAACAGAGATTCGCAAGGAATGAGAAGCTTTGGCAAATTCATGCAATAAAATATTACTCTTGGACACATGGAGAAAATACAAAAAGACTACTCTTAAAAAACTTATTATCTTTCACACCATGCGGTGATAAGAAACTGACAGTACTACTACCAAACCGAGGGTGGTTTTCGATGTATCGGCAGAAACTACATCTGGGGAATCGTTAAATAGCATCTTGATGAAAGGCCCCACTATTCAAAAAGATCTGTTTTTCCTATTTCTTCGATGGAGATCATTTCCAATCGAGTTTATAGCTGATATTGGAAAGATTTATCGGCAGATCTTAGTCGACCAGGAGGATCAAAACCTACAGCGCATCCTATGGAGAGAAAGTGTAAGTGATCCAAACAGGGAATACGCTCTAAAAACATATGTTACATATGGTACAGCTTCAGCCCCATATTTGGCAATTAAAATTTTATGTCAGCTAGCTGAGGATGAAAGATATAATTATCCACAGGCAAGCAAAGCAGTACTGGAAGGATTTTACGTAGACGACTGCCTTGGTGGTGCAAACTCACTAGAGGAATGTAAAAACCTTTAAAGAGAATAAGTGCAGCTTCTTCGTTTGGGTGGATTCAACTTACGAAAATGGACATCAATTAATTCAGAGTTGATAAAATCCTTACCAAGAGAAGTCATTGAAATGGAACCAGAACATGGCTTTCACTGTGATACAATATTCAAAATTTTGCGAATAAAATGATGTCCAAAGACAGATGACTTCCGATTTAAGGTAAACTCTTCGTCATTTCGTACAACGAATACCAAGCGAGCAATATTGAGTGGTGCAGGCAAAATGTTCGATCCTTTTGCATGATTGTCGCCAATAGCGATCAAGGCAAAGATCCCGTCTCTGGCTCTGACGAGTTCAAACAAAAGTTATTGTCATTTGAAAATGTAGGAATTCCACGTTGGATGCAACAAATACAAACTTCTCAAGTCGAGCTACATTGGTTTGCAAATGCATCATAATCAGTATATACAGCAGTGGTATATCAGAAAGTCATAAATTGCGGGTCTACAACAGTGTGTATGTGAAACAAGAATGCACAAACCGGACAAGTATCGCTGGCCAAACTGGAGTTATGTGCGGCTACATTACTAACGAAGCTGATGAACTACATCAGAGAGGGAACAACAATTCAATATACTAGAGTTGTTGCATGGTCCGATTCTACCATAACATTGAACACCAGTAAAATGGAACACGTTTGTAGCCAACCGGGTATCCCATGTCCAAGAGCATTTGAAAGGACAATGGAGGTTCGTACCTGGTAGGAAAATCCTGCTGACATTCCTTAGGGAGGGTCGTTTACAGATACCCTCGCCGAGAACTTTACATGGCATGGTCCAGAATGGTTAAAGAAAAACGAACAACATTGGCCGGCTGACAAGGCAATAATGGAAGTCCAAGATATACCTGAGGTTCGGAAGTCTTATTTGTGCATCATTATACAACCCGATAAATTTCAAGGCATTGATATCACCAGCGCTTTTTCATCGCTTTCTAAACTTCAACGTGTTAGCGCAATTTGTCTATGATTTAAAAACAATTGCAGAAGGAGCAACTTGACGGTAGAAAAACTCCTGGAAGCAAAAAAAGCCCTTGTAAGAGGTGCTCAACGGGTATTTGAAGAGGATATGCAAAACCTATGATTAAACAAATCAGTTAAGTCAACAAGCAGATATCGTCATTAAATCCTTTTATTGACGCCAATGGAATTCTACGAATGGGAGTTCGATTGAGACATGCCATCTTATCAGATGATCAGATATATCCTATGATTTTGTCATCAACACATCCGTTGACAAAATTAATTACCAACAAAGCTCACATCGATACACTTTGCGGTGGAGTAAAGCTGACATTAAACTATATTCGAGGGAAATTTTAGATCATCCGAGGAACCAATAGCCGTCATACATCAATACGTAAGGTACTTCCGATTTAAGGCCAAGGAAGCAAGGTAGCAAGGTAGCAAATCAACTCATGGGACAATTTCTAGAAGCTTTTTTTTTTTAGTACATTTTATAATTAATTGATTTCTGGAATATTTAGGCTTTGTAACCAGTGTTATTTAGCCCATTCATTTAAACAGTTAGAAGAATTTTTACTACATTTAACAATAATTATAAGTTACTTTTCACTTGGACTGACAGTAGATACAATTCAAATCGTTATTACATTATTACATTATTTTTACATTAAGTACATTAAATTTCTTTATCAATTGTTATCTTGTTTTGTTATCTTGTTTTTAGCCATTCTGCGTTGGCTATTGTGCATAATATTTTTGATTGCTCTCTTTGAATTATGTCTATGATGGATTTTTTTGATGTTCGCCATAGCTGAATGCCATATGTCCAAACGGGTTTAATTATTGATTTGTATAGCAGCAATTTGTTGGTTATTATGAGCTTTAAATCTTTATTAAGAAGCCAGTGAAGTTGTCCGAATTTTATCAATACCTGTTGTTTCTTTTTTAATATGTGGTTTTTCCATGTCAGTTTTGAATCTAGGTGCATTCCTAGGTATTTGGCTACGTTGTCCACAGGGATAATTTTGTCATTTATTTTTAGTGGTAGGGATTGATCATTTGGTCTGTTTTGTATAGTTTTGTCTTCATTCATTTTAATTCGCCAATCATCAAATCATTTAATTATTTGGTGTGTTCTGTAGCTGCCTAGTGGCTTCAAACCTGCTTGGATGGGATTTCAGGATTATTGTGTCGTCCGCAAAAGTCGCTATCATTGATTTTTCCTCTCTTGGAACTGGTATATCAGCAGTATATAATAGGTATAGAGTTGGACCTAGGACACTTCCCTGGGGAATTCATGCTTTCGTCTTTATACTTTACATAAAAAGTACGATCCGTGAGGTAGCTTTTTAATAAGAGGTACAAGTCAAGAGGTAGAATGTGGCGCAGTTTGTGTAGAAGGCCTTTATGCCATACTTGTTCGAAGGCTTTAGCTACGTCTAGAAATACGCCCACACAGTATCTTTTTTCTTCCAGATCAGTTGAAATTTTGTTGACAACTCTGTGAATTTGTTGTACGGTGGGGTGATGTCGTCGAAAACCAAATTGGTGGTCAGGTATTGATTTATTTTGGATTCGTAGTGGTTCAATTCGGTCGAGTAAGAGCTTTTCGAATATTTTTGCTAAAATAGGAAGAAGGCTAATAGGTCTGTATGATGTTGCCTTTGTTGCGTCTTTGCCAGGTTTAGGTATAGCTATAATCTGAGCCACTTTCCAGGTTTTAGGGAAATATTTTAGTCTTATTATAGAATTATATATATTTCTTATAAATAAAACTATAAATAAAACCTTTTTAGGCAATTCGTCAAGAATCTTACCGGTCATGAGGTCATATCCTGGAGCTACAGGGTGGGCCAACTTCGACTGACTGATTTGAAATGCTTGTATCTTTTTTATTTCTAATGTTTTTTGTTTTATTTTTTTTTGCAGATAATAAAGAATTTCATAAAATTTCATAATGTCATCATACTCAGTGCAAGAACGAGAAAAATTGTTGAATTTTATTATGTTTCCGGACGATCAATCATTGCAACGCAGAGAAAATACCGTCAGCATTTTCATACTGCGACAACTCCCAGTTCAAACATGATAAGAAGCTTAATGACCCGCTTTGAGGATCGAGGTGCAGTATTCGATGATCCACGAAGAAATGTTGCTCGACCTGTTTGCACTGAACAAGCTGTGGAGGCTGTACGAGCAAGTGTTCACACGGATCCTTCCGTGTCTACTCGTCGGCGTGCTACTCAATTGGGCATCTCCAGAACATCGCTACGACGCATCCTTAAAGTTGATCTGAGGATGTTTCCATATAAAATTCAATTGGCCCAAGAATTATTGCCAAGGGATGCACCACAACGGCTACAATATGCCAATAGGTTCATTTTGCTTGCAACAGAAAATGCCAATTTTTTGAACAACCTCATTATGAGCGATGAAGCACATTTTCATTTAAATGGATATGTCAATAAACAGAACTGTCGAATTTGGGGTACGGAAAATCCGAGAGCATTGCATCAGCGACAATTACACCCTCTCAAATGTACTGTTTGGTGTGGAATTATGGCTGATAAAGTTATCGGGCCATATTTTTTCGAAAACGAAACTGGTGATCCAGAAACCGTCTCTGGGGCGGTATACCGGACAATGTTGGGAAATTTTTTACATCCGGTAGTTCCCAATAATCGTGATATATGGTTCCAGCAAGATGAGCTACAGCTCATACCGCGAGAGACACAATGGCGATTCTGCGAGAAATTTTCGATGACCGCATAATTTCAAAAAATGCTGATTTCGCATGGCCACCTCGTTCCCCAGATTTGACGGCCCCTGATTTTTTTTTGTGGGGTTTCTTAAAGGAACGGGTTTACGTCAACAAACCACAGACTATTCAAGAACTAAAGCAGAACATTCGCACAGAAATTGCAAAATTGGAGCCAGAAACGTTGCGCAACGTAATGCAAAATGCCTAATTCTACTTTTAATAGTATGCTCTATTTCTTTTGTAGTTATTTTTTTTGTGTTTGTGTTGGGGATTATTCCGTTGTCGAATGATGGTAAGGAGTCTGTATTTCCGTCATTTGTGAACACTTCCTCAAAGTGTTTAGCTAGTGTTTCGGCTTTGTCCCAGTATGTTCTAGCCCATGTGTCATGGATCTTTTTTATGGCAGGTTGGTGTAGTTCTACTTTTAATCTTTTTTGTGGCTCTCCACAAAGAGTAGTTACTTTCAGAAGTAGGTGTTAGTTTTTTTAAGTAGTCGCTTATGCCGTCATTTTGAATGGTAAGTAATTTTTCTTTGAGTTCTTTAGCGGCTTTGTTAAGTCTGCTTTTGTCAACAGGAGAGCGGGTAGTTTGCCATATTTTCCGGAGTCTTCTTTCGTCCTTTATGAGTTTTAGTAAATTTGGAGGTGTGTGATAGTCATAATGTTTGCGATTATTGAGTGGTGTTGCATTTATAGCTGCCGCAATAACTATGTCATTCTATGTATGTCATTGTTGATTTTTAGTGGGATATCTACTGTTAAGTTTGATTCTATATAGTCCCGGAATGTGTCCCAGTCCGTTTTATTGTTGTATATGTGGCGATACGTTTGAAGGTTATTGACACTATTTAGGCAGTCCAGTTGGAATGGTGAATGGTCTGATCATAGTTCGTGGTAATTTTAAGCGTGGATTCATTTTAAGGTTTTTCCGGGAAATGTTTTTGAATATACAAAAGTCAATTAAGTCCGGAATTTTGTTGACGTCAGTTGGCCAATAGGTTGGTTCGCCTGTGCTAAGGTGCTTGCAGTTGTTTAGTCGAATTGCATTTAATAGGTTTCGTCCTTTTCTGGTTGATAGCCTCGATCCCCAGTCAGTATGTTTTGCATTCAGGTCTCCGCAAGCTATAGACCTGGTACCCAGTGATTTAAGAAAATTATCATATTGTGCACTAGTAATGTTGTGTTTTGGGGGACAGTAGATACTTGTTATTGAAAGTGGTCCATGTTTGTCTTGTAGTTGCACTGTGGTTGATTGAATATGTTCACAGCAATATTTGTCAAGTTCAATGTATTTAATTTTATTCTTTATCAGAATTGCAGTACCTCCATGTGCTGTTCCGTCAGGATGATTTGTGTTGTGTATATTGTAGCGTGGGATTCGTAGGAAACTTCTGTCTGTGAAATGAGTTTCTGATACTAAAAGAATATCAATATCATTGTCATATAGAAGTTGTTTTAGTTCAAGGGTATGGCGACTTAGTCCGTTAGCGTTCCAGATAACAATTTTTAGATTATCCATTATTAGATTGTCCATTAAATTTGGTAACCAGAAGGGTTATGATATTCATCATGTTTGTCATTTGATGTATAAGATTTTTCATCATTTCTTTGAGTTCGGCTATGTCATTCATGTTATTATTATTCGCATTTGAGTGTGTAGTTTCTCGTTTTGGATTTGTTTTTGCGTTTTCGCTTGTTATCATTTTTACTACTTTTGAGTGGTCCTTCTGTTCCTTTTGTTGCATCTCATTTACAGCATGGGCATAAGTTCTGTCTGGTTGAATGTTGCTCGAGATTTTGGGTCAGCAGGTTCGTCAGCAGTAATTTCAGGGTTGGGTCTTTTCCGTAGAGCTGGGAATCGTTCTATTTGTAGGGCTTTATAGATTTCACACCCCTTGTAGTTTGCAGTATGATTGCCTGCGCATAGAGCGCATTTTACTGTGCCTTCTCGTAGAGGCATTTGGCAGTCAATGGTCTTATGCGCTCCGGCACATTTGACGCAAACTGTACATTCTTTATACATCTTTGTTCCTTGTGTGTCCATATCTTTGGTGCACTGCGAAATTATCCTTTTGTGAGGCGGTGGCTCAATTGATATTTTGCATTGGAGAAGGTGGGTTAAAACGTCTATGTCTTTGTTATTAGTGTCATTCATTACTTCAATATGGAAGAGTGGTAAGGGTTTATTAGTGATATATTATGTTATATTATGAATATTTATAACTTTGTGTCCTTTTACTTCTAATTCGTTTTTAATGTCTTCCGTATCGGTTGAGGGGTGCATACCACGTAGTACTACCTTGAAACCTCGTTCTTCCTTAGGTTTGAAAGTATAGTATTTTGTGTTATTTTTTTGTAGCATTTTTATTATAGTCCTGTAGTGTGAGGAATCGCTGGATTGGATTCATACATATCTCGTTGTTTCTGAGTACTTTTAGTTCAAAGTTTTGTTTTACTATTTCGTTAAGTGCATTGTTAAGTGTCTTAATGCATTCAACGCCTTGAATATTGGTGGAGGTTTGTTACTTCTTTTGTTAATTTGAGTTTGGTCGGGTTTATTGTTTATGCTGTTGTTGTTTTCACTATTATCGTCCGTGGCAAGTATTTCGAAGCGATTCGTGGAGTTTGTCACATTAGGTTTACTTAACCAGTAGTTGAGAGTCCCTTGGTCTTTTGATTTATGTTTTTTTGGTACGCTGTTGTTGTATGTGTTCCTATGTGGTGGTGATCGATCTCTTTTTTGCTTTGATTGTTTACTTGTGCTTATGGTAGGAGTAGTGCAGATTAAATCGGAAGATTTACTCACAGTTAACTTTACTGGTTGCATATTTGAGGTTGATGCAAGGGGCGTGGATATAATTTGTCCTATATTCGTTGTCATGGTAGGTGTAGTATTTGTTGAAGTATTTGTTGTTATTACGATGGTGGATGTAGTGGTAGTAGATGCCGTCGTGTAGTACGGTTGTTGTGAGTATTCCCTAACCACATGGGAAGGTATTGAGATCGCGCCCCGATGGGGGCGATCTTAAGACACTCATCTTGTGCTAATCTAGCCCAGAACTATGCAATGGATAATTTATGTTTAATTTGTAAGCTATAAAGTTTACCTCAGCTTAGCCTAGGTCTGAACCGTTTGAGCTTTAAGCTTTGAATTTTAAATAGAAGCTTGAATAAAGTTTTCACTTCCATTTACGAACAGACTACGATGGTCCAGTTAACATACTATGTTCAAATATTCGAGGTGTGAAGTCGCACAAGGCTTACATAGCACTGTTTGTCTGCATGGCAACAAAGGCAGTACATATTGAGTTGACTTCTGATTTAACCACGGATGGATTCATGGCAGCATTGGGACGAATGATCAGTAGAAGAGGATCCGTACATCATCTATACAGCGACAACGGAACAAATTTTATTGGGGGAAAAACATGATTAATGGATTACAAGCTCCACCTACTGCACTGAGCGGAGTGCAGTGGTATTTAATTCCTCCTAGGGCTTCACACTTTGGTGGACTCTGGGAAGCTGGAGTCAAATCAAGTCAGGTCAAAAACGATATAAATGAAAATAACCAGCAAAAAAATTAGAGATTGGACAACTCGTGTTGCTGAAAAACGAACTTCTGACACAATCAAAGTGGCCTCTGGCAAGATAGTAGAAGTACATAGCGGAATAAATGATCTTGCCAGATTTGTGACAATTAAGACAGAAAAAAAAGGAGCGCCGTGGCGCAGTGGGTAGTGTGTCGGCCGCTGACGCAAGATGAGTGAGTTCGGATCCCGATAACACCAACGCCATCGAATGATTATTTCGCGGCGTCCCTCCTCGGCGGGGTACTGGCAAAACCCCCCCTTGTATACTTGCCATAAAAAAGCTTCTCGGCTCTCGCCGTTCGGAATCGGCATTAAACTTTAGGTTCCGTTCACTTATGTGAAAAAACAAATCGCACACAACATAAGTGAGTAAAAAGAAGCTTGGCTCTGGCTCCACATGAGCTCCAACGCCATCGTGTCTGTCTGGCAGTACAATGGACCAGTATTTGTGTCTGAGTGACAGATAGCAGAAGCCTCCGAAAAAAAAAAAAAAAAAAAGACAGAAAAAGGAACAGTTAAGCGACCAATATCCAAGGTATACTTGCTGTCAATAGGAGACAACAGCATAAAAACTGAAAACTGCAGAGTTCAACCATGGAAACAATCCTCAGTGCAGACATCATTCAGTAGGCCCGGAAGGAATCTGAGAGATAAAAAACGGAAATCAACCACTCTATCAGAAAATGTTTCCATTGCGCTTATGACTCTGTCGGTGCTTGCATTTGCTATGCCGGGATCGTCAAAATATGTAATCATTTTTTATTTATTATTATTATTCGTGTAACAAATTGGAACAGCTAAAATTCAGCGGGGAGTGATAGGCACGAGTGTCCGCTTCCCTATCGAAGACATTTTACGTGATCAAGCGAACGTGAATAACACAAAAGGTCAAATTACTAAATTATGCAATAAGGCAAAGTTAGTGACAAAAGAGAGTCAGTGCGATGAATTACGTCATCACTCTTTCTTCTTGATTTTCTACAGACTTCAAGTGATACCTTTGCTAAGACACAAACGGAGACTACTTCTATTCTACTATTCTCTATTATTCGGAGTCAATGATGAAGTATACAGAGATATCGAAGACCTGCAGCAATAAACAAAAAATGATCAAAAATATGAAAACGAACACCAGGATTATGCTGTCTACAATTTTCACTGTAGGTATATGAGACAGAAGCGAGAATTAATCAAAAAATTAACAACTTTACAAAGAAATTGAATGCTGGTCTGGAAGAAATCAACAGAATGGAATCGTGGTACAAATTGGCTGACGAAAACAAAATAAATATACATTTGACGAATGCTTACCTGATTGTACTCAGTTACATGCGAGAGGTCGAAGCAAAATACAAGAAGCTGCTTACTTTTGCTACCTCGAACGTAGCCATTTGTTTGAATTCTTGTCGCATGACAGCGTGCAGGAGATCATCAAAAGGTGCGCAGAAAACCTAGGATCTGATACGAAGTTATTACCATACTCAATGGACAAACTCGAGATATCTAAAACTCCCGCGGAAGTTTTGGTCATAGGATATTTTATAACAAGCGATACTGATGAATATGACCCGATAAAAATGAACTCTCTTCGAGAGAAGGTAGACGAGAAAATATTTCGAGAGGAACAGGTACAGCGAATGGTACTGGGTGTCAACTATAATCTGCAGAGGTATTTCGAAATACCACTTGAAGATATAAACAAGACACCAACATCAAATGGAACAACATTTATTCTCCAGCCTTCAATATTTTACAGTAGATATTGAGCAAAGTGAAGATTGCAATATTCAGCAACTGTACAAAAATTGTCCTTTAAGCGATGCACACACCATAAGGAAAGAACTAGGCACTCATAACACATGGATGTTCATTACACCAGAGGACACTACTGTGTTCATAATTTGTAGCCCAAGTGAATTTAAACAACATGGGCATCATTCATGTGACCCCAGACTGTGTGATCCAGTCCAAATTTGTTCGATTAGAAGCAAAGCTGTTTAAGGAAACATCAGTAGCTTCAGTTTATTTTGCAAACGAAACCGTCATCCCGTTAAAAATGGACCTGATAGATGTGTCAATATTCAACCACAGAGAGGCTTTCCAAACATTCAACCCGATACATGAACACACCTGGAAAACCAACAAAAAACACCAGTATTGGATACTTGGATTCATTGTTTACAGTCACTGTGATCATCATCTGTGTATTTGTTGCTATACTTAATTGCCGACAGAAGTGTAACGCCTTAGCCATTGAGTTCAAAGAGCACGGAACCTTACCGGATCATAGGTTCGAAATTAGTTTGCAAACAACGCCGGAGGCGGCAAAATGTTACATTCATCAACAAAAAATTAAATGTGAAATGGCATCAGCATAAATAGGTTACCAAATAGACGAGTCAGCATACCAATCGAACAGCGGTAATTGGCGATGTGCACTTGAGAACGCCGAACTCGTCGCAGTAATTTAAGTTAGCGTAAGCAACATTTACTATGTATAAATAGTCATTAAGAATTTTTAATAAATCAGTTAGTATCAAGTAGCAGAGCTAACTCTGTCTTTTTTTTTGGAGATGGAAAAAGCATCAGAGAGTATTTCTATTCTTGATTTTGATGTTTCGGTAAGTACCAATGTACATGTTACTAATATGCTTTCAACTCATATAACTTTGTCCTTGTTTTAGAAAACTCCAGCACTGAAATCCGGGAATGACCCCATGCAGGAGTTCTTGCAGCAAGCTTGCAAGCAGATGACGCGCAGAAAGATGAAGCGGATGTTTACGCAAAATCGTGGGCATGTTCCTATTAAAAAATGAATGCCGAACAGCAGCTGTATGCCAAGAAAGCTATAGAAAAAATTCTAATTCTTGGACAACACAAACAACTTTAGTTGAACGTCGTATGGGCACAATCATCGTTTACATCAAACGGGTCATCAACTCTCAGCAGCATGCAGTTTCTACCATCGCCGTCGGGGACTTCAAGATCATCAACTCCATTGAGTTCATCACCCTTGCAGTATCTTCGATTTCCTGCATACGTGAAGGTTCCAGAACGGCAGCAATCACATTCACTACCTGGGAAACAAACCTTTGTTGGCGAGCAAAATAAGGAGGCGTCTTATACCAACATTTAGGAATTGTTCGAAGACGAGCAATTCAGTTGAAACTCCTTTTTTCTCATTTTATGTTTTCTTTTATTTATTTTAATTTTTTTTTCTATCTTTTTTATAAACATATTGAAATTAATAATAATTGAAATGAATTTAATTGGATGTTGAATTTATCCACATATGTGCAAAATTTATTGCGGACATTTTTTGATATATTAGTAGAGTTAATAAGCTGGGTTCAAGCCCAATCGGCTTGTTTTCTGATGACTGTACAGCTTCATACATATATTGGACCTTTTTTTTTTTTTAAATAATTGTGCAAGAAACAGCAAACTAAGACAGTTTTTGTTGCTTTTTCAGGACACACGTTTATTGCTTTAATCAATACTTCAAAACGGTGTGCGAAAATGCCGAAACCATTTTCTACGCGAGCTCTTGCAGAACTCAGGCACTTGTTAAAATTTAAATCCTGTGGAGATATATGGGTGCCTGAATATGGCTTCATTATGTACTCAAAAAATGTTAAATCTTAAAAATCATTACCTTTGGCGAGGTATCTAAGAGTAATCGGGATTTGCGTCTGGAGATATTGCATCTTTCATAAAAGTGTCCTCTTTTTTTTATGAGTGGAGTAATTTTATTTAAAAGTTCTGCATTCATTCTTGTAAAATTCGAGAAATCATTCAGCTCATTTATTTTCAGTTCTCTTATTATTTTTTTTATTTAAAAACTCTTTTTTATTCTTTAACCTTTCCTTCATCCACATTCTATGTTTTTTTTTTTCTTTTTTTCCGTTTCACTATCTGTACATTCTGCAATTATTATTAATGCTAATATTTTTCTTTTTTCACTCATCTTTAAGAAATGTACGTCGCACTGAACCACTTCCAAAAAAAAAATAATATTTTTGACAGAAGAAACAATCCTTCAATTCAGTTGAAGTAGATGCTTTACCATCTCAATCCAATTGCCAATTCAATTTACAATTGAGCTGAATTGTGTATGGGCTTGTATACTTTCAATTTTTTGTTTCATTTTTCATCCTATGAAGCGCTTTAACAGTTCTACCTTCGTTATTCATAAAGTAAGTAAATGGATAAAGTAGTAGCACCACTGTTTACTCATAAATCGAAGAAAATAAAATGAAATGAGAACGAAGACGAAAAATAACTAACAAAGAGAGAAACGTCAAACGAAGAACTTTATCCGCGAGTCACCAGGCATTCAATTTTCTATCTCATTAGCTCATCATCTCCTTTCTCTGTTATTAGTAGGTGAGTCGTGAGTCTGCATGTGATAGCTATTGTTATATCACTTTGATTACATGAAGAACTCCACAATAAAAAGTGTTGAATATGTCAACTTTTGTGTTAACTAAGTAACACTTGCAGAAGATTTTTACTTTTTGCTTCAATTAGAACAAAAGAGCAGCTGAAAATGCTTATGCAAGTTTATGTTGACAATGCTCTATCAGCTCTATCTGATAAATCATTTATTTAAAAATAATAGTTTCAGCGTTGAAGATAAGCCGCCCTTGGTCAACCAAAAAAAAAAACATCGAAGAAAAAGAATTGGAGGCGTTGCTCGATAAATTCAAGTAAAACGCAAATACATTGGGAGTAACTTGTCAAGCAATCTCTGTACTATTAAAATCCGTGGGAGTGATTGAGAATGAGGAGCAATTTAATTGGATTTCCCATAAATTTGAAACTAGAGGTGTTAAAATTTTTTCACCTGAGATCAGCTGATTCAAAGGCAAACATTTTTTTTTTTCTATCGGATTGTGACAGAGGATGAGAAATGTAGATTCTACGATTATTCCAAGAAGAAAATTACTACGCCAAGCATGGTGAATCGTTACTTCTTCTTCTTAGATGGCGTTATAGCTCACGGAGAGCCAGAGCCAAGCTTCTCTCGTTCACTTATGTTGTGTGCGATTTGTTTTTCACACAAGTGAACGCGACCTACAGTATAATGCCGATTCCGAACGGCGACCACCGAGAAGCTTTTTCAAGGCAAGTGTACTACGGGAGGTTTTGCCAATACCCCGCCGAGGAGAGAAGCCGCGTAATGAACATTCGATGGCGTTGGTGTTATCGGGATCCGAACTAGGTCATCGTTCGTCAGAGGCCGACACACTACCCACTGCGCCACGGCGCTCTTGGTGAATCGTTACTATTAACCTCAAAATCAATAACAAAGTAAAATTTGAATTTTAAATTTATATTTTGTATTTGGTGGGATCAAAAGTGTTTGTGTTTGTGCACTATTAGCTGTTACAACCTGCCGAATCCGTTACGGGTGGGAGATATAGGCTACAACTGATTCGATTGAGCCGTACATTTGAAGAAAAACAGCCGATAATTTGTTAGTTTTGAAAAACTCAACTTACTCACCACCCTAACCTACCTTGGCCTACCCTAAACTACTTCAATCTATCCTAATCTGCAGTTAGTGCAAAAAGTCTACATACAAACTATTACTTTCTTTAATATGAAAAAAAAAACGAACAATTCGAACAAAAAATGTACATATGGATATCTTTTTTTATTGAGTTCACTTAAAACTATTTTCATTAACTAATTCGTAAACAAAAAGCAAATATTAATGATATAATTTTCTTACAACAAAAAATGAATTTAAATAAAAGGGCACAAAAACAACGCACAAAAAGTTTGCGTACACCACACACAAATAAAAAAAGACGGGTACCCGCGTCTCAATATGACTTCTCTCATTCGTTTTTCGATTGAATCAACCAAGCATTTCGTATCTTCTGGAGTGATTTTATGCCATTTCTAAAGCAACTTTTCCTTGAGCATATTTTTGAACGATATGCTATATTGACGGCCGCTCCAGCAATCTTTTTTTTTTTCATCACAGAACACTACGTTCTCTAGTGTATACTCTCAGTATTCGCTTTACTCAACAGATATTTGTTGCGCGACTTCCACAAATGTTCGATGGGATTGAGGTCTGCTGATTGCGGGGGTGTATGCAACTGTTTTGGAACTTTATACAGTAGCCAGAGCTTATCAATGTAAGCATCAATGGGAACATTATCTTGCTGAAAGATAGATGCAAAGTTTGCTTTCGTCTTAAAATAATACAGTATTCCAAACATTTTCCGGCTTGTCAATGTGCTCCTTGGCAAAAGCAACACGCTTCCTTCTGTTGATTTTCGAAATATGGGGCTTTTTCCTTCCGCAGCATCCATGATAACAATTATTAAGCGTGTAAGATCGCCCGATCCAGAGGACATCAATATGTCCTCGATTAAGAAACCTCGCGCTTCGCGGAGTGCTAACAAAAAAACGGATAGTGTTAATAGAACTAATTATTACAGTTCACTACAATGTCATCCGGACAATGATATGGACGACGACAATGAATCTAGTGATATAGCGATCGATCCAACTAATACTCCAATTAAAAAAGTGCATGTTCCCACAATAAAACCACTGCATAAAAATTCCGACTTTGTGCATAATTTAATGAAATCGTTAAACACCACAAATTACTAGATTAATAGATTGATACTCTTAAAAACGAACTTTGTGTGCGTGGTCTCAAATGCATCGAGATGAAAAAAATTGTGAAAAAATATGATCATTATACAGGGTGTCCCACGAGCAGTGTGCCAAAAAGCTAGAGCGTGTAGGTCTGGTCAAGACAAAAAAAAAATCGTATGGGGGGAACGGGGGGTTTTTCTTAGAAATAAATGGTTCGAAATTTTTTTTTTCAAAATTTTGAGTTTAAAAATTAATTTCTCAAAAAATATTCCTTAAAACAGCTTCATTTAGAAACAAGATGAAATTTTCCTAGACCTACAAAAAAATCCGTCTTCCACGATTTTAAAAAAGCTAACTGGCCAAGATTTAGTGCAAATGTTGATTTAGAACTTAGAGATGTTACATGTAACTTAGACTCAATCGTCGATGAGTTTACTAACTCTGTTTATTTACTCTGTCCCCAGAAAAAAATGCAGGTTCAATACACTAGATAAGCTTCCTAACTACATCTTGGAGCATATAAAACTTCGCAACAAAATTATACCTAATTGGCTAAGATACCGACAGCCTAATCTTAAGTTACAGCTCCACTATCTCAATAAAAGACTTATCTTCGAGTTTCGCAACTATAAATGGAACCAAAAGTTGGAATCATCAGATAAAAATTGTAAGCCCTTTTGGAACATCGTAAAAGTAATCAAGAATAAAAATAGACAAATACCAGCACTCTCAGACATTGATATTCTCTTTTTTACAGATAAAGAGGAGGCAGATTGTCTTTCTATGGTCTTCTTTAATAATCACTCTCTCTCTCTCAGAATTTAGGGGAACGTGAAACAGATCTCTTGGTTGAACAAAGAATGCAGTCTTTTGACAATTATAATTGTATCACTCCATTAAGTGCCTTTGTTTCGGAAAGCACTATTAAACAAATTATAAAATCCCTCAAAACCAATAAAACGAGAGGCTTAGATGGTATCAGAAATGACTACCTGAAGCATTTACCTTCATCCGGTATAAAATATTTAACCTTTTTAATCAATGCATGTTTGAAAACTCAATACTTTTCAGATAAGTGGAAAAGGACCAAAGTTGTACCGATTTCAAAACCGTGAAAACCTGCCGGGTCTCCCACTAATTATAGGCCAATTAGTCTACTCAGGAATTTAAGCAAAATCTTAGAAAATGTCATTAAAATTCATCTTCTATAGTACACTAGAAATGAAAATAACATTTTGCCTAACATTCAATTTGAATTTAGACAATTTCACAATAACTCCCATCAATGTGTTAGAATATGTAACCATGTCAAATCAAATCGTTCTGAAGGTAAATCAACTGGTATGATCCTGCTCGATGTCGAAAAGGCATTTGACACAGTTTGGCATAATGACCTAATTTATAAAGCGATTTTAACGTATGACTGTCCTGTTTGGGGTGGTATGGCTAAATGTCATCTAAAAGGCTACAATTAGCACAAAACAAAACCCTAAAAATGATGCTAGACCTACCCTGGCAGTTTTCAACAAGAGAATTATATTCAAGAGCGGGGGTTGAACTGAACGTATTGTAAGGCTTAACGAAAATTTAATATTCGCTGTTCCCTTACCGATAATCCTCTCGTTATTAGTCTTAGTTCTTGATGTTTATTTAATTATTAATTAAATAATTTATTTTGTTATTCATATATCTATTTATTTATTTATTTATTTATTTATCTATTAATTTATTTATTTATTTGTTTATATATTCACTTATTCATTAATTTATCTATACACTTTGTTAATAACTGCCCCTCCTTGTATTATACATTTGTATTTTAGTTCTTCGTTTTTGTACAATAGTTCGCCTAAACTATTGTACTTTTTTCTGATATGGAGGTTTTTCTTGCAATTTTTCCTCCTCTTATATTTCTTGTTTCTTGGCTATTTTTTGTTTGTTCGCATCATTATACACTTATTTTTAGTAGTAAGGTAATAATTTTTTTACCAAATCTCTATATACAATATTTGCAATAACATTCCTGTAATTATTAAACTGCATAATAAAAACTTTTAAAGAAAAGACTTAAATGTAAAAATAAATTGAAGGGAGAAAAGTAACAGGAATATAAATTCCTTAAAAAACGGTTGTACGTAGAATTTTTGTGCGAGAATTTTTGTTGTGCCTTCAAATAATTGGCGCCAGTTGAGTCCTTGAATGTAGGAGATGAAATAACAGTTACAATTCCATAAGATTCTAGATTCAATTCAATTCTAGAAATAATTCCTACACCAAAATATTTTAAGTTTGAATATAAATGTAAGTGTTTCAGCTTTTTTTCTAAAATGTGAGGTAATGTACGCAGACTTAGACCGCTCGCGCTTGTGTGGGCGCGACATAAAGCGTGGTGCGAGTATTTGGGATAATAAGCCCCGGATCGTCCTATTGTAAAGGATCTCAATAAGATTCCGTAAGATTTCGTGTACACAAATACGGGTTTTCTATGTCATCCGATACAAGTCTTGATACATTGTCTCTCAAACATCTGAATTCTTTCCATAAAGCTGGCCCTCCCATTAAATCATACGGCACATCCATAGGAAATCATGGGAATGATTAAGGCTATGTGGCAGACTACTTTCTGGAATAAAATTGGCTGCTATGAAGCAGCAATCGTGTCAGACCAATGTTCACCGGTACCTTCTTTTGAGAATCTGCGCTAATTTTTTCTAGGTCTCTACAGATACTGGTAGGAGGTGCCTCAGCACAACCGTCCATTCCGGCGAATTTTTTTTCCTTAATGACTCGAGATTATATGAAGATCCTCCGTTGAAATAAGCAGGATGTTAGCGACTTCTTTGGCGACGGCATAATTTGCCACGAAATCGTCACAGAACCTGGTAAACTAAGGGGCATTGATCTCCAATGATCGATGGTGGTGGTCATGAATCAATACTCCGTTTTCCAGATTGTGGTCTGGGCGAATGCTGTCGTTCATCTGATACACTTCTTGGAACACAGCTTCCATTGCCGCCACTTTCTCCACCGAATCCGAAATAAGACAATCGTCGCACAAGACGATTCCTTCTGGGTCCATGCTGACTGTTTGTAACAAGCACTCATTGTCTGTCGTTCTTGGAGTTTCAGATCCTATGTGTGATTTTGATTGTTTTCCCGAAATATTTTATTTAATTGAAAAATATTCATCCTGCTGGATTTACAACATGAATTCTGTTATTCCCATGCAAACTTTCAGATACTCTGTAAATTTATCTGATTACCGGTTGAAAATTCTTAATCAGTGACTTCAGTGTCCTGGCCTCTAACTTTTTTGTCTGTCGTAAACCGCCTGTACAAGAGTTTAAGTCAAGAGTAAGATAGTAATATCCATCTGTCTGCTTAATTATATCGTCCATTTGTTTAAAATACTCATCAAACTCATCATTTGTAAGGTTACTATCGGACATCGGGAAGTAGGTGCTCAAAGTGACTGCGCCTGGCGAAGCGAGGTCAAGGTGCCCTTCTGTAATCCTTGGGATGCGTTCGGATATAATGTTCCTTCTTTGCGGATTTGTCTGTTACTGTGATCACATAACTTAATCTCCATGGTCACCGGCATATACGAAGGTCATTCGTTCGTTTCAATCGATTGTCAAGCAGCATGAGACCTGGATAAGAGCAACTTATAGGATACCACGGACTATCCGTTGCGAGTAATATGACGCCATCTTCTTTGCTTATAGCTTAGTAGGCTCTTTATCAGTTTATTTGGCCTTCAAGTCGCCGGTTTTCTATCGAGCTTAAGAGTAAGAGAACGAAAAAGTTTCTCGAACTCTGCTATAAAAATATTGGGTTGCTGCTTCACGGCCGTAAGCTGCCATAATATGCATTCCATTTCCATTTCCAAGAGGGATGCATACAATACAGGCTTATAAAACTTGGAATTCACAGCGCCGCTATATATAATTTTATGCTGAAAGTTATTTCTTATGAAGATGGCAAACCCATCGCCTCGAATAGAGTTGGGTCGCTCTTCTCGAATTACTTTCTAAGAACTGTGCCGAATTTTGAGATTCTGTTCTTGCTTTATTTCGCCAACCAAAAGCACATCGGTGCTTGAAACACACACACAATCTGCACCTTTACCCTTGTTTGTTATACATATAAGAGCTTCAGTCTGTCGTCTTTGCTTTGCCTTAAAGTTATTTCCTGCAATGAATCTTTTCTCTAGCGTGAATACAGTTTTTGAAGTGTCCTGTCGATATATTGAATTTGATGGGACAGTAAAGTGCCGACATTTAAATGATCCATATTATTCGACGGCTTATTCAACGTGGAGGAATAGATTTGGATATCTTAGTATCTTAGTATAGTTTAACTAGTATGTTGGTTCGCTTCTGTGTTAGGCTTTTTGTTATTGGTATTGTTTTTAGTTTGTGTTGAAGGCGTTCGGTTTCGGTTTCTTTTCAGTTCTTTGGAAATCGTCTCGTATCCTGTTGATGGTTTAGATTTTAAGCTGGTGAGCACTAGGGAAGATGATTCTGCTGTTGCAGGATGCGTGAAGGTGCCGGTTATGCTTATGGTTGCACTCGTGGTTGTTGTTGTTGTAGATGCTGATGTTGGTGTTGGTGTTGTTGAATTGATTTTAGAACACTCATATCGATTGCTACTGACAGACAGGCGGCGCTGTCGCCAGTACGGGTTTCAACTTAGGAACTTTGATAAGTGTCACTTGCCAAGTGTTTTTTACTTTGTTTACAATTTATTGCAAGTGGTTTTATTTAATGCAATCGCGAACAGTTTTGACGTAGAATACGTCTTTCGGATTAAATGGGGGTGTAATTTGAAGTACGATTTTTGTTAAACTGTTTGCTTGACTTTGAGTGCACATTTTTCTAATAAATTGTCATCAATAAAAATAATAAAGTAAGCACTCATCAACTTAAATATGTGTACTTTTATTTCGCAATCATTAATTGATTAAATTTTATTCACATAAAATTTCTATACGAAAATACGATTTCAAGCGCATAAACTTTATTAACATTTTGCTAGCATTTATGCTTGAGTTGTGTTGTAGAGAGAGATAGAAGTATATGTAATGTACAATAGATACGTGAAATCCAATTTAAGCTACAAGTGGAGTAACAACAAAGTGAAGAACTTTCAAAATGGCATAACAGTTTTTTATTACTAAAACATTTAAATCATTTATACAATATTATATTTACTTCTTATATTTTTATTGAAAAAAGACTGATACGTATTCTACGTTTAATCTATGCGCCCGTGTGGTCTAAAGCTTTATTTTTTTAAACTCTGCCACGAGGAGGAACACTATTAATACACGAAAAACTAGAACTGAAGTAATTATTATATGTAACCTTAATTATGTTTGTTCAAGTCCGATTATCTCCTTTATTCTCCTTAACACTAGAAAGACAAAGCGGTTAAATGATAATCACGGCATTGTAATCGTTTTTATTTAAACATAAACAGCTTTGTTTCCTGTATTTTCATATGTTTATACTGATAGCTGGATGTATGTTTGTAAACAACAATTAACTACCTAGAAAGTCCACAGTGATCATTTGACCGCAATGTTTACAATTTGTTGAATGTGGTTGTGGATAATTGAAAACAACGTATCATTGTGTTATGCTATTTCTTAAGGTTGTTATACTACTTGAGGATTTTATTATCCTCCCTCTTTATCTTTCTATTCATGAAGGGTAATTTAGTTTCAAGGAGTCATTCACACTCCGTCATTCAAAGAAACCAGGTATATCTATTGTATGACTACGTACTTCGTTTCATTTGCATAAATATTGTTCCACATTACAATTATCAATTTTGATAGGCATGAAAGTTTCCCCCTCGCGATTCTGAAATATTCGAAATGCTGCAAAATATACCGGAAGTCCAATCCGATTGTTAACCGCCCGAAGAAGACAGGTACATTTTGAATTTACACAGATTTTGATAGTGAAGAAAATGATTGCAATGTTGCAAAACAAGAAAGTGATTTTTCAAGTGATGATGATGGCACTCCCAGTGATTCTGATGGTAGGGGAACATATTTTTAACAAGTTGCTAGTATATTTTTCGTTTCAATATTCTTAGAAATGAAGAGCTTTATATTTATTTCATTATTTTAGATTCGGTACCCCTTTCTACTTTATGGGCTACAAATAAAAATCTTAGAAGAGGTCGAGGCCGAGGTGAAGTATGTCGTCGACGTAGTTCAAGAGTACAAACTGAAGTTATTTATCAGAACACATGTCGCGATATCTTCTAGCGGAATTCTTTGGAGCCCTGGGAACTTATCACCTGGTGATCAACCTGACCGCCGCGCCGTCTTATTCCTAACTTTTTATTCAAAAAGGTGTTTCAAAGGTAGCATTTTATCAGCCTAGATAAAACAACAACAACAACCAACAATAGTTGGTCCCTCCTACTGACTGAATTTGATCATTTTATTGCAATCATCTCAGGGTACCTGTGGGGCTAAAAATATTACTGTGACGACCTATGGGATAAAAATTTGGGAATCCAATTTTGTTCGCAAAATATGCTACGGAATCGTTTCAAAGACATAATTTAGTTCTTGTGCGAAAGGGCGGAACGTTTGCAAATAGATAAATTTGCGATGATTTCCGAATATTTTCCGTAGAAATCAAAGTTTTTAATAATTTCAAATGAGAGTAAGAACATATTTGAATATGCATAAAGTAAACAAAAAAAACGAATTAATAACGATAAAAAAATCAGTGTGTCTTCCTCATTAACTTGTTGTCGTAACTTGTAATCGTCATCGTTATTGGACAAACTATGTTCACCACCGGAAGGTAGCTATTTTATTAAGAACTCAAAGAAATATTTTTGTTTGGCAGCACGACTGCCTTCCGAAATTCAACTGTTCAATGGGAAAAGAGTCGTGCTATGATTCACAAGGGTCAGATGATAAAGTGCTGATCCAATATTGGACTTATGGAGCTAGCATTAACACGTTTCTGGATGATGATAATTGTAAGGTAATAAGTGTGGAGCGTCGTATGCATGTATGGAATATTTTGTGTTGCAATATACATAATTTATTTTAAAAATTTCTGAAAGATTCTCTGCACCAACTATTAGTTTACTATAGGTATATAAAACAAGATCTCCCGATATGTATTTTCCAGCAAAAGCGTTGACTTACGATTTCAGCTGCGAGTTATAGTTTAGCTGTTGTGCTCTACCACCGAATTTTCGCTTTGCAATGCGAAGGTGTATGATGAAAAAAAAGTTTCACCCAAAACCGAATCGATTGAATGTCCTATACTATCAACGCTTTTTCTTAAGTGAACAATAAAATAATTTAAATTTCGTTCAAAATGAAGACGTCGTAGATTGTTCTTCTGTACTGCACAGACTTTTGTTGAGCATCAATTCTAGTGTAAATGCATCAAGGAAGAGATAGGGAAATAGTTGACAAATATTTGCTTTATATTTTTTGTCAACTTGTTTGCCCATAATTATTTGTTATATAATAAATAAAATGTTCATTAAAAATTGCCTCTTAAATGGACTTCATTTATTTGAGTCTTCTTCTAAATACTCGAACTTACCAAAATCCCATTAAAAGTTGATCAACAATAAAAAATAATATTATTAAGCAATTCCCACCCTGCGGGATGGGGGTGCCAGTCAAAAGAGATGACTAACTAGGTGCGTCAAAATAAAGGGTCCTCGCTATAACTATGTAGATACTTCTGAACGTACACTGTCCTACGGAAGATAACGGTGGATATAATGGATGAAATATTTGACAATTTCTCATTCTTCGACGAGAAAATCGTACCCGGAGCGAAAATAGAAAAAGAAGCGGTATAACAATAGGAAAAGAAAGTCTTCATGTCTCATCAAATGACAAGGGTTCTAGGATAATAAGTTTCGCCAGCTCAAAAAATATGATCGTTCAATTATAACGTTCAAACACAAGAGAATGCACAACACTGACTACATGGATATCTCCAGACCGAGTAACGAGCAACCAAATGGATAATTTTCTGATAGATAGAAGACACCATACCAACGTAATAAAGGATACAGAGGAGCGGATTGTGATTCAGAGCACATCTTAATCATCGCAAAAATTAAAAGCCGATTTTTTTAATATCTTTTAAAAAATTTAACGATAATGGGGATCTCGTTTCGGACAACGGTAGAGTTGAAGCTCAATGGAGGAATTATTTCAATAAACTGCTGAATATGCAGAGCCAGCAGCAATGAAAAGAAGCAATCCATCAGCTTAAAAGCCCAACCTAAGTGGGCTTTCGCCAGCGAACGGCAATGTCTTCTTATATGCAAATCGTATGCTATGGCCATAATGGAATACAGTTCAGTTTCGTTTAGTTTGCGTTGACTTGCAAAGTGGGGGAATAGGGTTTTTATATTTTTTTTTTCCAATTTTCTTTTTTATTTTAAATGAATGTGGGTTTGCAAACGACAAGTTAGTTAAGTTAATTCAAAGTGTGTGGACGTGTTTTTGTCGTAGTGCTACCTTAAAATCCTATATAGTCAGTTAAACTTTTAAATAGAAACCAAAAGTGCCTGAAAAGAATAAACGTGATTTTATAAATCCAAAAAAAAAAAAAACAACAAAATAGTCTTGTTTTTATTGAAAAGGTGACTTAAAGTATATAAACTTATTTTTCTATTCGCACGGTAAGATGGACAAGATATGCAGTAGATGTCGGGATCCGCTACCCCTTGACGGTGAATTCGTACACTGTACGAACTGTAATTGGAATTTACATTTCGATTGCAGTTCTGTAGCCTAAAGCTCGTACCGGAAGATGTCTGCAAATGCGAAGAAAAATTGGAAATGTATATCGTGCAGAATGAAAGATAAATTACCAGCAAATGAAGAATCCCAAACAACGAAAAGACCACGGCCAATAGAATCTCCAAAAGCAACTGTCACCAACGATGTACAGGAAGACAAAAGTGCTATACAAAGAGAATTGCATGAAATTAAGGCACTACTGAAAGAATATGCAAAAGCAGTTGAGTTTACGACAAGTAAATATGAAGAAATCAACATCACACTCACGAAAAACAATGAACTACTCCAAACATTTAAGAAAGAGATTGAAGAATACAAAAAACAAATAGACTACAAAAACGTTCAAATAGGTTGTCTGCAAACTCAGGTCAATACTCTTGAACAAAAACAAATTGACAAGAATGTGGAAATAAAGAATGTTCCAATGTCAAGCACAGAAAATGCTTTTGACATTATAAAGTCAATAGGGAACACATTAAACAACCAGATCACTGATAGCGACATCGAGGAAGTTTACTCTTATCCCGATAGAAAAAACAAACAAATGAGAAATATTGTGGTTAGCTTCACTAGGAAGCAAACTAAAAGTACATTCCTCGAACGAATAAAACAAAAGAGGACGCTGAAATATGGGGAAATATGTTCTGTTTCAGGAAAGGCAAGCAACCCGGCTTACACGAATCAGAATGTATACATTAATGAACAATTAACACCACACTTCAAAAAGCTAATTTGGCTCACAAAAACAAAAGCTAAGTCAACGAATTGGAAATTTGTTTGGTTCAAAAATTATAAAGTATTAGCCAAAAAATCAGAAGGAGACCGTACTATCGAGATCCAAACGATCACTGACATTGACAAAATGTCATAAACATATGTCTCTGTGCTATAATTTTTTCCCATAATATCGGAAGCACACTAGTGCACAAAATTATCACACCAAAAATGGAAAACAATGAAAAAGAATTAGAAAAGATAAATTTTATTAATCTGAACTCGCAAGATGAAGCATGCTGCTACATAAAAAATAACAGTAATGAATTCTCGTGTATATCTCTAAATATAAGATCCTTAAGAACGAATTGGAATGATTTCATGATATATGTAAGCGATTTTCTGTCAAATGTAGATGTAATTATGTTGTGTGAGATTAATATAAAAGAAGGCGAAAAAAATCTGTATGGAATTGATGGATATAGTAGTGAATTTTTTACAAGGAGTAACTCCAAAGGAGGAGGTATAGCCGTATATGTAAAAAACGATGTTATGTACGAAAAAGCGGAACGAACAACAAAAATGTATGAAAACGTCTCTCTAAATGTAAAACGAGGCAAGTTTGAAGCTTCAATTATATCTCTATATAGGCCACCAAAATTAAATGTTAAACATTTCATTTTCATTTCATTAGTGAGCATTTCGATGTAATAGAAGCAAGAAGGAGTCTGATAGTTATGGGCGATGTAAACATAAATTTAAAAGACAAAGCTAATAAAGATGTCTGCGAATATATGTCTATGATAGCGGCAAAAGGTCTACAAAACTGCATACTCTCTCACACTCGTGATGATTTAACAAGAAACACGAAACATTAATTGATCACTGCTTGATAAGAGCAAACAAGTTGAGATCAAATCAGCGGTGATCGAAACATGCATCTCAGATCACTACACCTTGTATTGTAGAATTAAAGCGGATACAGTTGTGAATGAATCCAGTAAAGAGCGACATGTGCTCACTCAAGTAGTAGCACAAAAAATACAAGATTTCAACTGGGCCGAGTTAAATTCACACACAGATGTGAACGAATTATATCTGCACTTCAAGGAAGTACTCAACACTATTGTCACATCCACAACGGTTACAAGGAAGAAAAGAAGCACGGAACACAGTTGGACCACTACAGAGCTGAAGTACGAGTGCAAAGAACGTGATAGGCTGTACAGAAGGTACAAAAACAATAGACAAAATGAAGACTATCGCAAAGAGTATAAATTCTATAGAAACGAACTTAACAAAAAAATAAAGCGGACAAAAACAAACTTTTACAAGCAGAAATTCCAAGAGTGTAAAAACAACCCAAAAGAGACGTGGAAGATTGTAAACGCATTACTGGGAAGAAGGTCGAAAAATCTAGACGACATAATAAAAAAGAATTTTTCCCATGAAGAAAATTTTAATGACCTAGCGAACAAATTTGCAAAAACATTGTCATTGGAAATTCACAATATAGTTCATGAGTGCAATCAGAAAACATTCTGTGGCCGCTCGAATAGTGTTCAAAACTCAGCGTATGTACAATATGTTACCGATACCGAGGTCAAAAATATACTTCATTCGCTAAAATGCAACAAGTCAGCTGGAATAGATGACATAAGGCCAATGGATCTAAGGATAAGCGCAGAACAACTTTCGCCCGTGATAACGAAGCTTATAAATATGAGTTTCGACCAAGCATCGATCCTGCAGCTTTTGAAAACATCAATAGTACGGCCGATATATAAAAGCGGAAAGAAGAACGAAATTGTGAACTACAGACCCATCTCAATTCTATCGTCCGTCGACAAGGTTATGGAAGAAGTATTGGCAAAGAGGCTTTACGAATATGTAGAAAAATTTAAAATCCTGAACAAAAATCAATATGGTTTTCGCAAAAACAAGAGCATCAACCATCTGCTAGCTAATTTTGCGAATCAAATAAATCAAAGCCTGGATAAAAACCAAAGTACGGCGGTTCTATTCATAGATTTTAAAAAAGCCTTCGATACATTAAGCCACACACAATTACTGGGGCAGTTAGAAAAGATTGGAGTTCGGGGCAATATTCTAGCATGGATTGCAAACTATTTAACGGGCCGAAAATTTAAAGTAAAGATTGGTGAATTCCTAAGTGAAGATGAGGATATTGTATATGGTGTTCCACAGGGATCAAAACTGGGTCCTCTCCTATTTATTATCTACGCCAATGATCTGATGTCATTGCTGAAGTATGGTACGGGATATGCCTACGCGGACGACACAGCGATTGTAATTAGCCATAGGAACGTAAATGAAGCTGCAAGCTTACTACAAATAGAATTCAACGGAATCACAGCTTGGTGTCACGACCATGGACTAATTATTAACGCTCTGAAGACAAAGGTAATGCATATTCGTCCGCCACATATCCCAAAAACTAAAATCAAGATTAAAATGCATGACATAGAATGTTTGCACAAAAACGGATGCAAAAATGTAAAAGAAAATGATAGATGCAACAGATACATCGATAATGTGTCGACATACAAGTATCTTGGACTCACCGTTGACTACAACTTTAAATGGAGTTACCACCTATGAGAACTTAAAACTAGATTGTGTCAATCCGCTTACGCACTCTTCCACCTAAAAAATGTCTGTACACCCGAAATTCTTAGGCAATGCTATTTTGGCTTAGTAGAATCACATCTGAGGTATGGCATATTAGCGTGGGGAAGAGCGCCCCAAATGCAATCACTGCAAAAAACACATGTGCGACTGCAAAAAATAGTGCAAAACCCTAGACACCCTGGAGTCCACAACTTCAATAATACTCTGAATATTCAGCAGATCTACAACCTAGAAATTCTTGCGCACTTCTACAACGCCGATACATTCAGAACTCCGACGCAACAAACAGTAAATACGAGAAGAAGACAGCAGCAGTTCTATGAAGTTCCGAAATATTGGAACGAGTACGGAAGAAGGACGCTTAATGTTGCAGTTCCATCAGTGCTAAACGAACTTCCCAGAGAATTTGAAACATAAGAAAAAATGAAATCTTAAAAAAAGTCAAACAAAAATATTTAGCTTCCAGAACGTAAAATCTACTTGTTTTTTTTTTTATTTAATAATGTTAAATTTTTTTTTTTTTTGTTTATTGTATTTTACTATTAATGAAAGTCAAAATAATAGAGACATGTAATTAAAACTTAACTTACCTTAATGTTCATAAATGCGACCAGTCTTCTCCAGACAAGCCCTTCCGGCTTTGCAGATAAACAATATATGTAAACAAAGGAAGTAATGAAATAAAGGTAATGAATAAAAGAATAAAAAAACGACTGCTTCGCTGCGCGTTCCAATATTGATTGCTCGAACCATCATCATCCACAGCAAGATTGCACCCACGCAACAACACACATACATAAACAATTCATACACAAGTTCTGTGTGCATCAAGCTCAACTGCGAGTCGTACGATCGATGCTGTCGCATAGCGATTGAGATGCAGATTTTATAATAGTGACATTTTAATCTTCTTTTCCTTTTTCCGGCGTTGTTATGGTCAGAAGTGTAGGACCACTTCGCTGAGGCCAATCAAATGCTGGTGTTTTTGCATTTGTTTGCACCAATTGTTTTTCGGCCTGCCTTTTTTTTTTTTTTGTGACACGGGCATGCTCCAGATTTTTTTTGTTTGATCTTACTCTTACAACACCGGTGATCTCCAGTCGTGTCAACCCACTGATTTGCATGTACACTTGTGGGGCAGTTTAATGGTGGTATAAGCGTCCCTAGGCTCACCTTGGTGTTTTCTAAATTGCCTAGATGTGATTTTTGTTTACCTTTGTTTTAGTCGCCTTTTACGACAAGCGAGAGGTATCGCTGCAGGGATATTCTTAACCCGTCCCTGCACGGAAAATAGTGACATTTTAATAATAATAATAATGAACAGATAGAATATTATATAATTTAAAGTTGAAACACAAATAGCAATAAAAATTTACATTTCTGAGCAATATGTATAAATAAAATATAAAATATACTTTACAATGGAGCTTCAGGATATTATTTGAAGTATCTTCTGTTATTTCTGTAATAGAAGCTGTTGAAGGTGTATTGGACGGTATTAAAGAAACGATTGGCCGGTGATATGATTACTGTAATAGGTAACAAAAGTATTAGACGTCATGTTATCAAGATATTTCGAAAATACAGCGTCGATAGTAATTCCATATCTAGTTGTTGATTCAGTTGATTTATTATTGATTTTCAAATCAAAGGCTTGTTCAAGGAATGTTGTCAAAGTGATAGAATCGTTAGTTGCAAAATTGATATTGAAATCGCCTGCTAAAATCATCGGAATTTAGCCTAAATAATCTTCTAAAATCCTCGAAACTTCGCGGCTGTATATGAGTAAATGACGATGTAAAAACTTTATATTTTCTGTGCCTTTTTGATTTGGTGAAATATAGACAATTACCATAAGGAATTCTCTCCCATCATGCATTTTAACTTGAGATGCACATATATCACTAATAGTTGCTTGCGTAACATTAATTTCACGTTCTTATTGAAAGTTCTATATATTCCGTAGTAACGTGGTTTTTGTTTTAATAAATTACAAATCGCGCACATCTTGTCGTTTAAATTTGACAATGCAATCTAAATTAGGTATTTCAATAACTTTTTCATTAGAAAGATATTTTTCTGATAATCAATAAGAAGTAAATTTTTTGAGAAACAGAAACTTGCATATCTGAAACATGTTTTTTGAGACTTTGACAATTTAACGTTAATGTTGTCAATGTCTTTCTCGATGTACTGAAACTAGTAATCATGTCTTGCAAAGTATCAAGCTTATATGTATATAAAGACAAAATTGATCGATGAATTCTTCTTTCATGGTAAAATCTTAATGAATCTAAATATGAAAAAACCTTCAATAATAATAACTCGCGATAAAGCGATTTATTGTAATTGAATAGAATGAGATTTATTACACTGATAGCCTATCTTGTCAAATGTAGCTCCTTGAGACTTATGAATAGTCATGGCACATCCGGTCATCATAGGAAAGTGATTTTTTTTCCCGCAATCGTTTTGTTGTTGTTAAGATGAATACTTGTCGTTTGACGTATAATAGGAATGGCTCGTTTATGATATTATGCTCTGTAATAAATCCAGCAGCTTTTTTTTTGGCAACTGTACCAGTTTTTTTTTTTATCATTCTATTCTATATGGACCAATGTTCCAACAGCACCATCCATTTGTATCCATTTGTTGTAATAATGTAAGGTTTTCAAATTACAAAAATAATTTCGTAAGGCAATCCACCTGTGTCAATCACTGACATCTTATGTAATTTTTGTCTCACAAATCCTTCCTCTTCATAGTTAGTACAGCCACCAATAACATCTTTTGCAGTGGAAACAAGATTTTTTTGAGCTTGTGGCAAAATAGATACGTTGTATTCATTGAATGACACGTTAATAGCCAATTCGTTATCATCTAGAATAGATCCATTGCCAATTTTTGTAAGTATAGAAGTAAAAATTACAATAGTTTGTCGCATAACTTGAGTTAATTCGCAGAATTTTAATCCTCGCCAACGCAAAACCCTAATCTCGCACTTATCACAAATCCAACAGTGATCCCAATCAAGGGGTTGTAGGGGGCAGCATGCTCCCCCTTACGACCCCTGATACGTTTTTGGAAGTAAGTATTATCACAGAATAAATAGTATACAGAAGTTGCATCTCATACAAAGCAAATTTTGTTCTAGGGTTCCAATATTGGCACCCTATTGAACAGAGAGTACAAGCATGAGAACATGCAAGAGAGTATACAAAAAATTGAGAAGCTGGTGCGAGCGAAAGAGAGTAGCATGTGCGTTTTCGGTGGTTTTGTTTTTACGAGAGCAAAGCAGCTTACGATGTGTATGCAAGTGTGTGTGCGTGTGTATGCATTGATAGCTTCTTCTATCGTAAGCTTGCATGGTGTTGTATTGCTTCTCTTGTTTTCGATTGTGTAGATTGGATTCGAAATCATTTGGGAATTGTACTTTCATGCGAATGGTTGTGTTTTCCTGCGCTTATATATCGACTCCATTTTTACTTTGTATTTTGATATTTAACTCTATTTTTGATTTTGAATTGTTGCTTTTATAATTGTTGACAACTTTGCATACGATTTGGATTATTCTTTGGACTTATTATTATATATTGATTGTTGAGGGGTTGTCATACGATTTTGAATAGGAAAAATGGATTCTGTACCGGCTGTTGGTAAAATTTTCCAAAAGTCCGGCATTCGATGCTGCATAAAAACATGCGGTAAATCTAGGCGATATGGTGAAAAGATAAGAATGTTTAAGTTTCCTCCCTATGACTCAGCTATGGGTCAAATTTGGCGAGAAAAATGTAATATTCCAACAAAAGATTACACAAAAAAATTGTTGATTTACGCCAATCACTTCTCAAGACATTGGTAAAAAAAAGTTGAAATTCGGAGCTGTTCCGGTATTTAACTTAGAAGTTATTAAGGAAGATTACAAGTCGTTGGAGCTTGATTGTCCAGCTAAAAAGAGCCGAACAAGTGACTCCGTAGATGGATGTTGTAATGACTGTGAAAAATATCTGAAATCAGCTAATTTTTACAGAAAAAAATATTACGACATGGTAGCAAAATATAAAAATCTCCAAAGCCAAATCTCACAAATAGCAACAAAATCAAGCGTATTTCAAACCATCGACTCTTTTCAAATAAGCAAGGAGTCAAAAACATTTTGCACACTTCTTCTTAGTCCACGACCTAAAGAATATAAGCAAGATGTAAAAGATTTGGTTCAAAACATTTATTATGTCTCACAGTCAACGTACCAATTTTTGAAGAATAAATTGCATCTAAATTTGCCACATATCTCTACTGTTTATCGATGGGCCCCTGTAAATTCCTTACAACCAGGTTTTAAAAATAACGGTTTAGAGTTAATAAAAAAGAAGTGCTTAGATTTGAACCAGTACGAAAAGAATAATATGATTCTGCTGATGGATGAAATGGCGATTAGAAGGGAATTGCGATACAATTCCAAATTAGATTTAGTGGATGGATTTGAGGAAAATGGGGTTGAAAGAACGAACCAGATTGGTAAACAATTGTGCGTTCTTATGATTAAATCAATGTTTTCCAACTGGGCGCTTACATTTAATTACTTTGTTTCAAAAAATGGACTTTCTGCCGATTTACTAAAAAAGATAATATTACGAAATTTAGCAATTTTGAACAGTTTTGGCATCATAGTTAAAGTTGTAATTTGTGACCAAGGGTCCTCTAACAGGAAGTGTTTCTTGGAATTGGGAGCTACTTTAGAAAAACCCTATTTTATGTATTATGGTAGTAAAACTTTCTGTGTATATGATTTTCCACATCTAATAAACTCATTAAGAAATGGTTGGCTTCAATGTGACCTTACAACACCAAATGGAGTTGCTAGTTTTAAAGTAGTTAAGGAACTATGGGAAATGGAGTGCAAATCTAATACAAAAATGTGTCTTGAACTTACAAGCCAGCACATATTTCCGAACTCTTTCGAAAAAATGAAAGTAAAACTAGCCACCCAAATTTTTAGTAGGACTGTTCAAGCAGCAATTAAAACTGTTATTGAGACAGCAGGCACACACACATAAACATTTTAAGATTGCTCTCTCGTTGATTCTCTCTGATCGTGGCTGCTCTCTGGTTGTTACTCTCTGATCATGCTTGCTCTCTCGTTGCTTGATCTTCCCTTCAGTTGTTCCGCCCGCACCATAAAGTGAAGAATCATCGCAGGCCGAGATGCGACTTCTGTATACTATTTATTCTGTGGTATTATTTTGTATACAAATACGTATATGTACATGCATCTCTAAGCTATTGAAAACTGCATACTGTTAGGAGCTTAGCCTTTACGTAAAAATGTGATTATTTAAAACTTGTTGCATAGTCCCAGGCAAAACTATGATTGAACTAAAACAAGCCAAATCTGTATCTTGTATGAAAAATTTAGAAACGTACATGCATTTTTAAAACTAGGAAAGTCAGACCTAAAATATCTATATAAAATTGTAAGAACAAAGTCTATTTTGACATAACGAATTTCATTAAAATCGGTGTGTAGGGCCTTTTCCAAATAACTACCGATAATTTACTAACCTTTGGCTTGAATCTAAAGATTGTATTCCGTAAAGCAAACGTTGCGGACACGTAAATATTTCACTGGACACTGCACTTTGATCATCACTGACTTTTTGTTTCTTTTTGGTCGCTTGATCGTCACTATCACTCATATTTCGATTTGATAATATGTATTTATTTATTCGAAATCTTTAAACGCTTTGAAAACAATAATATTTTAAAGAAAAATATAACGGGTATATATGTACGAATGGAATACGTGCCTAAGCATACTATGCTATACATAGAAACGCAGCTCACACAGTTAAGTAACAAAGTGTATAGTATACGCGCAGGCGCACGCACAAAGGAGTCGATAGCGGTGACGTAGTGAGGGCATCGTGGCACGACAGCGTCATGCCGTTTTCCGTCACGGAATTCAAGTCGATTTTACATAAAAGCCGCGCCTATAGATCAGATTTTTTCATTGCTTGGAACCATAAAACTAATACACAACTAATCGCGATTAATTTGGCAAACAGTGTAAGGTCTTCTCTTTTCTTTTTTCTTTAGCACATCGCTTATTTCCGACGAAATAGTTAATCCTTCAAGTGGATGATAAGTGGATTAGTGGATAATTTTTGTAATTGTTTTAGTTTATTCTCCATTTTGAAACATATCACAACACAAATTGAATGAAAAAAATTTGACAGTTCATTAGGAATTTGCTTAAGCTTGGCTAGGTTCATTATAGGTAACCTGACTTTTCATTCAAACTTGAGTGGGCTTTTCGTTCGGTTTCGACATAAACTTAAGCCCACTTAAGTCTATTATGGGCTATAAGATAGACTGGGCCACAGGAATCGACCTAATGCCATCGGAATTAATAAAATATGTAAGAAAAAAATTAACAGAGAAGTTACATGGGAACTGTAAGAAACAAAAATTAACAGAGAAACTGCATGGGATCATCACAACTACATATGTGGAACAATGAAAACATCCCCGACCGGGACCGAACACAATGACACAATTACCGAAGAATATCCCTGTCACCAAGTTGTTACAAAGCGCTGTGAAATATTCTCTTCTAGAGGCTGAATTCATACGCTAAGAAAATAATCGGAGGAGTATGGCTTCAGGAGAAATCGCTGACAAGATTTTCACTATATGGCAGCTCTTAGAAAAGAAATGGGAATTCCACGAAACGGTGCACCAACTATTCGTAGAACTTAAAAAGTAATATGATTTTATAAATTGGATAAGTTAAAGTAGGAAATTTCTTATCGGAAACATTTGAGATACTTAAAGGATTATGCTTTACCACCATTAAACTGCCCCACAAGTGTACATGCAAATCAGTGGGTTGACACGACTGGAGATCATCGGTGTTGTAAGGATCAAACAAACAAATCTGGAGCATGCCCGTGTCATAAAAAAAAGAAAAATCTCAAACTGCCGCTACTTTCTTACATATAAAGTCAAACAACTCTCCTAATGATTTTTTTACAATAAGTTTTTCAATGCTATTTAAAAATCAACGCAAATAATAATGTATAAAATGAAAGAAACTTCATTAATATTTTTGTCTGAATTGATAATATTTATTACTAAAACCATTATAAATAATCCGTAAGTACAAATGTCTTACATCTACGATCAATAATTTAATAGCCTAAATTATATAAGTTAAAATTATATGTTTACTTGCTGTACAACTGTTTAAACAACTTATTAGAAGAAATTAGCATTTTGTTAGCACACATACCACGTATTTTTGACAATATTTACTTCGGTGTTTTAAACATTAAAAGTAGAATTAATTGTTGGGCAATTGTTGGTCATGTCTGTTTAAATAAGGTCACATAGCAATGTATACATTTTATATGTATTTGCTATCTGCAACGGATTCGGCTAAGATGATTTGGAAAAACTGACATTTACAATTTCTTTTTTTTCTGTCACAAGTAAAATGATATATACTGAATGTGATCATCATACTTTAATGGAAGTTCTTACGTTATAGTTTATATATTTTTAAAAATAGACAACAGGAAAGCAATTTCCAACTCATCCGGTACCTTAAGAAAATTTTTCAAAATCAATTAAGTATTGTAATTTAAGTGTGCCAATGATTAAACATTTTATTTGTTTGTGTTACTTTACGACACAAGTTCCCATGTATAATAATAGCCAATAACTACAAGGCAAATTGAGGCACAATTAATGTTTTTTAGTACCTTTAATGACTTTTTAGATAGGCGATTTCGCTTTTTTGTGATTTTTTTTTTGGCAACTTTTATATTATATTTAAGTCTGTCTCTAGCCGATTCCATATCTAGATAAAAAAATACAAAACAAAAGCAACAATAACTTTAAAAACAAGAATGTCTATAGTGTGCATCACTTTACAAATTTATTGTAATTTTATAACTGCCCTTCTTGCACCGATTAAATTTATGGAGTTTTTTAATTTATTTATTTTATTTCATAATTTGTTTAAGGTAGGAGCTGCCCTTTTATTTGTCTATATTTAAGGGGATTAACGGGCAAGTCTTAATTAGATTCATTTTTTTATACAATAACTTTTTGCACAACTGCGTTTGAAGCATTGCTGAGGTATAACGTCTTTTATTTATTTTATTTTTTATTTTATTCTAGATTATGAGGACTTGACGTTCCACCCAAAATAAAGGGCGGACTATGGGCTGAAAAACTATCTAAGTCTAATGGCCCATCACCTTTGTCGTTTATGGATGAACCATCCTGTTTCATCATCATTCGGCGCCATTTAGCTCGAGCGTTTTGAAACCAAACCTAATAACAGTAACGAGATTTTGTTATTATTGTTAATGTTTATGTAATGTTTTGTAATGTTTATGTAATGTTTATTATATCAAACATAATTACCTGCAGAACTCTTTTTGGTAAACCAGTTTTCTGTGAAAGCTGTTTTAGGTCCTTAGCATCAGGATTATGATTTATGGCAAAATATGATTTCATTGTCCTTAGTTGATGATGTTTAAAAGACGTACGCATTCTTTTTGTCCGCGACGATGAACTCATATGTGCTCCCCGACTAAAGTCTAAATATTCTGAGTTTAGATCTATGAAATATTTAAAATAGTTTATTTTCAGTTCAATCATTACTTATATAAAACTATAATCTAGAGTAGATATCATATTTATATAAATTCATATAAAACTATAATCAAGAGTAGATATCATATTTATACAATACGTAAGTGATATAACATAAATTTATATCTGACACTCAAATCTATATAAAAAAAAACATTTGAAATTATAAAATTTAATCTGAAATGACTGTGAGAAACAGATAATGTACATTTGTAGGCTGATGTCAAATTGGTCATGCCGGTATGCGCGACACATTGCACACGGGCACTGCGACCTATGTATGTGATGTATTGTGCCTGCCAGCTCAACTTAATAAAGTTGAGAATGTCTTTCGTAGGAGCTGAGCTGATCCCCTCAAGAGTCATCATTTCTCTAAGGAGTAAACGCTTACTAAGGTGGTAGAGGGCAGCACATTCACATAGTATGTGTCCTGCAGATTCCTCGTCCTCAAGACAGAGTCGGTACTCGATTTCAGACGAGAGGTTAATTTATTAAGATGTTATCTTAGACTACAGTGTTCCGGAAGGTAGCTTACCAGTCTTCTGGTATTGACTCTATTATATTTGAAAATATTGATAAAGTGTTTGTTCAGGGGCCGTAGGAATTCTTCGATTGTCGGATTCCTTGAAGTGCAGGTGTTGCTATTTTTTCCCTTGTTTGAGAGAAAATAATCTTCCACTTGGGGATTCCGCAGAAAGGTTCAGCACTACATACCTTTCGTTGAAACCTTTCCTAGCAAGTTGGTGGACGATTTTGTTGCCCTTTATGCCCTTGTGACCTATGGCACCCACCAGAGTCTAACCTTGTTTCTGTTGGCTGGTTCCTGCGGATGGCGTATGGTTCGGCTTGGAAGACACTAGGACTAGTTTCCAGGGCGATAACTTCCGATTTGGTCCAAAGATGCCAGCGCCAACACCGAAATCCATCTTGGATCCATCTGTGTGCCACCTGAGGGCTTTGACATTTAGCAAGTGATCGCCGCTTTCTCAAGCTGTGCGGTTTGGGTATCTGAGTATCTCAAATCTCTTATCAAAAGTAAGCATGTGTGATAATGAGACCGATCCAGTTCAGGAATGTGTTGTAGGGTGGACATGTGATACAATGGTCTACAATGGCCTAGTCTGTTTCTGAGCGAAGGAGTCTGATTGCAATGTACATTTCAACCTTCTTAATAAAAATGTGCAGCGGAGTAATTCCGATCATTACTCTTGGGCTGCCGTTGGGCAGATTGGCATGGCGTTTGTAATGCCGAGACATGCTAGTCTCTGAAGGCGTTGAGGTTTTACCATTGTATATTTTTGTTCCACTTTTGTCCACCATACGGCAGACGCATAGCTGATGATAGGTTTTATTATTGCCGTGTATAACCATAGATTAACTTAGGTTTTACCGTAAGTGCGTTGACAGGCCTATAGTGCCTTAGTCGCCTTTTTAAGTTTGTTGTTGATGTTGAAGTTCCAGGTAAGTTTGCGATCAAGGTCAATACCTAGAATTCTTCTGAAAATTCTTTGTTTGTATTGCTTAGGAAGGCGGAGCAAGGTAGTATTTTCTTCCTTTTTGTAAATGGGACTAAGATTGTCTTATTTGGGTTTATCGATATACCCTCTCTGCTACACCAGTCAGAGATATGTAGATTGAAGCGTAACTTGCATGCATTCACAGGACCACAGAAATTTCGCATTTACCCGCAACAATAACAGCAAGGTGATCGGCGTATTTGAGGTTAGTTAACTTGTAGTGTAGGTCGTCGATGACTATCGACCAGTAAAGGGGTGGAAGGACTCCAACTTGAGAACACCCTTTAGCTGCCGATACTGTTACAGAGACCTCTCCGGATGTAGCTGATACATATATAATACCCCCCGCTCTAATCCAGTGGTAAGTGGGGTGGTTTATAAATCTGCGGGACAATGATTGAGTTGTAGCCAGTTTTATCAAAAGCCCCTTCAATATCGAGGAAAGCGCAAATTGCGATCTATTGGAGGCTGAAGCTAATTTTCACATGCGCTAATAAGTAATGCAGCGCGTTCTCATACTCACATCGTTCTTTGTGGTATGCATATTGATTGCAGTAGTATTTTATTTTTTAGTAAACGAGTATCTCTAATAAGAAGCTCTATGAATTTTCCCATTGTTTTTAGTTGTTAGATTGATAAGACGATAGGACAACTTAGGGATGAAGACAAGGTTGACTTCTCATCAGTTTTGGGGGATGTATCCCAAGTTGAAACAGGATCTAAAGAGAGTTATCACTGGTACTAGGATCTCTAACAGATAGAAAATAGTAGCAGTCATCTTTCAGAAGAAGCAATGTGATTTACAAGGTGAATCTAAGAGATTCTAGAATATAGAGTAGTACTCAAGCAAAGTTGATTAAATAAACACAAAAGCTCTGGCTCAAATTATACCCTATTTCAATTCTGAGAGCTGTACATTTATAGCTTGTTTAATAAACTTAGAAACCGGTTCCGTTTTGTACTTATACCAGTGAATACTTGGTAATAAAAAGAAATAAATGACTCCGAATTGGTAGAACACTTTTGCCTTTTCTATTTTATTGAAGGCTTATGCTATCTGTAAAGCTCTCAGACGCAAATAGTGGTCTATTGTACTGCCAGACGAACTCTGTTATATGTTCTCGGTTGTCCAGATAAAAGTGAAGAGGAGTTTCAGTGATGTGGAGCTATGCGAATCGGCACAAACCACGTCAGCCCCAAGGGTGCGCTACCGTGCAGCAGCGAAGGCGGGACAGTCGCAGAGAAAGTGTTCTGCTGTATTACTTTTGCCTTAATGTTTTTTTGCCGTGATATCTTGGGCAGCTAAAAGCATGTTGGAAACGTTTTGAGATATTATTTTATCTGAAATTGTTACCCAATCATTTTCATTACTTCCTTAGCATACATTTTCTGATAAACCTGTCGCCAAATCAATCGATAATGCGAGCTGTTGCGGTCTAAGTATCCTAGTTGATTAATTCACGTAATAGTCTTAGATCTTATTACCTTAGATCATGCAACTGGATACCGTTCGATAACTTACTTTGAGGTTTTATTTAAAAAGATGTATATGTAGATAAGCCAACAACAATTGCACAGCTGAAAAATAGGCTGAAATTTATAAACTTATGCCTTAATGTGTCAGCGAATCGTTAAAATTGTTGTTGTTCGCATATTTTAGTGACGTTATTCTTTACATACATATAATTGTTCCAAAATGGCAAAAATTAGTCAATACAATCGTTGGAATTACATAATATGGACGACTTTATCATTTGATTCTGCTCTGGATAGTGACCCAAAAGCCAGGTTAATACCTGATAAATTTACTAATCCTAGAAAGCTGTGTCAACACCACCGTAATCATGCACATACAATCCTAAGTGTGAATGTGTGGATCTAGTGGCCAGATCTGTATTTGATGCATTAGTGTGCATACAGATTTCTATCAGAGCATTCTAGACATACTTATATAGTATTATATTTCGCGGTGTTTCTCCTCAACTACATATTAAAAAAAAACTTTTATAAAATACTCGTACTTTACATGAATGAGCTTATCGATTCGAGTTTTACGAAAAAATATTATGTCTAATATTTAATTTTTATTTCGTATGTTTCTATAACTGGATCTCTATATCTTCTTGCCTTATTTTGAATTCGATTGTATTTTTTATCAAGATCTGCGTTGTTTTGTTTAATAACTTGTTGCAATTTTGAAAGCCGTTCTACACAAGCCTCTCTTGAGGTGAATTGTTCGCTTCGTAATCATTTGGTGACAGATCCGGTTGCATGAAAACCTAAAACCAATCTCCTAGAATTTCTAACGAGTCGCCATCATTGTTCTGATGGATCACAATTCCTCTCCTATTGGTCAAAACTGGCTGAATTGAGAGGTTTGCTATGGGCGAGCAGCTCCACCACTCACCATCCGGTTAAGAAATCGGTCGGTTTTGACCCGTTTCAGCAACGATTTGAAGATGAAAATTTGGTTCATGAGATTTTTTTGTATCCAGCCTTATTCAAATGGTTTCAAATGTTTTTTTGGGTATTTTTTAGCTTCCATGTAATCGAAACAGTGCTTGCATGATGATTAGTCTACGATTTCTATGATTTTATCGATATATAAAGTAATTGGCTTTTCAGAGCGTGGCGTGTCTTTGACGTCGAAATTATTGTCGCAAGAATTAATCCTTTCGAATTCCGAATAATCTTTTGAGTTAAGTTTTAAAAATATTTAGCCCGATAAATTTCAAAGAGAAAATTTAAAATTTTAAAGAGAAAATTTCAAGCGTTGAATTATCGTTCTGAGTTAAGCGGACTGGCTATTGTAAGACAAGTTCATATTAAGGGGACATGAGACCTTCAAATTTTCAAAAAATCAAAAAAACTTTTTTATGATAATTTCTTGTTTAAAAAAACATTGAAAATGCATTTTTAATAATATAAACCTTAGATTCGGCTTCTAAAATATAAAGCGAGCGTTTTAGGCACATCGCGTTAAGGCCGTATTTTTGATGATTTTCGTTTATTCTCTTTTGTGCGTCTTTCTTATACAAACATACATATATATACTATATGTATATTATATATTTCCTTTATAAATTCATTTTGTTAGCAGAGGGGAACACTTAGTTTTATTATTGTGAGACAGTATTTATTTCATATAAGTCACGCCGTTATACAGTTTATTCCAAACGTATATTTTCAATGAATCTCTATGTATGTATGACTCAAAGTAAAAGGTCCGTTGACAAATGTTTAAGAACATTGGTAAAACTAATAATGCGCGGCTGCAAAGCCAAAAAAAAGAAAATTTAATGGAAATCGCTCCACTGGTTAATACAGCGATAAAATTGCTAGTGCTTCTGCAATTTAGTGTATTTACTTATTTACAAACAATTTTAAAATGTAAATCCTGCAACAGTGATGTAAAATTTTCTAAAAGTAATGAAAAGAAACTTAATTTCAAGATCTGTGTGACGTGTAAGTGCAGTGATAATTATAATTATAATATTATTATAATAATCAATAGACCGTTCGTTTTGATATTGATATTACTTGATGTTGGAATCAATGGGATTGTTAATTTTTGCTGTCTCATACATTTGGAATTGAGTTGGAGTAATAAAACATATTCTATTCGTGACGCTGCATGCATTAAGAAGACGAATCGGCGGAGCACTGGGGCTTCAAAAGGAGCAAGAACTGCACGCACGGAAAAAAATCACGTTCAGAAGAAGGGTATGAGCAGGAGGAGGTATTGCCGACTGACTTTAGGTAACATTTTCTGTAAAAATTATAGTTAAAAAAATTAAACGCGTTTTTCTCGAAAACTCCATATAAAAAAATAAACTTTTCGACAATTTTAATATGTTGCTGTGGACATATCGGTATTATAGTTTTGGATAGGCCATTTGCGAAAAAAAGTGTCCACTTTGTTATTTTTCTACTAATTTTTTTTCTTGTAGTTCATTCCATGGTGGTTCCGAAGCTGTCTAGCGGTCCTAAATTCAAAATAAGTTCCAAAAAATGACATGTTTTTCATTAAAATTAAACATATCTTAATATTGTAAAACAATAATTTTTTTTGTACAGACGTACCAATATACATACATATGTATATTACAATGATTTCGTGACAAAGTATCATGTAGTGCATTGTATGTACAATATATTAAAAAAATTGGCAATATGGGAGAAAATAATCACATACAGCCGCACGGATTGTAACGATATTGTATAATAATTATAATAATAACAATTATGTTAGGGCTATTATAAGCACCCATAGTATTGTAAATACATATATATTGTACACAACCCAGTATTTTGGCATAATATATTCCAGTCATCTTAATATTTAAATAAGAAGGTGGGATATAAAACGAGGTATTTGGTTTTTTCCGCTTTGGTTGTATTTACGTTGTTGTTAAAATTTCACATCTTTACTGCCGTCATGTCCGTTCAGACTCATAAAACTGATTTAGAGGAGCATTTTATGGCGAAGAAGAAAAGAATTGCATGAGAAGTTATCGAATGTTCATAAGGATGCATTTGTATCATAAACTTTAATACGCAATGGTTGATGTTCGTAGGACAACAGCGGAAAAGGTTTATAGCAATTTTATTGCCATGTTTATGAAGAATTCTTGATTTTTTTTTATGAAATTACAGGTAGAATCTGGTGGCGCCATGATGAGAAAAATCGTAAACTTTCTGTAAAAATATTTTTGCCAAGAGGTCAAGAAACAAATCTAGACTTTAACAAATCATATTGAACACTAGTGGTCGGTTAATTACGAACTATAATTTGTTTTTAATACAACACGAGTTCATTTAGCAACATTTATCAACATATTCGGACATATAGAAAACGTTAGCAACCGCACACTTGATAATATTATTTTATAGCGTCAGAATATATATAGTAGGTATCTTAATGATGTATGTGCATACATCCATATACATATATATGTATGTATATACACCACATAAGCAATCTTGGCAATAAAACATCTTGCATCGTGAGAACAATACCACGTCATAAAATTATAGTAGTTGCTTTTATGAAAGATTAAATTGCTTACGAACTTAATTAAATGCAGATAAAGTGGTTTTGGCGTAATGTGAAAAAAACTTTTTCGGCTTCAGTCAAAAATAGTGTGTTATGTGTCTTACCTATGTTAGATGCTAAAGAATCAATGTCTTTTGGCTTTCTTTTTCTTGGTCTTCCTTTCTGTCTAGGCACTTGCGGAAGCCCAGATATAACATGCGATGCTGGAACGTATAAGCCAGCAGGAACAATTCTATTTGGATCATTTGGACTTGATGAATCATTTGGTGGTGAACCGAATTGAGATACATACGAACATGAGTTAACTAATGGCGTGGGGACAGACTGTCCATCCAAAGAGAGTCCATAGTGTAATCTGAAATTATGTTATATCAATACAAACTATCATATCATATTTAATTATGTAAGGTAGAGAAAATGAAACATATATGCATCTAACCTGCAAAAAATTACAGAATCTCTTATTCCAAATTGATCACCTTTATTAAGAGGTGTATTGCACATAGCACAATTAAAGCAATTAACATGAAATACTAAATTTCGTGCTCGCATCACTAGTTCAGATGAACTGATCGACGCCAAACATCTAGAACATCTTCTGGTGCCAAAAAGTCTAAAAAGAAATACGTAACCATAATCTAAAATTAAATAGACATATTGTTTCATAGACAGTTACTTTATATGTTTAATCTGAATCAATTAATTCCATAACAAATGTTTCTCAAATAATAAAAATTCATACGTAAACATGATTAAAAATGTGCATCAGAATGTACGATTGCAAGTACGAAATTATAGTGCCCTGCAAATGAGGGTGCACACGAACACAATTCAATGGGTAGCCCTCGCGTTAAATTACAGTAATATTAAGCTTCATATTTCTAAGAGTTGTTCACAAAGAAATACAAAGTTACATATACATATGATGAAAATACATACATAATAACTGAAAAGAAGTCGAAATCAAGTCATGTAATTACATACAAATGGTCTTAATAGCCCCAAAAAAAACCAAAACAAAACATAAAACATGTGGATATGATTTGGCTGTATTTTTTTACCGGTCATCGTATCCTAATAATTATTTTATTTAGATCCTTACGTAGTATTAATATTTTTTAATACTATATTAGAAAAACTATTTTCTTCTGATACCTTAGAGGGGCTCATATGCAATGTTGTTAGGAGACCCATTTATTGTTATATTTGTATATATATTTAAGTAACTATACATGCGTGTATTAAACTATAAGCTTAATACACGAAATCCACTTGTAAGACTTGGTATTTTGTTTTCTTTTTATGACACATCTCTGGAGTGTATTCTCGCCTAAAGTCGTAATCTTTAGCCAACAACGGCGATTGCATCGAAATTAAAATACAAAAGCAGATGAAAAAAAATGAATTATGATTATTACTATGTAAGAGAGCAAGCGAAATGTCAAAGTGACATGTTTTAATATATGATTGTGTTTTTGTGGGCTTGAAATCTGATACGGTCACATGTTTATTATCTTTTTCCTAACCGATTTATCATAGAGTGTAGAAGGGAACGCGTGTTCTAAGGATTCATTTTACTTATTCCTTCTTCTGTATTTATCGTATTTATCTTTTACACACAGCAAAAAACGACAAGCAAATATAATATCTACATACATATATATCTACAGATAAAATTATTATTTTTTTATTTAAATTATCTTATTCAAAAATCCATCATTAATGTTTCGCATAAAAAATAAAACCAATAACGGATAAATTATGTTATGTGTCACTTGATTATCAAATTCATAAGAGAAAAATCTAATAGCAGCCGAATTATATTGTTTTGTCTCCGTTGTTGGTGATCGCGTCATAGGAAATCACTATTTTAATACGGAAACTAGGATGCGGTTCTAAAACTGCCCTTCATATTATATAATTTAGAGCAGTTTTTAATTATGTATGAGTAGCTAAGATGTGGCGCAGTAATTTGTAAAAAAAAATCGAGTTAATATAATGAAATATCAACATTTTGGTTTGGTTAGTTCAGAAAGTTTCTCGGATAGAATCTTCTAAGAATGTCGTGTCACTAGCAGTTGTATTTCCTAAGGAGAATTCCTAAAGTGGGACAGAAGACAGACAGGTAAAGAACAAAGCTTTTTTTTAGTAAGACAAGTGACTACTGCCAAGAACTCTAAGATAAGGTCTATTTGAGTTTTCTTTTTTTATAGCGAATACAATGCAACAATTACCCAGGAATATTTCTGCTACCAAGTAGTAGACTGACTGACAAGAGACTGATTTCATACGCAAAGAAAATAATCGGAGACTACCAATGTGGTTTTATGCACTATACGGCAGCTTTTTAAAAAAAAAGGGAATTTCAGGAAACCGTACACCAACTATTCGTAGATTTTAAAAAAGGCGTATGACTCTATAGTGTATCATGTCCTTGTAAGGTTGGAAATGGTGAAACCTATAAAAGTGTGCCGTAGGAGAAACAAAGGACGTGTTAAAATATGAAAAGCCTTATCCGAAACATTCAATATACGGAAAAGAAGGAGAAGTCTTGTGTTTACCTTTTTTTTAATTTGGAGCTGGAATTCGTCCTTTCATGAGAATGAAAGGAGAATAACTCTTAGTAGAATCACACCCGTTGTAGCTTATGCTGACGATCTGACGAAAGTGAGGGAACAATTAAAAGAAATGTAGAAAGTCATATAATGGCAGGAAAAGAAGTAGGCTTGGAAGTAAATGAAGAGAAACCAAATATATGGTCACTGACCTACTTGAATCAATCGCAGCTGACTGTATTCGATACACGCTTTAAGAAACTCTACGAATTCAAATATCCTAGTACCATATTGACTGCCAAAAACGAAATAAAAATTAAAAAGCTGATCTTTGATTAAGAAGGAGGAAAATAAATTCCGGCTAAATAAAATCTTATTTTAGAATCGATGGTGGAAAACAGGACGAGGAAGCAGGCGGATGGAGATAACCACACATTCAAGAACTCAATTCAACCCCAAGCATTGTCTGCCTAGTTAAATCGTGAAGACTTACTAAAACAAATCCGCGTCGTAGATAGGAGGATAATATAATTTTCTATCGGGGTAGGGACAAAAATTCGCCGCTCAAAGTCGCCGTTCCACGGGCTATAACGCCAGCTATGTATATACCATAAATTCTATATACATATGTACATATATACATAGTAGTTCGGTGGCGTTGTTTTTCATTTCTTTTCACTGATTTCTATTTTAGAACTTAACTGAAAATCAACGAATATTTTTAACCAAATCACGCTCAAGATTTGATTATAGACTCCACCATCCATTTTGATAAAATATTGACAATGTTGCTTAAATTATACTTTTGAAGAAATTGAAACACTGAATAAATCAGAAGGTGTCATTTTGCATAAAAGCATAGTTGATCATTACCTTAGAATTTCGGCAGTGAACTGCGAAAATACCCTTACTCTTACTCAAACAAAACTATAATTTTTCTATCAAGTAGTTAGGTAAATATGCTAGTATTCTACACTGTATATATTTACAGACGAGTATATAGATACATATCTATATTTATGATGAGCAAATTTATTTAAATTACCTAATTTAGCTAGATTTAACTGTTTATGACTTAATTAAGATATGATTAAGAGAAGTATAAAATAGAATGCACCTAAAAAAAATAGAGTAAAACATAAATACTCCACAAACTATGTAACACTACACGACTATTTTGTGTAAAATACACATGTACAAAAATGTATTAGAAAAATGAGAATGGTTAGAAACCTTTACTGGAATTATACAAAACAGTATTCAGTCTCCCGCAGGGATAATTCGTAGTTGTTTGGTTTGCCAACAAGGAATAAAAAGAAATACGTATGCACGTGTGTTTGCTTAAAAATACGTAAGTGAACTAGTTTCCATTTCATTAGAGAGAGGACTCTCGAATGTGGCAATTTAGTCTATTATTCCATTCTATACCCTATGATGATTCAGTACTAAACTTACAGGTCAGTGTATAGTTCACTTAAACATTAATGTATAATATAATACACACAAATTTATGGGCACCGTGTAACCATTCCCAAGGGTGAATTGTCTCAAAAACAGCAACGGGGAGTCTGCAAACACACATGCACGGAAATGTATGTATGTACATGTGGGAAAAACAGCGGGAATCTTGTTTGCGTTTTGCGGTTCAAGTGTTTGATTTCACACATCATAATTCTCATCGATATTTCGTATGTGTTTAAAATAAGAGTAAGAATTTTGTTGGCCTTATGTAGGCCAAAAAAGGTATTCTGCAGGCAACTGGCCTAACTAGAGTCAAGATCCAATTCGAAGTTAATGACACTAAAACTATTTTCCTTGAGAGTTGGCGTAATAATCATATAAACACTACGTTACTAACAACATATTCAGTATGGAATGGGGCGGACCTACAAGTATGGGAGACAAAAATGTTCAAAACTTTTAGAACCATTAATTTTGTTATAACTAGTTGTTGCCAGCAACTAAGACGCTTCGATGAGACCAGAATCCTTAGGTAAAATAAAATAAAGGGTCCTATGTACGTACACAAATCTGTGTACGAGTATATTACATAGCACATGACTTTCAATTAAGCAGCAACTTTTTAAAACAAAGTACGTGAGGTACGAAGTCACGGGGTGGTCACTGTGGATATAGGCCGTAGATGTAACCCTACTTAAACTGTGAGATATGTTTTACATTTCCGAAAATAAAATATAATTACTTCATTATAAAATTATATCACAATTAAAATAATAATTCAAAACATTATTTAAGAATAATTTCATATATGTAGGTATCATAGGTATTAAAAGAAAATCTAAACAACTCATTTTCAGCATTATCAATAAAAGAAGTAAATACAAATATTTAGCACATGTTAAATGCAAACGTTTTTCTATAGAGCGACCAATATTTGGCTTTTGAATATATGTATGTTATCGTAACACTCGTAAGTTCCAAAATGTTATAGCGATATGTACATTTCTCGTTATGAATTTGATGTTTCCATCAATACATATACATATACATATGTATACATTACAGCTCTACTAAATTTGTGTATGTATACGTAAATAAATGTGCATATCTTCACACAATAAAAGTAAAATTATTGCCATGTTTCTGAATCTTTGATTGCTCCACAAGAAGTCTAAAATTAAGATCGTTCCTGATAAAACTTCACCACATTAACGAATTAAAGTCGTCTTTTTATTTTGTCGAAGATAACAATTTCAATAAAAATGAAACCCCTTGCTCTTTTATTATGCCTCCATAGGAACCTGTGAATACGTTTTACAACTTATCATTTCTTTTTCCCTTCTTCGCTTTTTATATGGACTTCCTTTTCGTTTTCACCTGAGTTCTTCCGCGGTTTGCATGAATGTTTATCACACATCTCTCGGGGACACATTATTAACCGGCTGAAGATAAAGATAGGTAGCTGTTGCGATATGTAATGCTAGGAATATTTGTAGGATTTCAATTTAATAGCGAAAAATATGTATGTAATTGCTTAAAGATATTTAATATATACACTTTACCTAGAATATGAGCGCGATATCTGGCTATGTAATCTGTAATATATATGTACGTCATTTAAAGAATGTACATATGTATATGTGTATGTCAAGTTGTGGCATTAGGAGAAACTAATATAATGGAAAATCATGAATCTTTATTTTTTCTCCTTTTTTAAATACCATTGTGGCAGTAGGGTATTCAATTGAAACATTTATTCATCAGACAAATTTAAGTAATGCCATGAAATTTTCTTCTCATACGAGATGAAGAATCAATTAATTGCTATTGACAGCGGATTAAATCTTCAAAGCGGTTGTTCAACTTAGTTTTTATTATTAAACTAATTTTAATGCCACAAGCAGTAATTGTCAACGAATGTTTTGTACCTAGCCATTAAGCACGGGAAGTGTTTACATTTGGAACTATCGCCTCCTTTCATTTAAGTACATACATACATATTTTTATTAAGAGTACCTTTCAAAAGTCATACTATGTTATTTCACGATGATAATGTCAAAAGAATTATACCAACAGAACATACCCACTCGTATAAAACACATTTAGCTGTAAACGACCAAATTTGAATCTTGTGCAAATTGTTTCCTTTCTCATAACTGACAAACATCAAAATCCAGATTTAAAAATAATTATAAATTTTCTATGTACGAGTATATATACACATGTATGTATGTATATATAAATGAGAATTTGTGAAAAAAGAAATATATACACATACCTATGTATGTATATTTGAGTAAAATTTACGGTTTGGTATAGGGTTTCATGCTTGATGTAGAGTTGTGGCATGTACTCAGATATCTATCATTAAGCACATGCGGTATATCAACCGTGCAGTAACGTCTCCTTTTTCAAGTAACCGCGTCTAATTTTGAAATACGAGATGAGTTAGAATGTTTCCGAAGCATTGAAGAAAAATGATTCCTTGATTATGTTTAGGAAATGCGGTAAGTACCTAATTTTCGAAAGATATCTGCACAAATCGATTAAATTTGTAATGTGCATTAAAATAGGCAAAATTACATTGACAAAAAGCAAACATTTCTGTGGATATTTGCACTTTTCTACATAGTATCGTCAGATCCTGTCAGTGGTAAATGTGTAGTGTATTGGTTGCCGATTCTATTTTAATGTATGTATGTTTCCTGTTTTCTCTTCTTAGTAGAGAATTATGATGATCCGTTATTTGAATTAGCAAACTACAACATGTACATATGTACATATATGGAAGATTAAGTCACAATTGATCATAATATAAGAAAATACGGGAGATAATATATGTATGTACACATGTACATTTTGCGTACGCAAAATTAAACTATTACGCCTTATATGTATATGCGATTAAACCCAGTACAATTTTAATGAATGAAATATACATATGTACTTATGTACATATGTGTAATGTCAGAATGAAATATGTTTTGATTTTGTATACCATTTTACTCCTAAATTCAAAAAAAGTTGGCCATGTAAACGAATAATTTATGTTACTCTCAATTTAAAAATAAGGAACCGAAAAAAACATTTTTCATAAGGTAGCAATACCTTAGATAAATAGTTAGAAGTTGCCAACCAAGCATTAACGATAAATCAAAAAAAAACTGCCACTAAAACTGAGAATCTGTACATACTAGTACAGGCAAATACTGTATGACATAAAATAAACGCGCATCATTTTGAGTTTGCGTTTTTAATTAGCTCTCCGTTTCAAAGTTTTCATGTTGAAACTCATGTACATTTATAAGGAAAAATATCCATTCATATGCGCATATATCTACATATGTATAGGTATACGTTACACACCACACTTCCCATTTTGCTTTTAATTAGCTTTAAAAGGATGGATAACATTATTCTTTTTTTTTTTTGTTCTATGTGGGGACCTTTCTTTCCATAACGTGTACTAAACATCACATCAATTATCTTCTGTACTCCGCAATGAACTTCAAACATAAATTTACACGACACTGTGTCATATGTGACATTCTAAACATAAATCATCGGCAATGGCAATCTCCTATATACCCTATAGAAACAGATAGCTATATTTAGTAAGGAATTTTTAAGAAAAGAAATAAGAAAAAAACGTATAAAATTACGCACAATATACATATATTTGTTGCAGTACCTAAATACTATTATAAGCCATATTCTATGAGATATTTTATTGTTACGGTAAAATCTGGCTATGATCGTTTTTTTGACTTCTTCTTAGTTTGTTTAATTTTTGTGTATGTATACATAATGTAATAGGTAAATACGTGTAGATACATGCTTACGGAATAGTAATAGCCAATTAAAGTGCACAAGTGAATAAAGTATTATAGTATATTTATTAAGCGTGTCCAGCATGCCGTTTTCTTTAGCATACAAACGCTCGAAACAATAGGTTATCAACTTTTCAGAATTCTCTTTTCAGGGTTGCGTGTCAAAAATTATTTTCCGTGCTTTGTAGACTCGAACGTTGCACAATTTATGCACTTATTTTTGTAGAATCAAGAATAAAAAAAAATTGTAATTAGTACATGTTGAGAAAATTTCTTGGCACCTTTGCGATCTTCAATGGGGGAAGCCAAGCAATTGAAATAAAACGCTGACGGAATTATATTCTTTTTATCAACAATATTATACATATGTATGTACAATATATGTATACTTGTAGTGGTTTATAGGAAGGAGAGTACATTTTTTAACTTACCTATAATAATCACTTTTGCAATAAATGTTGCCATCCTTCGAAAAGCATGACGATTCTCCTTCCAATGGTTGTTGACACGTACAGCATTGGAGGCAACCGGCATGCCATCGCTTTTCAACAGCGGAGAGGTAAAATCGATCCTAACAATATTCCCATTTAAAGATATGAAGTTTTTTTTTTTTACTGTAAATGTATTCAAAAATATTTAAGTGCATAGTTTTGAAATGTATTACCTGAATAAATCGACCGCATCCAGCGCAATCATCCGGCCCAGGAAGAGTTGTTTCGCTGGAAGATTCTGGACTGCTTGGTGGCCCATATGGCTCTGTTTTCAATGATACTCCCGAAATTTGGTCATCACTCCCGTCCGGGCAGTCTAATCTCCCACTTATAGAATACTTTATTAATGATTCATCAAAGGGTGCCCTTTCTGGTGCATCGAAACTACATAAAGATGATAATAATTAAGTGTTAAGTTTTTGAAAGGCATATACGCTACCTTCTAAATGAATCGTTATAAATAGGAGCGGGCTCAAAGGGCTTTGTGTTATGTTCACAAGCTTCTGGACAGGAAGAGCAGGAACGATACAAAATGTGATTATTGTTGGAAACACCACAATGACCGCTTATGTGCGCTCCTGGCGGTGTTAGGCTTCTATCCCTTGCCGCCCCTAAGAACCTTGCGCTCTGCTGCTACATTTCGTTTATCGATAAAATGCAAGAATTATTTATATATGTATATAGATATATATTTTGTTTACTATTATACATATTGTTTTTTCCTATCAGAATATAAGAAAATAAAGAAAATTACATAACTTTTCAACTTTTCTTCTGAATTATTGTACGTCCAAAATTAAAATAAATATCGGATAAATTGATTTATGAAAATTCGTGCTTGAAGTCCTCAGGAAGTTTTTCGTCGTATTCTACCTTAATCTTGTATTTGCCACATTAGCCATTTGAATGACGATGTGAACGTCCATGTGATTGTGGAAATAATGTGAAAAGTTTTCTTTAAGTTGCATTTTGTTTTTTTTTTTTTGCTGATAATATCTGTGTAAACGTATTGCGGGAAAATCGTTCAAGTATCACACTTTTTTTTACACGAAGTGGAATATCATTAACGAATGAAGAGATTGGCTGTTTAATTAAATATTAGAGTGCAGGATTTTACTTTGAAATTCGAAATACGGTTTTATGAAATGGGGTTGTAACAATTGTTTTAATACATATGTACATACATATTTTTGATTATCTAAATTCACAAGTAATTTAGAGCAATTTCATAAAATGTATATTGCAATAACCGGCCAGTTATACATATATAGGTAAAATATTATTCGCATTACATGTACATATGTATGTATGCACCTGCTGGGCCAATTAATCTGGAACTTAAAACGTTGCAATCTTCTATTGAGCGCATCAACAATTTTTTTAGTGCTGAAACTGATGCAAAAATTAGGCGGATTGCATCTGATGATTGTAGAGGACATTGCGCTGATGAAACGAAGAAGAAAGGTGGTTTCATAAAGCTTCAAAGCACCTTCCTTCGGACAACATTCGTTTTTACCCTGATGTCACGGTCACAGCTATCCATATCATGACAAACGGTGTTACTAGACAAACTAGATTCAATTTTTGGTACGAGTTTTCCGTTAAATAAGAGCGATCGTTTTGTTTGTTTCCAAATTGTTTCTGATCAAAGAACAAGATATTCGAAAACTGGCCACATTGCACGAATGCAACAGCTCCTTTGCTTTATCAAAACTCACTTTTTCGAACATTGGTAAGATTTTCTCCTATTTAGAAAGCTTGAAGTTGAGCTCATCTGCCTTGTCTGTCAATGTCTATTATATGTCAATGTTGCACGCATATAAGCATTCAATCCAGTTGGCACCAGGCGCAACATTGACGCAGTTTTACCAACTGTTTAGAAATCTACAACACGATGAAATTGATGGCAGTTTAATTGGGCCACACTGTATATACATACATATGTACCTGGTTTTCTCTAGCATCTTCGCTGGGTTGTATATTTATGTGACTCATTTCTGTGTGAAATTAACTTATTTTGGGTGCAGTAGCTAATTTCAGTCTGATTAACTTAGAACGAGTAATAAAGTTGTTTCCATGTCGCAGAACGCAATTTTTAAATGTTCTGTGAACATGACAAGCAAATTGTTTTAGAATATTGTGAAATTCGAGAAAAAAGGTTGTGCTACCGATATGAAAAAAATTTAAATGTGGGAAATATTTGAGATTGCCAAAGGGGATTCAATTGAAAGCTGAAATTGTACCGGAGTACCATACTAAACCTTCCCAGTAAAAAATCGAGTTCTGTTTATATACATATGTATGCATGAGAGTGGTCTGAATATTTCCGGTTTTAATATGAATATGGCGGCACTCGTCAACAAAAGTTAGGAAATGTGAATGAACTCGCCAAAATGTCAGAATATAAGGAACATTTCGAATGAAGGTTTAGGCTCTCGTTAGACCAAAAACATGTTTGAATTGACAGTTTTGGCGCCGACTGTAGATGCAATTTGGAAACGGGTGCTATGAAGAGGAAATCAGCTCCAGGCCAAAACAATGTAATCGTTAATCGATTTTCTTAAAAAAAGATTACAGGAGCATAACATGCATCACTATTTGATAAGTTGAAGGCAAAAATGCCATGTCGAATATCCAAGAATTATGATTTGAACCCTCCTTACTCATCAGGTTTATGTACTCGTAGGTAGTTCCGAAGAATCTTGTCTCCTAAGTTGCTGCTGCTTATTTTCATATTCTTTTCATTCAAGAAGTTTTGCAGAAATCGAAACTACTGTTGGGCTAGGCTCTACGGTAGATACATCAAAACGTTCCAGTCAATTACCCCCTGATTTTGCTGCCGTTACAAAAAACAACGCCATTTTTACTGATAAATTCTGAACGGAGATTAGCTTAGATTAGATGATTTCTACGATCCTTTTTTAATCACATTCTCGTACCAATTTTTTATCGCTCACTGTCACACATTACTGATTCGGTATATCAAACTTTTCAGACAAATGAAGCGGCACGAAAGCATTGAGTGCACAAGATTTAGCGCAAAGGATTGATTTAATGTGGTGTTTTGCAGTCACTTTCAAATTCTTTTGCAATACATATTTCGAGTGCTTATGCGATTTCATGGTCATCTATGATCTTAATGGTTTTTTTTCATGTTAAAGAATAGGAGCGAGGTGCATTTTTTCCATTGAAATTTGAAGCGTGTAAGCCACCTACATACATGCTGCTGCATTTGATAAATCATCTTGACCGTAATCATTACAATTGTTTTTTTAGAGCTTGTGCAATGTTTTTGCCTTTTTCCTGAAAAAATAATATTAAACCCATTTTCACACTAATATAATCTTGGACAGAAATTATTTAATTTGACAGTCGTTACGTGCTCGCTTGACTTCAATTATCCCGTTTTCTCTCGTTTCTGAATTTTTCTTCTTTATTAATTTTTTTCTCATTTCTTTTTCCCTCATTTAATTTTCTCTTTTTTCTAGCAAACGTCGCGCTAAGCCCTCTCTCTTGCTGTTTGTACACGGCATGGGCCAACCGGGGCCAAAGGAGAAGTCCTGGAATCAGTTTGACATACTAACCGACATGTCACCTGATGAACCCAGGACAAAAGGAACAAACGTCGCAGCTCCCCAATAGAATTCCCAGAGTTACCCATGATAAGTACCTCTAAAAACCCGAAGTTTTTGGTGATATCAGCGAAAAATGACGATCTACCCATCTCATCAGTGAGTATCTTTGTATTAAAGAAATCATTTTACGCCATTAGTACAGAATATGACAACATAACCATGCTTAGAGACGGCAGTGTCCTCTCGTTAGCGCCTTCCAAACCCACGGTCATTCTCAGAGCGTACTCAACTCGCACCAATTTCAAAACCCCTCGCCCCCCGCTAAAATTACAACAACACTGGACAAACACCCAACCAACCCACAAAACCAAACTCTCATTTCACAGTCGTACCATCTACATCAAACTCAACAAAAGAAACCAACAACCTAGCAATCCCCTCTCCCTCTTCCATCAAAAAACAGCTCACAGAACAAAGCAAAAATAGCCGATTATCAGACGAATCAAACCCACCAAAAATCAGTACTTTAACCACACAAAATATCTCACCCTCCCAATTTTGCTCTCTCAACAATCTCTCAAACACAAACCCAATAATTAAAAACAATAAGAACCCTACCAAAAATCTAAACAAAAATGAAAGCATATAAAAAACAAACGTACGAAACCTCAACGTCGATGGCCGCACTTGCGGTGGGGACCATAAATCCACGTGCTGGAATTTGCGATCTCTCCCGCAAGTGTGTTCATCGGCACGGACTCGATCACCAAAATAATCAACAACGTAAAACTTTCTTGTCCCTCGACATTTTGCAATGAAACCTCAGTGGTTTCATGAATAATTATGATGAACTCAATATACTTATAAAAGAAAACAAATACGATATTATCTCTCTACAAGAAACGCATGTTTCCTACAAAGAAGATCCTCCCATACCAAAATCATATACTGGGTACTTCGTCAATCTGCCTTCAAATGTAAACTCTGTGCAAGGAGTCGGAATACTTGTTAGGGATAATATCCCGCACATGCACAAACCAATCATCTCGAACCTCCTATCAACAGCTGTGCAAATTGACTTGTACCAGGATCACGCTTATATGTGTATACATTCTACCTGGACAAACTTTCAATCGAGCTGACCTAGGCAACTTCAACCACCCTACATACTTACAGGTGACCTTAATTCCTGGAGTATGTTATGTGGATCCCCAAAGACGAACAAAAGGGGCGCTATTTTAGAAGATTTTATTGCAAGCTCAGACCTAACCATACTTAACGATGGCTCCCCTACCCACTTTTCAACCCACAATACTTTCACCCACATAGATATAACTTGTTATTCATCAATACTTTTTCCAAAAATATCTTGGCATATCTCCGATGATTTACATAATAGCGACCACTTCCCAATTTCCATCACACTGTCTCTGAAACCTAGATGCAAAACTGACAAATATATCCCAAGATACAAAACAGATTTTGCAGTTTGAGACTTATTTCAAAAGAAAGTCGAAATAAATCTTTCGAAATCAACCCCTAGCCACCAAATAAACATGGAAGCATTATTCCTCAAAACTCTTCGAAGCGCTGCAAATGAATCTATCCCCCAATCCTCTCCAATCATCCCTAAAAGAACCGTGCCCTGGTGGAACCCGGATCTAGCTAGGCTCAGAACTGAAAAGTTCATAACTTGGAGGACTTTCAAGAAAAATCCTACTACAGTTAACTTATTAGCCTACAAAAAAGCCAATGCTCATTTTAGGAGAATGCTAAAACTGAGCAAACTAAAAAGTTTTAAGGACTTTAGCCACAATATTAATCCAAATTCATCCACAAGCACGGTTTGGCAACGGATAAGAACCTTGGTCGGCAACTTCCCAAAAAGAAATATCCTATCCATCAACACTCCAACTGGACCGGTTACCGAAACGGATGAAATTTGCAATTTCTTCGCCGACACTTGGTCATCGGAATCCTAAAACCCCAACTTCCTGACAGCTTTTAACACCATGAAACTAGAGAGTCTTAACCTAAATCCCCTATCTACAAAAAATGCAGCAGCCAGTCGCATTGAGAACGACATCTCTATAACTGAATTTGAAAGCTGTCTATCTAAATTAAAAGGAAAAACCCCAGGACGAGATAGGATTTCATATCCCATGATTAAAAACCCAATCCCCTCAGCCAAACATAGGCTTATAATCCTTTATAACTGGATTTTGGCCAAAGGTATTACCATAGTTCCCATCCCCAAGCCCAAAAAAGATATCGCATGCATAGATGGATATCGTCCAATTTCACTCCTTCCCTGTTTATCAAAAATTCTAGAGAAAATAATTGCAAACCGACTTCTATGGTTTACAGAGTTTAAAAACCTCTTGAGCCCTAATCAAGTCGCTTTCAAACCAAAAAGAGGGTGCATTGACCCTCTATTACATATTGACCACTGTATCACGCACGCCCTCTCAGCGCGAAACCACGTTTCTATCCTGGCCTTAGACTTTCAAAGGGCATTCGACCGTATAGGCATTCATCTCATCCTCAACAAATGAAGGGAGTGGGGGGTAGGTCCCAGAATTTTTGGTTATTTCAAATCATTTCTCACAAACAGGAAATGCTCTGTTAAGATTCGGAACCACTTTTCAAAAACTCGATAATGGTATCCCACAGACCTCTCCATTGTCAGTCATGTGCTTTGAAATCGCATTTAACGAATTAAGTAACATCATATCCAAACACAAAGACCTAGATCATTGTATCTATGCTGACGATGCATAGGTACTATGTAAATAAAATGACCTAGAAAAAACAAAATCGGTATTCTTAAATTTGCTTAACGAAATCTATGATTGGTCTCTTACATCTGGCTCTAAACTCTCTTTAGATAAATGTAAACTATTACATGTTTGCCGGAAAAAAAATTATACAAATATAGAATTAGTCATTAACAACACAATAATAGAAATCGTCACTAATCTTAATGTCCTCGGTCTTTTACTTAACAACGAATACAACTGGAAACCGCATTGTACTAGTCTTAAGAAATCACTAGCAGCAAGGCTCAATATTATAAAGTGCTTATCATCTTCTAAAAGTAATGTCCACATTAATTCTTTATGTCACATAACAAAGATGTTAGTGTTAAGTAAAATAGACTACGCTTTGGCCATCTACGGTTCCTGCCCTAAATCGACTAAAAATATCATCGCACCAGCAGTTTAGGTGCTTTCTCTACCACACCAATCAAAAACCTACTAGCCGAGGCTGGACTCCCGTCAATAGAAGAACGATACCTCGAAACTATCGGTAAGCTCAGCATAAAGCTTTACTTTCAAACAGGATCGATCATAGACAAAGATGTAAGCAACGCCATGAATCACAAACGCATTAGAAGGACCACCTCTGCCATTCACAATATTCTAGAACTTTGTAACAAGTTAGACCTTTCCTGAAAAAGAACAACAAAATTTACACCGACCCAACCACCTCCTCCATAAAAAATCAGTTATCCTAAATCTACAGGACCTATGCAAAGATGGTACTAGTAACACAATATACAAATCTCTCTTTCGAGAAATGTCTGCTGAACTTAAATCCAAAGGCTGGAACTTTATATATACAGATGGCTCTAAAACCGATACAAACACAGCTTTTGCGGTCGTAACACAAAATGGCTCTATAATCACACAAGGCATCCTATCTAACATTGCCTCTATCTTCACCACCGAAGCTCTAGCCATATTTGAAGCCGCAAAGTGGATCTCAAAAACACCAGGTAAATGGGCCATCTGCTCTGACAGCCTGTCAGCATTACGAAGCATCATCAATCCTAGGAACGACCTCACCATCACACTAAAACTCGTGACATACTAATCAAATCAAGTTCAAAGATAAAACTTATATGGACACCTAGTCATGTTGGCATCGAGGGGAACGAGTTCGCAGACGCCGCTGCAAACTCAGCGCTAATGGCCCCTACATACATGTATAACATCTTTCCTCGCCTTGACATGAAAAGGCAAATCATTCAAGAATATAACAAAAAACTATCAATCCAAAAAAAAATGCAGCCGAAATTCCCAACAAACACCCCCAAATCGGACATAACAAGGTTTGTACGACTCCGCCTCGGCCACACATCATATACGCACCAGCACCTACTCGAAAGAGAGCCTCCACCATCTTGTCCCAACTGCCACAACACAATCACCGTAACGCATCTCTTAAGTCAATGTTTCCTGTCATCAAACTCAACCGGCCAAAGCTACAATAGCACAACCGAAAACCTATTAGATCTTCTCAGCGAACCCAATCAAAGCAATATGCAAAAACTAAGAAGAATATACGAAAACTTTAAAGTCTAATATTATATTTTCTGTGAGCCGAAAGCCTTTGCTGCTAGTTGCTCTTATCTCAATGTTAATTACAATTTTTTTTCCTTCTTTAATTGTACATTAATATTCTAATAAATAAATAAATAAATATAATCTTTGAAACAATTGACGGAATATAAAACTGCCTACATAGATTGTAGATTGAAATATCACCTTTCATTGTATCAGTATAACGCAATCTGATTGCCCAATAAATGTATGACATCTAACAATATCCGACAGAAATCTCTCAATACTTTTTCCAAACATCAATAAATAATATCCTTGTAAAATTTTACGTAGATCAAAGTTTATAACTGGTAATTAATTATGTTCAGGAAAGCAAATGATGGTGATATAAGTGTCAATTAACGAACTGAATTATATCTTTGCTTCTTAATGATGCTAATGATAAATTAATGCCTACTGTTTTGCTAAATTGAACCTTATGTTGAAGAACCTACCTTAACGCCTAACAAGTGTTGGTACGCGTACTGCAATCAATCGTTTAGAAAGCTGGATACATGTTATGCAATGCTAGAATTAATAGCGCAGAAACTATTTAAGGACCAGAACAATTATTGTACTTAATTTTAAACAATACTATGAATATTTGATTCAGTTAGACCAAAACATTATGATTCTATCCACAAAATGGCATATTTTGTTAAAATAAAAAAGTGTAAAATAAAGATTTACAAATTATAAATGAATTTTTATTCACGATTGATACAATGATATGCCTATAATTCCTGGAATGTAAAACATCTATCGTAAAGTAGACTTTTTAATTGCATACAGAGACTCAAAATTAAAATGAAATACACTTAAAACATAGAACTATAGTTCACCAATTTTATAAAATGCGAACAGCTTATTTATTTAACACAGACATTAAATACATATACAAATTAAACTTGAACCGTACAAAAAAAACTATTTAAAAAAAAGACCTCAAACTAATAACGGAACATACCAAGGATTTTCATCCCATTTTTTTTTATTTATTTTTTTTTTTTTATTATTTATTATTATTATATGGATTAGGTGGCATCCTGTATTTAATTACAAGTAATAAATAGTGTCGAATGCCACTTTACAAAGATAAAATACAATATAAATAAGACAAAATAGGGGGTGATAAAATATTAAGGAAAAACACATGTGTAATTTGCACAGTCTATAGAATAATATAAAACAATGACAGCATCTTGAGACTTAAGATAAATTAATAACTAAAATACAAAACAAAGAAAAAAGAAGGGAATTTTTTGAAGAGACAAAGTATTCAACAATTAAACCAATATGTCAGTGAATAGATGAAAATTCGGAGCCAGTAATAAGAAATTCTAAGCTCGTATAATTGTAATTCAAAAGCCATCGCTTTGTTTGCTTTATAAAAAGTCCAGGTGTTGATATTGTCCTGAGTGATCGAGGAAGCTTGTTAAATAGTCGAATGGATAAGATGGAGTAAAAATTACGATAGGCTGTGGTACGGAACTTTGGAACAGGTAATAAATTGGAGAAGTTCACACGTAGATTATGAGACGAGATCAGACGAAAATTACGGTTTCCAGACCTCATAAAGAAAGTCTTTAGAACTTTAAAACAGTATAAATGCCTTACAGGAAGAATTTTCAAGTCACAGAACAACGAATAACAATGATATTTACTTGGTTTCCCACATATTTTTCTCAGAACATTTTTCTGCAGTGTTAGTAAGTTTTGGATTCTACTAAAGTATACACCACCCCAGCACGTGATTCCATATTGCAGCTTAGAATCCCAAATGCCATGATATACCATTTTGAGAAGTTCTTTAGAGCAGATCTTTCTTAGATAGAAGAAATGTCTAATTGTGCTTCGAAAATATTTCTTTAAATAGTCTATGTGATTTAAAAAAGTCATTTTATAGTCAATGGTAAGCCCTAGATATTTAAACTCGTCAATCTTTTCGATTAAGAAGCAGTTATCGCTACAGCTTAAGTCATTACAAAAAGAAGGAACAGACGGAGCAAGGGTACAATTGCAGATGGACAACGTATGTATATCTCTGGCAATCTGATGAATGAAAATAGACATTAGCATCGAGGTTTAATGCTGTCAAATTAAAGTGCATTATTTTAGTTTTTTTACTTATTACCAAGTTATGTTGGGCAAACCAGTTGCGCAGTAAACAAAGGTCCCAGTTAATGTCAGAGATCAAATCCAAGGGACTGTTGCAACCATAGGAAAAACCCACGTCGTCGGCAAATGCAGTAGGTTTGCCTTTAAAGTCAAGTAGAAATAGCGAGTTAATGTAAATTAGGAACAGGATTGGTCCCAGTACCGAACCCTGGGGTACACCCAAATTGTAGAGCATGATTTCACTCCTAATTTCGTCCAATTTCACTCTTTGTGAACGGTTTTGAAGGTACGATTTAAACCATTCAAGCATGAAGCCACGAAAACCTGCTTTTTCCAACTTCCTTATTAGATTATTATGGCTAACCATATCAAAAGCCTTAGTAATGTCGATAAATAAGCCTGCGGTGCATTTTTTCCGATCTAGGTTTGCCATTATTTGAGAGCAAAATTGTAAAAGGGCATCCTCGGTTGATTTCCCTTTTTGAAAGCCGAATTGAACAGGAACGAAGAACTTATGTAGTTGAGTTAAGAAAATTCACTATTCTGCTTTTTATTAGTTTTTCGAAAAGTTTACTAAGGACAGGAACAAGTGAAATTGGCCTATAGTTGGAGATTTCCGTAGCAGCACCTTTTTTGAGCAGAGGTAGAACGTCTGCACATTTGAAAGCTTCCGGGAAGACGCCTTCAATAACACAATTGTTGAAAATATCTGCCAACACATCTATCACAAAACTAGCAATTTTTTTGAGCATAAGACTGGTAATGCCATCAACTCCACAAGAATTTGAATTTTTTAGGGTACCAATGGCTTTAAATACTTCAAGAGGCGTAATTTGCTCGAAAACAAAACTATTTCTTTGACTTTGTTCAACAGAAGTGTGCTGAGACCCACATTGATGACACGCAGATTGAATGGGAGATGGTAATGAATTCTTCGCTATATTAGTAAAGTACGAATTGAATTCATTAGCAATGACAAGTTTATCAGACACTTCACACTGGTTGACATTAATAACAGTAGGTTTTTTGGTTAGGGATGCTTTGTTAAGCATACTATTTACTAGAAGCCATTCATTTTTTAATTTTCCTTTCGATGCACTAAACCGAGAGCGATAATATGCATCACGGCATTTTGGTATTTCCTTCTTAAGCTCAGCACATAACTTCTTATATCTACTTAGGAAGTTAGAATTGTAGGGAAATCGTTTGCATTTAATTCTGAGTTTATTTTTAGCTTTTACTTTATATAATAAATAACTGGAAATCCACGTTTTCAGTCTTTTTACATCATTTTTTGGGGACAGAAAAGTAGAACAATTTAAAATGTGCTGTCTAAGGCACTCAATAAACGTTGTACACGCAGTGGACGCATCTTTGCTGGTGTAGACATCGTCCCAAAATTCATACATGAGAATGTTCCTCAGCTTTCTGAAATTAGTTTTCATTTTCTTTGCACCCAAGTTTGTCATTCTGTTATTTGTAGATTTTAATTCATTTATTAAGAGTCCTACCATGGAGTGATCAGTTATATGTAAATCTAGAACACACTGTTCGCAATTGTTCACAGAGAAGCTTTTAAATCTGCCATAAATAGTGAGTAATAAGTGAAGTACATTTAACTTCAATTCAAGTTGTACATAGGTATGTGAACAGGAAAATCACCTATAAAAATTTAAAATTAATTTGTAGATCACCTCAAAAGTGATCAGGCATAAATTGAGTTAAGAGAACTATTTTTTTTTTCAATTCGAAAATGATAAAACTGAGTGAGGTGAATAACTGAAAACAGAAAGTACTGTAGATAGAATATTAACAACGGTATTTAATATCATAAAATCGTACGATAATACCTCAGACCATAAAAATAAGGCAAAACTTAGTGCACGGTTTACCGATTCCGTTGGATGAATTTTAAAGTATTATATATATGTACTCGTATAATACCAAAAAATCTTCATATCAGTGCCCCAATGCTTACTGTAGAGGTCGAGCATTATCTTATAAATAAATGAGTCATCCCAGAAACCTTAAGCATAATATTGTGGGGGCATGTGTTAGCATGAGCAATAGGCAAAATATGATGACAAAAACTATTGTTTGGATTTTATTCACTTACGAAAAAACTTAGTTGACTTCACTTACTTGTGCAACGTTCTACGATCAGATGATAGATCGCATGTGTGGAGAAGAGAAACAGTAATAAAAAAAAATATTACTTTTCCAGGACAATGATCCCAACCATAGATATTGGCTAATATGAGTGTCCACATATTTTGGAGACACCAAAAAAAACATTTCAGATCTAATCATACTGACTATAAAACAGTGTTAGTGCAATGCCGAGTGCAATAGGGTCGTCCTGTTGGCGAAAACTTCGAACTACTGTAAATCAACATGAAAAAAGATCAACTCCTTATGTTGGCTTGGTACGAGTATACTTGTATCTTGTCGTATATATGTATATGTCTTTTTTTTTTTGAGCACACTTTGAATTGTTAAAATTATTTTTACTTGAAATTTTAAAATTATGAGATGAAAATAACAAACACAGGCATTAACAAGTTCCTACTTTATCACTAACAATGTGACTTTGTAGATAACCTTTAAGCGCACAAGACTCATAAGTCCCTATACAAATCTGTTTTGTTACCCTGGTACAATACTCATACAGATATGACTTCAATATGAATTCGAGATCTGAATAGGTTTCCTACACTAAATCAAAATCATTGAATATGTGTCTTCATTGTACATACATATATAACCGGTTAGTGCGGATATGATTGCCATTTGAATTCGGGACTTACTACACTAAATCAAAATTAGTTAAATTATACTCTCTTAGGATTTTAAATTAAAATATATGGTAATAAAATTAATATTATATAGCACTCTCAGATAATGTAATGCAAAAACACTTTAAGTGAGGCAAATTATATATGTATATAGCCTCTAGACTTTTATAAATTAGTTGAAAATAAATTGAAATTAGATTAAATAATTGTTTTTATTAACTATTGTTGAATAAAAACGTCATTGATTCTAAAATTAGTTTATGACAATAAATTCGTTTGCAACAATAAATACTAAATATATCGAATCGAATCGAAAACAGTAACAAAATATCAAATAGTAATTTATCAAATACTTATATTATGGGCTAAATTCGTATTGTATTCAAACAATATATGGTTAAATCATCATGAGCGACGAGGCGCATTTCCACTTAAGCGGTTATATTAATAAGCAAAATCTTCGTTTCTGGGGCACTGAAAATCCACGTGTGATGCACGAAGAGGCAGTACATCGACTTAAAGCCACTGTGCGGCGTTCACAGGAGGAGCGATTGGGCCGTATTGTTTTTGGGGACGCCATCATCAATATGGTCACTGTTACTGGCGAAAGCTACAGGGTGATGATAAACGACTTCTTACTGCCTGAATTGGATGAGCGGGGCGGTGAACATGTGGTCTCAACAAGACAGTGCAACCGCACCCACAGCACGAGCCACAATGGATATTGTGAAGGAAGCGTTTCCTGGATAATCTCCCGTTTTTGCGATTTGGCATGGCCAGAAAGATCGCCCGATTTAACCATCCCAGACTTCTTTCTTTGGGGCTACTTGAAGTCGCGGGCCTATGCCAACAAGCCTCAAACCATCGCAGCCCTTAAGGAGAATGCGAACAGTTACTGGAAATTGCGGAAAGTTATGGAAAATGCGATAAAACAGGTACATACATATGTATTTATATCAACACTAGTGGCAACCACTTGACGGATATCATATTTTCCACCTAACAGAAACAATTCTAAGGGTTCAAATAAAGATTTCCATCACTCAAAATCAATATTTTTTTATTTCGTAAAAAAGGAATTCATAAACAAAATTGGATGATTAATTTTGTATATCAGGTAACCATTTCACCTAAAGGTAGACGCTACTGCACGGTTAACTGGGGATCTCTCGGTCGTTACATGATGGACACATAAAAACGAACTGCGAAGATCCAAGCCATTTACCATGGTCGTACTATCCTCGGCCGAGGTAACTTCCCACCAATTCAAGCCAAAGAAAGCTATTGAAAAACTGCTAAAAACCTTAAAATTATCTTTAATCTACAGTTTACGTAGGGGGATTACACCATTAACTAAACAGATAGAGTTTACGGTGTTTTCTGTATATTATGCTACGCTGAAAATTGTGCTCCAGTAGGCATTAAATCAATACTCGTCAAAACGCTACTGATCTACTATCTTCTCCGAACTCTATAGTTAAAGCTGACGCAAGCTAACAGGACAGTGTGCTTCATACGTATACAGACTATCACATCTATCACATACACTAAAACTCTGCTTGGCATGCATTTTCGAAACTTTCTTGAGTTGAGGGTACTAACCAAAGACTTCGGTTCGCTACATCTGACAGAAGTGGAATATTGATATTACATAATTTTAAATACAGGATAACAGAAAAACAGTTTTTCGATTACCCCATAAAGCTAGAGAATTCTCTCCCAGTACATGAAAAGAACTCATAATGTCGGCAACTTCCAGGGGCATAGGTAGCATTTTAGCACATCGCCCTAAGATATTTTTAAGGTTGGCTGATCTGGGTATTTTTTTTTCTTTTCTATTGTTGATTGGTTACAATATCTTGTTAATCTGTTTAGTTGTGTTTCTTTGAATACACTTTCTCCCATATTTGCTTCACAACTTTAAAGATTATCCATTTCATGTATTTGCTTATGCTTTTAAATAAAATTCAATCGCAAAATATTTGGGCCTGAACATCGAACCTTATATTTATTTATGCCAAACACATAACTATTTGATATTTACATGAAATTTCGGTTGACATGTAACCATTTTTTGTTTCTTAACACACAGATTTTTGAATACCGAAATATGCCGTTCATTGACGACAATGATATTAAGTACGTAATGTAAATGACTTTAGTTTGCTAAAATAGAAATTTTAAAAGAAATTATGCAATTAACTTTAATTGAATCCATTTCATCAGGGTTGTTTGTATATCTAGCATTACCCGGACATTTTCTATGTGCTGTATATATACTCATAGTTATTGTACGAGTATATACATATTTTCCCACACATTTAATTTATCAAAACTCATAATTAGGAATAAAGTTTCCATCCGCAAGTAAGGCTCTGGTTTATTTGGTTTGTTAAGAGAGAAACAAGATAAAAATAGTTGTGATGTTTCACTTTATCATGTTACACAAGAACTGCGCGATTTTTCAGGGTCTATTCTCCAATTTCCATAAAATGCACAAAAACTGTTAAATACTAAAACCGTTTTCGAATTTAATATTGTTAACAGTATTGTAAGTATTCTTAACTGAATGCTGGAATGTGTGTATCGGAATAGCACATTCGGCATATTTTTTGTTTTTGTTCTTACAAAGAACATTAAACGTCGCCACCAATGGCATAGTTCAGATACGGACCAGTTCAGAGAGCTCAACATCCCAGAGATGAACCTCATCCTCCGCAGAAGTCTATTGTCAAGAGCTGTGCAGATTAAAATCGGTACTTGAGCAGAAACCATCCTGATCGTCCTCAAACAGCTAGGATACTTACAAGAGTTCGGTTGCAATAAAATGGTGAATCCGCCTTATTCCCCAGCTTTAGCATCCCCAGATTTCCACTTGTGCCGTGATCTGCAAAACTTCCTTGATGGAAAAACAAATTACATCTCGGGATGACGTGCAAGAGGCTCTTGGGGCGTTTTTCTCGTCAAGGCCAAACAATTTATTGACGGCACTAACTGCTTGAGAGGTAGGTAGAACTGTTGTCCAATGAAGGAAATCACATTGACGTCTGAAATTTTACATGTGGTGCAAATTATTTTACGTTAAACGGACATAGCGGTTTGAAATTCCGCAGGAAATTATTATTCGGCGTGGAGCAAGGTTAACGTTTTCGAATACGCAAAGAAAACTTGGCATGGCATTATATGATAACTCCAATGAGGTTAAGCAGAATTCATAATCGAAGGTTAAGTAGATACTTATTTCTGCACACCACATTTCTGAGGTAAATAATAACTTTGCTGACTTGGCTGTTACGGTTTCTTTCTACTATATATAGTAATAGATGGTTCTTCCTCCAGGGACCAATTTTAGGTTGACATTTCAAAAGTCATGAAACTTCACACAGTAAATACCTACTGAAGATTAAAATTCATTAATGGCAGTCCTCTCTCGCGGGGTTAAACTAACCTAAAATTTTAATTAAGGTAAGAAATAAGATTTATTTGAGTCAAAGATTCAGTCATACAATTTTAGAAAATTACTTTTTTGTGTTAATGGAATTTTCGCCAGAACACCTATATCCCTCCTTATTGTTAACAGAACGCTATAAATAGTTAGTGGCTTAAATGCGGAAAATGTAGAGAAAACAAAACCAAACACCAATTCCAAAAAGTCTGAACTAATACCTTACAGCGACGATTAGCAATGCTCAGAAAATAAATTCTTCCAAGCACACACGGCCAGCCTGTGTATTCGAACTTGCCAACGCTGACGAAGTTCACTCCGTTATGTCTGCAACTAAAAATTTATCAAACACGCAGATATCTACAATATTAACAAGGATTTGACGTCGAGCGAAAGGGCTGGGCAGTATCACCTTCGTCAGATCAAAAGACAGCGATGGACGCACACAGTAGGTGAACGTCGCCGATATAAATGCAACAGGGATGGCGTCGTAAGCGCATTTAATGAACAAGTTAGAGAATTCCTATCCTATGTTTTAAGTACGGACTCAAACTACTCTACGCTCAAGCAACAACCTAACCAATAAAAGTTTTTAGAAAATGAAATGCCAATAAATTTTTTTTGTGTAACCTTTTTTTCAAATATGTTTGTAAATTCGATATCTTGTTTTTATATGAAACCTTTGTCTTATCAGAGCATTCACAAAATTATGAAATTTATTTTAAAGAATTTAAATTATTTTAGATTCCGGCATCGAAAACTCATAACTTTGGCAGAGCTAGCGGCGGTTGCTTATTTGGTTAACGTAAAAGTAGGTAACGAAGGTAAACATAAACTAAAATTCATAAACTTTCACAACACGTTTTATTTTGAGAGATAACTTTTCGGGGTCAGTCCTAAATTTAATACAAAATTACTTAAATTGCAATCATTGGATTCGAGATTTTGGAAGTTTGAAAACTTTCTTCGACAACTTCCAACCATTTTATTCTTACGGGAGATCTTAATGTTAGAATGGGAGCACAAGGATCCTATGATGCATAACATTTTCAGATCATATGCCACTGGTCCTAGATATCAAAGAATTTGACGATACCCCAAGTCAATCTGGGACAACTCTGCTCCCCAGACTTAAACGGTTTGCCAATAAACGTGCGGAATACTTTCAGAAAATCGATGAAATTACTGTAGAAAGGATAATGGCAAATGATTGCAGTGAGACACGATGTATGGCCTTAAAATAAAGAATTTATTCAGCTTATGGCAGTCCCGGACGAGATAATTATTATATTAAATTCGAGAGAAAAAAACCATGGTTTGACATGGATTGTTACAAAAGAAGGAAATCTTGTCCTAAACTACTGAAAATCTACAGGAAAACCTTGATGCGGACGGGAAAAGTTATTGTAAAGCTAACAAAAAGTATAAGGTTCTATGTAAAATGAAACACCGTTTGTACTATGAACGCATTTCAACTCAACTCTCTAGTATTAAGTCATCGAAGAACTGGTGAAAAGTTGCCAAGGAAAGTCGTGGTAGTCCTGGAATAATGTAATTAAAATCACTGCGGCCGAGTTTATAGCTCATTTTGCTAGTGCTCTAAATTACGCTAGTCTCTAGGATAGTGTGTTTATACAAGAAGGACCTGCAGTTTTCAACCCACTGCTGGATAGCCCGCAAAGGAAAACGAGGCTCATTCCTTATGAGCTTTATAAAAAACGCAAGTGATTATTAGAAGTTCATGCTTTGTTCAATCAAATTTACGAAACTGAAGCGATACCATTCTCCTTCATAAAATTCAGTCATCTTTCCAGTTTTTAAAAAGGGAGACGCGGACTTTGTAACTAACTATCGCGGACTCTGATTTTTGCTACCCTTTACAAATTATACACAGTGCTTTTAAACCGACTAACTATTTGGTATGCTAACTATCGCGGACTCTCATTTTTGATACCCTTTACAAATTATACAATACACAGTGCTTTTAAGCCGACTAACTATTTGGTATGGAACAACAAAATACTCAACGAATGCCAAGCTGCTTATCAATTAACAATTATGGTACTATAGATCAAATTTACAATCGTTCGTGCCTCATTCAACTGCAACTATGGCAAAAAAAAAAACTTTATGCTTTGTTTGTAGATCTAAAAGCTGCATTCGGCATTCAACCGACAAGCTTTGTTTCACAAGCTTATAGCCCTGGGAATATCAACTTAAATGATTAGAATTATCAAATTACTGTACCAGAATACGTTGCAGCAGTCTGGGATAGAACCAATGCATCCAATTTCTTCAGAACTAGTAAAGGTGTTAAACAAGGTTATGTCTTAACCACCTTATTATTTGTTTTGTTTTTAAATGATCTCCACTCAGAACTCCCAATTGGGCTATTTTTTTAAAGGAATAGTAATAAATGTTCTCCTATATGCCGATGATATCGTGCTTCTGGCTGATAGTCCTGCCATGCTGCAAATTATCATCAACAAGTTCAGCCAAAAATGGAACCCTGAAGTTAACTTATACAAGTTTGAAATAGTTATTTTTAGGAACGGAGACAATCAGTGAGAAATGGTATTTTAATGATGCAGAAATAAAAATGGTCTGAACATCTGACGAAAAGACTATCAACTATCATATCGTAATAAACAAATATGTCTCAAACCCAGCTAAGTTTAAAATGCATGACGCAGCAGCTAGATCAATAATGTATTACTGTGCACAGGTGTGGGGTACAAAGAGTACGAACAAATTGAAAAGCTCCAAAGGTTCTTCGTCAAAAGATGTTTCAAACTTCCTGAAAACATCCCAATCTACGTAGTACATATCGAAACCGGTCTCCCAAAAGCATTTCTCACAGCACTTAAAATACATTTCTCATATATATACGCAAAGCTTTAAGTCCCTCCAGTGAAAAATTGCCTCGTGTTCTCTCGGGTACTCTCAGTACTTCGAAAAAATATTTATTGAGTCCAATGCATCCAGGCCTATTCCAAAGGACTGAAATTGTTTTCTGTCCTGAAGCTAACAATTGCGACTGGAAACCTGCCCATAACATGGTACTAAATAAGCTTAAGGATAAATTATGGACATACATCTACATATATAGGACACATGTACATAGGCATCTACATTATAATGCTCAAAAAACTTATATAAATATGCACTCTTGTGGTTGAATGAAAGTGGATAGGGTTTTTTTTTAAACAGTTGTGATCGGTTTTTCCCACAGCGACATCCAGATTCATATTCAGTACAAAAACAAATTTGAACTGAATTGTGATTGTGATAAGGACATAGAAGTGACATGTCGAGCAACTGACTCGAAACGAAAAAGTAAAAATTTGACTTTGGTTGAGGAAGGGCTATCTTTTCGTAAGATTGCAGCTAAAATAGGATTCCCCATTTAGCCATTCTACGACTGAAAATAATAGAAAATTCGGATCTATTGGAAAGAAATATGGGTCAAGGCCAAAACGCAAATTAACCCAGAAGACTGACAGTCCGTTATAAGAAATTAAGGTTATTTTTTTTTTTAAATCTGCGTATAAAGACACAGCTGCGTGAATTTCATCAAGTTGATCTAAGTGCCGAAACGATACGTACAAGAAGACTTCCAGCGAAAAAGCCTCTCTTAACCACAAAACTGAGCGAAAAAGTATGAAAATGGGACGCAAGGTGATTGTATGATAGATGCGTGATGTGGTCTGACGAAATTAAATTACTTTTTGTGTGCCGACAATTTGCCGTGTACATTCGACGGTCAGCAAGGGTGAAAAGTATGACGACGAGTGCCAGTTTCCTCAAAGCCAAATAATTTAGGAATGCTTTTCTTTTTACGTTTTCGGCGTTTTACACTTTGCTAATTGTTTTCTCTCTTTTTCTTAGATGGCGCTACAATTCGGTGTGAACCTGGGGCTCAACCAACAAGCGTCTCCAGCTGGCACGATCTTTTGCCAGATGTTTCCAGTGCCGCATTCCCAGTTGGCTAAGGTCCCCTTCCACCTGTGTGCAACACCTTAGATTGGGTCGTCCTCTGCTGCGTCGTTCCTCAGGGTTGGATTCGAAAACTCTTCGAACCGGTCCTGTGTTGTTCATTCGCTCTACATGGCTTAGCCATCTTAGACGTGGGATCCGGAGACTTCGTAATAGGCTGATATCGTTGTACAGTCCGTACAGTTCTGCTTCTCCTCCACTCTCTGTTTATACAAACGGGCCTCAGCGACGTAAAGGACGATTGGGATGATCAGTGATTTATATAGTGCTACCTTGGTTTTTCGAGAGAGGGCTCTTTTTCCTCTTGAACCTAAAGAAGCAGCGGTTGGTAAGAGTATTACTGCGTTGGATTTCAGCGCTAGTGTCAGTCACTTGTGAGCCAAGCTAAACGAAGTCTTTGAACACTTCAAATTTGTAGTCGTCAATTGGGACGTTTTGGCCAAGACATGCGTCTTCTTTGGATGACAACATATATTTGGTTTTACCCTAGTTCACCGAAAGACCTATTTTAGCCGCTTCTGCTTCAGTGCTTTTAAACGCTTTATTTACAACCGGCTTTACTCGTCAAATAACTTTAATATCATCTGCGTACACAAGCAATACCGCAGACTTGAAATAGATCGTATCCCTTGTGTTGACCAATGAGTCTCGCATGGTCTTTTCAGGCACCATGTTGAAAAAGTTACATGTTAATGCGTCATATTGTCTAAATCCTTTTTTAACATCGATTCAAACTCCATTGAGTTAACAGGCATGTTAAAACTAGACATGGTTCAATATAGCTCGTTCCTATGCAGACTCTTATATGCGCGTTTAAGATTGACAAAAAGATGGTGTGTGTCGATTTTGAATTCTTGGGTCTTTGGGCCTTTTCCAAGATCTATCGCAGTGTGCAAATTTGGTTTGTTGTGGATTTACCTGGCCTGAAACCACACTGATAGAAAGCTATCAGATTATCCACAAAGGCGTTCAGATATTCATATAGTACGGCATAGAAGATCTTGAACGTGATGTTAAAAAGACGTATTCCGCTAAATGAATTACAAAAAAAAAAAAAAGACGTATTCCGCTATAGTTGGCTGTTATAGAGATCCCCTTTCTTATGGACTGGCACACGATGCTGAGATTCTATTGGTCGGGCATGCTTTCCTCCAACCATATTTTACAGATGCGCTGGTTCATGCGCCCTACCGACTCATTTCCAGCCGCTTTAAATATCTCAGCAGCCTGTCTGCGCCCACGGCTTTTAAGCTTTGAAATTGCAAGCTTAATTTCATCTAGATCGGGTGGACGAAATTTTCTTGCATCTTCGTCCGTTGCGAATGAATCATTCTGCTTTCTGCCCAGCGGTATCAGATCTGTCATGATTGTCCGTTGACGGATGTGGCTATGTTTTCCTATGATCGACTCAAATACGAGTATGTCCTCTTTGCCCAGTTTTGGGTTGAAATCTCTTAGTACAATTAGTCTCTGGGTGAACTTTCAGTCCAGGATATCATAGAAGCCATCCTTGGGTCGGTAATTTTTTTCTTCCGTAGAGGCGTGAACGCATATAAGGCTTATATTCCCGAGGTTGCCTTTGATGCGGTTGTTATGAGGCGTTCGCTTACATGTCATGAAAGCTTAAGACTTTCTATCGGAGTTTTCCTCGAATAACAAATCCGCATCCGAATAGGTGGTATTTATTTGTAGTCGTTACCGTTATAGATATCATAATTTTTCCATCCTTTTTTGCCTGGTCCATCCCATCGCACTTCGTTGAGTGCAGTTATATCCGTTTTGTAGCAGTTGAGGGCTTTTTCTAGTTGATTGTCTGCATGTGCTCTGTTTAGAAACCGCACATTCCAGTTGTACACTTGCAAATTGTTTTTCCGTTTATATGGGAGGTCAACATTGTATTCGTCCGTATCTGAGGCTTATTGTTGGTTCTTAACAAAATTTGTTTTCAACGTAGGGAAAACAGCACAACCCTCAACCTGGAGGGCTGCACACTACCCGGCGGATGCCAGGCCAGCTATCCACTTGGACTGAGCAGGGACAGAGATCGAAGCTGGTGTTTGCCATGTTAAACGCGATCAACTTCTTTGCTCTGTTTGTTCGTTCCCGACATAATTACGCTCTTTCAATAATTGTTAGCTTAATACAACATATGATTACTCGGAATTTCCAGAGTACTCTGGTCAATGCATTCGCCCGATTTTCAATCCAACTGAACACTTTCGGCATGCAACGAAAAGAAAGGTGGCTTTACCAGAACTAAAACCAGAAACAGAGAGTAAAAAAAAATTAAATGAAGTTCTGGGCCATGTATGAAATACTGGAATATCACGGGATATTATTGAAAATCTAGTAAACTTGTTGTCTTCTATAATAAAAGCGGTTATAACATCTAGTCGATATTAATGATTTTGTGCTCAAACGAGAATATACATATAAAAATCTTTTGTATAAGTACATATACAATATATGTATGTATATCGTTAGACTTTTTAACCAACAACAGTACTAATTAAATGTCAAAATAATTTATTCATTGATTGAATCATTGTTTTCGCTCTATTTGTTCATATATTGTTGAAACATTAAATAATCATTTCATTTGTAGGTAGAAATACTTGCTAACTACTAAGGAGAATTCAACAAAACCGTCGTTTCACTTCAAAAACCGTTATTTTAGCTATTAGCATTTTTTCCAATCATTTCAATAAAGCGGTTTTTATGGCCGCAAATGTAGGTATATAATTTAAATATAATTTAAATCGCGAACGACTTTTATTTTATTTTATCTCTTCACTTCAATCTGCCGACGGGTAAGCGCATTTACTTTTTACTTTGGGCGTTATGTGATATTTTCGTAAATATCTATACAAACATACATAGGTATGTATGTACGAGTGGAATAACTTTATTAGATACATGAATATTGGTCCTGCTTACCCAATGCATCACAGGGCGCTCTTCAGTGCAGACGCCCATGTGCGTCTATTAAGATATAACAAGTTAAGCCTCTAACTATAGTTTGGAGATAGCCTTCCTTCTGCTGCTTTTGGTTATAATAATTAAGTCACGTGTGTTTTCCTTTAATTTATTCGTATTTGGATCTCAAATGAAGCAATTATTTCCGTAGATGTACTGTACTCTTATTGGAATTTTATTCATTGTCTTATGGATTAATTTATTTACATTGTAAATACATTCCTATGTCACTTTTGTATTCACTTCACAAAATGCAAAAATATAACAAATAATATTTTTGAGTATTTTTTTTACGTTTACATAGATCAGTAAGACTCATTTATTACAATTTTAGAACATTGTATTCATTCACTTCATCGCACAAATCACCAGGTAGTTTCACATCACTGACAACGGTAGAAAACAAGGGGTCTCAAAAACAATACAATTGCTTCCATGCAAACTACAAACAAAAAAATTAACTAATTTATGAGGGAGCAATAAACTTAGATTTGATCGAACCACAGGTATGTATGTACCTACGTATATGCATGTATAGAGAAAAACAAAACATAAAAAAGATGCCTACAAAAGATAATAGTCATTTGAGGGTTCTGATGTACATATGATGACGATCTTCTGATAAGATATAATTTATAACTCCAAAAACACTAACATAAAACGTTTCACTGAATTCACTGTTCTCTTCATTTATTTATTATTTATTTTAGTAATTTTTTTTAATCATCACAGTATAGATACATATTTTTTGATTAATCCAGATAATAGCGGCATTTTCAAAATAAATATACTCGTATGCACATACGTAAAATGGATACCAACAAAAGAGGACACTTTTAAAACTAAATATGGATGCAATAGTGGCACGACAGCTTCACCAATTTTAAGACTGCACGGTGTATCTATAACCGGACTCTTCCGAAACCACTGACGGCTTTCACGGTGATTTTGAATTTGTGAGAAGATTGCTTACAATACGCATGCGTTCTCCGTAAGATTTCAACTCGGAATACTAAGGGAAGGCAAACAAACAAAAATGGGAGGTGCCTTAGTTATTTACTTGCTACGTGATTGCTACATGTAATTGTATCGTCTCTCTCCTTCACGACTCATTCAAGATAGACTAGGTTCTGATTGGCGGCTATAACCGAACTTGTGGTGTTATGCTTTCATTTGGGGTGTGGAAAACAATAATAAGACGAAGTGATTGAAAAGGGACAAGTATAGAAAATCTGGCGTAAATATTATGTACCTTGCAATTATTCATATTTCCGTTTTGTATCGATAGAGAACTCAAACGGGGATGGTAGTTAAAGCTACAAATGGGCATTTCGCCAAGTTCCAGTTTTATTTGCATTTTTCTTGGTAAATTAAATTTATCTGAAAAGTTCACATTTTTTCGTTTTATTATATTTTTTTCTCCTGTTTTCAAGTAGGTACATACAGCAATGGCGAACAATGTGCTTGTTAGGCTGAATAGGGAAACAATAATAAAAAGGTAAATAAATAAAAGGATGCAACTATGGCAAAGATGGATAGCGAGTCATAGCTTTGTAGCTACTGTAATTTATTTTTCGTATATAAATCTCCATGTATGTATGTACATATACATATGTACATAATGGTTGTGCTACATGTACCTATATATCCTTGAAACAGGCATTGAGGCATCCATTGCAAGCACCGACGCACATAATTTTGTACATGCCATGTAGGTATGTATTTTACATGTGCACATGTACATATTATGTATATACATACATATATACACATGTGCCCACTAATATACTAAAATAATATTTTTTTTATGGAAGGATGTACTTTTATATTCTCATCTGGGTTGAACTACTCTTTTTAAGTCAATTTTCAATATTTGAAAAATTCTCCGAGTCAAGTTTCTTAACTATCGGTACTAAATGTCTGCTATATTTATGTATACTATATTTTATACAATAGTCTAGTTAACTGTAAAAGGAATTAAACTAAATGTGGTCAAAGAATACTTTCTTGAAATGGACTAAGCCTAATTTTAATTAATTAAACGTCAGTCCAGGAAAACTTACAGGATACCTGTAAAAACTCATCTTTCTTTATTTATTGGGCTAATAATAGATTTTATGATTTAAAATGTACAAAATATTTTCGTAAGTAGTTTTAACAACTGCATTGACAATTGCTGACCCTAATTATATTCAAAACTTGAGATATACAGATTGCTTATACAACCAGACGTATGTATTTAATGGTGTTTATGTAGTTCTCGATAATCAGTTAAAAATTGTACAGTATTGTGCAAAACATTCTAGATTTTTTAAAATAATTTTTTTTTGATGAATTTTAGTCAATAGGTTGAATTGGTTGATAATTTAAGAAAACCTTTTTTGCTTATGCTTAGCATTAAGTAACGGCTTTTTTGCTGGTCGGAATGAGCATAGGTTAATTTCCTTCTTAATTACATGCGAACAGAGCTTGATTTAATTGAAAGATTGAGCTCACTTACGGTCTTTCTTGCAGTCAAAAAAGGATTGTTAAGAACCATCTTTTTAATTTAGCGATCACTTCACTCAGTTGTCTTTTGTGGACGTCCCCCAAAATGAATAATTTCAACAGTTTTCCCATCCCAAATTTTTCTAATATCTAATATCAAATACTGTCGATGTTGGCATTTTTAACTTTTCAGCTATTCCTTTTTACATTAGTCCTGCCTCATAATCTTCAACAATTTGATTTTTCACAAAGGAACTGTATGTGTTTTTTGCTTTAAGTAATCAATTTTTTGCATCAATTATGTTTTAAATCAACTCTTTACTTTTGCTTTGTCTATACTTTAATACTCAAATGACAGCTAAAAACGTTATCAGCAAAATGAACGTCAAACATTAGATTACATTGAAAATCTGGTTTGTTTTGAATACCTAGGCATAACAATTGAATTTTTTGATAAAACATTAAAAGTTATAATCACAAGACATTTCTTTAATATGTAAGCTTATGCAATAAGTAGAGGAGGAGGTGGGAATATGGAACCCCATTTTGTTTTAATTTTTCTTTTTTCATACCGGTTAGCTAAATACATTAAAAATTGTTCAATAATGTTTAGTATATATTCTTCCATCATATATAAGAAAAAAAACCTGTTTTGAATACTTTTTGTATGACATTTTGTACTTTATTCAAAAAAAGTTATTTTTACATTTTTAATTTTTATGTTCCTTATATGGAACCCAGGGTTCCATATTAAATGTATGTAAGAATTTTATCTTTGTGTGCAATAATCACAAACATAATAATCATTATCGAATCCTGCGCAATCACTGTGTGCCCATAGGTTGCAGGATTGACATAGAACCCAAACCTCACCACGATGATCGTCTGAATACATTTGAGAGCAGAACATGCAACTGACGCACACAATTGTAATTAATGAGCCCCGCTCTGCAGCGGCTAAGGCACTTACTTGCTTCTTCCCTCGTGATGATCTGTGGTATTTTGCTCTGAACCACAGAAATACCACTTTCATCCACATTGAAAACTCTGTCTGGGGGAAAGTTGTTTTTCCTATATTCTTCCTCCAAAATTGTATAAAAGCTTTCGACTGCTTCCTTTGTAAAACCTTGAGCTCGGGCTTTAGAAATCCCCGTTGGTCTTCGAAGGGATAATTTATTTGAATGTCGCATCAAAAAGTGGTCCAACCAAGCTCGCCCAGCAATTTCATTTTCAAATGGATGCTGAATTCCATTTCTGGTGGCTAATTATAACGCCATTTTCCTCACATCTTTTCGGGTAAATCCGAAGTATCTTTTTTCCATTGTTAACAGATATGAGACTAAATGGGTTTCCGCGTCAGGTGGCAATATTGTTTTTCTTCCTAAGTTGTTGTTTACGCATTCTTCTGGAGACTGTCCACTATGAACAAACCTTTGCAACGTTGTTTGAGGGACTGAAAATAATTTCACAGCCTTCTTCAGGCTTAGTTTTTTTTCCCTAATGTTCTTGATTGCATCAACCATATTGTTTTTGTCCCAGGACTTTCTTTTTGGTTTGGGTGGTGTTTCGAATTGGCTTCGTGGCATGATGGTAGCTTCGGGACAAAGAAAGAAAACATTGTTAGGTAAATAAAAAAGTCGTGATGGTAATATGGGACCGGTTCCATATTAGGTTCCTCTACGAGTTCCATATTACAAGACTCCATATTTCAATAAAAACATCGTTTTTCATCACTTATTCAAAGAAATTAAAAGATTCTTACCTGAAAAATTGTGAATCCAAAGAAAAAATTATTTTTCTGAATTTTCTACAGGACAAAAACACGACTCGACATGAACGTTCGAGATTAACAAAGACAATGAAAAAAAGTTTTCCATTACGCTCGGTTATTGGAAATAACTTTACGACGACATGATCGAGGCGAAAGCTATGTGTTTAGGTAATATGAGTATTTGGTTTGAATCTTCACAACGTACAGCTACTTAGTAATAGATAGCACTAAGAGTTTTGGTTTTAGAAGGGGGATTTAACAACAGGTTCCATATTACCACCTTTTCCTCTATTCTTAAGTAATCAACCAATTTAACCTGGTGACTTTCTGTTTTCTAAAATTTATCAAAGAAAATTAAAAAAAAAATCCGGAATGTTTTGCACTACCCTATTTTTGATGTTATGCTGGATATTTTATTCTCTACTGCAAGAAAGCGAATTAAAGGAAAAAGGACAGTCATAATTTAAGCCAATGTGAAAATCGAAGAAAGTAGCAATTAAAGCCTACAATAAGTTTTACACATTTTCCGCCAGTAGGCTATTCATATTTTGCCGCCCCTACCGACTTCTACAACTCGATACCTTAGTTCACAATCATATTAATTATAATTATTTTGTCGATGAAATTGTCACTTTATGATTTGTGGTCTATCGTCCTAATTACACCACATTCTTTCCGTAATTAGTAAGATTGTGAACTAGGAAATCGATGTGTCAGTTTCTAAATAATTTTTATAACCCAACGATTTAGTTAAGATTGCACAAGAAGTAGATTTTGGGCATATTTCTAACCTAATAAAAGCGCAATCAGATACTAGTACAACTAATAAGGTGAGGTAAGGTAAGTGGTAATACTATTTACAAAATAATGTACATTCGGTAACCGTAATTAAATAATTTTTATTGCGCTTACTCACAGTTTAAAAACAATATATTCAATTAATTGGTTACAATACAATACAAATTCAATTAATTAAGTTAAGAAAGTTTAACAATACCTTTTTGGCGTGATTTTCTATTCGCAAAATTCAACCTATTTCGTTCTTCCTTTTTAATAAAATATTTATTTATTATAAATTATATTTTCTTTAAAAAATATATATATTTTAAATGCATATATCAATATACTGATTCTGAAGCTGAGTCAATTGAACCAGTTTTTTTTCTTCACATATTTTTACGGGGTGATTGAAGGATAAAGGATTATAGGGCTTGAAAAAATGAATTTTAACTAATAGATTTTGAGTCATCCATTGGGTTTATTACTATCATAATTTTTTTCAAAGGTTTTTTTAACTTTGAAATGTATTGTTTTGACTTCAATGAATGTCTTATTATAAAAATTATTTTTTTTAATTATAAATGACACCGTCTCAAATGATTAGTTGATTAGTTGTAATTGTTGCTTTTGATGCCGAGTCTTGACTTGAAACTTTGAAACTTTTTTTTTTAAATATTTGTTTAGTATAAATAAATTAGATACCTAATATATTTTTTAGTCACTTTTGGAAAACAAAAAATTAAGTATACATATATGTATGTTCAATCGGCTTTTGAGAGATTAAAATGTTTTTTTTTTCCAAAAAAAAGTTTGTTATAAATAAATAAAGGTTTTTTGAGTCACAGACATGCATTGTGGCGCTTTTAAAATGTGGTTCTTTTAAAAGTTTTTTTTTTTCCAGTGTTTTTATTTTAGGGCCTTAATTTCTATGATAGAGTATAATTGGTTTTAGTTATTATTATATTCATAACCAATTTTTATATTATACATTAATCCAAAAATTTATGAATAATTGTAAATTGTAATAAGTCAAAATTTATATATTCTATTACATACATATCTACATATGAGTCAATTTATGTTTTTGAAGTGTTTAAAGATTTTTTTTGAGAAAAGTGATTATATTCCTAGTAGGAGTCATTGGATTTTCAATCTCCGTATAAATAGTATGCATCTTGTTTGTGCCGCAAATGCTCACAATAATCATTTTAGTTGTTATAGCCCCGTTAGTGTTCAACAAGCTTCCATTTTCCCAAAGACCCTACATTTTAATTCATTCTTAAGAAAAGCAAAATACTGTTTGTTCACAAAAGACTGATGTCCTGATGCTATCCTAGTTTGTCTAGTTTTTTTTGTTCTTTACATAAGTATATTAATGTGTTAGGTATTCTGTAATTTTTGCTCATATTTTTGCTAATAAGTAACCGATGCTTTCCACTTCAGTTTATTGTGAGCAGTGCCATTCCGCATTAACTTATATTAAGGATTGATATTTTAATATTTTCCTTTATATTTAATTGTTAATTGTTATTCTCAAATTTTATAACAAATAAAAGGAAAGAATAAGGAATATTTATTAAATAAATAATTAATTAATAAACAAATATATAACAATTCTATACGCATAGTATTTTTCTTTTTCTTTGAAAAATACCTAGACCAAAATTTATAAATTAAATATTTGTCGAATAGTGTAAGGAACTTCTTCCCTATTGGTTGTCGCGCGACACCACACGGCTTACCTTAATTTCTGTAAGACATAAAAAAAATTGTTGGCTTCAAATTTTCCGCCCTTAAAATTTGCCACCCTAGACTTTAGCCTGCTTAGCCTGCTTGTAAATCCGCCACTGCCTACAATTACAAATTTGGCTAATGAGTATTAGAGAGACAATTTTTTACTCTCTGGGAAAAAATAATTTATTTTTAATAACTTATGATAAGTAAGTCACATTTCATGTAACGCCCAACGCAATATCAAGTTTGATTCTGGCCTTTATTTTTTTCATAATATTCATACGATTACAAAGACACGCAGTGGTACAATGTTTGCGATCGATTTACAAATAAGCAATCTGATTTCGTACCATTACATGAGCATACAATGTAATATCCCTTAAAAATTAAGGAAAAACATTTCCGAAAGTGGATGCTTTGGAAAATTTCGGTTTGAACTGCTTGAATACCACCCGTACTTTTTGGATTATGCTTTAATTGAATTTGTATGGGTTCTGAAATTAAAGTTGGACACGGACGACAAATTTTCGAGAAATGAGGAAAAAATAGATAAACTAACAATTAACAATTACAATTATTTACAATTATTTTCCAGAGAAAGACACCGAGTACTCTTTTGACGGGTTAGAAAGACTTAGTTAGAAAGACCGGCGGAACGCTGGGTGAAGCGAGTACCTAGACTTAAAAGTCAGCTCCTTTGAAAATAAATTTTAATTTAAAGTAAAATTGACTTGAATTATTAGGACCTTAAATAAGTTTCTACTGTAATCTCTGTAATGATTTTGTAAGTTCAGCTCTCGTCTGACATGAGTTTTCATTAAGTAACGCCTATAATTATTCATCTTCAAACTTTTTCAGTCGCTTCAGGACGCACTCGATCCATAACATTTTTTTTTTGACAGAACGTGAGTCTCAACTGAACCAGCTTTTTGTTTTTCTTTTTGAATAAAATAGACTAAACAAATTCCCTGTAAATAGTTTTTTTTTGTAAATTAGTAAATAACTTTCCTTGGCACTTTACATGTTTAAAACTATGAATAAGAAATTGTTTACACTTCGGCGAACAAACATACACTGAAGTTCAAGTACTTCATATGTTTGGAAACTGCGCGAACTTATTCAAGGTCCTAGTATAATATATCTTTCTAAGGTAGGAAACAATCCTCGTGCCTCTCGAAAAGAATTTGCTTGTTCAATTTTGATAACATCCAAGTTTTTGTGTCGTAGAAGAAAATCTTTTCGCCGTAGAAGAGGATTGCGGTGATTATGATTTCTTAAAGAGTTGTTTTGGTTATTCAAGAAAGGGTTCTACTTTAACCCTTGAGTTTAAAGAAGCAGAGCTTAGCAAGAGTTATTACACATCTAACCTGAGCATTGGTGCCGTTACTCATAATCAATAGACGAAATCTCTGATATCTTCAGAGTTATAGCTGCCAAAGATGTTATTCAGTGAACAGAACATACCTCCTGAATTCGTCAATATTTTTAAGGATGATGTTAAACAAATTACGTAACAATCCGTTGCCTTGTCCGAATCTTTTTCCAAGTGATGCTGAAATTCTATTCATCGAGTATGCTTTCCTTTTCCTATATGTTAGAGTTGGTGCATGTCCCCAACCAGCTCATCTCCACTTGATATAAATAGTTTAGTAAGCCGTCCGTCGGCGCCAACCGCTTTATTAGACTTCAGCTTCGATGTAGGTATCTTGAGCTTATCCAAGTCGCGATGAGGAATTCTCCCCTTGTCCTTGTCCTCGTCCTTATTATGCCTGACAGCAAAGCCGGTTTTTAACTATCATTGCAGTTACACAGTCTGCTGAAATGGTATTTTTATATTTACAGCATCGCCGTGCCTACGTATTGTCTGTGTTCATGCTGCTGGCTTCTGCTCGATCATTATGGCCCTGGCATGCCTTTTTAGTTTTAAGTAAAACATTAAGTAAAAGCATCTGCTCCCTCGCAACTGTATCTTTCCCACATTATAATTTTCTATTCTTACTCGACACCGTTGACTTCATGAAATGCATCCGTTCCTTAGCAATTGCAGATGAGACCTATAGGACCACTAGTCATATAAGTTATCCTGCATTCAAATGTTCTCGTATAAAGATGATATACAATTATTTATAAAAAAGAATTTGAAATTAATTTAGATTTCCGTAATATAAACTGGAAGGCTAATTTGCCCAAATAAAAAACGAACGTTATCTATCGGAATGACATAGACGACTTCTTTCCTTTGATTGCGGCTAAGGATGCCAACATCGAATACGTTGAGTCTGGTCGAAATAATGATATTATATTTGATAGACCCTTGTAGAGGGATGATTACATTTTTGCTATAATTGCAAAATTTTATAGTTGCGCCGTCTTTTATGGGCCTTGTGTAACTACACACCAACAGAATCAAAAATTGTCCCAGTAAAAACTGCTAAAGCTTATTTTATTAAACTTTTGAGAATTATTCGATGATCCTGACTAAAGATCTATAACGGAAACTAAATGCCTACAGTCTCCAACTATACGACTATACTTTTGATAAAACAATTTTCGAGTGTAGGTACCTTCAAAAATCTACTGAAATACTTTTTACTAATGTGCCTTTACAACATTATTCACTTTTGGCTTTTGACACTTTTGTTTTTTATATGTAGCTTACAAATTTAAATATCTAACTGATTCTAGGCGGACCCTCTGACACTCTAAAACAAACGGTACAACTTAAACCTGTCTCTCGACAAACGGCAATCTGACTACCTACCTTCCCATTGTCAGGGAGCATTTGTACTAATCAGCCGAACAACGACCTATTCAGCATGAAATATTGTGTGCGATATGTTTCTCACACAAGTGAACGGGACCGATAGTTTAATGCCGATTCCGAACTGCTACGTGTATTTACTATGTGGGGTTTTGCTAGTACCCCACCGAGGGGATAAGCTGCGATATAAACATGTGATGGCGTTTGTATTAGGGGGATCCGAACTCCCTCATCGGGCGTCAGAGGCCGACACACTACCCGGAAACGAGTATGCGTTCTAAGATTAATTGTTATTACGATTCCATATTTCGGAATAAACGTAACAAGGCGTAGGTAGAATTCAGATCCCAATTCTACTGAGAAGTATTTAGAAGTTAATAATACTATTAAATATTTCGATAGTGTAATAACTTCTTAAAAAATAAATAATTGGTAGCGCAAAATAATAATACATATGTTGCGATTTTGTTGCGATGGCCACTTATTCAGCACAATTATGACGGAATGATTTATTAGACTTTAAAAAAAAAAAAACGATCGTGCAGCATAGACGAGTATAGTGTAGATTTAATTTGTTTGCAGCTTTGACAAATGAGAACAATCATTGCCATTCAAGCACTAAAACCGTTAAAAGTAAAATAGATGTCTTGGAGCAAATTTTGATCGTAGCATAGTAGATATTCTCTGCCCCTCAGAAACATGGTTCAAACCGGAGATATGTATGTAGTGATCTTTTTATGCTAAATCATTATAGACTCATTCGTTTTAATAGGCAAAATAAATTGGAAAGAGTTGCAATTTTGAAAAACAAAAAATCCCCGCCAACCGACCTAGTTGACTAAGTTTTTTCCAGGTGATCATAACTTGCATAATATCTACATATTTGGATCCATATATGTATGTATATGGCCGTGAAACAGCTAATTCTATTTTTTTTGAGGAATTCGGACTTTAATGGGTCGATGTAAATTCCGAATAACTTCAACAATTCTCAACCGATTTTGGAAATTCAAAAACTTTTATTCAATTTAGACCTTTACAATTTTGATTAATTTTTGAAAACAATATCAATTAAATGACCGCCTTTATTGCCGATGCAAAAATGGGCTCGTTTTCGCGCATTCTCCATGACATTTTCGAGCATTTCGGTCGAAATTTCTGCGATTTCCACAGGAATGTTTTTTTTGAGCTGTTCTATTGTCTTCAGGATGTTAGCATACACCTTGCTTTTCAAGTATCCCCAAAGAAAAAAGTCTGGAGGAGTCAAATTCGGCGATTTCAGAGGCCAGTCAATATCGCCCTTTTTTGACACCAATCTTAAATCAAAAGTGAAATAAGCCTTTTTTATGCATTTCCTGCTCAGCATTAATCAGTGCAACGACATTTTGTGCGTATGCCAAGCGCCGCGGCTCATCTTGTGGCAAAATTATTTGAGTTATCTGCACTTTGTATGGAAATAAGTAAAGATCATCTTTTAAATTCTCCGCAAAGTGATCCCACTGATGCCTAACTGCTGCGAACGGCGCCGCTATGACAAACTTGGGCCTTCTTAAACACTGTCTTTCACAGACTGAATAGATGAGTTTGAACGCCGTAAACGTGGCCTAGGTGGCTCACGAGGGCTTGCCGCAGAACCAAATTGAAAAAAATTCAAGGCCCAACGACAAATTGTATCTTTTTTGGGCGCAACACGATCACGATATTTTGCACGATACGCACGTTGAGTTAGCACAATCGAGCGTGAACATTGAAACTATTTCCGTCCGTTCTTTTAGTGTGAAGCGATTCATGGTTAAAATTGCACTGAATTGGCGTTTCCAAAATGCTATGACAATTGTTGAAGTTATTCGAAGTTTACATCGACCCATATGTGATGGCGCACCCTGTATCATTGACAAAAAAAAAACTTTTTAAAGAAATCATCCACGCTTATAATTTAGAGTTCGCTTATAATTCGCAAATAACCCACTTTAAGTCCAACAGGACGCCTTTTCCTAGATCTGTTTATTGTGACAAAGCTCCAAACGGTTTTGAGTTACGTCCAATCGCAATTTTACCTTTCCTGAGCAAAATATTTGAAACAATAGTAAGCCCCCAAACCAACATTTTTCTTAAACCATAAACCATCAGTAGGTGTTCGTACTAAGCACTAAATCTAAATTAAGACTTGTTAAACATATACAATTGTTCAACAATAAATGAGCTTAACCTAAATCCGAAAAAAGAAATGCATAGTTGTGCAAAATTCATTTTCGGCATAAAAAGATATGAAATATTATCCACTTCACAAAGTAAATAGCTGGTTGCGCTTTAATAATATTAATAAAATATCTTACCATGTTAACATTGAATAAGATAGTGGCAACTAAATGGGTTTCAACTACCTATTTAACAAAATTAGTTTCGCGAGTGCTCAAAGAACTTTACAAATTATTTCACAGTCTCAATTCTTCTTTGACAACAAAACAGCCGCTTTCACAAAAGAATAGTTTTTAAATATTGTGACGATACATGTACATACATATGTACATCTAGGAGTATCTAGCTCTTAACCTAAGCGTTCTCTGTGCCTGTACTTGTCATCCTTCACTACTTATCTTTTTTCGGTCCAATATTCTTCTTCTTCTGTTAAATTATTAAGAAATCAACTTTGTTTATATAATCTGTATTTTAAATGTGCCTATATGGTATACTAGAGTTTATTTAGTATTATTATTACAATATTAATTAGAAATAAATAAATAAATAAAGTCACATGCTAATTATTATATAAAAAATATGATTGTATTTGAGTTTTGATTATTTCCAAGATAGCTGTCAATATTTTAAGACAACATAGGTTAACGCATTAAAATCGGTTAATATACATAGTAATAAGCCACTAAGGGTACAATTCATGTCATAGTGAAGAAAGATGAGGAAAATGGAAACAGGGAAAGCCATGAATGTTCCGTCGGGAATATGGCTCCTGTGAATGAAAGAATGGCCGAAGAACCAAAATTATCGATCCCTAGCCGTTCGCAGAACGTTCCTTTTGCATCTGTTTGTCCACATACAAGTACATCTGAATAAAATTAAATGAAATCAGGAATTTTTGAATGTTAACAGCAGAAGAAAGTTTGTGTCAAATTTGCAAAGAACGTTTTCTTCTCTTGTGTGGTGGAGAAAATCCGCATTGCCGAAAACAGAGACCAGAGACCTAATATCGACCGTCGAAATGTTTCATATTCTAAGGCTTAACATATCAATATACCGCTTAGGGCGCTGAGAGCGCACAAATGATTTGTCTGTGATTGTTAGGTTTTAATATATCGTTTGATCGAGCCTCTTGCTCAAGAATTTATCAAATACATCAAATACTTCAAAGAAAATCATCCTGCAAATTGTTGAGTATGCAAATTCTCAGTAGCAGAATTGCATGCAGTATATCATCACATTGTATCCATTTAGGAACCATGAGTGTGAAATAAACGCCTGTGTGGTCTTCGTGGTATACGTGATGCTACGATTCTTTATGATGAGCGATCCGAAAGGCCTAGGGTCTGCCTCATCATATCGAACACGCTATCGGCTTGAGAAATCCACTCAAGTCCTGGCTAAACTCAGAACAAAGCAATTGGTGGAGAATGCCGCTCATAACCTGAGCAGCGCCATCACCAACTGTTTCGAACTCGCATGTCCTCTCAAAAAACCTCCCAGCAGGAAATTGTTTCCCTGGTGGGACGCTTAGCTACAATGTCTTCGCAGGAAAGCCCGACGTTTCCTGAATAGATCGCTTAAATCGAACTCGGAAGATGACTGGAATAAGTATATATCGAAGCAAAAGGTATATACTCGTAAGAAGCTTATTCGTAAATCGAAGAATGATTCCTATAAGTCCTTCTTCGAAGAGATCAAATCCCTGAGCGCGACCAGCAAGTTGGTTAATGTTCTCAAGCGAGGAAAAGCGACAAAGCTGGATGTACTCAGAAAGTCTGAAAGTACCTTCACCGGGTCTAATGCAGAAATTCTTAGTTTACTGCTTCAGACCCATTTCCCGGGAAATCAGACTGTCATCGAGTCGTTGCACACTCCCTCATTAGAAACTGCGACTGACAATCTATTGCGTCACGCGTGGCAACTACTGAGACCATTGAATTTGCAGTGGCATCTTTCGATGGCTTCAAGTCGCCGGGTACTGATGGTATATACACTTTTAAGTAGCAAAAAAGTATAAGACAGCTGCTTCCTATTCAGAAAATAATTTTCACTGCTAGTTTGGCACGTGCCTTGGCGCGTAGTGAAAGTGGTATTTATTCCCAAAATAGGGAATAGGGAACACTTGCCAAGAGTTTTAGACCAATCAGTCTAACATCATTCTTGCTGAAAAGCATGGAAAGACTAGTAGAGTTGCACGTGCGGAAAGTTGAATACGTTCTTTGAAGCATCCTCTCTCGCAGATGCAACATGCTTATCAGCGCGGAAAATCCTGCGAGACTGGGCTTCAAAACCTAGTTGGGAGAATTGAATGCGCTATCGAAAGGAAAAAGTACTGGGGATTTTCGTCGACATTGAGACAGCTTTTGATAACGGTACTTTCGACAATGATCGCTGATGCAGGCCTCGAACAATCTGTCAAGTCTGGCGTAAACAGGGGTTGCCCGCAGAGTGGCCTCCTGTCTCCGCTGTTATTGTGCATGGTGTTCGACTCTCTATTCGATGCTCTCAATGCCTCTGGATTCTACGTATGCCCAGGCATACGCAGACGATATTGCTGTTCTCACTGTCGGCTCATGTTTAGCGGTTGTCTGTTTCAAGGCTCAGGCGGCACTAGATGTGATCGAGGATTGGTGCACGAGTAATGGGCTGTCGGTTAATCCTCTTAAGACTAAAGGCACTAATCAGCTGGTGCTAAAAGGCATTTTCATCCCGATATCCAGGGAAGCTAAATAACTGGGAGTCACCTTCTTTTGTCAAAGCATGTTGAGTCCAAAACCACTAAAGCGCTGTCAGCTTTATGGCAATGCAAAGGTGCCTTTGGTAAAACATGGGGCTTATCGCCGAAAAAGGTCCTTCAGATCAGATCACGGCAAAGATAAGACCGATCATCTCATATGCATTGGTTGTATGGTATAACAGGCTAACACGCAAACACGTTGTGGCTTCTTTCACCAAACTCCATAGAGCGGTCTGTCTCAGCTGCACGGGGGCTTTCCCCAGCAGACCGGGAGCTGCTCTAGATGCTATGATGAATCTTCCACCCCTTCACATTTATGTATATCAGAGGGTGCGCACTGAAAGGCATGTCTCGCCTAAAGAGAAATGGTCTTTGGTACAACTCGCATTGGAGTGAATGTGTACTTGCGCGAGAAATATCTTACGACTCCTGTCTCATGAATATGCCTTCTGACGCAATGACACCTGCCATCCTACTGCGCTGTAACTTCACAGTCACATTTCCATGGCGTCAGGACTGACTTTGGCCAGACACTGAACCTGGAACGGAATGTCATCGCATTTTACAGATGGCTCCAGGACTGAGCAGGGGTCCGGCGCTGGAGTTTTCTTTGAGCACGAAAATATTCGACTGCACTTCTCGTTAAGAAAATATGCGTCTGTCTTTCAACCAGAGATTTACGCAATCCTAATGGCCATGCATTATGTTGTGAAGGTGGAAGGGAAAAAGCATACGCGTCTGCAGTGACAGCCAAGCTGCACTTAAAGCTGTATTCAACCCTCTATCCAGCTCCAAATTAGTGCATGAACTCAAGACCTTTTTGAACAAAATCGGAAGACTTAATTCAATAAGGCTTGTATGGGTCCCAGGTCACTATGGGATCCCTGGAAATGAGATCTGCGATGAACTCGCTAGAAGGGGCTCAGGGCAGAGTTTCTCAGGACCTGAAGTCAAACGACTGGGTCTTTAATGCACACAGTCGTAGAGGGAGGGATTATCTGGTAAGCAGGATGACTAAGTGCGTACGCCCTGATGTCTGCAAGAAGTCCACAACATTTTTCTTATCCTTAAGAAGAAATTATTGCAGAAGGCTTAAGGGCGTCATTACGGGCCGTTAAACTTTTGCCAGGCTTCTCTACGTGCTTAGCATCAGTGAGATCTGTGCTGCATGTTGCGAGGACGATGACACAGCAGAACAATTTCTGTGCGACTGTCCCGCCTTCGCTCGCGCACGGTGGCGCACCCTTGCGGTCGACGTGGTGTGTGCCCAATCCCTTAGCTCTACATCACTGAAGCCCCTCTTTACTTCTCTCCGGACAACGGGAAAAATACAATATAGAAAAGTGTCTATCTATTAGTACAGTAATGGACCAGTATCTCTGTCTGAGTGCTCCAACAGATAGTAGAAGCCTCCAACAAAAAAAAAATGTTTTTCGACCAATCAGTGCATTGAAATCTAAATTGCCTAAGCCTAAGCACCAGTGCGCCTTCAGTTCCCGAAGTGGTAAATTTTGAACTATCGCCTCAGGGTTGTATGTTTTTTACATAAATTTGAACTAAGTATAAAAAACTTAAACAAATAGGTTACGAAGAGAAGGAAGAGTTAAAGTGACATGTCTTGTCACCAAACGATGCGGCGAATTACGTTACATACACAATGTGCACATAATTAGTATTCAGGATAAGAACCATTAGATGGTCCAATATTTATGGATTTTGGCGCTAAATAATCAAGTTTACTTACATATGTATGTAACACTAGTTACCACGACAAAATGGATTAGCCAATCAAATATCTATTTGTTTAGGAAGGATCTTATGTATATGCCAAATCATTATTATTAATATTATTATAATCAGCAGTTTAGAGCTTGGAAGCTCAGACCCTCGTTAACTCTCTTCTAGATCCATCCTTTTATTGTAGGGTTTCTATCTCTATTTATCTATCTATCTATTTTTGTTCTTCTTATTCAGAGATCAGGTCTCACATCCGTAAAGTGTCACATTATTATGGTTTTAAAAATGCGGATTTTAACATTGCGAGACAAAAGAGTTGTTTGGAATAATGCCCTTATCGTGATGAGCCCATGTAATTTCTCTGTTAATTTTTCTCTTGCATATTTTATTAGTCCGGTGGTATTAGGTCGATTCCTTGGTCTTGTTATTTTTAATCCGATGGATTGTTTTTTTTACTTCCTCAATTGTTGCTAGTTCAAACTGGACCTCTGCTGTGTGAATTGCACCGTTTTCCATTCTACTGGTTCTCCATGAATATTCAGCAGTTTATCGAAATATCTCCTCCATTGGGCTGCAACTCTTTCTTGTTCGAAACGAGCTTACCATTATATGTAGTTGCGTATAAATCCTGATCTAGCCCAATATCCTTTTCGTACCGTGTTTAGCCCTGCGTACACTGCTCTCGTTAGCTGCAAATTCCTCCCGAATTTTAGCAAATCTATCCTTTGCCATTGTTGTTTTTTATTCCGAAGGAGATGGCTGACTTCCTTTCACAGGGTTTGATATCTTGTACGTGTGATCTCTTCGCTACTTTCCAGGGCTTGAAGTTTTAGAACATTGTGAGCATTTACTTTTTTGTCGCATTCTTCGTCGAACCAATGCATTGAAGCAGCCTTCTTTGCAACTCTTTTTATTGTTGACCATACTACCTCTACTTGTCTTGTTTCATCGTGAATTTCTATGCCATCTAGTAGGGTGCACCGAAAATTAATTTCATCCTGGTATTAATGCTGTATACTAGGATCCTTTAATTTTCCAACGTTGATTTTTTTTTTTACTTTGTTGTGATCCGCTTCGGTGAATTTGGGTACGGCTTTTAATTTTAACAATAATTAGGATGTGGTCTGAATCGCAATTTGCCCTTTTTCTAGTACGTTGGTGGTACGTTGGTATGGTGTCCTCCATCTATTCAAAAATGATCAATTCGGTTGCGCGTTACTCCATCCGGTGATATGCGTGTACTTTTACGTATTCTTTTGTGTTTGAATGTAATAGTTTTCACGATTATATTTTCTGCCCTGGTGAAACTTATTGGTCTAAGACTATTATCGTTTGATGAGACATGGAGACTTTGTTCTCCAATTATTGGTCTATATAATACTTCTTATTCCTGTTTTCACGTTGCAATGCCTTAGTGTGATTTTCACATCGTGATAAGCATAGTATAACGGTATTTTTAACAATAATATAATTTTCTCAAGCTCGCATAGAGATACGGTTTTATAGAACCTTACTGCTAAAAATACAATTGGTAGAAGCGTAAGAATATGCAATACAGTAAACAGTTGGAGCAAAACTATGGAAAACACCTTCACTTAATAAAGAGCAAAACAAAAGGCCAAATATTTGCAAATATGACAGATGTTAAATTTGAGATACATAAAAAATAGGTATTAAATAATAGTAATAAATAATCATGATCAATAATAAATAATAAAAAAATATATTAATAAATAAATAAATAATAAATACTGAATAGTAGATAATATATAATAAGCCTATAAGAAGTGCGACATAAACAAAAAGTAATAACAGCCGTAAGTCCCTAATAAGTGGGCTATCAACGTCAATATTCGAACATATGGACATGAATTTTTCATTGACAATTTCGATTCCTCTACCAATCTGTACGCTCTTTATACGCTCTTTAGTACAGAGTAAGAGTTGGATAGTCACGCGGTAGGTTAAACATAATTTTTAACAACTTAATTTTGGCAACTCGAAGCTGCTTAATGTTTTGTGTTTTTGCGCAATTACCCCATATTGGAGACTTGTAAGTCATCAAAGCTTGAAAAACACATTCAAAATTATTATTTTGTTCTTTTGTTTAAAAGGTGATCTGCGGTTGATAAGAGGGTAGAGCATTTTTATAAGGACATCAATATATAGGAGACAATTAGCTAAAGCCTCGTATATGATTATCGAAGGTCAATTTCTGGTTTAAATAAGCCCCTAGGTATTTTACAGCATTGGCCTATGTTATATTGTGTTTCCAGAAGGCAAGGAGCAACTAAGTCTCGTGAAGAAAACAGCTCTGCACTTATCAACATTTATTTTTATTTACCACTGCTTGTAGTATTCAAAGAAAGTTTGAGTTCCGATTTGAAGATTACTTCCTATTGTCGAACCATAGTGGTGGGAAGACAATAAAGCGAAATCATCTGGGTAGAGTGCACAGCTAGGAACGCTGGGCATATCAGCAAGAAAAATATTGAAGAGAACTGGGGCCAGGACTGAAGATTGTGGACCTCCCGCTGGGACGATTTGCATACTGTGATCCAATAGGGTGTACATACATTTTGGAGACAATACTTGTTATATCTTTGTCATAGCCAACGGCGGATGCTACAGGCGCATTAATATCTGTTACAACATTTTTGGTGCAAAATCGAATACCTTCAAGCCTGCAATACATTGCGTTACATGTTTTCTGTGAAAATATCAGAGTTCGCATAATTTCACACTGCCGTGATGTCGGCTTTTGTGTGAAGGTATTTTAAGAGTCTACGGGAGAAAACCTAATTACAACAAATTTAAAACAAATAAAAATAATAAAACTTAACTATGCAAAATCTAAAATTATTCCCACGTTCAGACTTTTCGACTTTTTAGTGGCCATAACCGACCTTCTGTAAAACGCGTACTTTATTGGTATTAGTAAAGTAAACAAAGTAAACAAGAACAAAAGGTAGCGGTACCTTGACGAGGTTTTTGGTGCTATTTCCGGCCATCTTATTCTCGATCAGAATGCCGGCTACAATACTTCTGCGATGGTGTTAAGAGTTTCTTTTTACGAGGATTACAGCAGAAAGCATGGGATACATTCTTAAGTTCGGGTAGGCTGTGAAGAGTTTAGCAAATGAAGGAATTGTTCGAAAATTCTTCCCCTTAAGTTTCCATTTCAGTGTCATATTCCACGATTTAAGCTAACTCAATAATGTCCTCACACGAAAGCTGCTGTCAAGTTATAAGGTCATTATCTATGTCGGTCACGGAGAAATTATAATTTTAATGCGAAACAACTACCTATACATACTTGAAGATTGCAGAAAACGTAAGAAATATTACTTTTTTCGGTCTCGAGTGCTGATAACTAAGAGTGTGATTTTTGGCTATGTAATGCCCTTTGATGACTTTGAAATCATAAATCAGGTCTTCAGTTGCTTTCAGTTCCCGAATACAAGTACTTATCAAGGATAGTACTTTATGAGACCGAATCACCCCTAGATCCGTAAGTTTAAAGACAAATCTCGAATTTGGAAGTAGAAATATCAACTTAATGTATTTTATACTGTCAACAATGGGATGAGCTAGACAATTATTCATTACTAATAAAACTTCATTTGCTTGCATTCATTGGTCTATTGCCTGCAAATATTTCAAATATGTCGGAAAACATATTTCAGCTTTATTGCTGAAATTTTAATCAATTGAAAAGGTTTGAAGAGGTTTTCATTTTTCACTACCTTTAAGTAGGATTTGAGGCAACGGAGGCAGTGACTCCGTCCTTTGCGTTCCCTACTGCAATTAATTACCATGATGTTGAATAAGATTCTCAATGCGATTTCTACATTTGGAAATGCATCTTCAAGTTCATTTTCTTTCAAAAGTTAGTATATTTTCAATATACTATTAGTTCCCTCATTTTGACTGTGAACAATTTTCAAATATTCCCATTTCTAACTCTTTCTCATTAAAATCTTCATAATAAAATTCAGTAAATCCTTTGCAACTTTGTAGCATTTCTTCAGAATTCAGAGTTTTCGAGCGAAAAAATAAATCAAAGCATTTACTATTGGCCTTATACGAACTTAACTGCTGTTTTAGATTAACGCTCAGCGTATCAATTATGGGAAGAAAGGTTTCTAATTTGAATTTCTCCCTTCTATTCTGTTGGACTGACAGCGCAGAGCCATCAAAAAATCTCTGGCGAGAGCTTCTGCGTTTTCTGGGTTTCTTTCTTTGGCGGATGATTGAAAGTTATCAAATCTATCCCTGAGGCTAACAATAAAATCATCAAGTAAACTAAACAGTTTAGTTGCAATGTCCAGTGTTATTGTTTCTTTCTGAAGATATTACTTATTTTGTCTTTTTTTTCCAATAAAGAGTTCGAAACACTCGATGAACATCAAAGCTTCTATAATTCGTTTATAACGTTCATGCAAGGTGCTTACTGCATCTGCTCAGGCTGATTCTGGTTTGTGAAAAAACTTTTAACAAGTTTTAGGAACCTAAATGTTTTGTCCATATACATATATGTCCATATATATATGGTATAGCCCGAAAAAAAGTTGTAGACTTTCTAAACCATTTTAAAAAACGTTGTTGCCTTCGATAAACACCCAGTAGCATGAACTCCTATCAAGTTCAGTTAATGTCCCGCACATACATAGTACCAAGGTTGCATTTTCTCCTTGATTCTTGCTTGCAGACCAGTATACTTCTCCGACATATTTGACGCATTGTCGTAACTTTGTCCTCTGCAATTTTTTATGGGAATATCATGATTTTCTAAAAAAATTCAAGATGGCTTCCGCAAAATACTCATATTTATGCTCTTTAATGTGTATAAATGTCAGCAACCTTTCGAAAGGATTACAGTCATTTACGCATCGAATTAATATAATCGTCAACGTAAAATAGATTGGGCGTACTCTCAATGCTAATGGAAAAATATTTTGCTAATTTAATTTCATTTATAATTTTTTTGGGACTTGTGTTTCCATTACGTCAATAAATTCATCACAAACTCGTATATACATATGTATATTCACTGATAAATAACAAGTTTTTTTTAAATGATTTGCAAGAAATGGATCAAATTCACTCAATAATTCCACGCATCCCAAAATTCCATTTCCATTATTGGGAGATCCTAGGATTTGATTGTCGCCACGAAACAGAGGCTCTCTCGATGCCAATAGTTTTACAACAGCTATAATCGGTCTAAGTAAATTTCTCCAGTAATCCACTTCTTTCTGATGTTGAGATAATAAGTCAATATCTACTCTATCAACCGCTTTACTTCGTTCCAGATAAGTCTTCATAGATTGCCTGTCTATGTGCTGGGCTATTTTCATGTGTTAAAAGTATGTGATGAATGTGATTTCAAATATTATATCCATTCGGAGATCATAGATTTACATCAGAAGGGCTAGACAAGCAGCATGAAAAAAAATACAGAGTTTTTGGTAGGCGAGTACGACTACCATTTTCTTTCGACGCTTTCATTGTTCTTCAATTTGCCAATAAATAATGCTTTGTTAAACTAACTTAGTTACTGATTTATTACCATCTTTGCAGGTGGTGGATGTCTCGGAAAAGTCGGAATTTTTATTTTGAAAATATGCAGGTCCCTTTGTCCCGCGATCGGCGGGGTCATGTGATATTTCTTCCGGGTTGGAAAACAGTTGTTGTTCAACTGACACAGTTGTCGCTATTCGTGAAGTCACCGAATTTTTTGCAATTTGCAATAGGGTATGATTTATTCGAAATAAAGAAGTTTTTCGATAATATTATATATATTGCTTGGTGGTCTGGCAGGTATTAAGGGGCCCCTATCAATCACGGGGCCCTGGGCCCTGTCTGGCCTGGGGGCCTTGCCCAGAGACCCAGTAGGAAAGAGGAGTCTGGGGTTATTATAAATTTATTCATCACTCTAACCCTGTCTAATTTCATACTCGTACGTTCTCAATCCGGTCATTTGCCACAGTGCAACCTCCACAAGCTGCCTCACCTGGTACTATTCAAAAATGTATGTTGTCTTGTTCGTGAAATCTTAGTAGCTAGGAATTAGCACATCTAAAATTTTCCTTTTTCATTAAAGATGCCAAGGTGTTGGCTTTTGCCTGATAAATAGGACCACTGGTGAAGATGTTATTCACACTCTATTTGTTATAATAAAAGGCCATTTTTGTGTACATTCGTATATACTATGCTTTTCATTTGCTCTTCATTTGCTCAGAGCATAGCACATGTTTTTTTTTTATTATGGATTATATGTAGATATACTTGTAATATTGAACATACTGTAGCATGTTAGTTGATTCGAAAGAATAACTTTTTCTTTTCTTTATTCAATTTTACAATTCTTCTAAGTTCACCAACAACAATACAATAAATCCAATACTTTGTGCCTTTGGCATAGTTTCGACCCATCTCTTACTTTGAAATAATGTTCACACCTGACTGATTTCCATCTAATCGCTGTCACAAACGACATTAACGGATACAACACCAACCCTTATAAAGCTTGTTCATGCCGAAGAACGCCTGCCGGGTCTTGTTCTTGTGGCATCGTTGAAAACGATCCATAGGTACAGTTTTAGCTAGCCTCTCAATTCTCGGCGAACTTTGACTTTCTTGATTTTCGATCTAGTTCTTAAGTAACCTGGCTGATCGACCAAAAAGGTATGGTAGTATGTCTCGTTGTTCTGTGAAATACATTGCGATAAACCTTTAGTAACAAGAAAATAAGTCGATCCGAATTACATCGACTGTCTCTCACGACCTTGGAGAAATGTTCCACCATCCCGTCGGATTATGAATGTACCTGGAAGTTTTGTTCGTTCTGTTCGCTTTTGCCTGTCAAATGTAAATTTGTGTAGTTTTTAACAGCTTACATTTTTCCCGCATCTATTATAACTCTGACCCCCTGACGAGATTTTATGTCCTAATTATGTACTTGATTTCTAGCTGAAGGAGCAGATTTCACATTTTATTGGATTAAGCTTCAGGCTGATGTTTTATAAATGTACATTTCTTTAGTTTGTTCCGATGCTCCACAAATGTTTTTCCACAATAATAGTATCTTCCAGACCCACCAAGCAAGTTTACCAGCTCAATCCATGCATGAAACCTTCAATCAAACGCTCAAAGTTGACGGAGTTTTGCATAATCCAAATACCATTTATGTAAACTGGCTCAGCCAATATCTGTTTTGTCACCGTCTTCTGGGTGAATTTACACATGCCAATAACATTGAGCTTCAGAAAGGGTGTCATCGATCCCGGCAAAGGCTAGCTATGCTTTTTGGGACATCATTCAGCCTCTGGAAGTCCACGCACAATCATTAACTGTAAACTTTCTTTCTGACAATCTCGAAAACCTCAGTTACACATCCGAACCTCAATGTCTACGTATCCTCTGTCAAGTCTCGACATATTATTATTACTTTTTAATTGGACTTACAACTCCTAGAGGACTAGAACCAAACCTTTTTTCCATTACTTATGTTGAGTGCGACCTATTTCTACCTTTATGTGAAAGAGGCTTACCACTTATTGTTGGTTCCTAACGTGAAATTTCGAGTTTTTTTTTCGATATAACTATGTACATATATTAAAATTCGATTTTGCCAGTATGCAACTGAGGAGAAAACAACGAAATATGATTTCGATGACTTGGCTGTTGCGAGATTTGAACCCCGTATAATCGGCATCGGAAGCCAATAGTTTTTGTTTACTGTCGCCACAGTCTAGAGGAGACCACAAATCCATTTTTTTTGCTCATTCACATGAAATGTGACGTACTAATTATTTTCGAACCCGAACGGGGAATTTCGGGATGCTTTTGCATTCTTTAATGAGGAAGTTGTCAATGCCTCGCTAAGGAAAATTACTGAGAAATACAATCTCGATGACAGAATTAGTCAGAATTCGATATCGGTGTTTCAGCGTCTGAGGACATTACACTTTCTACCGAATATTGGCGCTACTCAATAGTTGTATGCATTACTCATATACTCGTATATGTACAAATTAAACTACTTTAAATTACCTTTACTAAAAAAAAACTTTATTTTAAAACTTGATGCCTTCGCGGCTTACTTAAGACTAAAATACAAATTGATTTTGTGGCTCTATTTATACTCGAATTTGTCACTAAAAGCTAGATGCATGCCCATGCAGGCAAACGCCTCGTCAGCAGTAGACATCCGTTGTGCTGTTGATCTTTCTTGATGCTGTGATGGAATGTGCAGTGGTCATCACATCTCAATTGCTCCAGATGAAATGTAGTCAGTGCTTTCTGTGGAACGAAGTTTATTTATGTTATGATCAAGTGGAAGCGTCGTCGTAGGAGAATTTGAAACGTAACATATTTGTCGTTAACTCTTCCGCCCTTAAAGTCGAACGTCCTCGTGAGGTGTTGTTGGCGTCACCAGGTGGGGGATGTCTTCGAGGCCTATGGTTATAGCTGATGGCCTGTTAATGTTGGGGCATTTATCTTTGGTCAAGACTTTGTTTCTTATGACCCTATATGCGTGGATGGCGGTGGCCAAGATTATTACCACTATGATGATGTTTACAGATAAATTGATTTTGTGTTTTGTATCAAGTAGCGCAATTTGTTCGTTGCGGTTGACGTACAGCTCCTTGATCCTTTCGAGGGACAATACCTCCTCTATTTGGTCTGGCTTGTATGACGGTTGGAGTATTGCTGGTAATGGTTGATGGCTCGTGATCTCCTTGGACATGATTGTTCTCCCTCTGACTTCGATGGTGGTGTTGAAGTGCTTGATGATGAACGTTCCGTTTAGCATCATGGTTTCATTGTTGACTATGATGGGTCCTTCGAATTGATTTAGTAATAGGATACCGGGGGCGATTTCATCTATTGCTGGAATGTGCTCGTTGTTGATGATGGTGCAATTTGCCTTTTCACTACGGATGAGCTTCGGGATGCATGGGGCTTTGCTTAAGTTTACAATATTGTTGCTGTTGCAAATTGTAAGGCTACTATACGTTTTACATTGCTTACTTATACCATAAATTTCTTTCTTACATTCTATTATCGATTCGTATTTGATTTTATTTGTTATTTTCTTAATTTTTACTGGTTTTATAATTGATAAATTACATGTTTCATTTTTCGTGGTTGGGAAACTTAAAATATAAATTAGGTTATTACCGTTAGAGGCTATCTTAACCTGGGCAAACTCTACTGCCTCATCAATGTTAACATATGGTATATTCTCGGTTTTCATTATGTGTTCTGTTATATTTATTTCTTCGTTTGATAATATAAATGAGTTTACTATATTGGCTTTAGTCCAATGTATTGAGTAACCTATGTTAGTAACTTCATCCTTAATTATATCTAACTTATATTTAATTCCTAGGATTACATCGTTTTTTTCGTTTTCTTTAAATGTTTTGAGTATTTTATTAGTGACATTAGTCATCTCGTTGATTTTTTCTATCGTTAATTTATTAATGACAACTTGGTTATTATTACTTTGTAGTACATTGTTCATTTTATCCATAAGGATTTCATAATCGTGGTGATCGGGGTTGCCCGCGATCCATTTCCACGCGCTTCCTATAAAATCTAATGATCGCCTAACTCTGTTTACTTTTAGTCGGTTCAAATGATTTTTTATCTTCTGAATTTCGAATTGTAGGATGGGGTAGAAAGGATGGTTGGATTTGACATGTTGTGTGACTAACCCTTCGATATTGGTGATTAGGTCTTCGTATTTGCTGATGTCAATTACATGAATTATTTTAAAGGAACCATTCTGGATAACTGCGCTTCCTACATGAATTTTTATTAGCTGCGAAGTTGAGTAATCAAGTATCTGAAAGTTTGCAGTGCACAAAGGCACTAGCAGTATGCTATTGTGTGGGAAAAGGAAAAAGATCAATTCTTAATTAGACTCTTGTGAATCGTTCTGCCAGATTTTGTGATGATTGTGGAATTTCGATTTTCGGCTACTATTTCTGTCTTATACCTAGGTGTTAGTTTGTTTCCTATGCGGCTGTTAATTTTGACATATACTGTTTCTCCAATGTTGTAATTCTTTGGAGGATCCTTAGATTTGTTATGGTAGTTTAAGTCAGTTTCTTGTTTTTTTCTAATCCTTTGGGTGTTCTCTTGTCTTACTCTGCCTAGTTCTTCGGGATCGTTATATAAATGTTTTGTAAAGAATGTATCTATGGGTTTTTTTTTGGTGGTGGAGTGGACGGATTTGTTGTATTCGTAAATGGACCTGTCGAGTAATTCAGCGAATGTCGCGTGAGGATACTCTGCTTTTAAGCATCGGATTAATTCCGAGAGAGTTGAATGCAGTCTTTCTACTTGACCATTTGCGGAGCTTGTGTAGGGGGGTACTTTAAATATTTTTATGTTGAAGATATTCTCCAACATGAACGTTAGGGAACAAGAATTAAAAGACTTTTCGTTGTCCATTACTACAATTTGTGGAACTCCAAAAGATAGTATAACTTCTCTTAGCGTGTCTTTAACGTCTTCGGTTGCCCTTGATTTTAGGATTCTGGCGAGGGCGTATTTGGAAAATTTGTCTATTGCAGTTAAAATAATTTTTTTATTTGTGAAATATATGTCGATGTGAATAATTTGGCCAGGATATTCGGGAATGGGAGTTGGTTGAATCTCGGGTTTATTGGGGTGTCTGTCGTATTTGTTTAATCGGCATGTTTTGCACTCTTTAGTGACCTTTGCTATCTTCGCACTCATATGTGGGAAATAGAAATTTTGCAAAATTTGGACTTTATTTTCTCTTCCGTTGCGATGTGCGCGGTTATGTTCCTTAATAATTTCTGTCTCCTGACGGTCCTCGTCTGTAAGGTCGGTAACCATTTTTCTTGCAAATCGTGTTCTAACTTTGTTAAAATAAATCGGGTATATTCGTTGGATTATGCCTAGGGTTCTTTCTTCGGTCTTTATTCCATTAATAACTGACGGATTTAGGTATTTCTTTAGAATGTCTATAAGTTTCTCTTCGGTGTATTCTAATTCTGTAACTGTATGTCGGTGGTAGGTAGGAAAAATTATTTGGAATTCATGAGAGGAAGTGTCGCCAAGGTTCAAGATGATTTGGTTTTTGAAAACATTTATAGGTGTGTCCGAACATTGGATTAGGTCTTGACCGGAGCTTTCGTCGCTGTGTTGCGTAGCTGTAAGGGAATTAATATGGGAATTTATGGGCGGTCGCGACAGGGCGTCGGCAACGACGTTGGATCTTCCGGGTTTATATTTTAACTCGTAATTATATTCTTCGAGTATTGCTTTCCAACGTTTGATTTTGCTATTATCGTTTTTGGGACTGAGGGCATATGTTAAGGGTTGATGGTCAGTATAGATTTTGAATTTAGTTGAACCGTATAGGTAATTTCTTAATGATCTTAAAGCCCATACTATGGCCAACATTTCTTTTTCATTGGCGGCATAGTGTTCCTCTGCCTTGGTGAGTGTTCTTGATATAAAGGTAATTGGTTTGTCGTCTTGCGACAATACGGCTCCCAAAGCGTAGTTCGATGCGTCGGTGGTTAATTGGAATTCTTTAGAGAAGTCTGGATAGTTGAGAATAACTTCCTCTGAAATAAGTGAATTTTTAATTTTTTTGAATGCGTCTTTTGCGCTTTGGTCCAAGTGGATGACTTTTTTGCGTGAAGCAGTCTTGGACGTACGTCCGTCCTCCCCTCTTAAAAGGGCTGTCAGGGGTTTTGCTAGCTTAGCGTAGTCCCTGATGAATCTGCGGTAAAATCCCGACAGACCGAGAAATGATCTTAGATCTTTAAGCGTTTGGGGATAAGGGAATTCTGCAATTGCCTTCACCTTGGATGGGTTGGCTTTTATGCCTTCGGAAGAGATGATGAACCCAAGAAATTCTACCTCTGGCTTAAGAAATTCACACTTATCCAGCTGAACCTTGAGATTGGCGTTTTGGAGGGTTTGGAATATTTTTTCTAAGTTTTGGAAATGGGTTTCGACATCCTCGCTGAACACAATTATGTCATCAATGTAGACATAGCAGATCTTACCGATGTGTTCTCTAAGTATGTCATCTAAAGTTCTTTGGAAAATTGAGGGCGCATTTTTCAGCCCGAACGGAAGTCTTAGGAATTCATATTTTCCGTTGTTGACGGAAAATGCGGTCTTTTCGACGTCGTCCTCGTGCAGAGGAATTTGATGGAATCCGCTCTTGAGATCGAGAACCGAAAACCATTTATTTTTTCCTAATTGCGATAAGACCTCGTTTGTTTCCGGAATTGGGTACCGGTCACTTATTGTTACGGAGTTGAGCTTCCTGTAGTCAATTACCATTCGGTACTTCCTTTCGCCAGAAGCGTCCGGCTTTTTCGGTACGATCCATACTGGTGAGTTATATGGCGATCGTGAGGGTCTTATTATGCCATCACTTAGTAATTGGTTTATCTGTTTATCAACTTCCGGTTTTAATGACATGGGATAGGGGTAGGATTTGGAGTAGACGGGGTCTATAGAGGTTGTTCGGATTCTTCCCTTGACTGTGGTCGTGAAGGTTAATTTCTCGTTTGGTTCACAAAATAAGTTGGGATATTTTGTTGTTAAGGAGAGTAGTGCATCTTTTTGGCCCTGGGTCATATGGTCAGTTCTTAGAGATATATTATGTATTGTTTCGGACATTTGTTGTTTTAGCCTAACCTTGATGTTATTGTTAATTATCATATAGTTTCGGTTTGAGAAGATTATGGCTGATAGTTCTTTAAGGGTATCGTTCCCCAATATGGCGTGGAAGGATTTTAGTGTCGGTAAAATGAAAAATTTTATGTCTTTCTTAAGACCGAAAAGATTAAGTAGTGTATGATGAGTGATTTCTATATTACCTCCGATCGAGTTAGCAAGGAAATTTTTCTGATTAGGTATTTTAGTTTTGGCAAGATGGGGTTGAATATAATTTTTGTTGGACCCGGTGTCCACAAGGAATTTTAGGATGTTGTTGTCATTCGTCTTGCACTCGAAGTAAGGCAAAGACGAATTAGTTAGTCTAAAAAATGAAAGTCTACGAAATCATTCGCAGCGTGTGTGGTCTCTTCGTTAAATTCTTGTTCGTTCAAGTATTCGTTTATGGATTGACCGTTTATTTCGGAACCACACATTGCAGTGTTGTTGCTATCGGCTTCGTTTTCATAATTGGGTGGAAACTCTGAGTTGGTTCCAAGTTCCATTGTAGATGTTTCAACATGGAAATTACGCTGGAGTTTACTTGGTACGGCATGTTGTTGAGACGGTGTTATAGGTCGCTTAACAGCTGGTGGCCAGTTTTTAGCCCTAGGCCTATTCGCATAATTTATATTGTTGGTTCTTATTGTGGACGTATCCATTGGTTCTGGTTGCGAGGTAGATTTTGGATAAAAGGTGTGGTTTCTTTGGAAATGGAATGAGTTAGGTTGGAAGTTTGGCCTTTGGTGAGGTTGGTTATTCGGTGGAGATTGTTGATAAGTTGATACGAATTGTGGACGCTGTGGAAGCGGAAATTGGTTATGATTGGGACGTGGTAAAAAGCGTGTAGAGAATTTGGGTTGCGGTTGTGGCAGATATGCCAAACGGGGGTGAAATGGTTGGACATTCACGTTTTTCCGTGGAGGAATTGGTGGTAGTCTACGCACTGCTTCAACGTTGTGGTTCGCGTAATTCGACCTAAATTGCTGGTTTTCCAGTTTTTGGCAGAGATTAAGAGCTGTGGGTAAATCTGCTGGCTCTCTCATGGCCAGTAGCCTAGGTAAATCACCCTTGAGGCCCCTAATAAATGTATCTAACGCCTTTAGCCTGTAAGATTCGGTTAAATGGTGTAGAGCTTCAGGCGGAAGTTCCATGCTAGAAACTTTGTTCTGAATGAGGGACAAGTGGTTATATACTGCCTGATAGTAGGTTTCGACCGAGTTGTTACCTTGAGTTAAAGTGGTCATCTGGTACTCTAAGGTACTGAGGTCACGTCTATCTGCGTAGTGCAGCGTGAGGCATTTGGAAATACACTCCCAATTTAAGGGTGTATTATATGATTCTAGGATCGCATCTGCATTCCCAGTTATTTTATTCCGAATGACGTTTAGTATGCCAAAGTATTTTGGCGTCCCCTTAGAATGTTCGTAAATACCTAGGATTCTTTCGACGCTTTTGCGCCAGGAACTAAATTCACCTGGAGTTCCAGAGAACTCCCTTAGGCTTCTTACGACGTCTGGTACTTTATCTAGATCGTTTAGATTAGATCGGTATCGCTCGTGTATAGTTTCGTCGACACCTCTCTGAAATTGAGTATTAGGATTTACAGTTTCCCGAATTAATTGTCTACATTCGGAATCGCAGACCTGTCTTACGATTCTTTCGATCAGCGCCTGTAATTCTGGCGTAGCACCGACCTGCGATCTGTTCAAACTTTCGGGGTCTAGCACCGCTGGACGAAGGATAGGTTCAGTCATGTTCTTGGGATGATTTCAAAACGGAGGGTTGAAAAAAAAAGAGGTTGGGAAATTCGAAATTCTTTTCAGCACGCACTAAATTTTGTTTATAATGAATTATTTGTTAATGAGTTATTTGTATTCACTTTGTCTTGATATTGGCGAAAATCTTATAGCTACTTCTACTCAAGTTAATAATTATAGGCTAATGAATTATTTGCATTTCACTTTGTATTTTGATAATATGGGAAAACAAAAATCTTATAACTATGCACTTTGGTTGTGTAATTACTCAATATGTTATTAATTGTTACTTATTATTATTAATTTTCTTATTAATTCTTTTGCAAATGCTTCTTAATTTCACTTATTTCTAATTAAAACTATCTTACATGATAATCCAGCGCTGGTGGAGGGGCTGCATTCCCTTTTTCTTGATGTTTGGGCACTCTTGATACTCGGGCTCCTTTCTCCACTCTCCCTCGCTGGTGACTTTGTCTATCGACGTAAGTCTTTGTGGGTGGTGGCCCAGTTGCTGGCGGAGTTGTAGTCTGGCTGGAGCTGCTTGAGGTCCTTACGCGTCGTGCACTTGTTGTAGCCTGGCTGGAGCTGCTTGAGGTCCTTGTAGTCTGGCTGGAGCTGCTTGAGGTCCTTGTTTTGGCACACGCGTCGCGCACTACTTTTACTTTTCGTAATTAAACTTTTAACCGCACTTACTACTGGGCCCCACGTTGGGCGCCAATTAAACTACTTTAAATTACCTTTACTAAAAAAAAACTTTATTTTAAAACTTGATGCCTTCGCGGCTTACTTAAGACTAAAATACAAATTGATTTTGTGGCTCTATTTATACTCGAATTTGTCACTAAAAGCTAGATGCATGCCCATGCAGGCAAACGCCTCGTCAGCAGTAGACATCCGTTGTGCTGTTGATCTTTCTTGATGCTGTGATGGAATGTGCAGTGGTCATCACATCTCAATTGCTCCAGATGAAATGTAGTCAGTGCTTTCTGTGGAACGAAGTTTATTTATGTTATGATCAAGTGGAAGCGTCGTCGTAGGAGAATTTGAAACGTAACATATTTGTCGTTAACTTACACAAACACTATTCCCACGCGCACGAATTTGTTTTTTCCCTACATTTCTAAAATAATTTCGCTTATTTTTCCTTTTGTGCTGTTGTATCAACTTATGGTTTATACACTTTAATGGAGTACTCGTGCGTATAACAGATTTGAAGTGATTTGTAAACAAATTATGGGCGTGCACTTTTGTTATGTCACGTGTCGACATCATTAAACTTCCACTTGAATAAATTTCAATGATCCTCCACCATAACTTCCGCGCGATAGGTATAATAAGGGATAGAAATAAAAGAAAACGTACATTTGCGATGCAGGTAGAATGTGATCAGCTATGTACTTTTTAATTGCTAAATAAACTTGTTTGCAAAAACAAGTACATATGATAGAAACAAAGCCTTTTTAATGTGAAACCGTATTGAATCGAACACAGCATTTTAAACATAAATGTTGTTTACTTATTTTGTTTTTTTTTTTTTTTTTTTTGAATACGTGAATTGGGCTAGACTGAAGGAGTGAAAATCACAGCAATCAAATTTAGACTGCTTTATTGTAGAAGCTGCGTATTTACCGTACAGGCCAGAGATCAGGCCAGCTATAAACGCTCATTGATTGAGAATACGGCTGTAAAGCCAATATGTACATATGTTAGTACATAATTAAGCAAGTGTACTTAACAAATTATTCTTTAGCTCATTCATAAGATTTTATCGTTATATGTAGATATTTTTTTCTGACACAAATTTGTCTGTTGCTTATGGAATCTAGCTATTAAAGATTAGATTGTTTCTTTTGCGTGAAGAAAAATTTGGTAAAAATACCTGTGTAACTTTTGACTCTATTATATTCATTGATAAAAGACAGACTATTACGGAGATTTACTAAATTACTAAATAAATTTACATTAAAATCGTTACAACTGAATCTGTTTTTTTTTCCTTTAAAAAAAAAATGTTCGTCAATATCAAAAATCAATCTTATATCTTAATCGTGTTTGTTAAATTTATTTCGATGTTTTTAAGTGGTTATCAGAAAAGCAATATAGGTACCTATTTAGAATATGATGGGTAGAAAAGGACGGTTTATTTTAACTTAGCTGAAATGTTTCATAGGTGACATGCTGCAAAATCACTTTGAGCGACTTTGCTTGTATTGTGCTATTTTGCATCTAATATTCGCTTCAAATTGTTAATTGTGCTTGTCAGCAAGCTACCGTTGGTTCCGAGATGCAATGACTCATAATATACCAACAGGCGTCGAATACAGCGTGAGTTTCAATGCATCAATGTTTGACCTGACGTTATTGTAATGCAGGGCCGGAGCACCCCCAAGGTTATTTTTATTTAGAATTATCGTCTTACATTTTACTTTTCATTGCCAGTCACAATACGATACAGACACTTCCTTTCCTGTCGTTGGAGCAACATTTTATTTGTGAAAAAACAAGGATCAACTACTTTCGACTTCATTCAATTTCTCTGCCATTTGGACCATTCCTAATGCTTTCAAAAGATTATAAATGGCTGGTTGAGTTACAGCAAATGAAAAAACAAGTTTTGCAAGTTTTTGTTGATGGATTTTCATCCAGCCCCCAACCTCGTGCCTTCAAACTTTTCACCGGTTCGGGACTTTCTTTATTTTCTGCGTAATAAAAAATAAAACTCACCCTACAATTCTATAGCAAGTCGACGAGCCTAGCAGCAATTTTTTTTCGATTGGCCAAATTCTAAGAAATTAATCTCCTGAAAGAAATGCCATACAATAAATTGTTATTACTGTTGTCAAATAAATCCAATATCATTGCCTATTTTAAGTTTTACCTACTACCGCTTAAGAGAACATACATATAATTTACAATAGTTCGATTTCATCAAAAAGAGACAAATTATATTAATTTCTTTCAAATAATAATAATAATAATTTTTACGTACAATTTTAAGGCCCAAACTTCGTTTTTTGCTGAGGTGTTAGACCTTACCTTTAAATAAAAATGTTTGTATAATGGGGTACGATAGATATATATGCAAGTATGATTTTCCAAAATAGAGACATTTATTATTCGCCCCTATATTGGTGTTAAGCACCAAACAAATTTACAGAAATTACTTAAATCCGTGTAAGCCCTAACAAAAGTAATGACAATGTAAACGGGTACATGCGCCAGCAATAGTTTTGGTTACTCAGATAAATATCGCTCAACCCACAATTACATTCCCCTTTCACAAAAAAAACATATGTTACGACCCTTTAAACAAACTCCCCCTAGTGAAGGGTAGATAATTATCAATGTTCAGTGATGATAAAATCATGATTTCGTATCGAATCAATGTCAATTTAGGTTAGCTCAAATTCATTGGGTTGTCACTACCGGTCGTGCTATATCGTTGACAATAAAATCATTCAGCAATTCTTGTTTGTTATTTACATGAGTTGCCCAGAATAATTAAATTTTCGGTGATCCATGTATGACTACGAATACGTACTACATACAATACATAAAATTCGATTGCACAGGTGTCACACATTTCTTTACCATGGGAGCAGTGTCACGTGCAATTATCAGGATTTTCGTTAGACTTAAAGCAACCTTCTTCTTCTTCTTTTCCTTTTTCCGGCGTTGTTATGGTCAGAAGTGTAGGACCATAACCTTCCCACTTAACTGCATTCCTACTGGTCCGCTTGTGGGGTCCGCCGGTTTGACCTCAGAAAGTAGCGACAGGCTTCCCGGTTTGGGATTACTTCATCGCTGAGGCCAATCAAATGCTGGTGTTTTTGCATTTGTTTGCACCAATTGTTTTTCGGCCTGCCTTTTGTTTTTTATTTTTTATTTTTTATTTTTTTTTTTTGTGACACGGGCAACCTTACTTTGCAAAATGTCCTATTATTTGTTTATTGATAGTTAAGCTTACTTATTTGGAATTTTTCGTGGTAATAGTCTACGCTAATATGTTACGTCATTATTAACGTAGATTATTAGCATATATTACGAGGGTTGCCTTTTAAGTTTTTACAAAAAGTGAAACAGAAACGAACAAGTTCGAAACAAAGTGTTTTATTGCTTTTCGAAATATTCGCCTTTAAGGTCTATACATTTTTGCATACGCTCAAACCAATTCCGGAAACATTTTTTCCACATGGTTTTGAAAGTCTTCAACAGCTTCTTGAGGTGATGAAAAGATGCTGTCCGCGCATCTTTTGTTTGCTTTCAGGATCATACGAATATATCCAATTTCGTCTCCTGTAACAATGTTGTATACGAATTTTGAACGTCCTCGGTCGAATTTTTTCAACATTTTCTGACACCAATCAATACGACCCTTTTCTTGCGCTTCGGTTAAATTATGCGGAATCCGTCTGGAACATATCTTTCTCACACCTATCATGCAAAATCGATTGTATTGCAGTCTGCGATATCCTAAGAGACGCCTCTATTTGTCTGTAAGTCACATGCCGATCTTCTTTAATCATGGTGCGCACAGCATCGATGTCTCTCCGAATGACAACCGATTTTGGCCGACCTTCTCGACATTCATCACTGACGGACGCACGACCATGACGAAAATCTGCAAACTAATTGTAAATAGTCTTCTCTGATGGTGCTTCATTACCAAAAATTGCACGAAGCGATTCTATGCATTGTTGTGGAGTTAGGCCTTTTTTAAAATCATAAAAAATCATCCAACGTAAGCCTTCACGGGTGATTTCCATTTTTGCACAAACTTGCTTCTTTTAAACGTTCACTATCAACAACTTACTCAGTCAATTTCTAAATTGCCACTGGCTTCGCAATAACAAACGTCAATGTTCACAAATACAGTGGTGCCACAACTCATTAACGCCACCTATTGTTCGATTGTAAAAACATAAAAGGCAACCCTCATATTAGGGCCTATGTCAGCACCTTAGATGATGATAGTAATTCTTATAATCGTATGATTATATGTTTCTGTCTGATAACACTCGAATAAACACTGAGAAAAAAAAATGCATAGGTACTTCAAAAAAAAACAACTTTCGTTGTCTACCAATTTTAAATGTTTGAAGGTCACATTTTAATTTCCTTTGGCTACTTGTGATACCAAAAATAGTATTTTATATTTCATAAAAGTTTTGAACTTTCTGAATAACCACAACCACAACAAGAATAAGTGAATCCACATAGGCACATTGGTGTGTGCTCATGAAGTTAGTTAAAAACGTATTTTGTTCAGGTGGTGCAAGCATATGAGCACGCTAACTAAATAGCCCACATATATGTATGTAGCTTTTGAAGCTGAGCAGTGATATTACTAATGAAATGCTTCAGATAGGCACATACATGTATAAATGAACTAGGTAAAGAACCCTGAGCGGGGATTACTGATTATGTTCATACTAATGGGCGCCCATATCCTAATAGAGAATTTGATTAAGAGTGGTTTTTGTCAGTAGATGGATACAGTTTTGGATCTCAGCAAAGTAAAGTTATTAAGTGCGAGTTTGGTGATATCTCCAGAGTACTTGTATAGGTTTCTTCCTATTTAGCTCTATAAAGACAATTAGGATTGGAACCATTTTTGGCCGTCGATTATATAAGTAGCATGTCATACTCACGTTAAAACAATTGCTCGCATTGGAATGGTGGTATTGATTTTGAACTGAGTAGCATAAGCTAAAACTAAGTCTTAATTTTAGTACAATAGTATTTGGTCTGAGTGCTCCAACGATGGCAATTGCTTTGATTATTGAATTAATTCATTATGTTTGTTGAATAAACGTGTCTTTTGAGCAAAAAAAAAGAATTGAAATTTACATGCATATTATATTACAATGGCAAAATGTTTGTCACTTAAAACAATTTTTCGCTCATTTTTACTATTCTTTGAATAGATATAAGGCTATATTTCGAGGGATTATAAGCAATGATTTGTAATTTTGAAAATAAAGAATAATAGTTAACAACAGAACGTTTTATCTATGAAATCAGCAAGCACAATAAAATTCGGATCAGAAATGGTGAACATTTTTTTCAGAGTTATAAGAACATTTATCAAACAAGTTTCGAGTGAACAGTTTCCAGAACAGTGCCTAAAAGTTCGACGAGCGAAACTGGAACAAGTTTGGATATTAAAATAAATATAATAGTTGGAAAAGTAGAACTACAAGCTAGCCGGCCACTCTGGGCAACAAGTCTGCCGAGCAGATGATCTCATCGATTGTACTCACGCTCGCTCTCCGAGGTTTAACACCCACGGATCTGTTATAACTCCTCCGAATGAGAATAGATCATCAACGAAACGGTGACCGGAACGTTTATCTAAGCCCATGCCGACGCAAAACTACAGTGATTTAAAGAATGGTTGAAAACATAACTTTTTTCTTTTTAAGTTAACTCAAACAGTCGATTGCTGCTTGCTTCCGAACTAATTTGGGTAAATGTTGGCCGTATCACCTACAGCAATGCCATAACCCCGCCTTTTTAATATCACCTTACACCATTTGCTGATATTCCGATTTTTTGCTATTACAGCTCTCTTATGTTTAGTTATAGATATTTAACTGTTCCTCTCATGCTTAGGTTAATCGAATTTCGCTATAGGTCATACGCTCATTCGTATGAGTGTGATTTTATTTGATTGCTTTGTTTTAGTTTATTGTAGTTTAGCTTTTTAAATAAATACAGTTCTTAGTAAAAGACAATCTAATCGAAACATTGTGTTGTTTTCTTCAAAAAATTGTTCATTCAAACCTTTCCAATATTTAATTTTTAATATTTAATTAGTGGATTTTAATATCATTTTGCTGAAAGTCAGCGAACATAGCGACTGCAATTTGAAGCTGATCTCTTATTTGTCTCTACATATAAACACTAATAAAGTTTGAACAGTTTTGTGGCACTTCGTCACTTCGGGTTAACTTATTTTATTTGGCAGATTTGACTGTTCCAGGAGTGGTCTTACAAGAACCCTTGCTACCAACTTTGCCGATGATGGTATTTATGAGATAACTATTCTCGATATGAGTACAATAAATTCAGGGGTAATAGCTTTTTGAATGTAATTAAAAATACATTATATTATACACACATCAACAATTTTATAGATATTATACCCTTGCGGCGTTTGCATTTATTTGTTTTTGTTCACCCAAAACTTGGTATAAATAGTTAATATTAGCAACAAAGTATTTACAAACTATTTCTCATAATAAGATTTTTTTACTCTTTGCAGTATGTTCGTATAAAAGTTTACTTAGTTTCACACTATACGAATGAGTATATATGTATGTATATTGCTTTGGGAACGTCGTTCGATTGTTGACCAATTCTATTGATCAAACCTGTGATTATGCTTTCGTGATCGTGACCATAAATTTTAATATCTGAAAAAAAAATGATCTTTTGGGACGGATACTCGTAAAGTCTAAGAAATAGGGTGAAATGAAATTCCAATGATATCAAATTAAGATAATATTCGTCTCGCATGTTAGACGTAATATACCTGTGCGGCATATACCTTCCCATTCTCACAAGAAATATGTTTTGATCATTGTGATCCTGTGATCCACTTTTCCGTAAATTTGGCTTCCGAAATCCAGTAGCTAATTGGACAAACGGAGTATTTGACCGTTCCGAGAAGTAGGCAAAATGTATTTATTATGAAATCAACGTATGTATTCACATTCGCTTAAACTTTGTTGTGTATAATTTGACTGAATAAAACCAAATTCCTTTATAGACCAAATAAATGTTTCAATCTTTAAACTAGGTTGTCCCGCATATTTAAGTAACATTAAAGTAATTCCTAAAAAACATATAATAAATGTTATAAGCGAACCCACGTGTGTTAGCTGCAAATGAAAAAAAAAAAAAAACATTTATAAGAGCTTGAATTAAAATCCTTTTTCTAAGAAGGAAAAATACATATGCTTGGAGATATATGTATGTACATACGTATATTTAACGATTAATTGATAAAAAAAAAACAACTGTGCAAAGATTTTGTTATCGCTATTCAAATATAACTCCGACAAGTACATAGACTACTTCCCCTGTGATTTAAAACATGACACGATATGGATTTTCATGACGGTCCCCGTTCATTGCACGCATATAATTGGGATAATCCTGTGAAATCGTGTTCCTTTCTGGTTCCCGGTTTCTGATTTCACCTAACTTTCATCCCTTTGTGCCAAAACATGATGCCAACAATATGGTATAGGTTGCCTTGAATATCGAAATGGGGTTGAAACCCCTCAATTCCTCTCGTTTGACGAAAGCACTTGGTTGTGCGATTAAGATGTTGTTGTCTCGTAAACATAAGGGAAACGAAAGCGGATTAACTTCCATGGAAAATAGAGTGTTGTATTCAAGTTAAATGCATATTCGTATATATGTCTGTTGGGTATAAAAATTATAAATAATAATTGCCCACCAGCAACCTAGCTCACAAAATTCCATCGTATTTTTTGGTTTGTTTCAGTTGATTGTACTTGTTACCGTACTGTACAGAAGTTCGGGGAGTAGTGTATCGACACCATATAGATTAGCATCTTGATAACAACAGAAACTATTTCGACGTTCAGCTCTCAGGCCTTATTTTGAAATTAAAATATCTATTTTACTTTAGCGAGGTCTAAACTTAGAGAAGCATTCATATATTCATATATACTTTAGATCCTTCCCTATATCTCACTTTTTAATGTAATTTGGGTAAACGGCTGCATTTTAAAGGGCTTATTTGTTTCAAATCGAATCAAATCTCATTCACTATTATTACTATTATACTATAAGGCTTTAGAGCCCACGGAGGGCTAGAACTAGAACTTCCCTCAACGGTCAATATTATGTGCAATTCATTTTCCCGAATACTTATTTTCGAGCATCTTTTTCCAAGAAGTATACTGCAGGGCTTTGTCAACACTTCACTGAGGAAAATGCCACAAAATGCGATTTCGATTTTTCCTGTGCGGAATTGGAATTCTGTGTTATCGGCAACAGAAAAGAACCCAACAACTGAGAAAGTAATAAATAGCGTTCTTACCAAATGGGTGGAGCGAAAATATAATTCAGGATAAGCAATTCGGTTTTTGAGCGGGGCATAATATCAAACATGCTCGTTTCTGATATCCAATGGAACAAAAGCAAAAACGAATGCCTGGTTGACTTGGTAAAACCCCTTAACAATGTGGTATATGACTAGAGGGAATTTGATATAAGTTGAGTAAGCTGTTGACGGTAGACGGTTCATTGTCAAAAACTGCAATGTTTCTTCTTCCCAGGTATTTGGTATTAAAAATGGTTTGCAACAAGGAGTTTGCAACAGTAAATTCGTCCATCTTATTCAATATATTCACAAGTGATCTAGTACGCTCTCTTCGCCATGTAACTGGTTATATAAAGTAAGAAAAAAATCTTTGCAAGTATTGTAAATTACTTCGTGGCTCCGATATGATTCAGCGGTAATGCAATGACTGGAAATCAAAAATAAATTTTCAGAAGTCGGAAACCATTTTGGTTAGAACGCCGTTGTCAACGAATGTTGTATCATTTGGTCAACCACTACTATACAAAAGTGTAATTAGATATTTTGGCAACTGATCTTTTAATAAAATGCTGCACTAACTCTGGCCAAAACGGCTTTTGTCCTTACAAAGATGCTATTGGACAATAAGCAATTCGATGCGAAGTGAAGGTGCTTTACAGCCCTCATACCGCCTATGCTTACTTATGATTTTGTAAGGTTTGGGTTAACGTGGGAGCAAGCCGGCATATTTGAGATGCCTTGCCTCAGAGCATGTCTGCGTTTGTATTGAACCCCCAAATTTGGTTTTTTTATTTTTATTTTTTTCTTTAATTCGTATCAATATTTACAACGTTATAATTACAATTATTTCACAATAATTATTACAAATAAAATACGTTGCAAGGTATTGAACAAAATAGCTGAATTCAATCTTTTGTATAAAGAAAGACAGTGAGGAAAGTAGGTACTTAACAAATTCAACTAAAAACAGATAAATAGTTCTATTGATGGGGAAGCAATAGAAGATTTAAATGGAAATTAAAAGATTAAATTATAAATATTCATCATCAATTTTAGAAAGGTTGAATGAAAAAAGCCATTTTTTTACTGCTTTTAGGAATACTGTTTTCACTCTCTCACACCTAAGGTACTCTGGTAATTTATTAAACAATCGCGGAGCTGTCTTGCACTCTAGCTACATAGTATCCGGAATCACAAAAAAATATTTTTGAAACTTTATAACAATAAAGGTGCCTTAAGGGAAGAAATTCGAGATATTTGAATAAATCAAAACTGGGTGTCTTGCGATTAGTTTTCAAAATGATACTAATTGCATGCTTCTGCTGTATCAATAAAGGTTCTATTTTATTGAAATAAGTACCTCCCCAGCAAGAATTTCCATACTCCAGTTTGGATTTAAATACACCATTGTAAACCAATTTTAAAACCGTTAGATTGCAGTACATACTAAGATGGTATATTTGTCTTATAACCCCCTTCAGATGCTGTTTCAAATATATTAAATGGTTTTTCCAACAAAGTTTTTGGTCCAGTATAACACCTAAATATTTAAAACTTTCAACGTGCTCAATCAAAAAGCAATTTTCATGGCAATCATGTCTCCCAAAACAAATCGATTACACGTTGGTGCATGATAGTATAAAGGAAGTTCTCTGAAAACTTTGCCTTTGATATTAAATGTCATAAACTTCGTTTCGTTGCTAATTATTAGTTTATGATAATTTAACCATCTTCTTATCATATCTAGGTCATAATTTACATCTGCAAAGCTATCAATTAAATTATTGTTCGAATAAAAAAGAGATGCATCATCAGCAAAGGCAGTGATTTTACCTTTAAAGGGTTGTAAAAACAACGAGTTGACGTATATTAAAAAAAAGATAGGGCCCAATACTGATCCTTGAGGAACACCCATGCTTAAGAAGCCTTTAGAACTGTAAGCATTACTAATTTTTACAACTTGATTACGGTTTGTCAGATAGGAAGAAAACCATTTATGAATGGAGCCTCTAAAACCGGCTTTATAAAGTTGTGATTAACCATATCAAAGGCTTTACTTATATCAACAAATAATGTAGATGGTATCTGAGAAGTATTTAAACTATTATATATATCGCCAATTAATTTCAAAAGGGCACTTTCAGTCGATTTGCTACATCTAAACCCAAACTGACAATCACTGAAAGAATGAGTGCTTTCTAAAAATGATAACATTCTAGATTTTATTCCCTTTTCGAAAACTTTTGAAAAAAACAGATAAAATAGAAATAGGACAAAAAATATTTAGTGACATTTTATCACCTTTTTTATGCAGCGGTAATACTACCGCAGTTTTCTGACTTTCAGGAAAAACTCCTTCATGCACACAATAGTTAAAAATATAACAAAGGACATCAGAAACATGAAATACAATTTGTTTCAATAGGAAACTTGAAATATTGTCAGTAGATGATGAATTTGAAGTTTTCAGTAACATAATAATTTTAGAAATTTCAAGCGCAGAAAAATCTTCAAAGTAAAAACTGTCGGATTGAATATTGTCATGTACTAAATAGGACTCACAGAGAAGTGAAGGACTAACTACATTGGAAACACTATGATTTGAAACGATATTTACAAAAAAATTATCAAACAAATTAGCTACGTCCAACGGTTTAGTTAATTTGATTATTATTTTGAATAAAAATATCTGACTGAGGCTTATTTTTATTAAGTATATCATTAACAACCCTCCACACTTTTTAGAGTTACCAATGTTTCTCACTAATTTATTACTGAAATATGAATTTTTACAAAGTGGAATTTCATATTTGACGTCTTTACATAACTTTTCATAATATTTCTTTAATCTCTGGTTACTTGGATGTTTCTTGATAATAAAGGAAAGCTTATTTTCCTTTTTGATTTTTTTAGGTAAAGATGGAGTCATCCATTGTTTATGACATTTAAATTTGTTATTTTTTTTGCATATTTTTTGGCTTCAATTATCAATATGATATTGTAATTTGTTTAATAACAAATCGAATGCAACTAACGGATCGGCTGCAGAGTAGACCTCGTCCCAAAACTCTGTATTTAAACTTGATCTTAGGACGGCAAAATCAATTTTTTGGAATTCAAATTTTTCAATATTATTTGTTCTATATTGACAACAACTGAGTTGAATTCCAGTTAAACAATGATCAGTTATCATTAAGTCTTGGATAATTGTTTTATAATCAACTGGATTGTTTCTATGAAATCGTATAAAAACATGATCTAAACAAGAGTTAAACCTAGTTGGCTCATTTATCACGGACTCAAATCCAAAGGATGATAGCACAGCTAAGTAATTATCAACATCCGTTGTATCACATAAAATGTTAAGATTAAAATCACCCAACAGAATTACATTTTTACATTTTAGGCTAACCAAAAATCCCGATATTTCATCCAAAAAACATCCTACTAAACACTTATGCAGTCTGTAAACACAGATGAAACAATAGCTTACACCAGTCGCAACTTACAGTTATTTTGTCTGAACATTCATATTTGTATTTTTTAATTTCACAATTAATTACATTAGCACTATAATATACGGCGACACCACCAGCAGCATAAGTTTCATTACAAGTCACTTCAAATGTATAATTTGAAATAACATCATAAGAATTCTTTTCTTCCTCAAAGATCCAAATTTCTGTTGTCTGAAAAATTAAGTCTGGTAAGTGAACTAGGGAATGAGAGAGAAAAGTATTAAAATTAGTACGCATGCTGCGAATGTTTTGGTGGATAACAGAAAAACCAGATTTTTGTTCATTATTTTGATGCTCTATACAAAAACAATTTACATCATCAGTATAAGAAGAAGAAAAACTAACATTATTATTTAAATCATTTTGAGAACATGTGGATAAATTAATATTATTACTCATAATCTAAAAAGAAATAAAATATTTAATTTGATTTAAATTTATGAATGTCCTCAAAAGATTTAATGTTAATAACTTTATCTCCCCCTTTTTTCCTAATACAAACAGTTGAGTCTCTAACCCATACGAACTTACATTCATTTTTATGTTTAAGTTCGGTAGCAATTTTTAATAATGATCTCGTATACCTTGGTTAGACAATCGTTGATGTAAATTTTATTGCCGCTAATGTTGTTGAAGCTGCATACAATTCTATAGCAATGAGGTTTTATACAATATGGCGAATTTATATTTAGTAGACAATTTGCTGCTAAAGTTAATTGGGGCTGCATTGCTAGAGCAATGACTTCGAAAACAATTAATTTTTGGTGCATTTTACCAATATCATGAGAACGCACGCCTTGATGGCTTTAACCTCCATGTCTCATCCAAGATAGGTGGGCTAATTTACCACGTAGCCCGTTTCAATAGTTATACACAGTAGATACAGAGTGGTATCTTTTCGCAATATTTTAGGCCTCGGGCGAGCGCGATTCTGTCGCCGTACCTTTTTGACTCGGACAAAGCGGCCGACTTTGCCCGTTTCATGCCAAATGGCTTTTTAATGAGTCGGTTGACTTTGTAAAAATGGTCACTTTTTGGGTGGCGGGCCGCCAACTCAAATCCGCCATATTGAATTTCATTACTTTATCGGTCCTATCTTTCAAAAAAATCGATTATGCCACCAGATACGAAGTATTAGCTCCTATCCTAAGCGGCTTCTTGTTCAAATTGAAATTTCACATTTTTTCTGCTTTCAGCTGCCATGTTTAAAGAGTGGTGGCCGATAGAACAATTCTGTCGTCGGATTCAGAAAGAGCGGAAAAAAATACGATAGAACATGTTTCTTAGAAAGCTTTAGTTAATTGACTCACTAAAAAGCAAAGTTAAAGGTAGTTTTCAGTGTTAATAAGGCTAAACTAATTAGCTTTTAAGCGATTTTGTCTAGCCAACACATCAACTATTTTTGTGTATAAAAATATATTTAGATACATTTTCAAACACAAACTTATTTCAATAGGTATAATAAGCGCGAGATAAAATTTCGTTGATTTCGTTGGAAAAAATAAATGTTGGAAGTGACATTACATACTCAAATCTTATACTATTTCATGTATATTATATTATTTCATGTCAGTAGTGCTAAGATATCCCAGACTTTGTACTGTTAACAACTTGAGAAATAATAAAAATAATAATCAATCAAAAATCAAAAAAAAAAAAAAATCAAATCTTATACTGCACTTGTAACAGCATGCTTACTAGGTATATATATGTACGAGTATGTACATGTACGTATGTACAAATGTATATGTCAAATTTTTAGCCACCCCTACAGCAATCCGAATTTGAAAAAAGCCAAATTAATTCTTGCAAAAGTAGAGAAGTCTTGTCGAAAACCCATGAGCACATGTCTTATTTGCGTTAAAATTATGACGTGAAAATGTTGTACACGTGCACAAACTAAAGTTTCCCACTGGGACTAAGGCGCACGTGCAGGTCCTTTGGTTTTTTCATGTTATTCAGCTCTTTATATCAAAGGTGAACATCCCTTTTGGAGAATAAATGCCTTCGTGGCCTACAGGTTTTAAGCATATTATACTCGTGCATGATTTCGGTTTGTGAAAGAAACTTAGCTAAGTCAAGTATCGAGCACGTTTGCCATTTATATCAGGCTATTGTTTTTATCTGCTTTTCATGCTGACATCATGCATTCAAAGTAAAACTGGAATTGTTCTTGCGAGGCATGCATATTTACGCCAGTTTTCTCAATAGCTGAATGTATTATTTATTGCGTCACTAAATAATTGAAATTGACCATGAGACTTCTATTAGTTAAAGAACGTGTCGCGAATAATTTTAGCGCTACAGAATGGTGATTTCGACGAGGAAGTCAAACAGACTCTACTTAGCCAGCATTTCGGGACCTTTCGAAATTATCGCAAATTGAAATAATCTGTGTTAATTAATCTCAAAAGGCGTGAAATTTTTCCAAAACGAAATTTATATTATCATATTATAATATTTAATATGAAAGCATTTCTCCCTGCACTGGCAATTTCCGGACACACAGCAAGTGCACAGAGAAATACTTCTTACAAGAATTGCCGCTCTGTCCTCGCTTCATAGAAGATAAAGGGAAAAGCACCAATGGAGACTAGATCTAAGTTGAATAGTGTAAAAGGAGAAACGTGTTACAAGAATAACATAATTGACGCAATCGGCGAAAACTGGAAAAAATCCATAAAATCGGTGTAGACTTTTGATGCTCTTTTTTTTTATTTAATGAAATTATTTTTCATTCGTCCTTTTCTGCAACAGATTTGTAAAAAAAAAACACTAAATGAAAAAAAAACAATATTAAAACCCACAGAGAAAGTGAACCAAAACCAAAAACACACGTGCTTTTCATGCAATTACAAGAACATTCGATTACAGATGTAGTCATCATCATCATTATATTCGACAATTACGAGCGTGGATCAATTTAATCAAAGGAAAAAATAAAATACTTTTCTGGAAATACGGGGTCCCGGATCACAAAAAAATTATTTATTGTTTAGTAGTAACTTATAATTTTAGTATTTAATTTATATTAAACAAATATTTATATATGTAGTGATAAGTTAGATAAGAACCGCATAATCGTAGGTTACCTTCAATATAGATTGACATACATTCTAGATAGCTCTAAATAGAACTGAATAAAAATTAATTAAAAACTAAAAAAAAACAAAAATTAAGAATACGCAAAATCAAAATATTATTAATAATACCAACTTTTTTTTTTAAATCATTTTTATTCAAATTTTACTTAGAGCTTACGCTAGACAAAAATGCTTAAAACTCGTTAAATAACTTAACAAATTTAAAATATCCTACTGGCCCCATACGGACACTCTAAAGTACACAGAACAACTTAAACTATGTTTTAAGCTAATAGTTCAGCTAGAAAATTATTTTTTTACAAAAACTTAGCATCCGAGTAATAATAACAATAACGAAATACCAATGGACATTACCATTAATCAGGCACATTACCATTCGACGTGGCCAATCCGATAATTACCTTATATAACAATAAAAAATAATATAAAAACACTTACGTGGTGTTGAATTTAGTGAATTTGCCAACCTAAAAGGAAAACATTTATAGAACCCACATCACTAAAAGCATTAAATAGATTTATAAATTGTAAGGTTTCCAATATTCAACGAAGAATCATATTACATTAAAAGTTCTTTCGAAAGGGCATTAAATATATTTAGCAACGTGATCAAAAAAATAATGTTCACGCAATTAATTTTACATATAAATACAATTAGAATAAGACATCTCATAAATACACTTAAGGATTTTTACAATGAATAAGATAACTTAACGTTTACGTTTAACATTAATTATTTGTAACGATATATTAAATAATATTAATTATATCGAAAAAGAATTTATCTGTTTAAGTTAAAAAACATCGATATTCAGTAATCCACAGAAAGGAAATTTACCGCCAAATTTATGAAATGTTTCGAGAATAGATATCGATTATCGTAAATTCAACGATAATATGATTGACGACAAATTCGCGATACTGAATATTGAGGAACTATTCGACAAGCTAGGGAGATTTTAGGGAGATTATTTCACAACTATTTGGCGAAAGGATTTTATCAGATTGAAGGTCCACCCAGATGCCAGGCTGAATTCCCAACTTCTAATGGTCATAACGAGTTCAGTCGTATGAACTATCCTGTTACATTTTTGCGTATTATAAATAGCGTTTTAAAATAATACATCAATCGAATTTGCATCGTGTACCTAGACGATATCTTACTTTTCTTCCCCTCGATAGATGAACAATTTTGTTCAATAAAAAAAATCTTTCAATGTCTGCGGGAAGTTAACCTTGAAATTCAAATCAATATATGTAATTTTGCTTAAAAATTGACAACATTTTTAGGACATGTTATAACACAAGAAGGCATTAAGCCCAATTCAAGAAAAGTGCTAGCCATACAAAAACTTAGACTTCCAAAAAACCGGAAAGAGATCAAAATCTTCTTCGATATTACCGGTTTATACCGGTTATTACCGGAAATTTCAAACTATCCGATGGTTAGATATCTGAAAAAGAATACTTCATTGAAGAAAAAGGACCCTGAGCATATCGAATCCTTTAAAAAACTCAACACATTACTAACTTCCGACCTAATCTTTCAAAATCAACCATTTCTATTCAACCATAGAAAAATAATTTTTGGCAATCATTTGCACATTAATATTTTCACATCTATCTTTGCGGTAGAAAATTTATTATCCAAACCAAACATAAACTTCTCGTTTGGTTTAATAATTTACAGAATCCAAATATGAAGTTGAAACGTTGGGAAATACAACTTTTTCAAAAATTACATTAAATGCAAAGATAAATACGTAGCTAATGGAAGACTTTTTACAACTAATCAATTAATTAACGAAGTAATTAAGACAACAAATATTTTTTATGTAGCAGACCTTTTCAGTGATCCTAATGACCTTGAAGCCAATAATATTGAATGAAAGAATACGATAATTTCAAGGATTAAATCATTTAAATAATACTAGTCTATAATACAACTATATATTCGACCACTTAATTTTGGTTTGATTATTGATTTTATTAACAAGAATCACGATAGAATAGAGATAGACCAACTGGCTACAAATTCGAAGCCCAAAAAGTTATAATTGCAAGCCAAAATATGAAAAATTAAACAATCTTAAAATTGAAGGAAATTATATTAGAGACGCAGGTAACTGAAGGCTCACCAAATATTATAAGAAACAAAGAAAGATCACATATCAAGAAAATTGATAAATGATGCATTGTTTATGTTATTTATTAGACATATGTAGTTTGGTACAACAATAGGAAATGAATAAAACGTTCCACATAGGTTTGCAATAAATATTGTACACGAAACAAAAAGTTAATTCTGTTTAAAATGTATTGAAGTCCTATCCTAAGTGGATACATACTCACATATACACGTGCGCATATTAATAAGTTACAGCGAACTATTCTAAAATGTATAGTTCAGTGAAAAACTAATATTATTGTAATAACAATTAATTAATATTTAGTTTATGTCTATGTATATTATTATGTCTTCGGCGGATCAAAATGGGAGATGTCATAATATAATATGTGATGTGAAAGCACTTTCCCTGCACTAGCTGTGTGATCGGACATTGCAATGCTTCTCACAAGGATTGTCGCTCTGACCTCTCTTCATAGAACAGAAACACAAGAACACCGATGGAGACTAGATCTAAGTTTTGTTTTAAGCGTGCTGTAAAAGGAGAAGGTTCAAAAAACATGTTACAAGAGTAACAGAGCTGCTAGAAATATGGGAAAACGTTATAGTTCGTGATTGATAATATTTTCAAAACAAAAAAACAAAACATGTAACATTTTCCCGGAATTAAATTTTACATTTAAAAAAATAAACTAAAATAATATAAACTAAAAAAAGCCTGGACGGCAATTTTTGTAAGAAGTCTCCCCCATCTCTTTATTATTTCTATATATGCAAAATAGAAATAATTAAGCTATTAGGTAAATCAAGCCGATATGTTTTGTTATACAACATTTTTCAATTAGCACATAACACTTTTGTACAATATTTAAATAAAAATTACAAACACGGAATAATGGAAGTATAGTAGACATATTACGTTCAAGTATGGTATTAGATCTCGTTAATATAACCGATCCCGTCCACATACTTTTCCACACATATCGGCCGAAACTTTGTTAATTTCGCATTCGATTTTCTGAGCTTCTTTGCTAGATCAAATATTTGACTAGCTGGGTGGCATGTGGCATTATTTTGTCGGATCACCTATCACCGATATCAAGTCCATTAAAATCTGGTCAAAATTCGTCGTCCAACATGGCACGATAGCGAACTACATACATATGATACTACATGATGATGATAACATGACGATCATTTTTATCGACGAAAAAATATGACCCAACCACGTCTCCGGTAGGAAATTCATATCACAATTTGTGTAGAAGTGAGCGAATCACTTACAGCCCATATAGATTTCTTGCTGTCCGATAACACTTATTTTTGTTTTTACAAAGCCATTATATATACATCAGACATGGATTTATAGTGCAAGAATGCGCCACATTGCAGAATATTATTTCATCAATTATACAAACTTATCGAGGGCTGAGAAAATTTCCTGGGTAAAAATTCGACTGCGTCGATAGATGACAAATTATTAGCCTGTTTTATTTATGACGATTTAAATATTTATGTGGAACCCCGTACTTAATAACCTTAACGTCAACATAACGTTGTTAAGCAAAATTTTGAAATTCACAAGGTTCTACAAATACTGATGACAGTAAACATAAAATTAAACTAGTCTAACATAAAAAGGACGATATATGAACCCTACCGAATGATAAAATGATACAAACTATGATAGTATGTATAATAATGATCTGTTTTTTTAAATTCATTTTTGTTTTTATATTTTTAGAACACACTTACCCAAGATAAAAATGTTTAAAACTGGCTTAAATAACAACTGACATACTTACTTACTGGCCCTATACGGACGCTCTAAAGCAAACAGAATTACTTAGGGCTATGCCATTCGGTCTCGAATAATTAAAATAATTAAAATTGAATTGAAATAAAAGAAAAGTGATATTTAAAAAAAAATTTAACATCTGCTCATTTTTTTATATTGTAAAAAAAACTTTTAACAAAGAATAACTTAACTCTACCTTAATTAAAATATATACATACATCTTTTTTGTTTTCTTTATTGCTTTGTAATTTTTTTTGTTTTTAATTATTAATTGGGGGCAGCCTTTGCCTTAAAGAGACCAACCTATTAAAATTAACCACTGACGAAGACCGCTCCAGCCAAAAAAGCGCTGATGCTGTCGTACGACGTCTCCCCGATCTTCGCGTGACACCGATGTACTAAACCTGAGGCACTGGGGCTCACGGAGCGAAACATCACGTTCGTCGAGGAGCCGCCGCTCCACGGACTTACGGGCCACGTGGAAGATTAGCGGAACCGCCAATTCATCCTGGATCAGCCCACATTGATCCAAATAGAGGGATGCCTCTAGGGGGACAAAGCCGCTAAGGCACACTTTCTCCTGGTACATGTAATTAGGGAAGTAAGCCCCGGAGATCAGGTTATTGATCAAAATCATGGCCCTTGCAACGTGATCTCGGATCAGTTTTATTAGAAAATCATCCACCCAGATTCGGGTGTTCTGTGTAATCCGAGACAAGTTTTGAGACATTATCTCTCAGACACCCGAATCCTTCCATTAAGCTGGCTCTCACATTGAACTACACGGGAAATCCATAGGCAATCATGGGCCTGATTAAGGCCATGTAGCAGATTATCTTCACCCCCGAATCAAGTTGGCTGTTATGAAACAGACATCTTGTCAGAGCGAAAGCGTCTCGGGCCCTCGCCAGAGCAGCATCTATACTCGTATGTCTATCAAATATATGTATAGGTAGATACTGGTCTAGCCAGATCCCAAGGTACTTTGACGGGGTACTTTGTATCCCGTCCGGTCCAAAAAAAGAGGACCTAGACAAAGGTGTTCTAAACAAAATAGTTTCTGATTTCTGGAAATTGGTTTTCAACTTCCAGTCATAACAATACTGCTGAATTTTTTCGAAGTCACGCTGCAGAAGAATAACAATGACGTCGATCGTTAGACCTGATCTGACGGGGAGTTCTCTGTACCCTACTGCAGTCCGTTGTTAATATCAAATTTTTGGGTAGAAGTTTCAATTTTCAGAACGAACCGGTTAACATGTCAAAAATCATATATAGCAGTGGTTTACTTATGCCCAACCGACTTAGCTTGTAGAAAAGTCCTTCTAGCCATACGGTGTCGAAGGCTTTTTCCAAGTCAATCAAACAGGCACTCGTGCATTGGTTCTTGCATTTATTCCACTGGATATCCGATACGAGCTTCGATGCGGCATGGTCAGAAGTGTAGGACCATAACCTTCCCACTTAACTGCATTCCTACTTGTCCGCTTGTGGGGTCCGCCGGTTTGACCTCAGAAAGTAGCGGCAGGCTTCCCGGTTTGGGATTACTTCATCGCTGAGGCCAATCAAATGCTGGTGTTTTTGCATTTGTTTGCACCAATTGTTTTTCGGACTGCCTTTTTTTTTGTGACACGGGCATGCTCCAGATTTTTTTTTGTTTGATCTTACTCTTACAACACCGGTGATCTCCAGTCGTGTCAACCCACTGATTTGCATGTACACTTGTCGGGGCAGTTTATTGGTGGTATATGTGTCCCTAGGCTCACCTTGGTGTTTTCTAAATTGCCTAGATGTGATTTTTGTTTACCTTTGTTTTAGTCGCCTTTTACGACAAGCGAGAGGTATCGCTGCAGGGATATTCTTAACCCGTCCCTGTACGGCTAACACTTGGAAGGAATCTTATCGACCGAAGATTAGCCGGGTTCGAGGTTTCTTTACCCTTCTTGGGGAGTCTTCCAATTCACCGGATAACATGCATTATTCAGTGAATTGTTGAACAGAATGGTACACGTCTCTACAGTTACTGGTGGAAGGTGCCTGAGCACAACATTAAATATTCCGTCGATTCGCGAATTATTTTCTCTTCAGTGACTGAAAGGTCATCTGGATATCCCCCGTCGTAATAAATAAGATGTTCGCCCCTTCATTGACTCTTTGATCGCCAATGATCGATATCATTTCTAAGGTAGGAGTGATGAAGTAGAACTCTGTTTTACAGGTCGTGGTTTGGGCGAATGCTATCATTCATCTTATACCTTTATACCGTTATACGCCTTCTTATAAGGATCCTCGATCACTAAGAAATCATCATCCAAGACGGCGCTCTCCGGATCAATGCGGACTGTTCATAAAAGACGTTCATTGTCTGACGTTCTGGGAAGCTTAAGATCCTTGATGACATTCTGATTGTTTCTCCGAAATATTCTATTTATTTTTGGGAATATACTCGCGCTTTTGGAATTTACAGCACGAATTCTGTTGTTCATATACAAACCGCCTGTACAAGATTTTAAGATTTTCGCGCCATGGTAAACGGCTTAACCCCCACGAATTTGAGGTCATCGCTCTCGAACTCTTTCAGCTCTGAGAGCATTTCCTCGGGTTCAGTAGTCGAATGTACAACTTTGAGGAGCCTCTTGGCCTTGGTGGTAAAGGATCTGTGGTCTCCTTTAAAAGGTTCTTTATTCGCTTGTATTGCTCCAGTGTGGTACACTGGATAGCGTAGCAGCTTTCGCGTATACATTTAAAGACAAGGTTTCCTATACCAATTACACACTTACAGAGATCTATTGTTTTTGGTAGGGCCAACGTTGTTGTTGCCGCTGTTGTTGTTGCTGCGGCCCTTGTTGATGCTGCGGCTATTGTTGTGGCTGTTGTTGCTGTTGCTGCAGTTTCCGTTGCGGCTGTTGTATTTGTTACTGCTGTATCCATTGCGGCTGTTTCTTTCGCAGCTGCTTCTATTGCGGTTGCTTTTATTGCAGCTGCTTTTGTTGCAACTGCTTTTGTTGCGACTGTTGTTGTTACGGCTGCTGAAGTTGTGTTTGTTATTGTGGCAGTAGTGGGGTGGTTGTAGCCCGCTCTCTTTCCTTCTGAGGCATTCGGGAAAGCCTGCCTATTACGGCCTTTAATTTAGCGCATAGAATGCGTTCCTCATCCTCAAGTTCATGTTCCACCTCCGCTACCGAAGTTCAAAGAGCGGCGAAGGAGTGGTTCTTTCTGGTTAAGCGACCTCCGGAGAGATTGGCAATGTCACTTTCACCGGAGAGTGGTTGCTGTGTCTGTTGCTGTACTGCTATTGACTTGGCCCCTTCCCTCGCTTTGACCTGCAGTCAAGTATGTTACTCCGCGGATTGAGCTTCCTCCTTTTTGTTCTTATGTACGATGGTCATCGAAACGGTGGATGGAGTTGGGAAATCTGACTCGGACTCCGTTAGACGAACAGGATTTCGCCCGACGTATTTAGATATTTTTTTCCCTGCTACTGCTGATGAGTGAATAGCAGGGAGCACACATTAAAAATTTCTCCCACTTGAAAGTTTATTTTTTTTATCACTATTCACTTAATCCATTCAAATACGACTTTTTTTTTTCTTGATAAAAAGTTTTCAGATTTGTTTTTTGATTTATATTTTTTTATGATTTGTTCTTGTTTGCACTGGCAGTAGGATTTGTCCTACTGAGCGATAATGATTATAGTAATGATAATGATATTTTTTTTCATGTACACATACTCGTATGTACATCTGTTCATCAAAAATCGAATATTGTACATATGTCGGACCCTTTAGAGGCCAGTTAGGTATTTTAAGCTAGTTAAAATGTTTAAGCTAGTTTTAAGCATTTTTGTCTAGCAGAAATATGAAATAAAAAAATAAAATAAATGTATGTCTTTCAGTAGATTAAAATCTACAATACTTAAACAAAAACAAGTTTTTAGCCTTCTGCTTCTCTTTATATTAACTACAAAACTACAAAATTTGCTGAAACCATGAAGGCAATTTGCAAGTATTTATAATATGTCAATTGAAGCCAAGAAAACGCAAGTGTGCTTTATTTAACCAGTCGTGTATCAATAAAAAACCCTAACGCAGTTGCTGTAGGTATGTATATATTAACAGAGAGAAATAAAATATTTTTTGTTCTTCTCAGATACAGAATTCATCGCAAACGTACGACTAGTTTTAAAAATGCAAAGATTTCCTTTTTATCAATAGTCAATATCAATATCGAGTTCATACAAATGAAAAACAAAATAACGACTAACAAGAGACAAATAAGTTCTGCTTAAGAAATCAAGTCATCAAGAAAAAAGTATTTACTTACATCTTTAACAAATGTATCTTAAGTATCCAATAGGTGTTTAAATAAACATACAAGAAGTTGTTCATTAAGGAAATAATTCTCGCGATTGCCTTCAGAGAAAATTCTGTTTACATTTCGAAACCGAAGCGTCTATTCACATACATGTGTATTTTTAATAATTTGTAAGGTAAATAAAATAAACGTAATACCTTTCAGAATAAAAGAAAAACCATAGGAGGAGCAATGCACGTGAGCATCATTAATAATATCGGAGAATGAAGTATAAGCCTCTAAACTGTAACGGGACTAAGGACAAGCTGGCCTAGTAGACCAAAAACTCGATCTGTGGAGTTGGACTTATCACCCTATAGGTCATAACCATTTTCAAATATATGCATTTTTTTTCGGCCTATGCTCTATTATATGTTTATTTTTACTATTTCTTAAACGATTCAGACCTTAGAAAAATGTATGTAAATTTTCTACTTTAAGAGTAAATTGAAATCATATTTCGCTGAATTAATTGAATTAATATTTCGGTGAATGAAACTTTAAATTAGGATATGTTGTAGACTCATTTTTATGGTGTCTCCGTTTTGTCACACAATTTTACCGGTGAATGCGTTACAGAAGACAATCGTCGTTAATTAATTATAATAATGTTAATTGTAAGTTTTTTATATAGTAGTCGAAGGCATATGTTAAAATTATTCTGTTAAAATTATACTTGTTTGTCCCCCTAGGGCCAGCAAGATTCCTAAATTTGTAAGGATAGTTAAGCTAGTTTTAAACATTTTTGTCTAGGATAAGATAGATCTAAGAAACTGTGAATAAAAATAAATTTAAGACAAACAAAACAAAAACGTGAGAAACTACAGAATTCGCTACCTCACCCGGTCCGTTTTATGGGTATAATGGAACTCTCTTGTCCGATTGCATACCTGCATATTTACTTAAGAAAAACATTTATTGTTATTAAAGTGTTGATCTAATTAGGAAATGGAATCACTGATGGTATTCGTCACATCAGACATCGGTTTTGCAGCAGTGTGACTGTCAAAAAGTTATATACAGCTGTGTGCAAAATAATAGCTGCACCTTTATTACATTTTGAAAAATGCAAATATTTGTTTTTTCATACATGGTACTTGAATGACATCTACATGCCAAAGTTCGCAGCTTCTTTTAGGAGATCCTGTTTAATTTTGTTGATGTCGTAAAAGGGTTTTGTGCAGTTATCCATTTAATTTTTCTGACCGTTCTGTTGTTCAGTTTATGTTTACGTCCACTTGATTCGGGTTTATTTAGCCACTTTTTCGCATTGATGATCATTCGGTTTGAACAACCGACTAAATACTCTATCTCCCGGTAAGATTTACTTTCTTTTATTAATTTTAATATGAGATTTCGTTTCTCTGGTGTGCATTTTTCATTTACCATTTTTCAAATACTATAATAAATCTCGAGGTTATTATGAGGACTTACAAAGACGAATTTACTTATTTTACCTACACCTTATATTGAAATTCCTTAAAACAAATTTAAATCTAATTGTTTTACGAATTTGTACAATATATCACAGCCTTTGCACACTTTCGAATTAACATTTCAGAAGACCGTTATTTGTTTTTTTTTTATCTTATTAAAGATAATTTCAAATGAGTGATTTTCAGTGCTAAAAAAAGCAGCGAACCTTTGCATGTTGAAGTCATTTAAGTACCATACAATGAAAGTGCAGCTATTATTTTGCACACAGCTGTAAATTTTTGAAACATTTCATAGGTTCAATAATCGCATATCTCACTGATTTCTCACTCATTTTGTGCTAATTTAATGCCCCACAATGTTAAGCTAATGATATCAGGCCCAATCAGTTTAAAAAATCGTCGATTCCATTGCAGCATTCAATCGGCATAAGAACCAAAGTTGTGATGACGCGTATTAATCTGATTAGGACTTTAATCGTTAAGTTGTACTCATTGAACCTCCGTTTGGCCCAGTGAATAGATAAAATTGTAATATTTTATGTAAGTAAGGTGATTTAATAGGAAAGGTGTAGTCATGATGATAACGCTAAACTTCATATAAGCTCAAAACTCGATAGAAAATTATAATTGGAGTTTGGCTAGGATGTTTTGCCTAACCCACCATCAGATTATAATATTGATACGAAACTCCCTTAACGGTTTGAATTTTGCTTCCTTGGAACGCCCCAAACTACTTGCACGGCTTTCTCTCCGACAAAAAAGAAACAGGACTTCTACGAAATGGGAATTATAAAATTACGTGGAAGATGGAAAAGTGTTATTTGCAGACCAAACAGATTAATGTTACAATATTTTCCAAATCAGTGCTGGCACGCCAATTAGCACACCCCCATTAAAATTAAAATAAGTAGCTGAACTTGTGCATTATATGGAATAACAACATATTTATAAACTATTCTTTGTCAGATGCTTAAAAAGATTACATTTTTAGTCACATGGTGGGAAATTAAAATTTCGAAACTTTAGTTTTGCTGTATAAGTATTATTATATCTTATCATATCTATTATTCTATTATATTAAAATATTATATTATATTACAATATATTAATATTATATTACATTATATTATAATACCTTTAATTGTCATTCATCCTGCTATTGTGACAAGTTATAAAATATTATAACGAAGTGGTTAAGTGCACAAGAGAGAGGAATTAATATCGCTAATGTCCCAGTAGGAACAAGGACTTACATTATTCGCAGAAGAAAGTAAAAAAAAGTGCGAAACTCTTTGGAGCGCTATAAAACATATGGTACGTTTACGAATAAAAGACAATTTCTAATTAGTAAAAAACTAGCAAAAAGAGGAGATTCAATTTTAGTTAGACATGCTTTTGAGGATTCTTTCACCATTTCCTCTAAAATTAGAGCAATGAAGGAAGAATATGAGGTAACAATCTCGGCAAGAACGGTACGTTAACAATTTTTGGAAAACCTTCGAGAAACCTACGAACTGCAGTCTTAAGACGCGGAAGGTGTCAGATGGTAATAGGAAAAAAAAAGAATATTTTCATGTCTTGGGAAGCTACACCACAAATAGTTTCCCAGAATTTTTCTAAAAGCTGGTTAACATGTTTTTTTTGTTTTTCATTATAAAAATGCAAAGTTTAATTATTATAGTCGTGCAGTTTGACTGGTCGTTATAGCCAACGAATGTTTTATCCGACTTTTCAAAAATAGAAAGATTACTTATGCAAAAACCAACTATTTGGGAGGAAATCGGTCGTTAAAAGCGACTGATCGTTATAAGTCACGTCGTTATATTTGAATAGATTTTGGTAGGGGCTATACCCCCATTTTATTGTGCTTAATTCAAGCTACATACTTAATTTAACTTACAATCTAGGAAACTAAATAAGAGGGCGATTGAGACAAGGAGCGCTGATGTTAAAGTTGAAACAGTTTTTCGAATTAACATTCCGCAGCATACGGGACATAGGTTCATTGGAGCCATAGGAGGTACGAGAGGTAGGTACATAGAAGAGACGCGGATTTCGTGCATTACGAGTGTTAGTGTTAAAAAATATAGAATTATAAAGGGACGCGCAGTCGATGGTACCTGAGAGGAGTCGATGGATGAAAAGGATGTCGGATATCCTTTTTCGTTCTTCCAGCGTGCTCAAATTAATAAGTTTTAGGCGGTCTTGATAGGAAGGTTGGATCAGAGGATTGTCCCAGGGTAAGCCGCGAAGAGCAAAACGGAGAAAACGACGTTGGGTACTCTCGATTCTGGAAATGTGTGAATGATAGTAAGGAGACCACACTTGAGACGCGTATTGGAGAATAGGGCGAACAAGGGTTATGTAGAGAGGCCGAGTGACGTAGGGATTGGAAAACTCTTTAGACCATCGTTTCACGAAGCCGAGTGCAGAATTGGCCTTAAGAATTATATCGCAGATATGTGCAAGCAAATTGAGTTCCTGGTCGCATAATACACCAAGATCACGGATCACCTGAACGGTAGAAAGGGGTTGATTCTGGAGAAAGTAGAGGCGGGGAGGAGGTTTGTTACGTTTGCGGGAGAAAGTAATAGATTGACACTTGGAAATTTTAAGGTCGAGGCAGTTCTTGGAGCACCAGGTGAGAAAGCTTTTGAGGTCCGATTGAATAAGGGAAGAGTCATGTTCTGAGGAAATGATCTTAAAGAATTTAGCATCGTCGGCATATAGAGAGACGTGGGAATGTTTGATAACCATTTCAATATCGTTAATGGTAAGGATAAAAAGAAGCGGGTCTAAATGACTGCCTTGGGAGACACCGGAGGAAGCAAGGAAGGGATTAGAGAGGGCACATCTAAAGCGAACGCTGTAGTGGCGATTTCCCAGGTAAGAGGAAATCCACTTTAATAAGATGGGTTCAAAGTCAACCGAAGACAGTTTGAAGAGTATTAATCTGTGTGAAATTTTATCGAAGGCCTTACTGAAGTCAGTTGAGATTTCATCGACTTCCTTGCCATTTTCTAAGGCTGAAGGGGTGAAGGAAACGAATTCAATAAGGTTTGTGGTTGTAGACCTACCTTTAAAGGAGCCGTGCTGTCTGGGGGAGATTAAAGACTTGCATTGAAAACTTAAATTATCATACAAAATACTTTCGAAGATTTTGGGTATATGAGGCAGTTTGGCAATGGGACGGTAGTTGTTAATGTCATTCTTCGGACCCTGTTTGTATATAGGTGTTATAAAAGAGGTTTTCCATATCCGGGGAAATTCACCTTGAGAAAGGGATAGGCTGAAGATTTTTTAGAGAGGTAGAGAAAGGGAGGAGGAACATTTTTTTAAAAATATATCTGGGAGGCCGTCGTGGCCAGGGGTGATTTCATCATTAAGTTGCTTTAATCTTTCTTCGATGATAACGGGGTCGACACTACGAGGGAGAAATGGTCCAAAGGAGAAGTTTGGTAAATAGTTGAAATAGGTAGGATCGGGTGCAAATGAATCATGGGATTGATTGAAAAAGGTGGCAAAACGGTTGGCGATGTTATGAGGATCATTGGAAGTTTCATTATTGAAGGAGAGTGAGTTTGGGTAGCCATCAGATTTTCTTTTGTAATTAACGAATTGAAAGAAGGGTTTATTTATAAGGTTGGTTTGTATCTCGACTAAATAGTGCTGATAGAGAGAGTTATAAAGTTCTACAAAATGCAGGTAAGTACCGAAATGGTTAGAGAAGTCATTTGGGGATTTGGTACGAAGGAAAGTTGTCCAGAACTTGTTCCGTTTGTTTCTCAAAGAACGGAGCCTGCGATTATACCATGGTGGGGAGGTGGAGGAGGTTTTATGTCGAGAAAAGGGTACGTAAATGGAGAAGGAATTAAATATTTCTTTGTAGAATATAGATATGGCATCATTTACGGTAAGGTTGTTGTAATTAAAAGGAGCACTATTGAGATATTCATTGATTTGACGGAAGTTGGCTTTGTGAAAATCGTGAGAGATTCGAACAGTGGGGGGAGAGTTCTGTATAAGGGAGTTGTGAAAGAACGAGAGAAGAAGGGGAGGGTGGTAGTTGTCGACGGTTGATAGGGGCAGCGGACAAGCTGAAACTGAGCAGTCACTTGTGAAAATGAGGTCGAGTTGTCTGCCCATGTAATTCAAAATGCCGCTGACTTGGTTAAGGTTGGAATCAGCTAGGCGATCAGAGAGGAGGCATTCTTTGGCTGCAGTGGGATTAGAGGCAATGTAAAACGATTGGTCGTCTGAAGAGATCCATTTAAGGTGAGGAAGGTTGAAGTCACCGAAAACTAGGATCTCGTCTTGGGGATCTCGTAAATCAATTAAATTATCGATTGTATCAATGGCCAAGTTATATGTTTCAATAGGTTATGATGGCAAAATGTGAAAGCAGATGACGTAGAGCGATTTCCGGGGTAGTACAGTCTTAACAGAAACAAAGTCGGGACATAGCGAAGATGAAGTTGCTATGAGGAGTCAATTGAGTTTCGGACGGCTAGAAGAACACCGCGGCATGGACAACCATCAGTAGGTCGGTTAACATCATCGTCGCGATAAACGTTAAAGTTGGATGGGAATAGTTCAAGGTTGTTTATACTAGGGATTAGGTTCGTTTCGGTTAATGCAACGATTTCAAAAGTAAGGCATGTGATTGCTGCAGGACTGCCTGAGTTTTAGAGCGCAGACCTCTTACATTCTGATAACAAAAGGTAAGAGGAAGGTTTTCGGGGAGCGTTAGAGTGGCAGGGAGGGGGAGATTTTTAGGGACGAAAAAACCTATCATGGTCAGCTTTGCTACGCGCCTTGAGTGTATATATTGTCTGAAGGTATCAAGATCGTTTAATACTTTTTGGGTGAGATATTGAAAAAACTCGTGATATTTAATGAAAAGGTTCTTGAGGGTATAGGCGACTTCGCCATGGTTTTAAATGCATATTGAAAGTGCATATTTCCCATTTTAAAAGCATATTTTAAGCGCATAATTTGCGTTTTCAAGTGCATGAAAATCCCAGCCCTACTTATCAGCATCACATCCGCTTTTTCGTCCTTCTCTGTCTGTTGCAGTATATCTTGAGCTACCTTAGAGTGTTTCAGGTTTATTTGTATAACCTTAATCATTGCTTACTGGCGATAGCTTTCTCGCCCCCGGGTACGTGCTTTGCGTTCTCTGGGTAATTTTTTCTAGAGAACATGCATGATGGCTCCTTGCTGCAGTTCTTTGCTATGTGGCCTTCCGTTCGACATCTCCTGCAGAGTTTTGAGTGACCTTCTGTGCCTTCGCATCTGCTAGCTATGTGCTCGAATTCGAGGCATTTGAAGCATTTCTTGAGTAGGGTTTTCGTCGAATTCGGCAGTTTACCAAACCTATCTTAAGTATTCCCGCTAGGAGCATTTTTCTGGCTACCTCCAGCGGGAGGCTGATTATTGCACTTTGGGTACGTCCGTATGTCTGGTATAGAGCGATATACCATCGAATCTAATTGCATCGCAGACATCTTCTTTTCTAGTTACCTCATCTACGTCTTTGCATTCGAGGGTGGTACGGTGCGTGAGGGCCCTTATTTCCGACTTTTGGGCGATGGTTTCGTTTATCGCAGTTTTTAACTCTGTTGCCTCCTCTGTCAGTGTCAGTGCCCTCCTGATTTTTGACACTGCTTTGCCGATTTGTTCCAGTTTGGGGTCTGCTTTTATATTGCGGAGTATTTCTGCCTACGTGGTTTCTCTTTGGCTTCGATGACTATTGCTTCGGGCCTAGTAGCCTTTGACCAAGCTGTTTGTTCTGTTTTGGCGCCTTCTGTCGATGCTTGTGCTGTGCCACTCTTTCCATCTAACGCGTTCTTTGTTATCGCAGTGTTACCCTTATTTGACTCCGATCGGTTGTCCTTCGGGGTCCGTTTCCTCTCCTCCTTTTTTTTTCTGCCGCTTTTAAGAAGCCTCTAGTAAATAATTTTCGGGGGGCCGACTTTCGTTTTGGCTCCGCGTTGGAGGTTTGTGAAGAATTGTTCTTCCTAATAACCCCTTTCCCATCTCGTCCTGGAATTGAATCGCTGAGAGTTCGTAGAGTGCTTGCGATGGCGTCTCTCATTGGCTGATGTATTGACCGCCTTTTGCCATCTTTGAATATGTTCACCAGTTCCCTAATATATTCTCCTAATTTGAGGAACGCTGGTTAATGTGGGGCTCCTTCCGTAGTTGCCGCCCGGTTTGCCGTTGGAAGTTCGCTTCTGTCTGGAGTGTTGGATGTATTTGCTATGACCGGAGATCTCCGCATTAACGTACTTCTTTGGAACGGGTTTTCGTTTTTACCCCCGTTATCTGCGTCGTTGCTTACTTTCTGATTTTTTTGATGTAATGTTTATTGTTGTTGTTGTTTTTGTCTTTGTTGTACTCATTGCTGTTGGGTCCCCACTCAAAGCCGCTATCGGTGTCCGGATGTGTAGTCGCCACGTGATCCCATGATTATCTTTGCAAGCAGTGAGGCCATGCAAGGGTTGACACCTACCCTTATGGGGTAAGGTGTTCAGAGCCTGATCGGCGTTAAGCAGGAATATTACATCTGCACCTACCCCACCAATTTAACGGAGACGAAACACCGAACGTACTTTGAGGCCTGCTAGGGTTTTCTCGGGACGGGGGCGCATGTAGCATTAACCTGAAAGCCATTTCGGCAGGATTTCACTCCTGCTTACTCAGGTAACAGTATACTACGTCCCTACTACGAATGAACCTGCATGAACCAGAGGTCATCCAAATCCATGTCTTCAATTTCACTAAAAAAAGTCGGTTAACATAACGTAACGCCCACCGTTGACCGAAACTTTGTTCCCAGGCTCATTTTCGAAGAAAAATGGTCCAATGATGTCACCACTGCCGAGCTGCCGAGATGAAAATGCGCCTCGTCAAAGATGATTTTTCGCCCAAAATCATTGTCCAATTCAAACTGCTCTAACGCCCAAACTGTGAAGCATTAGCGAAGTGGATGGTCGCGCGCCTTCAATTGCTGAGTCAATTGTAAGCTCATAATCCGAGATCTTTGTGCAAAATTCTCCTCAGGATAGTGCGTAAAATGTTGAGCTGTTGAGATCGATGGCGAGTTGATGTTCGTGAATTGAGTCTCACACTCTCGGCCACAGCAGCCACATTCTCATCTGTGCGCACCCTACGACGACGAGGACCATGAGTTTTGTCCACAAGCATACTAGTCTCATGAACTTTTTGTACAACCTTGTGTACAGCAGTCGCGGTGGGTACTTCATTTCGGCCAAAGTTTCTTTTTATAAAACGCACTGTTTGGGCGACACAGCACTCACTTTGGAAATAAGTTTTTAATATAGCCCAACGTTCTTCAAGCGTAAAGCGACTCCTTCGTTCCGCGGAGGTATGATATTGAATTTGTCAAAATTTCGAGCGGGAAACACAGCTTGTCGGTGGTGGTTGTTCTTCGAATTACCCAAATAATTTGACAAATGAGTGAAATATAATTTTTACGCTCCCACTGACTGATTTATATAGTCTTTATTAGATCCTGCTATCTATTAAACGGTTTTGCGATGACTGGAAATTAAAAATAAGTTTTCAGAAGTCGAGAACCATTTTGCTTAGAACGCGTTTGTCTAGGGATACTACGAAAAGCTGGTAAAAATTCCAAAATGTTGGATCACATGGTCAGCCATTATACTATTATACAAAAGTGTAATTAGATATTTTGGCAACTGGTTGGATCAAATTCTTTTCTTTAAATAAAATGCGGATGCTGCACTAACTCTGGCTAAAATGGCTTTTACCCTTACAATAGTATCTTTATACTATTGGAGTATAGTCAATTCGATGTAAAGGCGAAGATTATCTGCTATATGGCCCTCATACGGCCTATGCTTACTTATGATTGTCCGGTGTCGGGTCAACGTGGAAGCAAGCCGGATGAAAAAGATTTGGATGTTTGACAGGGCATGCCTGAGTTTGTGTTGAACTCTCGAATCGGAGGTATAGCCGCTTTAGCAATGAGATTTTATATAATATGGTTAATTTAATTGAGAGGACAATTTCTTACTAAAGTTAAATGGGGCTACAAGTGCTCCATAGAGCCCTGTCTAAATGGGTTGAGGACAAGAAAATCATTCCGGATAACCAATTCGGTTTCAGAGCGGGGCATGACACTACTCATGCCGCGTCGAAGCTCGTATCGGATATCCAGTCGAATAAATGCAAGAACCAATGCACGGGTGCCTGTTTGATTGACTTGGAAAAAGCCTTCGACACCATATGGCTAGAACGACTTTACTACAAGCTCAGTCGGTTGGGTATAAGTAAACCACTGCTATATATGATTTTTGACATGTTAACCGGTAGAAAAATTCAGCAGTATTGTGATGAATGGAAGTTGGAAATCAACTTCCAGAAATCAGAATCTACAGAACACCTTTGTCTAGGGCCTCGCGGGACACTAGGAAAAATGAGCGCAGGTTCTTAGTTTTAGGACCGGACGGGCGTCCACTGGCGAGACAAGGTGTAGACAGATACCTTGGAATCGTGCTGGATCAGTATCTATATTTTGACAAATATGTCCCATGTCCACATCAGGCCCATGGTTGCCTATGGAAGTCCCGTCTGGTTCAATGTGCTTAATGGAAAGGATTCAGGTGTTTGAGAGACAATGTCTCAGGACTTGTCTCGGGTTACATAGGACACCCGAATCTGAGTACACGAAATTTTAACCGAACGAGGTCCTATACAATAGGACCAGGATTGTACGGGTGGATAACTTTCTGATAAAGCTGATTCGAAGCCACGTTGCAAGAGCAATGACTTCGGTCAATAATCTAATCTCCGGGGCTGACTACCCCAACTACTTGTACCACGAGAGAGTGCGCCTAAACGGCTTTGTTCCACCAGAGGCATTCCTCTATTTAGATCAATGTGGGTCGCAATTTCGTGGAGCGGCGATTTTCCACGAACGTGACGTCGCGCTCCGTGAGCCCGAGCGCCTCCGATTTAATAGATCGGTGTCGCACCGAGATCGGGGAGACGTCGCCCGTCAGCATCAACGCTTCTGGTGCCTGGAGTGAACGTCGTTAGTGGGACCCTTAATTCATATAGCCTCTTCAAGGCAAGCATTCCCAACGCCAGTGGCAGGCTTATATAAGCTAGGGTAGGCTAGGGTAGGTTAGGGTAGGTTAGGGTAGGTTAGGGTGGGTTAAGGTAGGCTAGGGTGATGGGTAGTTTAAGGTTAGCTCTAGGCAAAATACATATATATATATAAAAAAAAAAAAAAAAAAAACCCATTATAACTTATGGAGCCCTAGTTTGGTGGACTGCTAGCATGCTCAACAAAGTACAAAGGTCAGCCGCTGTTTGTGCAACGGGAGCTATGAGAAGCACGCTGCAAGCAGGGTTGGCCATGATACTTCATCTCCTTCCTCTGGATCTATTCATAAAAGGTTGCGCTGCAAAGAGCGCTCTCAGACTAAGGGGGTTCTTTGTGGAAAGCCAACTATGGACATGCGGCCATTTTCAGAATAATAGATGACCTGGGAAAGAAACATGGTTTTAGTAGTATTCAGCTACGAGCGACTATATTTATATTTCCCCCCAAAATTACTTCTCTCTCAGAATACCAATCCTTTACCCCGACAGAAAAGAGTGGCTATCAAACGCTGCGGTCAACGACCACGAGACTACCCTCTTCACCTACGGATTTAAAATGGACACAGGCACTGGGCCCGGGTTCTACTCCGATACCCTGCACAAACAGGAATCATTTAGACTCCCTGATTTGTGCAGCATTTTTCAAGCGGAAATTCTAGCAATAAAGAAAGCAGCCAAACACCTCCAAGTAACCGATATCCCACCATCGGATATCAATATGTTCGTAGACAGCCAGGCTCGGGCTCCAACGATCTATGCTGGAGCTGCGGCGATGAGGAAGGAACCGAGACGATAAACAATCTGCCACTGCCTAGTTCTTCAGAATCGGCGCCTAGCTTCGCTGAGCCAAAGATTCTTTACAGAGATTGCGGACGTGGCAAATGCAGATATATGGGGTATGGGGCATGGGATTTGAATGCCACAAAAGCCAAGTTATCGAAGTCTATTTTTGCAATATTTCTCGTCAGCGGGGATTAAAATCGACTGTTTGAGAAAAATAATGAAGAAGAAGAATTTTAGGGTAACGCATCCTCACTTTCCTTTTCATTGAACCCTTTTTGAACTGTGATTAAAAGCGTCATAGCCAACCTGTGATTCAACCAAAGCCGCTCGTATAGTTTGCTCGGGTCAGTCACTGTCTTTAACCAATAGACCACGTCTACAGCATGTCACTCTGCTGTGATCCAATAAGAGACTGAGCATTTTACATTTTACAAGTCAAAATCCTTGCTCGTAAAATATTCATTAAGGGATCGTCAAAAATTCTTCGTCATCTGAACATTCATATATTATTTTTGTAATTAATTCCGTATCACGAATTTACGCAAAGTACATAAGTAACCAGAAAAGCTCATGTTTCCCGAACCCGTACCTGGAGAAGGGATCTCAGAGAAGGTTTTGAATAAGAACGCTTTCAAACTGATCGGGTCCCTGTAGCCGTTGGGCTATTAACGACTCATCGACATATCGTAATAGCCCAAATAAACGTTTTGTTGTGCTTGTTATGAGCATATTTTGCCAAAAAAAAAAAATACTTCATCCTTTTAGAAGCCTGTATAAGCACTTCAAAAATTACTTTGCCGTTCTACACGCTTTTACCTATTAAAGAACAAATCATTTTTAATGGGAATATTAAAAAAAAATCTTCATAATGGTCCTACTGAAAAAGATATGTAACAATATATCCTATATTTTATTTGTCCAGTAAATTTATATATGTATATTGTTATAGCCTTCATTTTATTGTCCAAAAAATCACATATGGAAACCAATAATAACAGCAATAAATCATACAGAACATTGGTGAACCGGCTCTGGCCTCTCATATTTTTTGCCAACAATATATGTATTTTTTAATAGTGTACGCTTAAAAAAGTTTGAGTTCACCAAACATTTTTTGTAGAGGGGTCAAAAACAAGCATTATTTACTATGGGAGGGGGGGTCCATCTCGTCCCGTTTAGGAGGTAGCGGCAATTTTAGAAAAAAATACTTAAAATGAAATTAAAAAAAAAATAAAAAAAACAACGGCAACACCTACAATAAGGTACTCTAACGGTCTTGAAAGCCAGAAACTTGTTCTTTAATATTAAATTTGAGTTAAATTATTTGTATAAAAATTCGCATGCAAACTCAAAAATTTGACTAAAAAAAGTTTAGATATTTTTTTTTGTAAGTATGAATAGAAGTGCTAAATTGTCAATGCTCATATCAATTCTGAATCGAACACAAAAAACCGAATGGTTTTATGTCTTCTGGTTTTTGAGAAAATCGAAAATTACTAAAAGTGCTTTTTATGGGATTTTTTGTTTTCTGGTATTTACGGTGATAATACGTATGGGGTGGAGGTATGCAGCCCCCCCCCCCTTCCTTCTTCCCCTTTCCCCATTCCCCTTTTATACTCCCCATGTTGCTATACAAAACTAGCCATGAATTTGTGGATTTATTTTATAGTTGAATTTGGCTGGCTTCGCGAGTTAAGAAATGTAAACTCTCTTTTTGCATGTGGCAGGTCTCGCTCTCACAACTTCGTTGCTCCCCAAACAAACGTTTACTTTTGTACCGATGTTCTTTTTTCATACACATGTGGTAAAGTATGTAGTTATTGATATTTACAAAGGAGATAAATGAAGAAAAAATCGGTAAAGCTCCAAGAAATAGTGCTAAGTTAAAAATGCGGTTAAAGATGGAATTATAACATGATAACGATCCAAAGCATGTAATGCAATGTGTTAAGTAATCCAATGTGTGTTTAAAATTAATGGAGAAAGCAATGCCTGGTGCTACTCTATATTCTATAAAGGAAACAAGCTATTAGGAAAGCCCTAGTCATACCATCCTATATACATGTTAGACACAATCAATGAGAAGCATGAATTCAGAAAATTTTATTATTAATTTAATATCCATTTAAGTTTTATTGAACTGACTTAATGCGGTTCTTCTAAATTAAACAATTCATACTTAGAGACACGTCCTTCGATCTTGTGTACTCAATAAATGTATATTGTATGTATTGCATGTATAAATTAATTTATTGAGTTTCCAAAATCCCGTTCGACAATATATGCCTTAGAAAGTGTAATTACCACTAAATCTATTTAGATTGGGCGATTGAGCGGAGAATCAAAGAAATTCGAAGAACGAATAACGCTCTAAGTCAAGATCAAGCAATATAATGTTAATGAAATGTTCCAAAGACTTCTAAATAGAACTCATAAGCTTTGTCAATGATATTTTCGTGGTAACTTATAGGATAAAATGGAGGATATTACTTAGAAAGCTGTTGAATAGGCATTTTGCTATTCGTATATCAGGTTATCCTAGCTGCTCATTTCTCGGGAGTTCTCCTTCTTCTTAGATGGCGCTTAGATGGCGCTACAGTCCTAAGCTGTGTTGTCCATTCGCTCTACATGGCTTAGCCATCTTGCCACTGCTCTGAACATTAATTAACTCTCATCTTAAGGTACATAAGCATAGATATGAATATGTCGAAGCAATACAAAGAAAACTTGACACGTATTTAATTAAAAGCAAATGCAAAGTGCCTTATCTTCGGTTTTTAACTTTGATCGAATTTTATTCCCCTGATGCGAAGAGTACGTGCTGACATTCACATTTGGTTTTGAAGATTTTTTTTAAGGATGAATAGTACTTGATAAATGTTTAAGTGTAAACATTTCTTTATAGATTTTTATCACGATTTATGCAAGGGATATTTTAATGCGTATGTCCATTATTGTTTGTATAAAATGGTTGTTAAAAAGTCAGAGATAAATAAAAGTAGCCAATTGAAAAAAAGAGCCAAAACTTATTTCTTCAAGTTTACGTGTTGCTAAACTACGATTCAAGGCCTTTCTGAAATCGTATATACAATACCGTCCAAAAGAAATCAAAATTCAAGACACAGAATAGTTGATGAAGGTGGAAAATAGTTAAATTATTTGATTGTTTTTATTCTTGACGCGCCAAAAGTTAGTTGAAATAAAAATTATGCTTCTTGCTAAATTTTACAAGTTGTTGAACATTTTAATATTTCGTATGACCGCCACCTTATAGAAAAGCCTCAATGCGTTTTGCTCAGGTTTTCCCAATATTTTCGACGAAAACTGCTTTGCTTTTTCGACATGGTTTGGTTGTCTTCTGTCGATTTCCTATAAATCCTATAAATGCTCAATGGGATTTGGAACTTGTATACGCGCGTACGTAATTTTGCAACTTACGTAATACGTGCATCTAAAAAGGATTATTTCAGCTCAGAACTAGACACAAAACTTCCATCTAAGACTCTCTGGCGTAATGTTCGTCATTTAGGTGTAACGAGCATCAATAACAGTTCTGATTGCACTGCTGACGTAGATATCTTAAATGATCACTTTCTTGGTAGCGAGCCACGCAGTTTAAACTTACAAACCATCCCTTCACTTAACACGACACCTTAGCTGGAATTACATGCTTTTACCCATGCTGATGTTCTAAATTGCCTTGCTTCCGTTAAGTCCAATGCTATTGGGGAGGATGGTATAGCAATAGGATTTTTGAAATTAATACTACCATTCATCATTAAGCCATTAACCCACTTGTTAAATGTCTGTTTTATGTGTTCTGCCTTTCCTTCTAGCTGGAAGATTGCTAAAGTCACACTAGTTTCTAAAAAAGCCAAAACAACATCCATCAGTGACTTTATGTATCTTGTCCTGCCTTTCGAAGGTCTTCGAGATGTTAATAACTCAGCAAATCCAACCCCACTTAGAGCATTACTCCCTGTTATATCCTCTACAATCTGGTTTTCAACAAGGTCGCAGTTGCTCTACAGCCATGGTTAACTTGTTGGAAGAGATGAGACTGAGTTTCGACAAAGACAATCTTGTCATACTTTGCTTGCTTGACTTCTCGAAGGTATTTGATACGGTAAATCATGAGCTACTTTGCGGGAAACTAAGGCATTTCTTCATTTTCAGTTCCAGTGCCGTTTTATTCACAGTTTCCTTACGGACCGTTATCAGAAGGTTGTCATTGGAAACAAAATGTCCTCTCTCAAGTGTGTAAAGCAGGGTGTCCCACAAGGATCAATCTGCGGCCCATTATTATTCTGCATGTTTATCAATGACTTACCTGTTTGTAAGAACGTAATCTTACATCTCTACGCTGATGATGTCCAATTTTCCTTGTCTCGACCTCTAACAAACATGACTGAACTTATCTCGTGTATCAATGACGATTTGTTGGCCATTTACAATTGGTCGGTCGATAATGGTCTTGTTATTAATCCGACAAAGCATCATGTCATTCCAATTTTTAAGAGACCGCTGGATTCCAATTCCTTGCCCGCTATCTTTCTCAAGGATATAAAGCTTAACTTTGTTAAGACTGTGACAAGCCTAGGATATGTAATGCTAGGGGTTATCCTGTCACGACCATATAAACCTTGTTGTTGGGCGAATTGACAACCCTTCGTAAGTTGTGGTCCACTGCGAGTTTTATTCCTGTTGGCAACCGTAAGAGGCTAGTTCTCGCTCTGATAGTACCCCTCATAAGCTGTTCTGAAGTAGTTAATAGCAACCTTGATTCAGCGTCACTGCATAAACTTCAGGTGGCTTACAACGATTCCCTAAGGTATATCTACGGAAAAAGGAGGTATGAACGGATATCTTATCTATCAGTCAACATCCTGGGATGCTCCTTATCATAATATCTTAAAGCCCGTAACTGTATATTTCTTCACAGGATCATCTACAGCAAAAAACCCGAATACCTCTATAGCAGCTTGGACTTCTCGCTCTCTACTCGGACAATTAATATCAATATCCCTCCGTTTAAATATTTGAATTCCTCCCGCATGTTTTTGTTCATTCTGCTAGGCTTTGGAACACCTTGCCCATGCAGATTAAAAGAATTTCCAATAGTGTGAATTTCAGAACGTCAGTTTTAACTTATTTTTCTCAACAGCAATAACATTCGCTTGATACTTCTGCATTAATTTCTTATTATTTAGTTCCTTCCTTGTTTTTTTTTTTTTTTTTTCTTATTGTATCATTGTTTTTCTCCTCTACTCTCTATTCGTATCATCAATTGTAATTTATTTTCGTTTTGTTATTATATAAATTTATTCTTTAAATTTTATTATTCTACTACATGTAAGTACCCTAAAAGACTAGGTCTTATATACTAATCGCTTAATCGAAATATATTGAATTGAATTGAATTGGCTAACAACGTTTTCCTTATTGTAACATGGCCTGTTAGCTTGGCATCATGATGGCATCTTATGGTAATTTGGGACATCGTTCTTCCTGTTTCTTAAAGTTGTTATTTTATCTCACGAACAACCAATCTTGGATTCCGCCTGTGGAGTTGTACCATAAGTCGGCCATCTCTAATTGACGTTATACTGAGACGGAAGAGGGTTTATCGTCCAATGTAGCAGCTTCCCTACTTTTAATTATAAATAATTTATTTGAGCCTTTCAGGGCTAATTTTAAAGGGTCTTCAACATTTTAATTTTTAAGCTTTTGATACTCAGAAACCATCTTCAGCCGTTCTTTTACAAAAAGCTTGAAGACATTTGAATACGAAAAGCGCAAAGTAATTTTTTTTTATACATAGATTTAATTTTTACTTAATTAAAAAACAATTACCAAAGAGAAACAAGAAAATAAAAAAAATTGAAAACAAACACGTTCGATTCGATTCGAATCTGAACAGCTTAGCTGACTTTTGGCAGTCGAATGCAGAGCATTAATGCAAATATTAAGGGTTCGCAATAAAGTTAACTGCATATTTTCAACTACTGCTGTCTGTGCAAGACAACACATATTGTAGAAACTAAAAACGAACTTAGGAATAATGGAACATCATATTTCAGTTGATTTTGTGAAAATAAGCATCTATTCAGCTGATTTCAACTAACTTTTAGAGGGCACCGTGTTTCACCAATATTTGAATGCGTTATATTATCTTTGAATACAATTTTCGATTTTGGTTTAGCATTAGAATAAACTATATGCTTAGCAACGAGCCGATCAAGAACTTTTGAAATTAATTTTTGAAAAAACAACTATCAAGTTGTTTTATTTCTTATTATAGGTATGTGCGTAAGTATATTTATGTATATATTAAAAAATATTGTATAATAATTGTAATATTGGATAATGTCAGCGACACCTGGCGGAGTATAACAGTTCCCTCCCCTTTTTCTTATGTCTACCTTAACTAAGAAAAGTTACGTTATTGGCCCTACACGGACATTCTAAAGTAGACAGAACATTCTTTAAGCCATGTCGTTCGACTTAATTAAAATTAATGAATAATAAAAGCTAAGCCTCATAATAAGCAAATTATAACACTTGGTTTAACATTTTGTATGGTCGAAATGCAGCCTGGTTGAGGGTGATGCTTTACCATGGTTCATCCAACACTTAAAGTGTTCTGCTGAGCTTTCTACCTCTGTTGTACTCCACTGTTAAATCCAGTTTTCACGTCATCGCTGTGAAAATGTAGCTTGGTTGAAAGAGGTGATTAGCCATCCAAAACTTTTTAAAATGTTCAGTTGTGCTTTCTACCTCTGTTGTACTTCAATGAATAAAACCAATGTCTTCGCTGCGCCATTGACGAAACTTCTTGATTTCTGGGTAGCGAAACACCACCGCTATTACTGCGGTATCAGCGAAAGATACATATACGTATATTCGTATATCGGGTATATGTATACAGTATTGGATAAATCTAATGATTTTTTACATTTTATTAAACGAAATAATAATAAAAACATACGATTTTCATTACAGAAAACAAAATAAACATTTATTAACCTTACAAAAAATATCCAAAACAGTTAATATTTTTTTTATTGCATAACCTTTTACCTTTATAACAACCATACTTCTTTTCGGCATAGAATTTATAATACTATCTATCACGGTTATAGGCATGTTTTTCCAAGCGTCCTCCACTGCCTTGTTCAATTCATCCCGGGTTTTGCACCGGTCCCTGTTATTTCGCCTGTTGATTATCTCCCACAAGTTCTCAATAGGGTTAAGGGCAGAAGATTGCACGGGCCAATCCACAACCTCGATGTTATTGGCATTAAACCAAGTTTTAACAACTTTACTTTATTATTTCGTTTAATAAAATATAAAACAATGAGTAAAAAAAAATCGTTTTTGTTGCTTTACTCTGACCTATTCCCATTCATGGGGGATGCATTAGTTTTGTCCAAAACAAATACTAGGCAAATAAAGGGTCCGCCATCTAACGTTTTTTTTTTCAAGTAGTGCTTATTTCGTGAATGGTAACACTTAGCTCATGTCTGATTTGACAGATAATTAGTTTTATCCAGAGATGATGAACGAGATATGCAACTTTCGTACGTCTGTTCCCGTGACACCCTAAATTTTTCAGGAAATTTTGACAGGAGTTTTTGTACCAAGCCGACAACCCATGTTATAAACGACTCTATCCGTGAATACGTGTGAGCTCATTTCATTTTACCGCAGTGTGCTCGCACAGCTTGTAGGCAAACGTCGGCGGCCATTTTAAGTTGCAGGTCTCATTGGTTTGTCTATGGTTTTATCCTTCCGCTAAACGAATATGGTTGTGTATACGCTTGAACAACGCTGGGAAATATTGCGACATTACTTTGAAAATCATGGTAATGTGGCAGAATGTGTGCGAAAATTGCGTACGGATTTTGGAAGAAGAGTAGCACCGTCAGCTCCGTATGTTCGTTATCTTGTGAAAAAAGTGAAAGAAACTGGCATCCTCATCGATAAACCAAAGCGTGAAAAGCCAAAAACAGTGCGTACACCCGAGAATATTGCTGCTGCGGCAGAAAGTGTGCGTGAAGCGCCATCAACATCAATTCACCGTCGTTCTCAACAATTGAACATTTCGGAGACATCATTGAGACGAATTTTGCATAAAGACCTTGGTATGACGCCATACAAAGTCCAATTGGTTCAGGAGTTGAAGCCAACTGACCATCCAATGCGTTTTCGCTTCGCTAAGTGGGCCTGCGATCGACTTACAGAAGATGCCGATTTTGCCAAAAAAATCATCTTTTCAGATGAAGCTCATTTTGATCTTGGCGGGTATGTAAACAAGCAAAATTGTCGCATTTGGGGCACAGAAAACCCGCACGCATACATTGAAAAGCTGGTGCACCCAAAACGAGCCACTGTTTGGTGCGGATTTTGGTCCAGGGGCATAATTGGGCCATTTTTCTTCGAAAATGAGCAAGGAGTGACTGTTACAGTCAATGGCGATCGTTATCGGCATGTTGAACGAATTTTTGTTCACAAAAATTGAAGAGGAGGATATTGGCAACATTTGGTTTCAACAGGACGGCGCTACGTGCCACACAGCCGAAGCTACACTCGATGTTTTGCGCCCTGTTTTTGAAGAACGCATTATCAGCCGCAGAGCTGATGTCGTTTGGCCACCTCGGAGCTGCGATTTGACACCGTTGGACTATTATTTGTGGGGTGCCGTCAAAGATAAGTGTTACGCCGACAAGCCAGAGACAATTGACGCTTTAAAGGACAATATTCGTGAAGCCATTGGTGAAATACAGCTGCACACAATCGATAATGTGCTTAAGAATTGGACCGATCGTGTAGGCTACTGCATGGCCAGCCGAGGCAGCCATTTGAATGAAATTATTTTCCATTATTAACCGGAAGGATTGTACTTTCAAATAAAAAAAGAGATTTGAGAAAATATTCAGTAGCTTTTTTTATAGTATTTTCAAAAAAAAAAAAAATTATTTGGCGGACCTTTTACTAGGCCAGTGAACTCATTTCATTTATTCGAATGAAATCAGTTAAGTGTGAAGATTAAAAGTTCGAATATATCCGAAACATTTAAAAAATCCATTATTATTTGCTGTTTTCCAAAATTAGTTGTATTTAGTACTAGATTTTTATTATCATTACTCGTATTTATACTAAAAGAGCCAGTTGATATGTTGTTGATAGTGAAGATGTAATTCTAACGGATGATTATTCGTGATTAGCTGTAAGCCATCTAATAACATAATCCAAAATAAAAAATCATCATATCCAATGATATCAAACATTTGATATGTGTTTCTGTATTTCTGCACTCTAAGCTATTGAGATGCCTTCCCACCCACTTGCAATTGGATGGTGCTGCCAGGAAGAGATATAAAATCGGCGATAAAATGTCAAAATCAGAGACCAACGAGAAAAAAACTCTAATATAATAGTCCAATCACGATTGGTTAGTTGGACCAGCGCTTTTGAATGTGCTTGCGAGTTTTCCACCTCTGCTGTATCTCACCGAATAAATTTGACGCCATCTCTACGCCGTTAACGAAACTTCTAAACTACTGGATGTCGACACACGTCATGGATGAAATATCTAGGTTAGTGGATGACGAATCATTGGAACAGCGACTACATAATTTATTCAAGTCAAATCACCTCATTCACACCTTCACCGTGATGTCAACAGTAAATTGAAAAATTATTTCTGTTAAGTGGTCATATGATCTACGAGTAAGCATACGTTCAGAGTGTTCACTGAGTGTTTGTTGTCTTATTTTAATTCTTGTAGCATTCGTTATTTCCATATAGTCTTTTTTGTGTAAATTGATTATATCTTCTAAGGCGACCTTTTCCCAGTATTGCATGAAAGCGTTGGGAGAAAGAACAATTTTATTCTGGGTTCTTTAAACCTAAAGAGGGTTGTCTGAATATGATGGGTTATTTTGGTGCTACCTCCGATTGAATTCGCGTGGAAGCATTCTTTGTTTGAGGAAGGATTATCAACAAATGTAGGTTGTGTATAATTTTTATTGGAAACCGAATTAATTTAGATCTTAAGAACTTTTCAGCTCTCCATTCTACTTTCAAAGTGGAGCATCTCAAGAACATCTCAATCTAAAAATTGATATCCGTGATATCCAAAGTCTCATTAGCATTCGATTTTTTGAACCAGTTTCTTTTTGTGGCGCGTTGCCCATTATCAGTGAACGGTTCGTCGTAGGCAGCTCTCAAGAACGCTACATATGTTGTGTAAGAAGATTCTGCTAGGGTCTGTAGGATTTCTGAGACCATGACTAAGGTTTGATCTGTACACTTTGTTTCCCATAAATTAGGTTTCTATTTTATTTCCTGTTGTTCTGTGAAAAGTGCTGCTTCACGTGCACTAAAGCCTCATCGGGTTCTGGTGGTTATTGGTATGAAATTGTTTCTGAACTTGAGGAACTTAGGATTGTTTAAGTTAATAATAGAGCCCAACACTAATCAGCTTTTTCCAGTTTTTCTCGTAATAACTTGTGATATCAAATGCCTTGGATATCTACGAGGGTGGTCCGATAAGTACTTAGCCTACAATAGAAAAACAAAAAATTTGGAGAAATGGCGATTTATTTTCCAATATAGTCTCCTTTTAGCTCGGAACATTTGACCCGGCGATGCTCCAACTTCTTTAACCAGTCTGAAAAATACGTTTTCTCGAGGTCTGCAAAGTAGGCCTCCGTGGCAGCGATGATCTCCTCATTCGATTGAAATTTCTGCCCGGCGAGTGACTTTTTCAAGTTTGGAAACAAAAAGAAGTCGCACGGGGCCAAATCTGTAGAATACGGTGGATGGGGCAGCAGTTCGTAGCCCAATTCGACCAATTTATCCGCGGCGAGGGCGAAGGTGTGAGCCAGTGCGTTATCATGGTGGAAGAGCACTTTTTTCTTCGCCAAGTGGGGCCATTTTTTCTTCAATTCGGCGTCGAATCGGCCCAATAATTTGGCATATTACAGCCCTGTGACCGTTTTGCCCTTCTCCAGGTAGTCGATGTGGATCACACCTTGTGAATCCCAGAAAACGGTGGCCATCATCTTTCCGGCCGATGGGACAGTCTTCGCCTTCTTCGGAGCACGTTGGCCGGGTGAAGTCCACTGTTTCGACTGTTCCTTGGTCTCTGGTGTGTACCAGTGGATTAATGTTTCGTTGACTGTCACGAAACGACGCAGAAACTTCGGATTGCGCTTAAACAGCGTCAAACACTCCTCTGAAGTAGTCTCACGGTTGCGCTTGTTGTCCGGAGTGAGCAAACGCGGCACCCATCGCGCCGACAGCTTTCTCATGCCCAAAATTTCTACAAAACAAACAAAATTGTCCGATCCGGCTTAAATTTCGACAGTAGCCGTCTACTAGAATTTATTACAGTAAGTTGCTCTTGCAATACTGGCGCCATCTGACGGTGAGGCTAAGTATGTACTTATAGAAACACTCCTCTGAAGTAGTCTCACGGTTGCGCTTGTTGTCCGGAGTGAGCAAACGCGGCACCCATCGCGCCGACAGCTTTCTCATGCCCAAAATTTCTACAAAACAAACAAAATTGTCCGATCCGGCTTAAATTTCGACAGTAGCCGTCTACTAGAATTTATTACAGTAAGTTGCTCTTGCAATACTGGCGCCATCTGACGGTGAGGCTAAGTATGTACTTATAGGACCACCGTCGTATAAAAAGGGCAGCTGGATTTTTTTTTGTGGAACTTAGGCTGTCATAATTATAGTTGCAACATTTTGAGACTGCATCTTCGATTGATCTGCCAGCTCTGAACCCATATTGATATGGATTAAAAGAAAGAGTAACATTCCAAAAAAGAGATGATTCTGCTTTTGATCACCTTCTCAAAAATGTTTGAAAAAAGGAAGAAGTGAGATACGCCTGTAATTATTTAAGTTTTTCTCTTCTCCGTTTTTAAAAATCGGTACTACCTCAACAATTTTTAAGCAATCAGGAAAAATACTTTTATTATAAATATGAGCTAAAGTGAAATTATCTTAATAAGCTTATTCGAAAAACTACAGCTCAATGACGAACGGGAATTGTTTGATAAGTTATTGGTTTTAAAGAGTTCAAAAGACGATATTGGATCAAAAACACAAGTATACCCTTGAGTTGTGTCCCCGCTAAAGCAACAGGACGGACAGTTATCATCAGATGAATCAAAGCCTGCATCAGAAAGTGTATTTGCGGCCACTGTTGTAAAGAACATATTGATTTTCTGGGAAGTAATCAATGTGCGAATTCAGAAAATGAATTTAATGCTCATATTGCAACCCATTACACCGAAATTCGTAATCATTTTGGCTATTTCCTTATAGTCGGAGCTTTTATTGTTCCCCAAAAAGTTTTTTACCACTTCCTTAAATGATTTCCACGCTTGTAACTCGACATCATTAAGTTTTTCATAAAATTTTTCCTCCGACCTCAATTTTCTTATATCAGGGCCGAAGAAAATTCCTTCTTTTAACTTAGCCTCTGATAAAGATGGAAAAACTGAAAGCAGATACTTTTTGTAAAAGGACTGCCTTCCCCATCTTTATTTAAAGCCTTCACAAACTGCTTCATTATACCCAATTTGATGTGTAAAGGTGGTAAAGGTAGTAAAACTTTTTCTCTGGGAACCAAACTCTGTTTAAGCACGCTTTTGATTAGTGTGATTAGTTCAGTTCTTGGAGGCCATTCCTTTTTAGGTCCAATGATGTTGAAAGCACGGGTATTTTGTATTACCACTTATGATTTTCAAATCTCCACACACCATCCAGCCATGATGTTCGTAAGCTATAGTAGCTAAAAGCCTTTCCAAATTTTCATAACATTCCTTTAAATGGACAGAATGTGCAACAGGTAGTGAGGCATATGTATTCGCATTATGTAAAAAGACTGCTTTCACACTTCTTGCTGGGAACGAGTTCTTCAACATTTCCCCCCAAAAAGTATCAAATGATGTTGATGTTTTCAAAGCGAATACAGCACTACAGCGTATTAGAGTTGACCACGATATATTTTGTTCGTACTTAATCTTCTTCCTTTTCCTGTCTCCCCTGCACTCTACTCCTCGTTTCTTCTACAATATAATTAGAATAAAAGGGTGTATTGCTCAAAAGCTCAGGCAGTTTTGCAACGGTCACATGTTATTCCTAAAACGAACCTAATCGCCAATTTTTCGAATTTTTTCGTAGTCACGCTGCAAGAGAACAATAATGACGTCAGTCGTTGGACTTGATCTGTGTGTGATTAAATTGTTCGCGTACGCCATTGAATGATGAAAATGAGGAGCAGATCACTGACGTAAATGCTAAAAAGGATCGGCGAGTTCACCGTACTCTGCTGCAGTCCTTTGTTCATTTCAAATGTTTGGGTGGTAGTAAGCAATTTTCGCAACGAACTTTCTACTGATAAACATGTCAAAATTATATATGTATAACAGTGACGAGAAGCGAAGATCACAATAATTTAGTAATTGTTAATTGGAATGAAAACACGATAAGCAGAAAGTAAATCATAAACTGACGGCATTTGACATTACACACTATCAAGCTTTCTCATTGACAAGAAAAATTCGTTGGTATAGTGGAGGCATCATGCTGATATATTCTTTCTGAGCTGATCTAGTAAAAAATGCTATAATATTTACTATTTCAACTATTATACATCGGCAGCCTGGTCTACAGCCAAATCATTACAGCTACGTTCCACTTTTCATAAATGAAAGCAAAAGCTTTTGGAACTAATATATAAAGAGAAGTTTAACTTTGTATTAACACATAGTTTTTTAGTTGTATTATAACAAATACATTTTCCTTCCATTTTCGTTATCTCACCTTTAATTTAATTTAAAAATTCTGACCAGATAACAAGATAGAATGTTAATAAACGATTAGTCTGAATGCATCATATACCACATGTACATACGAGTATGCATACTATAGTCAGTAATGGGGCTTTGAATAAGTTTTAAACATGTCGAGTTTTGTGCAAAGAAAAGTACTGTCGGGGTGTTTTTCACTCAGAATTTTCGTTGAGGTCCAACATCGTCGGAAAAGGCAAATTTCAATGGTTCGAAGGTTCTGCTTTTGGTGGAATCAGCATATTGTAGTTTAATATTAGCTTCTCTAACCCACTGAAACCATCACGGGCAATCGCTATCGACTGCAATTGACGAGAATGAGCCGAGCATTGACGGAAAAATAGCCTTTACAAGAGCAGAGACACGATAAGCCACACTTTGCCAAGTCAGTGAAAACATAATTGGAAACGCTTAAATGGGAATAACAATAGAAACCCATATTGACGCTTGGGTTTATAAGAATAGAATAGAAACGCATATTGACGCTTGGGTTTATAACATAACACATAAGCTAATAGGGTATATAACATGTTTACGATTTGAAAGTTAATGAATTGAAAAATGTTGAGTTTTTATATTTGTGTTTGAATATTAGGTCGTTTAGAAAAAAACATTGAAATTCATTTCCAAATTTAATATGTTAGTGGAAACCAATATTACGATGAAGAAAACTATATCTATTAGCTATTGTTGATGGCTTCAATACAGAATTTTGAAATAGATAATTTACATAGAGACGGTTCGGTATTACTTTTTGACAGAAAAAAATTAGGTCATAACAAAAATGACTGCAACACTATGAATTATAAAAATATACAAATACAAGCCAAAATAAACTACAAAGACTTTACGAACTCTTCCTGCGATTTATCGACCACCAAATCTGTATTGGGGTTTTTTTTTCGTTGTTTCACCAGAATGTTTGCTTCATAACCTGAAAGAAACAAACATTTTTTTGACTCACGCTGCCACCCCAAAAATTATATATAGTTCGAAACAAGATGAAAGAAGAGGTTTCTGGCTTTACAAGAAAGTATATCACGGCATTGTGGATGTAACTGTTGTTTTTTAATATTTTTTTTTCCCAAATTAAGTCAATTTTTTAGAAAATTGCCCCTCCCGGCTAAACGGGGGGGAATAGAACCCCCCCCCCTCTCCGATACGATTTTTTTCTTGTCTTGACCAGACCTACACGCTCTAGCTTTTTGGCACACTGCTCGTGGGACACCCTGTATATTTATTAGATTGCGAGTTGTCTTTAGATAGGGTAGTCTTCAGATAGATAGTTTTAAGGAAAAGATGGCGAACATCCTTAACGATTTGCAATATGTTGAGATGGAAGTACGATTATCACAAGTATCTGTACTGGAATCTCTCCTATTTTTTTTTTTCAATTTTAAATTAATTTTTATTCAATTTTGCTTATGACTATCGTACGCTTGATAAAAATGCTTAGAACTAATTTAATTATCCTTACAAATTTAAATATCTTACTGACCCTAGGCGGATTTTCTAAAACAAAGAGTACAACTTAAACATATGTCTTTCAACTATTATATATAAACTTAACATTAATATTATTACAACGTACTTAAGCTAAGAAAAAATTGTATTGTTTAAAAAAACTTAGCATATAATCCAGCAAAAATAGTTTTTTTTTAATAAAGATCTCTCCCATTTATTGTGTATGTAAACGCATCGGATTTCAATATGGAGATGATACTGCTGTAATCAAAAGCAATAAATATAGGGTCCGCCAAATAACTTTTTTTTTTTGAAAATGCTATAAAAAAAACTACTGAATATTTTCTCAAATTTCTTTTTTAATTTGAAAGTACAATCCTTCCGGTTAATAATGGAAAATAATTTCATTCAAATGGCTGCCTCGGCTGGCCATGCAGTAGCCTACAAGATCGGTCCAATTTTTAAGCACATTATCGATTGTGTGCAGCTGTATTTCACCAATGGCATCACGAATATTGTCCTTTAAAGCATCAATTGTCTCTGGCTTGTCGGCGTAACCCTTATCTGCACCCCACAAATAATAGTCCAACGGTGTCAAATCGCAGCTTCGAGGTGGCCAAACGACATCAGCTCTGCGGCTGATAATGCGATCTTCAAAAACAGGGCGCAAAACATCGAGTGTAGCTTCGGCTGTGTGGCACGTAGCGCCTTCCTGTTGAAACCAAATGTTGCCAATATCCTCCTCTTCAATTTTTGTGAACAAAAATTCGTTCAACATGGCCCGATAACGATCGCCATTGACTGTAACGGCCACTCCTTGCTCATTTTCGAATAAAAATGGCCCAATTATGCCTCTGGACCAAAATCCGCACCAAACAGTGGCTCGTTTTGGGTGCACCAGCTTTTCAATGTATGCGTGCGGGTTTTCTGTGCCCCAAATGCGACAATTTTGCTTGTTTACATACCCGCCAAGATCAAAATGAGCTTCATCTGAAAAGATGATTTTTTTTGGCAAAATCGGCATCTTCTGTAAGTCGATCGCAGGCCCACTTAGCGAAGCGTTGTTCAAGCGTATACACAACCATATTCGTTCAGCGGAAGGATAAAACTAATTATCTGTCAAATCAGACATGAGCTAAGTGTTACCATTCACGAAATAAGCACTACTTGAAAAAAAAAAAACGTTAGATGGCGTACCCTTTATATTAACTGTGCAATATAAAAAAATGTAAAACGAATTTGATAACATCTCACCTTTGTGCCATTATAAGCTCCAAAAAAATTAGAAAATACATTTTCGACCTACCCATCTCATCAAACATCTGCAATGATAGCTGTGCAGAATATATTGATACAGTTAATGTGTATCGTAGACTGCAACATTCAATGGGACTATCATATAAAACATCTTCGCATGCGACTTCGGCCATCTACAATATTTATGTCTTAGCAATTATATATCGCTCGAAGTTCTTAAATATGTAAGTAAATTTTTCTTCAGTTAAATAGATGTATCAGGTTGAAATAACAACTTGAGGGAATGCAGCGCAATACAGAATAATGGAACTCCAAAGGGCCCAGAACGAGTCAAGTATGGCATTCGATATGTTATAAATTACATACAATAATCCTTATGGAAATTTAAATTTATTAATTGTTCAAAAACTTTTTCTTTTTAATTTGATAGAGACTTCTTAAAATATCAAGGATCATAAGGACGACAACAACATTCTTCTATGGTGCCAATGGTTTTTCAGCCAACTTCCATGTTCTCTTCAAACCGACATTTCCCATTATATCTCTTTTGCCACTTCAGGGTTTTATCCATCATTGAAAGGATTACTCCATGGAGACGTCAGAAGGCATATTCCAAATTCTATTTGTATATTATTTTCGTAAACTGAATGGGACAATAAACTCAAGTACAAACTTAAAGACTTGTTTTAAATAAAGGATTAATTTTTACAAAAAAAAAGAGGCGGGAACTTATTCAAACTTCTAATATACGAGTAATATACGAGTATAACATATGTTGTTCAATACTATACCTTATTTATGTGAAACTGCATCTGGTTCTGGAACTAGATCCAAGTATCCGACACTATCCGGATAGACTGTATATCGGATCCTAGATGCAAATCTGCTGCATTCGGATATTTGAAGTGCTAATTACGAGTTCGTGTGTCTATGAATTGAAGATAGTTCCATTACATTAGTAACATCGTACGAACAAAGTTCGATAAGAATTCATCGTTATTTTCCCAACTTTGTTACAACTTGAGCACATAAATACGCTGAATTTTACAAGTAAATAATTGAGATTCTGGGCTATGTATTTTTGATGCTTTTTTTTTTTTTTTTAATTCATTTTTATTCAGTTTTATCTTATATCTATCTTACCCTAGTCAAAAATGTTTAAAACTAGCTTAACTATCTTAACAAATCTAACTATCTTACTGGCCCTAGACGGACACTCTTAAACAAGCAGAACAATTGAAACATGTCTTTCGACGACTACATACATGCTATTAATATTATAATATCTATCTAAATTAAGCTAATAAAAATAGTTTTTATTAATAAAAAACTTAGCATATGATCATTTTTATATATGTATTTATATAAAACTTAATCCTATCTAAAACTAATTAAATCTAACTAAACCTATCTTATTCTTCTAACTTAACTAAAATATATATACATAAATATATACATTATATATATTTTATATATATATCTTTTTTTTTACATTTTATGTTTTTTAATTTTTTTTATTTTTTTTTTTTAATTGTTTTTTTTTTTTATAATTAATTTTTTTTTTTATTTTTTTTTATATATCCTACCCTACCCTACCCTACCTTACCCTACCTTACAAAACCCTAACCTATGTAAGCCTGCCATTGGTATTAGGCAGGCTTTGCCTTGAAGAGGCTGCTCCTATCGAGCTGTCCGTTGACGGAGTTCTCTCCAGCCACCAAAAGTGTCGATGTTGGCGGACTACGTCTCCTCGATCCCGGCGTGAGACCGACCTACAGAACCTGAGGCGCTCGGGGTCACTGAGCGCGACATCGGGTCCGTAGAGGAATCGCCGTTCAACGGAATTGCGACCCACGTGGAAGATTAGCGGTACCGCCAATCTATCCTGGATCAGCCCACATCTATCTAGATAGAGGAATGCTTCTGGCGGGACAAAGCCGTTAAGGCGCACTCTCTCATGATATAGATCATTGGGGTAGTAAGCCCCGAAGATCAGGCTATTGACCGAAGTCATTGCTCTTGCAATGTGGCTTCGAATCAGTTTGATCAGAAAATTATCTATCCGTACAATCCTGGTCCTATTGTATAGGACCTCGTTCCGGTAAAATTTCCTGTACTCAGATTCGGGAGTCCTATGTAGCCCGAGACAAGTCCTAAGACATTGTCTCTCAAACACCCGAATCCTTTCCATTAAGCTGGCTCTCACATTGAACCAGACGGGACATCCATAGGCAACCATGGGCCTGATTAAGGCCATGTAGCAGATTACCTTCACCCTGGAATCAAGTTGGCTGCTATGAAACAGCTATCTTGTCAGAGCGAAAGCGCCCCGGGCCCTCGCCAGAGCAGCATCTACATGTTTGTCAAAATATAGATACTGATCCAGCACGATCCCAAGGTATCTGACTACACTTTGTCTCGCTAGTGGACGCCCGTCCGGCCCAAAGATAGAGAACCTGCGCCAATTTTTTCTAGTGTCCCGGGAGGCCCTAGACAAAGGCGTTCTGAACAATATAGATTCTGATTTCTGGAAGTTGATTTTCAACTTCCAGTCATCACAATACTGCTGAATTTTTTCAAAGTCACGTTGCAGGAGAGTGACAATGACGTCGATCGTCATCTGCATACGCTATTGAGTGGTGAAGAGAAACAAGTAGATCACTCAGGTAAATGCTGAAAAGGATCGGCGAATTTACCGTACCCTGTTGCAGTCCATTTTTGATTTCAAATATTTGAGTAGAAGTTACGTTGGCAATTTTCATAACGAACTTTCTATCTGTTAACATGTCAAAAATCATATATAGCAGTGGTTTACTTATGCCCAGCCGACTGAGCTTGTAATAAAGGCCTTCTAACCATACGGTGTCGAAGGCTTTTTCCAAGTCAATCAAACAGGCACCCGTGCATTGGTTCTTGCATTTATTCCATTGGATATCCGATACAAGTTTCGACGCGGCATGAATAGTGTCATGCCCCGCTCTGAAACCGAATTGGTTATCCGGAATGATTTTATTGTCCTCAACCCATTTAGATAGGGCTCTATGGATCACCTTCTCGAAGACCTTGCTGATACTCGGAAGGAGACTGATCGACCGGAGATTTGCCGGGTTAGAAGTGTCTTTCCCCTTCTTAGGGATTGGTTGAACCACCGCTGTTTTCCACTGCACTGGATAATATGCATTATCCAGTACATTGTTGAACTTGATGGCGTACCTCTCTACAGCCATTGGTGGAATGTGCCTAAGCACAACATTGGATATGCCGTCGATACCCGCGGATTTTTTCCTTTTCAATGACTGAAAGATCATCTGGAGATCTTAAGTCGAAATTAACAGGGTGTTAGCCAGATGTTAGATCCAGATAGGAGCCGCTCCTAGGATACGACGGGCTATTCGTTGCGAGCAACTTGACTCTATATTCAATGTTGTGAAGAACCCACCAATGGCTTAGTAGGCTCCTCCTAGTGTTGGGAATATTATTTCCCCAATCACTATGTTTGGCATTTAAATCGCCGGCCAGAATGTAGAAGTTTTCTACCGAGTTCAAGCGCAGAGATCGAAAGAGTGTCTCGAGTTCTGCGATAAAAATATTGGGTTGAGGTGCTTCAGGTGCATAGGCTGATACAATGTACATTCTCTTTCCATTTCGGAGAGGAATGCACACAATACAGGCCTCCAGCACCTGGAACCCCCGCACTTCACTGCTATATATGACCTTATGTTTAAGATTATTTTTAATGAAGATCGCAACTCCCCCGCCTTGAGTAGCGTTGGGTCGGTCTCTTCTAATTATTTTATACGAACTGTGTCGGATTTTGTGCTTCTGGTTTAGCTTTGTTTCGCTAACCAAGAGTACATCGGGGCTTTCGTCCTGCAACAGGTTAAAAAGTACGGCTCGTCGCTCGATCCTTATCAGTGAATTTACATTCACCGATAGGATCTTCAAGTGTCTCTCTGCCAGCGTACCCATCATGACCTTAGGTCGTTTCCTGGATCTGTTTTTGGAGCTGCCCAATCTGCCCTTGGATTGCGAGCAAGATCGAACAGACATCCACCTCGGCCCCCGGTGCCTTAGAGACAGGCAATGGGGCTTTAGGAACAGCCACGGGTTTTTGTACCGTCTTTCCCGAACCTGCCGCCATTTGGGCGTAGGTCAACTGGGATGTGACGGCTGGTGTTTGGAAGCGACCCGAGGGACGCTTCTCCTCGACCTTCTGCTTACGGGCCAGGTTTTCTTTCTTGATGTCCTGGAACTTAGGACATCCCCGATAGTTTGCAGGGTGCCCTCGGTTCCGACACAAGACACACTCGAGCTGCTCTCTGTCCGCCACCTTGTCTTTCACAAGGTCGCATTCCTCGTTCTTGTGATTCTTTGCACACTTAACGCATCGAGGCTGCATTTCGCAGTTCGACGCGGCGTGCCCGAATCTTTGGCAGCGGATACATTGCAAAATGTTTCCTTGCCTTTTTAATATTTCCTATGTTACACGCTGGGAAGCCAAGGAAGTAATGGACCTTAACCTCTCCAGCTTGCTGTTGGGTGTGAGCTGTACCACGAAGAAGGGAATCACTCGCTTCTCCCGTCGGGAGCTCACCGTGGAAAATGGCTTAACCGCCACGAATTTGAGGTCGTCACTCTCGAACTCTTTGAGCTCTGAGAGCATTTCCTCGGGATCTGTGATAGATTCCACGCCTTTGAGGAGCATCGTCCGCAACCTCTCGGCCTTTGGAGTGAAGGAGAAGAACTCCGTCGTTGACTCCTTCAATAGGCTTTTAATACGCTTATGCTGCTCCAGTGTCTTGCACTGAATAGCATAGCGTTTCTGGCCCAAACATTTAAATTCAAAATTACCTACACCAATGGCATACTTACACAGATCGATGGTTTCTCGTAAGACCGTGGTATAGGTGAGGATCGGTGGCACTTTCTCCTTTTTCGGGCGCTGTTGCTGCGACTGATGCTGTTGCTGCTGCTTCTGCTGCTGCGGTTGTTGTTGTTGCTGCTGCTTCTGCTTCTGCTGTTGCGGTTGTTGGTGCTGCTGCTGCTTCTGTTGCTGCTTCTGCTGCTGCGGTTGTTGTTGCTGCTGTTGTTTCTGCTGCGGCTGTTGTTGTTGCTGCTGTTTCTGCTGCTGCGATTGTTGTTGTTGCTGCTGCTTCTGCGGTTGTTGTTGCTGCTGCTGCTTCTGTTGTTTCTTCTGCGGTTGCTGTTGTTGTTGCTGTTTTACTTCTTCGGCGGCTGTTGCCTCCTCTTTCAGCTTCTGCAACGCCTTAACTTTGTCAACTACGGCCTGTAGCTGGGCGCGCAGGAAGCGTTCTTGCTCCTCCAGCACACTACGTTCGTCCTCCGTAGCCGAACTTAAGAGGGCCGCGAAGGGGTTGTTGTCCCCCATGTAGCGGCCTTCTCTACCATCGGAGAGGTATTCGACCTCTGCTTCCATGGGGATCACTTTCCTTACTTGTTGCTGTTGTTGTTGTTGTCCGGCTGCTTCGGACGTCGATGATCGCGCCCCTTTCCTCGCTTCGAGCTGCAGCTTTTCAGTCGAAATGGTGAGGGAGGGGCGCTTAATTAAGTTCGGCCTCGAGTTGACCCTTCTGCCTCTTCATTACGACGGCTGGCGTTGCGAAATCGGATGATCTCTCCCCCGCCGTCTCCCGACATGTCTTCTCGCTACTGTTGTTACTACTGTTAGTAGTGGAAGAACACGAAAAAACACGAAAAATGTTTTTTTCCCGAATGGGGATTTGATCTGCCGATCTTCGGATTATCAGTCCGGCGCTCTACCACCGTGCTAACCTTATAGTTGCGAGATGTTTGCCTAAGTCCGCACTTGTACTATTTATTGTTTATTTTGCTTTCCACTTATGGAAATCAAGCCGAAACACTCCCTACCACTGCACTGGTCTGTGATCAACTGATTTTTGATGCTATATATACTCGTATGTGTACTAACTACACACATACATTTATATTTCAAAAATAATTCGATTCAATATAGGAACGCATAGTAGAATATACATAATCCATCAATTTAGTCATGCTGACGTCTTTAAATGGTAAAAATTTCTTTCAACAAATTTTTTGTGTAATTTCTACAAGCCGGAAAATCTTATCTAATATACTTTAAACTTAAAGCACCTAAACGAAAATCGATCACGACTTTTAAGAAAGCTACTGAAAATTCTTAATAGCAGAACAAAAGCTTGATAGAGCTTCAATAAAACCAGCTTCAAATTTCACACGTAGATAGATCATTAAAATTTTATTCCGTGCATCAAGATTGTTCAGCTGAGCTGAAAATTAATGTTATATTCCTATATTGGCCTTTGTGGAGCAGACACACTATTACAAACGGCAATTCACTTACCTTGAGAATCGAACGAAATGTGATTTATTTGAAGTTAGCCAATAATGAGCTTATCTTTTCTTTATATTGTAAAATTCCTAAAAATAATTTATCTTACTAAAAAATAAATGGATTGCATATCCTCTTCTAATATCCTTGAAAATATAAATATTAAAAGTGATCCCTGACTATAGCAATAACAGTTCCGAAACTAAATCAAGCGTACTCAAGCTTAAAAAAAAAAAGAACAGGAAAAAATACGAGTACAAAAATTCTAACGATTTCAGACCATTAATTCACTAAGTTACTTATATTGTTTTTGTTACGAGTATTTTAGTTGCCTAAAAAAATACGAATGTTGCGAAATGTTGATTCCGCACCCGAATACAATTGGTCAAAAAATTATTTTATACGAAAATACACTATGCTGTTACAGGATGTATTAAAATAAATGGAAGATTTATAATTAGTTCTAATTTTTAATTGCACGTATTGCCCAACAGAGATGCAGAAGAAAATATTTTTAACTATAAAGAGTTAAATTTATATAACCCGGAGAGGATTAACGTTGAAGCTTATCTCAATAATGTATCGTTTACTTGATGTTTTTTTTTAAATATTTCAGATTATCTTAAATAGATAAAATAATCTTGAAGCTTAAGTGCCCGGACCAACTCGTACTTCAATGTTATATTTTAATAAACTTGATTTAGTTTAGATTTTGTTTACACACTTTGTGTTTTATTAATAATGTTAAAAAAATGAATTCAATAATATAGAAAAAAAAATGGATAATCACAATTTCTTTGTCAGAGATGATCTAAGTTGTTAAAAGAGGATGTGTAAGTCTATAACTTTCATATAAATAAACCAAAGCCTTTACCTTTGGTCGTAACATTAAATATTTGTTTCTTCTTCTTTTCCTTTTTTTTTCTCCGGCGTTGTTATGGTCAGAAGTGTAGGACCATAACCTTCCCACTTAACTGCATTCCTACTGGTCCGCTTGTGGGGTCCGCCGGTTTGACCTCAGAAAGTAGCGGCAGGCTTCCCGGTTTGGGATTACTTCATCGCTGAGGCCAATCAAATGCTGGTGTTTTTGCATTTGTTTGCACCAATTGTTTTTCGGCCTGCCTTTTTTGCGTGTTGAAATTGGAATGTTGATTGATATCGCCTTTTGGACGGGGTTCAAAGGATCTCTCCTTTGAACATGGCAATACCAACTGAGTCGGTCGCGCTCTATATTTCTTGTGATGGTTTCTTTTACGTGGAGGCTTCCTCGGATCTTTGAACTTCTAATTCTGTCACGCTTTGTTACTCCCGCTGTCATGCGAAGCATCTTCATCTCAGTTGCCGTTAATTTGCTCTCATACTTTTTGTGCATTGTCCAGCATTGTGAACCGTATGTGAGCGCCGGACGTACAACTGAAGTGTAGAGCCTTCCTTTCAGCTTAGGGGGCATTTTTCGATCACAGAAGATGGCGGAGTTTTCCCGCCACTTCATCCACCCTACGCTTACGCGATGTTTGATGTCGTCATCACAAGTTGCTTCTCTATTAATCATAGATCCCAGATATTTAAACTTTTCACACTTGGGAAGCACTCTTCCATTCAAGTAAATGTCTGGAATAGGCTGATGAGGGTCAGAGAACGGGCAGCACAGATACTCTGTCTGCTTTGAACTAATACGATACCCGTGTCCCTCAAAAATGTCCACCCACACATCAAGTGCTCGTTGTAGGGACGCCTGATCATCACTTATAATGGCCCCATCGTCAGCAAAGAATAGCTGGTGCACATTGGAGTCCGTCACTTTTCCTTCAAGCAAGCAATCAAGGACTGCTATAAAGAGCAGTGGGCTGAGGACGCTCTCTTGGTGTACACCGACTTTGATTGCGAACTCTTCGGTGACTCCTGCGGTGCATCTTACTCTTGTCGTTGCTCTCTTGTACATGTCCATGATCACTCGCACGTAGGTTTCTGGAACTAATTTTTGTCTTAGCGCTACCTATAAAAGATCTCTTGGTTGCCGGTCAAAGGCATTCTCGAAAAGTCCTTGGAAGAATCACGATGCTTTTCCATCATGACCCTTATACTTTGGATTGCATCTGTCGTTGATTTACCTGAGACAAACTCGCACTGGTCATCAGATAGTCGTATTATTTTCCGCAGTCGGCTATCTAATACCCGTTCAACGATCTTCATGGTGTGCGACATCAGCTTGACAGAACGGTAGTTATCACAATTTCGCGTATCACCCTTTCCTTTGTGCAAAGGAAGAAGATAGTTTCCCATTGATTAGGCATAGTGTCGCCTCTCATAAGTTTGGAGATAAGAACCATGAGCCATTTAGACCCGATGTCTCCCATCTTTTCCAGAACTCAGAGGGTATCCCGTCCGGCCCAACAGCTTTCTTTTCTTGGAGTTTTTAACCGCGTACCGAACTTCTTCGACTGTGATGTCGGATATTTCGGCATGATTCGGGGCGGCTCTTGGAAAGTACACTCGGGGAAACTGTTCGTTCAGAAGTTCCTCGCAATTTTTTCGTCTTCCACAAGGAGTTGGCCTTCAGCATTGTTAATAAACTTTGGGAAATGAATCTCCTGAGCATTTCTTCTTCTCTGGGCGGCTATCTTAAAGATATTTGCTCCTTTGTTCAATTTGTTTTGTCGAAGCTCCTGGGTAGCCAGGTGCCTGTCAGACGCGGAAGACGATATTTCTTCCAACTCCTGATAGAGGCCTTCCATGCTTTTCGCTTTGAATTCGGCGCATTTTTTCTTCGCGATACCTTTGCAACATCTATATACCTTTTCACGGCGAGCTTTTTCCTCTCTATTAGTAGAAGAGCACTTTGACCAAGCTTGGAAAGCCATTTTCTTTTCGTGTATCACTGCTTTGGCTTCGTCTGTCCACCACCAGGTTTCTTTTGCGTGTTGGCAGGGGCCTTTAGATGTTCTGAGCAGTGATTTGGCTTTCTCCAGGCCAGATTGTTGTAGGGAATCCCACATGTCTTGTGCTCTGCACTCCTCATTACCGACCTCATCGATAATGGAAGAGAGGTAGTTTTCCATGTTGGTAATAAAAGCTTCGCCTTTTCCTTTATCCAGCTTATACCACTTGATTCTCTCAGACACCTTCGTTTGCTGCTTTGACTTCTTTCTCGCATCCATAAAAAATTCAGTCAGGAGGAGACGGTGTTGAGGGGCGATCGCGTCTCCCAGGATCACTTTGCAATCTTTAGCTCGTGGCTTCATGAAACTGGATACCAAATGATAGTCTATTTGAGTTTCATTTCCGCCGCTGCTATAAGTGATCAGGTGCCGGCTTTGTTTGGTATTTAGCAGTATAAGACCGTACGACTTGCACATGTTTAGGATATCTTCACCTGAAGAGTTCCTGGTGCCGTATCCCAGCCCTCCGTGGTAGCCTTCATAGTCTTCGCTTGTCTTCCCGACATGTCCGTTTAAATCTCCCCCAACAAACAAAAGCTCTTCCTTTGGGATGATTTTGACAAGGTTGTGGAAATCTAGCCAGAATGCATCTTTTTCTTTTTGTTCGCATCCTACTTGAGGGGCATATGCGCTTACGATGTTCCACACCTCACCATGCATCACCAATTTGAGAGCCATCAAATGGTCACTGGACTTTGAAATGGTTAAGACGTTGCCAAGTAACTCTGCCGCAAGGATGATGGCGATTCCGTTTTTTCCTTGTGCCAATCCATAGTAAAGCATCTTGTAGGCTTTTGTTTTAACGTCCAAGAAACGTGCCCGATTACCGGTGTTTCGCCATTTCGTCTCTTGTACGCACAGGATGTCTACTCGCCTTCTAACCATCATTTCTTCAAGCTCATAGCTGCACCCACTCATGCTTCCAACGTTCCAACTCGCGACTCTTAAGTGTGGCTTACGCCGTTGCATTACTTTGCTATCCCCCGAAAATCCTATAGCTCTGACCCGAGCATTGCTGCTCGTCCCAGGATCACGACCATTAGTAGTGCCTGGCGGGGTAGTGCTTTTCCTTTTAGCGTACTTTTCCATAATGCTACGGTTTGACCGTTTTCTTTCTTCCCCTCCTTTTTGACACGGGCATGCTCCAGATTTTTATTTTTTTTTTATTGATCTTACTCTTACAACACCGGTGGTCTCCAGTCGTGTCAACCCACTGATTTGCATGCACATTTGTGGGGCAGTTTAATGGAGGTATATGTGTCCCTAGGCTCACCTTGGTGTTTTCTAAATTGCCTAGATGTGATTTAACATTAAATATTTGTTTAAGTTAAGTAAATTAACTTTAATTTATTTTTGCAAACATTTTTTTTTATTGTAATAGACTTAATTTTTATAGTTCTTCTATTCTTATTTAATAGAAGTTTAATTATTTAAAAATACTTTAATATTCAAGGCATCGTGCTGGCCTTATAGGGGCACCCTAAATCCAACTATATATTTTAATTCCTAATGTTTTTCCGCCTAAACCTATCTATCTTATTTTGGTATAACTATATTTTAAAATTTGGGTTCCTAAAAAAACAAATCATTAAAAAATCTAGATTAATTTTAACAAGGAACTTATCGCTATATTTAACCACAACCATACGCGATGATGAGCCAGTTAGCATTTTATTTTTACCCTGCGGTCAAGTTGACTGCTGTAAGACAGATTCATTGTCATACTGAAGGCTTTCTTGCCTTCAATAAGACAAGTGTCTATATGTCTATTGGAATGAAGATACTAGTCAAGCCAGATACCAAGATATCTAATCGCGTTTCTCACAAGTAATGATTGTCCATGTTACCCAATAATCGCGAATTTCCTCCAGTTCTTTCTGGTATCCCTCCAAGCCCATACAACGAAGCCCTAAACAATATAATTTCCGACTTTTGGATGCTAAATGTTAACTTCCAATCATCGCAATGATCGATAATACGCCACTAGATCATCTGCATACGCCATTGAGTGCTTGAGAAAACCTATAAAACCGCTCATGTAGATGTTAAACAGCTTAGAAGTTGACCACTCCCTGTTGTAAGACGTTTTTAGTATCAAATATCCTGCTCGAAGTAACGTTGACAACAAACTTCTTTCCCATAGTCATTAGATAAATCATGTATAGAAAGTGATTTGGCATGCCTAGCCTGGTAAGCTTGTACAACAGACCTTTAAACCATTCGGCCGCGAAGGCCTCTTCAAATTCAACCAGACAAGCACCGGTACATTGGTTTTTTGCCTTATTCTATTGAATGTCGGAAACAAGTTTTGACGCAGCGTGAATAGGATCATGCCTCGCCTTAAGCCGAACCAAGTTGTCCAGTATTATTTTCCTTTCTTTTACCCATTTGATCAGAGGTCTACTTACTGCTTTTTCACAAGCCATGCTAACATTCGAAAGCAAATTAATTGATCGGAAATTAAAAACACCGTCGCCAGTGTCAACACTTTCAGGGTTTATGCCCACATTCCGTAATGTAGCTGTATTGTCTATCGTCCGGAGGACTAAATGACTGGGATATAAGGGCTATCGTTTTGATCTTTTCTCTTGAATATTTTATTTATTTGCGGGAGAATTCTCGGATTATTGGATTTTATAGAACGAACTTAATTGCTCCAGTGCAAACTTGCAGCTTTTCTGTAAATTTGTTTTAATATCTGTTGGAGGTTTTTGGTCACCGATTTTTGCCGTAAGTACTTATCTTTGGATCGTGTGAGTCTGTAAACTGTCTATTTAACCCCAGAAAATGTTTTCTCCGTAAAGCGTGTCGATTGTTGGTGTTTCGTATTTTTCGGTTTTATCGCTGGTCTGAACTATCTAAGGGTGAATCATTGGTAATTATTAATTTTATAATGATGTCTATTTGTTGTTAGTGCTGGTCAATTTCGTTGTTTGTCAAGTTTCGGCTTGTACTAGTAGGTGGATTATTTTCACTCAGACATATTTCTCTTTTCAAAAACTTCGAAGGCACATCTGGTTCGTAATGTTCTAGTTGCAAATATTCATTTTGTATTTATATTATTGTATTGCTATTGTATAGAATTGTAGAAAAAAAAATGTTGGACATTAAATCGAACATATACAACAATAAAAAATTCTCAAACGGGCAACTAACTTCAATCAATATAAAAATTTACACAAATTCGCACAAAAGTACGGAACGGCTTCAATAGACACAACTTGTATTATTCCATAGTATACAAGTAGTAGTTAAAAAATAAACGAAGATAAATTCGACGTACGAGTATTAACCGGTAGAAAAGTCTTTATCGAAATTGCCAACATAGCTTCTGTTCAATTACTAGTATTTCAAATGGACTGCAAGAAAGCAGTCTATCCAAAGAATAACTTTCTGATACTACTGTTTTTGAAACTTGTTGCAAAGATCTTCAATATTTCTTATTCAATGAAGCGTACCCCGAGTGAGGCTCATGGGTACCCCGTGGCTCGCATTCTTCATAATTGTTGGTTCGGTCTATTTAGTCAATTTTATTGTTTCCTTTTTAGTTTGTCTTCAAATAAAAAAACAAAGATACAAGCTCTGATTTAACAGTATTTTATATATTGCCTGTGACCGCAAGCAACTTTGGTCTCAATTTTTCTCTGACTGGTGTAGCAGAGGGGACATATATACTATACCTATAAGACAACCAAATAAGACAACCTTAGCCCCATTTACAAAAAGGAGAAAAATACAACCTTATCCTATCTCTCTAAACGGTACAAATATTGGATTTTCAGAAGGAGTCAAATATCTAGGTGTTGACCTTGATCGAAAACTTAACTGGAATTCCAATATGAAAAGCAAACTTTCAAAGGCGACTACGGCAATCTGGGCCTGCCGACGAACCTACGGTAAGACCTGGTTACATACCGCGATAGTAAGACCTCTATCATCACTTATACGTCTGCTGTATGGTGGACAAAAGTTGAACAGAAAACTACATCAGTTAAACTACATGCGCCATGCCAACTTACCCGACAGAATTACTTTTCTCAAGTGGGAAAAAATTCAACAGCTGCGCTTTTGAAACAGCGTTCAAGGCCCCTGAAGGAAAACTCAATCAATACTCTCAAATATAATAGAGTCAATATCAGGAGACTAGTCAGCTACCTTTCGGGACACTGTAACCTCCCGTCTGAAACCGAGTGTCGACTCTGTCTATAGGACGAGGAAACTGCAGAGCACATACTATGCGAGTGTGCTGCCCTCTGTCATCTTAGGAAGCGTTTCCCCCCCAGAGAAATCATGACTCCTTAGGAAATCAGCTCAGCTTCTATGAGGGGACTCCTCGTCTAATTGGCTAGCAGGCACAATAGACCTACTCTGGTCGCAGTGCTCTATGCTATCTGTTAGCACTAGCCCCCAATAAAAAAAAACAGTATTTTATTATTTTATATTATATATTGTATTTAGATATCTTTATAGTATTGAATGTTCTAAGCCCACATATTTAAATAAGTTTTATTTTTGTTTTGTAAATAATTAACTGCTCATTTTCGTGCTTTGACAAATCACACACAATATTTTTTTACCAAAGTAGCCAAGATCCCTGTCATTGGTTCAATGAAGAAGATTCCTCTGCACGAACTACCAAAACTTGGGTTGAGAAGGTCATCGTGGTTATACGAGCAAGGACTCTTAGCTGCTTCTGTCTCAATGTTCGCGAAGACGTCAATGCTATCCATGTACATACATCTTCTTCTTAGATGGCGCTACAGTGCGATGTGAACCATCTCCAGCTGGCACGATCTTTTACCAGTTGATTTCAGTGCTGCACTCCCAGTTGGTTAAGGTCCCCTTCCATCTATGTGCACCACCTTAGATTCGATCGTCCTTTGCTGCGGCATACCTCAGGGTTAGATTCGAAGACTCTTCGGGCCGAAGCTGTGCTGTCCATTTGCTTTACGTGGCCTAGCCATCTTAGACGTGGGATCCGGAGACGTAGTACTAGGCCGATCTCGCTGTACAGCCCTTACAGTTCGTCATTGTATCTGCTCCTCCACTCTCCGTTTATATAAACGGGACCATAGATTTACCGCAGAACTTTTCTCTCGAAGCGATCAAGGGCATCTTCATCGGTTTTCGTTAACGCCCAGGCCTCTCCGCCGTAAAGGAGGACCAGGTTCTTCAGTGACTTATATGTATAGTGCCTTAGTTTTTCGAAAGAGGGCTCTACTTCTCAAATGCCTCTTGAGCCCAAAGAAGCAGCGGTCGGCAAGAGTAATTCTGCGTTTGATTTCAACGCTGGTGTTGTTGTCGCTGGTCACTAGTGAGCCAAGGTAGACGAAGTCCTTGACCACTTTAAATTTGTAGCCGTCAATTGTGACGTTCTGGCCAAGACATCGGTGTATTGCGACCCATTTTAGCCGCTTCTGCTTCAATGCCTTTGAACACTTCATTGACGTCTCGCTGTGCTCGCCCAATTACGTCAATGTCATGCGCGTACGCAAACAATTGCACAAAAATCTAAATGCGTGTAAAAGGGGGCATGCAAAACTTGAAAACGTATGGTCGGATAGAAAAATCTTCTTTGTCTTTTGTGAATAATGTGATGGAAATGCAGCTATGGTCAACATTAGGCGGAGAAATCCGCTAAAGTGATTTTTTGATATAAAATGGATCTTAGTCTATTGATAGCCAAGCTAAAGAGCGGCAGATGCATGTCAAAACTTCAGACTTTCCAAAATATATTATATGTTATGTATTAACTTTTACTTATTTTCTTAATATTCCAATGTACATATGTGTATGTGTTAACTGCTGATGAACAAACTACTTCGTTTTTGTTTTTTATGACCATGAAAATATTCGGTTGTCCCTTATTTCCAATGAAATAAGTTGTGGACTTTTCTTTGTTCGACTTTTCTAATTGGGTTGAAATTCCATTCTAACATGAAATAACCTGATTGAATTTCAAAGATTACTCTTTGATGACACAGCCGTAACACATAGTGATGTCATCTGTAGGTAAATTGCTAAACGAAATAATGTGGTGTATATTTAAGAAATGTATAGATACATATATGTATGTATAATAAACAATTCCCAAAGGTTTGCTTGTATACATGATTCTTTCATTTGTAAATATGTACACGAGTTTTGTTCAAAAAATAAGGTGAACATTTCAGTTTTCTCGAAAAATATTTATTTATTCATCAATATCTATTTTATTCCCTTCATAGTAGTTTTCCTTAGGTTTAATTCACTTGTAATAGTGCTTTTTCTAACTCTGATAGTATGTGCTTTTGGTATAGCCAGCGATGCGGTGTTTATCTCCTAAACTATGACAAATATTCGTCCTTTTTTAGGTCTTTTCAGTTTGGAAAGAGAAAAAGAAAAAGTCTTACGGAGCCAAGTCTGGTGGCTGAGGCATGATTACGGTTGTGTTTTCGCCAAAAAAATGATGCACAAGCAACGATTTTATTGCACAAATTCGAACCTTTTCTTTGTATTGCTACACCCAAACGGCGCATTACTTCAAGGTAATATTTCTTATTGACTCTACGACCTTCCAGCAAGAACTAGTGATGAACCATGTAATCAAAGAAAACAGTGAGCAAAACAATCACATTTGACCGAACTTGGCGAGCTTCTTTTTTTTAGCTCTTCTGGTCGCTTTGGTTTCTACGTCATAAACATATATGTACTCATGTTTCCTCCCCAGTGATGCCCTTTTCAACAAATCTAAATCGCCATTCACGTCGTTTAACAGCTACTAAGCGATGCTCATGTTGTTCTTTAGGTCCAAATTCAGCAATTTCGAAACAAATCTCGCTGACACGTTTCATGTCCAAAATATCCGAAAAAAATCTCATGACATGTACGACAATATCCTTAGCAACTTCTCTGATAGTGATGATACGACGATTCTCCTAATAATTTCCTTCTTTGTTTTAACGTTTTCATCTGAGGGCCAACAGGGCCAACATCTTTTCGGCCTTCTGTGAAGAGCATATATTACTTATAAACATGTTTTTTTTTTGCTTAAAGTATACATGCCATATACCATGCTTAATTTTTGCTTAAAGTATACATGCCAAGCACCATGCTTAATATTTCAGGTACATTGGAGTCATTAAGTTTTGTTTTCACACAAAATTTAATACAGACTCTTTAATCCATTTCTTTTCAACACCATAGAACCGTACAACACATCAAAACCTTCATATCTCGAAAAACAAACCAAATACCCAAAATGGTTGACATCAACGTAAGAGGACAACATAACGAAAAACCGAAACTGCAATGTACTTAGCTTGTGAAATTTAACAAGTCACCTCATTTAAAAACAAAAAAACTAAAAATATTCTTAATTAGTTTGGAAGGTAATCCTCAGGTAGCCCCAGACCGGGAAGTAGTTTCTCGCGTAATTTTTTTACTGCGCTCTTGCTGCTGCTTCTAGGAGGAAATTTCGGAAGAGGGCGGGAGAAGACAGCGTGTACTGCGAGCCAAGTTGAAGGCCGTGGTGCACAGGCTCACAGGTATGTGGCAGAAAGAAGGGGGATAACAACTACCCTACCGGTGAGGAGGTAACATCCACTCAGCAGCAACAACAACATCCTACAAAGGAGAATATGCTACCCATCATCTTTACCTATACCATGGCCCATAGATCTATGCAAGTTTGTCATTGGGGTAGTAATTTTGTATTTATGGGCTTATGGCAAAACCGCTATGCTATCCAGTGCAGTACAGGGGAGCACCATAAGCGGATCAAGAACCTATTCAAGGAGATCGTCAGACACTGAACGTCTATTATGAATACTCAGAATTGATCCCGACAATTTCTTCGTGATCGAGGATCCTCAGATGACTTCACAGTAAATAATGCCTTCGCCAGTGAAGGAGTTAACACCCTGTTAATTTCGACGGAGGACCTCCAGATGTCCAGTGTATTGTAAGACAGCGATGGCGCAATCAATAATCCCTAAGAGGGATAAAAACACATTTCAACTCGGCAAATCTCTTTTCGGTAAATCTCCTTCCGTAAGGTAATTAATTATAATTAATTAAATATAATTAAGGATAATAAAATCATTTCATATAACCTATTCGGGTTTTAAAATAGGGCATGGTACTATTTCAGCCGAGCCAACACACGTACTAGATATCCAATGGAATAAATGCAACAATCAATTCACTAGTCAATTCATTTCTGATTGGCTTGGTAATAGCTTTCGACACCATATGGTTGGAATATCTTTTTTACAAAACCAGACGCTAAATATGAATTTTGACAAAGTTCGTTGTGAAAATTTGTCAACGTGATTTCTATTCAAACATTTAAAATAAAAAACGGACTGCAATAGGGTACCGTGATCTCGCCGATCCTTTTTATCATTTGCCTCATTGAGCTGATAACATCACTTTACCATTAAATAGCACACGCGGGCAATTAAAGTACAGATCGGGTCCAACGGACAACATCAAACATTTTTCGAAAAAAAATTAACAGGGTGATGACTGGAAGTTGAAAATCAACTTCAGAATCAGTATCTATTTTCTAACCTTTGTCTAGTGCCTCTCGGGAAACAGAAAAAATTTACGCAGGTTCTCAATTCTTGGACCGGACGGGTGTCCATTGACACGACAAGGTATAGTCAGATAACTTGGGATCTGGCCAAGACTATTCCTGTGAGTAAAAGTGTGGCCGAATTAACGTTGGTCGGTCTTCCTTATGATATTTTCCTTAACGCATTTATGCTAACGACTTGTATCAAAAGCCGTTTATGGTTAAAAGAACCCACCTAAATTGTTGAACTAACTTGCTACATTTCGAGCGAGGCAATTAGGTCCTCTTTTTGAAAACGATAACCATCAGATAATAACTTTCAGCGTTGAGTCTAAAAGGCGCATGATAATAAATTCTTTTTGGGATGAGATCGAAGGTGTTAAAGTGAACTATGTCTGGTTTCAGCAAAATGACGTAACATGCAACACACACAAATTCGGTAATGTAGCTTGTGTCAGCGACATATGATGGATAATAATACTAGGGTCGCAACTGGATTGAGTGGAAATGCAGCCTGGTTGAGTCATGCTCCGTATAACGCATTTCAAAGTGTTCGCGAACTTTTATCATTCGTTCAAGGGAAATCGATAAAGTGTGAATTTTTAAAAAGAGTTAAAGTTTAGTTGTTATTATTGCAGGGTTACGAAGCGTTATATTTACTGGTTGGTTACCTTACTAAAATGTTGGTTCATAAATTGTCTGTCCTTATATTGTAAGTATTCTTTTGACCGCTACTCCAATGTACATACCTGTTCTGTCCATCTTAGTTATCGTGTTTTAATTTTTTAATAGAGTTCCTTGAGTTCTTGATTGTAGTTTTTTCCAGTCAGCTTCTTTTTCCACGCAGTTCCACGGAATTGCGACCACGTGGAAGATTAGCGGTACCGCCGATCTATCCTGGATCAGCCCACATCTATCTAAGTACAGGAATGCTTCTGGCGGAACAAAACCGTTAAGATGCAATTTCTCATGGTATAATTCATTGGGGTAGTAAGCCCCGGAGCGCCGTGGCGCAGTGGGTAGTGTGTCGGCCGCTCACGCAAGATGAGCGAGTTCGGATCCCGATAACACCAACGGCATCGAATGATTATTTCGCGGCTTCCCTCCTCGGCGGGGTACTGGCAAAACCCCCCGTTGTACACTTGCCATGAAAAAGTTTCTCGGTTCTCGCCGTTCGGAATCGGCATTTAAGCTTTAGGTTCCGTTCACTTGTGTGAAAAACAAATCGCACACAGCATAAGTAAATAAAAAGAAGCTTGGCTTTGGCTCCAGTGGACCAGTATTTGTGTCTGAGTGCTCCAACAGATAGCAGAAGCCTCCAACAAAAAAAAGAAAAAAAAAAAAAAAAAAAAAAAAAGCCCCGGAGATCAGGTTATTGACCGAAGTCATTGCTCTTGCAACGTGGCTCCGAATCAGTTTGATCAGAAAGTTATCGCCCCGTACAATCCTAGCCCTATTGTATAGGACCTCGTTCGGGTAAAATTTCGTGTATTCAGATTCGGGAGTCCTATGTAGCCCGAGACAGGTCCTAAGACATTGTCTGTCAAACACCCGGAATCCTTTCCATTAAGCTGGCTCTCACATTGAACCAGACGGGACATTCATAGGCAACCATGGGCCTGATTAAGGCCATGTAGCAGATTACCCTTACTCTGGAATCAAGTTGGCTGCTATGAAACAGCCACCTTGTCAGAGCGAAATCGCCCCGGGCCCTTTATCAAAGTATAGATACTGATCCAGCACGATCCCAAGGTATCTGACTACACTTTGTCTCGCCAGTGGACGCCCGTCCGGCCCAAAGATAGAGAACCTGCGCCAATTTTTTCTGGTGTCCCGAGAGGCCCTAGACAAAGGCGTTCTGAACAATATAGATTCTGATTTCTGGAAGTTGATTTTCAACGTCGTTGGACCTGATCTGTACGCGATAAGATCGTCCGAATACGCTATGGAGTGGTGAAGAGAAACAAGTAGATCGGTCAGGTAAATGCTGAAAAGGATCGGAGCATTTACCGTACCCTGTTGCAGTCCATTTTTGATTTCAAATATTTGAGTAGAAGTTACGTTGGCAATTTTCACAACGAACTTTCTACCTGTTAATATGTCAAAAATCATATATGTATAGCAGTGGTTTACTTATGCCCAGCCGACTGAGCTTGTAATAAAGACCTTCTAGCCATACGGTGTCGAAGGCTTTAATATGCATTATCCAGTGAATTGTTGAACAGGATGGCCAATTTGTCGCATAATGGATCATAGTGGTCACTCGCTGAGATTTTTTGATTATTTCCACAGTGTATATCTCTCCAAAAGACATGATACGCCCTATTTAATAGTTCATAATTAATGAGTAATACCACATATTCGATTCATGAGAAGACAAATAATAACAAAAAAGGTAATGTTACATATATGTAGAAGTGGAATTGGCCATTTTATTGTGTGATTCCTTATATAAGTTATTTATTTATTTCATCAAAGAGTGATTTATAGCAAATTACATAAGTGATATCACCAAACAAATAAGATTACGATTAGATGCTTAAAGAAATACTTATTCTATGTGTATTTGAAATTATCATGACATGACAGCGTATTCAACTTAATACGAACATTTAAACTTAAAATTAAAGTGCTCTTAAACAGTTGATACGTTGGCAACTCGGAATGAATTTTTGATATGACAGGCGTAAAACTGCGTGACGTTACTGCGAACTTGTATTATTTTTTTTTTTTTTAATTAGATTTTTTGTTTTTCCCTTGATTTATTTTAGGGTCTATATATGGTACAAGAGCACGAAAAACATAAGGCAAATAGACAGAACCAAGAATATAAGGCTAATTCACAGCAAATAACACAGCTAGTTGATAGTATGTATTATATTTTACTCTTCTTTAAAAAGAGGCGTGAAAAGATTTGTGTATACACAATCAACTACCAGGAATATTTCAAAATGACCGCTCTCTTTTTATCAAATTGTATTCCCTTTTGACCAGAATATGGAGTGTAAAGATATCTTCAGTGTTATGTACCTATATATACATATATATATACTTGTATATAAGTATAAGTTTTTCTTTAGATAGACACATAAACATAATTTCGTCACTGTATAAATACTAATTATTTAAAATTCCAATTTGAAAAAGTTTATTTAAACACATTAAAATTGTAAGGTAATTTTATGCTTTCTTCTGATTTTAGAAAAATAAGTTGCGTTAAATTAAACTATTTTATTCTGATTTAACAATTAAAATAATTATCCTAGTGGATTATAATTTTTTCATTTTGGACTGAACGCACGTTTTGGATTTCGTTTGGTTTAGAAACAATAACCGGAAGTGATCTGTGACAACAACCATCGCTTATGGAATTCACTCGATATTCAACTGACATGTGCAATGTAAAATACGTGTAAATTAGACTTTATTTTGATGGTAGGTTAGGGTAGGATAGAACAAAAAAACAATAAAAACCAAAAAAAGTATAAATATATTAAAATTATAAAAAAAGATATATACATATATATAATATATATAAAGTATATATTTAAATATGTATATAAATATATATGTATGTATATATATACAAGGTGTCCCACGAGCAGTGTGCCAAAAAGCTAGACCGTGTAGGTCTGGTCAAGACAAGAAAAAATCGTATTGGAGGGGGGTCTATTCCCCCCGTTTAGCCGGGGGGGGCAATTTTCTAAAAAATTGACTTAATTTGGAAAAAAAATTATTAAAAATCAACAGTTACATCCACAATGCCACGATATACTTTTTTGTAAAGCCAGAAACCTCTTCTTTCATCTCGTTTTTAAAGGAAGCTGTTTTAAGGAATAGTTTGTGAGAAATTAATATTCAAACTCAAATTTTTGAAAAAAAAAATTAAAAAAAAAATTTTCGAACTATTTTTTTTCAAAATTGTATGTAATTAAGTACTATTATTTTTTCAAAAATTCAATTCTCTTATTAGTTTTTAGTTAAAAACAGAAAACCGGATTCAAAAATGTCTTGTAGTTTTTGAGAAATTAAAAAAAAAACCCGAACCATTTTTTTCTAAGAAAAACCTTTTTTTTTATTTTAACGCGGCTTGACTTGTAGGCAAATTAATGTATGCAACGTTGACCTCTTTTTTATTATTTTTAAAAAATTCTGAGTTTTATTATAATAAATTTTCAATATGCTCCCCATTTTTTAGAAGGCAAAGATTATATCTCCTTCTAATGGCTGCACATAAGTCTATGCTTGACACATTTTCCTGCAATTTGACTCCAGCGACTTCAATACGTTCTTTCAGTTGTTCCAAAGATACTATTTCCACTTCGTAAACATAATTCTTCATGAATCCCCACACATAAAAATCTAGAGGAGTTAAATCTGGTGATCTAGGTGGCCATTCCGTGGGGCCCCTTCTTCCGATCCAACGGTGACTAAAATGATCATCCAGCCAGTTTCTAATCCGTAAGCTGTAGTGTGCTGGTGCTCCATCTTGCTGGTAAATTAAATTATCTTCTATCTCCTTCCATTAAATTATCTGCTATGGCCAAAGGAACGTTGTCCATCAAATCGGGGAAAAGGTCTCGTAGGAACTGCAGGTATGATTCTCCATTAATAACGGCATTCAAAAACCGGGGCCCGATTACAGTTTGTCCGACAATACCAAGTTTGGCTTGCTTACAGCTAAAGCGGTGTTGTGATTTATTTTGTTTTTTGTTGTGTGGATTGGTGCTATGGTCCAATGATGCAAATTGTGGAAGTTAGTAACCCCATCTCTGGTAAAGTGTGCTTCATCCGTCCAGAATATCCTTGCAAAATAGTTTCGTTCGGTTTCATCTCGAAGCAGTAATGATCGACAAAATTCTGCTCTGAAAACTTGTCGTTTGAGGTGAGTTCCTGAACTGGCCTAAAATGGTACGGGTGGGCACTCCAAGCATAATAGCTATCCTCCTTGTACTAAGGAAGGGATTACGTCGGACCAAATCCAAAATTCTTTCATCTAAGATTCCTGATCCATCTGTAACTGATCTTTCGCTTCTTCGATGCTCTAGCACTCCGTGCTCTCGCAGACGTCGGTGGATTCTTGAAAACATGCTACGACTGGGACACCTCCGATTGGGATATCTTTCAGTGTAGAGTCTTTCGGCTTCACGATCTCGACCATTAGCTAAACCGTAGCAGAAGTGCATGTACGTTAATTCTTCTCGAGAGTATGAGTTTGATATCGTAATGTGTTGATGAGTTAACATCCAATTTGGAAATGGTTTTTTATTCAAAATGCGATGCCTTTTATTCACATTTGGGTTGCAAATATTTTGTTTTTCAATAAAGAAAAATTGCGGTTTTATTGTCTTAAGGTCCTAGCAGGTAGAACCCATCGGCGGCGGGCGGACCCAGACGAAATTGGCTGGTCAGTTTTCAGGCGTTATCAATGAAAAAAAAAAGATTAATCCAGGGTTATTCCAATACTGTGTCACTTTATTGTATCCTCATAAAACTCCGATTTTTTTAAAAATAATAAAAAGAGGTCAACGTTTCATACATTAATTTGCCTACAAGTCCAGCCGCGTTAAAACCAAAAAAAAAGTTTTTCTGAGAAAAAAATGGTTCAGGTTTTTTTTTAATTTCTCAAAAACTACAAGACATTTTTGCATCCGGTTTTCTGTTTTTAACTAAAAACTAATAAGAGAATTGAATTTTTGAAAAAAATTAGTACTTATTTACATACAATTTTGAAAAAAAATAGTTCGAATTTTTTTTTTCAAAATTTTGAGTTTGAAAATTAATTTTTGAAAACTATTCCTTAAAACAGCTTCGTTTAAAAACAAGATGAAAGAAGAGGTTTCTGGCTTTACAAAAAAGTGTATCACGGCATTGTGAATGTAACTGTTGATTTTTAAGATTTTTTTTTCCAAATTAAGTCAATTTTTTAGAAAATTGCCCTCCCGGCTAAACGGGGGGAATAGACCCCCCCCCCCCCCTCCCATACGATTTTCTTCTTGTCTTGACCAGACCTACACGCTCTAGCTTCTTGGCACACTGCTCGTGGGACACCCTGTATATATGTGTATGTATTAGTTAAATTAGAATAAGATATGTTTGGTTAGGTTATATAAAAATATATAAAAAATGATCATATGCTAAGCTTTTTGAAAAAAAAAAATTCTTAGCTTAAGTTAATTATAAGTTATTTATATAGTCGAAAGGCATACGTTAAAATTATACAATTTGTTTTAGAGTGTCCGCCTAATGCCAGTAAGATTCCTAAATTTGTAGGGATAGTTAAGCTAGTTTCAAGCATTTTTATCTAGGATAAGATAGATCTAAGAAACTATAAATAAAAATGAATTACAAAAAAAAAAAGAGTTTATTTTGGAACATTGCAAACAATTACTCATTTCTTTAAAATAAAACCATTATGAAACTTTGGAAATGACGCGAACCGAAAAATACATTGACAAAAAAAATGTTTGCAAGTTATCGGCCAGAGTTGATAGTTGTCGGGTTGAATAACAATTTTATGATAAATCAATTGCTGAGAAGATGCTAGGTTAGCCTTAAATTACATATTTACCATTATTTCAATTTAACTGCTAAATTTAAACTAAATAAATTTCAAGCCACAAGTAAAAAAAAATTATGGGAAGCTCAAAGAGTTGTGATTTGTTTTAATTTTTTTGAGAAAGACAAACAAAAGGTTTGAAAAAAACACAAAATTCATTGAAAGTAGCGAAGGGTATTTTCACAATTTTGATCAAATTTTATCACAAATAATGATTTTAATTATTACTTACAATATTTTTTAATTTATCATATCTTATGAATTAGGTTTTAAAAGAATTCGTTTAGCTACATTTCCAAACACTGATATTATTTATAAGTATTATTTTTCAAGCCAAACGTAATACAATTCCAATTTATATACATATGTAGATATATTAAGCACATACTTAACAAATAATGATTAAACCATTTTCTTTATTTTACCTCAACAACGGGTAATGGATTTATTGTTCATAATAAATAGTGATAAAGAATTTGTAGACGTTATTTCCCCTTATTGGTTAATGATATTTCTGAACCCAACTCAACCAATATCCGTAGCGCCGAACTGAAACGCGGCTTGGTTTCCACTCTCAACTCTCATCTTAACCCTGTTCTTTTCGAAAAATAAACGAGAACCTAAATTCCCTTTGGTCTGATCTTGACCTTCATTTCAGTCACTCATCGAAAAAAAGTACACTTCCCCCATATCAACCTGACCCTCTGCTTGAAGCTCCGGCTACCAAATTAAACGGTGTTAGCAGTGAGCTACTAAGTTCACCTTAAATTACCTTAACCTCTCACCTTAACTCCTAGTCGAGTTAAGAACAACAGCTCAAAAAATAGACAACATCCACTTCCCCAGCCAGTATCATATCATTCCGTCATTTGGCAACGCTTCTATACGCGACGAACTACTCGAAGTTAATCTTTTCGCCCGCCAATACGCGCCTCCCAACCGCCACCTTAAACAACACCCAAGCAAACCAACTCCCTGGAGTAGAAGAACCAGCCGTGGAAACCAGTATCGAGCGCTTTGGCCAAACATGGAGCTTACGAGAATGGAATCAACGCCTCTAAAAGCTTCAAGGCAGCTACGAGGATACTATTTTTTTGGTTGAAGGAGAGGACCCCATCGAAGCACTTCAAAATACCAATACTCAGCTGCCAAATGCGAACCGGTCTGAACAAACTAAAGCTCTCCATTTCAACGAAATATGCTTAGCTATTTCTCAACTCCGATGGCCGCCCACTTACTCTCGGTAGGGCTACATTTATCAAATGGAATGAAAAGAGGGATTCCCACCCTAAATCTACCACTAAGCCAAAACCTAAACTTAGTAATAAGAATAATAAGTCTGTCCCTAGTAATAGTAAAAAGCTTTCTTAACCCCCCTCTATCCCCACGATAACTGCAGTTTCAAAACCAATTTCCAATTGTTACCTACACATCAATTTACCATATACAGCCTTTTTTCTCAGACCCACAAAAACCACAACGCTAAAAAGATTGCTTTAATCCGACCCCAACAAGTTCGTCCGCCAATACAACCTTATCACCTCCAACCCTAACATACGATCCGGATCCAAACTCCAAATTTCGACCTTAAGTCCGGAGCTAAGTATCCTAACTTTAAAAACTCCCACATCCTTAATCCCTCAGCACCCGCCCTCTCAAATACTTCAACGTCTGCTACACCTAGTTCCTCATCTCCCCCACCATCTACAAACCAATCTTCGACAACATCTGTCTCCTCCCAATCTTTCGTTAATCCTCTACTGCCACCAACAGTCAAATTTACCTCGCAATCTATTGACCCCGAATGTCGTTACGCTCTCTCCAGATTAAGAGATAAAAAGACCTATGAGAACATTCGTCTTTTTTTGGATCATTTTCATGACAAATCCGACTCGGCTTCCTATGAATGTAAAACAAACACTGGCGTAATGGTCTTAATTTACCAGGAAGATCTCCCCACCGACTTCACTACCCTCAATAACCTTTTTATTAAATATAGTAAAAAAAAATCAACACATATTTTTATCGTACAATAACTTTATTTTACTTAAGTGTGTAAGTCCGACTCCAACACCTGGAACTGACTCCGCTCAAGCTTAACCTATCTTAACTTAGTTTGATCTCTCCAACATTATCTTCTTAAGAAGATGATGGTGGAAAGAGAAATTAAGCTGGGCGAAGTTTCTTTGAACACTTGATGTTCGATCAGTAAGAGATCAGTGTAGAGAGTGTATACCCAGGGGAATACTGGATGGCACATTGCTATGTGACAATATCATGAGCTTTTCGATATCTCACCCAAAAAAGTGTAAAACGATTTTGATCACTTCAGACAATATATAGAGTACACTCAAAGCGTAGCAAGGCTGATCATGATAGGTTGTTTTCGTCCCTAAAAGTCTCCCCCTATTATATATATTATCAAACCGTAAGAAGTCTGCGCTTTAAAACTCAGGCAGTCCTGCAGCAATCATATGCCTTACCTTTTGAAATCTATGCCTTGACTGAAACGAACCTGATCCCCAGTATAAACAACCTTGAATTGTTCCCACCAAACTTTTACGTTTATCGCGGCGATGATGTTAACCGACCTACTGATGGTTGTCCATGCCACGGTGTCCTCCTCGTCATCCGAAACTCAATTGACTCCTCCCTCATAGTAACTTCATGTTCACCGGGTCTCGACTTTGTTTCTATTAAGTTTGCACTACCCCGGCAGTCGCTCTACGTCATTTGCTTTTACATTTTGCCATCACAACCTATTGAAACATATAATTTGGCTATTGATACAATCTATAATTAATTTATTTACAGGATCCCCAAGACGAAATCCTATTATATTTTTCGGTGACTTCAACCTTCCTCTTCTTAAATGGATCTCTTCAGACGACAAATCGTTTTACATTGCCTCTAATCCTACTGCTGCCAAAGATTGTCTAACTTAAGCTGGCTGAAGTTAAGAACGAAGAAGGATATCCGGCATCTTTTCCTTCCATCGACTCCTCTCAGGTACAATGGAATGCGCGACCCTATACAACTCTATCTTTTTCAACACTAACCCTCGTAATATACGAAATCCACGTTTCTTCTTTCTACCCACCTCTCGTACCTCCTATGGCTCCAATGAACTTATCTGCCGTATGCGGAATGTTAATACGAAAAACTGTTTCCACTTCAACATCAGCACTCCTGGTATAAAACTCCGTCTCAATCGCCCTCTTTCTTAGTTTCCTAGATTGTAAGCTAGATTAAGTATGCAGATTGAATTAGGCGCAATAAATGTGGTATTGCCCCCACCAAAATTGCAAAATTCAAATTCAAAATGATTTCCTTAGCTTCTGATGTCAGTATCTTCAAGAGAATATTTGACAGCACCTGGTAAATACTTGGTAGCACAAGTTTTTCCTCGATAATTGTTGCATTGTGTTTGGTCACCCGGGAGTAATGACCGAGTTGTTTCATTTCTCGGGGATGTTTACATTGTTTAGTTGTGATAAATCCATGTAACTTCTCTGTTAATTTTGTCTGCATATTTTGTTAATTCAGATGGTATTAGGTCGATTCCTGCCGACTTGTTATTCTCAAGCCGATGGATTGCTTCTTCTACTTCCTCAATGGTTGGCAGTTTTATCTGAACCTCTGCTGTGTTGATAACACCGCTTCTCCATGTACATTCATCGAAATATTTCTTCCATTGGGCTACAACTCTTTCGTTATCCGAACCGAGCTCCCCATTATCGTCGCGGATAAATCCTGATCTAGCCTGGTATCTTTTTCCAACATATACGAGCATCACTCTCCTGTTTTTAACCGCACATTCTTCCAGCAAACTTCTTCCTTTGCTATTGTCGTTTTTTATCCCAAACGTGATGACTGAACCCGTTTCGTGGGCTTGACATCTTCTACGTGGCTTGCAATAGCCTAGTTTGCTTTACGCTGCCTCCTTTAAAACACTTTTTATTGTTCACCATTCTGCCTCTACCTGTATTATTTCGTCGTTAGTTTCTGTGCAAGATAGTAGGGCGAACCGGTTATTAATTTCGTCCTGACATAGGAATTACGAGTTGTAAGAGTTGAAGCCGAGAAACTGCTTCTTCAACTGCAGAAAGGAAAGGTTTTTTTTGCATCGTATTGTGACTGGTGATAAATGTACTATAACCCCAAGCGTGAAAGATCGTGAAGTTAGTTCGGCCATGCATCATCTTCAGCAAAGGCAAATATTCAACAGCAGGGTGCTCAAAACCGAACGTAAACATGCGAATATTATTCCAGCCTTCTTGGCCAAATGGATACCAAAAGTCTTGAAAAGAGGTTTGAAAAAGGAAAAGATCATCTTTTACCAGGACAATACACTTGTATACTAGGGTGCGTTGGCGATGGAAAAACTGCGGATTTTGGGGTACGATTAGCACCGCAATCCCTTTTACATTCTTGACATGGCACCTTCAAACTTCCATCTGTTCCCAAATTTTAAGAATTTTGTTTCTGGGCAGTGCTTCGCGCTTGTTGATCAATGTTAATTGACAAGTATAATTTATGCCTTTTTTGTCAAGTAACATTGATGAAAAATCACCTCCACACGTATCAATGAACATTGACAATGTTTTTACGTAAATTCTGTTTAGTCGTTTCATATCTACGAGAATTTGTATCTACTTCCAGCCGGTGCTGCAGCAAGTGCAGGGTTTAAGGGAAAAAAATCTGAAGCAATAGTTTTGCCGTATAACATATGTCGCAATCATCTTCTTTACTCGCATTTAATTTTTATTGCACTTGTTGTAATACAGCTTAAGCTTTTTTGGAGGCTTTTGCTATCTGATTAACATCTATACCAGTTATTTCACTTGATTTAATAGAGTTTTGAAGAAACACCTGGGTACATTTCCCGTGTTTGTATTGCCAAATCCTGGCTTGGGTCGATCAATTTTTAACCCCCATTCTTTTTCGAATGCCTCTTGAATGCGTGACTTGTTTTGAGCCACACAATCTTCTGTGGCTTTCGATTTACACCATTCTTTCACAGGCAATTTATAAGCAATGTGAATCAGGCATTCAAACATTCTTATCCATGCATGAAGAACGGATATTCCAAATGATAAAAACTGTTGAGAGATTGAAAGTGATACCATTTTTTCAATATTATTAAAGTCCTTGGATGTTGCCTGAAAAAGATAACATCTCTGAGCAGAGCGAACACCACTCAGGCTATTACATATCTTGCCATCAACCATTGAAACTATCAACTGGTGTTTGACAATGTAATCTTTATCCTCAACAATTATTTTTGTTGGTTCGAGTTCATTTATTTGCGATTGAATGGATTCGTTCTCTCTGTTGACCAATAAATGTGTTTCCTTCTCAAAATATATCTTTATAGGCCTACAGAACCTAGGAGAAGATGGACAAGGATTCTTCCAAAAAATGTTTGAATTGTTCGATAGCTTTAGTGGTACTAAACAAGTTATAAATACAAATTTGTCATCTGCATCTGTTGTGTTAGGAAACCTTTGATGGGATTTGCTGTGCCCGGAGCTATAATCGAAATCCACTTTAGAATAGAGAGTAAGTTCATTACAGCTCGCACTATTCAAAACATCTTTCTGTGATGCTGAAATTTTAAATTTAAATTTTAAATTAAATTTAAGTTTTTCTTGAAGCCAATTTGATTCATTTTTATCAAACACTGATCTTGTACGGTGGCTTTTCTTCCACTTAGATTTTAATTCAAATTTAAACTGCATTAATTCTTTTCTTAGGTCTGTCACATGATTTTTAGAGCAGTTTATACTTGTCGCTAAAAATGTCTCAATATCTTTAGATTTCGTAGAGTTCGTGCCTTTTGCAAGAGAAAAATTGCATGTTGAGACCCTAAATATGATGCAAAAGGTTTAATATTTTGCATACTTATGAACACAAAAAATTAAAAACAAAATATTTCAGCCAAATTCCAAATAAAGAAAAGATTAAACTAAGGAAAACTCTTTAAATCTTGTTTTAATGTTTGCCTAGTCAAAAAGCACCGTTATTTAAAAAAATGTTTAAACATTCTGACATTCTGTTTATTTTTTGTTTTCAATTTTACTTCACAATCGAGTAAAAACGAATGCTATTCAAAGAACATACCTGATTTAACAAATTCTATGGAAAGTTTTTTTATTAACGATTGATTTTCAACAGAATAATAGAGTCCACTTATTTCGGTTAGTTTACCACAGAACGCAATTTTAACTAAACTGTCAACTTTGATGCCGAACCGTACAGTGATAGAACCACTAATTGAAAAAAGAAATTCCTGAATCATGTGAGACATATTATCAGTTAATCGAAGCAGTTCTTTTTACTGAAATTTGGAACATATAAAAAAAAAGACTTTTCGCCGTTTCTGCATATGCAAGACCCCACAGTGCGACGGCAGGCACATCTGGGCACGTGTCGTGTTCAAATTAGATTTCAACATTGGACTTAACGAACGAAGCGTCTCCTCCTAAGTACGAAAACGTACTTGTTAAAGCTAAGCTTTTAAGTGGGGAATATAAATGTTCAGGTAAACGTGGCAGAAGTAAGGTTTGGAATGCTTTTGCTATGATTGAAGACTCAAATGGTGTTCAAATGAAAAGCATAGTTGCGTGTAGAACGGCCACAATATTTATAAATTTGGCAAAAGTACGTCCAATTTGGTAGAGCACAGATGCTATGTAATTTCTAATTGCAAAAAACATAACTGCCCAGATACCTAGATAAAAATATTTAAAATGTCTTAGATGAATAAAAAACATGTACATATGTTTATTTTGATGTTATTTAATTAGTTTTAAGTCTGCAATAAATCTATTTTATTATGATAATAAACATATTAAAAAACTGACCAAACCATTTCATTCACTGCACAGTAAGTAAAGTGTGCAGTAAATACTATACCCTTAATTCACTGTACACTATTCAGCACTCAACCAATAATGCATGAGTATAGGAATATGTGAATAGGGACACTATTCTGTTATACAGAAACAAGTACATAATTCATGCGCACTCATTTAAAAAAGAACCGCGAAACATGTGAGTAAATGCATTCATGCAGATCTCTAGTGTACGAGGGATTTTGCCAGTATTTCGCCAGTTTCTATAGCAATACAGAGTGCGCCATCTCATATGGGTCGATGTAAACTTCGAATAACTTCAACAATTGTCAACCGATTTTCATATGTCATAGTATTTTTGAAACGTCAATTCAGTACAATTTTAACCATGAACCGCTTCATACCAAAAGAAGGCTCGATTGGGCTAACTCAAGCGTATCGTGCAAAATATCGTGATCGGTTCTGTGGCAAGCCCTCGTGAGCAACTTAGGCCACGTGCGCGGCGTTCAAACTCATCTATTCACTCTGTGAAGGCCAGTGTTCAAGACGACCCAAGTTTGTCATATTGGCGCCGTTCGCAGCAGTTAGGCATCAGTGGGACCACTTTGCAGAGAATTTTAAAGGATGATCTTCACTTATTTCCATACAAAGTGCAGATAACTCAAAGAATTTTGCCACAAGATGAGCCACGGCGCTTGGCATACGCACAAAATGTCGTTGCAATGATTAATGCTGAGCCGGAGTTCTGGCAGCAAATTTTGATGAATAAACAAAATTGTCGCTCCTGGGGCACCGAAAATCCTCACATTATTCACGAAGAGCCGCTATATGATTAAAAAAATACTGTCTGGGCCGGTGTATGTGCTAAAACAATCAGTGGACCGTATTTCTGCAAAGTTGGCGATACAGTGGGTGGCGATCGATATCGGTGCCCATTGATGGCTTATTTCACTTTTGGGATCAACAAGACAGCGCGACATGCCACACTGCGGACAAAACAATGAACCTTTTGCGTAAGAAGTTCCCTGGAAAATTGGTGTAAAAAAGAGCGATATTGACTAGCCTCCGAGATCACCGGATTTGACTCCTCCAGACTTTTTTTTCTTTGGGGATACTTGAAAAGCAAGGTGTACGCTAACGGCCCGAAAACAATAGAACATCTCAAAAGAAACATTCCTGCGGAAATCGCAGAAATTTCGACCGAAATGCTCGAAAATGTCATGGAGAATGCACGAAAACGAGCTCATTTTTGCATCGGCAATAGAGGCGGTCATTTAATTGATATTGTTCTCAAAAATTAATCAAGACATTGTAAAGGTCTAAAATGAATAAAAGTTTTTGAATTTCCAAAATCGGTTGAGAATTGTTGAAGTAATTCGAAATTTACATCGACCCATATGAGATGGCGCACGCTGTAGAAGGACTGCTGACGTCAGCTTATAACTGAAATTCTTAGGTATTTAACTTTTTTTTTTCTGCCTCTACGATTATTATTTGCAAATAAAAACATTAACAAGTAACATTGATGCACCGAAACCAAATCAGTTCTAGCTTTCATCAATGTATCAAGGTTACTTGATAAGAACATTGAAGAGCACACAAATGATGAACGTGATGAAATGACTTATAAGTAATATTGAAATGTAAAATTGATCGTGTGTAGGTTGTTTTAGATGAATATTTTCACAATTTTGCAGACTCTCACTTCCAGGAAAAATACTGATTATGGATAAACGCTGGACCAAAACTGTGTTGAAACCAAGGGAATTTATGTACAAAAATAAAATAACTTTTTAGCTGAAAATCGTAATCTTTCTTTGTCAGGCTGAGGAATTTTCACCTTATCCTCATATTTTCCCTACTTCATCTAAGATGAGCTTCGTATTTGAATACAATTTCATGATACGAATTTCATCCTGGACTACATTCAAGAAGTTACCATTGGATTTGTAATGATTAATGAGAATAAGTTTTCTTATAAGCTCAAATAATAGCGCATGTCGAACCATTATATGTACAATATGTAATGACCAATATATGTAATGTCAATAATTGTATTATCTTCAGAAAAAAAAATCTTCTATTTCATTATTACTTTTAGCAACAAGTTGGTATTCCAATTCCAAATGATTTTATTTAATCATTAAAGTAAGATCTCCCTTTTAAATCAAAAGTAATTAAGTGTCATTTTTAACAAAACCTACTTTTTATTTACTTTCTACCGTAGTTTGTTAAAAAAAAGATAATATATCAATACACAGTATTTTCTAAAAAAGAAAGTTCGTTGTCTGTCTTCAAAATTTTTCAAAAAAAATATAAATAACGGTTATACAATTTGTGAAAATACATAGTATCTAATATCAAAAATAAATTCATTTTCAAACCAAAGATTATATGTTCACATAATCCAACATAAATAAGTATGTATGTAAAATATATTTCGCCTTTTCCAGTATAAATGTATGAACGTACCTTCTGAATATACATATATCAGAAATGTTTATTTAACAAAATTTAAGTGCTCGGTTTTTTATTATTATTTTTCTTCCCCCTAAACATTCTTAAGCTTACATTATGGTAATAATGTAATATTATTACTACTATTTTTTCCACAATCAGCACTTAACATTTAAAATAAATATCTAAAACAGGTTGGTATGTTACACTTGTATCATAAAATATAGTCAAGGATATACCATATGCAAAGATAAATTCACATTATTTTTTAAATATAGAAGGCAATATTAAATAGTATGAGTGACAAAGTTATACATTAAAAAAAATTATCTAAAGAGGAGTCTTTAAATTGTTAAATAAATTGAAGTTACTATTAATTTTGTGATTGTTCTTACTACAATTTTATTTGACCATATTCAGATTCACAAAAACAGGATAACTTAACTTAGTTAAAATACGGGTTGTTAACATTGAAAACTAATAAATACCGTGCAATTTGTATACTGATTATTTAAAAGTGTTAATTTAAGTTATTTTTGTTTATTAACGATGTGGTATGTTTTGACAGGTTGCATACTATATTTTAACATCCCGACAATCCCTTTCTCTGGAATATTTAGTCAGTAATATATGGATGTAAATATAAATATATTAGGTGGTACCACTTGAAATTTTTTTTCATTCAGTCCTCAATTACAAGCTGTCGAATGAACATCTGTACAACACAGCGATTTTTTTTTTATAAGATAAAGTGGTATGTGTGCGACTTTCAGGGTCCGTGGCAATAACAGTTATTTTTTTCTATGAATTTTTATATCATACTGTCGACGGTTCAAATTCGTACTCTTTCCCTTTACAAGTTAAAAACTGGGACATAATGCGTCTCTGGCAGGCAAAAACATAAATGACGCATTTGAGAATATAGCGGTTAACGAACGCAACAGTCGGTGTTGGTTTGGTAAGTTCCGGTCGGGAGATCTAAGCCTCGAAAACGAACCGCGTGGGAAGCCGAAAAAGGTAATTGAAGACGCCATTTTACAAGATGCAGGGCCAACAAAAACGGTGCGGGGCATTGCACACATCATGGGAGTATCCCCATGACAATAAGTCGACACCTATCTCAAATAGGAAGAGTGAAAAAACTCGACAAGTACTCGACATGAATTTAACGAGGCCCAAAAACTACACCGTATAGAAACCTGCGCATCGCTGAGTCTAAGGCACCGAAGTGCACCGTATAATCACATGTGATGAAAAGTAGATTTTGTATGACAACCGCAAAAGATCTGAGCAGTGGTTGGATCCAGACGAAAACCCAAAGCACACCCCCAAAATTGGTCTTCACCCAGAAAATGTTATGGTGACAATCTAGTGGACATCGAAAGGACCAATCCACTTGTCATTTCTTCAACCAGGGGAAACGATAAATGTAGTCAAATATTGTGAGGAAATCGACATAATGCATACAAAATTGACTGAAAAGCAACCGGCATTGGTCAATAGGCTTGGTCCAATCCTGCTGCATGATAATGCTAAACCCCATACCTCACACGTAACGATGCAAAAGCTGCTACAGTTGGGATTCGAAATTCTTCGGCATCCACCGTACTCTCCTGATATTTCTGCAACGGATTATCACTTTTTCCGCAGTCTGGCGGAACAGAGGCCATAGAAGCCTTTGAATACTTAAAAAAAAATCAAGCCTTCTATAAAAAAGTAGAAATGGATCTTGAATCACGGTAAAAATAGGTTATAGATGACAATGGTTCATATTTCGACTAAATAAAATTTTATAAAAAAGAAAAAATTTTATACAAAAAAAAATTCATGTTTTATAATAGTTGATTTCAGGAAAGTTGTTTTATAATGATAAGAAACGTAGTTTTGTTGCTATGCTATGACTTTGTGCGCGTACATATAAAAGCTCAAAATGTCAAAAATACTTTTAAATTTATTTTATTTTACTAAATTTCGAACGATAGGTCGACACAAGTTGTTCAAATTTGACACATTTGAGTGATTTGCTAACGCAATAAGGCGGCATATAATTTAAAGGCAGACAAATGAACATAAACAAAAAAAAAACGGCACTAAGACACTCAAAACAAACAAAAAGATTTATGGACACTAAAATAGAAGAAATAAACTAATCAATTTCTTTGGAGACAAATATCATATAAGGTTGATGCAACACCCAGTTAGTGATAAAATGCTTGCCTTTTTAAAAACCGGGGAGTTAAGCGGAATGTACATTTTATTTTTATTCTTGATAAGTTACGTTAAGTTTTTATCTCAATCATTGTGCTGAGTGAAGAAGGAAAAAAAAAATTCTGATCAATAAGTACCAACTTATGTTCTAGCAATAATTTCTTCAAAATGTTAAATATGACGTTAAAGTTCTTAGTATTTATTCATTCACAGTTAAGTGCAAAAGAGGTTATAGGCAATTATAAATTCCAAAAAAACTTATTTTTGTTATTTTTTTCTTCCGGAAAGAAAAAGGCGACACTGATGAAAATAGTTTTAGGGTGTGCGTGACAAAATTAAAAATGCAGGTCTAACTCCCCCACCATTCTTTAATTGAATATCGAATTTTAAATTTTATAACAGTGTTTGAAACAATAACACTTAGAATATATGTAAGTCGCATGATGGAGAAATCAAATTTGAAACAGCTTCACAACGATCAAAATGTTCGACTTGAGAGCGCGTTGAAGTACGCGTGAGGCAAGAATTGTTCGCGGACAACATATCGGAACACTAGAAGCTGCTAATGATTCAGAGGGTTCATCTTATGACCGGGCATAGATGACTCCGTGTAAGTTGAACAAAAAAAAATTACCCATCCGTAAAAGTTTTGAACACATTTTTCTTTAAACGGTTTTTTCAAAGCCGGTAAGCACGATTTCTCAAAAACAGCTCTACCGATCGCTCACACAATCTTCTTAGATATATTTATGCTTTAGAGATTGATCGATGGACTATCAACACCGAACATTATTTTTATTTTCTTTAAATAATCCAAACCGGAGATTTCGTGTTCACCGCCTGATAACTTTTTTATAAAGAACCCTCAGGAGATCGTCTACAGGAGGTGTCATTCAATATTTTTTTAAAATGAAAAGTGCCTATATAAAGTTCAAAGTCACCATTACTTGTATTAATACTTCTTGTGTTAGTCAAATAAAATCCTTTTTCAAAAATAAACGACTTGCAACTTGGCCTTGCAATAGGTACAATCCTATAAGTCAATTGTAAAAATTTGAAAACCAACATCCAATCATTAATATACAATAAAATATACTCATTTTGTTTTTCATTAATCTCATTTAAAAAATAATATGATGAATAATTATAAGAGACTGACATACAAGTAACCGTTATTAGTTCCTTGTGTCAATTTGACACACTTTTAAAATTCAAATTGAGATTCGTCATATCGGATCAGGCTCAAGGTAAAAATCATGGATAAATTTTATGTCTTCGATGTCTATATTCACAACAGATGTCGTTATGGAGTATTAATAATTCACTATTTAAGAAGAGGGGATTAATAATAAACAATTATCCATCAAAAACTGTCTCGGCTTCTTAAAGCATATGTAAGTAATAGAATATGTGTGACAATTTGACACACAAAGAACTTTAACGTTACTAAAAATACAGAACCGATGAGGGTTAAAACATAATACTGTGCCAAAAAAAGAAGGTCGACCACGGAAGACTGGGAAGAAAATGGATGTAATTTGGTGTATAAAATCAATTCATCACCTACCAACAAATTGTATGATCCTATTTCAGTTTTCATTCAAACATATTTAGAAAACGTTAGGAGAAGTTAAGAGCCTGTGAAAATACTTATACTTAAAAAATAATAATTCGCAGAAGACTGAAATTTTATGCTAATAATCTTTCCATTAATATGACGTTTTAGGTTAATATATTAGGTTATTCAAAAGAAATATTCAAACTGGGTCATTAAATAATGGGGAAATGTCCTGTTTACCAATAAATATATTGTGATTTAGTATATTGGAATAGTTTATCCACAGTAAAATTTAGGAAAAAGTATACGATTCAATCTCGGCAATTGCAAGGTGCTTGTGAAATCGGGCAGAGGCTGTGTCATGAAATGGTTTTTTAGCGCTTCGTTATACGAATAAAAGGCATAAAATGGGTTTTGGGGACGTAAATTATTAAATCGGAAACACTCATTAAAGTAACCAATGGGTTTCCACTTTCAAAATCCGGACTTGCCCAGTTGGGCATTTCTTTGGAATATTCAAACACGATACAGGAGAATGTTTTTTTGTTTAAAGAATGGGAGCTTACAACTGAAAGGAAATAGTAATTACAAACACAAGTATTTACAATTTTTTTTAGAAAAATATTATACAAAACACCAAATCTTATACTTTTTGGTAAACAGTTTTTTTTCTTCCTTTCTGAGCTTCTATTGTTTTCTAGAACATATTATGAAAATACGTCCAAGTCTTATAATTATTCACGATTAAGCTTTTTAAAAGGACATTATAGATCTTATGGTAATAACTTATTATCATCGTCTTAGTCAAATGTATAGCTTTTTTTGTGCATAGCATTGCAAATACGTGCTTCACCAACTTATAGCCCGCCAGGTGAAATTATGGTTGATTGTGGTTAAAGTGTCACCATAACAGACTTAAGCGGGACTTATTTGCAATTCGTAACATATTCTTCACCTTAAGTGGGCTCACAGAAGGTGCTCAACAGAATGTAGGTAAACCGATTTTTAGTTCGCTTAAATTCACTATGGGTAACTTGATTTTTCGAAAAAATTTCGTTCGACTTTGACATAAGGTTAAGCTCATACAAGTCTATTATGGTTGGGACTTAAAGCTAAGTAAGCACGAAATATAAAAACAAAAGTGATAACTATAATATAAAAAAAAATCTCAAAAATGACTAAGAGCTCCGAGTTAATTGGTAGATTAACAACCCTATTCTGTTAAACATCTTTTGACATATTTAACATCCACAAGTCTGTATGATCTAAATTTATAGGTCCAAAATTTTATATATTGTAGATAGACACACTCTCTTATATAATGACAATGTACATATAACATCCCATACCATGCCTAGAAAGAAGGGAGATTTTTAAAAGTACTTTTATTTCTTCTATTATTAGTTTTCATCAATTGCAATGAATCAATCATCGACAAACAAGTATACGCATTATGTCTAAATATGTTATCATTTCATTAAATATTTTTAAAAACTCTACCCTATTATTGTATAATTTTTGGCCACAATTTTAATCTTAATTGTATATTTATATGAGTAAACAAATAATTAAAGCCTTTTCAAAATATAAACATAAATTAAAGCCAAATAGGGCCGATTTTTTTCTCAATTAAGTCAATAATATCATTTCTATGTATTTCCCGCAAAATTCGTATGAGTTCGTGCACATTTGATTCGCTTGACTTTTTGCATTCCAAAAAGTTCAGAATATTTTCAGTTGGATTAGGTCTCGCTGCACCGTATTCTATATAATCCGATAAATTTAATTTTGAGGCAAACGCGCGCCAATCAGCCTTATCAGATCGTAACGGATCTAACGACGAGCACAATATATTCTTCATTTCACCAGGAGTTTTGAACTCTGAATATATTTCATTGACAAAAAATCCTCGTTTATCAATTAAAACAATTTGTTTTTCATTTTCGTCACTTTTTGGATATGGACACATATTTTGTGGGATTGTGAAGGTATGTAGTGAATATTGACTTTTATCTTGCGAAAAATCAATTTCTAAACTCATATCCATGAAGTAAGATTCTTTTTTTCTTAAACTAAATTCACAATGTAAAATTGGATTATTGCTTAGAATATGATTGTATGGTATTATTTGCTCTTGTAAGTGACTTAGAGCTTCCCAATCCCCTGACGCTCGTATTCGAATATTTAGATCACATTCGTTTAAACTAAATGGAAATGTAGTGCTTTCACCCATAAACGTTCCACCAAGTTGACTTTCTATTCGAGAACAAATTTCTCGACTATTTGGAAACTTCTTCACAATATAAACACGCAAACTTCCCACGGCACAGTTAGGGGCAATTTGTCCAAAAGCCAAGAGTTTCATTTCTATTGATAAATTCATTTTCTTCGAATCTGGCTGTGCCAAGATTGCAAATCTACCCATACGCTCTGTCATTATATAAGCAAATTGTTTATCAACTTTAATAAAAAAATGTGAACCACTCGTTCTATCACCAACTCTTGTTATTGTTTCCCATTTTACATTTATGTCGTTATTCCCTCCTTCAGAACTATAAACGCTTATGTTCCACAATGAAGGGTCGCTTAAGCAATGTGGTATTTTTAATATACACGGCTTAAGGAAGTTAAATTGTAGAGGTGTACACGATACAATAGCACTTATAATTAGCATTGAGTTCAAAGATTTTGTATTTATTCTTGAGAATTCCTCCCCGAGAACTGCCATTGAAACTGCTTTTTTATCATAATTGCCTAATGCAAATTCTGGAACAAAAAGTGTAACTTTTCCATTGTATAAGCTGAGGCAACCACCGGTCTCCGTAAATATTTCCTTAATTGAACTTATTTTACATGATTGCTTTGGAGTTGCATTCGCCTTTTGTTTTGATGTATAATCGTATTCGACTGAATCGGCTGAAATACATAAAATGAGATATTTATTATATAAAAAAAAGGAAAACCAAAAATTCTTACATGCGCATGACGATGTATCCGCTGTATCACTTATGTAATTAACACTTATGTCATCTACTGGATTCGTATAACTAAAATTCAAATATATTTTTTGGTTACATCGGCAAAATTATATTTGCATAAAATTAAGTTTTTGTTTGGTATATATTTCGCTTAATATAATTATTTTCGTTATACTTACTTTGCTGTCAAATTAGGTACATCATAGTGATGCTCTGATACCGTGTTTTCACCACTTAACGACGTGTGACCAGGATTCGCGTAGTCATAATTTACATTTCCATTTGCCACATAGTTTTCATGTATACCTTTTTTATCGCTGTTGACAACAAATTTTGACTCTAAAACTGTAGGGAAATACAGTTACTCAGCTGCGACATGTTTCGTTTAATGTTTCTAATACCTGTTCTAGCAATATTGTAGTCCGGACTGCTTGGTAAGCCTCGTCTGGCACAACACATTATAGCAACACCAAAAGCTACACAGACAGCAGTTATAAATGCTAGACCCAAATATAAAGCCCAGTCAGAATCTAGTAAAGAAAAAAATAGAATTGAAATTATTTTTTTCTGTCTAGTAGATAATGTAATAATTCTAAAGATAGAAGGGGGTTAGTAACATTAGTGGGAAGGTTATTTTTTAATAAAAAATAAAAAATAAAGAATAAAGAAAATTTTAAGTTTAGTTTCGGTTTCTTATTTATCATTAAACGCTTTTTCTTCCAGGCTGTCGACAGATTCTTTCGCTATTGCACTCGAATTCGTATATGAATGTGCGGAAGACTGACAATAAAAGGATCTGAAGAAATTAAAAGTCGATTAAAAAGGTGTCCACTCTCGATATATTTTTAGTCAACATCTCTATAAATTACTTCGAGTCCTTATTCTTGCCTTTTGCGCTTCCTCTGACAGGAGGACATTAATAATGGACAGACATGGTATTATATTAATAGTCTACCATTCAAGCTGTGCAGAATAGAATCGTTGCAGTCAAGAAAAAAACCAGATGTTACGATGATCACCATAATCCAACTCAACTTTTATTTGTCACATAAGTAAAAAAAAAACGATTAATACAAGTCCATACACTACAATGCTTATACAATTTGAATATATATGTACATTAGTAAATAAAGAGTAAGATAGAGAGAGTTCATACAGAGAGTTATAAGAATATATGGACTGTATAAAAATATAAGAAAACATAAGGAATATATTCATAAACTATATTATGGAACATGCCACCCGCCTCGGAGAACCTTTGACGACTAAGCCCTTAATATCTTAATGCTGCCCGCCATGCTGCTTTTGGTTGGGAAGCTCCTTGTTCTGCGGTTGTATAGCCTCGACATATGTACTTTCGCAATCGAACATTTGATAACGCCAGAAGGTCCGGGTGAGTTCCTTAGGGTAACGACTCTGACCAATCTATCAGAACCCGGATGACACATTTCCACCCGAGCTTATGACCATTTGCTTGGCGGTAATCGATCGTCCTTAATGAGCACTACTTGCCCTGTTCGAATAGGAGGCGCTTGAGTAGTCCATTTAGGTCGCTGCTGGAATTGATGGAGGTAATCACGACCAGGCTTAGAAATTATGAAACTTTTGCTGCATCAACTTCCATCGATTAAGGTGGCTGGATTTCGTAGCACCAAGATCAGGTTCAGGCAACATCGTTGACATGGTTGTGCAATTAAAAAATGAGCTGTGGTTAACACTTCCAAATCTGAGGGATAATTTCGCAAGGCCATGAGCGGTCGAAAATTCAAGACCGCCTCAATTTGTGATAACAAAGTGTTCAGCGCTTCATACCTCAATGTCCGGTTTGCCAGTATTCGCCGTAGGTGATGTTTTATAGATTTGACGGCTGCCTCCCAAATACCTCCAAAATGAGGTGATCCCGGAGGGATGAAATGTCACGATGTTCCCATTTGAATTATTTCAGCACCGATGACTTTGTTCTCCTTGCCAAAACGCTTTAAGCATTCGCGTAGCTCCTTATATGCTCCAACAAAGTTGGTTCCTCGATCGCTGAATAGATCACTGGACACACCTCGCTTTGATGTTAATCGCTTGTAACCTGCTAAGAAAGTATCTGAGGAAAGATCTGAAGCCAATTCAATATGGATCTCTCGCGTGGCCAGACACACGAAAACACATATGTATCCCTTTGAGGATGGTTCTTCGACCCATATTGTGGCGCACTGGGATCGGTCCTACATAGTCATTTGATATTTTGATGCCGCTGCAAGGACAAAATTTCTCCAGCAAAATCGTAACGTTGGTCGGCTTTGATGCATAGTAGTTGCGCTTCCCCTAGTTCTCCACATTCAGGAAACCCAAAATGTCGTCTTGATCTCGGTTGCTTAGAATTGGGAATGAAACGCCGACAGCATGCAATGACTCGAACAAGTTTCCCCAGAGAAGAATATTTGCCTATTATTGAATATCGTTCTAATGGTACAGTGACAAATTAATAACTGGCTTGAACTCTTCTAGACAAGAATTTGGGTTTGGCCATTTAACTGATTGTTGACGTTCATTCCACCATATGGAGTGCAATGCCAACTTACTCGGATAAAGCCCTCTTGAAGCACAATTGGCAGGATTATCCTCCGAAAGTACGTGGCGCCATATGAGACATCTTGAAATTTAGCCACCGAGCAAATGTTTTTGCAATTAGTAGACTAACTTGGATATTATCGAAATTATGAGTTACTCTGGCATACACAACAGTACTGTAGGCAACGGTGGACGCATCGCAAAACCCATGTAGTTTACAGGAAAGTTGATTCGATGCGACCCTATTGAACGATTCATCGTGATCGAATTTTCCATATCAAGGCCCTCACAATATGCTACCTATTCTGATTTATGCGGCGATGGTAATGGATTGTCCCATTGCAACCCTGAATTCGGTGAAGCGTCTTTATAGCGAGATATGGAGCGCAGGCTGTTCAGGTGACTATCGAAAGTCTATAATCACAAATTTCCCAGATTCGCCATATTATTCGCTGAAGGTCGAGATCTTGTTCATTGACACTAATCTGTCGAAACATTTTCTCAATATCCGCTTTGAAAGCTACTGTGTGTATTCGCCATTGAGTGACAATCAAAGTCAAGTTTCGTTGCAGCTTGGGACCTATGTGCAAAGAATCGTTTAACAATGTCACATTTCAGGGTTTATACGATGCATCAAATACCACTCGAAATTTAGTAGAATCACCATCCATGGTGATCAACCATGAATTTGCGAATTTGTCTGACCCGATTCATCCCGCTTGCAAGTACCGTCGAAAAATGCTTCACACTCTCCTTCTTCCCTTGACAAAGATGCATCATCCCCTTCAACATCTTCCAAAGACCTAAGTTCTTCCTCTAAACCTAAACAGGAACACGATTCCAATATTTCGGGGATTATGTTAACTGCAAGCATACATTTACTACGTGTACATCTGTCCGACTTAGTAGATCCACTCAGGATCCAGCCGAAAGTAGTAATCTGAGTCAATGATGGCCCAAAAGAACCTTGCTTGATGCCGTCGATGACAATTTGACTGAAGATGTCTGCTCCTAGCAACAGGTCAATGCGGCCACCTTTATCGTAGTGTAGATCACCTAATTGCAAATTATTTACATGATCCTATGTACGTACGGGCAATTTTATACGTGTCCAATAGCAAGAGAGTAGTTGGTGACATGGCTGACGACCAACGCTCGAGTGTTATAAGCAAGATTTACATTATAACGAGAATATATTGCTAGGTTCACAAAACTACGAATTTTTTTTCCCAAACTTGATGATGCTAACCCACTAATATTGAGATTTATTCTTACCTTGCGCCTTCAGAAATGAAGCTAGCTTGCGAGCCTTGATCAAGCAAAGCCCTGAGTTCAACCTTTGTTCCGTCTGAACGCTCCACTAAACCCATGCGCTGGCCAAAAGAACTTTGATGAAAGTTGATCTCATTGCATAATGCATAGCGATGTTATTGCTCCGATTTGAGATTCCTATGGGTGATGATATCGGTGAACACGATGATAGTGGTTCCAATGACTGGTGGATCGTTGTGTGATGTTTCCCTTCGCATTGCTTGCACCTGCTTGATGACGAACAGTTGTTTGCCGAATGATCACTTCGGAGGCAGTTAAAGCACAAGTGTGCCCTTGGAACATGATCCCGTCACTCTGAAATCGACTGAAATAACGGGCAATAGGTGATGGGATGCTCCGTGCATGATTCAATGATTCATTCATTCGTCTCATTGATGCACTGGTCTACCCAGATTCCTTAAGGCATCGAGCATAGTTTGTGTGATGTCTAATAAACGTCTGACCTCACCGGTAGTTTCCCCTATTAAGACGGGCAGTGCGGTGAACTTCCTTAAGTACGACATGACGATAATGCGCTCGTTCTCATACCGACTTGTCAACATTTTTAACGCTACCTCATAGTTAGCTTCTTCAAGGGCAATGTTCTTTAGCAAAAGTGCTGCGTCACCCATAAGATGATCTTTCAGATGAGAAAGCTTATCTTCTTTAGAAATCGGTGCGTTGTGAACAATGCTCGAAAATAAATCACGAAATGACATCCACGATAAGTAATCTCCCGAAGGCATGTGCCAGATCGTCGTGGTTTTGTTGAAATTTCAGCCATTATCCCTTAAGCAACTCATTTCGCATTTTAACGTATCTTGTTCTTCTTCTTCTTCTTTTCCTTTTTATCCCGGCGTCGTTATGGTCAGAAGTGTAGGACCATAACCTTCCCACTTAACTGCATTCCTACTGGTCCGCTTGTGGGGTCCGCCGGTTTGACCTCAGAAAGTAGCGGCAGGCTTCCCGGTTTGGGATTACTTCATCGCTGAGGCCAATCAAATGCTGGTGTTTTTGCATTTGTTTGCACCAATTGTTTTTCGGCCTGCCTTTTTTGCGTGTTGAAATTGGAATGTTGATTGATATCGCCTTTTGGACGGGGTTCAAAGGATCTCTCCTTTGAACATGGCAATACCAACTGAGTCGGTCGCGCTCTATATTTCTTGTGATGGTTTCTTTTACGTGGAGGCTTCCTCGGATCTTTGAACTTCTAATTCTGTCACGCTTTGTTACTCCCGCTGTCATGCGAAGCATCTTCATCTCAGTTGCCGTTAATTTGCTCTCATACTTTTTGTGCATTGTCCAGCATTGTGAACCGTATGTGAGCGCCGGACGTACAACTGAAGTGTAGAGCCTTCCTTTCAGCTTAGGGGGCATTTTTCGATCACAGAAGATGGCGGAGTTTTCCCGCCACTTCATCCACCCTACGCTTACGCGATGTTTGATGTCGTCATCACAAGTTGCTTCTCTATTAATCATAGATCCCAGATATTTAAACTTTTCACACTTGGGAAGCACTCTTCCATTCAAGTAAATGTCTGGAATAGGCTGATGAGGGTCAGAGAACGGGCAGCACAGATACTCTGTCTGCTTTGAACTAATACGATACCCGTGTCCCTCAAAAATGTCCACCCACACATCAAGTGCTCGTTGTAGGGACGCCTGATCATCACTTATAATGGCCCCATCGTCAGCAAAGAATAGCTGGTGCACATTGGGGTCCGTCACTTTTCCTTCAAGCAAGCAATCAAGGACTGCTATAAAAAGCAGTGGGCTGAGGACGCTCCCTTGGTGTACACCGACTTTGATTGCGAACTCTTCGGTGACTCCTGCGGTGCATCTTACTCTTGTCGTTGCTCTTTTGTACATGTCCATGATCACTCGCACGTAGGTTTCTGGAACTCCTTTTTGTCTTAGCGCTACCCATAAAAGATCTCTTGGTTGCCGGTCAAAGGCCTTCTCGAAATCAACCAACACCATATGCAAGTCCTTTGAAGAATCACGATGCTTTTCCATCATGATCCTTATACTTTGGATTGCATCTGTTGTTGATTTACCCGAGACAAACCCGCACTGGTCATCAGATAGTCGTATTATTTTCCGCAGTCGGATATCTAATACCCGTTCAACGATCTTCATGGTGTGCGACATCAGCTTGACAGAACGGTAGTTATCACAATTTCGCGTATCACCCTTTCCTTTGTGCAATGGAAGAAGATAGCTTTCCCTCCATTGATTAGGCATAGTGTCGCCTCTCATAAGTTTGGAGATAAGAACCATGAGCCATCTAGACCCGATGTCTCCCATCTCTTTCCAGAACTCAGAGGGTATCCCGTCTGGCCCAACAGCTTTTCTTTTCTTGGAGTTTTTAACCGCGTACCGAACTTTTTCGACTGTGATGTCGGATATTTCGGCATGATTCGGGGCGGCTCTTGGAAAGTACACTCGGGGAAACTGTTCGTTCAGAAGTTCCTCGCAATACTGTCGCCATCTGTGGAGAATTTTTTCGTCTTCCACAAGGAGTTGGCCTTCAGCATTGTTAATAAACTTTGGAAAACGAATCTCCTGAGCATTTCTTCTTCTCTGGGCGGCTATCTTAAAGATATTTGCTCCTTTGTTCAAATTGTTTTGTCGAAGCTCCTGGGTAGCCTGGTTCCTGTCAGACGCGGAAGACGATATTTCTTCCAACTCTTGATAGAGGCCTTCCATGCTTTTCGCTTTGAATTCGGCGCATTTTTTCTTCGCGATACCTTTGCAACATCTATATACCTTTTCACGGCGAGCTTTTTCCTCTCTATTAGTAGAAGAGCACTTTGACCAAGCTTGGAAAGCCATTTTCTTTTCGTGTATCACTGCTTTGGCTTCGTCTGTCCACCACCAGGTTTCTTTTGCGTGTTGGCAGGGGCCTTTAGATGTTCCGAGCAGTGATTTGGCTTTCTCCAGGCCAGATTGTTGTAGGGAATCCCACATGTCTTGTGCTCTGCACTCCTCATTACCGACCTCATCGATAATGGAAGAGAGGTAGTTTTCCATGATGGTAATAAAAGCTTCGCCTTTTCCTTTATCCAGCTTATACCACTTGATTCTCTCAGACACCTTCGTTTGCTGCTTTGACTTCTTTCTCGCATCCATAAAAAATTCAGTCAGGAGGAGACGGTGTTGAGGGGCGATCGCGTCTCCCAGGATCACTTTGCAATCTTTAGCTCGTGGCTTCATGAAACTGGATACCAAATGATAGTCTATTTGAGTTTCATTTCCGCCGCTGCTATAAGTGATCAGGTGCCGGCTTTGTTTGGTATTTAGCACTATAAGACCGTACGACTTGCACATGTTTAGGATATCTTCACCTGAAGAGTTCCTGGTGCCGTATCCCAGCCCTCCGTGGTAGCCTTCATAGTCTTCGCTTGTCTTCCCGACATGTCCGTTTAAATCTCCCCCAACAAACAAAAGCTCTTCCTTTGGGATGATTTTGACAAGGTTGTGGAAATCTAGCCAGAATGCATCTTTTTCTTTTTGTTCGCATCCTACTTGAGGGGCATATGCGCTTACGATGTTCCACACCTCACCATGCATCACCAATTTGAGAGCCATCAAACGGTCACTGGACTTTGAAATGGTTAAGACGTTGCCAAGTAACTCTGCCGCAAGGATGATGGCGATTCCGTTTTTTCCTTGTGCCAATCCATAGTAAAGCATCTTGTAGGCTTTAGTTTTAACGTCCAAGAAACGTGCCCGATTACCGGTGTTTCGCCATTTCGTCTCTTGTACGCACAGGATGTCTACTCGCCTTCTAACCATCATTTCTTCAAGCTCATAGCTGCGCCCACTCATGCTTCCAACGTTCCAACTCGCGACTCTTAAATGTGGCTTACGCCGTTGCATTACTTTGCTATCCCCCGGAAATCCTATAGCTCTGACCCGAGCATTGCTGCTCGTCCCAGGATCACGACCATTAGTAGTGCCTGGCGGGGTAGTGCTTTTCCTTTTAGCGTTCTTTTCCATAATGCTACGGTTTGACCGTTTTCATTCTTCCCTTCCTTTTTGACACGGGCATGCTCCAGATTTTTTATTTTTTTGATTGATCTTACTCTTACAACACCGGTGATCTCCAGTCGTGTCAACCCACTGATTTGCATGCACACTTGTGGGGCAGTTTAATGGTGGTATATGTGTCCCTAGGCTCACCTTGGTGTTTTCTAAATTGTCTAGATGTGAGTTTTGTTTCGCCTTTTACGACAAGCGATAGGTATCGCTGCAGGGATATTCTTTACCCGTCCCTGCACGAGTATTTTAACGTATCTTGTTGTTTGAAATTAATCCGAAAATTGTTAATTAATATAATTGTTTTTTCCATAATTCATACATGGTGTATGCACTGATCTTGGATGTTATTCAATTAATGGCAATCGCGTTGGGTACTCGACTTTATATATTTATTTATTATAATAGTTATCGGGGTGTCCGATCTGGCTCGAAACTGGACCAAAAATGTGCAGAATAGAACCGTTACGGCCAAGAAAAAAAACCAGATGTGACGATGATCACCAGACAAGTCGTCTTCTCGACAGTCGTAATCCAACTCAGCTTTTAGTTGTCACATAAGTAAATAAACGGTTAATGCAAGTCCATATAATACAATGCTTGTACAATATGAATATATACATAGGTAAATAAAGAGTAAGATAGAGAGAGTTCATTCATAAGAAATGAGAATATGTGGACTGTATAAAAATATAAGAAAACACAAGGAATATACTAATAAGGTATATTATGGAACACAAGCTAAGCGAAAAATGGGGAAAAAAAGTGGAAGAAATCACAATTATTTTTTAACATCAAATCCATGCCCCTATTGTGAGATCGACATTTATCGATCATCGATTGCAGTCTTTGGTATTGTGGATGTCGATTGTGATCGACAAATGTCGATTTGACACTCGCTTGTTGTCGATCGAAAAATATATTTATTGTGCGTACGTAATGTTATAATTTTAATAAAAATAATGTATTTATGAAATTCTTATACAGGTCAAAACAGATTACGAACAAAAACAATTGGAGCTTCTTGTTCCTTCATGAAAGCAAATCCCGATATTGCTAAGGGATATATTCTTTGAAAACACAAGCAAAACACAGATGGGAATTATTAAGTACCGCACTAAATAGTTATGGACCTCCTGTGCATTCAAGGGAAAAATGCGTGAAAGTAAGAAAAACTAACAAAACAAAAAAAATCCTATTCATTTTACTTTGGGATTTTGACTGACTACAAATGTAAAAGTATAAAATAAAAAAAGAAAAAGTGTGAGCAACCAGCAAGAAATTAGCACGTATGTCGATCCGCCTGGTTTTGAATTTGTACACAGGTGAAAATAATGAAAACAAAAGTCCTCTTGGAATAATGTGAAGTATTGCATATCTTTGATGAAATAGATAAATGAAACAACTGTCAAAAAAGAATCTATTCACAATATTCACGTATTTATTCACAATAGTCTACTTCTTCATCGTTTGAGTTTCACAATACCAAAGCGAAAATCAATCTACACAATCGACAATTGCCGTGTCGAACGCTGGTCAACACTCGCAATAGGAACTTTCTGGCTTGATGATATGCGTTGCCTGAAATCAGACACAGAAATCGGTCGTACAAACAGCTGAACCAGTAACCTTTAAAGCTACGAAGTCATATAGATTCAATCGATCAACAAAAATAGTTAAGAGATAGTGCCTCACAAAATAGAGAACCAAGATTCAGCTCACCTCGTAGCTCACCAGCGCAGATTGCCAACACTGCGAGGATCATCTACTGGAGCTAGCTTCAGCAACAGGATTTTGTATTTAGGCTAAGAGGTCTGCTTTGATGAATGGTACCTTCGTGGTGAGCTGTTCCTCACGGCAGACATCTGCCTGGATCAGGAGCATGGTACCGAAAATCCCTCCCCTGGGAACTATTACCTACCAGGTAGTTAGTCTCCCATAATTAACGCGCGCCATCTACTGGATTTCCAGGGAAAACCTGGAAACAAGCTGAAAGTGCTGACGCGACTACGTGCGCAGAACCTGGGACTGGGCCGTCTATTCCTACAAAGAGAAAAAGGGCTCTCTGAAAAAAGAGGGCTTCACTCTGGTTGTGGGATTGGACAACGGCTATGTCGAGACCCTGAAATCCGCGTACGACTCACGTCCCTACTTCGGCCTTGGTAGGATTTTATTCCATTTTGATGTCAAGTAGTCGAAGGATGGAACGTGCTCCGCAGTCAGATTAATCTACAGCATTGCAAGGCTGCTACCGCTCTTCTCAGTATCAGAACTGCATGCAGTAGTTTTTTTTTTTTTTTTTTTTTTTTCTGTTGGAGGCTTCTACTATCTGCTGGAGCACTCAGACACAAGTACTGGTCCATTGTACTACCAGACAGACACCTTGTCTTTATTGTATTTTCCCCGTTATCCGGAGAAAAATGAGGAGGGGCTTCAGTGATGTTGAGCTAAGAGATTCGGCACCCACCACGTCGGCCCCCGTGCACGAGCGAAGGCGGGACAGTCGCAGAGAAAGTGTTCCGCTGTGTCGTCCTCCTCGCAACAAGCAGCACAGGTAGGCGTCTCACTGATGCCAAACACGTAAAGATGTCTGGCAAAAGTGTAATGGCCCGTAATGACGCCCGTTAGCCTTCTGCAGTCATTTCTTCTTAAGGATAAGAAGAATGTTGCGGACTTTTTACAGACGTCAGGGCGTACGCGCTTAGTCATCCTGCATCCTGGATATTCCTTCCATCTGCGACTGTGTACGTTAAATACCCAGTCATTGATGTCAGATTTAACCGTTGAAGCTGGTAGACCTAAGGCGGGTTCAGGCCCTGAGAAACTCTCCTCTGAGCCTTTTCTAGCGAGTTCATCGGAGATCTCGTTTCCTGGGATTCCAGAGTGACCTGGAACCCATGCAAGCCTAAGTGAATTAAGTCTTCCGACTTTGTTCAAGAAGGTCTTGAGTTCATGCACTAGTTTGGAGTTGGACAGAGGATTGGATACAGCTTTGAGTGCAGCTTGGCTGTCGCTGCAGACACATATGCTCTTTCCCCTCCATCTGTGTTTCACAACATAGTGCATGGCCATTAGGATTGCGTAAATCTCCGTCTGGAAGACAGACGCATATTTTCCTAACGAGAAGTGCAGTCGAATGTTTTCGCGCTCGAAGAAAACTCCGGCGCCGGATCCCTGATCAGTCCTGGAGCCATCTGTGAAGATGCGAAGACATTCTATTCCAGGTTCAGTGTCTGGCCAAAGCCAGTCCTGACGCCAAGGAAATGTGACTGTGTAGTTACAGCGCAGTAGGATGGCAGGTGTCATTGCGTCAGAGGGCATATCCATGAGACAGTGATCGTAGGATATTTCTCTCTCAAGTACACTTTCACTCCACTGCGAGTTGTACCAAAGACCATTCCTCTTTAAGCGAGAAATAGTTTTCAGTGCACACCCTCTGATATATATGTCAAGGGGTGGAAGGTTCATCATAGCATCCAAAGCAGCTCCCGGTGTGCTGGGGAAAGCCCCCGTGCAACTGAGGCAGACCGCTCTTTGGAGTTTGGTGAGTGAAGCCACAACGTGTTTTTGTGTCAGCCTGCTCCACCAAACAACCGATGCATATGAAATTATCGGTCTTATCATTGCCGTGTAGATCCAAAGGACCTTTTTCGGCGATAAGCCCCATGTTTTGCCAAAGGCACCTTTGCATTGCCAGAAAGCTGACAGCGCTTTGGTGGTTTTGGACTCAACATGTTTTGACCAGAGAAGTTTGTTATCTAGAATGACTCCCAGATACTTAGCTTCCTTGGATATAGGGATGGGAATGCCTTTTAGCACCAGCTGAGCAATGCCAGTTGTTTTCCTCCTTCTCGTGAAGAGAACGACATCGGTCTTAAGAGGATTAACCGACAGCCCATTTCTCGTGCACCAGTCATCGATCACGTTTAGCGCCGCCTGCGCTTTGAGACAGACATTCGCTAAACATGAGCCGACAGAGAGAACAGCAACATCATCCGCATAGGCCTGGGCATAGATTCCAGAGGCATTGAGAGCATCTAGCAGAGAGTCGACCACCATGCACCATAACAGCGGAGACAAGACGCCACCTTGCGGGCAGCCCCTGTTTACTCCAGACTTGACACATTGTTCGAGGCCTGTATCAGCGATCAATGTCCTGTGCACAAGCATTGCTTTGATCCACAAAACCAGTGCTTCATCTACGCCATGCCGTCTAGCAGCGTTACACATGCTGTCGAAGGTAGCGTTATCAAAAGCTCCCTCAATGTCGACGAAAATGCCTAGTACGTACTCTTTCCTTTCGAGAGCGCATTCAATTCTCCCAACTAGGTTTTGAAGCGCAGTCTCGCAGGATTTTCCGCGCTGATAAGCATGTTGCATGTCCGACAGAGGATGCATTCGAAGGGCAACTTTGCGCACGTGCAACTCTACTAGTCTTTCCATGCTTTTCAGCAGGAATGATGTTAGACTTATTGGTCTGAAACTCTTGGCTAGTGAGTAATCCTCTTTCCCTATTTTGGGAATAAAGACCACTTTCACCGCGCGCCAAGGGATAGGTATGTAGGCAAGTGCCAGGCTAGCAGTGAAAATTCTTTTCAGTGTAGGAAGCAGCTGTCTTATACCTTTTTGCAGCATAACGGGGTATATCCCATCAGTGCCCGGCGACTTAAAGCCATCGAAGGATGCCACAGCAAATTCAATGGCCTCAGTAGTTGCCACGCGTGACGCAACATACCAGCTACGCCGAGTTGTTTTCATCGCTACAGCCGCAGTATCCAATGAGGGAGTGTGCAACGAGCCGATGACAGTCTGATTTCCCGGAAAATGGGTCTGAAACAGTAAACTAAGAGTTTCTGCTTTAGACTCGGTAAAGGTACCATCAGACTTTCTGAGTACATCCAGCTTTGTCGATTTTCCTCGTTTGAGGACTTTAACCAACTTGCTGGTCGCGCTCAGGGATTTGATCTCTTCGCAGAAGGACTTATAGGAATCATTCTTCAATTTTCGAATAAGCTTCTTATATTCCTTCTGCTTCGATCGATATTTATTCCAGTCATCTTCCGAGTTCGATTTAAGCGATCTGTTCAGAAGACTTCTGGCTTCCCTACGAAGCCGTTGGAGCTCAGCATTCCACCAGGGAACCGGCTTCCTGTTGGGAGGTTTTTTGACAGGACATGCGAATTCAAAACATTTGGTGATGGCGCTGTTCAGGTTATGAACTGCATCCTCCACCGATTGATTAGTTTTGAGTTTAGGCGGGGCTTGAGTGGATTTCTCAAGCTCCTCCCTAAATCGCACCCAGTCTGTTTTTCTCGGATTCCGCTTGGGCTGCGAGGGGGAGATCCCGCACTTCAATTGGAATTCGATGTATCTATGGTCTGACAGCGTAACATCTGGTGAGACTCTCCAGTTAGTGATGGCCTTCGCATGCCTGTTAGATAAGGTTAGGTCAATCACTTCCTGTCGTCTCGCCGTCACAAAGGTTGGTAGAGAGCCAACATTGTTGATGAAAAGGTCAGACGAAAGAATGAAGTTTAAAAGATGGTCTCCTCTCCGGTTGCATTTGCTGCTGCCCCAAAATGTGTTTTGAGCGTTAGCATCGCAACAGATGATGAGTCCAATCCTTCTGGCTTCACAGTACTCTACGAGTTCGGAAACCGCCTTAGGTGGCGGGGGTAGTACCGAGTCGTAGGGGAAGTAAGCAGACGCCACGACGAAGTGTTCAATTTCTCCGTGCGCCTTGTAGCTCACTTTCGCAGCTACCAGATCTTGACCACAGAATTGACCAAGTTTGGTTGCCGATAGCGTATTCGATATGATGAGGCAGACCCTGGGCCTTTCGGATCGCTCATCATAAAGGATTGTAGCATCACGTATGCCACCAAGACCACACAGGCGTTTGTTCCACACCCATGGTTCTTGAATGGATACAATGTGATGATTTGTACTACTGCATGCAATTCTGCTACTTAGAAGAGCGGTAGCAGCCTTGCAATGCTGTAGGTTGATCTGAGTAAAAATCATGGATTCATACTGGGGAACACGTTCCATCCTTCGACTACTTGACATCAAAATGGAATACAATCCTACCAAGCCCGAAGTAGGGACGTGAGTCGTACGCGGTTTTCAGGGCCTCAACAGAGCCATTGTCCATTCCCACTACCAGAGTGAAGCCCTCTTTTTTCAGAGAGTTCTTTTTCTCCTTGTAGGAATAGACGGCCCAGTCCCAGGTTCTGCGCACGTAGTCGCGTCAGCACTTTCAGCTTGTTTCCAGGTTTTCCCTGGAAATCCAGTAGATGGCGCGCGTTAATTATGGGAGACTAACTACCTGGTAGGTAATAGTTCCCAGGGGAGGGATTTTCGGTACCATGCTCCTGATCCAGGCAGATGTCTGCCGTGAGGAACAGCTCACCACGAAGGTACCGTTCATCAAAGCAGACCTCTTAGCCTAAATACAAAATCCTGTTGCTGAAGCTAGCTCCAGTAGATGATCCTCGCAGTGTTGGCAATCTGCGCTGGTGAGCTACGAGGTGAGCTGAATCTTGGTTCTCTATTTTGTGAGGCACTATCTCTTAACTATTTTTGTTGATCGATTGAATCTATATGACTTCGTAGCTTTAAAGGTTACTGGTTCAGCTGTACAAATCATCACATTGTATCCATTCAGGAACCATGGGTGTGGAATAAACGCCTGTTTGGTCTTGGTGGTATATGTGTTGCTACGATCCTTTATGATGAGCGATCCGAAAGGCCTAGGGTCTTCCTCTTCATATCGAACATGCTATCGGCAACCAAACTTAGTAAATTCTGTGGTCAAGATCTGGTGGTTGCGAAAGTTAGCTACAAAGCGCACCGAGAAATCTGGTACTGCCCCCGCCACCTAAGGCGGTTTCTAAACTCGTAGAGTGCTGTGAAGTCAGAAGGATTGGACTCATCATCTGTTGCGATGCTATGATGGCCATGTGACGAGGCCATCACTAACCATCACCATCAAGTTGGTTAAAGTTTTCAAACGAGGAAAATCGACAAGGCTGGATGTACGCAGAAAATCTGATGGTACCTTCACCGAGTCTAAAGCAGAAACTCTTAGTTTACTGTTGCAGACCCATTTCCCGGAAAATCAGACTGTCATCGGCTCGTTGCACACTCCCTCATTGGTAACTGCGACTGAAACGATGAAAACAACTCGGCGTAGCTGGTCTGTTGCGTCACGCGTGGCAACTACTGAGGCCATTGAATTTGCTGTGGCATCTTTCGATGGCTTTACGTTGCCGGGCACTGATGGGATATACCCTGTTATGCTGCAAAAAGGTATAAGACAGCTGCTTCCTACTCTGAAAAGAATTTTCACTGCTAGCCTGGCACTTGCCTACATACCTATTCCTTGGCGCGCGGTGAAAATGGTCTTTATTCCCAAAATAGGGAAAGAAGATTACTCACTCGCCAAGAGTTTTAGACCAATCAGTCTAACATCCTTCTTGCTGAAAGGTATGGGGAGATTAGTAGAGTTGCGCGTGCGCAAAGTTGCCCTTCGAATGCATCCTCTCTCGGAGATGCAACATGCTTATCAGCGCGGAAAATCCTGCGAGACTGCGCTTTAAAACCTAATTGGGAGAATTGAAAGCACTCTCGAAAAGAAAGAGTACGTACTAGGCTTTTTCGTCGACATTGAGGGAGCTTGTGATAACGCTACTTTCGACAGCATGTGTAACGCTGATAGACGGCATAACGTAGATGAAGCACTGGTTTTGTGGGTCAAAGCAATGCTTGTGCACAGGACATTGATCGCTGATGCAGGCCTCGAACAATGTGTCAAATCTGGAATAAACAGGGGCTGCCCGCAAGCTGTCGTCTCCGCTGTTATGGTGCATGGTGGGCGACTCTCTGCTTGATGTTCTCAATGCCTCTGGAATCTACGCCCAGGCATATGCGGATGATGTTGCTGTTCTCTCTGTCGGCTCATGTTTAGCGAATGTCTGTCTCAAAGCGCAGGCGGCGCTAGATGTGATCGAAGACTGGTGCACGAGAAATGCGCTGTCGGTTAATCCTCTTAAGACTGATGTCGTTCTCTTCACGAGAAGGAGGAAAAATACTGGCATTACTCAGCTGGTGCTAAAAGGCATTCCCATCCCGATATCCAAGGAAGCTAAGTACCTGGGAGTCATCCTAGATAGCAAGCTTCTTTGTTTTAAGCACGCTGAGTCCAAAACCACCAAAACGCTGTCAGCTTTTTAGCAATGCAAAGGTACCTTTGGCAAAACATGGGGCTTATCGCCGAAAAAGGTAATCTGGATCTACACGCCAATGATAAGACAAGACCGATAATCTCATATGCATCGGTTGTATGGTGGAGCAGGCTAACACGCAAACACGGTGTGGCTTCACTAACCAAATTCCAAAGAGCGGTCTGTCTCAGCTGCACGGGGGCTTTCCCCAGCTCACCGGGAGCTGATGCTCCATGAATCTATGCTATGATGAATCTGATGCTATGATGAATCTTCCACCCCTTGACATGTATATCAGAGGGTGTGCACTAAAAGCCATTTCTCGCCTAAAGAGAAACGGTCTTTGGTACGACTCGCATTGGAGTGAAAGTGTACTTGCGGGAGAAATATCCTATGACCCCTGTCTCATGGATATGCCTTCTGACGCAATGACATCTGTCATCCTACTGCGCTGTAATTTCACAGTCACATTTCCATGGCGTCAGGACTGGCTTTGGCCAGACACTGAACCTGGAATGGAATGCCTTTCCATTTTCACAGATGGCTCCAGGACTGGGCAGGGATCCGGCGCTGGAGTTTTTTTGAGCGCGAAAACATTCGACTGCACTTCTCGTTAGGAAAATATGCGTCGGTCTTTCAGTCGGATATTTACGCAATCCTAATGGCCATGCACTATGTTGTGAAACACAGGTGGAAGGGAAAAAGCATATGCGTCTGCAGTGACAGCTGCACTCAAAGCTGTGTCCAACAATCTATCCAACTCCAAATAAGTGCATGAACTCAAGACCTTTTTGAACAAAATCGGAAGACTAAATTTACTTAGGCTTGTGTGGGTCCCAGGAAACGAGATCTCCGATGAACTCGCTAGAAGGGGCTCAGAGGAGAGTTTCTCAGGACCTGATCCCCCCTTAGGTCCACCTGCTTCCATGGTCAAATCTGACATCAACGACTGGGTCTTTAATGCACACAGTCGTAGATGGAGGGAATATCCAGGATGCAGAATGACTAAGCGCGTACGCCCTCATGTCTGCAAGAAGTCCGCAACATTTTTCTTATCCTTAAGGTGAAATGATTGCAGAAAGCTTACGGGCGTCATTACGGGCCATTACACTTTTGCCAAGCATCTCAATAAAACACTAAAGACAAGATGTCTGTCTGGTAGTACAATGCACCAGTATTTGTGTCTGAGTGCTCCAACAGTTAGTAGAAGCCTCCAACAAAAAAAAAATTATATTTTCAACTGAGTTTGTGGACATGTTTACACAACAAGCATCTAATACAAGCGTTGGCTATACTTTTAGGCGGTTCTTCTAAGCAGCGGGGAAAAACTCCCAAATTACAGGAGCTAATAAAGAATTAACAGAACGATTTCATATTATTTTGGAAACTTTATTGGTATTGGTTACGCTAGTAATGAAGATGCCTTTGAAAGTTTTATTGTTGAAAACAAAAATTTATATTCGTATACGATTTCGGGTGTAATAAGGAAAGAAATTACGTTTTTATCTATTGACAACCTTGAAGAAGAAGCGTTTAATGATCGATATGAAATCAATTAACTTAAAGTTGTCTTAATTTTTTTATGGCGACTTTTGAATTTATTTGATTATTCAGCTAGATTTGCGATTCATCATATTGTGAAGCGCTGAGAGCAAACGCAGAACAAATCTTGCAACTGTAACTTGTCTCCAGAGGCAACTGGGAAGTAGAGCCCTCTCTCGAAAAACCAACCACTCTATAAAAAGCCTTAATAATCCCAGTTTTCCTCTACGATGTAAAGGCTTGGACATTACTACAACTGGATAAAGAGCTCCTTAGGCGATTCGAGAGAAAAATTCTGCTTGCATTTTTTTTTTTTGTTAACTGACGGTGAAGATAGAATTAACGACTGTAAAATGACATCGCCTTAATCAGACCCCTACAAATCCAATGTCTAAGATGGCTGCGGCATGTAGAGCGAATAGATACCTCCGCTCAGGCTTTAAGAGTCTTCGATTCTAACCCTGAGGGACAAGGCTGGCCGTACAGCACTGATAACCTTCGCTTAAAGGGGCTTATTGGTCGGGGCTCAGGTTCACCCATAATAGTAAAGCAAAAAAAAAAAAAAAAAAAAAAACTACATATGTTCATACATATGTATATAAGGTGAAATAAAAAGAAATCCATTATTTTTGCTTAAAATTTAAGGTTTTATTTAGCATAATTAGAATGATTCGATTGGGGTCACATATGGACTGTTTTGTTCGACAACTTGTTGCCATTCTGCCGGCTATTTCATTAAAGTCGTAATCACTTGGTGCCAGATCTGATCTTTAACTTAATGCAATGGAACCCCAAAGACACGCTCCCGGATCTCCTGAAGGGTATCTGGCGGTGTCCTAATGAACCAGGATTCATTTCCTATTGGACAAAACTGGCCGCTTCTGGATCATTGCTTTCCAATTGTTAATAGTACAGTAGGGCAGCAGCTTAGTAAATGATAGTAGATGATTCCCTGCCAATCCCATCAAACATACGGCAAGACCTTCCTGACAGTCAATCTTGGCTTGGTCAGCATTTACATCGACTCATCGCGATTTGACGACGACAGTTTCCGCTTAAAGTTATCGTAAGTAACCAACTTTTCATCACCAGTCAGCAACCGCATCAGAAATGGAAAATATTTTGTTGCGATTCAGAAGCGATTCGCAGATGGAAATTCGGTCTATGAGGTTTTTTGCGTTAACTCGTGTAGCAAATGTTTTATTTTTCCAATGTTTAGTGACGAACACATTCGGCTACTTCCATGATTTATCGATATGATAATATCAACATTTTCGATAAAAGGCTTTACAGAGTGTGGTACATATTTGACATCGAAATTACCCGAACGGCATCGACGAATCCAAACGTATTGGCTGTTTCGGTCTCAGTACAATAGGACGTAAAAAAAGGGCCCTTCACAATATTATTGGTCGGAAATGGCTTTTTTGGAGGCTTTCTTTCGCTCATACCTACATCTTCCAAATGATTTTGACAATAATTTGTCTGTATTATTTAGTCTTCCTTCAAAATGGTGCATTTTTTCTTCCCGATCCTTGTTTTTCTTCCACTTGACCAGTTTCACGAAAAGATACATTTTGATTGGTCATTGCGATTATAGTGCCTTTTTGCGGTGAAGACATAGTTTTTCCCAAATATATATTTTTTCATTTGGCGCGGCTAGATTTTGGTAGATTCTGTTGTTTATTATTTAGATGATGCCATGGTTAAGTAGCACGTCCAAATGATAAAACTTAATTATCAAAATGAGTGTTCGTTTGTGCTAACGTTGCGCCCATTTTACGGTAGATATTTTACGGCTCTTCACAGTCGACTTTCCAAAAATTTGTGGCAAAATTTGAGGCGACCGGTTCGTTCATCAATCAACCAATACTCGTATGTCAAAGGAACACAAGATCGGCCAAGAACATGGCGGTGATCCGTGAAAGCTTATAGCAGACCCTGAGGCAATCGGTTCCTCGTCGTCCACAAGAACTTGTCATTTCGCAGACCTCAACTTGATTAATTTCGCTTCAGGACTTGGGTCTACACCGGTATAAGATCCAAGTTATCTAGGAGCTCAAAGTTCATGACCATAGACAACGCCGTTTGTTCGCTGACTGGGCTGACTTCGGAGCGTTAACAAGAGGACGCTAATTTTACCCGGAAAATCATCTTTAGCGACAACACTCATTTTTAAATGAATAGCGAGATTTATCGTTTATCAAGCAAGATTGCCGAATATGGGACGAGGTGACAATACATCCTCAAAAAGTTACCGATTTTGGGCCGGCGGCGTCATTGATATCATTGGATGATAACCAATTTCTTATGGCCCAAATTGGACCTAGACGACATGTGGTTCCAGCAGGACGGCGCTACGTGCCACACAGCGGCCACTACGGTTGACATTCTTCATTAACGATTTGAGAGTAAGTAAAACCTCTGCGAAAGGTTTTTCTAAAGCCGCAGGTCTATGCGAATAAACCACCATCGACCGACGCCCGTAAGGGTAACACAGGCCATCGTTCTAATTCAGCCGGATCTATGCAGACGAGTCGTTGAAAATTAGACCACTCGGAAAAGAATTTTGTTAATATCTCACACACAGCTTGTTTTATTCTATTTCAACGTCTACCAGGCCTTATTGAAAAAGCCTTTGAGTATATATGTATGTATATAAAAAAAATATATATACAGTCAACGTTAGAAGTGAGTAACAGTCATATTTCTACGGTTCATTCCTCCCTTATTAAAATGTACCTTCGTGAGGTGCTGCAAATATTCTTACATCAAATTAAAGCCCCCAAATCATACTTTAAAATGCATATCCCATTTCATAAAACATAAACATAAAGTAACAAAAGCAATTTATAAGAAAAAAGGGTTAAAAACAAGCGTAAAAATTAAGTAAACAATATGCAACTACCTCATGTTTAGTTGTATCAGTTATGTTTTACTGTTAGAATTGCTTACATTTGATTGTGGATATTAGAATCTCCTTCTAATTTAGTGCAAAATGCACTCTTGTTGCATTTCGCCAATTTCCCGATATGATTTTTTTATTGGACCTGGTGAAAGGGAGCTATAAAGCGATATTCAGAAATATGTTTGCTTCTAATTATGTTATGTTTTGAGGATGAATGACACATTGGGATCTTGGCCATTTTCGGTTTTAGACGCTTATTTAAAAGAAGCGAAATACAAAGAAATCAAACCTATAAGAGATATGCTGCTTAATCGTAATCAAAAAGGGGATTCCCCCCTAAAATCTTTAAATAGTTTTATTCAAAGTGCCCTTGGTTGCTTTTAATAAAAAAAAAGTAGAAAAAATTTGCCTAATACATATATTTTAATTTATTATCAAAATTCAAGGCTATGTCTCATAAGAAAAATTAAAGATATATTTAAATTTCAGTGAATTGCAATACGTTCTGGAAAAAAATGCATAGGTCTGGTGTCTTTTTCGTCGGAAGTTAAAGTCCTAACATATGTATGTATGTATATGGTTAATATTGATTTGTCCGTTAAAGAACATCGTTGGCGTTTGATATATTTTAAATTTTTGCGTCAGAAGAGGATTCCAAACATACAAACATCCGCATATAACCTTGACGGTTTCCTGATCCATTCATTAATCATCAACTACAAAATCGTGGTGCGGTGCATGTAGGCAAATGAAACGGAAATATTTACATACTGTAAGTACTTACCATTTTTCCCAATACGACAGAGCTCTCCTCTACATTCAGCTGTTTGGAAGTCCTTTCCAGCACATAAAGACTTTACAAAATTGTTATTAAGCGTTTGTGCTAAACCATTAACTGCTAACACATTGTCGACGTTATGGCTGATACACTTTCTGCGACGTACTTGTATACAATCTGCAGAACATGAACTCCACTCACCCCAAGTCGACCAGCGTCCTGTTAAGAATAAGTGTGATTTTATTTATTAATTTTTTTCACAATAAGAATTTACAGCTTACCGTTAAATACGTCAGAATTGTCTGAAGGTAATACAAAGGCTTCTTCTAAATTTTTTCCATTAAAATAGGAAAATAATTATTATTTTTTTTACAAGAAATATTTTTTTTATCGAAATATACTATGCAAATTAAATTGAGACCAACACTGATCTAGATCTTCCTGCATGCAGTTAAAGCAACAGAAGGCGGGATAGTGTATATTTCAAACTCGACAACGTTAAGGCTAAAGTAGGAAGCAATGCTTAAGATGTAAGAGTTTGTTAAACAGAAACAAGACAAATTGGCAGTAGAGAAAGGTATAAGTACAGTCATAGCGTGTTCATTGAAATCGGCTCAGTTCCGAAAGCCAAACTTTTCATTTGGATACAGTCAGCAAGAATTTGTCTGTATAACCAATTACTTGGACGAGATGGGTGTTACTTGTTCTTGCAGTTACAATCTAATAGGAAAGGATGCGGACGCTGTTAATCCAGTTCTATAAGTAGGCCCTTGCCGATCACATCGATAATTTACAGTAAACAATTGTAGTAGAAAAGAAATAATTAAGAATTGGAAAGTTACCAGAGTGAAATATTTGAAAACCCTAAGCGTATTATTTCTAATCTTGCGCGTTTTGATAGCTAATGTGATGAGAAAACGATCATCATTCATACCATCATCATTCCAGATCAAGCGTCTAAATTTGATATGTCAAAAATCGCTACAAAGTATTGCCTTAAATGGAAATATGTATATCGTTGCATTTCTTTTTAATAAGTTGCCACATTATTAATTTGCTTAATGAACATTTGTTTTTAAAGCTATTCAAACAGCTACATATATCAGTACTAGGTTGAAAAAACTTTTTGACGACTAACTTAGGAAAATCTCTAACCTGATTCATAAAGTTCACTAGCGTGATGAATATGACATTGTCCTACACTTTGTTTTTCTCTGGAAGAGCTTTTTTGTTTCGTATATTACGAGGCCCCATTTCATTTGACGCATAATTCCATAACGAACCTTTGCAAGAAATTTCGATTGGCGGTTTGGTTTCTAAAATAACTGCAATAAGGTCTCATATCGAGGACAAATAAAAATACGTCGTCTTTCTTTTTATTTAAATACTACAGTGATAAACATTCGTTTAAACGCATTACATTTTTTGAGAACAAAATGGAATCAATCCGTGAGAAAGTTGAATTTCACTAGTCAGAGTATTCATTAGTACAAAAATTAACTACAGCGAGGTTTTAAGACATTTATTTCAAAAACTATCATTTTAGCATTTAAGAAATCAAATCCAGGTGAAAAAATATTGAAATATTCGTTTAAACGCACTTTATTAAATAATGTAGTACAATTATAGTTTGAGTTTTTAACAAAATTTAATATTTTTTGTGATTACCCTTATTTTTTATCACTTCAAATATCCTATTTGTCATTGAATTTTTTAGATTTTCAAGGACATTTGGAGTGATTTCTCGCCTACATGCTTGGATACACTGACGGAGCTTCGAAACAGAAGCAAATTGTCTTCCATTTGCATAAACCTTGGAAGCAAGGAGAGCCCAAAGGTTTTCCATGGGATTACAGTCGGGGCTACAGGCCGGCCAATCCAACAGTAATGTTTTTTTGACGAAACCACTCCTTTTGACTCTTTCGAAACATGGATTGCAGCATTATCTTGCTGGAAAATGAACTCCTCTTAGTGTTGTTCATCCAGCAGAGAAACAAGAACGTCATCTTATAATTCTGTGTACATTCGGAAATTCATTTTCGTGTTGATAAAGCAAATTGGTAGCTTTAAATTGTAGGCAACAGCCCACCATACCATAGCACTACCACCGGCGAAATTCCGCTTTGACCGGGGAACACTATTTTTCGAAAGATCATGCCAGTAGCAGCTGTAACAGTCTGGACCATTTAAATTAAACTTTTTCTCGTCCGAAAAAATTACGTTTTGACATTCTACTGTCCAGTGCATATACTTTTTAGCAAACAGCAATCTTTTTTCTTTGTGTGCAGCTGTCAGCCTTGGTTTTCCCAGCATTTTCTTCCATTTAACGGATTTCGATTCACGAAGAATTCTGGCAATGTGTTGTTTTGTGGTTGGTAAATCTAATTTTTCCTTAATTTGCCTACAATTAAGGCGATTTTTTGTTGCTTCCTCAAATATTTGACCTCTTTGACGGAGGGTGAGTTTTGTGTTACCCTTGGTTTTTCCCTTTTTTCCATACTTTGCTCCTTTCTTTAAGAAATTGCGGACAACTGTCTCTGATCTTCCTATTTCTTTTCCGATTTGTCGATAAGACAGTTGAACATGTTTCTGTGATTTTAATAATTGAATCTGTTCAATTTCTTGAGCTGTTAACCGCTTTCCTTTTCCCATGTCAGCAAAACCTTTTTTATTAATATTATTTTGAATCACTAAGAATAACTAGAAACCATCGTGTCTTACCATTGGAAAACAAAACCTTTCAAAAAGTATCTACTTATTTTTTTATCGCACAAAAACTTAGCTGCGTTTAATTGAATGTTTAACTCGCGAACCAACGATTCCTTATGCGCGGAAGCAATATGCTACACAAAACAAAGTCCTCATGCGCGATCCTTTTTTTTTTGAGACAAGCAATAGCGGCAGGTCTGTGTCTACATGTTTTGAGGAAGATATACATATGTATGTACATGTGTTCGTACATTACTTCGTGATGTGAACTACGCAAAATACCACAATGCGTTTAAACGAATGTTTATCACTGTATAAGGGATCGGAATAATATTTGCTATTTTCTATTGATCTGGAAACTGACAACTATATATACAAAAATTGAACGCGTGGGTTACTTAAGACAGAAGAAGTTTTATGAGTCGTGGGCTGCACCCATTTGGACTTGTTACGTTCGATTTTACTGACATAATTGCTCTAATAACTTCTAAATCGGTAACACATTCAAAGTCAAAGGGCACTAGAAACATCAGATACTGTACTACAAATATCAGACACTTACACCTGGGGGTTTAAAGAAATTACAAACTACGTTAGGACATAAAGAGCAACTGCGGGATTTTTTATTCGTTGTTACACCAAGTTCCTTTAGATCCTCCATAGTTCCTTAGAGCTCATACTAGGGTCTAGCTTAGTAGAATAATACGAAAACTGAGTTTTGAATAAGCAGGTTAGCCCTGTTTCGAGCCACACAGAATTGTCTTTTATTAAACTCGGTTGGATTTATTTTTTAACGTTCGAACAATAATTTCCTTTCCTGAATACGAATTTTAATTTGTTCAGAATACCAGTGTTAAGACTTTTTACGTTTAGTTTTAACAGTTTAGTTAAAACAATATATAGTGAATAAATTCGCTAGTAGGCTTCCGTTGATCAATATATAAAATCTTAGATACGCAGTTAATTAAAAAAATGTCGATTAGTAAAGGGATAGTAGAAAGTCCTTTTTTATCACAGAAGTATTGAAAAAACCCAGATGTTATATTGCACTAGAGGTTATTAACATTAAGATCACAACCAATTAAAACATTATTGTACTTTGAACTTAAATCCAATACTGTGTCTTCAAGTACGACTAGATTTTCTACCTTGAAACACTTGGGAGGGGTGATATAACCACTAAGAGGTACTTCTCAGTATCAGCGCTGATTTTAACACAAAGAAACTGAATTATTGACTTATGAGACGAATATGTAAATATGGCTTTTATAGAATCTCTGATATATCAGGTGTATGCATACGTTTTTTCCGGTTTTTTTTTTTTGGTAATTTGTAATTTTCTAGTGAAATTATTTTTTTTTATTCAAAATATTGGCCATCGGCTTCTACACATTTTGCCCATCTTTCAGGCAAACCATTTTCCAACTTCTTCGAAATCGCTGAAGTGCTGCTCTGCGAGCGTGTGCCCCATTGATGCAAAGAGGTGATTGTCAGATGGCAGCAAGTCTGGGGAGTAAGGCGGGTGCAGAAGGATGCCCCATCCAAGCGATATCAAGGTGCCGTGTGAGACGGCGCGTTGGCGTGTAACAAAATCACTTTGCCATGTCTTTTGGCCCATTCCGGTTGTCTTTCGATTAATGCCTGGCTTAAATAAATCATTTGTTGATGATAGCGTTGTGTATTAACAGTTTCGCCGGGCTTCAAGAGTTCATAATACATAATACCGCTCTGGTCCCACCAGACAGAGCATGGTCTTCTTGCCGAAGCAATTTGGCCTTGATGTGGTAGGACCGGCTTCGCCAGGTGAAAGACGGGATTTTTAGCGCTTCGGGTTTTCAAATTAAAACCATTTTTCGTCACCCGTCAGAATCCGATGCAAAAATTATTTCCTTTCGTGCCGTTAAAGCAGTTAAGTTAAAGCACCATTTCACAAGTGACTTTGCGATTTCCATTTGAAGTTCATTCAACTCGTGTGGGACCCATTTACCGAGTTTATTGATCCTCCCCATTGCCCGTAAACGTCTGCTAATTATTTCTTGTGAGACATGTAATGCCTCTGCTAATTGTCGTTGAGTTTGAGTTCCTGCATTTGCTCGCACATTTTTGTAGTCTATCAGCGCTCACTATCTTGTTTTTCGCATTAAAATCACTACTTTTAAATTGTCGAAACCATGTCTCACATGTTCTCATTCAGGCACAAAATTCGACATGATCACTGAACGATAAAACAAAGATGCTACTTTTTTGGCGGACTCAACTTGTGTTCGTTTGTAGTTAAATCTCAGACGAACAAAATGGCGTATGTGTCAAATTAATATGCAGCGTACTTTCCGCTGGCGGCATCTCTTAGTTCAACCGGGGAAAAAACGTATGCATACACCTGGTACATCTCCACAAATCCTCTCAATTCGATCATATCTGAATAAATTGAGACCTGGTAAACGAACACTGCGATGATTTACTAGAAGAAAGCCATGATTCCGAGAACATTAAAATATCTACTTTCGAACTTCATGAGTTCACATGGCAGATATTAAGCTCTTTTTTTCACATTACACATTGCGTTTAAGGTGTCCTTCAAATATTCTTTAGAATGGCAGTTGGAACGCGTATGACTGCCTTTTTGTACTCAGCGCATCCAAATACGTGGATGTCTCAACTTTTAAGGCAAAATAACAGACTTAAGTAACGCAGCAGGGCAATTTTTACCCGTATTAAACGTAGTTTTAAGGCTCCACATTAAAGGATTGGTTTTAATTTTAATATTGCCATTTTCATAATCAAATTAGTTAAAATAACAAGTACCTTGGCAAATTAAACAGTCGGAAGATTTCTGAATTTGTGGCCCATTGCACGTTAGTCCTCCATTTAATGGAACCGGATTGTTACAAATTCTGCTTCTCTTTCGACCTTGACTAATTTTTCCCATACACTTACAGTCTTTCCATGCACTCCAAACACTCCAACCTCCATTCACTATAGCAAGAATAACATATTAAGTTAATTTTATATAGTATTTAGATTAATATACCATAAACAATTAATACAGCCGAATCTGACATCCGTTTCCCAGCAATATTTTCAGCGTAGCAAGTATAATTTGCCATATCCTACAATATTGTAAATAAAGTAGTTATAAAATAATGCCATAAATTATTCTTTGTACTTGTACCTGTAACGTTACTTTGTTAATTACTAAGCCACCTTCAGGTGTTGTCTCAATCCCATCTACATCAATTATCGGAAAATCATTCTTGTACCATGTAATCGTAGGTAATGGTACTCCAAGAGGTGGTTTACAATGTAACTCCGCACGGCTGCCGATTTCTACCCGTAACGAAGTTGGGGATACGACGAACTGTTTTCGAATATCTTTAAAATGAAAACAAGCAATCAAAATAAATTATGTTTAAAGAGCAAAGACACGACGGTAATAAAATAATAGCAATATTTCTGGATTCCCTTCTGCTGCAAAAACTATTAAAGTACGCTGTGAAAGAGACGGAACATGAGTGGTTTAAATCGTATCTAAATAAAAGAACTCAACGAACAAAGATAGGAAGTGCTCTTTCAACAAGAACACAGACGACTTTTAGAGTTCAAGCTACCATATTTGGCCCACTCTTGTTTCTACTAAAACTGAATGTCAAGAAAACTAAATGTATGGTGCTTAACAGTGAATATGACGTGAATTTAAATGTTAACGGAGAAGTAATTGAACAAGTTAGCGAACTGAAGTATCTGGGTTATAATATTACATAGATAATAAGCTCAAATTTAAAAACCATTTCACCAACGTTACCAAAAAAATCGGTTTTCTAAGTCGAATATGTAAAAACATTAATACAATCTGTGCAATTAATATCTATAATACAATAATAAAACACAATTTCGAGTATTGCTCATCAATCCTTTTTATGGGAAATGTGGAGACCATAAGACAATTAAAATTATTACAAAATAAAGCTATGACCAATTGAAACAATGTTGTCGTGCCTACAATGAATGAGCATCAACCAGCGAATACAATTCAATGCAATAATATTTGTTTTTAAAATGAAGAATAACTTATTGCCTAACTACCTGACAACGAATCTACAGTTTATTCAAGTAGTGCAGTTCTATAATTTAAGGTCAAATTCAAATTCAAAGATGAAAGGACAAAGAATATGTTAATGTATAAAGGATTACAAATGTTTAACGAACTTCCCAATGAAATAAAAAATCAGAATGACTCTAGAACTTTCAAAAAATTGTTGGTTAATCACATTAAATCTCATATTTCATAAATTTAAATTCTCGAATGTAATTAATATAAACTATTTAATTTAATTGTTGTCGAAGTATGATACTTTATACAATAATCATTGTTAACTTATTTATTTTGATGTGCATAAATAGTTATAGTCGTATGTAATAAAAATACACATACACATCCACTTAACATGTTGAGACATTGGAGAAATACATATGTATCTTTGTACATTCGCATTTTTTAATTTTGAGAAAAAGAAAATTCCGCATTTTTTCGAGAGAAACCTATCGGGAACTAACGGGTTCCTTACACACCAGAATACGCACAAGACCCAGATTCATCGGGGAAATTGGAACAAACATGTATATTTGATCGAAATTGAGCAACATTGAATTTTTATGGTATTTTTGCAAAAATAAAATAAAATTTTATTGTATGTTGGTACATATTTCGAAATGTTTTGTCATTTGAAACCTCGAAATTATTTTTTTTTCTTTTTGAACTTTCTTTCTTCACAGTGTATGAGATTCAAATCAAGAAATAAATCCAGAACATTTGAGCGTTGAAGGTCAAAAGTGGATGTTTGCACGCTTTATTACCTTCATACTTGTATTCTTCTTCTATTTTAAAACCGTTTCCCTTCGAATGGAAGACTTTATCCCCGTTATACTTTTCCAGTTCCACAATTTTTTTTTTAAATTGAACTGCTTTCATTGAAATGTATGTCACTTTTTATATTATAAACAGATATATTTTGATCAGCTAATACAATTATGGCTTCTTTTCAAGGTCAAGACACATGCGCTTCTTTTTGCACGTGCTGATCAATATGTTAAAATAAGCCCTCAAATGTATAAAAAATAGAATAAAACAAATAAGGGAATCCCACAATAATTATAACTCTTTCCTAAACAACATTCAAGGAAGCCCCAACTAAGTCAAATTCGTTTTTCCTTGGGTATTATATTTTTATAATTATTGCTTGAAAATAATTTGAAATATTATATAAACAAATGGACAGAAGATTTCTATTATAACATGAACTATCTTATAACTTCTTGTACTTAAAATCATATGAAGCCCGGCCCTAAATATATGCCAAGGCACTTGGCACTAGTTTTCCATTCAACATGATTGGTACTTGGCAGTAAACATTTTTTTTTACGAGCAAAAAAATAAAACATGAGCAATAATGCCATGTGTTCCAGTTACCATAATAAATGTTGACAGTATTTAAAACAATTTGAAGATTAGTATCAAGTTGGAACCAATTACCCACGCGACATAAATACGAGTATATATACGGGTATGTTTCCTGGTTTCACAATTATTATTACCATATCTGTGTCCCAGCTGTCATCTACTTCTCACTGTCATACTACTTCTCAGAAACGGAACCGTCCACAACCGTCCACGCACAAGTGTGAAGAAATCAGGGAACACCTTATTCGGGCTAGCACAAAATATTTGGAGCTAAGACGGGCAAAGAGCATTAAAATTCATGTTCTTGGGGTAAATGAGAATCTAACCCTCCAAAGCATGCGTTTCTGAAGAAGAATGTGAAAAGGCCATTTGTGCAGACTGTACCAGACGAACCATTCACACTAGCTAAAAAAATTGTTCAAACAAAGCAGATCGTGTAGAAGACTTACTTACGCCACGTTTTTAACGATTTCAAAGCCGCATATCACAGTTTCTATAAAGACTAGTTATGAATCTATGTTTTGGCTTTCCTGCTAAACTCTTAAAGCTGTGCAGGATGTCAATAGAGAATTATCGCCTTACTGTTAAGGTCGCTAATGAATTAACCGTATCTTTCGATGTTAAAAGGGGATTCGAGTGGGGCAACGAATTTTCATGTGATGTCTTCAATATATCCTGCGGAACTCATTGGCCAACAAAAGACGCACGACATATTTCATGTCCGCACAACTGCTTACATACGTAGATGAGATTGACGTGGCTGGAAGCGTTTGAGAGCACTGAAGCTAAAATGGCTGAAATGAGGGCAAAACCACTTGCGAGTATATGCTGCCATTGAAAAAAAAAACGCAATACTGATATCTCGGGCAAGACGTTACTATATATGTACATATATGTAGTGAAAAGCGGCGGCACAAGCTCTAAAATTAGAATAACTTTCGCTAATCGTTTTTTCTTAGCATTCAAAAGGCAACTGAGAATTAAAATCCTGTCCCGATCCTCTTCCACGACGCAGAGACCCTGGACAAAAGTAAAGGAATAGACCCTTTTTTTGATTTTGATACCTCAAAACAAGTTTTCGCGGTTTTGTTATAGAAATGAATGCTTTTTTAAAAGTAAGTCATTTAATGTATTGATGATCCAAGAATTGATTCATTGTTCGGAATTTTCATAAGAATAGAAGTGCACGTTATGTGCCATCGAACAGAATAAGTGATAATCGGAAGAGGCAATGTCTGGTTTAAGCCATTTAAGCGTTTTCAAGTAAGTTTTCGACGAGCGTTGTTATGTAACAAAATCACCTTGTCGTGACCCTGTTCCTCACGATAGCAGTAAAATGACAGTGGTAATTTTTTCTTTAATGCTCGGCTCAAGCGCCTCAATTGCAGCTGATAGCGATTTCCCGTGATTTTTTTGTTCGGTGATTTCACCAAATGCAGAGCGGATTCTTAGAAAGATGGATATTTGCCTACATACATATGTCCACTATGTTAAAGCATGGTCCAACTTACATCATGATTTTTTACGCCTAGGATTATCTTACAATATTCACTTTACATCGCCTGCCAGGATAAGGTGCAAAAAACATTTCCTATCTGCCGTTGAAGCAGCAGTTCACGGGTTCAATTCCCTCGGTTTTAATGTGTACGGCACCCAATGTCCTTGTTTCTGAATCATTCATAATACTCAAATCAAACTTTATGAAACTCTTGTGTTATATACTTGTATTGCTTTTGCAAATTCAACTAGCGGGTGGCATGAACCTTCATGAAGTAATGCCTTCAATTCTGCATTTTCGAACTTTCTGTGTGTATTAGCGTTCATGCCCGATGTTATATTGGGAAACAGCGTCCCAAGACGAAACGCAAGTCAGTAAGAATTTGTGTGTGATTTTTATTGATGGCTTCTATGACATTGTATATTGGACTTTAATTCTTAGCTAATTTTTGTCGCCGCAAGTTTCGATAGTTTGTCGATAATTTCTTTAAAACCTAGCTCATCTACAAATAAGAAACGTCTCAGGCAGGCAGAGGATTGCATTTTTCACATAGAAATTTCTGGAACAGAAGCGAGCAACCATTTTGACCGTAAACACCATACATTTCTTCCCATTTGAGCATCGTTTTTGCCTTTTTCGTAGTAAAATGACTAATATAACTTTTGGCACGATTGACGATATAAAATACAGTCTACATGAAAAATGCACTCAAGACCCAGTTACTTCGAAAAAATTAGGATAAATAGAAATTTTAATATTTCATTTGGATGTTTTTGCAACAATAAAGGGTTAAACCATGTTTTTTTTTTTGGAATTCGGAAGAGCCATCTATGTGATATATTTTTTTAACCTTCTTAAGTTTTTTTCTACATTGTACTAGGTAGAAGTCAAGGTAATAGTATATTTGAGGATTAAGGTTAAGTAAATGAAGGAAATCTACTACAAATTAAGAGGAATACTTAGTGGTACTTTGAATTTTTCCTGATAAAAATAACCAAGGATTGTCTTATTTGTTCTAATGCTAATAACAGGCGTAGAATGACATTATGTTACACTTGTCATTATAGAGCAGGTTAAAATATTTGTGATTGTTTCCTTAACTATCATCCAAATTTTATGACAATCTTTTAAAGAATTACATGACTAGTTCTTATGTTTTGTATTTTAAAGGAAATTGAATCAATATATTCTCTTGAAACTACCATTTATGGAAAGTATTTAAAAAACAATAATCAACAAAATTCCTTTTTTTATGAAATTTATAAGACACTATTGTTCCTTATTTAATCTCAGAATTACAAATCACTACTAATTCACACTCATTAAATGTACCAATGTAGAACTCCTCTTAAATGTGCATGTTTCAGCACAATTATTTTCAACCTTTTGCTACGATTTCAATCCAACCCTTACTCTGGTGGAAATCTCACCGGATGATTATTGTTTTTTTTTTTAATTTTAAATTCATTTTTATTCCATTTTGCTTATAACTATCTTACGCTAGACAAAAATGCTTGAAACTAACTTAATTATCTTTACAATTCTAAATTTCTTACGGGCTCTAGGCGGACACTCTAAGAAAAACAGAACAACATACAACTTTGTCTTTCGACAACTATATGTAAGCTTATAATATCTTAATCAATCTTATCAATCTTAAGGTAAGAAATTTTTCTTTTTTTTTTCAAAAAACTTAGCATATGATCGCTTTTGATAAATAAAACGTAAGCCTCGGTTTTATAGGTTTTTTTTTGTGATTTTTGTTTTTGTTTCTTGCGCTACACTATCCTAACCTACCCTTACCCTACTCTAGCCTATGTAGATACCTTCCAAAACCTTTTGATTGACCTTAATAAATGGTGCAACTTCTCCGGAGCAATCATTTCACCGGTCAAAAGCAAACACCTACATATCTGTAAAAAAACAAAGATGTAGCAACTTCCACATCAACTTTCTTACCTAAGAAATCCCAAATGTAAACACCTTAAACATTCAAGATGTTACATTTGACAACCACTTTACTTTTAAGGATCACTGTCTTAATCTTAAGAAAAAGCTAGCTACCAGGTTTCATATCATTAGATTCTTAGCATCTAAGCATAGTTTAGTCCATCAAAACACACTTATTAACTTAACTAGATGTTTATTATTATTCAAGATTGACTACGGACTAGTAATCTATGGCAAATGCGCAAAGTCGACGCTCAAAATCATTCAACCACCTTACCACTCTGCTATTAGATCCAGCCTGCGGGCCTTCGCAACCACCCCCGTTAGAAACATGATTACTGAAGCTGGCATGCCATCCATCAATCACCGGAGAGAACCACTCATAGCACGGCTTGCTCCAAAAATCTGTCAATCACATAAATCTCCAATCATCGAAGACGCTAAAAAAATCCTACTTAGGAAAAAACCGCATCACTCCCACCCTTCAACCATCAACACTTGGTAACTACCCACTGACATCATCAACACGACACTGTCAAAGCTTAACAAAGGATCAACATCTAACCAAACGTATTCCCAACTATTTCAAGAAATTTTGGAAAACCTCAATAACGACTTATGGGATATCTGGTATACAGATGGCTCTAAATCTACTCATGGCACTGGATTCGCGATAACCACAAGCACAGGCGACGTCATCCACACCGAAAAATTACCAGACTACTTTTAAATTTTCTCAACAGAAGCCTATTCTATTCTGAAAGCCACAGAAGCAGCACTTAATAACCCCAAGAATACCATGATCTGCTCTACCAGCCTGTCATCTTTAAAAGCTATAAAAAATACTAACAACTATACTCCCACAATAGTCAAGATTCGCGATAACATATTTAAAAACAAAAACAAACTTAAAATTATTTGGATACCAGGACACTCTGGCATCAGAGGAAATGAGTTAACCGACAATGCTGCCAAAACAGCTTCAGTAACTCGTCCCATTAATGCACTCCCACCAACATACAGAGATTTCCTCAACATTATTAACACCTACTGGGAATACAAGAGAAAAGACTCATGGAACTCATACATTCATCAAGCCTCAACAAAGTACCCAACAGACACATCTACCCATATGATCAGATGTTTCCTACGGCTACGACTAGGCCATACGCAGTTAACACATAGTCACCTTCTCAACAAAACAAATCCACCAACCTGCCATTTTTGCCAACTCAACTGTACTCTAACTATCAAACATCTTGCATCAGAATGTCCAAAAATAATAGAAATTTGTAAAGCAATCTGTAATAAAAAACTAATAGATCTCCTTTCCTCTCCTTCTACAGATAATATAAAATATTGTTAAGGCTCAACTTAATATCTAATATCTAACTGTTTACATTCCTCTAGTTTTAAAACCAGCCGAAAGGCCTGGTAGCTAGTGCTGCTTAGTTATAATATTTATAATGTAAATTTATTTATATTGTAAACATAATAATAATAATAATTTCTTTCCCACTAGCGTGTCTCCTTTTTGGAACCATCCAAATTGAGGAGGACCACTGCGAAAAACTGGGACGAATAATACTTTGGTCAAGCAATCCAGAAAATAGGTTTTTGATTTCTTTGCGATGTAAATCGCAATTTCATTTCTTGTTTTAATTTTATGTTTAATCTCTTTGGAAAATGTCAAGATTTCTTCATCTTTAAAGAAAATATCCCTATATGCATAGCACAAACATTTTATTTCCTTTTCTTCTTCTAGCAGGTGTATGCATAAGCTGCTTGCGGTTTCTTTTGTAAGAAAAAAAAAACGTAGTTTTATAGTGAAATTATGTTTTTTTTATTACAATAATGGCCATCAACTCCTGCACATTTTGCCCATAATTTTTGCTAAAGTGCTGCTCTGCGAGCGCATGCCCCATTGATACGATAGGTGATAGTCAGATGGCGCCAAGTCTGGGCAATAAGGCGAGTGCAGAAGGATGCCCATCCAAGCGATTTCAAGGTGCCTTTCACTAGATTTGCTGCGTGAGACGGCGCGTTGTCATATACAAAATCACTTTGCCATGTCTTCTGGCCCATTCCGGTCGTCCTTCGATTAATGCCTGGTTTAAATTAATCATTTGTTGATGATAGCAATTTCACCGGGCTTCAAGAGTTCATAATACACAATACCGCTCTGGTATAGAGCGTGGTCTTCTTGCCGAAGCGATTTGGTCTAGAATTTTTCGTCACCCGTCACAATTCGATGCCAAAATGATTTTCTTTCGTGGCGTTGAAGCAGCATTTCACAAGTGATTTTGTGGTTTTTCATTCAACTTGTGTGGGGCCCATTTATCGAGTTTATTGATTTTCCCATTGCCCGTCTGCTAATTGTTTCTTGTGGCACATGTAATGCTTCTGCTAATTGAAGTTGAGTTTGAGTTGGGTCATCATCCAATACCTCCTGCAATTGCTCATCTTCATATTTGTGTGGTTTCATTTCCGATAGGGTGATTAATTTTGCGCCATCTTGAATTAGACTTGCCATAGTATGTAAGTCGTGTCTGCAATCAATTTGTATTCATTGTTAACGTGGTGATTTCAAAGTGTGTATTTTCTTGTATATCGGCCATGATGTTTGAACATCAAATATGCGGGGCTGCATTTCATTTCTTTTTCAGGTTTAAATTGCACTCATACGAATTTTTTGTCTCTTGACGTCCTCGAGATCACACATTTATTAGAACTGATTTCCGAATTCTAAGCTATCATCACGTAGCTTTTTAACCAGTTAACTGTTAACATATTCGTCATGAAAAATTGTAAAATGTTGTGTTATATATGAATATGTTCGTCATGCTTCAATAGTGACCATTGGCGGTTAATTTTGCAATTTTAGTTAATACTAAAATATATTCGTAAACTGCAAAAGTTTGGATAATTTGAGACCATGTCGAAATAAAAAGAATTAATAAAAATGTATAAATAATTTTAATATAGAAAATAAAACAGATATAATATGAATATGTTCGTCATCGCTAAATTTCTACGACGCACGTAGGGGTCACATTTTCCAACAAAGTCGAAACATTTAACTGGTTAAACAATTTTCCTCTAATCGAATCAACTGAACAATATCATTTTTAGTTTGATTCACGTAAGTCGTGAACTATGTGAAAAATGCTTGAGATCTAAAAAAAGACCCAGAGTTCTAAAGCGTTTCAATCCTAGGCTTTATTATATATCGTGTAAAATCAATTGATGACACAATCACAATGGACAGTTTTTGCACTACGTGAAGTGAAAAATACTTTTATTAGATACTAGCTGGATGTACCCGCTTTGCTGAGTCCTTTAATAGTACATATCGAACAAACTAGCAAACAGAGAATACAGAAAAAATATATATACATTAAGTACACGTAAACATGTACCCAACTCCCTCATTTACCGTTGTATTATTGACTCGCGAATAAATGTTATTTTTGGTTGTGGATAACTTGTGCTTGCTACTCCAGTTGCTGTTCAAATATTAACAAATATTAACATAAGAAACCTACAATAGTTCAAAGAAAGAATGGAGAAAAAAAAATTGTTTGATAAACATCAAGTGCCCGCACTTCACTAGTGGACTGTTGATTGCAATGATACAGATATGCGTAATCTGTAAAATACATATGTAAATCTCAAATAATTACATCTTTGTTATTTCTTCCGTTATAAGAATCACAGAATAATGATCGATACATCAATATCTTCACCAGGAAATGTACTAATTGAAGAATAAAGTCATATTCAAATCTGTTCAACCATTTTATAGTAACATGTGGATAAAGTATAAAAGAATGTTTTATTTTCAGTAAAAAAACATATAAAATGGATTTTAAGACCCTAGGATACTGTTCGCGCTAAATAGTGGCGAAAATAAATGGAAAAGACAAAATGAACCAAACGGAATGAAAACGAACAAATTATCTTTATTAGCTGAGTAAAGAGAAAGTACACGTGTTTCGCGGAAGAGATTTGGTACAAAACTGATAGACGAAAAAAGCAAATACAATAGAAACAAGAGTAAGACAGCATATGATATTTCAAAGATAGGCTTACACAGATACTAAAAACTATCCTATGTAATACACCTACTTCCTACTTTCGGACAAACAGGAAAATGTGTTCTCTTTTATTAATGTAGAGATTAGACGGATATCGTTTTGGCGACGGTATATTTCGCTTCGTGAAGTAGAAATATCTTTAAAACAATTTCATTAGACGATTATAGTGATACATAATACAGCCCTATTTCCAGAGAATTCTTTTGCTCATCGAAATTGGCGTCTATAGAATACGTTCATCTCCGATTTTTTTTCAATTTTTTTGTACGTATGTATAGCCTAATATGTCAGAAGTAATATTCCAAAGCGGTTTTTGACGCAAATTGTTAGAAAAGACTAAAAGGATGTGCTGAGTTTGAATATTCTGCAGAAAACAAACTCAAATATCTTTAAAATTATAACAGGTAAATATGTATATATAAATGATACCGCAAATCAAAGCACCAATTAAGTACTTTTAACTGACATTAAAAGCCTTGTAATCCATTTACAAATATTGAAGATATGAATAAAATTTAAAAATGTGACCATATTTTCAAGAAAAATATTTTTTTAAAGAAAAAGTGTAGTATGAAGGTAACCTTTTTTCACGGAATTATAATACTACATTCGAATACCGATACCAAAGATATATTTTTCGCAAAATATTCAATCCTATTACGGAAGTCGTTTAATTTGTTCGACTCCAATCGTTTTAGGAGTCACTTCATTTTGCAGTCGTTTAAGTGTCAGTATTACGGAAACTAAACGACTGCATTATCCTCTCGTTTACATTCCACAACTACAGCTGTCTGTCATTTTGATTGATTAATTGTCATATTGGGCTTGTGTTTGTTTATAAATACTCTAAATTCTATTATTATTTAACAAAAAGATGGATAGCATCGCAATGTTCATAGGTTCGAGTGATAGTGAAAACGAAGAAGTGAATAAACGCGAATTCTTGAAAATAAGAAGAAGAAATATCAGATCGAAGTGTAATCCGTTGGACTTACCAAATGCAAAGTGTGTATTCGTAAGAGTAGAAAAAAATGTGTTTAACATAAAAAGAGTGTTTTCAGATTTAAAGCCTACTTCAGATTAACTAAAGCGGCATTTGTTTATTTATTACACGAAGTCGAGGATAATCTTCCTACCGTCAGTGCATGTGCTGTTCCTCTACGGAGGGTGGTCGATAAGTACTTGGCCTACAAAAGAAAAACAAAAATTTTAGAGAAATGGCGATTTATTTTTCAATATAGTCTCCTTTTAGCTCGAAACACTTGACCCAGCGATGCTCCAACTTATTTAACCAGTCTGAAAAATACGTTTTCTCGAGGTCTGCAAAGTAGGCCTCCGTGGCGGCGATGACCTCCTCATTCGATTGAAATTTCTGCCCGGCGAGTGACTTTTTCAAGTTTAGAAACAAAAAGAAGTCGCACGGGGCCAAATCTGGAGAATACGGTGGATGGGGCAGCAGTTCGTAGCCCAATTCGACCAATTTATCCGCGGCAAGGGCGAAGGTGTGAGCCAGTGCGTTATCATGGTGGAAGAACACTTTTTTCTTCGCCAAGTGGGACCGTTTTTTCTTTAATTCGGCGTCGAATCGGCCCAATAATTTGGCATAGTACAGCCCTGTGACCGTTTAGCCCTTCTCCAGGTAGTCGATGTGGATCACACTTTGTCAATCCCAGAAAACGGTGGCCATCACCTTTCCGGCCGATGGGACAATCTTCGCCTTCTTCGGAGCACGTTCGCCGGGTGAAGTACACTGTTTCGACTGTTCTTTGGTCTCTGGTGTGTACCAGTGGATCCATGTTTGGTCGACTTTCACGAAACGACGCAGAAACTCCATCGGATTGCGCTTAAACATCGTCAAACACTGCTCTGAAGTGGTCTCACGGTTGCGCTTGTTGTCCGGAGTGAGCAAACGCGGCATCGCGCCGACATCTTTCTCATGCCCAAAATTTTATGCAGGATATGACCCACGCGATCTTTTGAAATGTCTACTGTCTCAGCTATCTCGCGCACCTTCAATCGGCGGTCTGACAATACGAGATCGTGGATTTTTGTCACGTTGTCCTCCATGGTATCCGTTTTCGAGGTACCTGGACGTGGCTCATCAAAAACCGACGTGCGATCACGTTGAAACTCGTTAAACCAATTTTTGATGGTCGCCATCCAAGATAAGAGTCACCGTACACAGCATCCAAACGCTCTTTGAATTCACTACGCGATTTACCTTCCAAAAACAAGGATCGAATCACCGACCGATATTGCTTTTTCCATTTTTCTAAAATCCGCGGACACTCCCGCTTCCACACGCGGTGAAGACAAAACTACGAGTCCGATCCGGCTGAAATTTCGACAGTAGCCGTCTACTAGAATGTACTATATGATAGTAAGTTGCTCTTGCGATACTGGCGGTGAGGCTAAATACTTATCGGACCACGCTCGTAATGGTAGGGCTTGAGATTTTGTGCTGAAGGCGGCTACCAAACCGGCATTGGGTTTAACACACTACAGTTTGCAAATATAACAGTGAGATGATAAACTTGTTGGGAAGATTATTTGTACAAAGTGGATAAAGTTTGACAACACGGACGAGGAAAATAATCGAATTAAAGTCGAGTTTTAAGTCGGTATTCGAGGGGTCATTGGATGCTGATGGCACCCATATAAAAATGTTAGCTCCAAAGAAACTGAAACAACACAAATATTACAACAGGAAGGGATTTTTCAGTCTAAACGCTATGATTGTAAGAAAACAAGTGTATCATTTTTGTGTATTATATGAAAAATATTCTTTGTAGGTTTGTGATCATAATATCCAAATAAAGTACATGGATGCCAGGCATGACTCCCACATTTAGAATTCTAGTGCACTAAGGGAAACGCTTCAACGAAAATTCGATGGAGGCGAAAGAAATCCTTGGTCGTTAGATTGGTATTTGATTGAACAATTCCCTTAAATAATTATTTCGTTCGTTACATATTCAGGAGATGCTGGATATCCCCTCGAGTCATTTTTGATGACTCCATATATGTACATAGATCAGCAGTGGAAAACAGCACGGAATCAAGATTTAATGCAATGCATTCAAGGGCATGCAACATCGTAGAGAGAACAATCGGTGTTTTAAAGAATCGATTCATGTGCCTTCTTGGTGCAAGGCAATTGCCATATACTCCTCAAAAAGCTGCACAAATTGTAAATGTTTGTGCAACCTTGCACGTTTTACCGAACATATGCTCCAATAAATCAAATTGAATTTGAAAGTGGATCAGGCTTCGAAATAAATTATAATGCCATTATTAATAGTGTTGCTGTAAATATACGAAATAATGTCAGTAATTCAATTGTATAACATTTATTTAAAAAGTAAAAATAAAAAACTACGAAAAAATGCGATATATATTTTATTTCAGTCAAGGCTAGGCATCTGCTCATTTTTTTTCTTTGACTCGATGCGCAATTTTCGCTATTCTATATCTAATTGCCTCTTCATTATTTCTAAGTCCATTATTTTGAAGTTATTCTCCTCTACTCTTTGTTTCTCTACTCCTTCTACTTGTAGTTCATATAATTTTAGTTTTTTTTTTCTTTTAAAGAAAAAAAGCTTTCGTTGGTATCGGGCGTTTTCCTTTAGATGCTCCTCGATTTTATGTAACGAGCCCTTCACCTCGTTATATAAATTTTCCTATACTTCAACTTGCTTACTTAATAAAGTCTTCACACAGGGTTGTGAACGGATGCTTGTGGTTTTAATTGTATCGGAAAATACTCGTACTTGTCTCTGGCTATCTTCAGATCTATCTTCAATAGTGATGAAACGGCAACGGGTTTTACCACTGCACTTGTTGAAGCTTACTGCCTTGTTGATGTAGATGCAAATGATTCATTTAGTAATGCAGTGTAAGGAGCTTCGGTTGTTGTTTGCGTCAAGGAGCATCCAAATACCTTTCCAGGAGGATCGACTAGTTCATTCAAAGTGAGAAGCCTTGCTACCGCTTCAACAACTTCAATGCTTTTGGTATAGGGTCCTCCTCTAGTGGACGCTTGTTCTTTTTTATTAAAAATAAGCTTTTTTTTTATTTTGAATTTCAGGTCAAATCACACCTATGAAACATATGTACATACATTAGTCTTAATATTTTGTTCCTTATAACTTCAAATTGTTTACATATATACATAAGTACATACCTCTTGCCATTCCTTTCGTATCGTCCTAAACTATTCAAAATTCTGGCTACCTCTTCCCACCAAGTCTTTGCCGTTCGGCCAACACCTCTTCTGTAATTTGTAGCCAAAGCGTTGTTCTTCTCCATTAGCCTTCACATTGAGAGCAAGAAAAAAATCCTAACTTTGACAGTATACTCCCGTTTATAGATCATGTACATATTTCGCGCTGGCATGTATAACGGGTAAAAACTATTTTTGGAATGTAATTTTTGCTTTTTTATAACAAATATAAAAGTTTAGCCACTGACTTAAATCGGTATTAAATTCGACCAAATAGTCGTGAATATATTAAACAATGAAATTCATGATCTATACCCGGGTGTATACTGTCAATGTGAAGGTTAACTCCACCAGTCGTTTCATTTGCTTTGGGTTTGACATTTTAGTCCTAAAATAGCAAATAAATTGTTTAAAATATGTTTATTAATCCACTTGAATAAAAACACAAACAAAACTTACATCTTGAAAAAAAGTCTCTGCAAGTCGTTCATAAAATACTGATCGATTTTTTTTGTCGTATAACTTCTCGTTTTGTGACCCTAAAACGACTATCATAATACCGATAACAACAATTATTCGACTCATGTTAGTCAACAAATACACTCGACACGAGAGAAACGACTTGGTCCTTCAATGACGTCACGCAACTGTGTAAAAGACTTCGTAATACCGATTTGAGATAGTCGTTTTGCAACTCGGACATAAACGACTTCCGTAATAGGGGTGAGTTACCTCATGCGAACAGTTTATTTAGTTTATTTCTTTAGAAGTGACATTAATCGAAGTATGTATAGTTTGTAAGATATAGGCTAAAAGGTGTGAAAAAGCTTCTTTCCCTGCATTTAATACATATACGTCGCCGTTTTTATAAGTATATCGCAGAGAAACGTGTATGGGGGGCATACTGCCCCCTGCAAACCCCCTGCTTGGGTTCACTGTAGGATTTCAAGTAGGTGCAATGTTGGGTATGTGCAAAGCGTAAGCGAATAATCGCTCGAAAAATATAAAAAGGAACATCGTTTACGAGTCTTACATATGAATGTATATATGTAGATGTACATATGTATGTATATCAATAATGCCTCATTTTGAGCTCAGATTGCCCTCTACCACTTACTCATATTTTATAAAAAGCGGAGTGGAGTACTTTTTTGTTAACATTTATGACAATGGACGGATCATTGACCGGGGTCTTCTTCTTCTTTTCTTTTTTTCCGGCGTTGTTATGGTCAGAAGTGTCGGACCATAACCTTCCCACTTAACTGCATTCCTACTGGTCCGCTTGTGGGGTCTGCCGGTTTGACCTCAGAAAGTAGCGGCAGGCTTCCCGGTTTGGGATTACTTCATCGCTGAGGCCAATCAAATGCTGGTGTTTTTGCATTTGTTTGCACCAATTGTTTTTCAGCCTGGTTTTTTTTTTTTTTGTGACACGGGCATGCTCCAGATTTTTTTGTTTGATCTTACTCTTACAACACCGGTGATCTCCAGTCGTGTCAACCCACTGATTTGCATGTACACTTGTGGGGCAGTTTAATGGTGGTATACATACATATGTGTCCCTAGGCTCACCTTGGTGTTTTCTAAATTGCCTAGATGTGATTTTTGTTTACCTTTGTTTTAGTCGCCTTTTACGACAAGCGAGGTATCGCCCGGTCATTGACCGGGGTAACAGCGTTTAATATCTTTCAACAACTGGTTAAAAGAATCTTGGTTCAACTGTTTTACGCGACGACGCCACAGAAATTCACATAAATATTTCTTTATATTGTCAGCATGGACACCACCACGGGACAATTGGCGACGCATCCACCACCATAACTACTTATTATTTTGGGTATGAGCCCCTGTTCCAAAGTTCACAAACTCCTTTTTTTTTTTTTTTTGTTGGAGGCTTCTGCTATCTGTTGGAGCACTCAGACACAAATACTGGTCCATTGTACTGCCAGACAGACACCTTAGATGGCGTTGGAGCTCATGTTGAGCCAGAGCCAAGCTTCTTTTTACTCACTTATGTTGTGTGCGATTTGTTTTTTTACATAAGTGAACGGAACCTAAAGCTTAATGCCGATTCCGAACGGCGAGAGCCGAGAAGCTTTTTCATGGCAAGTATACAACGGGGGGTTTTGCCAGTACCCCACCGAGGAGGGACGCCGCGAAATAATCATTCGATGGCGTTGGTGTTATCGGGATCCGAACTCGCTCATCTTGCGCCAGCGGCCGACACACTATCCACTGCGCCACGGCGCTGCCCTCACAAACTCCTTGGAATGATTCACTGTGAAATGCTGGTATCTATAAGATGTAAAATCAAGATATCCCTTCCAACTATCTGTCTGAATTTTGGTTCCAGGTTTAACATCTTTTTGAATCAATTCAATCAGCGTATTTCCATTTCTTTATTTTGTGGTCAAATTTCCAATATACATATATTGACAAGGTCCTCCACGAAAGATAATGCCTAATTTCCAAGAAATCTCAAAAACACGCCCCGTTGATATTTACAATGGCCGAACCTGATATTTTCCCCTTTTTCGCAAATTGATCATCCAATGCTACTATACAAACTTTTTTACAAAAAGAAAACCGATCCGAAACCGTCTTACGTGATACATTTTAAGAGTTTGAATTAAGTATTATATTACAGTAAGTATAACATATTGAGTATCGTTGAAAATGCCTTCAAATGTAGTTTTATAATTCCGAAAAAAAGATACATTCATATTACACTTTTTTTTTAATAATTTTTCTTGAAAATATGGACACATTTTTCAAAATGTATTCATACCTTCAATATTTGTAAATAGATTACGTTTTTTATGTGAGTTAAAAGTACTTAATTGGTGCTTTAATTCGTGGTATCATTTATATAAATATCTGTTATAATTTTAAAGATATTAGAGTTTTTTTTCTGCAGGATATTCAAACTTAGCACATCCTTTTAGTCCATTCTAAAAACCGCTTTGGATTTTTATATTTGACATATATGTCATATAAGTACACGTACTTTTTCGTACGTACGTAGTACGAAAAAAGTACTATTCGGAACTGCACCCAAATCGCCCATGTGCAAAAGTGTCTTTATTTGGAATTACTTCATTTTTGTTAATTTTATTTTGTAACTTTTATGGATTTTTGTTACTTTAATTATAGGATAAACGTTCAATTGAAGAAATAAATTAAAAATATTTGTAAAATTACTGTTAGTTAACTAATTTTAACTGTTAGTTAACAAAATAACCGTAGAAGTGGAAAACATCCGGACAATTTTGCTTCCCACCATAACTTTAAAAAACATTCTAAAAAATATTACATGAAATGAACAAAGTTTGTTTGGAGTTACCTAAAATCACTTCATAAAATTCTTAGGCTGATAAGAATTAACTTACATGCAACGTTAATTGAAGCTGCTTGACTTTTTGTGACTCCTCTGGATGACCATGCATGACATTCACATTGGAACGGTGCCTTCCCAAAATATTCTTCTACAAGATCCCGATGTATTGTAGCAGTTACTTCTTCCATATGGACCCCAGTATGCGGATCTACATGAGATTCATGAATTGATGGCGGTGGTTGTGAACTACCACTACATTTAAAATGCACCTGTAAACACATATACCCTAGCATTAGAACAATATTTCATAATATTAGTTTTAAGTATAAGGATAATCGCACAATAAAAAATCTTTATTTTAGGCGCTCTTGAAAATCTCCATTTTTCAAATCTACAAAAAATCTAAAAGATGGGACCAGCTCGCCAGGAGCCAAGCTAGAATTCAAGGTCTTTTACCTTGAATTTTGCAAACTTATGCAAGGGCTTTCCTGTCTGTCTGTACGTACAGACGCTTTGCCCCAGCTTTGCAAGGTAAAAGATAAACTAGGGTAAGGCGATACGCGGCTTGCTGAGTGAGCTTCTATCAAACCGTTTTATTGATATTTTATTTGAAACTCATCACTTTAATTAATTCTGGTAATATGTGTGGAGTGAATACTGATGGTGTCAGGTCTGGTATTTTTTGTTCAACAATATTTCTTTGCTTAAGAGGCTTTTTGTTGATTTCGATCGTCACAAGTTAGAACCAAAGAATATTTTTGTGAACAGCGGCTCAAAATCCTTTTTTTTGGAATTCAGTTTCAATAAATCTTCTCGATTTAGTTTGTTGCGAAGTAATTTCCTTAACATTTGTTTTTTGTTTGACTTTCTTTTATATATTTCAAAATTTTAGAATCAATGAAACATTTTAACGCAAATTTGGCGTGTGCTATAATATCACCATGGAAAATTTAATCGACACTGTTCAAGTGACCTGCAGTTACTGCGCGTGAAAAAAAAATTTCCCATGTTAGTCAATAAGAGCATTTTTCGGTGATTATTCCTCCGTGGTACAACTTTTCCAAATTCTATTAGCCTATAACAATCACCACCTTAGATTCTAGCTATGTGCAATTTCATCTTGATCGGTCAATCAGGGACAGAGGAGTTCGATTTCAAAGAAGGGGCAATCCCGTGTATTAGAGCTCAGCTCAAAAATATGTTTTAAGAAGCACCATGACTCTGTGTTTATTATCTGTACTTTGACCAATAAATCATTAAAATTATATTTCTTCTCTGCGGACTGACTAAACCCCCAGTGGAGCATGCAGTACTCGTCGAAAAAACCTGCTCAAAATTAACTGTTCGGAGTCCGAAATTTGATTTGAATTGACGCCCCCACACGGGCACTTTTTCAGCTTAATGCAAGCCTTAACAAAAAACCAGGTGACAGGATGGAAACGATTAATATAGGGCAATTCTGACACTGGACTTTTTGATGTGAAGGTCGAATAGATTGGTGTTAGCTTTGTTTGATGAGTGTGCAATAAATGTGGGACTATCAATGTTACCGCTGAGAAGGTTGTGAATAAAAAGAATATCTGCAACATGGCGTCGTTCTTTAAGGGGTTGGAGGTTGATTAATTTCTATGCGATCCGTATAAAGTGGTAAATTAAGGGGGTCAGCCCCTTGGCTTGACCACGAAGGGCAAGCGGATAAACCTACATTGAATGGCTTCAATACGCGTAGTATGGCATTCGTAAGAGGGGGACCATACTTGACTAGCATATTCGAGAAGTTGCCTAACGAAGGTAATGTATAATGAATTCGTAACGCAACGATTCGAGCATTCTTTGGACCAACGTTTCGTACTAAAATGTTAAATATAAAGAAGGCAATTTATTTGAGAAGTGAGCTTAAAATACCATAAGCTCCACAGAAATTAGAATTTTTTAGACCATGTATGGTATTTGAGGGCAAGTTTAAAGTAAAATTAACTTATTTATGTTTTTCCCAACATTTATTATATTTTCATGAAATTTTTATACAAATTTTTAAATTTAATTAATAAATAGAATCAATCAATCCTGGGCGGCAACGATTGCATGCCCGAATGAAATGCTCTTTATTTATATTGACCATACTGGCATTTATAGTATCTTTCAATGAAGAAATATGTGTTGGTCTCACACTCAACTACGCCCTATATAGTATAATGATCTAGAGGATTAAGGTCTCGGAAGTTGGGAGATCATAAGTTCGGGGTGATGACGCCATGAAATATATGACCATTAAATCCTTTATTACCATTGCTTTGTGTGAAGGAGCAGATTCCTGCAGAAATATGTATGGTCTCTCCCCGTTTACGCTTAACCCAAGGTTTCACAATGTTTTCTTAACCTACGATGTAGGAGGCAGGATTAAACAGCTCCAGATGTGTTATGGGATTAAAGGTAAAATTATTGCTTTGTATGTGCTCAGTATTTTTAAAGGTGGAAGAGGGGAGGGCACAAAAGGATCCAGCTGGACGTGGTTAAAGGCTGTTTGCCACACACTCATTAAGAGCATTAACTATTTGTCAGAAACTAAACAATTATTAAGTTAGTAAATGGATTTTTATTCAAAAGAGAGTTCGCTAGTTTCCATTCATTTCTAAGGTTTCAATAGACACAATTAAAACGGTTACAATAATAGCTATCTCAGATTACTGGTATGGTATTTTATTCCAAGTTTATTCTTAACATTTTTTTTGTGTAAATAAATCCTAGAAATCCAGGGCTGAAATCATTTCTTGAACTTTTTTATGCGAATAGAATAGGAACAATTAGAAGCGTGTCTCATAATACGAACAACGAATTTTGTAAACGAAATTGAAGCATCACTTCATAAATAAACTCGTAATAACACACATAAACAAATTAAAATTCGTAATAAAACTCATATTTTACTGAAGTTAAATTTAACTACTCTATTTATTGAACTTGAATTGACGTTTTCCGTTATGTATGATATTTTCAGAAATATTCATATCTTGCAATGGTCAGTGATCATCAAATCTAGAGCATATTTCTCCGTTAAAACATGTCGAAACAACTACCTGATACAATTCTTATAAGTTTGTTTATGGTAGGCATGAATCAAGACCATGCTAAGTTAATAACGTTAAATACGATATCTCACCACTCTCTAGATTGTTTATATAGATTTTTTGCAAATAAGCAGGTAATTTCGTCAAAAACATTGACACAGGCAACAAGTGTAATTTATAAACACATAGAAAACATACAATTCATTATTAATGACAACCGAATCCCGAAAAAAGAAATAAAAACCAACACGAAAAACCAAAAAAGACAATATTAATAAAAAAAGGATATGTGTAATGTATACGTACATATAAGCTGAGACTTAGGCTGTCTCCGAGTCAGGGGGTGAAAGTCTAGCAAAACTATCTACTGAACGCCGCTTTACTTGCTATCTGCTGCGCGTTGTGCTGTCCGGAGACCGCAACAAAAGCTGAACAGACAGCCAAGCAAATTAAATAAAATAAACCCAAAAGGCCAAGAAGGGCATAAAAAACAAAACTTTTAAAGGCAAAATAAAATAAATAAATTACCTACTAAATAAATTAATTTACTTCAAGATTAAGAAATAATAGAAGTAATTAAAAAGTTTAAAGAAAAGAAGAAAAAAAAGTAGACGAATCTGGATAAAACAACGGTAGAAGCTCTTGGGAACCCGACCGTCTAAAGGAGTACCCAACACTTGAAACACCCGCTATGACGTAAGTGTAGCACTTTTCCTGATAGTGGAAGTAACCCGACTTATCTTCGCGAAGTACCAGACCTGAGTGATTGTACATTGGAAAAGCTCGGCTCGACAACGCAATTGCCGTTAACATTGCTCAGGGTACACCAAAATAAACCTTTCCTCAAATCCCCGATAAATTATATCAAAATTGGAGATATGCCCTTACGGTAGAACGATTTTTTTCTTAGAATATATCCAAAAATCATGCCCTAAAATAGTATTGACGAATTAAGGGAGACCCTGTATAAGTTTACTCTTATCTGAGGAATTGTTAAAAATTAAGTGCCACACGTCCAGATAACGAACAACGTTTAGAAAGTAAGTACCATATAATAAATGATTTGTCGAAATGGAAAAAGAAAAAGTGGTTTGTTTGTTCACCAGCAGGAAGTAATACGGTAGAACAACAAACAATTTTCTATTATGAGCCATTCTGAAATCAGTTGTCACTCGAGTCGTTAGTTCGCGGTTGGTTGGTGCTTTGTACATTTTACTCTAGATTAGTGAAAGTTGGCCAGAAAACAGTGTTGTGGAAAATAACTTTACAATATATCTAATCTAACGGGAAGGAGAAAATTGCAAAGCAGTAACCTATTGTGTGAAGATAATGAGAGTGATGCAACTGCTTTCTCGAATCGACCGGGCTTGGTGGCTTGGATTAGCTAGCTTCGGCCAACACAAAAACATAAAAATAAAATGGAAACAAAAAAAAAAAAATTGAAATTGAATAGAGAAGACAGTTCGAAATAACGTGAAATGATTTTGCTACCACAATAAGAAGGCCTAAAAGCGATGTTACTACTACGATACGCGAATCTCGGGGTGTGTCAATGGAGGTTAAAGCGGATGGAAGAACTGCTGTTCCAACAATATCCATGCTGTAATCTCCAAGTGGCTTGAAACTGGTCTCATATCGCCGAGTTACGACCAAAGTGCATTTTGTAAAGGAATCACGTCGGTTCGTCGTTCGGTTTTTGGACTTAGGATTGCGTCTGCGGGTTTCCACTGACTCAGACGATCGTAGAATGCTAAACTCTACTTCGCTTTTTGTGCTTTTTCGTATTTGCTAATTCGTACGTTCAAGAATTTTCAGATAATTAGGTTCTCCTCTTCCATCTCTGGTTATGGATGTAGTGTGATGAGTGTATCCGCCCGCCCGCATTTGACGTCCGGCGCAGGATGTTGAAATCTGGGTTACGTGTGATATTTCCTTTGCGGTCTTTAATGTTATGTTGGCTATCAAAAGCGTGCATCTTCTTAATAAGTGTGATTCGGGTTTAATTGCGGATATCGTGTCTGTCGAAAAAAGGGAAAAATTGCACTGCAAGGAGCCGAAAAAAAATCTCCTCAACCTCCCAGTAAGATGGAATTTATTTGCGTCTAATAACTTCATTTTAGGATTTAAAACTACTGATTATCGCGGTGATGATGAAAATGGCAGAAGGGCACGGCAGCCCAAAAAAAAAGGCCCGAGAAACGCCCTACTACTGAGAGGATCCATCGGTTTTCGTAAACACGGATATTTTCTTATGCATACATATGTAGACAATGAATATCGACGCCAACCCTGGCGTTTGCTTAACGTTTAAAGTTTCCTTTTGTAGTTCAATATTTCGCTGAGTACTTGAAGAAAGCACTTTTCTTCACTTCTGTTCAGCACATCCGGCTCGACCCGTAAAAGTTTATATTTGAATTAAGAACTCCAGTACTGCGTGTACTGTCATCATTTTATTATTTATGCTTTCGTAGTGAGGAATGGTGGGAGACTGAGTCAGATACCTACTTTGTGGATGTGAAGTCTCATCAACGCCACAAATACCTGTTTAGTGGGCGCGTGTCGAAGCGTAAATCTTGAACATTTTCGTAACCCACAAATATGTTTTTTTTTGTTTTCGTCTTTCTCTTATCCAAACATTCTCGTTTTATTTTTTATAGGTTTTTGTGACCATCTTTTAAAAGGGAATCGATCATGGAAGTTACCCGTTCTTTTATCCTTTTTGTTCTTTTTTTTACGTATGCTTCACCTATTAAGTTTACATTTTAAAGACAGAAGGACCACAACAAACTATCTTGTACCAAACATAAACAGTATCAGTAGCAGGATGGCATATCTGGTGCTTGCGGTTACCCCCTTTTGTTTCCCTAATTTTAACTTTTTCAGGGGAAATCGTGTATATTTGAACAACGTCAAGGTGGAGACTTTGCGCATGAAATATCAACTATAGTGAAAAAACGTCGAGACAGCAATCAATACTGCTCCGCTCCTTTCTGGTTCCCCTGTTTCTTCCATTTCAGATTATTATGTCTGAACAAGGGATTTTTTCACCTCTGTAAGTTTCTTCAGATATTACTTGCGAGTTAATTTGTATTTTATAGTAAAGTCTAAGAGTTAGTGAGTCGAAAAGTCTGAAATCCAATATCGGTGAACACAAATTCAGCAATTATAATGAATCTGCAGTTTCAGCGTTTTTTCTGCATCGTCTATGAAGTGTATACTGTAATTGATGCGCTTGAAACAAACGTTGAAGGGAAAACGATCAGTATACAAGCAGAGAATCAACGAAATGATAACTCTCGGCCACATGTTGCAAAAACCTCTAAAGACCTACTGTAAAATGCTTTAGTGGGAAAACCACCTCACCAGCTGTATTTGTCAGATATTGCCCGTTCCGATAATCATTTGTTTGATTCAACGGCACATGGCTTGCCTGAGCAGCATTTCCACTCTTATGAAGATGCCAACAATTGGGTCAGTTCTTGGTTAGCCTCAAAAACGTATTGGTTTTTGGCGTGGAATTCGTATGCTGCTAGAAAGAAGTGATCAGCGATGGGCAATTCTTTGTATTACATTTTTTTTACGAATTAATTTAAATCAAGAACAGCGAGAACTTGTTCAAGGTCATAATGATTTTATTGGTTTGGGGGAAAAGTATTGAGAGATTTTCAGTCAGTCATTCAGAGCCATTTTTCAGCTAAAAGTTTCTTTTCATTAAAGTGTTTTTTTTTTAAAACCAAAGCAGGTATTGGCTGTTATTATCTATGACCTTTTGCCATCTTGCCATAATTCCAGCATTGTAGAGCTTCTGGGATATCTGGTGAAACAACTACTTTTCACAGTCTATTTTTAATGTAGGAAGGATTATAGAGATCGAAACAAATGATAATCTGAAGAAAGTCTGGGATACGGTAAATAATCAAAATTTCCCAGCGAAGTTCTCTCAATTTTTGTTCGTGTTATCCTGATGAAATTGCTGAGTAGATATTAAAATCAATTGATTAACCCGGTTCTAACACTTCTTAAGGTACAATTCCTTTCCAATTTCACCATATGCACAGCATTACTTTATGGGACATCAATTCTAGCTTTGAAGTCATTTTTGTTGGTTCACTCCTTTTTTTCCATGATCATTTTCGAACGACATCCTCTTATTATGGCATTCTTAAGAAATTTACGATTTTATTTCTTTTCCATACCGTTTCACATACACTGATTTGATTCAGCAATTTTTTTCACAGTCAATTACTTTGACACCCAAAAATTGAGCGTCTTCATGCATACAGCCTTACGCAAATGATTTGAAACTATTTTGTGGTCAATGTTTGGTTCCTAAGCAATATCTCATGCCTAAATGAAAATCTACATGAATTTTTTTGCAACCAACATTCAACGTCAACAATTCCCACAGTAGCTCTACCGTAGTGAGGTGCATTTTTCACACCTAAATTTCCAGAACGGATGCGGACCACCACGTATATGCTGTTGCATTTGATAAAGCATGTTGACCATAAATACCATAAATATTTTTTCGGCCTTGGGCAGCCGGAAATTGTTCTCACTTTCCACTAATATAACTTTTGACACGATTGACGACAAACAAAAATTGTAGATTAAATTGTCACCTTTCAAACGCGAGTCCAATATATGACACAATCTAATTAGAGTTGTCCGATAAATGATACCAGACACATCTCTCAGTACTTTTTCTCCAAACCAACAAAGGAAGTTCGAGCGAGTGAAAAAGTGCATTCACACTATAAGAAATAAATAGGTATATATTTCATTTTATTTCATATAGTATTACAATATCAATATTTACAATTTTTAAGCACAGCTTGCATAGAGATATGATAACTTTTACATACGTACATCTTAATGCTGAAAATAATGATTTAACTTTTAGATTTTTCTTTATAAATTGTCTTAGGGTCAGATGAAAAACTATATGGAGAAAAGCAAAAGTTATAAAAATAAATGAAATTATAGAATAAATTGGTAAATTGGTAAACAAATAATATCAATTAATCAAATAAATTATTAAATAAGTGAGTAAGTACTTGAACAAATAAGTAACTAAGTAAATAAATAAGGCAGAAGTTCCGAAAAGTACTCACCTACGATTTTTTTTTGAATTTTTTTCTATGCATAGTCTAACACATGAGAATGCATAGAAGAACATTTAAAATTTTAAAATTCTGGAAAAACTTATTCAAATATCTTCTTAACCATAAAGCGAATGCAAATCAATCCGATTAAAGGTTTAAAAGTCATAATTGTTTTTTGTCAATTTGTTTTTTTTTTCAGGATTTTCAAATTATAAACGTCCTTCTGGTTCTTTCTAGTGCTGTAAAAATCGGTTTGGATTTTTATTTCTTGTGTGTTAGAATATGCATGGAAAAAAATTAAAATAAAAATCTGAAGTGAGAACTTTTCGGAAATTTATCCATAAATAAATAAATAAAAACAGAGGTGAACAAATAAGTTATGTTTAGATTAAAGTCACGTCACTTTTGACTGCATGTTTCTTTTATAAATTGTCTTTCCTTCAACATCAATTTAAATTGTAACACCCAACTTTTATTCATTATACTCATTTCGTAAAAAAAGGTTAAAAAAGAAAATTTTTATGCAAATTTATTTATGTATATGATATTGGGTGTGTGAATATGACTCCGCTCTTTTTTGTTGAAATAAAACACATTTGTTTTGTTTAGAAAATTAAAAAACAGTTTATTCAAAGTATGCTCCATCTGCAGCTACAACCTTTGCCCATCTTTCAGGTAATTTACGTATTCCTTGTCTGAAGAAATCCTGATCTTTTGAGCTGATCCAATTATCAAGCCAAATTTTGATACTTTCGTGGGAAGTGAACCGTTCTCCTGTAAGACTGGACTGCATTGTCCGGAATAAATGGTAATCCGACGGAGCTATGTCCGGCGAATATGGCGGGTGGAGTAATACTTCCCAGTCCTGTCCATCTAAATATTTTTTTACGACTTGTGATGTGCGTGGTTTGGCATTGTCATGTTGGAGAATTAATTTACTGTGCCTATTCTCCCATTCTGGTCGTTTTTCTTGTATGGCTCGCTTTAAATGCATTAGTTGTCGTCGGTAAACTTCTTCATTAATAGTTTGAGAGGGTTCGAGCAACTCATAATGCAAAATACCTCTCTGATCCCACCAAATGGAGGCATAACCTTGGCACAGTGAATATTTCTCTTTGGCTGTGATGGGCCGGGTTCACCTGGCTTCACTCAAGATTTTTGGCGTGACTATTCGATGCAGAAATCCTTTTCGTTGCTGTCTTTGAAGTAACATTTCAGAAATTGTTTTTCTACGTTCCATGTCTCTTTCTTTTAATTCATGTGGAAGCCAGTTACCAAGTTTTTGAACCATTCCCATTGCTTTTAAACGCTTCGCAACAGTTGATCGTTCAACACTTAACGCTGCAGCTAGTTCTGCTTGAGTTTGGCAAGAATCCTCTGCTAATAATGCTTCCAACTCAGCATCTTCAAATTTTTTGGGTGGTTTTCCATGTTCTTTGTCCTCAGTGCCAAAATCACTATTTTGAAATCGTCGAAACCATTCCTTGCAAGTTGTATTAGATGGAGCATGCTCACCGTAAATCTCCACAAGCAAACGATAAGTTTCCGCTGCACTTTTCTTTGCAACGAAATAGTGTAATAACACTTCCCGCAAATGATGTTTACTTGGAACGAAAACTGACATTTTTAAGGAGCTAAAAAAACTTGTTGCTTACACTTCAACCAAATGTCACGTACTGCGTTTGACAGCTGACATAAAGTACTATCAAATACAAGTGTTACCATCTATAAGTACACGTAAGCAATATTAACAACGACATCTTTTAGGAAAGGGCGGAGTCATATTCACACACCCAATACTTAGTGACGTGAGCTCAGTAGCTAGTGAACCATACACAAGAGAAAAGTTCGAAAAACTATTTTAAAAAATATCAGTTTGTTTCGATGACTTAGCATAGATTTACGCCTAATTATTAGTAGATATCGCTATGTTTAATTTATTGGCAATGTTTAATTTATTTAAAGTATTTTTTATATGTTAGCTGAAAGTTATTTTCGGGTCTAAGTGCACCCCGAGGTTCTTAACCAAACTAGCCCACTATATCAAAGTTGTTGATTGTTAAATTATTTTGAGGAAAATCTTTATCTGGTAATTGCCATTGGTATAGTTATACCCGACCAGTTGACAAATATTCATTTAAATTTAATTTAAATAATTATTTAAAACTTGACAAAACTACACCCACTTCGTTCAAAACGAACTTCTCTGTCCTTGTTTTACCAAGATGAAATTTTGCACATAGCTAGAGTCTAAGATGGTGATTGTTATGGGCTAAAAAGGTTGTACCACGGAGGAATAATCACGGAAAAACGCTCTCATTGACTTAACATGGGAATTTTTTTTCCATGTTTTTTTCACGCACTCATCATATCAATGCACAAAAACAGTGATAAAGCATACCATGGGGGAATAATCACAAAAAAACAGCGCTCCCCATAAAGAAGTTACATGTTAAATGCTATTAAAGTTTGTATTCTTGATAAAACATCGATGTGCGGATTCCGGTTGTTGGTTCAATTAATTTAAATTCATACCAAAATACAATCTTGAATAAAAATACTTGATATTTGCCTGACGATGTCAGCATAGCTATATGCAAACTGAAGGATCGCTTCTCGACCATTACTCGTCGCGCCCCGAGTCCTTCGAATCAATGTGTTTCAATCAATTTGCCACAAAGTATCATTTTTCAAAAGAGCAACTACGTAAATGTCGATCAAAGAGAGTTCTACAAGTATTACCCAAGGTCACGATGAGCTCAAAACAAATGAAACTTGGAAAGAGTTTCATTTGCAGCAACATTCGTTTTTGGGAAATCATTGAATCCTATATACCCACGGTTGAAAACGAAGACATCGACATACCCGAAAACGAACCTTTTGATGGATTAGTACTAGCTGCTGCAATGCCACATGAATTACCTGAAACTATTGCCGTCGGATTCGAAGCTCTCGACCGACAACACGACTGGTATGCAACTTTTCAAAAATATCCAGACATTCAGTCTGAATTGACATTAATCAAACATATGAAACACTCTTACGGACGTACGGTAGCTGTATCGAATACAATATTTTCATTGAACGAGCTGCAGCAAAAGGTTTTTACGCATCTTCAAGGACACTTTATAATGAAACAAATGAAAAGTTATCAATCATTCTTGGTGTTGCAGGAGCTGGAAAGTCTCTTCTAATTTCTCCGAAGGTTAAAATAGTTGAACAGCGCTGTGGTGCAGGAAGTATTTTGATAACTGATGTTATCAACGGCCAAACAGTGCATTACGAATGACAATTTCAGGTGAAAACTTATCTGATCTTGCTGGAGAGTCGGAACTGTTTTCAGGAGTCAATGAATGCTGCTGAAGTTTCTTGATGAAACATCGATGTGCGGATCCCGTTTACTGGTTCAAATTGATATGCCTACCCTAATCGTCAAACCGAAGCTTTCGGTAGTGTCAAAATGTACCTTATTGGAGATATTAATAAATTGCCTCCAGTACTCGATCGGTCCCTCCTCGCACCATCTGTTCCTACTAATGAGCTTTCGGTATACGGGCGATTCATATTTGCAGCAGTTTACAAAAGTATTTGAGCTAATCAGAGATCAGAGTTAGGAAATTTACAGCGGGCGTTACGAGAAACTCTTGGACGAATGGCTACTGGCGCTCTGTACACTGTAGATTACGATTTGCTGCAGTTCTTTAGTGAAGAACATACCAATCATTAACAAATTTAAAGATTCTAATCGGATTATAGCCAAAAAAGAAGATGTATATTCATATAATCAAGATATGCTTCGCCAAGTTAAGTAGCCAATCACATGTATAAGAGCTGTTCATAATAATGACACTGCTCTACGCGCGTCATATGACGAACATGCTTAACGCTAGCCCGCAATTGTCGAGTAATGTTAAAACACAATTTGTGGACAGAGCTAGGTTTGTGTAATGGTTCTCCTGGCACAGTAGTCGATATTGTTTATACAGCAAGACTCTGATAACCACCATTATGAACTGCCACTATGTGTATTGGCAAAATTTGACAACTATCGAGGCCCAACTGTTTACAACGGCTTGATTCCGATAACGCCACAAACAGCTGGATTCAAGAAGGAAGTCAACCATCTATTCTGGCGGAAATGATTAATTGAATTCGTTAATTGATTAACCCACGTTTTCATTTTAGAGACAATATTTTGCGAGACGAGAAGATTTTTTTAAAGAGGTATCTGCTAAGAGTTCAGATTTGGCTGCATTATCGGTAATTAACGAACTATTTGCCCTTAGACTGGGGATTAGGCAATTTTTCTTTTTTATCATTTCATTATTGTTACAAAATGGTGTACATTTTAGTTCTAATTAGTCTTGTCAGTGAGTTCATTTCTGTTAAATCGTTTACAGATCGAATTTTTTGCCACTTTCTTCTAACAAAGTGTATCAAAGTCAAAATAGATCGAGGAATAATGACATTTCTTTAGAATGTTACTTGACAGGAACTGGCGTTTGAATATTTTCATTAATTTTAGATTTCAAGAACCGAACTGAATCGTCAACTTGTTCGCAAGCCGTGATCAATTCTAAATCTGAGAGAAATCCGTAGAGCATACGAAAGGTGGTATAGGAATGTATCCCAATTTGCGTTACTAAAGACTAGGTGTTGCATATTAATATTGTAATTGTTGGAGAAGAAACAATATCACATCTAAATGGAAGATGATCCCAGATAAAGGCATAATAACTTCAGTTAGAATTTATTGTTTTGTTTACTGTTTATTGTAGTTTATTGAAATAAGCGCTAACACATTAGATAAATCTTATAAGCTAGAGTTAGCATACTAGAAGTGTGTACTGTAGAAAAAGTGGCTCTGTGTTGACAGGTGGATATATTATTGTCAAATCGTATGAGGCAACTAAATTTTCTTAGATGATGTCTGCAACCGCCAATGACAAACTGATCATTACTGATTAATCGCCTTAGATCGTATTTACACATTGGGCTTTATTATCTTTATTATATTAAAAAAATGACTGTTCTCTTCGAACATGACATCACTCCTGATATTTTCAATGATTGACGTATTTGCTCTGTGCAGAATGAACGATACATATTTTTTTTTCTAATATGATGGCACTGTTACCATTTAATTTGATCGAGTTTACAGCACACATAATTGTATGTATTACATGAGAGTTTAACTTTGTTACTGAGCCTCGTTTAACGTAACGAATACAGATCAATGTTGAGATTACATATTTAATGAAAGACCGTGCTATAACCCGAAATCGTTCAACTTTAAATTTACAGATTTACAGTTTGATAATTACTTCCATTTTCTTCTGAAGAGTAAAGGGAGCTTTCCGCATATAGCTTTGGATTACGGCTGCGTGGTCCGATTTCATTCCCCACTGGGCCTGTTTGACATGCTGAGATGGCATTTGTTGGTGTCTCCAGAAGTACTACAAAATCTTTTAAGCTCTTAAGGTTCATGTTTTTGACAGGTTATTGATTCCAGTAGAAATGCAAGAGCGGGAATATTTTTGCGATAATTTTTTTACGAAAATATTTCGTTCGACTTTAACACGTAGAATCGGTTGCATTGCACAGCAGCTACATTGTGAAGCGGCGTAACCGATTCCTTCGCGCGGTGATAGTGATCTTTATTCCTTAAATAGGGAAAGAAGATTACTCACTCGCCAAGAGGTTTAGACCAATCAGTCTATCATCCGTCTTGCTGAAAAGCATGAAGAGACTAATAGAGTTGCACGTGCGCAAACTTGCAACATGCAACATTCTTATCAGCGCGAAAAATCCTGGGAGACTGCGGTTCAAAGCCTAGTTGAGAGAACTGAATGCGCACTCGAAAGGAAAGTGGACGTACTGGGCATTTTCGTCTACATTGAGGGAGCATTTCGATAGCATGTGTAACGCTAGTCAAATTTCCATGGCGTCAGGACTGGCTCTGGCCTGAAACTGAACCTGGAATGAATTGTCTTCGCATTTTTACAGATGGCTCCTGGACTGGGCGGCGGTCTGGCGCTGGAACATATGCGTCTGCAGTGACAGCCAATCTGCACTCAAAGCTCCAAATTAGTGCATGAACTTAAGACCGTTTTGAACAAAGTTGGAAGACTAAATTCACTAAGGCTTGTATGGGTCCAGTTCACTCTGGGATCCCAGGAAATTAGATCTTCGATGAACTTGTTAGAAGGGGCTCAGAGGAGAGTTTCTCAGGACTTGAACCCGCCTTAGGTCTACCTGTTTCCACGGTCAAACCCGACATCAACGATTGAGTCTTTAATGCACACAGTCGTAGATGGAGGGAATATCCGGAATGCAGGATGACTAAGCGCGCACATCCTTATGTCTGCAAGATGTACACAACATTCTTTTTATCCTTAAGGTGAAATTATTGCAGAAATAATTAGATAGAAATATCTCTACGCGCTTGTGATCCGCCTACCTGTGCTGCATGTTGCGAGGAGGATGACACAGCAGAACACTTTCTCTGCGACTGTTCAGTCGCGCCGACGTGGTGTGTGTCGAATCTCTTAGCTCTATATGAAGCTCCTCCTCACTTTTCTCTGAACAACGGGGAAAATACAATAAAGAAAGATGCCTGTTTGGTAGTACAATGGACTAGTATTTGCGTTTGAGTGCTCCAGCAGGTAGTAGAAGCCTATTGTCGAAAGGCATAGCTTTAAGTTGTACTGTTTGTTTTAGAATCTGGGGCCAGTAAGATATTTAGATTTATTAAGATAGTTACTTGTTTTAAGCTTTTTTTTCGAACGTAAGATAGTTATAAAAAATTGTAAATAGAAATGAATTTTAAATTGAAAACACACGGAGATACCTATATCGTCTTCATTGTCAGGATGAAACTGAAGAGGAATGTCATATTTATAAATTCGAGACGTTTTAGGAGCAATTCTCCTTTATTAATTAACCGTAGATGGCTAATTCACCGGTGCATTTAAGTCGCGCTTGGTTAAATACTACGAATTCGAGTCGAACTGGGGAGGAAATATCACCGGATCGTTTACGAGTACAAACACGATTGACAATGCCACATATTTCACGTAAATTTTCTATACTCTCGCAGTGACCTAAAAACACACTTGTAAAGAAAGTAAAAATAAATTCATACATTTTATGAAAAATAATGTTAATAAAGATTAATTTCTACACATTGCTTTATTTACCTGAAGAGTATATGCAGCTTTACATTTTAAAACTACGGGTCTGTTTTTTACAATAAACGAATTTTGTGGTTCGCTTAAAAAAACTGGTAGTGTGGATCCTACATCTTTTACGCTAAGTTTAGAGCCAAACGCAGCTAAACTAGTTGCCAAAGAGCTTTCTTCATATTCATGATTTTTAAATGCTTTGGAATCTTCTAAATCCTCGAATCCATCTGAGTATTGAAAGAAATCTGGCTTTTCGTTTGAGTCATTTTTCCCAAAGTGTTCGTCTTTATTGTTGACAACCTTTTTTAAACTGTGCTTCCTTGTATGCTCTTCGCCATCACTCGTATTTTCACCACTGAAGTTATCGTTTTTTGCATTGATTATTAATAAAGGGTTTCCAGGTGTATCAATTCCCTCTCTTGATATATTTAAATGCTCCAATTTTGATCCCAGTATTATAGTTATACATAGCAAAAGGCACAGCATAATAAAATAATTCAGATTTAAAGTGCGCATTGCAAGGAACTAATTTTATGGCGTTGGTAATCATTGATGTTCTAGCAATAAAGAAATCAATAAAAAAGTATAATTAGTTTAGGTAAAAGTAAGTACATTTAGTTAAGTAAAAATTCAAAAATTGACATAACTTTTTTACATGGGTATGTCGTCCGATAGTTAAACTCTTTTAATACTCTACCACTGGTTATGAAATAAATAAATATATAAAAAAAAAAATATATATATACACGACAAGATAGTTATGACTGTCAGCCATCATTGATCCAAATATTATACGAGTATAATGTCGTCTAACCAAAATTAAATCAATCTATTGGGTAGTCTAAACATTTTGATACTGCGGATACTTAGGTCCCATTTATCTTCACAGAAAGTGAAGAAAATTCAACTATACGGGTTGAACCAGCGATAGACATTTACGAATCGAACATCTAACATGGCTGAGCCGCAATCCTGACTAGCGATGCAGCAGAGATGGCTCACATATGTGAAAAGGGAGCTCAACAAATAGAGCGAGAGGCACTGGAATCTACTGACTAAAAATCATGCCCAGCAAAGGGATGTTTTGGTTTAGGCCGAAATGCACCTTTGTCCTGAGCGCCACCTAAGTAAATATGTAAATCGTAGTTACGTAATTGATAAAAAAAAGTGTACCTGTTCTAGGTTAACATGTCCCAGAGCGAGGAAATTCTTTAAGGGCTAAGTTTTCCCCAAAGAACACAAATGTCTTATACGGTGGTTGGTTGAATTAAGAGAAACTCTTTAATTTAATATATTGTATTTTCACGTCTGGACTGATGGTCTGTTCGAATTAAAGAACGATTAAGAATGATCTGTTTTTTTCAAACATGTACATTTTTAAATTGGTATCAACGGTTTGATTATGATCAGCTGTTCGATAATACATAATCAGGGCGATTGACCTAGTTACCAATATTTTATTATTTACTATGTATTAGTGTTTTCTGCCATTTCCCCAGTTTAAAATGCATTGGAATTATGGCAGATCACATTAGATTCCACGTTCCACAATTCTTCCAATTCGATCCTCGCGTGTTTGACAGACAAGTGATTTGTCAAATACGCGAGTAAGTTTTGTTTTATTTTTAATTTTAATGGATGTTGTTGAACAGCAACATGCTCCCGGGCCAAACTATGTTTTCATAGTGTCGTCGGTGGTGCACTTCCATGGACAATTCTCCTTCGCGTTGGTTGGAAGCTTTCTTCCAGAAGTCTTGGTTAAGTCGTTGTATGTGTTTCCATTTAGTTATTCAAGTGGTTGACGTTTTTTCCAATAGGTTTCTCTCAGGTACGGACCGGAGCAATATGCCAATTAGGAAATGACCCGGAGTTAGGACGTCTAATTCGTTGGGATCCTGGGATATGAGCCATAGTGGTCTGGAGTTCAGACATGCTTCAATTTGGGTGAGTAGTGTGTTGTATTCTTCGAAGGCTAGCTTGGAGACGCCAATGGTCCGCTTAAGATGAAGTTTGATAGACTTGACTCCTGCCTCCCAAGGGCCTCCAAAGTGTGGTGATGACGGGGAGTTACAAGTGCCATGTTGTCTTCAGTGCAGCAAGGCTGTTGGCGACTTCAGCTGAATTTGCTGTCTCTTAAGAGTTCGTTGTTCGCTTCTTTAAAGTTGGTGCCACAGTCGCTGAATAGATTGGCGCAAGTACCTCGTCTGGCTACGAATCGTCGATACGCTGCGATGAAGGCTGACGAGTTGAGATCGCTTACTAGTTCTATGTGGATTGCCTTCGTAGTGAGGCAGACGAATACAGCGATATACTCTTTCGTTGATTTATTGCATCGACCCTTCCAAAGCTTTATTTCCACTGGACCCGCATAGTCCACTCCAGTGTTCGTGAATGACCTCGAAATTGTTAGGCATTCCGCCGGCAAGCTTCCCATGAGCTGGTCCTGCATCTTCGCGTTGAATCCGTGACAGCGTACGCATCTGTGTATGGTTGATTTCACAACACGTCTGGCGTTTGTTATCCAAAATGTGTTTCGGATCTCTGTCATCATCAGTCGTTGACCGCCATGAAGAGTGCTAAAATGGATGTCGCTTATAAGCAGCTTAGTAAAATGATGGATATCCTTCATGATGATTGGATGCCGTTGACTGTAGGGGCATGTTGAATTTGTTAATCGTCCTCCTACTCTGAACATGTTGTTCGTGACGAGAAAGGGATTCAAATGTTGTATTGCGCTCCCCTTTGGAAGCATGATTCTTGCAGTGAGCGCCTTAATATCTTCTGGGAACAATTCTTGTTGAACCAACTTGATGAGCTGTTGATTTTGGAAATATCTTCTCCATATTGCTACTTTGCGAATAAGTCTTTTTAGACTCGAGAAGTTCTGAAAGAAAGAGTTATTGATTACAGTACAGTGAGCTAAATGAACAATGTATGTATGTATGTGATTGTTAAGTTGTTTGTATAAAACATTGATCTATTTTCCCTTTTTTGTCTTTTAGTTTCTACGAAAATTTCTACTGGGTGTTACTGTGCAACGAAGTCCTGCAGAAACTTGGGGCCACGCCACCACATGTCACTTGTGGGCATCTCTTTCGGGGATAGCCCTCTAGATCCGATGACAGCAGGATCTTCTTTCGATTTAACGTGTCGCCAGACGTTTCATCCGATTAAATTTTGGATCTCTGTCACCCGGTTTGCAAGAGTTGTTGTATGTGATTCCACGAATTCAAGCTAAACAAATCGTGGAGTCGGACCATGCGTACGTTTGTACGGTTGGAAGCTTCATTGCGTTAGAAATCCTGTGTAAAAGCTTCGCCAAGAGTTGTGCATCACACACTTCTAAACGGCGGAGACAGATTTTTCTCAGGAGGGCAATTCTGGTCTTGGAGTCGATGGTGCTTGTTTGTTCCTTGCTATTGTATGTTACGCGGGCGTAGATGACGGCTGCATAGACCTTCTCAGAAACGTCACTGAACCCATGAAGTTGCAATGTTGCTGCGCTTCCATAACCGATCCACCGAGGAATTTCGATGTTTTGGAGGCTGTTTAGCCCGTCTCGAATGTGCAACCAATCCTTCTTGAGATGTTCAGAGAGAGGAGAATCCCAAGAGGACTCATTTCGCGAAAACTCCTGGAGAATGAGTTTTGACTTGAGGACACACGGTGCAATCCAGCCAAGAGCGTAAAAGATGCGAGCAATGTCTGCTAAGACGGTTCACTTGGTGTGCATTTGGGTGCTTGGTAAGTCGATTTTAAGTTTAAAGATATCGTTTGTTGGATGCCATTGGATACCTAGTATCTTAGTGGCATCTGATAATTCAAAAATTGAGCGGAAGGTTTACTTCTCTGCCACTTTCAGGTACGTAAGAAGGTAAGAAGCCTTGATGGATTGCTCGCCCATTTGCGAAGTGGAAATCCACCAGAGTTCAATAACGAAATAACCTCCCTTTAGAGGTTGATGGCCTCTTCTTCGTTGTCAGCTCCGTATATCAAATCGTCGACATAAAATCCCTCGGTAAGTACCTTATTTATATGAGGATGTGAGTGTTTTATGTCTATGTCCAGTTGATGTAGGGTTCGTACTGCCAGGTATGGAGCTGCTTGCTTCAGAAAGTGACAGCATCTAAGGCATACGTTCCGATAGGCTCTCGTGTTGTTACTCTCCAGAGAATGAGCTGATATTGGGTATCCTCTCGTCCCATCGTAATTTGCCTATACATCATCTTTATGTCCGCTGAGAAGGCTATTTTGAACCTTCTCCATTTTGCAAGTAGATTTATGATATCTGCTTGCTTACGCGGGCCAATAAACAAGTGATTATTGAGTGATTGACCATTTGTTGTTTTGCAGAAAGCATCAAAAACAACTCGAAACTTTGTCGTAGTGGTCGTTTCCTTAAAGACAGCATGATGGGACAGGATATAATGCTTCACAGGCAGTAGTTTCTTTGGTGAGACTTCTCTCATGGGTCCCAACTTGGCATATTCAACTATGCATTCGATGAAGGCTTCCTTTAATTGAACATTGGAATTTAGTTTTTGTTCTAGTTGTTTTGAATCACCAAGAGTAGGATGGTTATTGTCCTTAAACGGATGTCGAACCTCATATCTTAGTAATATTAATTGGAGTAAGACGGTTAACATGAATTTTCTATTACCTCATAATATTTCCCATGCCCATGAATCCCTTTTAATCGACTTTATGAACTCCATAAATCTAAGACAGATCAATCCAGTAGTTAATTCACTTTCTAAAATTTTAGATTTGATATTTGTATGTTGTGATGAATTCAACTCGAATGTAAGTCAAGCCCCTATACGTTTGTTAAATGAATCTATTAATCACAAAGAAATTTTTATTGAATTATCCTTGTTCTACTACCTGATACCTAAATTTAATCATAATGTGAAATATTTAAATTTTTCCAAGGCAAATTACATTGAACTGAATAATTTTTTCAATAATATTAACTGGATCGACGAAATGTCCAATTTAAACTTAAAGTCTATGTATACACGCTTTATTGATATATTAACAGATGGGTTCTCGAGATTTGTACCACTTTCCTCCTATCGTAATTCGAATAAGCCCTGTTGGCACAATAGACATCTAGCTACTCTAAAAAATCTAAAAAGTAAAGCTTTTAAGGCATTTAAAAAATCCAATTCTAGCACAGATTATGCAGCTTTTAGCAAACTACGTAAAGATTTTAATGTTCTCAACAAATTCCTCTACAAAAGTTATATCATGCGTATCGAAAGTAATATCAAATATGATAGTAGGACATTCTGGCACTTTATCAATTCAAAAAGAAAGGCAACGGGGATTCCAAATTCAATGCATTTTAGAAATTTAGAATCTAACAATATGGAATCCACCCTCGAACTCTTTGCAAATTTTTTTCAATCAGTGTATACTAACCATAACCAAACTAATACACTTCCTGTCTACTCCTCCAATTGTGTCGACATCGGATCTTTAACTTTAACTCATAATGATGTTCTAATCGCGCTTCAATCTTTAAAGCCTAATTTAAGCAGTGGATCAGATGGTATTCCTCCCCTCTTACTGAATAAATGCTGTGAACCCCTCTCCTTTCCCCTGCTTCATATTTTCAACCGTTCCCTCTCGGGTGGCCTATTTCTCGATACTTGGAAGACATCATTCTTGGTTCCCATCCACAAATCTGGATCTAAAAGTAATATTGAAAATTATAGAGGAATTTGTAAGCTCTCCGCAATTCCCAAACTATTTGAAAGCATCATAAAAACTAAAATTGAATTTCTTATTAAAGAACATTTGCCGGATGAGCAACACGGTTTTGTGTCGGGTCGTTCCACTACCTCAAATTTGGCATTGTTTTCATCTTATGTTTTAAGACGTTTGGAGACAAGGAACCAAATAGACACCGTATATACTGATTTCAGCAAAGCGTTTGATTCTGTTAATCACGCTCAACTAATCCATAAACTTGAATCCTTCGGTTTCCATTCCCAATTCCTTCGCTGGGTGTCCTCCTTTCTCCTTGGCCGAATTCAACAGGTCAAAATCGGTAACTCTATTTCTAGAGAAATAACTTGCAGTTCTGGGGTTCCACAAGGGAGCCATTTGGGCCCACTGCTTTTCGTCATCTTTATTCGTGACATTGTCCAAGTGGTAAAACATGGACATTGTTTATTGTTTGCCGACGACCTAAAACTATTTAAAGCCGTTAGGAACATTACTGACTGCCAACTTCTACAATCAGACATAAATAGAATCTCGGAATGGTGCAATGCTAATGCTTTAAAGCTGAATATAAGCAAATGCAACTTCATATCCTTTTCCAAGTCCCTCTCCATAATCAACTTTGATTACTTCATTGGTTCTCAACCTATATCCCGTATTACCGAAGTTAAAGATTTGGGTGTTGTGTTGGACACCACTTTCTCATTTAAAACACACATAAACCATACTCTAGCTAAGGCTAACTCGACTATGGGGTTTATTAAGAGGAATTGTAGAGGGTTCTCTGATCCTTTTTCTCTCCTGTCTTTGTACACCTCCCTCGTTAGGCCTCATCTTGAGTACGCAGCTATAATATGGAATACCAATCTGTGTACTGACTCCGATCGAATCGAACGTGTCCAGAGGCGTTTCACAAGATTCATTTTTCACAAAATGCATTGGAATTTTTGCCCCAAATATGAAGCCAGATGTTTACTTCTTGGCATAAAATCATTGAAAACTAGGCGTACTTTACATGATATAATGTTTGTTAGAGATTTACTCTGTTATCATATAAGATGCCCTACTCTCTTGTCAAAAATACGACTTTATGTTCCTGCAAGGCCTTTGAGAATAAGACATCTTCTTTTTGTCGACTATCATAGGACTAATTATGGTACAAATGAGCCTCTTACACGCACTGTTAAAGTTTTTAACGAAGTCAGTAATCTTGCGGACATTCATTTAGATCGAGGCCAATTTAAAATCTTAGCTTTAAGCCTTTTTCGTATTTAACAGGCTGATGAATTATAATATTTATATATATGTATCATATTTCTGTATCTGTTAGCACTTAAGTGATTGTAGATAAATAAATAAATAAATAAATAAATATCTTCCGTCCTGAAGACGCCTTCTTTTTTGTTGGTAGTGTTTATGACACTGTTCTTCTTCCAATGTGAATTTACGATATTCGAGATTCTCCTCAATTTCTCAAAACTAACTTAATTGGGTTTCAAGCGAATCGTGGTGGTTGCGCACCGTGATTGGGTTTGACTGCGCTGCTTGATTCGTATATCCGCTTAAAATCCATCCTAGTTCGGTAAGCTGGGCTATAGGTGCTCCATAGCCTTTACGAGTCCTTCCAGAATGATGGACGAATAGTCGGCTCCTAAAAGTAAATCGGTCTGCCCGGGACTATAGTATAAGTCAGCTAAGCATTGATTGGACAGATGACTCCAACTGTCTTTATTTAAAGGTTGGGTTGGAAGTACCGATGTAAGATGAAAGAAAACGAACGCCCTAACCTCAAGACAGAATGAATTTGTTTGAGAATAAGTGTTAAGTGTCGGAAAGTGTTTGTCAGGGTTGTGCCCTGTCACATTTGCGGTGATTTTGGTTCTCCTTAATCTTAGTAGTTGAGTTGCTCGTTCTGTTATAAACGATGCTTCAAAGACTGGCTCCCTTCCCCATTGACCAAGGCCTTTACCAATAAAATCTTTGCTTCCAGTTGGTTGCAATTCGTTGTAAAAGTTTTATTTGAAGTTGAGGGACTAATGTTGTATGTGTAACATCATGTGATGCTTAAGGCCACATTTGAAACATCGATTACTGATGCTGCATGTTGAGGCATGGTAATCGTAACTAAGGCAGTTGGAGCACACTGCAATTTCGTTTATGACTGTTGAAAATTAATTAGCTGTCTCTTTCTGTTGAAGATGATTTCACAAACATTACACAATAGTCATTGTCAGCTCGGGCAGTTGCGATTCGCCATTACAACGATTAACATTCTCTACTTGTGAAATAAATAATTACTTTGAGTTTTAGTTGGGCTTGTTTTCTTTGATTTACCGCGAGCTTTTTAACATTTGGTGCCGAAACCCGGGACATAAAAGTAATTGAATTTGTTACGCGATCGCGACTCACAAAGAACAGAAAATGGAACTATCAACACGTGCTGCGTACAGAGGTCAGGTGACAAAAATTGTAAAAAAACGCGCTTGATTTTTTAAAAGACGCTAATTCCCAAACTCGACGAAAATAAGCAAAAGTTCGATGAAATCGAGGAGAAGCTCGTGTCCCTTTCTCAACGATTAACGTCAGCTAACGATAATCTCAACTCAATTAACAAAGATGTCAAGCAAAAGGGGCTCTTAAAACCAGATGATCCCATTGACAAAATTGTGGATTACCAAGATTACCAAGCTATCAATGCGTTATCTCGACTCAACATGTGGTTAGGTAAACTTCGTCAAAAGTTGAATCCAGTTCCACCTGCACTCGGCTCACGCGACATTTCTGTTAGCACGAGGTCAGCAACTAACTCTTCCATTCTGCCGAAGCTTCTCCTCAAGCTCTTCGACAGAAATTTCAGCGATTGGATACCATTCTGGGAACAATTCCGGTGTGCTGTCCATGAAAATGGACTTTTATCTCCGACTGAAAAGTTTAATTACCTCGAATCGGTACTTAATGGAGATGCGAAAAAATCCATCGCAGGTTTTACGCCATCTGAGAAGTGCTATGAAGCGGCAGTTGCTCTCTTACAAGAGCAATTCGGAAGCACCGAAAAACTTATCGATAAGCATATCCATCAATTGGTAAGTCTTTCTCCAATCCGCGAAAGGAACGACATTGTGGGGCTACGAAATCTTTACGGAACAGTTGTCTCTTGTACTCGTTTTCTTACTGCATTGCAGGTACCCACAACCTACTACTACGTCATGCTTAGGTCCATTTTGTTGCGATGCTTACCAACTGCATTCCATATCGACTATCATCGACAAGACGAACGAAGTGAACCTTTGGAAGAGTCGGTACCAACTTCAAGCCGCAGTGAGTCTTCTCTTTCGCAAGTTGGTGGGGACAAAGTCAAGGGCATAATGTGGTTTATCAAACCCGAGATAGAATCACTAGAGAAAAGTGGCGTTTTGCACACACACACATAAAGACAAGATCAGCCGCCACCCCAACAACAGCTTCCAGTCTAGTGACAGTGAATACAACTGACGACATGTGCTTATTTTGCAAGTCGAAAAAACACAAGACGAAAGATTGCGACAGTAATACTTCGATAACCGACAAAAGAAATATCTTACGAAGCAGTGGCAGGTGTTTTCGTTGCGCCAGAGTAGAACATTCGTCTAAGAAATGCAGAAGCGGTAGGTTTCTTGTATATAACAAGTGTAATGGCAAGCACATGACGTCGATGTGCGATCCGCAATATAAAAGCTCTATTCGAGTTAAAGAGAGAAAAGAAGATGACGGAAACCACACGATTCCAGACCAAGAAATGGTGCTTTGAATTTATGTTCGCATAATGCGAAAACAAATGTCTTTTTGAAAACGTGAGGTGTGTTGTGACTGCACCTGACAGAAATATTTCAATTCGAGCTGTCATCGACCGTGGTAGTCAGCATACCTATATACGCCAAAGTGTTTTTAACAAACTAAAGTTGAAGGTAGTTGGGATGGTGGATTTATCAGTGACTCTATTCGGGAGTAAAAAAGCAAATCCGATCGAAAAATTTATTAAAGTTAAACTCCCTTTAAAAAACCCATTTAACTTAGGTGTTGTTGTGACAGTTGAGGCCGTTGTAGTGCCAGAAATCTGCGTGGATGTCTTAGAAGTTCCGGAGAGCGATTGTCCACTTTTTGAGGCATCAGATTGTCAGATGCTCGGCTCCCACATATGGAGGAATAAGAGGGATTGAGTCTTCTCATTGGATCTGATTTCTATTGGCCTGTTGTTACTGGAAATCAACATCATCTAACTAAACGATTGAGGGCCATCGAAACTGTATTTGGATGGGCCTTACAGGGTGTCCATCTCTCCGTAAGTGACTACTTTGCCGCTTCTAATGGAAACTCTTCTACTTCCAGCAGCCTTCTTAGCTTAACAGCTGTTAAAGCAGACCACTCTCAGCTTTGGTCGCTAGTAGCTATTGGCATTAAGAGTAATGAAGATGAAAACCATGAGCTCATGGAAAGTCTAATCGAGAAATGCGTCGCTAGAGATGGTTCAAGGCACGTCGCAAGTTTACCATGGAAAAGAGATTCTATCCTAAATGACAACAAGAATCAGGCGTTGAAACGTTTGAATGCATTGTGTCGACGTTTGTCTAGAGAAACAGCAAGACTTTTAGAGTACAACGCAGCTATGAGGCAATGAATTAACGACCGTATCGCAGAACCAATTGATCTCGATGACCATCGAACGCGGGTCTTTTACATGCCCTATCGGCCTATTTATAAGGAAGGAGGAACAACAAAGCTGCGTGTGGTGTTCGACGCGACGTCGCAAACCGATGGATCCGGCTCTCTGAACGATCATCTTTGGACGGGTGCCAATTTACTACCAAATGTCCTTAAGATCTTACTAAATGTTCGCTTAGGCCTCATTCAGTGGCAGACTTCGAAAAGGCCTTTCATCAAATTATATTGAACAAGGACGATCGTGACAGCCATCGCTTTTTGAATCAGAGTTAAAATCAATAACCGATAAACCAAAGGTTTCCGAATTCCGGATGACTAGAGTGACGTTCCCCTTTCTGTTGTGTGCGACCCTTAAGTACCACCTTAATTGTGAAGAAGTTAATTTTACCAACACCTGCGCTGCTCTGAAGGCCAGCATATACATGGACGACCTAGTCATCAGCGTGGACGACGAAGAAGAGGGAAGACGAATTTGTTACGAAGCAGTGATCATCCTGAAAAGAGCATCGATGAATCTTCATAAATGGAATTCGAATGGCGGCAAGGTGCGAGATGCGATGAATTCTATTGGTGCGCCTGATAAGCAAAAGGTATTGGGGCTTTATTGGTTCATACACAGCGACGAGTTGTCTGTTCCTCTGGACGCAGTTCAGGCAATGTTTGTTTCCAATCTGACTAAAGGGACCAAACGCAACGTGCTCCAAACTATCGCAAGGATATACGACCCAATAGGTATTCTCGGTCCCACTATTATCAAATTAAAGATTATTTTTCAGAGTTTATGGAAAAGGAAGACATCTTGGGATGAAGTTCTTGCTGGAAACTTCTCAACTCAGCGTTTCGTTCTTATGTGCTAAGAACCGAGTCGCCCCTTTAAAGTTCGATGGCAGCAATGAACTGACATTGCCCAAGATGGAGCTTACGGCTGCATTAATAACTGCTCGGCTTCACTCTTACTTGCAAGAATATCTCAAATTTTGTTTTCCATCAAATATCATATGTGGACCGACTCTAAGATAGCTCTGAGTTGGAAGCCCTACGTTCAAAATAGATTCGACGAGATCAGACGGCTTACGGAAATTTCGCAGTGGAGCCATTGCAAAGGGAAAGAAAATCCAGCGGATCTTCTTCCGCGAGGTATAAATGGTGATGCCCTTCGTAAATCTTCAATCTGGGCACATGGACTGCAGTGGCTCAGTGACAGCGATAATAGCTTTGTGACCGATGAACCGCTAAAACCTAATCCCGTCACTTTACTATTATTGGATGCGCCAGGCTCTTCAATAAACATCAAGGAAGACGAGTTAGTGAGCTATAAAGATTATAGTTCTTGGAACCGTTTACTCCGAGTTACCGCCTACATTTACCGTTTTTTCGGAAGCACTAAAGACAGACTAAGATCATCAAGAATCTCATCTGATTTCGAGGTTACACTTCCGCGCTTGTCTGCTGTTGAGATCGAGAACGCTGAAAATCACTGGTTTGGGTATGTACAAAGGAATAACTTTTTTAATAAAATTCATCAATTACAGAAAGACAACATTTTAACGATGCCTTCCAAGATTCGCGAGTTATCTCCCTTCTTAGACGATAAGGGTCTCCTGAGGTTAGGTGGTCGTCTACAATCATCAAATGAAGCGATGGAAGTGAAGCATCCAATTATACTTCCAACAAAGTCGCATATTGTTCATCTTATCATTGACGACTATCATCAGCAGACGCTTCACGCTGGTGTCAACATTGTGCTAACACAACTACGGAAGAAATTTTGGGTTGTCAGAGGGCGGCAGTTAGTCAACAAACGCATCAAGTTATGTTTAGTGTGCAGAAAACTTTGGGGACCTCCTGCTTCTCAACCGTTTGCGCCTCTGCCTATTGAAAGAGTTTCTCTATCTCGACCTTTCGACCATGCTGGAGTAGATTTTGCCGGCCCACTCTACTGCTATGATGATAAGTTAGATGCATCCAAAGTATACGTCGCCATATTTACGTGCGCAGCAGTGCGCGCTATACATTTGGAGTTAACGAGGGGTTTATCAACTGATAATTTTTTAATGGCTCTCAGGCGGTTCATTGGTAGGCGTGGCGTGCCTACTATCATATTGTCCGACAACGCACGCACCTTCCGAAGAGCTGCTATTGAATTGCGTAGTCCTGATTCTCTCTGGGATGAAGAGGTCATTCAGGGATACCTTTCACGAAAGAAGATCAAATTGACTTTTATAGTGGAACGTGCGCCATGGTGGGGTGGTTTCTGGGAGAGATTGATCCGGACCATGAAAAATTTATTGAAAGTAACAATCGGCAAAGCAAAACTGAATTTTGAACACCTGAGGACCATAATTGTCGAGACCGAAGAAACAATCAACAGCCGCCCGCTTACATATGTGAGCACAGATCCAATGGATCTATCGCCCCTAACGCCTTCATGTTTTCTGCTTGAGCCCCGCAGTCTACCTCTGGATTCATCGCCAAGAGAGTCTGACGCAGCAACGCTTCGGAGTGCCTGGAAGCAGCGGATGAGATTCACAACTAAATTGTAAAAGCGATGGCGGCTTGAGTATCTTCAACTTTTGCGGTCATTACACCATAAGCCGCATAAATCCGCGGTCGAGATAAAAGAAGGTGATGTCGTTTTAGTTGCTGATCAATCCACGCCTCATCTAAACTGAAAAATGGCAGTTGTTGAGTAAGTATTTTTAGGTAGAGATCAAAAGGCAAGATCTTGTCAAATCCGGCTTTCAAGCGGAAAGCAGTTTCGAAAGTCGATTCAACTACTTTATCCTCTTGAACTTCAGCTGTGCCCGGCCGAGGATGTTGAAAATTAATTAGTTGTCTCTTTCTGCTGATAATGATTTCACAAACATTGTACAATAGTCATTGTCAGCTCGGGCAGTTGCGATTCGCCATTACAACGATTAACATTCTCTACTTGTGAAATAAATACTTACTTTCAGTTTTAGTTGGGCTTGTTTTCTTTGATTTACCGCGGGCTTTTTAACAATGACCTCTGTTCGACCTTTGGTATCCAGGTTTACAAAACGTTTGCATCGCAGAATGCTATGAGAGCCGGTGCACATGCCACAAGGAAATTGTTTAGCCGACGATTTGGTGTGAAATGTGTTCGGTTTCCTAAAAGGATTTTTGGGCGAAGGTTAAAGGGAATGATTGAGCTCCAAAATGTTTTCTAGGGAGCTGAAGCGACAGGAGATGAAGTTGAGAAATGTTTTAATGTCGGGGAGGTGATTTGTCAAATACACGAGTGAGTTTTGTTTTATTTTTAATTTTAATGTATGTTGTTGAGCAGCAACAGTACCCTTTTGTAACTTCAGCTGTAGTCAAAATGGATTTAATGGGGAAAATTCGAGACTCCTTCCAATTACGTATAACAATCTAAGCACCAAGTGAACGCGTAAAAACCCGTCGTGCCTTTGTTCATATTTTGCCTTCAATACTCTGGTTCCACCAATGTCAGTGTTAATGCATGGACCGGTAGCCCTCCCCATTTCTTTCCATTTGCCATAGCCAGTCACAAAATAATGCAAAAACGGAGGAGCAATTTGCTCGTGAAAAAAAAACGCCTTGGCTTCAATTCCAGGCATCAAAATGATAGGAAAGGCTTGTCGGCTCGGCCAATAGATCTGCAAGTTCTTGTTATTTTTGATATCGATGTTTATCCACTAATGCCTCCATGTGACTTTTTGTTCTGTTGTCAAAAACAAATAGAACCTTAAATTGCCGTAGTTTCACAGGAATGAATGAGATTCAAAGCGTATCACTCAAATATTAAAATCTACACTGTTGGCGCATTGCTATAGATTTTATCATTAATATAGCCCCAAGTTAATAAGTAATTTGTTCACCAGTAGTAACAACGTCACTAGGCAAAAAATTGCATTAAAATGTCACTTGGTCTAGTTCCTCTTAGGCTTTCAGGGCTCCAGACATAGCAATGTTGTTTTTTTACGTACCCATGCAAATGGGAGAAGTTGATCGCACACAATGATTGGACGAAGCGTCGACTCTGGTACTCCAGGGACTGTTATATCAGCCATATATCATATATCATACATGTATATACATAAAAACCTGTGTGCAAAATAATAGTTGCATTTTCATTACGATTCAAAATATGCAAAATAATAGCTGCGATATATGTATAAATTCGTAAAACAAGTCGATTTGAAATAGTATTAAGTTATTTCATTCTATTATCGAGATAAAATAAGTTCGAGATGATCATCAAAGTATTTTATAACGCTAGCTATGACTTTTTTCTGGCAATTCATGGATTTCGGTCCAAAAATAAACTTCTCATTTTTTGAGTCCAAGAACGAATCGAGAAAATGTTTGATACCTTTGACTGAAGTGGAGCTTATTCCAGAAAGGGCCTTCTGCATAAATCGAAACAAGTGGTAATCGAATGGCGCAACATCTGGATTATATGGCGAGTGTTGTAAAATTTCGCATCCGATATTTTTCCAGTAGGTTTGAATGGGTTGCACAACATGTAGTGGAACATTGTCATGATGGAAAATCAATTTGTCTAGTCTAACATTCCGGTAATTTTTCCTTTATTACTTGGTTCAAAAGTATCAATTTTTGTCGGCAAAGAGGTCCATCGATTGTTTGATCACTTCTCAGCAGCTCATAATAGATCACTCCCTTCTGATCTCACCAATACACTGCGTTACCTTGGCAGAATGGATATTTGGCCAGGTTTAAAATATGATTATCTGCGCTTGGAATTATCGTAATAGAAACATATTTGTCGCCAGTAATAACTCGATGCAAAAAAGATTTTTTTTTATGGCGATTAAGCAGCCATGTAAAATCTCCTTTCGACATCTCTCGGCTTTAACTCGTATGGTACCCCATTCCCTTGCTTTTGAAAGCCTTCGAACGTCTGGAAATTGTTGCTTGGTCAATATTTAATGATTCTGCCGTGATATGGCATTCATCAATTGCAATTCTTCATTATCAAACTTTTTTGGCTGTTCCGTACGTTTCTTACCCTCTGTGTCGAAATCGCCACTTTTAAAACGTCGAAACCAGTACTCACTGGTCGAAATCGATCTAATATATTCACCATACGTTTCCATGGCTTTCAGCAGCACTTTTCTTCGAATTAAAGAAGTACAGTAAAACCTCCCGCAAATGATCTTTGGTTGGCACGTATTTTGATATATTCGCAGATCAAAAAAATATGTTATTTACTGTACAGATGGATACATACTACAAGCTGAAGCCATGACGTGTTTTTAATAAGACGCAGTTACATTATTGTCGGATTCGTATAGTACTAGTAGCGCTATCTTTTATAAATCATCTAAAATTAATATGTACATACACCCAATACAATATTTGAAAAATAAGCCGAGTTATTTAAACCCCTAATACAATAAAGTGCCAAAACAAACCCAAATAAAGAAGTCTAAGCTCAAATAGGATAACAGAACCGTTAGAAACATTAAACGCATGATTGAACAAAATCCTTCTACGACATCAACGAAAATAAGACAAGATCTCTAAACGATGTGACCACCTCAACAGTTCGAAGAATGGATGCAAAGGCGTATGTTCGCATATTGTATTCGGTAATGAATCTAACATTAGCACTCCAGCAAGCAATGTCCCGATCTTAATCCTATTGTGGGGAGATATTAAACTCAGTTGAAAAAACCAACCAATAATGATGAATTTTAGTGAGTGGTGAAGCCTGGAACACAATCTTAATTGAGAGGTGTCAACAAATATTTGACTCTCTGACGGATCGATGTGACGTAGTTGTTGCAAGTAGAGGTTATTATACTAAGTATTAACTAAGCAAATGATTGGTCTCAAAAGTATTTGCGTGTTCTTTCATTTTGAAATCAAAATCGCGAAATCGCAGCTATTATTTTGCAATATCATAAAAGGGTCTACAACAAGCTCGAAGAAGGTATAAGCGAGTCTCAATTCGGATTTAGAAATGGCTTTGGGACACGAGAGGCACTATTTGTGCCCAACATGATAATCCAGCAAAACCTAGAGATGAACAAAACAGTCTTTATGTACTTTGTCGACTATAAAAAGCATTCGACAAAGTGCAATACAATAAGATGGCGGATAATCTAAGAAGTAGAAACATAGACAGAAATGATGTTAGGGTCATAGAAAAAAAGAAAAAAGAAAATCAGAGATAGAGATTTGCAAAGGAGTCAGACAAGGTTGCATACTCTGAAGAAATTTGCAAAAACTCATTAATAAGTTGAAACGGTGAAATCAAAATTAGTGGAGTCCTAATCAGCATCAGATATGATGAAGACGCGGTCTTCTTCTTCTTTTCCTTTTTCCGGCGTTGTTATGGTCAGAAGTGTAGGACCATAACCTTCCCACTTAACTGCATTCCTACTGGTCCGCTTGTGGGGTCCGCCGGTTTGACCTCAGAAAGTAGCGGCAGGCTTCCCGGTTTGGGATTACTTCATCGCTGAGGCCAATCAAATGCTGGTGTTTTTGCATTTGTTTGCACCAATTATTTTTCGGCCTGCCTTTTTTTTTTTTTTGTGACACTGGCATGCTCCTGATTTTTTTTTGTTTGATCTTACTTTTACAACACCGGTGATCTCCAGTCGTGTCAACCCACTGATTTGCATGTACACTTGTGGGGCAGTTTAATGGTGGTATATGTGTCCCTAGGCTCACCTTGGTGTTTTCTAAATTGCCTAGATGTGATTTTCGTTTACCTTTGTTTTAGTCGCCTTTTACGACAAGCGAGAGGTATCGCTGCAGGGATATTCTTAACCCGTCCCTGCACGGATGAGACGCGGTAATAATGTCAAATAGTATAAACGAATTAAACACAATAATGAATAAACTAAACGTGGAAAGCAATAAATTCGGATTAAAAATGAATACAAGCAAAACAAAATTCATAGTGTTTAAAAGAAGACACGAAATTCAAAACTGTGAATTGAAAAATAACAACATTGAAATACAAAGAGTAAACACCTATAAATACTTTTGAACATTAATAAATAGTTAGCAATGCAAACCCCTCCAAGGGAATCCAGTGCAGAATACAACAAGCAAGGGCAGCGTTCTGATTGAGATTGGTTAAATGCTAAGTTTGGACGGTTCTTTTTACGTAGCAAAGACATGGACACTAAAAAGAGCAACAATAAATAAAATAGAAGCCTTCGAAATGTGGATATTCAGACGAATTTTATGGATCTCATGGGTTAACAGTTACAAACGAAGAAGTTTTAAGACGAGTCGATAGAAAAAAAGAAATAATTATGCTAATCAAGAAAAGAAACCCAAATACCTAGGACACATAATGAGAAATAACAAATATCAACTGCTCCAACTAATTATACAAGGAAAAATCGAAGGAAGAAGGAGCGTAGGTCGACATGGTTATCAAATTTAAGAGAATGGCTCAATCTTTCAACGGTAGATATACTTAGAGGAGTGACAAACAAACAAAAACTTGCATCGATGCTTTCCAACCTCCGGAACAGAGAGGAACGATAAGGAGAAGAAGATTTTGCAATATCAAGACGGACTTTTTGGAAATTTATTATTTTGAATTTATTTCGTCGTACAAAAGATAATTTTAAATGACTGAATTCAGTGTTGACGAAGCTGCGAATCTTGGCATATAGATGTTATATACTTAAATACTAGATATGTATGAAATATTGACATGATTTTGAATTCCCCCCATGAGCTAGATACAGGTGGGCACGGAAACACCTGGCAATGCCTTTATCCAAGGAAAATAATGGTGAGTGTTTTGTGGTCTCCTGCCGCCATTATTCACTATTCCTTCTTGAAAATTAGTAAAAATACCAATGCGAAAAAGAACTGAAACCACTCGAAAAAAATGCGCCAGGGAATTACAAAAAAAAATGTAAAATATGGATTAAAACTTCAAATTTTATATTGGATTTTCCCAAGAATTTGATTCATGCCCAACTATAAATCTGATTTCGCCTTTTATCCATTTTTCTAAATTTATATTCTGAACATTTTTAAAAAAGACAGACAGGTTTCAATTAAAAGCAGCTACTCCTAATCAACATCCTACTGTTAGCCAAGGCAGTTTTTTTTTATTAGATATTGATCATTGTCATTGATTTCCTCTCGTTCGGAGAATTGTTACACACAGTTAATTTGTATTCAGAAGGGGAACAAAGTATGCACGTTCCACGCATTATTAGCAAGTAACCGGTGAACAATAGGATATAAAAAATCTGGACGGCGCGGCGTGCAGGAGAATGGTTATGTCTTGAATAATTAATATAAGCAGAAAACGGAGGTTAAAAGGGATCATAAAAACCATGTAATATGATAAGATTGATATTGAATTATAATTTTTATTTTCCAATTACTATTATTTTCAGTAGTATTATTTCTAAATTATTAGAATTCGGATTGAATTAAGATCCATATGCGATTTGCATTATAATTTGTTTAATGCAGTTCAGTAAATTTTTGAGATTCATAGGAGGGTTGGATCCCGGTAATAGCCATCAAAGCCGAATTTCATACTGTATAGCCTCAATGGGGTTCTGACAAGACCCCCCATATATCTAGGAAAAAACGTCTCAAAATTCACTGATCGGGTTCAGAAACAGAGTAACTTTTCACGCAAATAAATCGCCAGAAAGGTAAAAAATAGTGAATAATACATTCGTTAGAAAACTGGATGTGGAAATATTTTTTTTTTTTGACTACGTTTCGTGTAATGTTATTTTTATTTTCATGTTACACACACTTTTTTTTTTTGTTGGAAGCTTCTACTACCTGCTGGAACACTCAGACACAAATACTGGTCCATTGTAAAGACACCTTGTCTTTATTGTATTTTCCCCGTTGACCGGTGAAAAGTGAGAAGGGACTACAGTGATGTAGAGTTAAGAGATTCGGCACCCACCACGTCGGCCCCAAGGGTGCGCCACCGTGCGCTAGCGTAGGCGGGACTGTCGCAGTGAAAGTGTTCTGCTGTGTCATCCTCCTTGCAACACACAGCACAGGTAGGCGTCTCACTGATGCCAAGCACGTAGAGATGCTTGGTGTAATGGCCCGTAAGCCTTCTGCAATCATTTCTCCTTAAGGATAAGAAAAATATTGCGGACTTCTTGCAGACATAAGGTCGTACGCGTTTAGTCACCCTGCATCCTGGATAGTCTCTCCATCTACGACTGTGTGCAGTCAGATCTATTCAGGAGACTTCTGGCTTCCCTGCGAAGACATTGGAGCTAAGCGTTCCACCGACTTCCTGCTGGGATGTTTTTTGACGCGCGAGTTCGAAACAGTTGGTGATGGCGCTACTCAGGTTATGAACGGCATCCTCCACCAATTGCGGTGTTCTGAGTTTAGGCAGGGCTTGAGTAGATTTCTCAAGCTCCTCTCTGAATCGTACCTAGTCCGTCTTCTCAACCAACCGTGACGTCGAGACGACAAGAAGTGATTGACCTAACCCTGTCTAATAGGCATGTGAAGGCCTATTGTCCGGCCTGCTGTCAGACCATAGATATATCGAATTCCAATTGAAGTGTGGGATTGCCCCCTCGCAGCCCAAGCTGAATCCGAGAAAAACATGGGGCTTATGGCCGAAAAAGGTCCTTTGGATCTACACGGCAATGATAAGAGCGATAATCTCATATACATCGGTTGTTTGGTGGAACAGGCTAACACGCAAACACGTTGTGGCCTCTCACCAAACTCCAAAGAGCGGTCTGTCTCAGCTGCACGGGGGCTTTCCCCAGCTAACCGAGAGCTGCTCTAGATGCTATGATGAATCTTCCACCCCTTGACATATATATCAGGGGGTGCGCACTGAAAGCCATGTCTCGCCTAAAGAGAAAAGTTCTTTGGTACAACTTGCATTGGAGTGACACTGTACTTGCGCGAGAAATATCCTACGACCCCTGTCTAATGGATATGCCTTCTAAGGCAATTACACCTGCCGTCCTACTACGCTGTAAATTCACAGTCACATTTACATGGCGTCAGGACTGGCTTTCGCCAGACACTGAACCTGGAGTTTTCTTGGAGCGCGAAAACATTCGACTGCACTTCTCGTTAGGAAAATATGCGTCTGTCTTTCAGTCGGAGATTTACGCAATCCTAATGGCCATGCACTATGTTGTGAAACACAGGTGGAAAGGAAAAAGCATATGCGTCTGCAGTGACAGCCAAGCTGCACTCAAAGCTATGTCCAACCCTCTATCCGACTCCAAATTTGTGCATGAACTCAAGACCTTTTATAACAAAGTGGGAAGACTAAATTCACTTAGGCTTGTATGGGTTCCAGGTCACTCTGGGATCCCAGGAAATGAGATCTTCGATGAACTCGCTAGAAGGGGCTTAGAGGAGAATTTCTCAGGACCTGAACCCGCCTTAGGTCTACCTGCTTCCAAGGTCAAATCTGACTTTAACGACTGGGTCTTTAATGCACACAGTCGTAGAGGGAGGGAATACCAGGATGCAGGATGACTAAACCGTACGGCCTGATGTCTGCAATATGTCCGCTCTTATCCTTAACCCTTTCAGTCCCGCTTTTATATAAGGCCATAAAAAAATTTTTTTTCTACTAAAATATCATCATTACAGCTCCTTATGGGTATATATTTAGTCCTTTTTCATATACATTTATATATATCCTTTTTAGGTCCTTGTCCAATATATTGGACATTGGGTCTCAAGAGTATCATGGTATCGCCTACAATTCAATATAGCTATTAAGAAATATATGAGATGCGATAAATTAGGTGCGACATATCTTTCCTATGTAATTGAAATAGGATTTAAAAAACAAGTAAAAACATATTTATTGAAATATAACGTAAAATTTCATAAAAAATAAGCACAAAGTTCAATATGTATTAGTAATTAAAGCGAAAAAAAAAAAAAAACAAAAGTGTTAAATGCCTTTTTGAACCCGAGTTTATTGCGGGTTCGTGTGAAACATTGCGAAGCAGTTCCTGTCTTTATTTAGACACAAATGCACATTACATTTTCCGCACATAAACATTGACTTCCCCTTGCAGCCTTCAAATTTGCATCGCCCTCCATTTTTCCGAGGATCTACAATTTGTAAATGGTTCATTCCATCCCACCTGACCTCCTCAATTGGTCTCTTTTCTGCTTTCGGTCTTTTTCGGGAATGATCTTGATTATGGGTTTGTAAGCTTGGCCTCCCTCTTTTATTGATCACTTCCGGGTTAGACTTGATAAGGCTTTCAGCTACTCGTGTTCTGAATTCCAGAAGATCCATTATTTTACTTGACGGAATTTTGGCAGATTTGCACTCCAGCCGGTACTCGTTCCAGCTATTAACTAGAGCCATATCAATTGCATGCATGATTAGGCGAAGTGTCCATTTCCTCGATTTGATAAATATCCGGTAGTGGCTTATCATTTGATCTAGGAGGTCCACCCCTCCCATAGCATAGTTATACTGCTTCACTATTTCACACTATACACATACACTATATAGATATATTATGCACACATGTGAATATACATATTGTAGTATAGTACACGTTGCAATTGAAAGACTAGTCGCTTTAATAACCAAAAATTGCAATTTTACTTGCAGTTAGTTGATTTTGCTACGTCCGAATACTTTCTACAAACAACAACCCTAAAGGCCTCATGTCCAATATCTTGGACAAGAAGTTTTCGTCAACTATTAACAAATGTATACAAAATACAGATCTCATTTACATTTTTATTCGATTAGTAACAGCTACAGACAAAAAAAACATTTTTTTCTTTTCCTAAATTTACTTATTTCTAACAATAAAACGAAATACATGTGACGTACCTGAATGTTGAGGTGTTCTCTCCGCCATGATATGATATATTATGACGAATTTTCACTGTGACTGCGCGGATGGAAGCAATAACGGTACAGTTTTATTCAGAAAGGTTCAAATAAATATACCGTTAGATTTGAATGGCTGTAAAATCGCATAATACTGACAGAAGGAGGAAAAAAAATCATGTCCAATATTCTGGACACAGGGACTGAAAGGGTTAAGGAGAAATTATTGCAGAAGGCTTACGGACGCCATTACGGGCCATTACACTTTTGCCAAGCATTTCGGAATAATAGCCTCCATTAGTTCAAACAAAACTTCAAAAGATTTTCTTCAAATATTTAAAAATTGTACATTGTGCAAAAGAACTAGTAACATTGGCAAATGTCAGCCTTCAAGCGAAATAAGAGTAACATGCGGAAAGTTTTGTTGTGGAGTGCTTTACATTGTGGTTTCTATTAGTACTACTGTGATCACATAGAAAGGTGACTTGGCAATTTAGACATTGCGGGTATATCGATTATATTATATCGAAAAATATATTTTTATCTAATTTTAATATGTTGTTTGTGCTATCATTGACGTCTGTGAAGCGCTTGTAATTTGTGAACAACTAAAAGTGAATTAAATTTAATGATTTTTATAATGTCTGTTTATATTAAGCACAGAAGTTGAAGTACATACAGTTTGCGGAATGAAATTTCTGCTTCAAGAAACATTAAGAGGAATTTGGTTTCCAGGCTTTGTCGAAAAAAAATAATTAACAAAAAGTTCCAGGAAGGCAGGGTATATGCAGTGTCGAATCGATCAACACCAACTATTCAAACATCTAAAAACATCGCTCCAGAGACAAGGTTTCGAGTCCATGGGAGAGATTCAACATGAGTCGCTGCGTGAACTAAAGACCAGTTTAGAATTCGAATTTAACAACTATTTCGAAAATTGAAAAAGAAAAACGTTGGCATAATTGTATTTTGTCGGAGGGTGATAACTTTGAGGGAACGAAATATTATTAATTTGTAAGAAAAAATTAAGATTGTAAAACGTATAAACAAAACTGATGAAAACGTATAAACAAAACTGATGATGTCGACGTGGAAGAGAAGCACCCTGGTCCGGTGAAAAAATGCTAAGATGCGGGATTGGAGACATTAAGATTAAGATTCATGTAAAAAGCAACAGAAACAGATGGATTCATTTGTCGTAACTCAAAGAGTGACTTGTGTAAAAAAGTGAATTCATTACTATAATGCAGAGCGAAAGGAATCGTGGAACCACCGCGACCTCGAATCAACATTCAAGGCCAAGCCAAGCATTCATAAATTGAAGCCTATGTTGTGTATTTGGTAGGACAAGCTGGGTGTAGTATACTATGAGTTGTCGTAACCGGTGAAACCATCTCAGTAAGTATTGAAGGAAAAATGTCCCCAATAAGAGTAAACAGAACGTTATGACACATTTTCGGGGAGTGAATGAGTATGCTAAAAAATAAATCTGCCGATAAGATATAATAAATGGTCCGATAAGCAAACTCAGGCAATAACAGAGCAGTCAATACTCCCGGAAAAATTCACTGTTTGGTCCAATTTATGGGTCAAAGGTGGCCCGTTAACTAGTCGCACCCAGAAACGTACTTTTTAGATATACGAGTGGTCCAAAAGAATGGATAATGAAAAAATAAAAAAAATCTAAAGCCACATTACCTTAGCAAAAAATCTTTGTCTTGACCTTCACAAAATGCAACTATAACTTCGCTATCGTCTACAAATTTCTTGCCTCCGGATTTATTTCGAGGAAAGACGTACAATACACTGGAACAAGATCTGGCGAATAGGGCGGGTATTCGAGCAATTCTAATCCCTTTCCTTTAATGGCATCCATCGCAGCTGCGACTTTGTGAGCCGGTGTGTTGTTTTAGTAAAATGGCACTCCAGTAGTAAGATCCCGAAATAGTGGCTCCCTTTTCCAAATATTTCAGAGTACCAAAAACCGAATGCCATTAACTTTCCCGCCGAACTTGACGCTTTGAAATTCTTTGGCGTCAGTGAGGAGGCTCGCTTTCAAGTCATCGAGCTGGATCAAAATGGATCCAGGTCTAGTCCATGGTCATGAAACGTAACAAAAACATTTCCTGATCTGCTTGGAACTGCTCGATTTTCAAAGATTCTTTGAACGTTGCTACATATATGATATCTGTGACCTCATCTATATGCCTGATGGTCATTCTTTGATTTGTCAACACTTAATTTTTAATTTTTTTCACGTTATCTTCACTGAGGGACGTGGATGAGCGTCCTTCGCGACGTTCATCTTCAACGGATGAAGAGCAGAGTTCCCCAACGTTTCCACCAAGTTGCTGTGTGTGACTTGGTGTATATTTTTTTCAAGCAGAGGTACTTGATGACAGTTCTAACTTCGCTTTTCTCTATTTTGATCTTTTCCCTTCGACGGTTCGTATTCAAATGAATATACCTCCTCGGAATCGTGGTCTATTTGTATGATTTTTTTTCGTTTATTTAGCACAAAAATTTCGTTTAGATTTTTATTCAGACTGGAAATTACCGATTACCATTACTTTTGGGTCAACCCTCGTACCAACATAGGTAATACCAGTTTATGCGTATGTACATATGCGCAAGCCAAGGTCATGTTTTTTTAAATCATGGAATACCAATTTAAAGAAGTCAAAAAATATTTCGTTTAATTCGTTCAATTCAGAAATGGAATTAAAAAACCATAACAAATCCATACAGTGGATGTTCTAAAGAGAAACTGAAATAGTGTACATTTCGTTAAAAAAAAAAAAAAAAAAAAAAAACTCACAAATAAAAGGGGAGATCCGACTTATGCTATTATATCATAATACGCCAGTGGAAGAGGCCGAGATTTCATCTATTATATATATAGATAACCACTAGAAAAAAACAAATGTGTCTCAGCAAAGAGTTATACCAACAAAAATATTCGGAGGTAACGTAATGGCACCGAATACCGGCCGGCCACCTAAATCCGGCCACTTGGTTATTTAATAAATATCTATGCGAAAACTAAATATAAATTCATTTTTACTAGTAAAATATATAAATTAATTACTATACTTGTAATTAGTTAAAAAATAAAAATAAAATAATTTATTGTTTAGCAGAAAAAAATGATTAATGTGGTCGAAGGTAAGATTTTGCTTCAATAGATCGATGAAATCCTAACAATCGATAACTACTTAAAAATGAGAGAAGTTTTTGTACCATTTCAATAATTATGATTTTGATAATTATTCTAGACTTATATATTCTTTAGTAATGTAATAATCTGAAAGATTATTGCAACTATCACTTTGTGGGTCAGAAAATTGAAAAATATTGTGGCCGGAATTAGGGCCAGCAAAATGTACAATGTGTCCTAATATCGGCCGTCGGTCGGTATTAGGGTACGCGGACTAGAGAATATGCTCCTAATTCCGGCCAGACTGACGGATGACTATAAACATAGTCTGAGACGTAACATAGATTTATTTTATTATTTATTTATTGGTACGCATATGGAAATTTACAGAAACTGAAATTTACTCACTGGGAATTGTCAACGTCATTACTGAATCTTTTGAGGATCCAATGCAAAAAACACCAGAAAAAATTGAGGGACATCAATATAATTAACATACAAGAAGAAAAAGATGAGAAAGAAAGAAGAAAAATAGAACGACTTAACAAAAAAATACTTCCAGAGGATACACCGGCTACGAGTAAAGTGATTGAAGAAATGCAGAAATTATGTAATAGTGCAATATGAAGGCGAATTTTATCCAGATGCAGTAATGCAAAGTGATCATAAAATTAAGCAAGTGAAGACCATGACAATGAGCGTTAATAATTGAAGGTGACCCGAAAAAGAGGATGTATGGGATTATATTAAGTGTGCAACTAAGTCCTCGCTGTTTATCAAGAGATGACTCCAGTAGTATGTGCTCGTCGATTCTGACGTATCCAAAACGACATGAACCAAGCTTAGACATATGGTAAACAAACCGTTTTGACACATTAGTGATTTTTTTTCTCCGTCATACCATATAGTTTTGGTTGTGTTAAAATGTCTCATTTTCTGCCAAATAATCGTCATTTGCGGGAAGTGTTGCTTTTCTTCTTTCTTTCGAAGAAAACGGCGGCTGGAGCGCTTCGAGAACTCCAAAAAGTTAGAGGAGATGCTGCTCTAAGTGAAACAACGTGCCGTGATTGGTTTCGTTGCTTCAAAAGCGGTGATTTCGATGTTGACGACCGTTCGCGTGAAGAAAGATAAAAAAACTTCGAAGACGCTAAATTGGAGGCATTGCTCTATGAGGATCCATGCCTTGCTTCAGTATTAGAAGTTACCCGCCAAGCTATTTCCAAGCGATTGCTTTCGTTGGGAATGATTCAAAAGCAAGGAACTTGGGTTCCTTATGATTTGAAGCCAAGAGACATTGAGCGTGGTTTTTTAGCCTGTGAACAAATGTTCCAGCGGTAAAAAAGGACGGGTTTTCTTCATCAGATCGTTACGGATGATGAAAAATGTATTCGTTACAGCAACCCAAAGGGGAAAAAATCATGGGGACAGCCCGGTCATGCTTCTACGTCGTCGGCTCGATCGATTATTCATGATACGAAGGTTAGGCTGTGTATTTGGTGGGATCAGGGCGGTGTTATTTATTATGAGCTGTTGAAACCAAACGAAACCATCCCTAGGGAACGGTATCGAACTCAATTGCTGGGATTGAGCCGAGCACTGCGCGAAAAGTGGCCACAATACGAGCAGAGGCTCGAAAAAGCTTGACAACGCTCGTCCTCACGTTGCCAGACCCGTTAAAACCTACTTAGAAACGCTCAAATGGGAAGACCTACCCCTCCTGACATATTCCCCAGATATTGCACCGTCCGATTATCACTTGTTCCGTTCGATGGCACATGGTCTGCCTGATCAGCAGTTCCATTCACATGAAAACGTCTCAAAATGGCTTGATTCGTGGATAGTCTCAAAAGACGAACACCTCTACCGTGACCGTATGCGAGCTCTGCCAGAAAGGTGGCAAAAAGTTATCGATAGCGATGGGCAATACTTTGTATGATTCATTTGTAACCATTTCTTCACAATAAAGTTGCATTTTCATCAAAAAACAGCGAGAACTTAGTTGCACTACTAATATAATAGAAGATGTTATTTGCAAAATACTTGTTCCAGAATTAATCAATAGTAGGGGCATTTACAGTGTTCCTTTTATATTATATATGACAATTGATATGAATTAATTTTATAAGAAAGAATAGTACGAGGGTGGTCTGATAAGTACTTAGCCTCACCGCCAGATGGCACCAGTATCGCAAGAACAACTTAGTATCGTGTAGTACATTCTATTAGACGGCTACTGTCGAAATTTCAGCCGGATCGGGCTCGTAGTTTTGTTTTGACCGCGTGTGGAAGCGGGAGTGTCCGCGGATTTTAAAAAAATGGGAAAAGAGCAATATCGGTCGGTGATTCGATTCTTGTTTTTGGAAGGGAAATCGCGCAGCGAAATCAAGAGCGTTTGTATCGCACGTCGGTTTTTTATGAGCCAGTCCAGGTGTCCCGAAAACGGCTACCACGGAGGATAACGTGACAAAAATCCACGATCTAGTATTGGCAGACCGCCGATTGAAGGTGCGCGAGATAGCTGAGACAGTAGGCATTTCGAAAGATCGCGCGGGTCATATCCTGCATGAAATTTTGGGCATGAGAAAGCTGTCGGCGCGATGGGTGCCGCGTTTGCTCACTCCGGACAACAAGCGCAACCGTGAGACCACTTCAGAGCAGTGTTTGACGCTGTTTAAACGCAATCCGAAGCAGTTTCTGCGTCGTTTCCTGACAGTCGACGAAACATGGATCCACTGGTACACACCAGAGACCAAGGAACAGTCGAAACAGTTGACTTCACTCGGCGAACGTGCTCCGAAGAAGGCGAAGACTGTCCCATCTGCCGAAAAGGTGATGGGCAGCGTTTTCTGGGATTCACAAGGTGTGATCCATATCGACTAGCTGGAGAAGGGCAAAACAGTCACAGGGCTGTAATATGCCAAATTATTGGGCCGATTCGACGCCGAATTGAAGAAAAATCGGTTCCACTTGGCGAAGAAAAAAGTGCTCTTCCACCATGATAACGCACCGGCTCACACCTCCGCCCTCGCGGACCCAAATTGGTCGAATTGGGCTCCGAACTGCTGCCCCATCCACCGTAGATTTGGTCCCGTGCGTCTTCTTTTTGTTTCCAAACTTGAAAAAGTCACTCGCCGGGCAGAAATGTCAGTCGAATGAGGAGGTCATCGCCGCCACGGCGGCCTACTTTGCAGACCTCGAGAAAACGTATTTTTCAGACGGGTTAAAGAAGTTGGAGCATCGCGGGTCAAGTGTATCGAGCTAAAAGGAGACTACATTGAAAAATAAATCGCCATTTCTCCAAAATTGTTGTTTTTCTTTTGTAGGCTAAGTACTTATCGGACCACCCTCGTATCTGTTAATTATTTATGTTGTTTTTTAAATATTGTCTTGCTTGAATAAATGTTATTGACTTAAAGTTATGAGAATGTTTACAAAATTTATGTTTTCATATTTTATTTTATTTTTTTCCTCTTAATTCAATTGTATTTTGATGAAAAATTGGGCGGCCGATATTAGGGGTACAAGTGGCCAGTATTAGGGTCAGTGCGAGATAGTGGACGGAGTTAGGGTCCTACTCCAACAATGGCAAGCTTTTTATTAAAAATTTATTTTAAATATACTAACGACAAAATAAAAGAACGGGAATGAATAATTTATTATCGTTAAGAATTGTTTTCTCATATAGAAACCACTAACACAATTGAAATAAATGTTCCTATTAATTCAATAAAAATAAATAAAGTAGTCAATCCTTAAATGGCCGGTATTCGGTGCCATTACGTTACTACGATCGGGGAGTTTCGTGCCAGCAGCCATTTCGTCTAGGTGAGAAACTCGGTATTTCTCTAAAGGACTAACCTTTCGGCAGAAAATTAAGTGCTTTTTAGCAATTTTAGCAAATCAAAAGAATTATTCTTACGGAATTTTGTGGTGTAGTTGGTGGAAAAGTTACGTCTGTATATTGAGGGTATTCAGTTTTCTGTGGTTAAGGATTCAGTTTGCATGGATGTTGATGTACATACAGATATAATGAGCCCACTGGCTGAATCATTTCTTAGGTCCACAACTAAAATTATAATGTTTGCTAATTGAAGCATCAAAATGCAACTTTCTTGCGTTAAAGAACATATCTCGATTTGAAGGCATCGTAATACTAAGAGAAGCAACAATATCTGACTCAAATCTTACTTTGGCACAACCTTTTTGTCTACAAAAATGCTAATTTTATTAACTAGGTTTGCAACATCCTCGAAACTTTGAAATTTCTTGAAAAGGTCAATAACACTGTACCAAAATACGAGCTTCCCTACATCGAATATAAATGTTACATGAATCTTCGTAAACGCTCAACCAAAAGTTGGTGATTCCAGCTATTAACCTAATGAAATTTATGTGTTACTGCTGTAAAACCACTATAAATATTAACATGAAAAACAAAAATTGTATGAAAACATATTTCAAAGGTTCTTGAAAAAATGTCAATTTGTTTTTTCCTTATCACTTCGTATAGTTCTTTTTACATATATATTTCGTCAACAGTGAAACATAATTAATTCACAAAGTTCAAATAGAATTTAAAATGTATGTATGTTTCGTCAATTGCATACAACATCCGTAAATAAGTGATCCTTCGTCTGTACATCACGAACATACAATTTGAGTCAACCCCCACAATTAAACAATTATTGTATCATGTATAACGAACAGTTCACAAGCAAATTGAAATAATTAAAATCATAAAGAAAGCAATTACAATAATTCCAAGAATTACTTTTTATTCTTCATACGCATACTTATGGATATGTAGCATCATCAATCATGAAAGCTAGACTTTGTTATACCTATTATAAGCACATGTTATACACAAGCATGCAAAATATTAACAAACCTATGTATGGATGCGTCTTGCGTTTTACTATTATGTTAGACTATACGCAGATTTATTTCATCAAAATATATCTTCAAGAAATGTCGCCATAAAAGGTTTTCGCTTGAACCGAACAAGACAATTTTTACAAGTTCAGCACATATGTATTTCTAATATGAAAAGAAGGATTACAATTGCACAGTACACATTATGCCTGCTACTAAATATATTAACAAGGATTTAAAATAAGAAAACAATTCAATTTTGAAAGAAGCACTCAACAATATTTATAACATTACTTTGAAATTTTGCAACACAAATTCAAACTTGATAAATAATAACAAAACAACACGCACACACAACAATCCTGCTACTCTTTGAAGTAACACCATCAATGACAGCAGAGAAAACGATGTAACATGTAGTCAAACGAAAGATGCGCACAATCAAAGCAATTTAAAATAAACTCAGAGAGAGTGGTGAGTTTTGTTAAGAGACGAGTTGGAAAATCATTAGAAAAGTGCTGCCACTTTTGTTTGCGCAAGGTCACTGAGATATAAAACCATAACGATATTAATTTTTTTTAAATAACAATTAACATTGTTTGCATTTATTTCTCGTTTGTACCTGCCCATTTAAGATTCAGCAGCTTCTTAGATGGATTGACAATGTATTTACTCGTTCATGTTTAACAAGTTGTTCACGTAAAATGTTCGAATTTGTAGTAAAAATTTAAAAACCAATATTTCTTTTGTACATTTTTATTTAATGTGAATTGTCGGCAACTACATACAATTCTTTTAAGATCCAAAATTCGCTAAAAAGTTATCGACGCGTTGGATACGCCATAACGCAGTACCCTCATTTTTGAAGTGAAGGCAGTTTTCTCGTGGTATTCCCTGATAAATGAACTTGCTTTATAGATGTGTTCGTCTTGTAAAGCAAGTTGAATATATCAAAAAACTCACCAAGTAGATTTCGCTCCTCATGTTTCAAATTTCACAATGGCAGAATATGAAATTCGATAGTTCCGAGTCTGTTTAAATTCTTTCTAATGTTTTAATTCTATTCTTATTTACTAGACATAAAAACATCTAATGTTTGCTGGTGCTGTATGGGCGCTTTAAGTCTAACATATATCTTAATTATAATTCGACTTAACCTCATCTATTCAATTATCATGTAACTACCTTGCTACATTATAAAATATTGTTTAAACTTTAAAGGAAAACTTTTTTTCCTATTCTAGACCTTAACCTACCCTGAGCTGCTTAATGCTGGTCTAAATTATAATCAGGTTCGCTAGCACTCGTGTATTTCGTTTAGAGTGGTCTTCTCCATCTCGCTCATTTTGCTGAGAGATCTGAGATCTCACCGAGGTTAACAGACCTCAATATCAGTTCTCAGGCTCATCTAAGCATGATAACGCCCCCAGCCACACACACTATATGTTAAGTTTTTTAAATAAAACATTTTTTTCTTAGCTTAAGTGATCCCAAGATTATAATATAATATTATTTTAGAATGTCCGTCTAGGGCCAGTAAAATATATCGATTTATCATATTGTATATAGATTTGTTAAGATAGTTAAGCTTTAAGAAGAGAGATCTAAGAAATTATTAAATAAAAATGAATTTAAGAAAAAAACGCCTCCAGCCACCAAAGGATTCCCTAGATAACCCTACCCTAACCTACCAGGTAAGGAGTGACTAGGATCTTAACAGAGTAACGCACCGTTCTGGGAAGCGTTTTCCCCTGACAATCGACAAAAATCGGCGTTCTGTTTAGCAACGTCCACGCTGGTCGGTTTAGTACAACACTAGCTGGTCATAAGTAAAAAAAAAAATGTTGTAACTGTAAAAAAAAATCCGCTAGACTTAAAGCCAAAAACCCAAAAACCCAAATAACAAGAAAGAACCAACAAATGAAATAAAGATCCGTTACCTTATCAATGAGAAGCATCTCAATGCAATGTATAGAGCTTTGCTCACTTTCAATTTGGCCTTTCGTGCGTTTACAAGTGTTTATAAAGTGTTCTAGTGAAAAAAAAGTGAGATAATTATTTGTAGCAAATATGTCAGTGTATGCTGTTGGTAAGTATTTTTAAATTCAGACTATTTCTATCAAAAAAAAAAAATTGCCTCTGGCATTATGAGCTAAATGAAGGAGTACATTTTTTATTGTGACGGACTAACTTTTCTTTCATATATCGGTCAATACAAAAAAAGTGCGATACAGTGACATCGTGAATTTTTTTTCATTTAAAGATCTTATCAACACCTTTAAAATAATGCTTAATTAAAGTGCCGAAACTCAGCGCAACATTCTTTTTTCTTCTCCTACAGGTATCAACCAGCCCTCTTCAGGGCGACCATTCCCTTTGCGTAAAGAAGTTTTCTTCTTTATTCAAAGTGAAAATCTTTTTAAATCATCGGTAACGGTTTGTGCAAGTGCTGTTTTGCAGTACGTTATGACAGCAAAGTCAATAACTGTTGTTGATGAAGCTGATGAAAGAAAACATTTACATCTCATCAAGAAATATAAGGAAAAAACAATGTCACCATAAAATCGGAAGAGCTTTGGCTGCAAAAAGAATTCCTGATTCCGTTGCCTGAAATTCATGTGCCAACAACTTCCAGGCAAGGAAGACTAGAAAAGGGAATTTCATGATTGTGGCAACAGGGCGAAAAAAAGAAAAATTCAAAACATTATGGAAAGATCGACCGAGGAATTATCTTTTGCTGTTGAGTCGAAACTCAGAATGGAAGGAAATCGGTCTAAAGCCGAAGTCGTTAAAAAGGCTGTCGAGTGTTCTCCCAAAACTCTATAAAAGATGAAGAACCTGAAACTCAGAATTCACACAAACCTTATACACCTGAAGAAGCTCTAGCTCTTATAACCGATTTAAAACTTATAAAACACCAATATCAGCCAGCAACTTCAAAAAAGTGCAAAAGCAAGAAATGCTAAAATGTACCCAACCTACGATTCTATTTTAGAAATAAAGCAAGAGTGTTATCCAACAAAAAAATTTTTGACTATATCCGAAACCTTATGTGAAATTAAACTACAGCCGTTGTTGGACTTGACACTTCAACATTTGTCTACTGCACACTTTGAAAGTTTTGAAAACTTAGTATGTTCTTGGAAATGGGGATGTGATGGTAGTGGAGGTCACTCGCGTTATAAGCAAAACTTTTTTTAAAAATCCTGAAGCGAGTGATTCTGATATTGTGCTTGCTTGCATAGTACCTCTGGAAATAAAAAAGACTGGTTCTGGAACTGAAAGTATTTGGATTAATTCAAAAACATCTTCTCCAAGATACTGCAGTTCGTTTCGAATTCACAAAGGAAAATATTGGGACAATAACAAGAGAGTTTAACCGTATGGAAGCCGAAATAAATTGTCTAGAAGCCACAAGAGTAACTTTTAACGACAAAACGGTTTTATTCAATCATACTTTTTTTTAAAACGATGGTCGATGGCAAAACATGTAATGCTGTAATAGAGAACAGTGCAAGCTCAGTTTGCTATATGTATATGCAAAGCATCTCCTAAGGATATGAATAATATTGAACTTTGCTTACGAAAACCTCCTGACACCACTGCCTATTCATTAGGCTTACAAAGTCTTCATGCACACATAAGATTTATGGAAGCACTCTTACATGTTTCTTATAAAATTGAAAATGAAAGCTGGCAAGCAAGAGGAGCTGAAGAGAAATTATCAGTTAAGAATAGAAAAGAATTCCTACATTTTTTTTTTAAGATCTCAGTTGGGAATCTTAGTAGATTTTCCAAAAGAAGGTGGAGGAAATACTAATGACGGCAATACGGCCCGAAAGTTTTTTAAGAATCCAACAAAAACTGCTGATATATTAGGTTTAGACCCAAATCTGGTAGAACGATTTGCAATTGTTTTAAAGACATTCAGGTCTGAAAATAGATACAAACAAATTCCGCACTTACTGTTTGGACACAGCTAAATTATTTGTTTCCAAATATAATTGGTACAAAATGCCTGTTAGCGTCCACAAAATTCTGATACATGGTGCTGACATCATTGACAGTTTTCCAATTTCTATCGGACAGCTTTCGGAAGATGTTTTAGAAGCCCGTCAAAAAGATTATAAAATCTTTCGAAGCGGGTTTTCAAGAAAGATGTCCCGAATCGCAACAAATACCGATGTACTCCATTCGATGTTGATATCTTCTGATCCACAAATAAATGAATTGCGACATCTTCCAACCCGAAAACACCAATTACCAATCCCTGAAGTCATGGAAATGATTTTAAATTAATTATTAAACACAATGCTAATACATAATAGCAAAAAAAAAATCCGAATTAAGTCATGGGCACTGGCAATATACACGAGGTGGATGAACCGTTTGTTAGAAATCAGTACATATAGAGAAATGGAATAAAGACTGATCGGAGTGTGCTCTCATTGTATTTATAGTTGGGGTAGTAAGCTTATTGTCGTGAGTCACTGTCTTTGCGATGTGCCTTCGGATAATTTTAAAAAGAAAATTGTCGATTCTGTTTGGCCCTACGAAGCCTTATTAGGGCAGTTCTTAATTTATTGGCACTCTGAAACACGAATCTTTTCCATATAAAATAGGGCTATATTAAACCACATCGGGGAACCATACGCGATGATGGGCCATATAAGGGCCACGTAGCATATAATTTTACCCTCCAGTCAAATTGAAGACTGTGAAACAGATTCCCTATCATACAGTAGGCTTTCTTAGCTCTAGCAAGATAAGCATCTGTATGTTTATTGAAATATAAGGGGTTTTCCATTAGCAATTGTCGTCGTAAATTGGATCACTCGGATGAGGCGGGCATTTGAACGTCATATTCCATACATGGGCCTTTCAAACAAGAAAAGAATTTTGTTAATGCTCGCACGCAGCTTTTTTTTTGTTGGAGGCTTCTACGTTGGAGGCTTCTACGACGTTGGAAAGGCTCTATTGAACCCCAATTTCTGGCCTAAGTATATACTTGTAAAAGAATTTACCAAGCGTCATAGTAGCACTAAGCAAAATTCAAAAAACGAACCATCCTTACTTCCTCCCCCCTCCCGACCTCCTCCACATTCTGCCGAAACCTCCCACTCACCTTCAACTATCAGAATGTAAGGGGGCTGCGCTCAAAAACTCACATAGTCTTGCAACAGTCACATGCCTTTCCTTTTGATGTCTTTGTCCTGACGGAAACAAACCTTATCCCTAGCATAAATAATCTAGAATTGTTTCCGTCAGACTTTAATGTATATCGCGAGGATGATCTCAGTCGGCCTACTGATGGCTGCCCATGCCGGGGTGTTCTTATAGCCGTCCGAAACTCCTTTGACTCACTCCTTATACCATCAACATCTTCGGCACATTTGGACATTGTTTCAGTCAAGATTGTCCTACCCAGGAAGTCACTTCACATTATATGCTTCTATATCCTGCCATCCAAAACCACTGAGTCCTACGAACTCCCTATTAACACAATTGACAGTTTAATTGATTTACGGGATCCCGAGGACGAAATCCTCCTCTTTGGTGACTTCAACCTTCCTCATCTCCAATGGACTCCATCAGATGACCATTCGTTCTATATTGACTCTAATCCCACCGCTGTTAAAGATTGCCTATTCTTGGATCGCTTAACTGATTCATACCTTAGTCAAGTCAGCGGCATCCCAAATTACATGGGTAGGCAGCTAGACCTCATTTTCACAACCGATCCCTTCAACTCCTCTGTCTCACTTAGCCCGCTCTACTTATCAACCATCGACAAGTACCACCCTCCCCTCCTTCTCACGTTCTTTCACGATTCTCCTTTACCTAATGCCTCTCACACAGCTAAACTTTCTTACGACTTTCATAAAGCCAACTTCCGTCAAATCATTGAATATCTTAGCACTGTTCCCCTTAATTTTGACAACCTCCCCGTTAACGATGCCATTTCTATTCTCTATAGGTAAATTTATAACTCCTTCTCCCTTTACGCCTTCGTACTCAAAACCCTACTGACTTCTCCAATTTCTACGGTATTTTCCTGCACTTTACTGAGCTCTATCAATTCCTATATCAACGATATTTAGTCAAGACGCAAGCCAACCTTATAAACAATCCCAAGTTCCTTTTCCAGTTTGTTAATCACAAAAAAAATACTGACGGGTACCGAACCTCCCTATCCCTCAATGATGAAACTTCCAATGACCCTCATATCATTGCTAACTATTTTGCCTCATTTTTCAAACAATCCTTCACCGATGACTCATTTGTACCTGTCTCCGCCTATTTCAAATATTTACCAAATTTCTCCCTCGGCCCACTTCTCCCTCGTAGCATCCACCCCGATATCATCGAAAATCGTTTAAATCAACTCAAAGAAGAATTCACTCCCGGTCCCGATGGCCTTCCCACCATATTTCTAATAAAATGCTCCTCCGCCCTCTCTCTTCCTCTCTCAAAACTCTTCTGTTTATCCCTTCTTCAGGGTGAGTTCCCCCAAATTTGGAAAACCTCCTATATAACCCCTATACATAAAAAAGGCCCAAGGGGCGATATTACCAATTACCGTCCTATCGCTAAGCTCTCGTATATACCTAAACTGTTCGAAAGTATCCTGTATGAAATCTTAAGTTTCCAATGCAAGTCTCTAGTCTCCCCCAGACAACACGGCTTCCTCAAAGGTAGGTCCACAACCACGAACCTAGTTGAATTTGTCTCCTTTACCCTGTCAGCATTACAGAACGGTAGTGAAGTCGACGCGATTTCAACTGATTTCAGCAAGGCCTTTGACAAAATCTCACACAATTTAATACTCTTCAAACTATCCACCCTAGGCTTTGAACCCATCTTATTAAGGTGGATATCTTCCTACCTGGAAAAACGCTATTATAGTGTTCGTTTTAGTTCTGCCCTTTCTACCCCCTTCCTAGCCTCTTCCGGAGTTCCTCAGGGTAGCCACTTAGGCCCACTGTTCTTCATTTTTACCATCAACGATATCGAAATGGTCATGAAACATTCTTACATCTCACTGTACGCCGACAACAGCAAGATCTTCAAGTCCATTTCTTCAGGTCATGACTCTTCTTTTCTTCAATCCGATCTTAACAGCTTTTCTACTTGGTGCTCGAAAAACTGCCTGGATTTTAACATCTCCAAATGTCAATCAATAACCTTCTCCCGCAAACGTATTAAACTTCCTCCCCGTGTCTACTTTCTTCATAATCATCCCCTTTCCATCGTCCAGATGATTCGTGATCTTGATGTAGTATGCGACCGGGAACTTAATTTCCTTGTACATATCAATGATATAATTCTCAAGGCCAACTCAGCTCTTGGCTTTGTGAAACGGTGGTCAAAGGAATTTTCCAATCCGAACGTTACCCGATCTCTATACATAACCTTTGTTCGCCTTCTCCTCGAATATGCTTCTCAAGTGTGGTTCCCTTACCATCTCACACACATTATCAGAATCGAGAGCATCCAACGCCGTTTTCTCCGTTTCGCCCTTCACGGTCTGCTCTGGAACAATCCTCTCATTCTACCTCCCTATCAAGTCCGCCTTAAATTGATTAACCTGAACACGGTGGAAGAACGACGAAGGATATCCGACATCCTCTTGATCCATCGTCTCCTCTCAGGTTCCATAGACTGTGTGGCCCTTTACAACTCTATCCTTTTCAACTCTAACCCTCGCAATACACGTAATCCCCGTCTCTTCTATCTACCCACGTCCCGCACTTCCTATGGCTCCAATGAACCTATCTCCCGTATGCTGCGAAGCGTTAACTCGACTAATTGCTTTGACTTTAACCTCAGCACTCCTTCCCTAAAGCTTCGCCTTTTCAACCACCCTCCCTAAATCGTAGAACTACCCCATAGCTTTTTAAGGTAATTGTAAGAAATTCATTCACTTGTAACTTGAATTAAGTTTATTAAATGGGGGTAGTGCCCCCACCAAAATTAAAAAAAAAATAAATTAAAATTAAATTACTATCTGTTGGAGCACTCAGACACAAACACCGGTCCATTGCACTACCAGACAGACACCTTGTCTTTATTGTATTTTCCCCGTTGTCCGGGGAAAAGTTAGGAGGGGCTTCAGTGATGTAGAGCTAAGAGATCCGGCACCCACCACGTCGGCCCAAGGGTGCGCCACCGTGCGCGAGCGAAGGCGGGACAGTCGCAGAGAAAGTGTTCTGCTGTATCATCCTCCTCGCAACATGCAGCACAGGTAGGCGTCTCACTGATGCCAAGCGCGTAGAGATGCTTGGCAAAAGTGTAATGGCCCGTAATGGCGCCCGTTAGCCTTCTGCAATCATTTCTTCTTAAGGATAAGAAAAATGTTGCGGACTTTTTGCAGACATCAGAGCGTACGCGCTTAGTAATCCTGTATCCTGGATATTCCCTCCATCTGCGACTGTGTACGTTAAAGGCCCAGTCATTGATGTCAGATTTGACCGTGGAAGCAGGTAGACCTAAGGCGGGTTCAGGTCCTGAGAAACTCTCCTCTGAGCATCTTCTAGCGAGTTCATCGGAGATCTCGTTTGCTGGGATTCCAGAGTGACCTGGGACCCCTACAAGCCTAAGTGAATTTAGTCTTCCGACTTTGTTCAAAAAGGTCTTGAGTTCATGCACTAATTTGGAGTTGGATAGAGGGTTGGACACAGCTTACTCGCCCTAATTTAAAAATCATTTAAATATTATTCAAGTCAGATCTTAAGACATCTATCCTCGTTCCTCGCAGCTAATGGTTGTCCACGTTGCCAATTGATCAAGAATTTCCTCTTGTTCTTTTAGGTATCTCTTGGGGTTCTGTATAACGAAGTCCTAAACAGTATCGTTTCCAACTTCTGGAAGTTTGATCGAAGTTACTCTGCAGCTTTGTATTGATTATATGTTGCTATATTACACAGCTAAACAAAATTCATTTTTTGTTTTTGCCCTGGATGTCTCTGCGAATTTCTATAATTTCAAGTACACAGTTTACAAATATATTTTTTGAAGTATTGAATTGGCTCTAGTTTTTATGATATTGATGTATTTATAATATTAAAAAAAATAAACAATTTTCGTCGGCTCTTCGGAACACGTGTGGTTTCTGGTTAAAATTCGTTTTGCCAGTGACCTTGCACTTTGTGAATTCGCCAAAAAATTAATTTATTTAAAAGATTAGAGGACGCACGACGCGCATTTGGGCAAGTTACTAATATAAGGTTTAATACTTTAGACCTTAAAGAAAGATATCAGGGTAGGTGGGATCGTCACATGATAGCAAACTACTGCTGGTTATTGCAGAGAGATTGTCCGAAAAAAAAATTACAAAATAAAGTCTTATAAAAGGAGTTTCTCTTAAGTATAACATTATTTTTGCAATTTTTTTTCTTTTTACTTCTGTGTAAATTAACAAAACACTTAAACAAATTATTAAGTAAATTCTTTCAATGAAAAAAAAAATGATTTTATCTAAAGTACTTGTTTTTTTTTCTCATTTTTTCTGCTATTTATAATATAATAGGAAAATAAAAATTAAAATAAAACCAAGGTCAATGTGCCAAAAACATTTATAGTTTCATAAATTGTTGGTTTAAATTGGCTCAAAATTATTATTATATCGGTTGTATATTATATTATATTGTTATATTAGTAACATGATGAACATACTCACGCTATTATTAACTAAATTCAATGGACAGTGTTAACAAAATTACGATAGTAGCATGGAACTCAAACGGACTTACACAGCACCTATTAGAACTAAAACAATTTCTAAAAACCAACAAAGTGGACATAATGCTAATCTCCGAAACACACCTTACAAACAAAAGTTATAACAATATCCCAGATTATAACACATTTCACACCAACCACCCAGACGGAAAAGCACGTGGTGGTTCAGCGATCATAATCAGCCTAAATATCAAATGTACTGAACTTAACAAACATGAAAAAGACTACATCCAAGCGACCACAGTGCAAATAGAAGGCACTAATGGGGCCTTAGTAGTTTCGGCACTCTACTGCCCACCTAAACACGTAATAAGCATGGACCAATTCCAACAATGCTTCAAAACACTAGGACTAAGATTTCTAGCAGGAGGAGACTTTAATTCCAAGAATACTGACTGGGGATCACGCCTTACAAACAAAAAAGGAACAATATTATTAGATACCCTAAAAGCAGGTAAAATCAACTTTCTAAGCACTGGAGAACCAACCTACTGGCCAAGTGATAAAACCAAGATGCCCGACCTTATAGACTTCTTTATTTACAAAAACATTAGACTAGAGGACCTAACAATTAAATCCTGTCTAGAATTATCATCTGACCATTCCCCAGTAATAGTCTACTACAAAACCAACGCTGAATCAACAAAGAAGCCGACAATATTATGCAACAAATACACAGACTGGGATAAATATAGAGAAACCATAAACCTTCATCTGCAAACTCGACATCGCCTAAAAATGCCAAACGACCTTGAAGAAGCCATAATTCACCTCAATGACGTGATCCTCGAAGCTGCTGAAGTATCAACACCGAGCACTATCGGAAATAAAAAGCACAATTCCACGCCCACGCAAATTAAAAACAAAATCAAAGAAAAAATAAAACTTAGAAAAAGATGGCAAATAACAAGAACTCGTAAAGACAAAACTAGACTTAATAAATCCATAAAAGAGTTAAAGGAATTACTAAAAGCTAACCAGAATAACAAGATTAATAACTTCCTAAGGAACTTATCATCAACTAAAGCGACACGCTTAAGAAAAAGCTTCAATTCTTGCTGAATATTTTAGAACTACCTTTACTAACGACAAAAACAACTCAGAGTAAGCTTCCCTACAAAGCAAAAACCTGAAGACGGAGAGGACCAAAGGCTGCTCATCGGAGGCGGGCACTTCACACAAAAAAACCCCTTCCTCTGGAAAGGCAACACAAATAATCGTAAAGAGTCGAGACAAGCACCTCTCCTACAAAGAGGCAGCCATCTCCTCCGAAAAGGTCAGGATAGGGAAGGTTGGCAGTGACAGCAGAATGACCAGCGCAGATTGCCAACACTGCAAGGATCATCTACTGGAGCTAGCTTCAGCAACAGGCTTCTGTATTCAGGCGGAGAGGTCTGCTTTGATGAATGGTACCTTCGTGGTGAGCTGTTCCTCTCAGCAGACATCTGCCTGGATCAGGAGCATGGTGCCGAAAACCCCCCCCCTGGGAACTAGCACTTATCAAGTAGTTAGTCTCCCGAAACTAACGCGCGCCATCTGCTGGATTCCGGGAAAACCCGGAAACAAGCTGAAAGTGCTGACGCGACTACGTGCGCAGAACCCGGGACTCTACACGAGGGCCTGGACTGTCTATTCTTACAAGGAGAAAAAGAACTCTCTGAAAAAAGAGGGCTTCACTCTGGTAGTGGGAATGGACAATGGCTCTGTTGAGGCCCTGAAAACCGCGTACGACTCGCGTCCCTACTTCGGCCTTGGTAGGATTTTATTCCATTTTGATGTCAAGTAGTTGAAGGATGGAACGTGTTCCCCAGTATGAATCCATGATTTTTACTCAGATCAACCTACAGCATTGCAAGGCTGCTACCGCTCTTCTAAGTAGCAGAATTGCATGCAGTAGTACAAATCATCACATTGTATCCATTCAAGAACCATGGGTGTGGAACAAACGCCTGTGTGGTCTTGGTGGCATACGTGATGCTACAATCTTTTATGATGAGCGATCCGAAAGGCCCAGGGTCTGCCTCATCATATCGAATACGCTATCGGCAACCAAACTTGGTCAATTCTGTGGTCAAGATCTGGTAGCTGCGAAAGTGAGCTACAAGGCGCACGGAGAAATTGAACACTTCGTCGTGGCGTCTACTTACTTCCCCTACGACTCGGTACTACCCCCGCCACCTAAGGCGGTTTCCGAACTCGTAGAGTACTGTGAAGCCAGAAGGATTGGACTCATCATCTGTTGCGATGCTAACGCTCAAAACACATTTTGGGGCAGCAGCAAATGCAATCTTTTAAACTTCATTCTTTCGTCTGACCTTTTCATCAACAATGTTGGCTCTCAACCAACCTTTGTGACGGAGAGACGACAGGAAGTGATTGACTTAACCTTATCTAACTGGCATGCGAAGGCCATCACTAACTGGAGAGTCTCACCAGATGTTACGCTGTCAGACCATACATACATCGAATTCCAATTGAAGTGCGGGATCTCCCCCTCGCAGCCCAAGCGGAATCCGAGAAAAACAGACTTGGTGCGATTTAGGGAGGAGCTTGAGAAATCCACTCAAGCCCCGCCTAAACTCAAAAATAATCAATCGGTGGAGGATGCAGTTCATAATCTGAACAGCGCCATCACCAAATGTTTTGAACTCGCATGTCCTGTCAAAAAACCTCCCAACAGGAAGCCGGTTCCTTGGTGGAATGCTGAGCTCCAACGGCTTCGTAGGGAAGCCAGAAGTCTTCTGAACAGATCGCTTAAATCGAACTCGGAAGATGACTGGAATAAATATCGATCGAAGCAGAAGGAATATAAGAAGCTTATTCGAAAATCGAAGAATGATTCCTATAAGTCCTTCTGCGAAGAGATCAAATCCCTGAGCGCGACCAGCAAGTTGGTTAAAGTCCTCAAACGAGGAAAATCGACAAGGCTGGAGGTACTCAGAAAGTCTGATGGTACCTTTACCGAGTCTAAAGCAGAAACTCTTAGTTTATTGTTTCAGACCCATTTTCCGGGAAATCAGACTGTCATCGGCTCGTTGCACACTCCCTCATTGGATAGAATTTTCACTGCTAGCCTGGCACTTGCCTACATACCTATCCCTTGGCGCGCGGTGAAAGTGGTCTTTATTCCCAAAATAGGGAAAGAGGATTACTCATTAGCCAAGAGTTTCAGGCCAATTCCTGCTGAAAAGCATGGAAAGACTAGTAGAGTTGCACGTGCGCAAAGTTGCCCTTCGAATGCATCCTCTGTCGGACATGCAACATGCTTATCAGCGCGGAAAATCCTGCGAGACTGCGCTTCAAAACCTAGTTGGGAGAATTGAATGCGCTCTCGAAAGGAAAGAGTACGTACTAGGCATTTTTGTCGACATTGAGGAAGCTTTTGATAACGCTACTTTTGACAGCATGTGTAATGCTGCTAGACGGCATGGCGTAGATGAAGCACTGGTTTTGTGGATCAAAGCAATGCTCGTGCACAGGACACTGACCGCTGATGCAGGCCTCGAACATTGTGTCAAGTCTGGAGTAAACAGGGGCTGCCCGCAAGGTGGCGTCTTGTCTCCGCTGTTATGGTGCATGGTAGTCGACTCTCTGCTAGATGCTCTCAATGCCTCTGGAATCTATGCCCAGGCCTATGCGGATGATGTTGCTGTTCTCTCTGTCGGCTCATGTTTAGCGAATGTTTGTCTCAAAGCGCAGGCGGCGCTAAACGTGATCGAAGACTGGTGCACGAAAAATGGGCTGTCGGTTAATCCTCTTAAGACCGATGTCGTTCTCTTCACGAGAAGGAGGAAAACAACTGGCATTACTCAGCTGGTGCTAAAAGGCATTCCCATCCCTATATCCAAGGAAGCTAAGTATCTGGGAGTCATTCAAACTAACAAACTTCTCTGGTCAAAACATGTTGAGTCCAAAACCACCAAAGCGCTGTCAGCTTTCTGGCAATGCAAAGGTGCCTTTGGCAAAACATGGGGCTTATCGCCGAAAAAGGTCCTTTGGATCTACACGGCAATGGTAAGACCGATAATCTCATATGCATCGGTTGTTTGGTGGAGCAGGCTGACACGAAAACACGCTGTGGCTTCACTCACCAAACTCCAAAGAGCGGTCTGCCTCAGTTGCACGGGGGCTTTCCGCAGCACACCGGGAGCTGCTTTAGATGCTATGATGAACCTTCTACCCCTTGACATATATATCAGAGGGTGTGCACTGAAAACTATTTCTCGCCTAAAGAGGAATGGTCTTTGGTACAACTCGCAGTGGAGTGAAAGTGTACTTGCGAGAGAAATATCCTACGACCACTGTCTCATGGATATGCCCTCTGACGCAATGACACCTACCATCCTACTGCGCTGTAACTACACAGTCACATTTCCTTGGCGTCAGGACTGGATTTGGCCAGACACTGAACCTGGAATAGAATGTCTTCGCATCTTCACAGATGGCTCCAGGACTGATCAGGGATCCGGCGCCGGAGTTTTCTTCGGGGGCGAAAACATTCGACTGCACTTCTCGTTAGGAAAATATGCGTCTGTCTTCCAGGCGGAGATTTACGCAATCCTAATGGCCATTCACTATGTTGTGAAACACAGATGGAGGGGAAAGAGCATATGTGTCTGCAGTGACAGCCAAGCTGCACTCAAAGCTGTATCCAATCCTCTGTCCAACTCCAAACTAGTGCATGAACTCAAGACCTTTTTGAACAAAGTCGGTAGATTTAATTCACTTAGGCTTGTATGGGTTCCAGGTCACTCTGGAATCCCAGGAAACGAGATCTCCGATGAACTCGCTAGAAAAGGCTTAGAGGAGAGTTTCTCAGGGCCTGAACCCACCTTAGGTCTACCAGCTTCAACGGTTAAATCTGACATCAATGACTGGGTCTTTAACGTACACAGTCGCAGATGGAGGGAATATCCAGGATGCAGGATGACTAAGCGCGTACGCCCTGACGTCTGTAAAAAGTCCGCAACATTCTTCTTATCCTTAAGGAGAAATGACTGCAGAAGGCAAACGAGCGTCATTACGGGCCATTACACTTTTGCCAGGCATCTTTACGTGCTTGGCATCAGTGAGACGCCTACCTGTGCTGCTTGTTGCGAGGAGGACGACACAGCGGAACACTTTCTCTGCGACTGTCCCGCCTTCGCTCGTGCACGGTGGCGCACCCTTGGGGCCGACGTGGTGGGTGCCGAATCTCTTAGTTCAACATCACTGAAGCCCCTCCTCACTTTTCTCCGGATAACGGGGAAAATACAATAAAGACAAGGTGTCTGTCTGGTAGTACAATGGACCAGTACTTGTGTCTGAGTGCTCCAGCGGATAGTAGAAGCCTCCAACAAAAAAAATAACAATCATCAGAAAGGTAACAATAAAGGAAATAAAGTACTATACTCAACACAAAATTAACCCGAAAAAAAGTCCTGGGTATGACCTTATCACTGGACAAATATTAAAAGAACTACCCCAAAGTGCCCTTTTATACCTCCGGAACCTTTTTAATGCAATCTTTACTTTAAAGTACTTCCCGAAGGTTTGGAAAGTAGCCAAAGTGATAGCAGTTCCAAAACCTGGAAAAGACGCAACTCAAGTCGCTAACTACAGGCCAAATAGCTTACTGCCTATAGTATCCAAGCTATTCGAAAAAATCCTTATAAGCAGACTACAACCAATAATAGACTCAAATAACATAGTTCCCAGCCATAGCCTTGAAGAGCCTGACCTATAAAAATTTACTACTGACGTAGTCCGTTCGTTGATGCTGTCGGACGACGTCTTCTCGATCTCGGCGTGAATTCGACCTACTGAACCTGAGGCGCTCGGGCTCGTGGAGCGCGACATCACGTTCGTAGAGGAACCGTCGTTCCACGGAATTGCGGGCCACGTGGAAGATTAGCGGTACCGCCAATCTATCTTGGATTAGCCCACATTGGTCTAAATAGAGGAATGCCTCTGGTGGGACAAAGCCGTTAAGGCGCACCCGGTCGATCGTTGGACCTGATCTGTACGCAATTAAATCGTCCGCGTACGCTATTGAATGGTGAAGAGAAGCTATCAGATCACTGAAGTAAATGCTGAAAAGTATCGGCGAGTTCACCGTACCCTGTTGCAGTCCGTTGTTAATATCAAATGTTTGGGTAGAAGTCACGTTGGCAATTTTCACAACGAACTTTCTACCGGTTAACATGTCAAAAATCATATATAGCAGTGGTTTACTTATGCCCAACCGACTGAGCTTTTAGTAAAGTCCTTCTAGCCATACAGTGTCGAAGGTTTTTTCCAAATCAATCAAACAGGCACCCGTGCATTCGTTCTTGCATTTATTCCACTGGATATCCGATACGAACTTCATCGCGGCATGAATGGTGTCATGCCCCGCTCTGAAACCGAATTGGTTATCCGGAATGATTTTCTTGTCCTCAACCCATCTAGACAGGGCTCTATGGACCACCTTCTCGAAGACCTTGTTGATACTCGGAAGGAGACTTATTGACCGAAGATTTGCCGGGTTAGAGGTGTCTTTATCCCTCTTGGAGATTGGTTGCATCACCGCTGTTTTCCAGTGCACTAGATAATATGCATTATTCAGTGCATTGTTGAACAGGTTGGTGTACCTCTCTACAGCCACTGGTGGAAGGTGCCTAAGCACAACATTTGATATACCGTCGGTTCTCGCGGACTTTTTTCTTTTTAATGTCTCGAGATGTCTGGAGATCCTCCGTCGAAATGAACAGGGTGTTAGCCCCTTCACTGGCGACAGCATTGTTTGCCATAAAATCATCATTGAACCTGGTAAAGCCAAGGTTCTCTGATCGCCAATGATCTATATCATTTTGAAGGTAGAAATGATGAAGTAGGACTCTGTTTTCCAGGTCGAGGTTTGGGCGAATGCTGTCATTCACCGTATACACTTCCTGGAATACAGCTCCCACTGTCGCCACCTTCTCCTGGGGATCCTCGATCACGAAGAAATCATCGTCCAAGACGGCCCTCTCTGGATCGATGCTGACTGTTCGTAGCAAGCGTTCATTGTTTGACGTTCTCGGAAGCTTTAGATCCTGAATGTCATTCTGATTGTTTCTCCGAAATATTTTATTTATTTGCGGGGACATATTCGCTCTGTTGGATTTTACAGCACGAATTCTGTTGTTCCAATGCAAACTTACAGATATTCTGTAATTCTCTTTGATCAACTGTTGGAGATTTTTAATCAGTGACTTCAGCGTCCTGACCTCCGAGTTTTGCCTGTCGGTAAACCGCCTGTACAAGAGTTTGAGTTTTGTCAGGAGTCTACTTTTTTTGTCTGTGCAGTGCGTCGATTATCGCGTTTCGGTATACGTTTGTGGTATCGTGTTGTCGTTGGCGTGGTATCGTACTGTTCATTGTCTGTATAATGATATCGTCCATTTGTTTGAGGTACCTGTCAATCTCGTTGTTTGACAGGTTCCTATTAGATGGTGGGATGGAGGCGCTCGAAGTGAGCGCTCTCGTCAGAGAATTGGCGAAGCGTGTCCAGCGCGCCCTACTGTAATCATAGGGATACGTTTGGACGTACTCTGCCATTTCTGCGAATTCGTCTGGTAATTTGATTACGGCACTTAGTCCGCAATGGTCACTGTCGTATACGAAGGTCCGTAGACAGTTAGTAGACCATTCGTTTGTGTTAACCAGTCTCAGTCGAGAGTCAAGCAGCAAGTGATCCAGATAGGAGCCGCTCCTAGGATACGACGGACTATCCGTTGCGAGTAATTTGAGTCTGTACTCTATGCTCTGCAGAACCCACCAATGGCTTAGTAGGCTCCCCTAGTGTTGGCAATGTTATTTCCCCAATCACTATGTTTGGCATTTAAATCACCGGCCAGAATGTAGAAGTTTTCTACCGAGTTTAAGCGCAGAGACCGAAAAAGTGTCTCGAGCTCTGCCATGAAAACGTTAGGTTGATGTGCTTCAGGTGCATAAGCTGATATAATGTACATTCTCTTTCCATTTCGGAGAGGAATGCACACAATACAGGCCTCTAGCACCTGGAACCTCCGCACTTCACTGCTATATACAGTTTTATATTTAAAGTTATTTCTAGTAAAGATCGCAACTCCCCCGCGTCGTGTGGCGTTGGGTCGGTCTCTTCGAATCACTTTATAAGAATTGTGCCGGATTTTGTGCTTTTGGCTTAGCTTTGTTTCACTAACCAAAAGTACATCGGGGCTTTCGTCTTGCAACAAGTTGAAAAGTACAGCTCTTCGCTCAATCCTAATCAGTGAATTCACATTCACCGACAGGACCTTTAAGGGACTCTCTACCGGCGTACCCATCACGATTCTAGGGGCGCTAGGCCCGGTAGAAGCGAGTAGATTCTGTCCACTCGGGTCGCCTGTTCATGGATCTGCTGTTGGAGCTGGCCGATCTGTCCTTGGATGGCGAGCAAGATCGAACAGATCTCCCTCGGCCTCCGGTGCCTTAGTAACATGCACTGGAGCTTTAGTAACAGCCACAGGCTTTTGTACCGTCTGCCTCAAAGCTGCCGCCATTTGGGCGTAGGTTCCTACAGAGCACACACTCGAGCTGTTCCCTGTCCGCGACCTTATCTTGAGTCAGATCGCATTCCTCGTTCTTGTGGTTCTTTGCACACTTAACGCATCGAGGCTGCATCGCGCAGTTCGACGCGGCGTGCCCGAACCTTTGACAGCGGATACATTGTAAAATGTTTCTAAGGAAGTGATGGTCCTTAGCCTCTCCAGTTTGCTATTGGGTGCGAGCTGGACCAGGAAGAATGGTAACACACGCTTCTCCCGTCTGGCCCGCGCCGTGGTGAACGACTTGACTCCCACGAATTTGAGGTCGTCGCTCTCGAACTCTCTGAGGTCTGAGAGCATTTCCTCGGGGTCGGTAGTCGAGTACATGCATTTGAGGAGCATCGTCTGCAGCCTCTCGGTCTTGGGGGTAAATGAAAAGAACTCAGTGGTGGACCCTTTTAATAGTTCCTTGACCCGCTTATGCTGCTCCAGTGTGTTACATTGGATAGCATAGCGGTTCTCACCTATACCTTTAAAGACGAAATTGCCAACACCAATAACGTACTTACACAAGTCAATTGTTTCTCGTAGAGCCGTGGTGTAGGTAAGGATAGGTGGCACCTTTTCCTTGGGACGTTGCGGCTGTTTCTCTTGCTGCTGCTTCTGTTGTTGCTGCTTCTGTTGATGCTGCTTCTGTTGTTGCTGCTTCTGTTGTTTCGGCTGTTGTTGTGGCTGCTGCTTCTGCTGCTGCGAGTGTTGTTGTTGTTGTTTCTGCTGCTGTGGCTGTTGTTGTTGCTGGTGCTGTGGCTTTGGTTGCTGCTTCTTTTGTTGTCGTTGTTGCTGCTTTTTTTGCTGCTGTTGAGGTTGTGGCTGCTGCTCGGTCGTTTTTTTGGCAGCTTTTTTTGCAGCTGCTGTTTATGTGACTGAAGCTGGACGGCCGTTGCCTCCTCCTTCTCCTTCTGCCGCATCTTATTTAATTTGTCGAGCTCGCTTAGCTCCTCCTCAGTACCCAAACTTGAGAGGGCGGTGAAGGGGTTGTTGTCCCCTGTATAGCGGCCTTCCCTACCATCGGAGAGGTAAGCTATGTCTGTTTCCACGGAGAGCAGTGATTGTTGACGTTGTTCTTGTTGCTGTCCAGCTGCCTTCGACGTCGATGGTGATGGTGACGGCGCCCCTTTCCTGGCTTCGTACGGGATTTCCCCCGCCGTCTCCTGACATCTCTCCCTGCTACTTCTTATTTACTTTAGAAGTAGCAGAAAGAACACGGAGAAGAAAAAACAAAACAAAGAGCACGAACAAACTTTTTTCCCGACAGCGGACTCGAACCGACGACCTTACGATCTCAGGTCGAGCGCTTTACCATGCGAACTTATTACTACTTATTTTCTTTCGCACTACACAAGCCGACAGTACCTACTCCTTCACTGGTCTGTGATCAACTGCCTTAGAAACTATCCACATCCTATAATGTAATAACAGTTACTTGGTGTCCAATTCGGACAGATATAAATAAATAAAGGATACAAAAAAAAAAAAAAAAAAAAAACAAATACATATACATACATATATGTATATGTATATTGAGGGCAACAAAACCACTGTTGACCAGTGTTATCAACATGTGTCTAACTGCTCCTTTTTTTTTTTTTTTTTGTAATTCATTTTTATTTATAGTTTCTTAGATCTATCTTATCCTAGACAAAAATGCTTAAAACTAGCTTTACTATCCTTACAAATTTAGGAATCTTACTGGCCCTAGGCGGACACTCTAAAATAAACTGTATAATTTTTACGTATGCCTTTCGACTACTATATAAATAACTTACAATTAACATTATTATAATTAACTTAAGCTAAGAAAAATTTTTCTTTTTTTCAAAAAACTTAGCATATGATCATTCTTTTATATATTTTTATATAATCCTTAAACCTACCTAAACCTAACTAAACATATCTTATTCTAACTCAACTAATATATATATGTATATATATATATATATATTTTATATATATTATATATATATATGTATATCTTTTTTTTTTTGGTTTTAATATTTTTTTTTGTTCTATCCTACCATAACCTACTCTACCCTACCCTACCCTATGTAAGCCTGCCATTGGTGTTAGCAAGCCCTGCATTGAAGAGGCTGAAGCTATTGAAATGTCCACTGACTCAGCTCCCACCAGCCACCAAAAGCGTTGATGCTGGCTCACTACGTCTCCTCGATCCCGGCGTGAGACCGATCTACAGAACCTGAGGCCTCACATTAGCGGCACCGCCAATCTATCCTGGATCAGCCCACATCTATCTAAATAGAGGAATGCTTCTGGCGGGACAAAGCCGTTAAGGCGCACTCTCTCGTGATATAAATCATTCGGGTAGTAAGCCCCAGAGATTAGGCTATTGACCGAAGTCATTGCTCTCGCGACGTGGCCTCGAATCAGTTTGATCAGGAAGTTATCCACCCGTACAATCCTGGCCCTATTGTATAGGACCTCGTTCGGGTAAAATTTCGTGTAATCAGATTCGGGTGTCCTATGTAACCCGAGACAAGTCATTGTCTAAGACATTGTCGCTCAAACACCCGAATCACTCCTTTTGCTTTCTGATAAAGAATGAACATCGTCCGAATTTTCTACTTGTCAAAAATTATTTTATGTTTAAGCCTTAAATCAGTCTTATTTCAATACAATTTATTCTCTATGTGATAAGGGTTGTTATCGATTAGCTATATTCGTTTCATTCAAGATTCCTTACTTTTACACAGGCCATGTCATCAATCAGGTATACGTTTCGATGCCTTATGATACCCTTATTTTTGAATAATATAAGCAAGAAAATAAGGTAAGGATAGGCAAAAAATTGTTCATTCTTTGTATAAGCTATAAAATAAGGCTTATTTAAGCATAACTTATGCCTTATTTTGCAGCTAGCATAAGCAATTATGTAACACTTATATAAGTGTTATTCCAATTCAATTTTCTCATTTTTTCTTACGAAAGGGAATGTAAAACCAAAAACCTTTATGGATTTTAAAGAAACACACTTTTATTATAATTTAAACCTATTAATAGTTATATGTTTATATATTTTATTTATGCGAATTTTGTTGCTCCTCTGATCCAGACGATTTTTGCCCTTTCTAATTGCATCTTTGACATCCTTTTCATAGTCTTCAATTGATGTGTAATAACGATTTACACAACCTAAGTTTGAAAATGAAAAGAAAAATTAGTAGATTAATTAGAGTTATGTATAAGTTTTCTTCCATTCGGCGTCGAATCAGCCAAATAAATTGGCATAGTGCAGCCCTGTGACCGTTTTGCCCTTCTCCAGGTAGTCGATGTGGATCACACCTTTCCGGCCGATGGGACAGTCTTCACCTTCTTCGGATCACGTTCACCGGGTGAAGTCCACTGTTTCGACTGTTCCTTGGTCTCTGGTGTGTACCAGTAGATCCAGGTTTCGTCGACTGTCACGAAACGACGCAGAAACTCCTTCGGATAGCGCTTAAACAGCGTCAAACACTACTCTGAAGTGGTCTCACAGTTGCGCTTGTTATCCGGAGAGAGCAAACGCGGCACCCATCGCGCTGACAGCTTTCTCATGCCCAAATTTCATGCATGATATGACCCACGTGATCTTTTGAAATGCCTACTGTCTCAGCTATCTCGCGCACCTTCAATCGTCGTTCTGCCAATACGAGATCGTGGATTTTTGTCACGTTATCCTCCGTGGTAGGATAAATCGCCATCGAAGGAGAAGAGTCACCGTACACAGCATCCAAACGTTCTTCGATTTCGCTGCGCGATTTCCCTTCCAAAAACAAGAATCGAATCACCGACCGATATTGCTTTTTCCATTTTTCTAAAATCCGCGGACACTCCCGCTTCCACACGAGGTCAAAACAAAACTACGAGTCCGATCGGGCTGAAATCGACAGTAGCCGTCTACTAGAATGTACTACACGATAGTAAGTTGCTCTTGTGATACTGGCACCTTACTTATCGAACCACCCTCGTAAATAGATCACAACAAAAAATCAAGACCTGAATGTGGCATCTACATCTGGAATACAAACGAATGCTTCGCAGTTGAGCCTCTGTCTGACAAGTCAGTTCAGATTACTGTTGAAGAGATTGTGGACGAAGTTTTCCGAAGTGAGGAGACAAGTTGCGCTACAACTATAGATCTTGCTCTGGATGAATCCATTAGTGAGGTACAACAAATACAAATTCTAGATGACCTTAGCACTGTTGTCCTGAATATATCAGCTCCAGCCACTCACTCGAAATAGAAAATTTATTGATCGTATAATAACTTTAAGTCCAGTGTAAACTCACATTGATAATTATCCGGAGAATGATACGGGCGACTCTGGATTTCTCTAGTTCTCATTTCACAAAAAAACTTGCAAACAATGAAATAATTCAGCGTTGTTATATACTCCGTCTTTAAGGGTTGAGTTTATTGTCGGCTGTTCGATAGTAGCTCAACATCGAGTTTAGTATCTGAAGGATATAACAACTGGAAACACTTGTCTGAAATGTTAAGAATTCATTCAAAAAGCACTTCTCATAAGAAGTTTTACCTTTCATGGATTGAGGCTGAACTACGATTAAAAAAAGGAAAAACAATAGATTGCCAAGAGCAACATTTTATTAGAAAGTAAACTGCAAGATGGAATAATGTTTTGTCTAGATTGATGCATATTACACTTTATTTAGCTAAAAGCAATATGGCGTTCAGAGATACTTCCGACAAACTATATATGCCAAATAACGGAAAGTTCTAATAACGGAATTTACTAGCAAAATTTGATTCAGTTATGCAGGGGCATTTGCAATTAGCTATGAAGGGTCGACAGAGCCTTACCTCTTTTTTCCTACAAATAATTGAAAAAGTATTAGATAGACATATAAGAGATGATCCTCTCAAAAAATCACCGCTTCACAACAAACAATATGCCTACCAGCCAGGGAAATCAACCACGCATGTTCTTCAGGAACTAACAGCTCGGATCAATAAATCGCTAAGCGACAGAGAAATTGCTTTCTTGATATTGATGGTGCCTTCGATAATACTGATCACGCCCAAATACAACGCTATATCCTCAGCACAGGGGTAGATAATACGACATGCAGATAGATTCAACACATTCTTAGTAACAGGAAAATAAACACCTCACTAGGCAGTGATTTAATCAGTGTGAAAACCACGAAAGGCTACTTTCAAGGCGGGGTTCTCTCACCCCTCCTATGGTCCAACGTAGTCAACGAGCTGATTAGAATACTCAGCAACAATGGCTTCTATGTCCAAAACTATGCTGATGATATTGTGATCCTAATTAGAGGAAAATTCGAAGACACAATCTCAACCTTGTTGCGAGATGGTGCATAAAAGTTGAACTCAATGAAAACCAAAAAAAAAAAAGAACCATAATCGCTTTCCTCAAAAGAAGAAGTTTGGTGCAACAATAGAGTTCTCAAACGAAGTAAAAAATAAAAAAAAGTGTAACATTAGACGAAAATCTCACTTGGAACTCTCATATTACATTGAGAAAGCTCCCCATGGACTAGCAAAAGTCTCACTGGAAAAACTTGGGCCATTAATCCCAAATATCTCGCTGGCTATATACAGCCATTACCAGACCAATTCTCACATACGCTGCGCCCGTCTGGTGGCACAAAACAAAACAAACATCAGCCAAGCTCATCTCGGTAAATGCACAGAAATGTTGAAAAAATGCTGCACATTCTTGGAAGATTATAGAAATACAGGCTTTAAAAGCGCGATTTTAGCTGCGAAGGAATTGGCTGAAGAACTTGAAATTGAACCTGTGTTCAGAGCCACAACAAGAATTCAACGTGTTAAGCGTCAGACAGGTGAAAATGCCCGCGATCAGCCTATAACTTGTCCAGAAAAAAAATTTGAGGTTAAATTTTTCAGTTGTCTTTTGGACACCACATTAATTTCAGTCAGTGAAAGATTCTAACAATTTAATGAGTACTCGTAATCTTGGTCTTTTTTATACAATATAAAACAGATTCCGGAAAAACTCGATCTTGTCAAGCTCTGTGGTGATCCCCAATTGAAATTAACTGTAGACTCTAAATCAGATATAGATGGTTGTATGCTGTGTGATGTACTCGTACTACATAAGTCTGGGATCATTTTTGCCTGATCAGAATGTGGTCATTCCTGTTTTTGTTTTAAATTTTATCAAAGATTGTAAATTACAAGAACTATATCCAAATGTATGGGTAGCATGCGAATATTATTGACTATACCTGTAACGGTTGCTAGTGGGGGGAGGAGTTTTTCTAAGCTTAAGCTGATAAAAAACCTATCAGCGATCGACAATATCCCAATTTAGATTGACAAACTTTGTCAATCGAAAATGAAATTGCTGAAAACATCGACTTTGATAACCTAATAAAAGAGTTCGCCGATAGAAAAGCTAGAAAAGTCAATTTTTGTTAGTTATTTTTTTAAATAAATGTTTATTTCTTTTAATAAATGGTTATTTCATTGTATCTTTTGCCTTTTTTCGTATAATATATGTTTGAATTGCGGTTAGGGGGCGCCGTAGAAATCTCGCCCAGGGCGCTGGCAGTGCTAAAACCGGCACTGACATTCAAAATGCTTTATAAACACATGGAATCAAATATGGTCTTGTGCGCTTTTATGAAGCATCCGTCGTGTACATGCCAGACACCAGTAAAAGTTACCTCTGCCAGTTTTATCAATGGATTATATTCTATTTTCGAATCAATATATAAACAATGTTTAATTTAATTTCAACCGAAGAAACGAATAAAACAATAACTTTTTGAAGGACGAAAGAAGTATGTATATCCAAATTAATGTAATTCAAATGTGATTGAACATAATGCAACAATTACCGATGAATATCGCTGCTATGAAGTTGTTACAAGGTGCTTTGAAATATTATCTTAAAGAGCTAAGAAAATAATCGGAGACTGCCAGTGTGGCTTCAGGAGGGACCGCTCGACGAGTGACCAGATTTTTACTACACGACAGCTTTTAGAAAAGAGAGAATTCCTCGAAACTGTGCATCAACTCTTCGTAGATTTTATGACTCTATAATATGACTCATATGACTCTATGAACCGATCGAACATGTATCATGTCCTTGTAAGGCTGGGAATACTGAAAAAGTTGGTGCCACCGATACAAGTATGCTTAAAGAGATGCAAAGGACAAGTTAAAGTAGGAAACGTTATAGCATTCGAGATATGTGAAGGATTGTTCTTAAAAGAGAAGGAGAGGATAATAATTCTTAATGGAATCATATCCGTTTGAGCTTACGCTGACAATTTAGACCTGCTGGGAAATAGTGAGGAAACAGTTAAGAGAATGTTGAAATGAAGAAAGTTTAATAATGACAGCAGAGAAGTATGCTTAAAAGTAAATGAAGAGATAACCAAATACGAGTTTATGGTCACTGATTGACTTAGATCGATTGATCCTCACTCCTGACTGTACTTGATAAGATGGACGAATTCAAATTGACTGCCAAATAAAAGTCTGTATATGGGCAACTGCTTTTTCGCGATGAAGGAAATATGTATTCAGAACAACTCTCTTGCCTTGCAATGTTAAAATCAGAATTTATAAAACATAATAATGCCAGTGACACTTTATGGAAGTGAAACCATTTCTCTGATTAAGAAGGAGGAAAATCAATTTCGGATCTTTGAAAATACATACGATCTTAAGTAGAATCTATTGTGGAAAACAGAACGAAGCAACAGGCGAATAGGGAAAATAACAGAATTTTTCCTGAATTTTAGCGAACTTTTTCGTTTACCATTTTCGTTTTTTATCCCGAAGCCATCTCCTTTCATAGGGTTTGATATCTTCCCTATTATCCATGTCTTGACGCCTTAAAACATTATGACCTTTTACTTTTTCAATTCTTCATCTAACCAAGACTTTCCCTTTGGGGGCTTTTCAATAGCCTAATTTGCTTTCCGCTGTTTTGTTTAGTTTCGTCGCTAGTTTCTATGGCATTTTCAATAGTAAGGCGAACCGGTTATTGATCCGGATCTTTGACTTTCAACGTTGTAATTTTTTACAGCCTGATGTGAAACGCTTCTGTGAATTTGGATCCGCCTTTTAATTTTGGCTCCTCTGTACGATTTAAAATTTATTGTGTTGGTGTGGTATCTTCTATTTATCAGAAAATGATAAATTTGGTTACTTCATCCGGTGATATCCATGTAGCCTTGTGTATACTCTTGAGCTATAATGTTGTAATTTTCATAATCATATTTTTTGACATAGTGAAAATTATTATCCTAAGACCATTATCGTTTGATGAGACATAGAGACTTTCTTCGCCTATTTTCGCGTTGAAGTTCCAGTGTACGATTTTAACTTGGAAGGGTGAGAAATGGATAAAAATGTGAGTACAAATGTAAATTCTGGAAAACTCTGTCTTCACTCATCTCCAATGTTATTATCTACTATATACATACCAACTATCTACCAACTCCAAAGTGGCTTGCGATGGTTCTGATTTCAGCACAAGATCGTAGGAAAGATAATGCGATAGTTATTCTTTTTTCTAATGAATTTGGAGAACGCCAGTCCGTATCCTCTTTGGTTTATTGTGAAAAGTTTTGTTCCAGATATTGGAATGTATCCCTTATGCAAACGGAATAAGTCTATGAACTTAGCACTTGTGAATTTTGGGGTATCTCCTCCCAATATGTAGATGTCTCCACTTATAAGATTAAACAAAGACAATAAGTACTTATAATCTTACCACAGACCAAACACTGCGAAATATGTTCTTCCTCTGTATTCACATTCTCAAGTACGATCGAATCTTCTTTTGCTTCAAATGGCAAATGTGTGAGTTTTTCTCAGGCATTTGATTTTCTGCAAATCTGCAATGTACCACAAAAGTAAATCTTTTCTATTCATCTTGGTCTCCTTATTTTATTTTGCTGTTGACAACACAAACGTTAAAGTATACTACTGTTTTTATGGTACTTGTAAGTAAGAGTAGCTGCAAATACGGTGTAGGACTAGCGATAAACAGTTGCCATGGGTGGTTTTTAATCTATCTATATTTTCATAAATCTGCCGTTAGTCAAAGTAAAGTTTAAGTGGTAAAATTATGTGGAGTTTGTAAGGCAGTCCCATGTGCCAATGCGCGTTACGTTGTCTAAATGCGAATTGGTGATTAGTTACAATTTTGTTATGGTCGACTGTGGGTTGTAGCCTTTTGTACAGATTTTTTTTCTAAGTGTTGAGATAAGATTGGCAACAGGCAACTGGACGGTAGTTACATACATTTGTTATGTCTTTTTGTGGTTTCGGGATGGCGAGCACTTCAGCCGCCTTTCATGTTTTTGGAAAGTATTTTGTTCGAATTATGGAGTTAAATGCAGTCGAACATGGATAAGCGAAAGTTCAAGGGACCGCGATCTCTTTTTCGCCAATAGAGGTCTCTCACTAACTTAAGTTTCTAGCTTACAGAGTTACAGGAGTGAAGTTTCTCACTTATAGAGGTTTATAAAAAACACAGGAGATATGTAGTGATAAACATGATTATGTAATGTATAGGTATTAGAATGTGACATACGTATTTACAAAAAGAAAATAAGAAATCCTAAATTATAATAATATTTACTTATATACGTAGAGACCTGTTTTTACATTTTGGATGTGTTTTTTCTTCCAGTTCATAAATTTTATCAAATATTGTTTTATCAATAACCATCGAATATTCTTCTTCCTTCTTTAGGATGTTCTCTACTTCTGTATCCAAAATGAGTGATCGGTTGGCTGCCATTTTCGTCAGTACACATGCTGACACTGGAAGATTTACTGGAAGTATCGAGAAACATAAGCTTAGCCCATTCCTCATTGCTACGTTGAACGTCCACCTCATTTCCCTCTGGCGGAAAGTCTTGTTTATCTGTATTGATCCAAAACCCAGCTTTCTTGACAGTAATGTGTACCATGTGACCTTACTGTGTACCATGCTTTCCTTGCAAATTTCATGGCTAGGAGTACATTCATTTCAGTGCTATTGTTTTCTTCCTGGCACGTAAGAAAATGTTTAACGACTTCTCAGCGATAAAAGCGTTTGAATGTGTGTATGATACCTTGATCTAAAGGTTGAAGTTTTTTTTCTTGTTTGAAGCTTCTACTATCTTTTGGAGCACTCAGACACAAATACTGATCCATTGTACTACCAGACAGACACCTTGTCTTTATTTTCCCCGTTGTCCGGAGAAAAGTGAGGAGGCCACGCGGCCACCGTGTGCGAACGAAGGCGGGACAGCCGCAGAGAAAGTGATATGTTGTGTCATCCTCCTCGCAACATGCAGTACAGGCAGGCGTCTCACTGATGCCAAGCATCTATATGTGTTTAGTGTAATGGCCCGTTATTACGCCCGCAAGCCTTCTGCAATCATTTCTCCTTAGGGATAAAAAGAATGTTTCGGACTTCTTGAAGATATCAGGGCGTACGCGCTTTGTCTTTCTGCATTCTGGATATTCCCTCCATCTACGACCCAGTCGTTGATGTCAGATTTGACCGTGGAAGCAGGTAGACCTAGGGTGAGTTCAGGTCCTGAGAAACTCTCCTCTGAGCACCTTCTAGCGAATTCATCGGAGATCTCATTTCCTGGGATCCCAGGGTAAGCTGGAACCCACACAAGCCTAAGTGAATTTAGTCTTCCGATTTTGCTCAAAAAGGTCTTGAGTTCATGCACTAATTTGGAGTTGGATAGAGGGTTGGACACAGCTTTAAGTGCAGCTTGGCCGTCACTGCAGACGCATATGCTTTTTCTCTTCCACCTGTGCTTCACAACATAGTACATGGCTATTAAGATTGCGTAAATCTCTGATTGAAAGACAGACGCATATTTTCCTAACAAGAAGTGCAGTCGAATGTTTTCGCGCTCAAAAAAAATTCTAGCAGGACCTCTGCCCAGTCCTGGAGCCATCTGTGAAAATGCAAAGACAGTCCATTCCATGTTCAGTGTCTGGCCAAAGCCAGTGCTGACGCCATAAAAATGTGATTGTGAAATTACAGCGCAGCATGATGGCAGGTGTCATTGCCTTATGGCATATCCATGGGACAGGGGTCGTAGGATATTTCTCGCGCAAGTACACTGTCACTCCAATGCGAATTGTACCAATGACTATTTCTCTTGAGGCGAGACATGGCTTTCAGTGCGCACCATCTGATATATATGTATGTCAAGGGGAGGAACATTCATCATAACATCCAGAGCAGCTCCCGGTTCGCTGGGGAAAGCCTCCGTGCAGCTGAGACAGATCGCTCTTTGGAGTCTGACGAAAGAGGCCACAACCTGTTTGCGTGTTAGCCTGTTCCACCAGACAACTGATGCATATGAGATTATCGGTCTTATCATTGCCGCGTAGATCCAGTTCAATGGCTTCAGGTGTTGCTACCAGCTACGCCAAGTAGCCTTCATTGTTTCAGTCGCAGTTCCTGTTGAAGAAGTATGCAACGAACCGATGACAGTCTGATTTTCCGGGAAACGAGTATGAAGCAGTAAACTGAGAGTTTCCGTTTTAGACTCAGTAAAGGTACTATCAGATCGGGCTAAGGGATTTGATATTTTCGCAGAAGGACTTATAGGAATCAATCATGAGGTGGTATTATTGGATGCCGATCAATGTGTTTAAGTGAGTAGACGTACTTTACAGTCGCTCCAGTTAGTAACGGCTTAAATTCCTTAAATCTAAATTTCTAAAGTGCAAAATTAATAAAGTGTGTGTCTTGGAGAAGTTGAGTCAATAGCAGCCCTTATTTTGAATATTTGTGCTAATTAGACAGTCCATTGCTAATTTCTTTTTCATCACTGCCATCAACAATGTCTATGTCATCCGGCATTTCAACTAGGAACAAATTACAAAAAGAGGCGCTCACTTCTTCCAATGCAACCTCTCTTTCTCCTGCAACAAAACCGGTTACCAACGATAAGGGAAATGTTACTCTGATTACACTTGAAGAGCAATTAGTGAAGCATACAACATCACTGCAGTGCAGCTTCATAGAAGAAATTAAAAAAATGCGAGTGGAATTCATAAACAAGATCGATGAAATCAAGAAAAGCTGGGCTAAACAATTTGACAGCATCAACACGGCAATTCTGAAACTAGACAATCGGGTAAGCAAGCTTGAGCAAATTTAACTCTTCTTCTGAAAGAAATGCTATTCTCATTGCTGCAGCCAAACACCGTAAAGAAAACAGAGTGTTGAAATTGGGTGACGTTGGCATTGCTCTTAATGGTAACTGCTACCTCAATGAAAGCCTTACTAAACACTCTCGCTCTCTTCTGCAATCTTCTCTGCTTCTAAAAAGAAATAAAAAATTCTCATCAGTGTATACTAAATCGGGAATTGTGTATGTTAAGGAGAACATTAACGGACGAAGTTTTGCCATCAAGTCCTCTGAAGATCTACGCTCATGGACTGCTGATGCTGCTGGTGCTGCTGTTGCTGCTACTTCTGTACGATAAGCTGTATTTAATTGTATTCTCTCACTTACTTTATATTTTTGTTCCCATTCTCTTCCTTCTCTCTCACCTATATACGTACTCTTCCTCTGCATCTTTTCCTTACCTTTGTGGCATATTAACTTTTCCTCTACAGTATGAATGAAAAACTTACGCACACTATGATTGAGTCTGTTTTCTTAATGCTCGTAGTCTTAACCAATGTAAGTTGGATTATTTAAAATACATTTTTTCTAATTCTTGCATAGACGTAATTCTTGTCTGTGAAACGTGGTTTAACAGTAATATTTCCGATACATTATACAATATTAATAATTTCTCAATTTTTAGAAACGACAGAATAACTCTCACAAGGGAGGTGGTATTGCTCTCTATTGTAGGTCATCACTTAAATGTAAAGTCATTTGCAAATCGATTGATTCTGATTGTGAGTATTTAATTGCTGAGCTGCAGGATGGTTCTTCCAAATGCCTTGTTGCTTGTGCTACGCTCCTGATCGAAGTTGTTCGACTCAACCTTTTTTTGTTTGCCTTGCCGAATTTACTGCTCAGTATGAGCATGTTATTGTTTGTGGAGACTTCGGGCTTTTCATATAAAAGACTCTGCTCACTCCCTTGGACTCCAAATCTACAACACCATCCATGTATCCCACGCGCTTTGCTAAATGTGATAATCCTAGCCTGCTCGATCTAACTTTAGTATCTGACACATCATCTGTTCTTCTATTCGACCAGCTTTCGTTAGACTATATCTCCGATCATGACCTTCTTTTCTGCATTTATAACATTCATTTCGACCACTCAGCTGTCCCTCTGACTTTCACTTATAGGGATTATAAGGATATGAATATTCATGCCCTCCATTCAGCAGCTATGAATGCCCCTTGGATGTCTTGTCGTTCGTGTTCAGACATAGATGAGAAGCTTGATTATTGCCAAGATTTACTCATTGATCTCAGTGTGTTCCCTTAAAGACTGTCAAAATACGAAACAATTGCTGTCCCTGGTTCACAACTGACGTTATGAATAGTATCAAACTACGCAACCGTCTTTATAGTAAATGGAAAAAAAGTCCTTCTGATATGAATTGGAATGCTTACAAAGTAGTGCGTAATAGTTCCGCAGCCATAGTGCGCAATGCTAAAAGAAATTTCTATGCCTCCAAGTTGAACACTTCACTTCCACCTAAGAAACTTTGGAATAATCTTCGTCACATTGGAATTTCCCACAGCAAATTAAATGATAAATGTTTAATTGATCCTGATATTCTAAATAGTTCCTTTCTTGAAGGTCAATCTGTAGTGAGTTATTTCAATTATGCTGAAGATCTCAGTCAATTGAAGTAGAGGCATTTTGAAGTAGAAACGGTCAGTGAAATTGAGGTAATTAATTCTATTAGGGATATAAAATCGAATGCCATTGGTGAAGACAAGGTACCTATGAAATTTGTTAAGTTAATTCTGCCCGTCATAATATCTCACTTAACCCATATTATCAACCATTGTATTACCACTACAATCTTTCCTCGATCCTGGAAAGTAGGCCGTGCAATACCTGTCGCTAAACGACCTAATCCTACCTCTGCCTCTGATTTTAGACCCATCAGTATCCTTCCGTGTTTATCAAAAGTGTTAGAGAAACTAATATCGAAACAGCTTCTCAAACATCTGTCTCTCAATAAACTACTGTTTGAAGCACAGTCTGGTTTCAGAGCTGACCATAGCACTTCCACTGCAATGGTTAACATCCTCGAAGAGATTAGGCAGAATTTTGATAAAGGACATGTTACACTCCTTTGCCTACTAGACTTCTCTAAGGCTTTTGATAATGTGGACCACAAGATACTCTGCTGGAAGTTGAAAAATCTGTTCTCCTTTAGTGACAGTGCAGTGAGGTTAATTGAGAGTTACCTGACTGGTACAATAGATATCAGCGAGTTTTTGTCAATTTCGATCGTTTTTCAGCACTCTTACCAGTCAACCGTGGCGTGCCGCAAGGTTCAATTCTGGGACCTATCCTGTTTTCCTTATTTATCAATGATCTCCCGTCGGTGTGTAAACATTCAACTGTCCACTTATATGCAGACGATGTCCAACTGCACTCTGCCAAAAATTGTAGTAACACAGAGGAACTAATAAATTTAATAAACTATGATTTGGCTAATATTCACATTTGGTCCATAAAAAATGGACTACGCTTAAATCCAAAGAAGTCGCAGCTAATTCCTATTTCAAACTCTTCTGTGTCCTTACACTTCCTGCCAAATATCTTACTCTCTGGAGATAAACTTACGATTGTTGATACTGTTACAAGTCTAGGATTTATTATCAATTGCAGGTTGTCTGGATATGACCATACAAATAGTGTAATTAGACGTATATATGGATGCCTACGCAAATTATGGTTGACTTCAAGTTTCGTTCCAATGGACACTAGGAAAAAACTAGTTTCCGCCCTTATCCTACCGCTGATAACATATGCTGAAGTAGTCTATAGCAAAGTTGACTCTTTATCTCAGCGAAAACTACAGGTAGCGTTCAACGATGCTATAAGGTACATTCATGGTTTACGCAGATTTGATCATGTATCTGAGTATACTAAAGACTTACTAGGCATTTCTCTAGAGCACTACATGGATGCTAGAAACTTAATTTTCTTGCATAATATTATGGTGAAGAAGTCTCCTTTGTATTTGTATAAAAAACTTAATTTTGCTCGATCTGCTAGAACTCATGCTCTAATTCCATCTCGCTATCCCTTTACCAATTCATCGCGCCTTTTTTATATTTATGCCATTAAACTGTGGAACTCCTTACCTGGCAATATTCGAATCATCATGAATGCCAAACGTTTCAAATGTGCCGTCATTTATTACTTTTCTTCCCTTCCCTAAATCCTAATCCTCCCCTCTATCTCTCTTCTTAATTAATTTTAATCTTAAGTGTATAAATTATTCTAAATTAGTCTTGATTGTAACTTTTGTTTTCTTTATCCAATGTTAACTCTTAGTACTATAAAAGACGTATGTCTTATTGTACCCATACAAATGAAATAAATAATGATCGGTGGGGACACACGCCTAAAAATACCTCTACCGTTCAAAACTTTAAAATAAAGTATAAAACGTATATTCTGATTTTTTTGTATTATCCTGTTTGATTGTGTTAATCCGAATCTATTTATTATAAAAGCGGTTTATGTAATTTTAAAATCGATAGACAAGATCTAAAAATTTAGTGTTGTAACTGCTAATAAAAACGAATTCTACCATGCCAAGTGTGTGAAACTGGAAAAAAAAGAGGATGCATTTTTCGAGAGAAATGGGCAAGGGTTCAAATGCGGTAGTTGCATCACGCAAAGAAGAAAATCAATTCTTATCGATGCTCCCAAAAATCGATGTACTGATGTCTCTTCTGTCTCTTCTGGTGATACAACTTGCGCTCGCACTACAACAACATCAATAAGAGTCAAAAGTCTAGCAGCTCCGGTGCCTTGCTTGCCAAAACGTCAACAACACGGGCAATCAAACAGTAACACTACAAATGTTATATGCTGGGATCAATAAGCTGAGTAAGGAGATTATAAAACTGAGCCAAGTTAACACGGAAGCGCTCACCAAAATACGATGTTTAGAACAGTGGTTCTTAACCGGTAGTCCGCGGACCACTAGTGGTCCCTGGAAGCACCCGAAGTGGTCCGCGGTGCCATCCGAAAAATTGAGCTGCTCTGCTTTGCCAGCTTAAATGCATAAAATGCGAATAAATCAATTTTCATTCAGAATTCATTCTGCCTAAACCTAAAATAAAGCAATACGAACAAAACAGAAAAAGAATAATGAAAAAATAAAGTTAAACATTTTAAGTAACTTCCGACATAAAAAAAAAAAAACTTTAAAAAGTAAAAAAATAAAATTGTTCTCTCGGCATTTTCCGAGCAGTTCCCCTACGCTTATATTTAAAATATTAATAGGTTCTTTTAATAAAGCCAAAATGCCGAGAGAAAAATTTTATTTTTTTACTTTTTAAAGTTTTTCTTTGTGTCGGGGGTTATTTAAAATTTTTAAATTTATTTTTATTTTATTCTTTTTAAATTACTCGCGGACCCTAATTGCGATAGGTAACTACTTAAATGACATTTGTCTTAAGTATCATGCAACATCGCATAGGGCTTCCTGTACGTACAAGGTGGCGCAAGATTAATCTTCCAATTTTGTTTTTGAATAACTTTTTTACCAAAAAAAAAAATGACCTTGAGTGATGGAAATCTTTATTTGGACCCTTACAATTTTTTCTGTTATATGGAAAAGATGATATCCATCCAGTGGCTACCGCCAGTATTCATACCCTTCATACCCGTTTTATCGCATTTTCCATGACTTTCCGCAAGATTTCTGGTGATAAATGTTCGTATTTCCGTCTAATATTCTCCTTAAGGGCTACGAACGCGAACGTCCGAGGCTTGTTGGCATAGTCAAGTAGCCCCAAAGAAGGAAGTCTGGGATGGTTAAATTTGACGAGCTTACTGGCCATGCCAAATCGCCAAAACTTCCTCTTCTTAAAACCAAATGTTCGCCAGTAACAGTGATCGTATTGTCGATTGCGTCCTCCAATAAATACGGTCCAATCACTCCTCCCATGTGAACGCCGCACCACACAGTGGCTTTGAGTGGATGTAATGGCTCTTCGCGTATCACACGTGGATCTTCAATGCCCCAGAAATTACGATTTTGCTTATTGACGTAACCGCTTAAGTGTAAATGCGTCTCGTCGCTCAAGATGATTTTTGACTCAGAATCGTCCTCTTCGTTGTTGATTAAGGATGGCTTGACAGTAATTCATACGCAACTGACGGTCAGCAGGCACTAACTAATGCACTGTTTATACTTTGTACGGGAACATGTGTAAGTTTTTCCGTAAAATTCGCTGTAGGGTCCGTCTGGTTATGCACAATTGCGTGGCCCGTTGTCTGGTTGATATTGCTTCGTTCTCGGCCGAACGACCAGTCCGATGGTAAAATCCTGCTTGGTGTCCTATGGTTCCAGTCTGTTCAAGTCGGGACGCTAAGCGGAATGTTTGCCCAGTTGGCGCGACACGAATAGGAAATCGACATCGAAATTCACGAATTCCACCGAACGATTATTGGTTACAATTATTCCATGATATATTTTGCGCCACTAAAAGATACAATGGCCTTGAAACGCCTGAACAGATCTTCGTAAATTGTAGCTACGAACAATTTCGATCATGTTAGCTTTCAAGCAAAAAAAAATCATCAAAATCGGTCCATTCGTTCAGGAGCTACGATACCACACACAGACACACAGACACGTCAAACTTATAACACCCTATCTTTTTGCGTCGGGGGTTAAAAAGTGAATTCAATCGCTATTGTCCTGACTGCGAGGACAACGGTATTCGGAAACTGATCCTCAATCCTTTCATTGAAAACGTTTCTGAGGTACCTGATGAAATTCAAGACGTGATTGAAATGCCACACGAAAGTAACTTGAAAGATACATTCCAGACAGAAATTAATATTGAAGAAATTTTGGAGCCAAAAGGCAATTTCTTTTCCAAAGATTCGGGAAATTGCTATATGTCACCTAACTTTGCCTTCATCGACATACCTATGCGAGCAGGGATTCTCGTCGCTTCTGATAATTAAAAACAAGCACCGAAATCGGTTGCATGTCAGTGCCGATATGCGTTTGACTCTAACTAACACTGAACCATGGATTTAGAAGTTACTAAAGAGTATGCAGTCTCTAAAATCTCATTTAAATCATGTACTTATCTTTATAATGTAATATTGTCGTAAAAAAATTAAAATAGTGTTGACTTTGAACGATTATATGCGTGTTTTATTTATAGATCGAACAACCCTTTACTCATTTACATTTAATGTATTTTACCTCTAAACAATTGGTGGTCCATGGCAAGACAGAAATTTTATCAAATGGTCCCTCATCATTAAAAGGTTAAGAACCACTGGTTTAGAAGAATCAAATGTTTCTCTCAGTAAGAAGGTAGATTTTTTGGAGTCAAAGTTAAACTCAATGGAAAAAGGGGATAAACAATGCTCTGTTGACTTTATTGGCATACCTGTGGTCTATTTCACCAAATTACAAGTGCAATTACAAATTTGTATTTGTTGATTACATTTACAAATTTGTTTACTGATTTTCTGTTTGACAAACTACAAACTTAATTCCAACAAATTTGTTAAAAGAGAAAAGAAATAAGGGAAATTGTATTTATTATTTACAAATACAATACAAAAAAAAAAACGTTTCACCATTTACCTACATTGCAAAGTTGTAAACAACAACTGTTTTTAACAAATTTGTTAGCTCTCCAACTGGTAACATCAAAGAAAAAAATGAATAAACAAAATAAAATTTTTATCGCCGGTTTAATTCGTGATAAGAAAAATATTTTATTCGGGAAATTTTCTGATACAATTACACATAGTGTTAAAGTTAGCGAGAATGGAATTTTAGTAGATAAGGATTGAAAATACCTAAGAGATGTCGTGTGGCAAAATGATGATGAACAACTGTGGTAAGTCTAAAACATTTATATAAAGGGTGAATTTCATAAAATGCAATAAAAGGCTTCGTTATCCACCCTACCTATAAACGTTGCATTTTACGCCCCATTTAAATTTTTGTTTACTATTATTTTTAAGGCCAAAGTGGATAACAGTAAAAGAACAGGGACAGCTGGGGGACCGCAGTCCAAATTGACGGAACTGGTCAATATCATAATTGATATTGTGGGCAAAGATTCGCCTACTGTCGAAGGAATTGAAGATGAGCAACCCCAAAGCAATGAACGTGATTCTTTGGAACAATCAAATCTGAGCACCAATGACAACGAGAAGACGTAAGTCAAGAAATTACATGCTTGATTTTTTAGTTCGATTATATTGTAAAGTTATGAACAATATACATACATACTTTTTTTTTCTTTATAACAGATCACAAACGCAAGCACTAAAACCTGGCCGAAAAAGAAAGCAGCAACAAAAATATGACGATGCCGATGTCATTGTCTCTCTGAGGAAAAGAAGGTTAGAGCTAGAGATTTATAATCTTCAGTTAGATGCTCTTAAAAAAGAAAAAGAAATAGGGTTACCACGAAGTCACTTCACCACATACATTCACAAAGAATACTCAATTTTAAAGAGTAACGAGTGTAGAGAAAATGAAAGTGAAATGAAAACACTATTGGCTTTTATAATTTTTGAATATTATAATGAGAGGAAATGATAAGAATAAGTATATTTATGTTTTTGAAGTAAGTTTAATTTTTTTTTAATGTATAGTCGGGACCGCAAACTAACATACAGTTAATTGAGTGGTTGCCGTGTCTATCGACATACGCTGATTCAAACTCGTTAGGTGAATCAATTTTAATCAGCGTTCCATCGATACATCCATAAACAAATGGCATACCTTAAGAAAATAATAATCATAACCTAAAGTACATGGATTTGTAAGGTAGATTATATTTACCGGCAATATTAAAGAACTGTTCACGAATGCTTTCGTGTTCTTCTGGCCAACGCACAGTATTTTCAAAGAAAGCATCAACAATGGTTGAACAAACACGATGGACAGTTCTGCATACCGTGCATGTCTGCGATCCCGTGATACTGTCCACCATTCCCAAGCCAATATAAAGCTGTTAGAAATTGCTGTGTCGGTGTCAGTGAAAAGTTTTTTTCAAACTCATTTGCAATCTTAGGTCCAATTTGTATTATTATTTCCTCTGCCTTAACACGTTTTAACCGCAACTTTTCGTAGAAAAAAAAAGAATCTGAAATTTCATAGTTAAAACGCGGACGATATGTTCTTATTGTGTATTAGGCACAAAATCTTCACTTACATATATCACTATCGGTGCTGCTATACCTTCGACTTAAAGACGTTTTTAGGTTTAAAATGCGATTTCTTTCGAAAAATACAAATTGTTATTAAATCGACACACGATCTTTCTATTGTAAGGAATTTTCAACAACTTAACAAATTTGTACAATTTCTTGATTTCGTGAAACACAAACTTACAAAAAAATATGAATTTTAACAAATTTGTACTTGTTAGCAACAAAGAAAATTAACTGGTGAAACGGAAATAATGAAATTTCTACAAATTTCCCTTTGTAAACTACAACTACAATTTTGTAGCACAAATATTTTGTGAAACAGAATAAATCGATTTTTCTACAAATTTGTTGAAAAAGTGCTTGTAAATTACAATTTGTAAGTTGGTGAAATAGGCCACTGATGTCAGTGATGCAAATGTTAATGCGAGAGTAAAAACATTGTTGACGGCTCTCAACGGGCAAGAAATTAATGATGACGAAATTGTATCTTGCTTCGTAAAGAGAGTGAGAGTAAACAAACAAAAAAATACACCTCCTAACATCGTGTGTGTAAAATTCTCTTCTTTTACACGCAAGAAAACTATAATGAAAAAGATGCATGCGAAGAAGAACCTTTCTTCGGTAAATGTTTATGGCGCTTGTATGTTGACAGCAACAGCTCCAGTAGCAGCAGCAGCAACAACAACAGCAGCAGCAGCAACAACAACAGCTGCAGGGGCAATATCTATATTAACGATTGTCTAACAGCCTAAACGAGATCTCTGCTGAAAAAGGCGAATGATTTGAAGCATGAAAAGATATGCAAATTCGTTTGGGTTAGGAACTCTAATGTTCTTATCCGAAAAAAAGAAGGGGGTAAAGTAATTAAAATTTATTGTTTTGAGGATTTCTCTAAACTTGACAGGATATACTTTTGTTTTCTTTCTTTTTCTTGTTTATATCTAATAATATTGGGTGTGTGAATATGACTCCGCCCTTTCCTAAAAGATGTCGTTGTTAATATTGCTTACGTGTACTTATAGATGGTAACACTTGTATTTGATAGTACTTTATGTCAGCTGTCAAACGCAGTACGTGACATTTGGTTGAAGTGTAAGCAACAAGTTTTTTTAGCTCCTTAAAAATGTCAGTTTTCGTTCCAAGTAAACATCATTTGCGGGAAGTGTTATTACACTATTTCGTTGCAAAGAAAAGTGCAGCGGACACTTATCGTTTGCTTGTGGAGATTTACGGTGAGCATGCTCCATCTAATACAACTTGCAAGGAATGGTTTCGACGATTTCAAAATAGTGATTTTGGCACTGAGGACAAAGAACATGGAAAACCACCCAAAAAATTTGAAGAGAGGTATTTTGCATTATGAGTTGCTCGAACCCTCTCAAACTATTAATGGAGAAGTTTACCGACGACAACTAATGCATTTAAAGCGAGCCATACAAGAAAAACGACCAGAATAGGAGAATAGGCACAGTAAATTAATTCTCCAACATGACAATGCCAGACCACACACATCACAAGTCGTAAAATAATATTTAGATGGACAGGACTGGGAAGTATTACTCCACCCGCCATATTCGCCGGACATAGCTCCGTCGAATTACCATATATTCCGGACAATGCAGTCCAGTCTTATAGGAGAACGGTTCACTTCCCACGAAAGTATCAAAATTTGGCTTGATAATTGGATCAGCTCAAAAGATCAGGATTTCTTCAGACAAGGAATACGTAAATTACCTGAAAGATGGGCAAAGGTTGTAGCTGCAGATGGAGCGTACTTTGAACAAACTGTTTTTTAATTTTCTAAACAAAACAAATGTGTTTTATTTCAACAAAAAAGGGCGGAGTCATATTCACACACCCAATATTATATAATTTAACAATTCGATATATAATCCTGATGTTGATATTAGTGTTAATAATAACTCTTCCTCTTCAGTTTAACATAATTGCCTTTGTATAGAATATCCAAGCAATGAATCTTCTTCAGGTTTTTCGATTATACATCAAAACATTCGCAGTATGAGAGCTAATTTTTGTAATTTTTTCACTCATCTAGCGTCTTTGGATCATATACCATATACATACATATTTCTTTCAGGAATTTGGATTTTTGAAGAAGAAATTTGCGATTATAACGTTCCAAATTATACATTTGCAGCTAATTGCAACAAGTCTTATTCAGTCAGGTGTTGCAGTGTTTTACAGAAACAATTTAATCGGATGCCAAATTAAAAACTACAAAATAGAAAGTGGTGATGTTATCATGTTTCTTGGGCAATCTTTGGTGTTCGTTACTGTTATATATGTTATATATGTCTATAGACTTCATAAAGGTTCAGTAAGAGTCTTTTTCTGGATGAGTTATCAGATTTGTTAAAGTGTCTATCTTGTAAAAATGTGATTTTGTTGGGTGATATGAACACAAACATTTTGTCTGACTCAGCCGATGCAGGCACATTTTTGTCGATGTTAGCTTCGTTTGGTTTTGATTCTATTTTAAATGAGCCTACACGATCTGGGTCCTGATTAGACCACATTTTCTTAAGAGTACACAGAAGAAATGATGTTATTTACAGAGCTATGGCCTATACAAATAACAGACCATAGTCTAAGTAATATATAACTTGATTGCAGGATAACTAGAGCTAAACAACCAGTCTATACGAATTCAAATAAAATTTACTTTGCCTGTCTAAAATCAGGTTTGAGTTTTGAGCTCTGGGATGAAGTTTTCGATGCACAGGATCCAGCCATTGCTTTTGATATATTCCTAAATAAGTTCCAAACTCACTTATCTAACTGCACTAAGAGCATAGTTACTAAAAATAACAAGTTAAATGTCTTAAGCAATGGATGGCTCCAGCGTTACTCAGCAAAATAAGAAAGAAAAAAACAATTACTTTTGCGAGTTAAGAAACACCCTAATAATGCTAGACTTAAAAATTACTACGCTAAGCTCTGTCTAGAACTAAAGACTGATATACCAAACGCTAGGGATATCTATTTCAGGAATAAATTAGCTACACATTTGGGCAACCCTAAAAGGGAATGGGGTGTAGTCAACGAAATATTAAATAGAACCAAGGACAGTGTTGATATAGACATAAGGCATAATAATACTTATGTGTCTGAGCCCCTGAAAGTGACTTACTTATTCAATGATTTCTTTTCAAATCTGAACTTGTCGTATGGCTTTTCCAATGATGATAGTTTTTCTTGCCAATGTACTTATATTATGAATCAGGATTTTCATCAATCACACACTTTTTTCTTTGAAGAGTTTACGGCACTTGTAATTAATAAAATTATTTTGTCTCTTAAAACATCTCATTCCTCTTGTTTCGACCCAACTCTAGCTATGTCTTGAAAAAAATCTCCTTTCAAATTGTAAATGTTTTGAGCTATATTTTAATTTCTGTGTTAAGCAGGGTATTTTTCGGGAAGGCTTTAAAACAGCTATTGTGATCCCACTCCATAAAAAAGGTAATACTACAGTTTTCAATAATTATCGTCCTATTCCTCTTCTGTCAGTCTTTTCCAACATTTTAGAAAGAGGTATGAAATCTAGAGTTCTATCTTTTTTATATAAGACAACATTTTTCAGTGACTGAATTATATGAAAGTGTTAATTCATCTAAAATCTCAGCTGCGCTGTACATAGACATTACTAAAGCCTTCGATATGGTGGATCACTTCTTACTTCTTGAAAAACTTTAGGCTTTAGTGGTTTTATCTATGAGTGGTTTGCATCATATCTAAAAAACAGAAAGCGAATAGTTAAAATAAAAAAAACTACCTTAGTTCGCGTAAAAATATGGGTGTTCCTTAGGGTTCTGTCTTAGGTTCCATTCTGTTTTTAGTTTATATTAATTCTCTTTTTTCTCAACAATTTAAAGGAAAATAACTGCATTCGCTGACGACACCGCCCTTTCATATTTAAGTTCAAACAATTTTCATCTTTTTCTGGCTGTCAATTATGATTTAGCGATATTACGCAATTGGTTTAAGCAGGATAGACTTGTAATCAGCCAAAAAACTAAATTTATGCTTTTCAATATCAAAGGCACTTTCTATGATAAGTTCCCTTTGTACTATCCTTCACCTAGTTGTGTGCGGTTTAGTTTATTTAGTTGCCACCACAATACCGTGACATTCAAAGATCATTTAAATTGCAGTGACACATGCTTCGAAATTGAGCAATCTTAAGATATAATTTTAAGTTGTATCTAAACAGAGTAATTAAAAAGCTATATCATCTTAGCGTCTATTGCAGTTTACCTATCTTAAAACTAGGTTACAACGGCTTATTGAAATCTGAGTTTGAGTACGGGTTATCTTGTTGGGGGGGTTCCTACTCCATCAATAATAAGCCTTTGCTGATAAAACAAAAACATGCTGTTAGTATTATGTGTAAAGTAAATCGTTGCACTCCTAGCTTTGAATTGTTAAGGACCCTTGAAATTTTACCATTAAGACACCTATACTGTTACAAAGTACTAAAAATATTCTTTAAGAATTGTGGATTTTCTGCGTGTTAATACCAGACATTTTGCAACGCTGCCAACAATTTATAAAACACACTTTTCCCGGTTCTTTCTAGTCACTGCTCCTCGGCTATTTAACTCACTACCTCAAACCTTAGATGCGAAAGAGTGAAAAAGTTTTTTGCATAACATTACAAAATGGATTTTTTCATTTAATTATCACTCAATAGAGTTGGTTTTTGTACCTGACGCACTAATAAGTTGTTTGGATAAATGTTGTTTGGATCTCTCTTTTCTTTTTGTTTTATTTATGTATGTAGTTTTGTTATTTTCAAGATTTCACCATCAATTGTTTTTTGTCATAATTATTTTATAATACATTCACTCGCCTCTTGTCTTTTTGCAATAGAGTGTATCTTATACTATTTCAAGCAAAATCAATAATTTTTTAATTGTTATAATTGTTAGCTAATTTTTTTTTTCATTCTTGTTTGAAATAATGAATAAAAACAAAAAAAATCTTCGATTTACAAATAAGTTTCTTATATTCCTTTTGTTTCGATCGATACTTATTCCAGTCATCTTCCGAGTTCGATCTAAGGGATCTATTCAGGAGACTTCTAGCTTGTCTGGGAAGACATTGGAGCTCAGCGTCCCACCAGGGAACCAATTTTTCGCCGGGAGGTATTTTGACAGGACATGCAAGCTCAAAACATTTGGTGATGGAACTCAGACTCAGGTTATTAATCTTTCTGGCCTTCTGTGGCGGAGGCGGTACCGAGTCGTAGGGGAAGTAAGCAGATGACACGAAGATATGTTAATTTTCCCCGTGCGCTTCTCCCAGGGCGGGGATTTTCGACATCATGCTCCTGATCCAGGCAGATGTCTGCTGTGAGGAACAGCTCATCATAAAGGGTTCATTAGAGCAGACTTCACAACCTGAAGACGGAAGCCTGTTGCTCAAGCTAGCTCCAGTAGACGATCTTTGCAGTGTTAGCAATCTGCGTTGGTCATTCCATGGTCATTCCATGCCACATCAAAGGAGGAGATATCACGTTCTCTCTCCAAAGCAAGTCTATCCCCGGTGGCTGTTTTCCGTTTACGAGCGCTCTTGCCTTTTTCGGTTCGTGCTCCTGCTCTCTTCCAACGCCACTTTCGGACAGCCGTGCTAGTTTGAGGGTTGTTAGGACCCAAAACCGCTTTGCTTTCTGCAATCAGAATCTGTCTGTCAGCTTCACCGCCCTTTTCGGGGATAGCGCCGACCATAGCAAGACCCTGAATACTTCCAGCACCGTCAGTTTGAGAGCCTGGCACTCTCTTATTGAGGAGTTGGTCGTCACTAATAAGAGGAGAATGTTAGTGGCACATGCCGAACTCGTTCATTTTGCTCATGTTCTTGGGGTCTTAATTGGAGGTCATTGCCCTCTTAAGCATCCCCAACACTACAAGTTAAAGTAGTAAATGCCTTATCTGAAATATTCAAGATACGTCAAGGATTGCCATCACTTCTTTTTAATTTTGGGCTGTAATTCGTAGTATGATCACTTTCAGAAAAGTGGAGAGGATTAATACATACTTACCGTCCTAGGTTACGCTTACGATCTGGGCCTGTTGGAAGATAGTGAGGAAAGAATTAAAGAAAATGTAGAAAGTCTAATAAATGCAGGAAAGGAAATTGGCTTAAAAGTAAATGAAGACAAAACCAAATATATGGCCACTAACCGAATTGGATCTATCCGGACTTCGCACCTGACTGAACTCGATTAAAGCCTTGAGAAAGTGGACAAATTCAAATATCTGGGTTCCATATTGACTGCCAAAATCGACATGAATATCGAAATAAATAAAAGGCTGCATATGGGCAACTCGTGCTTCTTCGCGATGAAGGAATTATTCAAAACAAATCATTTTTTAAACCAGGTCTCTGACTAAGAAGGGGAAAATAGATTTCGGGTCTTTGAAAGTAAGATATTAAGGAGAAACCTGGAAAAAGACCGTCAGGGAGACTGCGCCGTAGATGGGAGGACATAATAAGCAGGGATCTAGAAAGTTGGGCAGAACAGTGAAACATGACATGACAAGAAGGTTTGGCGAAGGGTGGTCAACGAGGCTCTGAATTTCCGAGTTCCGGCCGGTAAAGTTTATTTTGTTGGTACACATGTCCCTTAACATATGCTAACATTGTCAGCCATTTTCGATATTTAACTTGTTCTTTAGTGGCGTTCACACTCTACGATTTGTCTATCCGACTTGTTGGACGACCAAGAAATGCTTTGCGTTCACATCATACAACTTGCTTGACAGACTTCATTTGCGAAAGAAATTTCGAAGTGTTAACATGGCGGCGCATGCTCTTGTTACAGTGATGATTATTGATGACATACTCGAAAATGAAGAAAAAAAGGATAAAAACGAATGTGGGTTAAACCATGGGTCGGAGAACGTAATAAATTCTCATTGGTAATATTGTAAAGAGGATTGTGCGAATATTCGGCAGAGGATTTCGTACTGAATAAAGTAATTAATTTTTGTACAGTTCACTTTTAATTTTCCATACTTCTGAAAATTGCCGGTACACTTAAAAAAAATTAACCCAAAATAATTTTTCCTTGTTTGTCGTCATATCATTCTATCCGCTCAAAATGGTGTTCACTCTCTGAAGTCAGAAGCGAAAGTGAAAAAATGCTCTGAAGTCGTTCGACAACTGTTCATACCTTACGACAAGTTGATCAACCAAGTCAAGAAGTTGAAAAAATGAACTTCCATACGACAAGTCGGACGACATGTCGAAAAAGCGTTCACACTTACGATTTGGCTCATCAAGCAAGGTTTTCCAACAAGTCGGATGGACAAATCGTAGAGTGTGAACGCCGCTTTTCATAAATATAATAAAAATAACTTTAAAAGCAGACTAAAACGAAATTTATATGTTTCTTTTGTTTTAAAACGCTTATTGTGAATTGTAAGTGCGAACTCTCCTGAAGACATCTACCGGCTCATAACGCATGAGCAATCTTTATTATGACACGTAACGTTAAGCAACGTCGGCTTCTGCTTTTACGCCATCTTCGATTCATTTTGGCATGACGACTATATACAATATAAAATGATAATCCTTATTTTCCCCTTGTTCTTCTAATGTCAAATCACTGTTTCTATCCTGAAAATGTCAATAATCATGTCTCCAGTCCTGTTAAGTTTTATTTGGAGTACCACAGGGTACCGCCCTCGGCCCAAATTTGTATAATTCGTCCGATATCCCAAAACTACCTTTCTGTGATAAAGCAATATACAATACGATACAGCAATCATATCCTCTCATGAGTTCGGTTCTGTTATTGAATCGAACTAAAGAAATGCAGTAGTGTTATAAGAAGAATATTATTCTAAATGGAAAATAAAATTGAATACCGGTACAATCTATCTTTTTTACAAGAAAAAGAAAGACTTGTTTTTTACCGGCGACACAAATAAATATTTTCGGTAACATCAATCTAGGGCAAACATCTATCAGGTATCTTGGTTTGCATTTAGACACAAAACTAACCTTTCATGAATATCAGACCCAAACCCTAAAAAGAAATCAATCTTGCAACTAAAATACTTTATCCTTTTACCAAAAAAAAATCATTACTTTCAAATGCAAATAAAATATTCATCTATAAAACAATATAGTTAATGTTTAATCTACCATGGGTCCATTCCACTTTGGATTTACGTAGCAGAGCAAATGAATGGTCTACAAAAAATTGCCAAAAATTATCAGAATCATTTTGAACTAGATACCAAATCTCACAAAACCACTGTTTACAGTAAAAAATGTTCAATATTTAATTTAACTTTATTTGACAAAGGAAAGAACGAAACATCTTAATTTTACGAATTTACAAATTGCAACTTATTATTACGAGTTCACACATCACAATGATCCGGCGAGACATCGGCCTGCAGTTCCTGAGTGTTGGAATCAGAAAATGTCTACGCCACATTCGACCTTGACACCTGAGTTGACCTTCTAAGAAAGTTTTGATTACCACACTCGCGGCAATTTGCGTACAAAAAATGTACTACTTGTGCAAAATGCACAATACAGTTTGAGAATTCAAAATAATTGAAGCCGTGAGAATTCTAAATTGAAACCTAAGAAAGTATATACATCCCCTTTGAGGGTTCTCAACTCTCTAACAAATTCTTAAAGTCTATGGAACGTTAATTACACATCAAGCAAAAAGGAGTAAGTTAATATTAAAATTCTAGGCTTCAATCCGTTTCATTGGAGGTTTTTCTTCGTATTTTCCTCCAAATTACTGTAATTACCTTAATTATTTCTTTCTACTTTTTCCACATATATACAATGCTTTAGAAGAAAGATATTGTAATATCACATCTCTAAATTATACTGTGTGGTAACAATTACCTTTGTACACATCATTATACGAAATAAAAATGATCTATCTATCTATTCTAGGCTTCAACCTCGAATCGAGATTTGCGTGGTTTCGGCACTGGCTTCAATGTCCGCCGATGTCAGGAGTATAAGACGATGATCAGTGAGTGTGTGTGATGAGTCAGTGAGTTCAGCCAAATCAATGTCATTACAGCCCGGGGGAATAAAGTCCTTATGAGTTCCACCGCGGTCGAATATCCATTTGCTGATGTTTGCAGTCGGGATGAATGAGTTCGTGATCATGTTGTTGCATGAGGTCCGACCATTGATGATCAGGTTCGGTAACTTTAACATACACGGCTTTCTGAATTCGAAAATGCCATTTTTGAAGAGTGTTATGCTGTTTGTATTTCCTTCGCAAATGAGATGAGCGGTCACTCTAGCGAGCACCGAAAAAATCCAACTGTTAGAATTCTTGAATCCGACCCATCGACCTTGAGTTGGTGTCTACTTCAGAGTGCAATTGGTTAATGCCTTTTCTTCATGATTCAGTATTGCCATCCCACAAGCATTTGAAGTTCTCTGATTAATTCGCGTTGGAAAGACCTGAGCACATAAGAAGTTCTTAGGCCTCAGCGCCTTACAAGATGACAACTCATATTCCGTCAATGCAAAAAAATTGTCCCTTGCCAACGTGACTGCCAAATATGGTGACGACGTTTCGACCAAGTATCTTGAGCTCTTTTGGAGTATAGGCATTAGGCACTGTTATTAAATGAAATAGTGGGAAATCCTGACTGTCAGTCAATGGTAGGAGAACTTCGAACCTTTTACTGAGGCCATTCTATACATATCAGTGCTTGATCCATTTGGTAAGCTAAGCGTTGGTGGCAGGTTATTTCGTATAAGTTGTAAGCCGAGCTCGAGTTATCGATTGCGGATTTATTTTAGCATGGTTTAGATTCATCATGTGATACATTAAGAAAACCGTCTTGAATCCGTTCGTAATTTATGGTAAATAGTATCAAATATGAGATTAAAGTTGCCAGGTTTTGATTAAGATGAGTATCCTCCTGTTTTTTTTCGATAGCATTTACGATCTTTGCTAGGTATCGGTTAAGGGCTAGGAATTGTGTATTTATCTCCTGCGTATTCCGTCTTAGGATGTTAGAATCATGGTCAAGAATTCCGTAAAAAATGTGTATCAAACTTCCCATGAAGTCAAATGGTGATCTAGCAACCTTTATCGCTTTAAGCGTGAGAGCTATGAATGAGATGATTGTTCTCTTCAATCGCTCTTAGTCTGTGTTTAAATGTCTCGATTATTGGTGCGCAATATCCTTCAGCTGCTAATTGCCCTATACATCGCTTCTCCATATCATTGAGTTATAAGTTATAGTAGACATATATGCTCCAAAATCTTTTTATTGTGTGAACGCGTCCCATATCTTCAAAATATATACCCATGGCATCATCAATCGGTGTAATTTTTATTTGGTAAGAGCCATTGAAGAAGTCAGAACACACAGCATTCTTCTTGCAAATTGGCTGCTTCTAAGCTTTCATGTAGCGGGGAAGCTTTGCTTCTTTTAAGATAAGATAAGATTTTATTTGCGCCAATTCTTGCCAATAAGTCATTAAGTTATAGTAGACATATATGCTCCAAAACCTTTTTATTGTGTGAACGCGTCCCATATCTTCAAAATATATACCCACGGCTTGATCAAGCGGTGTAATTTTTATTTGGTCTTTGGTAAGAGCCATTGAAGACGCCAGAACACACAGCATTAAAAGAAGCTTCTTCTTGCAAATTGGCTGCTTCTAAGCTTTCATGTAGTGGGGTAGCTCTGCTTCTTTTGACTTGTTACGTCAGCATTCAGTTTTTTCTTTCCCTTTTCTTCGTGACTTCCTTCCTCTATTGGCAGAGGGCAAAGATTGTGTGCTGCTCTTTTTACAATGTAGACCTCAACAACACACACCATCTTCCACATAGCGGAGGGAAAAAAAAAATTGAAAAAATAAGAGCAGCAATAAACAAACTTAAGTGCGTGTTTTGTTGGTGTCGCCAATAGTTTAGCACAGCGGTAAAGTGCTCGGACCCAGGATCAAATATCCCGCGCTCAACCCCCCAGTGGGAGACATTTTAGGTGAGTGTATCCTGCTACTGAGCTCATCAGCAGTCTTATTTTTTCTTCTTTTCCTTTTTCCGGCGTTGTTATGGTCAGAAGTGTAGGACCATAACCTTCCCACTTAACTGCATTCCTACTGGTCCGCTTGTGGGGTCCGCCGGTTTGGCCTCAGAAAGTAGCGGCAGGCTTCCCGGTTTAGGATTACTTCATCGCTGAGGCCAATCAAATGCTGGTGTTTTTGCATTTGTTTGCACCAATTGTTTTTCGGCCTGCCTTTTTTTTTTTTTTTTTTTTTTTGTGACACGGGCATGCTCCAGATTTTTTTGTTTGATCTTACTCTTACAACACCGGTGATCTCCAGTCGTGTCAACCCAGTGATTTGCATGTACACTTGTGGGGCAGTTTAATGGTGGTATATGTGTCCCTAGGCTCACTTTGGTGTTTTCTAAATTGCCTAGATGTGATTTTTGTTTACCTTTGTTTTAGTCGCCTTTTACGACAAGCGAGAGGTATCGCTGCAGGGATATTCTTAACCCGACCCTGCACGGAAAACTGAGCTCATCAGCAGTAGCAGGAAAAAAAATGTTTAAAGACGTCGTTCGTCTAACGGAGTCGGAGTCGGATGATTTGTCCGGATTCGCAACTCCGTCCGCCGTTCTGATGACCGATGTCATCAAGGAAAGAAAAAAGCTTACACCACGGGGTAATCTACTTAAACGCCCCTCCCTCTCCGCTTCGACAGAAAAACTACGGGTCGAAGCGAGGGAAGGGGCGAAATCATCATCAACAGCAGTGCCGGAACCAGTCTCCGTTCCAGGATATAAAAACAGCAAATCTGGCTCGTAAGCAGAAGTCTGAGGGGAAACATCCCTCGGGTCACTTAGAAATACCAGCCGTCACACCCCAGATGACCTACGCCCAAATAATGGCAGGTCTGGGGCAGACGGTACAAAAACACACGGTTGTGCTCAAAGCCCCGTTGCCTGGTTCTAAGGCACCGGATGCCAATGCGGACTTGCGTTCAATTCTGCTCGCCATCCGAGCGCAGATCGGCCAGCTCCAACAGCAGATCCATGAGCAGGCTACCCGAGTGGACAGAATCTACTCGCTTCTGCCGAGTCTAGTGCAACTACAATCGTAATGGCTACGCTGATAGAAAGTCATTTAAAGATCCTGTTGGTGAATGTGAATTCATTGATTAGGATTGAGCGAAGAGAAAAAGAAAAAAAACGACGGGTTGCACTCCGGGAGTGCCGGCAGAAGTGAAAACTTGAATATTAACGTTGTGCATTTTTGATATTTTGGAATGGTTAGGGAATAATTTTGCACAAATTGCTTTAATTATCAGTATAAAAGTACTATCATTTATGTGGTAGAATACAATATTTATTTATTGCGCTATCGTACACAAACATGACAATTTATATTACATTCAAATCTCTCAGAAAAATCAACTTCCATCCATAATTTCGACGACTTTTTCACCATCATTATTACCAGAACCATCATCGTCAATCTCTAAAACTGATACGATAGGTTTATGATAGCTGAAGTAAGAAACGAACAGTTTTGATTCGAACCTATATTAATGTCTAATAAAGACCGCATCAATAGTAGTTTTGTATTTCGTTGTGCTAAGATTGCAATCATTTGACATAGTTAAACCAAATTCATTATTTAAAAATTCAATTAATAGTTGATTTTTATCGTCTGCAATTCATCAAAGCTTTTTCCAATTTTTTTTTGAAACAATGCAGATGCGTCATGAGAATAAATGAATAAATTTTCGTACAAGAAGTCTCGTATAGCACGCAATGACTTATCTCGAGAGATGTAAACGGCAACCATAACAATAAACTGATTATCACCAGAGTGGCAACGACTTATACAAATATCACCGATATCAGAAACAGTAGCATTAAACATGCTGTTGTATTTCACATGCGCATCCATATAATTTGTGCAATATTTTGTGTGTGTATTCTGTGTTCATATTTTGATAAATAGCTACTCCTCCCGCTGGACGATTATTTCTTCTGAAACTCGCAACAAAGTTGAAATTCGGAATGTCAATTATTTCATCGTTACCCATATGAGTTTCTGATAAAATTAGATCATCTACATGCGCACGTAAACTTTGACAATTGACTGAAAAAATAGACAATCTATTATTCTTAGAAATAAAATATAGCAGTGTTTTGGTGATGGTTTGCAAAGGATTTTCACGTAATCGTACTCCTCCTCTCCTACGCCGCGCCGGCTGTCTACTCTCCATCCGTCTAACAAATTTTCGATCAGGTCACGTGTCCTGACGCGAGTTTAACATTTTTTACTCATTACAAAAAAAGTGTACAACGCCGCTAAAGAAGTTTTCACTTCAAAAAACAACAAAGCAATTTTCTTTGGATGTATAGATCATTCAATTAATTTATGTGTAACATTTTTTGGAACAGTAGAGACAACTTTAAAATTTTTTTCTGCTTCCACTCATCGCTGGGAAGTGCTTCTTAAGCGCACAGCAAATCAACCGTGAAAAGACTTTCAACAACGCGTTGGAGTGCTCCTTATGCTGCAGTGAAAGTTTTGGCCGAAAATTTTGATGAAATCTTAGCTGCAGTTGAAGAGTTGTGTGATGCGAGAGAAAATGTAGAAACCAGAGGTGCTGCACAGAACCTAAAATCTGCAATGTCTGATTTCGCATTTCTTTCTTTTCTCTTCTTTTGGAATAATGTCCTTAAAGAAATAAATTGTACTCAGATTGCACTACAAGCTAAGGGATTAAGTGTTGATCACTTGGCTAAAAAAATAGAAGCCCTTCGCATTTACGTTGAAGAAAATCGGGCGAAAATCGTAGAAGACGCAATTAACCTTGGTATGAAAACATCGGAGAAATTCCAACAGAAAGAAGAATTCGTCGTAAAAAGCGAATGGCTGATGAGTTGGCAACCGATGCAGGACTTTCACTGAGCGCTGAACTACGGAAAGACATGTTCGAGTGCCTTGATCGATTCATCACTGAACTCCGAACAAGAACAGAGTCTATTAAGGAGGTGGCTTCATTGTTTGAAGTTGTACAGGCGAATACTTTGCTTTTAGCAAACATTGATGATTTGAAAATAGCTGTTTCAAAATTTGCTAGTGTTTATGATGAGGTTTCAGAGTCAGAACTTCTCTCAGAGATACCAAGGTTGAGAAGTCATTTGAAAGCGTCTAAAGTGACAACATCTAATTGGTTATTTTAGACTTTATGAAATTTATCGTTGAATGGGGCTTTGCAGAATCTCTTCCGAATCTCATTGTCGCATTAAAAATGTTTATGACAATATGTGTATCAGTTGCATCATATGAAAGGAGTTTTAGTAAGTTAAAATTAATTGAAAACTACTTTCGGGCAATAATAACGGAAAAGAGGCTCAACAATCTGGGAATTTTAACTATTGAACATGAGGCGACCCAGCAAATAAACTTTGATGACGCAATCAACGAATTTTCTGCTGTAAAAGCTAGGAAGAAGACGTTTTAAGTTTCTACAAATAATATAATGGGTATATTATATAAATGTTTGTTCTGTTTTTTTTATACAATGTGTATATGTGTATATTAATTTTTATTCTGCTTTTTTTATGCCTATAATGTGTATACATTTTTGTCCTCCTTTTTTTTAATTTTTTATTTGAATTTAAATACAAAAGTCATAATATATGGAATAGCGGAATTTCATTTATTTTACTGTTTTTCATTCTGGGGGTGACACCATAATTGCCGCCCCAGGTGCCACCCATGCTAGCTACACCACTGCCAGTGGCTGATATAAGAATCACAGATCATTGTATGACTTGCCTTGTATTAAAATATGGACAGATCAAGCAATCGAAAACGCCGTCTTTTCGTGCACTTCGTTTAAAGGTCAAAAAACAGCCAATTAATGTTGAAATTCGTAAGTTATATGTAAAAATTTGCAAAGAAATCGCCACTGCGGTCCCTAAACTTAAAGAAAAATTTTATATTGAGAAATTTCAAAGAGCTAAAGGCAATCCTAAAAAAGAATGGGGAATTGTTAATGAACTATTCAATAAAAATGTCTCATTGGATGTTCCTTTCAGCATCATACATAAGGATAGGAAATTTGATACACCAATAGAAATAGCTAATACATTCAATAAGTTTTTTACAAGTGCTGCTGCTAATACCCTTGCGGAAGCCGGCTTTAGTTCAGTGACACAAAACTATTGCTCAGAACTGCCTAAGCAAGGAAAACGGTTCACAAATTAGCTTCTTTTTTGATCCTATCTCTATTTTCTTGATCGATGTTCATTCTTTAATGATTGCCAATATGAATTTAGAATCGGTAAATCAACGGAGCACGCTCTTTTAAACTTTTGCAAACATGCTTATGATAGCCATAATGGCAAAAAAATAGTGCAACGCTTTTCGTCGATATTACAAAAGCTTTCGACACAGTTGATCACGAACTTCTTTTGAGAAAGGTAGAAAATGCTGGTTTTAGAGGCTTTATATTTGACTGGTTCGCATCTTATCTTAAGAATAGGACACAATATGCAAGGATAGGAGACGTGTTCAGCGAGTGCCTGGACATTAAAATAGGTCCCAAGGTTCCGTCCTTTGCCCTATCTTGTTTCTTATTTTTATTAACTCGATCTTCAACATGAATACGAAAGGGAAAAAACTGGGTTTGCGGATGATATAACTTGTGCGTATGCTAATTCTTCTGTGCTAGATATGGTGGCGGATATTAACCATGATTTAGAAGTTTTAAGACATTGATTTGGCATGCACAAGCTAATCATAAGCGATAAAACTAAATTTATGTTTTCTAACCTACCCTCATTTGACATCAACTCACCGGAATTTATCTTTCATAGCACTGACTGCAAAAATATATATGTTAGTCTTGACACCTGTGGCATGAATAAAAATATCCCAACGTATGATGCTAGCTATAGCTGCTGAATAAAATGTTTCACAATTGGACATGTATCTACTCTCAAATTGGGCTTAAATATTGATAATATGCGCATACATTCTTACTAAAAAAGTATCTCTTTAAAGCTACGTATGTTTTTTATCATCTGAAACAATTCTGTTCACGAAAGCTCCTTGAAACATTTTACTATGGTCTGGTCAATTCCAAGTTATAATATGGTCTCCCATGTTGGGGTGGCACTAGCAACACTAATCTACAACCATTAATATTGATTTAAAAGCATATACTCAGAATAATTTAGAAAGAAAGGCGCTATGTGCATAGCTTTGACCTTTATCGTGCTTCGAAAATACTTCCACTTAAGCACCTGTACTTTTATAAGGTTCTGAAAATATTTTATATAAGTAGTGGCAATTTACCTCACGGAAATTCCTCTGATTATGAACTTCGTAGCAATGATTGACATCTGACAAGCATTCCACCTCACAAAAATCAGCGCTTCTTAAACTTTTATAGCTCAGTAGCACCCAGACTTTTCAGCCTCTTGAAATTCGGATCATACGATCAACTTACATGTTCAACAGAAAAATTAAAAAATGGCTGCTTAATTTCGATTTCAGGGAAGTTAACAATTTAATCAGAATCTTAACTTAATGAACTGAGAATTGAATCATGTTAAATTTTTACTTCTTCTTCATTACTTTAGTTTAATTATATTAAAATATTAATATTTTTAGTTTTGTTTGATTTTGTTTTTACTTCATACTACATCCGACACTAGTTTACCTACAATATAACAAAAGGATGTTTTAATATTCCTCATTGAGCCCACTATGACAGACGCCTATATAACTATATGTTCTAAGATATTTGTATGTACAATGTAAATATTAATTTTAAGCAAAAATACTTGAAATATGTTATCTGAATTCAATGAATGGAATAAAACAATAAATAAAACAAAAAAAGAAAACGAACATTGGAACACCTTTAATATATGAAACAATGCCAAAAAATAAAATTGAGAAAATGAGACAGTCATTAATTTCAATGATAATTCAAGAATGCCTCAACTTAATACACCAGGTCCTAACACATTATTTAAAATATGAGCAATCATTGATAAATTGAATGAAAATTTCAATAAAGTTATCAAGAATATCTACGTGTAGACGAGCAAATTTACTCCACGAAAGCTAGAAATACTATGAAGCGTTATGATCCCAAAGAGCCACATAAATCGGGATACAAAATTTCCGTGCTTAGTGGAATTAGAGGATCTGCTTATAAAATCGAAATAGAGACTGGTGCTGAAAATATTGTACTCATTGGAGTTGTTGTACTGTACAGTTGATTACTTACCAAATTTCATATCATTGAAAATAAATTGAATCCAACTGCATGATGAATTTACTCATGGGCCTGATGGTTTCCCTGCCATATTACTAAAAAAATGTTCCTCCATTATTTTTGTCCCGCTCTTAAAAATATTCAACTTATCCCTGTCCCTTGGAGAATTTCCCCAGATATAAAGAAACGCTTTTATAACTCCTGTTCACAAAAAAGGTCCGAAAACTACCGGCCAATCGCCAAACTGTCACACATACCCAAACTTTTCGAAAGTATCTTGTATGAGACTCTAAGTTTCCACTGCAAAACTCTAATCTCCTCTAAACAACATGACTTCCTCAAATGCAACCACAAACCTCGAATTTGTGTCCTTCACACTTGTAGAGAAACGGGCCGGGTGATTTTCAAACACGTATCTTGAGTCGGAATAGACTAAAATCTTTATTCAAAAGAAATATGTTACATATAAAATGAGATATGAAATTCAAACAAAAATTGATTTGTTCCTTACACCAGTGCTTCTTCACCGCCCTGCTCTCTCTCGTTCGTTTTTTCTAAATGCCCCCAAATGGCGGGCGCTGTCAATCGCCTGTCACTCCCTTCTGACTGACAGTGTTGCCGAATCTTGGGGGTCGAGGGTGCTGCCAAATTGCGTCGCAACATCCCCCCCCTCGTAAATATTAAGCATTATCTGCTCTAATATTTACCTCTTTTACATCCAGTCTCGCCAGCTTAACCACAGGCCTGCTTATGAAGCCGTTGGTGGTTTTCACGACTGCACTTCGTGCTTCTCCATCCTTCGATTGATGCAGATCTGCGATCGTCCCCTTCGTCCAGGTATTTCGTTTGGCGTTTTCGTCGACGATGATTACCACGTCGCCTATCACAAGCGGTTTCTGTGGCGTGTGAAACCATTTGGTACGCCTTGTAATGCACGGGAGATATTCACGCACCCAGCGTCTCCAAAACTGATTCGCGAGCTGGTTTGAAAGGTTCCAATTCCTGCGAAGGGTAGTTCCGGCATCATCATCGCTAGTACGTTCTCGAATTCCATTTGAGCTGCCGACCAAGAAGTGTTTAGGAATAAGGGCTTCACTCTCGGGCGAGTCTAGTGGAACGTACGTTAAGGGGCGCGAATTCAAAGTGTGTTCAATATCCGCTAACGTTGCTCTTAAGACATCTTCACGTAAGTTCGTTTCGTGCAAAGCTTCCATTAGAATGGATTTTATGGAGCGAATCATACGCTCCCATGCCCCACCCATGTGAGGTGAAGCGGGTGGAATGAATGACCAGTCAATTGATGGATACTTCCGGTCCAGTTTGGTGTACGATATCTTCTCCACTTCTTCGATCAGGGCACGACTTGCGCCGCGAAAGTTAGTGCCGTTATCCGAAAGGAGTCGTTTAGGCACGCCCCGTCTACTGATAAATAATTTCAGCACAAGTAGAAATGATTCAGTTGACAAAGATGAGGATATCTCCAGATGCACCGCGCGTGTAGTGAGGCACGTGAACAGCACACCCCATCGCTTTTCTCTTCTACGTCCGATCACTATGTCCATGGGTCCAAAGTAATCGACGCCCGTGTATGTAAACGGGAGTGTAAACGGAGACAGTCGTTCTTGAGGCAAGTCGCCCATGCTCGGCGCCACTGGTTGAGCTCGTTGATTACGACACCATTGGCAGGTCTTGGCGATGGAACGTACCAAAACACGAAGACCCATTACGTAGAACCGTTGGCGCATCTCGTTGACAATAATTTCGTTGTGATGGTGGTGGAATTGGCGGTGATAAAAGTCAGCGATGAGTTGCGTTGTTCGATGGCTACGTGGCATTATAACTGGACGTTTGACACACATTGGTAACTTGGGCACCAAATCTACCCGACCTCTAACTCGCAACAAATCAGATTGATCCAAATATGGGGAGCATCTAAAGATAGAACTCTTACGGCTTATCGTAGCACCGGATCGTAAGCACTTAAGTTCTTCGCCGAAAGCCTCCTCTTGGCACACTCGAAACGTGATAGTTTCAGCCGCGTCGTTTTCCTGCATGCTCAGTAAGTTAGTCATTAGCTTTAATCTTGGTGGCGTTTTGAGGCGTCGTAAAAATTTCAGAACATAGCGTTGAACCTCGAGTAACGTTTCCCATTTACTAAAACGACTTGGATCAGGAGCAATTACCTTCAGATTTGGAAATACAGGCTTCTCCATTTCCAGATGTAAAACGGCTTCTGCTTCAGGTTTCGTAGCAGTCGATAGAACAGTCTCGGGCCATTCATTCTCTGGGGCGGTAAGGAACGTTGGTCCGCTAAACCATCTCGAGTGAGGATTGATTTCTACTTGCTTAGTCTATTTGGTCCCATCGTCGGCTACGTTTTGTGATGTAGGTACCCATCTCCATTCGTTTACATTTGAGCCTTCCAAGATGTTTCCTATTCTTAATCCGACAAATTGATGAAATTTTCGGGTGTCCGATCTGATCCAATGAAGAACGTTTTTTGAATCAGTCCAGAAAGTTCGACTATTGATAGTTACTGACATCTCTGTTACGATAAGCGTAGCTAACCGTAGTCCTAAGACAGCCGCCATTAATTCCAATCGGGGGATCGATACCGGCTTAAGCGGAGCTACCCGGGTTTTCGACGCCACTAAGGTGCAGGAAACCATTTCACTTTTCTTGGACCTTAGATAGGCCACAGCAGCGTATGCGTTGATGCTCGCATCTACGAAGACGTGTAGTTGGACGTCGTCACTGGTACTTACAAGTGGAAGTTGTATCGTACTTATTGAGGGCATTACGCGGATCCATTGCCACCAATCATTTCTATCATCATCTTGTACCGGTTCGTCCCAACTGACACCCGAACGCCAAATATTCTGCAGGATGATTTTAGCATGTATGACATAGAAGCCCAATAATCCAAGTGGGTCAAATATTGTCATCACGGTTCTTAGGATCTGACGTTTAGTTGGGGATGTGCGTTCATCGAACATAGATTCGTCGAATTTCTGCATTCTGTCAATTCATCAGTACCAGGACGCCACCACAAGCCCAACACTTTCTCGTGGCTGGCATTGAAATCTTCGAATCGTCTACCGTCCTGATTAATGGATCCTGTTAGAGACTTTAAAACGGGTATCGAATTAGACATCCAGTTCCGCATTTCGAAACCGCCCTCGCTATGTATGTATTTCACAGTATTAGCCATTTTCATAATTTCTTCCTCGCTGTCCACACTCTGCAGCCAGTCGTCGACATACGTATTCCTAATGATCGCCTCAACCGCCTCCGGGTGATCTTTTGCCCATCTGCTGGAGTTTCTGTTTTTTATATAGTTAGCCAGCGTTGGAGAGCACGATGCCCCAAAGGTCATAACCTTCATTACAAAAACATCCAGTTCCCTGGAAGAATCGCCGTCACGCCATAAGAATTTTTGGGCAATCTGATCCTCCTGGCGCACACGGACCTGGTGGAACATTTCTCGAATATCTCCGCAGAGTGCCACAGACCTTTCGCGAAATCGAAGCAATACACCCACCAATGACGTTAGAAGATCAGGCCCCTTTATCAGAACCGTATTTAGTGATATGTCATTCACTCTGGCTGCGGCATCCCAAACGAGTCGTTTCTTATTCTTGTTGATGTTCGCCACGGTGAATATTGGTAGATACCACGACTTTCCACCTGTAGTTATCTCCCTGTTCTCCAGTTTTCTTATGTAGCCCTTGTCTTGATAGCTTTGGATTGTCTCCACCAAAAATGTCTTCAATTCTGCCTTGCGTTTCATTTTGGACTCTAGACATTCAAGTCTGCGCTTGGCCATGGTATAAGAATCGGGTAGGTCCATATTGTCATACTTCCAAAGCAAACCTGTTTCCCATCTTTTCTCGGCGGCCAGATATTTTGACGTGGAATCCATTATACGCAACGCTCGCTCATTTTCCTTGGATTGTCGGAGCGATCTCATTTCCTGGACTCCAACAGAATCCAGTGAAAAGTATGACCGCAGCATTTCATCCATATTTTCTTCGCGGCTACAGGAACAAATGTGTAATAGACGTTGCGGAGCCGCAGTTGAATCATAACTTTTCCCATACACAGCCCATCCTATTCTGCACCTCGAAGCAACCAAGTCCTGCCCGTCGGCTTCTCGTGTTTCCAGAGGCATGCCAAGCTTTATATTGTCCAGACCAATTAGTATTCGAGCTTGAACATCTTTGTACGGTCGAATAGGTAACTCTCTAAAATGTGGGTGTTTCTGCAGCATTGATGCATTGAGTGATTGCAGCGGTAAATCCAACCTCGAAATCGTGCGGACGTTTCGTAGATCAAACCGTCGTGCGTTGTCTTCGATTGATGATATACCTAGGCTTACGATCTTGGAATCCGGCTCGTTGTGGGTTACGTCTCCAGTCCATTTCAAACACAATTCCATGGACGGACGGGTGAGACCCAATTCGAATGCTATATCTTTTTCCATCAACGTGCAAGCGGAGCCTTCATCAACAAGTGCGTACGTATAGAGCGTTTTCCCCTTACCATATAATCTCACAGGGATGTACCTGAATAAGGCTCTCTTTTGATCTTTGACATGAAAGAGAATGGATGGGTCCTGTACGGTATTACGCGTATGATCACCATCGGTTTGAGTGCTTTCGACCTGATTTCTTTTTTGGCGAAGTTGATCCTGTCCATTCGTGTGCAATAGATAATGGTGAGGCATTTTGCAGTTGTCGACGCCGCATTGTCGTCGGGCGTTACAACGCCTCACGGGATGTTTTCTGAAACAGCAAAGGCAAAGACTTCTATCGCGTATGAATCGCCATCGTTCCTGAGTAGAGTAGGCACGAAACTCACTGCAATCTGCAAGGCGGTGTGCTTGACCACATTTGAGACAAACCGTATGCTGCAGAGATGAGTTTTCTTTTCGCTCCATTACCTCATGAACGAGAATTCTGTTCTTGGAATGCCGATTGTTGCTTTTTAGTTCATTGTTGTTCGTGGCGGTCGATATGCCGATGGTTGTTACTTTGCTGGCACAGGTTGCGAGAGAAAAAAGCCACTCATCGAAAGTTCTTATATCAACGCGGGTTAGTGACAGCTGATGACGGCCCCAGTCCAGTTTAAGATCGCTAGGCAATTTGCTGACTAAATCTGCTAACAATACTGGATCGTTGAGGTAATCAGCGAAACCGACTGCTGAAATGGTAGCACAATAATTTTGCACAGACAATGCGAAATGTATCAACGTTTCCAACTTATCTTTATTCACGGCTGGTTCCTGTCTTAACTTCCGCTGCATCGACTCATAAATAACATCGGGACGTCCAAAGAGCATTTGTAGTGTCTGAATCGCATGGGAAACGGTGCTTGGCATCATAAGTTTGCCCCGAACGGCTTCCAAGGCTGGACCTCTCAGACACTTTTGAAGGCGGATTAGGTTTTCCTGTTCGGTGAATCCACATCGTTCAGTTGATTGCAAATAATTCGTTATGAAGAGAGGCCACTCCTCGGGCTTTCCTGAAAAGTTAGGAAGTTCCTTAGAGATGACTTGACGGGCAGATATTTGTGATTGTGACAGGCTGATGTCTGGTGCAGTTTGCAAGTAGGGCCGAGTCGCGTTTGCGTGAAATGTATCTCCCATGTTACAGTAAACACTTGGAGCTGGCTGCGAGTATGTTGATGAGGGTATTCCAATATTGGTAGCGGTACTGAAAAATGTCGAGGGCAGGTAACCAAAACGTTGTGTAGTTGTAGAAGGCATATGCATGCCGCCTGTATGCGTTGTTACGTTGGACAAAAACGGCTGCTGACTGGTGGGAATTGGTGCAGAACATATGGGAATTGTATTGTGAATGCCGTGGCTGTGAGTACAACAATTTAGACACATTGCGTTCCTGTTGAGATTGCATATATCACTGACAGTCGCTGGTATGGCTTGTGTAATGTCCTGGTGTATTGTCAGGTGTGGTGAATTAATTTCGGGGAGCTGTTGAGTTTGATCGGACGGATCACGTGTCGACATAGTGACGGCAGTTGTGTGGGCGAGAAGAGCTGGAATTCTATCCGTCAGTTGGAGAATTGACGTTTGCACTCCTGCTGGCGTGGGTTCAGCTGTTATAGTTGCGGCAGTGGCGACAGAAGCTGAGCCGATCGTAGTGCTTGTCATTGGATCCCATGAACCCGAAGGACACGTGTCAGACTCAGGTCCACATTCACTGTGTGTCGTGTTGTCGTGAGAATCCATCTGTTGTAAATTCAGAGATTAAGTTGAATTTAATTAAAAATACTTAAAGGCCACTGTGCTCTACGGCGAGATCCTTTTCCTTTTTTAGACCACCAAGTTATCGAGTTGATGATTCTTTCGATTTTGCCGGATTTAGAAAGTAACGAGTCCACGTGTTTTGGCCGACCTTTTGATCACCAATCGTTTACAATGGTATTTTAGAATTTAGAGAAACGGGCCGGGTGATTTTCAAACACGTATCTTGAGTCGGAATAGACTAAAATCTTTATTCAAAAGAAATATGTTACATATAAAATGAGATATGAAATTCAAACAAAAATTGATTTGTTCCTTACACCAGTGCTTCTTCACCGCCCTGCTCTCTCTCGTTCGTTTCTTCTAAATGCCCCCAAATGGCGGGCGCTGTCAATCGCCTGTCACTCCCTTCTGACTGACAGTGTTGCCGAATCTTGGGGGTGGGGGGTGCTGCCAAATTGGGTCGCAACAACACTCTCAGCATTAGAGAATGGAATGAGGTTGAAGTCATTTCAACTGATAAATCTTCCACAAACTAATACTCTTCAAAATGTCTTCCCTTGGCTTTGCACCAAATGCGTTGAAATGAATATCTTTTTATTAAAAAAACCGTTACCGTTCGTTTTTAACATCTTCTTAGGGTTCCCCAAGGCAGCCACCTAGGTCCACTTCTTTTTATTCTCACCATTAACGACATTGAGTTTGTCATCAAACATTCCATCTCTCACTGTACGCCGACGACACCAAGTTCTTCAAGACCATCTCCTCGCAACAAGATTCTTCCCGTATTCAAACGGATCTCAACAGCTTTTCCGTTTGGTGCTCCAAAAATTGTTTGAAACTTAACATTTCCAAATGCCTATCAATTACCTCTTCACGTAAACGAAGCAAACCTCCCGCTCGTCTTTACTTCCTGAATAATCAGCCCGTCTCCATCGTCCAGGTTATCCGCGATCTTGGCATATTATGTGACCAAGAGCTCAATTTTCGCGCCCATATCAACGATATAATTCATAAAGCCAACTCTGCACTCGGTTTTGTGAAACCTTGGTCTAAAGAATTCTTCAATCCCTACGTGACTCGATCCCTCTATATTACTTTTGTTCACTCCCTTCTCGAATACTCATCTCAAGTGTGGTCCTCTATCAACAAACCCACATATCTAGAATCGTAAGCATCCAACGTCAGTTCATACGTATCTCTCTTAAACTAATCAACTTGAGTACTCTGGAGGACTTCTTATATGTACCATTGACTGTGCCACCTTTATAACTCCATATCTCTTAACACTAACCCTCGTAATACACGCAATACTCGTCTCTTCTATCACTCCATCCTCACACGGCTCCAATGAACCCATTTCCCGTATACTGGCAAGTGTTTATTCGAATATTAACTTCGATTTCAATCTCAGCACTCCATGCCTAGAACTCCGTCTTTTCAATAACCTTCCCTCCTTCCAGTCTTAGTTTCTAAGGATCACGTCCCCTCACCCGTTCTCATTAGTTATCAAGTTAGATTAAGTTTAGCTTGAATTAAGCTCAATAAATGCGGGTGTTTGCTCCCACGAAAATTACAGAGCCATGTTCACCGACTTTTTTTTTACTGAAATTGAAGACATGGATTTTGACGACCTCGGGTTCATGCAGGATGGCACGCCATGCCACACAGCCCATGCCACAATCAATCTTTTGCGCACCAAATTCCCAAATCGTGTTATCAGCAGTCTTAGCGATGTCAATTGGCCGCCTCGGAGCGGCGATTTGTATCTATCCTTGCTTGACAAACGACTATTAGATATATCGGCCCTTTCGATATTACGAACTCTCCTGCGTGGAGATAATACAAATCCAAAAGTTCTCGCTGACTTACGACAAAAGGCTATTTTCTAGACAGTCAAAACAGTGTGACGGTCTTTATTTTACTATTGAAAAAGGAAGGAGAATATACAAGAATATCTTCTTCTTTTCCTTTTTTCCGGCGTCGTTATGGTCAGAAGTGTAGGGCCGTAACCTTCCCACTTAACTGCATTCCTACTGGTCCGCTTGTGGGGTCCGCCGGTTTGACCTCAGGCAGGCTTCCCGGTTTGGGATTACTTCATCGCTGAGGCCAATCAAATGCTGGTGTTTTTGCATCAATTGTTTTTCGGCCTGCCTTTTTTTTTTTGTTTTTGTGACACGGGCATGCTCCAGATTTTTTTTTTGTTTGATCTTACTTTTACAATACCGGTGATCTCCAGTCGTGTCAACCCACTGATTTGCATGTACACTTGTGGGGCAGTTTAATGGTGGTATATGTGTCCGTAGGCTCACTTTGGTGTTTTCTAAATTGCCTAGATGTGATTTTTGTTTACCTTTGTTTTAGTCGCCTTTTACGACAAGCGAGAGGTATCGCTGCAGGGATATTCTTAACCCGTCCCTGCACGGAAGGAGAATATACAAGAATATACTACTCGTATACTCGTATATCGCCAGAAATTTCAGCATTTTACAGGTTTTTTTTAAACGAGATCAACACCCAGATAAAACCATAGCAAAATATATTCGCCACCTGATTACAGACTGTAATTTTGTTGCAAGACAGAATTATACATATGTGGCCTACACAAAACCAGCCTACAATATTCGCTGAGAATTATGTGACCCTCAACACAGTGTAAGATCGGCCTATTGCAGTAGATTGAATAAGCAAGTGACTCGGGGAAAATCATACTTGGCACTGGTACATACAATTAAGTTAAAACAGCAGATAAATTATTCAGGCTTCAAAGAGCCCGAATTTAGCTGTCGAAAAAGTGTGAATACACATCAGAGCTCAGATTTTTTATTTAGTACGGCCGAGTAGAAAAATTCATAGGTATAAGAACAGCAACCGGTAGCACTAGATTAGTTCAATCAGAACCTCCGGAATTTCTAAGAAGTGCGCGAATGGGAATCAGGTGGACTCAGGATCTCATTAGACGCTTTTATCCGAAAGGGATGCAATTACACACTCTTGGGCCTAACTTTCCAGATACCATAGATACAGGTTTGACTCTATTTAACTGTAGAAATCCCTTCAATCCAATTCTAGGCTTGAAGTAAATTGAAATTGAAGTAATTGACATTACAACACTAAAGGAAACTTCCATTGTATATTGCGGCAAAAAAAAGTCGTAGGGTGTAATTCCCTCAGGGAATTAAAGTCCATCGCGTCCATGACACATTTTCGCCTTCAAGTAAAATTTTAGAACCATACAGTATTGTCCAAATGTAAGCAAGCGTTTCATAATAACAAGGTAGGCTGATTTTTTTACATGTTTTGAATCATAGAACAAAAAGAAAAAAGTCTCAAAAGCCCTGTAAACACAGACAAAATATGTGCAAATACATATATGCAATTTTTTTATTTAAAGAGTTGAGATCTTACTTTGGTGAAAACCAAAACTGATCTTGAATTCTGCAGTTAAACTAATAAAACTATCTGCTAGGAAGGTCTCGTATGCATTGCGGTATGTCTTCGAGGCTGATATCAACCTTAAATGAATAAAAGTGATATGATCCGTAGGAATTTGGAGGATTATCAGTGCACAGTTAATAAAATACTCACATCGCTTAGTTTTCAGAGTCCATTGTTCTAATTGCTTTAATACCTAAGGGTAGCAAGTTGGCAAAAATCTATTTACCGCAGGCATTCCAAAAGATGCATGTGGATGACGAAACACGATAATAACGCACAATGGTTATAACCCATGCCATATTTTTGCCATTTAGAAGATCCACAGCATCACCACGAAACAATAAGCATTGTACAAGGAATCATTTTTAACTTATAACTACCTATAGAGTTTCTGTACCTCAAAACAGCAAAGTGAACATACTAGATAACTATTGTTAAAACTGTTTTTAACAAATGGAAATTTGTGAATATCCCATTTTCTGTGACTCAGAACAACTATTGTGGACATGTTTTAGAAAATAATTCTTGAATTGCCGGCAAAATATAACGCTTTTTAAATAGGTCTAATTAAAAATTTGTGTTATCTGAGAGAGGAACTTCATAAATGATTAGATCGATTTCTAGGAACAGATCTGTAATATTTGTACAAGAACTTTTTCAAAATTAAGCTAGACTTAAACTAATTTTTCATAATTTTTCAAATATTTGTCTAAGTTTCAATTTTGTTTTCATTTGTTATATTATTAACCAAAGCACCTAAGAGAATTTTTTATTATCACGAATTTGAAGCAAGTCAGATATTTTGCCTGTGGCATTTATTTTTCTCCACATTGTGCAGGTGCAGCTGTGTCACAACCGCTTGTTAAACTAATTTAACAAATCTAGGGAAATTCTCATTTTAACAAATACAACGGATGTTTTTTGTGGTACGGTAATAAACCTTACTTGGTAAATCTACTATCTTAAAAAAAGAACACATTTAGACTTAATGCACGGAATGAGCGGCTCAGAAGGCAGGGCGTTGGCTGAAAAAAAGTAAATATCAATTTCTGATGTCTTCAATTATGATTTTTGGCTACGAAGTAGTCAGTTGATTCGTCCATCCGAAAATCCACATCTTCGAGGCAGATGCAGACGATTTATTTATTTCTACCACTAACTTGAAAGACTGCCACAGTGATCATCAAATCACGACAAGGAATCGCAAGTCAGTATGATTGAACGGTTGCTCGGCCGACTTAGATGACTCGAGGACTAGCCGTGGGCTAAGATTTTAAAAATAAGGCAGATGCTGTTGCCCTTCGTCAGACTGATTCGCGACTTGAATCAGATGTGAGACTCGCAAAATATCGAATAAAAAACCGCGGTATACTCCTCAAAAAAATTTCGTCTGTCGGATTTATAAAACAAATACAATTTTGATAATTTTGGTATTGGAACTTAATTAATCTAGCTTTACAAATTTACCTAAGACTACACTATACTAAAGGATAAGGACCTACGTCGTGTTTTGCTTTTTTTTAGTTTTAAATTCACTTTTATTTCATATTATCTGAGATCTATCTTACGCTTGATAAAAATGCTTAAAACTAGCTAGACTATCTTAACAAATGTTAAGATGGCCCTTGGCGGACACTTTAAAACAAATAGTACAATTCAAACATATGTCTTTCGACTACTATATAAACTTACAATTAACATTATCATATTAACTTTGGCTAAGAAAAATGTTTCTTTTATTAAAAAACTTAGCCCATAATAATTTTTTTTATATATTATATATAAAACTTAAGCCAACCTTAAACTAACTAAATCTGACTAAACTTATCTTATTCTAACTTAACTAAAATATATATATATATGTATACAGGGTGCCCCACGAGCAGTGTGCCAAAAAGCTAGAGCGTGTAGCCCTGGCCAAGACAAGAAAAAAATCGTACGGGAGGGGGGGGTCTATTCCCCCCCGTTTAGCCGGGAGGGGCAATTTTCTAAAAAATTGACTTAATTTGGAAAAAAAAATATTAAAAATCAACAGTAACAGCCACAATGCCGCGATATACTTTTTTGTAAAGCCAGAAACCTCTTCTTTGATCTTGTTTTTAAACGAAGCTGTTGTAAGGAATAGTTTTTGAGAAATTAATTTTCAAACTCAAAATTTTGAAAAAAAATTTCGAACTACTTTTTTCCAAAATTGTATGTAATTAAGTACTATTTTTTTTTCCAAAATTCAATTCCCTTATTAGTTTTTAGTTAAAAACAGAAAACCGGATGCAAAAATGTCTTGTAGTTTTTGAGAAATTAAAAAAAAACCCGAACCATTTTTTTCTAAGAAAAACCTTTTTTTTTGGTTTTAACGCGGCTGGACTTGTAGGAAAATTAATGTATGAAAGATTGACCTCTTTTTTATTATTTTTAAAAAATTCGGAGTTTTATTATAATAAATTTTCAATATGATCCCCATTTTTTAGAAGGCAAAGATTATATCTTCTTCTAATGGCTGCACATTAGTCTATGTTTGACAAATTTTCCTGCAATTTGACTCCAGCGACTTCAATCCGTTGTTCCAAAGATACTATTTCCACTTCGTAAACATAATTTTTCATGAATCCCCACACTTAAAAATCTAGAGGAGTTAAATCTGGTGATCTAGGTGACCATTTCGTGGGGCCCCTTCTTCCGATTCAACGGTCACTAAAATGATCATCCAGCCAGTGTCTAACCCGTAAGCTGTAGTGTGCTGGTGCTCCATCTTGCTGGTAGATTAAATTATCTGCTATGGCCAAAGGAACGTTGTCCATCAAATCGGGCAAAAGGTCTCGTAGGAACTGCAGGTATGATTCTCCCTTAATAACGGCATTCAAAAACCGGGCCCCGATTACAGTTTGTCCAACAATACCAAGCCAAACATTACAGCTAAAGCGGTGTTGTGATTTATTTTGTTTTTTTGTTGTGTGGATTGGTGCTACTCCAATGATGCAAATTGTGGAAGTTAGTAACCCCATCTCTCGTAAACTGTGCTTCATCCGTCCAGAATATCCTTGCAATAGTTTCGTTCAGTTTCATCTCGAAGCAGTAATGATCGACAAAATTCTGCTCTCAAAAACTTGTCGTTTGAGGTGAGTTCCTGAACTGACCTAAAATGGTACGGGTGTAAGTTTTCGGTATGAAGCACTCTCCATACTCTAGATTTGGGCACTCCAAGCATAATAGCTATCCTCCTTGTACTAAGGGGGGATTATGTCGGACTAAATCCAAAATTCTTTCATCTAAGCTTCCTGATCCATCTGTAACTGATCTTTCGCTTCTTCGATGCTCTAGCACTCCGTGCTCTCGCAGACGTCGGTGGATTCTTGAAAACATGCTACGACTGGGACACCTCCGATTGGGATATCTTCCAGAGTAAAGTCTTTCGGCTTCACGATCTCGACCATTAGCTAAACCGTAGCAGAAGTGCATGTCCGTTAATTCTTCTCGAGAGTATGAGTTTGACATCGTAATGAGTTGATGAGTTAACATCCAATTTGGAAAGGTTTTTTTATTAAAAATGCGATGCCTTTTATTTACATTTGGGTTGCAAATACTTTGTTTTTCAATAAAGAAAATTTGCGGTTTTATTGTCTTAAGGTCCTAGCGTGTAGAACCCATCGGCGGCGGGCGGACCCAGACGAAATTGGCAGGTCAGTTATCAGGCGTTATCAATGAAAAAAAAGGATTAATCCAGGGTTATTCCAATACTGTGTCACTTTATTGTTACCTCATAAAACTCCGAATTTTTTAAAAATAATAAAAATGTTGCATACATCAATTTGCCTACAAGTCCAGACGCGTTAAAACCAAAAAAAAAGGTTTTTCTTAAAAAAAAATGGTTCTTTTTTTTAATTTCTCAAAAACTAGAAGACATTTTTGAATCCGGTTTTCAGTTTTTAACTAAAAACTAATAAGAGAATTGAATTCTTGGAAAAAAAGTAGTACTTAATTACATACAATTTTGGAAAAAAGTAGTTCGAAATTTTTTTTTTCCAATTTTTTTTCAAAATTTTGAGTTTGAAAATTAATTTCTCAAAAACTATTCCTTAAAACAGCTTCGTTTAAAAACAGGATGAAAGAAGAGGTTTCTGGCTTTACAAAAAAGTATATCACGGCCTTGTGGCTGTAACTGTTGATTTTTAATAATTTTTTTCCCAAATTAAGTCAATTTTTTAGAAAATTGCCCCTCCTGGCTAAACGGGGGGGAATAGACCCCCCCCTCCCATACGATTTTTTTCTTGTCTTGATCAGACCTACACGCTCTAGCTTTTTGGCACACTGCTCGTGGGACACCCTGTATATATAAATAAATATATATAAATATATACGTGAGACCGATCTACAGAACCTGAGGCGCTCGGGCTCGAGGAGAGAGACATCAGGTCTCATTAGCGGCACCGCCAATTTATCCTGGATCAGCCCACATCTATCTAGGTAGAGGAATGCTTCTGGCGGGACAAAACCGTTAAAGCGTCTCTTTCGTGATATGTCATTGGGGTAGTAAGCCCCGGAGATCTTCGAATCAGTTTGACAGAGAGTTATCCACCCGTACAATCCTGGCTCTACTGTATAGGACCTCGTTCGTCTACTCAGACTCGGGTGTCCGAGACTAGTCCTGAGACATTGTCTCTCGAACACCCGAATCATTTCCATTAAGTTGGCTCTCACATTGAACCAGACGGGACATCCACAGGCAGTCATGAGCCTGATTAAGCCCATGTAGCAGATTACCTTCACCCTGGATTCAAGTTGGCTGCTATGAAACAGCCATCCTGTCAGAGCGAAAGCGCCCCGCAACCTTGCCAGAGCAGCATCTACATGTTTGTCAAAATATGGATACTGATCCAGCACGATCCCAAGGTATCTGACTACACTTTGTCTCGCCAGTGGACGCCCGTCCGGTCCAACAATTAAGAACCTGCGCCAATTTTTTCCAGTGTCCGTAGAGGCCCTAGACAAAGGTGTTCTGAACAATATAGATTCTAATTTCTGGAAGTTGTTTTTTAACTTTCAGTCATCGAAGTCACGCTGCAGAAGAGTAACAATGACGTCGATCGTTGGACCTGATCTGTATGTGATTAGGTCGTCTGCGTATGCTATAGAATGGTGAGGAGAAACTAGGAGATGGCTTAGGTAAATGCTGAAATGGTTAGGTAAATGCTCAGCCGACTGAACTTGTAGTAAAGCCCTCCTAACCATACAGTGTGAAAGCTTTTTCCAAGTCAATCAGACAGGCACCCGTGCATTGGTTCTTGCATTTATTCCACTGTATATCAGATTCGAGTTTCGACGCGGCATGAAGAGTGTCATGCCCCGCTCTGCAACCGAATTGGTTATCCGGAAGGATTTTTTTGTCCTCAACCCATTTAGACAATGCTCTATGAATCACCTTCTCGAAGACCTTGCTGATACTCGGAAGGAGACTTATCGACCGGAGATTTGCCAGGTTAGATGTGTCTTTACCCTTCTTGGGGATTGGTTGAACCACCGGCGTGGTTTTATTATCTGAAGATCTTCCGTCGAAATGAACAGGTTATTAGCCCCATCGTTGGCGATTGCATTGTTTGCCATGAAACCTTCATTGAACCTATTAAAACCAAGGTTTTCTGACCGCCAATGATCGATAAAATTTCGAAGAAAGAAGGGATGAAATAGGACTCTGTGCTCTAGGTTATGGTTTGGGCGGGAACATGCTCGCGCTGTTGGATTTTACAGCACGAATTCTGTTGTTCCAATATCAAATTACAGATATTCTCTAATTCCTTTTGATCAACTGTTGGACATTCTTAATCAGTGACTTCAGTGTCCCGACCGACGAGTTCTGTACGTCGATAAGCCGCTCCTTATCAGGAGCCTACTTTTCGGTGTTATATTATATCGTCCATTTGTTTGACGTATCTGTCAATCTCGTAGTCTGAGAGGTGGCTATTGGACAGTGGGAAGGAGGCACTCGAATTGAGCGCTCTCGTCAGGGAATTGGCAAATCCTTGGGATGCATTTGACATTTCGGTGAGCTCGTCAGGTACTGAGATCATGGCACACAGTCCGCAATGGTCCCTGTCGTATACAATTGGCGTAGACAGTTAATAAACCATTCGTTCGTATCTGCCAGCCTCAGTCAGATTCAGATACCAGCTGCTCCTGGGACGGAGCTACGACGGACTCTCCGTTGCGAGCAACTTGGCTCTATATTCAATGTTGCGTGGAACCCACCAACGACTTAGTAGGCTCCCCCTAGTGTTGAGAATGTTGTTTCATCAATTACTATGTTTACCATTTAAATTGCCGGCCAGAATGTAGAAGTTTTCTACCGAATTTAAGCGCAGAAATTGAAAAAGTGTCTCGAGCTCTGCGATGAAAACGTTGGGTTGAAGTGCTTCAGGTGCATAGGCTGATACAATCTACATTCTCTTTCCATTTCGAAGAGGAATGCACACAATACAGGCCTCTAGCATCTGGCACTTCCGCACTTCACCGCTATATATGACTTTATGTATTAAATTATTTTTAATGAAAATCGTAACTCCCCCGCCTTGAGTAGCGTTGGGTCAGTCTCTTCTAATTATTCTGTAAGAACTGTGCCGGATTTTGTGCTTCTGGTTTAGCTTCGTTTCGCTAACCAACAGTATATCGGAGCTTTCATTCTGCAACAGGTTAAAAAGTACGGCTCGTCGCTCGATCCTTATCAATGAATTTACATACACCGACAGCATCTTCAAGGGCCTCTCTACCAGCGTACCCATTACGACATTACGACCGTAGGTGCGCTAGGCCCGGCAGAAGCGAGGAGATACTATCTGCTCGGGTCGCCTGCTCAAGGATCGGTTGTTGGAACTGCCCAATCGAACAGCCTTAGAGACAGGCACTTGGGCTTTAGGAACAGCCATAGGCTTTTGTACCGTTTTTCTCGAGCCTGCCGCTATTTGGGCGTAGGTCAACTGGGATGTGACGGCTGGTGTTTGTGAGCAACCCGAGGGACGCTTCTCCTCGACCTTTGCTTACGGGCCAGATTTTCTTTCATTGATTTCCTGGAACTTAGGACATCCCCGACAATTTGCAGGATGTCCTCGGTCCTACAGAAGACACACTCCAGCTGCTCTCTGCCCGCCACCTTATCCTTCCCAAGGTCGCATTCCTCGTTCTTGTGGTTCTTTGCGCACTTAACGCGTCGAGGCTGCATTTCGCAGTTAGACGCGGCCTGCCGAATCATTGGCAGCGGGTTCATTGCAAAATGTTTCCACTCCTCTTTAATTTTTCCCAAGTGACAGTCTGGGACACTAAAGAAGTAATAGCCCTTAGCCTCTCTAGCTCTATTGGGTGTGATTGGGTATGTGTGGGTGTGCCCTCCCTCTATTGGGTTTGAGCTGAACCAGGAAGAAGGGTATTATCCGCTTCTCCCGGTGGAAGCTCACCATGGAGAATGGCTTATTCCCCACGAATTTGAAGTCATAACTCTCAAGCTTCTTGAGCTCTGAGAGCATTTCCTTGGGGTCTGTAATCGATTCCACGCCTTTGAGGAGCATCGTCTGCAACCTCTCAGCCTTCGGTGTGGAGGAGAAAGGCTCCGTTGTGGATTCTTCAATAAGCTTTTAATCCGATTATGCTGCTCCAGTGTCTTGCACTGAACAGCATAGCGTTTTTGCCCTAAGCATTTAAATTCGAAATTACCTACACCAATAGCATACTTACAGAGATCGATGGTAGAGCTGTGGTATAAGTGAAGATGGGTAGCACTTTCTCCTTTTTAGGACATTGTTACTGCTTCTGTTGTTATGGCAGTTGTTATTGCAGCTGTTGTTTCCGCTTCTGCTGTTTCTGCTGCTGCTGTTTCTGCCACAGCGGTTGTTGTTATGCTGCTGCCTCTGTTGCTGCGGCTGTTGTTGTTGCTGTTGTTATTGTTGCTGCTGCTGTTTCTGTTGCTGTTTCTGTTGCTGTTTCTGTTGCTGTGGCTGTTACTGTTGCTGCTGCTTCTTCTGAGGCTACTGTTGTTATTGCTGCCTTTGCTGTTGGGTGGCTGTTGCCTCTTCTGCTGCATGGCTTTGAGCTTCTCGACTACCTCGCGAAGTTTGACAATAACGGCGAAGGGGCCTAGGCTGAAGTAGGTAAAAGCTTCGAAAACACCTGAATTGTGTCGGACCCTTCCAAGATAGGCTATCGTTAATTGTAATGGATTCATTCTTGAAATGGTTAGAAGTGGGACTTCGGCCAAAGATATGTGCAGCATGTGCTATAGGTAATCTCTTGTAAATATTTGCCATGTTTAGGTTACCATACTCGATAATGGGACGATATTTTTATATTTTGGATCATTTCAAGAACTTTAAACCACGTATCATTTGAAATTATCCAGTGTCCTCACACTCTTTGGCTCCTATAAGATTATCCTTATCTGGCGTAATCCGTTTGCCGGTGCCCCTACCTTTTGCGGCTAGAGCATCGGTATCCTTCAGACATTGCATCCTGATAGTCCCATTATGCCTGCTGGCACACAACCTTTTCCCGGCGCAGCACTCGGAGTAGTTGACAAGCTCGCTTCACTGACCATCATTTCGATTTGCTCTTTTTGTTTGTGACCTACGAGGTATTGACGTCTGCATTAGCGCTTTTGGAGTAACACTTGCCTCTCTGCTTTGAATCGAAGTTTCTTCTTTTCCTTTTTCACCTAGCTTTTGGTTGTACATTCTCCAGGTCACCCCAGTTCAGGTGCTCGTTCCCAAAACACATCATTATGGTTTTCGCCCTTAGAAGTGCACATTCACAGGATTCTGAGTCGGACCTGTGAGCATTTGAGAGTAGGGCCTCTAGAATTCCTACCGGAGTTTAGTTGACTATTTATTTATTTATTTAAATACTGGTTGTATCTTATATAGGATAGTGTCAAAGGATCTTGATACATTCCGCCAATACATTCACTCAAAACGTATATCGCACCTACAACGTAGTAGAGCTGACAACGACAAGTTTTTTCGCCCCTAATTATCTCCCTCTCCCAGCAATCCGATCACCAACAAACCCACATTTCTAGAATCGAGAGCATCCAACGCCGATTCCTACGTTTTGCTCTTCGAGGTCTCCCCTGGTGCAATCCTTTGATTTTACCACCCTACCAAGGCCGCCTTAAACTAATCAACATAAACACGTTGGAAGAAAGAAGAATTGTATCTGACATTCTTTTCATCCATTGGCCACTTTCAGGTACCATTGACTGCACGACCCTCTACAACTCTGTCTCTATCAACACTAACCCCCGCAATGTACGAAATCCCCGTCTCTTCTATCTACCCACCCCCCGTACTGCCTATCGCTCCAATGAACCCATTTCTCGTATGCTGGGAAGTGTTAATTCGAATCCTTACTTCGATTTCAACCTCAGCACTCGATGCCTAAAAATCCGCCTTTTTAACCACCCTCCCCTCTCTCCCGTTCTCCCTAGCTAGTAAGTGAGATTAGATTAAGATAACTTGAATTAAGCCCAATAAATGGGCACGTTTGCCCCCACGAAAATTAAATTAAAATGAAATTTCAAAAATTCAAGTTTTAAGTTTATTACGATCAGATACATTTTGGTTAAATTTGGTTAATTTTTGTACATATCACATAGCACTTTTTCCATTGGTGTGCTGCCGATTGTTTTTTGAAAAAAAATCGATTCTATCTTATGGGAATTCACTATTCGTAAAAGCGGCAACATCAATAAGAGTCGACCAAAGCGTGCTATTTGTGCCGTAAACTGTGTTCTGGAATGTTGAGCTAACATAACCTGTAAATTAAAGCAAAATCCTTATATTATAAAATCTCTTTTAGGGGGCGTAATATTTATATGTAAGTAATTCTTACATGAGCTTGATCTTGTAGGTTTTCTATTTGAGTAGGATCCTTAAGACCTCTTGTTTCAGGGCGAAATAGAACAATTGCCTTTAAACAAGCAAATTCTGCTGGGTCCACGAAAACCGCCTTGTATTTACAGAACGTATCGTTTAAAGTTCGTATGTCGGCAGCTATCTATCAATTTTATAATTATATTTGTTAACATTGAATTATGCTTCTGTATCAAGTGTACGAACTAGAATCTGCTGTTTCTTATTATATGGCGCTGGCGCTATGACATGCTGGTCAGCAATGTCAAGTAAGAAACATCATATATGTATTAAGCTTGGGTAAGATAATATTTCGCCATTATTTTAAATAAAATCGGGCTAAGGCAAATGATTACAGAAATTTACCGTAGTTTCAAAGCAACAAAAAGTTAGGATTTGGACGGGGAGGCCGGAAACCCAGGGATTAAACAGAAAAAAAAAAAACAATTTGGAAGCACTAGAATGGACATCCTGTTCCGCCCACCATATTATCTAGACACTTTCACCTGTTGCCATCGATGGGCCTTGGGTTGATTCGCGGAGCCCTTCATAGGACATGCAGTTTATCCAAAGTGAAATTCGTATGTTGTCAGACAAATATCAAAGTTCTAGCTGGAGATATTTTACAGAATAAGAATGTAAGCATTTTGTCTAGATAAAGGTCCAAATGTAGAAAAAAACAAGAAAAGGACGGATTCCTATTTGTACACCTGATACCAGAACGCGCAAGATCTTAATGCAGTAAAATATTTTCTATTTTCTCTTGTTTTTCTTAAATATTGCATGCACAGAAATTGGTAATTGTTTGGCTTACTTCGTTTTTTGCTGAACCGTTCACAGCATTATTATTACAATGTTCAGTAACTGAGAATAAAGAGCATCCACTTGAATCTAACGGCAAGCACCACTGAATAGCATTTAAAAGAAATAGCTCAGCCCAACATTCTTCTAATAAGATAACCTATATGTAAACAAATATAAAAAATATCAATAACATTCAGAAAATAAATATATTACCTGATCTCGAAAGGCTAAACTAGCAAAACTCGGAAGATTTTTTGCCCATTTTACCGCCATGAATAGAAGTCTCGCACTTGTTTCATATATTGTTTCTTGTGAGTGAGCATATAGTGACGCTGATGTGAATTGTGCAATTGGAGATTGTTTATGGGCCCCATTTTTTTTATCAACAGAGTCCTCATCATTTGTAACGTCTATTGAGTCATCTGTTTAGTATAGAGGTTTTTCCATTATTGTACCTATCAGAATATTCTTATGGTTTCTTCCAATTTATTGAAATAGCGAGAATACAAATAGTTTATTCAACAAGAATGTTCATTTAAAATGTCGCCTCAAATGTTCAGACTAGGGAATTATTTCATATGAATAATATTATAACAGTTGCTATAGTGAATTTAATCCATAAACTTGTACGATATTGCTAACTTTTTTGCAACATTTATTTTCTGTAGGACGACGAAAAACAAAACTTTTTGTGGGTAGAGTCCACAACGCTACGTTCGGGTTGGTGCTTTAGACAAAAATAAAAATATCAACACTTTTCCTAAAAGATATTGTGTTTTTCTATTGATTTCAAATGAGATATCTTGTTGGATGACCTTCAATTTAGAAAAAACACAAACAAAAAATATTCAATAAAAACTAATGATTATTTCTATATTAAATCTTGAGATGTATACTATTCATGGGATGCTATCTTCCTCCATTCAGAAATTAACAAATACAGTAGGAAAATACAAATTAAAATCTTCAATGTAACAAAAATATTAATTTCTTTTTCACCACATATTTGACATTGATACAATTTCGTCTTTCTTTCTGATGTATTATATGACAAAAATTAAAAGGAATGAAGAGAAATATCAAGTTGAACTCAGAAATTAATATGCCTAATTATTATTTATCTAAATGTTCTAAATATTTTAGAATATAATCTCAAAAATGTACCATTATACGCTGATCAGGGTATTGCCTGACACATCAGATAAGTCCCTCTGCAACAAGAAATAAATATTCAGACAGACACTGCCCAAGAAACTAAATGCTAATATACGAGTATATCTATCTTTTACGGTTTATTACGGCGATGCAATCAGGAAAAATAAAATTAACAAGAACAATGTGTGAGAATATTGAATAGATAAAAAAATTATCTGTAATATTTAATACCGCAGAAAAAGAACACCGTGATTCCAGGATAAAGTATTTGCCTCTGGTGCTGGTGATACGAGGAACGAATTCCATACCATTGAAATTGCATTTTGCGATGATTTTCTGCTCCTTGAACTGAATCATCTTTTTATTATATTCTTCTCTTAAGAAGGATTCTTTCATAATACAAATGATTCAGCTAACTAGTGTATGTTATGCCTATGACGAAACCTTGTAGTATTTCCAAAGGACCAGGATCCCCAGCTGGTGGTAAAAAGACAGAAAAGACGTGGCCTTCAAACGGGGAAGTTTGAGGAAATTGAGGAAAGAAAATAATGTGACAACACAATTCTTATTTCTTCTTCTTTCTAACTTTGTCTGAATTTTGCCCATCAAAAGGCTATCATTACCAAATAATACGAGTATAATGATTTAATCTCTTACGTTAATTACTTTTTCTTTGGTAAAAGAGATTGTATGATATAGTCTTTAAACTCTAACTGAAGGTATTGTACTGTATATGTATTATGTACTTCATCAGGCGCCTATGAATATAACAATCATCAAGTAGCCGGCTTTGCAACAACAATTTACAATGAACTTCAAACTCTTAAAAAAAAACGCAGCTTAGACTTTTTTGAAATTCGGTTGTAATAACTTTAGACTCACATAATGTTGCCAGAAATACCTTTTGTTAAATTATCTACCAAATAACGTTGTCTTCCTTTTCGGTTATGATTTAATTTTCAACTTAGTCGTATTGCAGAAGGTAACACAATAAGAAGTTTGGTATTGTTGAATTGCTAGATAATATCAAGATCGGCTTTGCCTTTGTATGAATTCTATTTTCGCTCTTATTAGAAAATTTAACAACAAGCAATTAGTTTTTTTTTTATTACGGAACAATATTTCATGAGAGCAGTCAAAGAAACTATAAGTCCAAACATGAAAATGGCATCAATCACCAAAAACCCTATTATTTTACAATGATGCGAGTTTATACTGTGAAGAAGCTTATTAAATTGTCACCCGTTTGGAAATCGTTTGTTTCAATCACTGGCGCTATAAAATGCTGTTCTAATCTAAATGGTAACAGCTTCATTTCATTTTAATTGGTGTTACAGAAAAACAATTCTCTCCCCCCATTATAGTTCATGAAAGAGTTGTGATTACTTCTTATAGGTATGTGGAAGTTTTATCAAAACTTCTCTTTCGTTTGAGAAAGTGTCTCTTTGAGCAATGGTGTTTTTATCTCCCAAATCTCGACCTCTCATGGGTGTTTTCAGTTTTGATAAGCGAAAAGAATTGCAGGGGGCCTAACCCGGTAAATAAGATGGCTGAGGCATCATTACGGTATTATTTTTGGTCAAAAAATTACGCACAAGTAACGATGAATAAGCAAATGCAAGACTTTTTTGAATCTTAAAAGGGTATTTGAAAGCAAGCAACTATAGTAGTTTAAACATTAAACTAACGTTGTTTATTTAAAAAGGTAGAATCGATTTTGTAATAGGAACAAAATTACCGCCGTCGTTTCACTCAGTCACTCAAACCCTCAATAACAAAATTTGATAAACACAGATTTGAATTACAATTCCTTTAAAGTTGGACTGAAGCAGAAGTAAAAAAAGCCAATAAGGCAAACAACAAAAATTGGGGCACCAACACTGCCAGGAAGAGCTCGCAATAATTATACTCTATATGTCCTTAAAGTAAACATTATACAATTCGTGGTTTTCAGACCTTAAAGTTCAGAAAATAGATAATAAAATTCTCAAAATAATTAGTTATCACTAGACTTAATTCAGTATGTCATACAAAAATCCACTTTGAATTCATTGAATATTAAAATTACCTCAAGGATTAATATCATCAGCTCATCCCATAAAAAATATGGAAACAAAGATTGCCTTTCCTGATCGAGCAAATGAGTTAATGTTTTGTTGCCTTACAATAGATGCTCATTCTGAATGTCCGCGAAATTTTTTTTTTATTCTATTGTTCTTATGTCTATGGCCGAGTAAGAACATGAACATAATAGCCGCGGTGAAAATGGCAAGGAAGAACACAGCTGCAAAAGAGCAGAGCAGAACAAACAATAAATTGACACATACATTCAGTAGAAAAGAGCAAAATTGGGATGAGTGCGAAGAAACAGTGAAATTGTACCATGCGAGTACTGTAGCGGCATCGAATGCAAGGTTTGTTTAATAAATACACTTAGAGCGAAGAATACAAACTTGCTCGAATTCATCGCTGTGCCCATTTATTACCGTACTATTGTAACATTGTCTTTCTTCTCAGTATGTACTCTACGTGTAAAAGGTTTAAGTGGTTTAATATATTTGCTCTGCTCTTCGTTCTCATTATATTCATTGCGTAATTGTAAAGTGAATGATATCGAAGGAATCTCCTACAATGTGTGTTAGTTGCAAAGAAAAACATCCGGATACATTGCGCTCCTTTGTCTAAATGTACATAAAAAGACATTAAATTCAAAAAAAATATAGAGTAAAATTTATGTGACAATTACCATACAGGCTACCCAGAAGGCACAGGACATGGAGGATTCGCAATAATACTAAAGAGACAAATACCCTTCACTGAGCTCATTGGCTTGTAAACACTATATCTAGTTAGTGTTTATACAACTGGAAGACATAAATGGACCCTTGGTCTTACATTAAATTTATTTACCCTCCCAAGCACAAAATAACAAATAATGATCTCTACTTGATATTCTTGGACAAATGATTCATATCATATTGCAGGAGATTTCAACGCAAAACATACAGAGAGACTCATTACGAAGAAAGGATGTATTAGGTGCAATCAAGCAGATCAACACGGGCGAGGTGCCAACAGCCATGACAACAGCCCCGATCTCATTGGCCGGTATTGTTAAGAGCCTTCCTTGACCTCTCATCCATTCAACCATGATACTAATACAAATTACTTTCTATGGAAGCCACAAACTAACATCAAACATAGCATGACACCATCCATCCCTAAAGAAAACAGTATGTTATCTGCCAGAGACAACTTGTACAAAGAAGCAAAGTTAGAATACTTTGAGACGACTTTTACGAACATCGTAGGCAACAATGATTCAGGGGATTTCACAACACTTCTCTAGACAACAAAAACCATAACAATGAAGCAAATAAAATCCTTCTGAAGCAATAGCTTTTTCGAAGTCAGGCAAAGGCACTACCAAAGTAACATCCACTTATCATAAAAATCTTTAAAAAAAAAACTCATCATCATAAGAAAGTGTATCAGAATTTTTGAACCAACAAGGACAAATTGAAAAAAAAATCAATGAAAATTGTAGGAATCAAAATATCAAGAGATATTTTTAATTATATATTAATAATTATTAGATTGAGAATGATCGATTTAAAAAAAAACTAGGCTATTAAAGAGGAGAAAAACCATATACCCCGACAACAGTCACCACCTACCTAATATCTATTATTTTGTTATTTTTTTATCGTCTAATATTTCAATATCTCAGGAACAATAAATAATTAACGATTGAGAATTCGTCAGCTAATTTAAGCAAAATCCTTGCCAACAGTTATGCAAGCCAAGCCGTTTGGAAGGAGACATCTAAAAATACTGTCTTTCGAAACACTTGACATTAATAAAACTAAATATATATATTAACATTTATTATTATTATTACCGGCCGTTTGGTAGTTCAGAGCCTTGTCGACAACCCTTCGCCAAGCCTCCTTGCTATGAAAGCTTTTCTTCCATATTTCACTGTTCATCATTTTCTTGGTATTGTCCTCCTATCTAATTTACGACGTGACCTTCCTGGCGGTCTTTTCCCCTCGAGTTGACAACTCATTATTGTTTTGACTGTTCGTCCACTGCCTATCCGTTTACGTGTTCTACCTATATATCTTAATCTTCGTGATTTTATTAGTCGAACAATGCTTAGGTCTGAATAAAGTTCCTCGAGTTAACTGTGTTAGCTGTGTAGTTTCCTTAAGATCTAGTTTTTAAAGACCAAAAATATATTTTCAAAAACCAGAAATATATTTTCAAAAACCAGAAATATATTTTCAAAAACCAGAAATATATTTTCCTCCTTTTTACTCAGTTCCACATCCGTTAAGTGTCTCTGGCATTGTTATAGTCGTATAAATATGGATTTTGATATTCCGGGACAAAAGAGTTGTTTTCAATAGTTCCTTCGCCGCGAGTAGCACACATTACCTATATGCAACCCTTTATTAATTTCGATCTTTATATCGTTTCGGACAGACAGTACCCTGGCATTAGTTGTTCTTGTTATCGAGTACCTTCGGGTGCAATATTTGGATCGATTTGAATCTGAATATTACGTTTGGATTGCAAGGGCTTGTTCCATGGTGCAACGGCCATGATTGTAAGAAATTTCTGACAGTCTGTAGGTTAACAAAAATGCGGCAATGTTCTTTAAATATGTTGGTTATATCATCAGCATTTTGAATTATATTTTAAAGTCCGCATTATTTTACGTCGAGCTCGCAGGGAAGCCATTTTTTTCGGGCCATATTGCCTCCGTTCAATGAGTTCTGTTCGCGATAAGTAAAATAGCCATTTTCTTAGAGACTTTCTCTTAAATCCTTGATTTCTCTAGGTACTCCCTTAGAAGTATTTTTCTGCATTTTTTAAATATATATAATACATAACTACAATTTTAATTTTAATTGTTTTCAGCAAGATCTCAAAATGCAACTACAAGAAAATACAAAGGATAGTAACATTAAGTATATCATAAACCTAAAGGCTTAGGACTACACACTTTCTTGGGTTTAAGAAAGAAGCTACATATTTTCGTTTTATTTGTATTTTTGTAAACTCCTGTAAATAAGTAACAAATATTTTATTTTGGCACATACTGCGAGTATGAAATACAATGTTAATGTTTACACTATTTTTCCTACCCCTCTATTTTATAATAAAGAGTTTCGAATGGCCTGCCTGTTTCGAATGGTCTATTTCTTACATTTTGTTACCCAGGTTAGGATATGTCAACGATTGTCAATCAGGCGGATGTAAAAATTGTTTTGTGGAAAGAACGAAGGGTTTGATCATTAATAATAAAATATTTCTTAGCAAATATTCATATAGAGGTCTCAATATTTTGGTGGAGGCTTTCTTTTCAACACAATTACTGCCTGTTAGTTGTGTTAAGTTCCAGTGTTAGATAATTTTAAGGCAAAATGACCAAGCCATGGATAGGGCGAAAAAAATAGGATGGACCTCCATAACAGATGGATCAGAACAGCGAAACATCGAAGAAATATATAAGGAAGCATGATTAAGAATGGGTAAAAAGGTTCTGAACTTACGAATTCCAAATTGCCGGTAATTATAATTAATATCATTATAAAATAAATAATTTGAAAATTGTTTACCTATTTTTTTGGGTATAAATTCAGTCAGTAAGAAAAAGTACGAGTATATATATTGTATTATTGAGAGCTATTGGCCTAGAAGCTGCATTGCACCTCGATAACAGATAAATCTGCGAAATTGGTGTTACTCCTCAGCGGGATATTTGCGAAATAAGGCACATACATAGAACTGTATTACATGTTGAAAAAAATATTACTTTTAAAATGAGGTTTGATTGTTCATAAGTGTACGGTCTTATTTAATTGAAGAAAATAATAAATAAGAAAAGATTAATCTTAGAAAATGATTAATATTCCTTTTTAGGAGATACAAGCTTTTAATTACTATCGGAAGTACTAAAGCTATTTTTAAAACTACTACTTAGTCAAATGAAAATATAAATATGGATAAATGAATATATTTATTCATTATAGAGCATCGTGTAGACTCAAAATATAATATTTACTGCATCAACTAATAAGGGAACTTTTATAGTGTTAAAATTACCATCGTTATCGTTTTCTGGTAAAGGGCTTACAGAACTTAGCGAAGATGCACTTCCATTGGTGGGATGGACATCAGGACCACCGCCTAATTCAAAAACATAAAGAATGTAAAAATCGAATTGTAAAATACATAGTACAAGGCAAGTATTTATTTTCCTTACCCGTTTCTATTAAAGGCAAATTTGGTGAAATTGAGTTATTGCTTGAATTCGTTGATGTAATACCAATGTTAGATAGATCACACGATTTATTGCTGTGATTGTTATTTAAACTAACAGCATCATTATTATTATTATTATTATTATTCAAATTAAAACTAAAATTTGAATGATGTGATATATTATTTGTTAATTGCAGAGAACTCGAAATTTGAGGATGATGAAGTAATCGGGAACTTGGTATTCCTGACAGAGCTTTGAAAAAAAAAACAATTGCACAAATTATTGTCTTTAGTTTATTTAATGTGGTATATATTGAAATTCGACATACATGGCGGGGAAAGTAACGCCGGTCCATAACACGGGGATGAAAGTAAAACCGGTGGTCTGTAATGAGTTTACGTGGTAGTTAAACGTGTTTTTAATAGATTGCAGCAAGCAGTTTTTACCCAAAAACGCCAACGGCTACAGCGGCTTCCCTCAACGCTCGTCCATGTTCCATATCCCGCAGAGCTTCTGGTCGGATAGTAGCTGTGTTTCTCGGTTGACGTTCATTCTGTACGGCTGTAAATTGAAAACGATAACACGCCTTTAATTATATTTTCGGGTGTTGAGGGTTAATATAATTGCAAAAAGGAAAAACAACGTAAGAAGTTTGTAAGTCAGTTAACAAGTTTCTAAACTAACACGTGTCTGTCCATACAGATATTTTTTTATCATAACTCGCATAATGTGCCGTTTTTATTTTGTCGAAATTTTGTATGTAAAACATATGAGTACATGATATTCTATACATGTTCTACAATATATGAGTTCTTATTTGTATGTATGTATGCATATTATACTAGATGTGGCAAAACAAAAGAAATGTTGTGCATATATTGTACATATATTTTGTTTATTTGTAAAATTTGCATTATATTTTTTATTGTTCTATTGATGATTATGATGTTTTTGGACTTCGGCCAACAACTTCAATGAAGAGGTTTTGGAACCAATCAATCCTTTTTGGTTGATAATATCACCGTACTCCTTATGAATTTCAAAAGATTTCTTTCTATGTCTCCAGCTTCCATAATGAAAATATGGCCCGGGGGTTTCAGATGTTGTTCTTATCAGACCATTGTTTCAATGGGGCAGTGTCATGTGATTATTTCGATAAGCATGTGTATAGAAGTTAATTCCTGTATCAGTAGCTTCCCTGATAAGATTATGCTCATCCCTTTTTCATTAATAAAGTCCCTATGATCCGGTATGATGCAGTAAACGATGATGATATTGATTGGTCGACTTCACTGATATCTGTTTTCTGGTTACTTGTTAACAGGTCTGTAAGGTATTATCGTACTGGTACTTATACTTCAGTGCCTGGTACTTGTACTTGAAAGAGACTTGAGTACGTACTTAAATTCAATAATGGCTTAAATACTTAAAAAAACTTATAAGTACGTTTCAAGTGCCTACAAATGCTTTCAAGTACATATCAGTACTTTCAAGTACCTGCAAGTACTTTCATGTATCTACAAGTACTTTCAAGTACTTCCAGTATTCAAGTACTTCCAAATACATCAATTTATTTTATTTTCAATATTTACATGAATGCCAAATATTACTGTCATTACATTCTTTGACCAATAAAAAACTAAGCAATAAAACCCATTACGGTGATTGTCCTCTCTGCTTTATTGTACAAATAACATGTCATATAAAGTATACTTTTCCTTTGTTTTTGTGGGACAAAGTATTTGGGTCATAATTTGCTCTCTGCTATTGATGTTGTTGTTGGATGAGAATTTTGAAAAACTGGTCTTAGTTGTTACTTATGAATCTTTATGGAGAAACTTGACCGTCTACATAAATTGTGTTGTCTAATAGCGAAATATCTGCGTCATGCTTCGAAAAATTGTTCAATTGATGGAACCTACACAAGGCACCTTGCTTCCAGAATCCAGTCGGGATTATTTTCCTTGAGGAGAAGATATAAGCTTGGTGGAAGACCCGTTTTCGAATCCAGAAAACGTTTTCCACAATCGATAAATTCTTAAAGATACAAGGGTTACCATGAGCGGTACTATCCTCACTTGGTATAATATCCGGAAGGATGAAATCGATAAATACGTTATTTACTATAAGCCACTACTTTGTAGATCAAGTGAATTAGGGACATACATAAATACAAAAGTTTTTGTGTTGGTTTCAAAGGACCTAACGGTTGCGTACTCCATGTCCGCAAGCTTCAAGCTGAGTATTTATACCACTGCCTCAGTGATCAATGTGGATCAAATCAAGCTCTATGGTTCTAACCACTGCTGTAGCTAATAACATTTGAGCATTTTTAAGCTGTATGGTATTATAATTATTGGTTCGACTCTCTTCGGTACCAGGTTGAAAAATATTTGGGCGTAACCACTGTTCCACTGTTATGTTATTGCTTAGATTTCCATTTTGTTTAAGACTGTAATTGCGGAGTGGTAATTTTGCGCATCTGCTAGTATGAGACTTGTATGAAAAGAGTTTTACCAATCGTAAATAATAGGGTATGAACGTCATAAGATTTTAAATGGAAATGGTTATGTGCAGCATTTTTCTTAGCTTTGCGTTCTCAATATTGCTCTGAACAAAACATTTTTTTATTATATCGAGATCGCAAAGGCTGCCGTGGCTTTTCATAATTCCCTTCCATTCTCTTTAATTGCATCCGGAGATAATATAAATTTTAGGCATTATAGTATCTAAATTTCCGTCAACACAGAATTCAAATTTATTTTTTAAGGACCTCCATAGCTCGTACTTTTGCGAAAATTCTAAAAGCCTATTACGCAGTTCCAATGCCAGGCGGAATAGAAATTAAAACTTAAACTTTGCTAACGACTAGACGTGGACTGGCCCTCATTTACTCTCAATATATATAGATATATTCTCAAACGGCTATTGATACTATTCTTGATTGTTTTTATCTCGAACATTTATTTAATATCTTTTAGGATTCATTTCAGGATTAAATTACTTTGCCAAATAAAGATAAATTTGGCTAACTCACTTACCTAATGTAATTTTTTTTATTATAAAATGTATATGTGCATATCGGTTGAGTATATAATACAAAATGGTATCAGCTCGCCCGAAGCCAAGCTACGATTCCAGATCTTCTACCTTGAATTTTATACACTTTTACATGGTTCTTAGGAATCACAGTCGCTAGGGTTCTAAAACCGGTCACTATGAGCTCAGAATCATGTACTCTATAACACAGATTATAACAAAATTATACGGACAAATTAAATCACACACTGAGTTTCTTTTAAGTGTGTATTCTCAAAATCGTTCCGCATTAATTACGTTACGCAAACGTTACGTAAAAAAACGTTTACGAGATGAATGCAAAAAACTCATACTTTTGGCATTTGACCTTGATCTTTTTTGAGCCGACGTGGGATCGCCAAACATTCATTACGGATGAACTTATTTTACCTGATCACTAATGAACACTAACAACACAAAATCAAATTAAAAGTTATCTTTACAATATGTATACTATATAATTACTCGCATGTAATTCATTAAATGAATTTAAAAGATGTCATTATAGTTTATTTTAAACTCTAGCTCGCTGGGACTCTAAAAGGTAAGTACCCGAAAAAAAGTCATAGTTGTCCATTGTATGGACATAGCTCTATGCATTTCCAATGGAAAAAAAATTGTGTGCTTCGACAGCAAAAAGCAACTAATTGCAAAAATGTTCGACATAATTCGGTGGGCCAGCTGCAGTAGACCCCACAAGTCTTCGGGTACCAACTGTATAAGCTGCAAAATCTTTCTGGATATACTACACGCCACGAGCCAAAATCGTTTAGCATTTCGTTCTCTAGGAATGACATTATCCAAATATATACGAGTACGTATCCTGCACAAGTACTTGTGAGATAAAAACATCATCTTTTATTGCTAATCAGAGCAATACTTTATTTTTTGTTTGCTAAATCTTTTAAATTAGTTTAGCACATGTAATACTAAAAATTATAAATTAAATATAATTATAGTAGTTGGTTGTACCACATGAAATGTAAAATTTTATAGTCAAAAAATTAAAAGCCAGTATTATTTTTTCGTACATTTTTATTCAATCAAAATAGGATCCCTTGGCATCTCTGACATTCTTTCAACGTTTTCTCGTAGAAGTGCTGGCTTTTTGAGGAAATCAAAGGCTTTTATGACCTCTGCTCGATTCCGGAAGAGCATCTGTCGACAAAATTAATCAAGATTGCGGAAAGATGATATTCATTGGAGAAATATCAGAAGAGTACGATGGATACGGGATGGATGCGGGTGTATTTCAAATCTCAACTGCAACACTTTTTGTACCGTTTTTTGTGAGGTTTGGGGCATTGTCATTCAAAAGGATCGGACCGTACTTATTGACCAACGCTAGTTGCTTTTCAGCCAATTTGGCATGCAATATGTCGATTTCCTCACGATATTTGATAGCGTTTATCTTTTCTCCTGGTTGAATCATTGAAAAATAGATTGGTCTTTTCGATGTTCACCAAATTGTTACCATAACCTTTTTTGGGTGAAGGTCGGGTTTGGGGTGTGTTTCGGTTTTTCATCTGCATTCAGGTCTTTTACGGTTATCACACAGAATCCACTTTTCATCACAGGTGACCATCCAGTGCAAAAAAGGTTTAGTTTGGTTTCTTAATCTAAGCGATGCGCAGATTTCACGGCGCCATAATTTTTGGGAACTCGTTCAGTTCATAGGGTACCCACGTATCGAATTTCTTTACCTTTCCTGTGAGTGAAAGGTGTCGACTTATTGTCATGACATCTTCGTCAACTAAGGTTTCCGGCTTTCCACGTAGCTTACTTTCAAGGTTGCAACCTCCCGAATGGAACTTTTCAAGCAAGCGTCGTATACTGTGTTCGTTTACCGCTACATTCTCAAATGCGTCATTAATGTTTTTCATTACCAATGACACATTATGTCCCATTTTAAATTCAATTCAAATAGGTTTTGAATTTGAACTGCTGACAGCATGGTAAGCACTTCTCAGAAAGAAAACTTGTAACTTGTTTTTATTTTCGACTGCGCGAAAATCACCGCCCGATATATTGCTAGCTCAAATAATCAAATAATCATGATCACAAATAAACAAGATTTCTTAAAATTCATTATTGTAAAAAAATGTAATTTTTTTTTTCATGCGAAATTCAATTTTATCAACTGATGAAGTAGCGTTGCTGACGTCATAAGATAAGATATTAAGGTTGGTGATCAAAAACCTCCAACAGTTATTAAAAGAAAAGTTGGCACTGGGTAATGAAATTCCATGAACTCCAATAGTCCGAGCATTTTCCTGTAAATAAATAGAATATTAAGGGGGAAAAGATCATAACGATACTCTATATATCCGAGTCCCTCCGACGACCAGGGTTGTAGACGTATAATAGTTGGCGTATTATACACACTTTTTTACGTGAATGAAAATGTGTATTATACATCTGAAAAATATTGCTGGTGTATAAAAGTGTATAAAAGCAAAGAATAGGTATAAAATTAAAAAAAAATGTATAAAAGTCAAAGAAATGCATAAGGATCCTAAAAATAAGCATTTGAGAAATAAAACAATAAAAACATTTTGATTTTTAATACAGCTCTGATTTATGCGATTCCTTTATTTTAAGTGAATAGTTAATGTTAAGTAACATTTTGGACTTGTTGAAATCCGAACGATTTCTTACATCACTATGGATCATAGACCAATTGGAAAACACCCTTTCCAATTGTGCTATTGTTATAGGTACTTATATACACTTTTAGATACTTCTTTACACTTTAAACAATTTTATACACTTTTATACCCTTTTATACCCTTTTATACATTTAAATACAGTTTTAATACATTTTAATACAATTTTATACACTTTAATACAATTTTATATGCTTTTTTACGGTAAAATGTATAAAAACCACAAAGTGTGACATTTAAGCAACCCTGCCGACAACAGATATTACAGTGACACTACGAGAAAGTCAATTCGATCTTTTCGACTCTGTGTACACGGTGAACATTTCTGCTCATGGCAACACAAGCTTAAAAAGGGGGTATTTGTAAGCCATTCTCACATTTGCGGGCATAAAAGGAGAATTTGCGGTCTGAGAATAATAATTTCATTATCTTCAATAATAAGAAACTTTGCATTGTCGCAAACGACCGAATTTTCGCCGATTATTTTTTTTAATTCATTCTTATTTCATTTTTATTCATTTTTTACTTAGGGCTACCTTACGCTAGACAACCATTCAGAAAACTAACTCTCAAGTATACAGAACAACTTAAACTATGCCTTTCGACCTTTTGATTAACTAAAAACTATCTAAAAAAGAAAATAGTTCAGCTAAGAAAATGTTTAAAAAAAAAAAATTTAGCATCCTATTTAAACTTTCTGATTTTTAAAAAAAAACTTAATGCTAACTAAAACTAATTTAATTAAAATATATATTACATTGCATGTTAGTAATTGGTTTTCACTCAGTGTTGTGCACTGAACTGGATGATCTTGTATCGCAGCCAACTTCAGTGCACTCCCTGGTCGTCCAGTTCTTGATCTTTTTGAATAAAAATCATTGTATTCAACCTTCTTGACCTTGTTGGATTTTTTCTGTTTTTTTTTTCTTTGCTTTTTGTTTTTTTTTTTTCTTGACGAAAACTAAACTAAAACTACCCATCGCCCTAGCGTATCTACCCTGGTTTATGAAAGCCCGCCACTTACGTTTGGCGAGCTTTGCCGTGAAGAAGCTATATTAATTAGAGGTACCACTGACGCAGTCTCCTCCAGCGACCAGTTTCCTGATGCCGACGGGCGACGTCTCCCCGATCTCGGCGAGACACCGATCTACTAAACCTGAGGCGCTCGGGCTCACGGAGAGCGATATTATGTTCGTAAATGAATCGCCGCTCCACGGAATTGCGGGCCACGTTGAGGATTAGCGGTACCGATAATCTATCATGAATCAGCCCACATTGATCTAAATAAAGAAATGCTTCTCGTGGAACAAAGCCGTTAAGGCGCACTCTCTCGTGTTACAGGTAGTTGGGGATATTAACCGAAGTCATTGCTCTTACAACATGGCTTCGAATTAGTTTTATCAGAAAATTAACCACCCGTACAATCATGGTCATATAGGGTCTCCTATATAACCCGAAATAAGTCCTGAGACATTGCCTCTCAAACACCCGAATCCTTTCCATTAAGCTGGATCTCACATTAACTAAGACGGGACATCCATAGGCAACCATGGACCTGACTAAGGCCATGTAGCAGATTACCTCCACCCTGGAATCAAGTTGGCTGCTGGGAAGCAGCCATTTTGTCAGAGCGAAAGCGCCCGGGGCCCTTGATAGAGCAGCATCTACATGTTTATCAAAATATAGATACTGGTCTAGCAAGATCCCAAGTTAACTAACTACACTTGGCTCGCCAGTGAATGCCCGACCGGTCTAAAAATCTTCGGTTCTTGATATTCAACTTCCAGTCATCACAATACTGCAGAATTTTTTCGAAGTCATTCTGCAGAAAAGTAACAGTGGCGTCGATCGTTGGACCCGATCTGTACGCAATTAAATCGTCTGCTTACGCTATTAAATGGTGAAGAGAAGCTATCAGATCACTGAAGTAAATGCTGAAAAGAATCGTTCACTGTACCCAGTTTTACTCCATTGTTTATGTCAAATGTACGAATTTTCTACCGGCAACATCTTTGGCAACACCTTTCACATTTCATTAAAAGGATTTGTAACTCCTTTTTTCTTCGAATTTTAAAAATAATTGATATGCAAATGCAATGTTTGGGCGCAGCATGTCATGCCCCGCTCCGGGATGATTTTATTGTCCTCAACCCATTTAGACAGGGCTCCATGGATCTCGTTCTCAAAGATCTTGCTATTGCTCGGGAGGAGACTTATTGGCCGGAGATTTTCCGGGTTGGGGCATCTTTACCCCTCTTGGCGATTGGTTGGAACACCGTTATCTTCCAGGATAATATGAATTATTCAGTGCGTTCTTGAACAGGATGGTGTACATCTCTACAACCACTGGTGGAAGGTTCCTAATACAACATTGAATACTCCGTCGGTTTCTCGAAGATTATCTGGAGATCCTCCGTCGAAATGAACAGAGTATTAGCCCCTTCACTGGCGACGGCGTTATTTGCCATGAAATCGTCATTGAACCTGGTTAAACCGAGATTCTCGATTCGATATCATTTATCATTGATGTAGTAGAAATCTCTTTTCCAGGTCGTGGTTGGGCGAATGCAGTCATTAACCTTATATACTTCCTGGAAGTAGCTCCCACTCTCGCCACCGAGAGTTCCTCGTTCACGAAGAAATTATTAGATGATGAACGGCGTTCTCCGGATCGATGCTGATTATTCTCGGAAGCTTCTTTATATTCATATTATGTATTATATTATATTGGGTAGAACCAATCAATGGCTTAGTAGGCTCTCCCTAGTGTTGGGAATGTTATTTACCCAATCACTATGTTTGGCATTTAAATCGCCGGCCAGAATGTAAAAGTGAAATTGGGAGGCAGTTAAATCGTTCCCGTCACCTCATTCAAAATTTTAAGAAATTTGGGACTCTTTAAAGCACAAAAAGTCATCAGGCCGTCCGCCAGCATTAACTAATCACCAGAAAAGGCGCATTTTAAGGGAATTATATAAATCCACAAACAGTATTCGATGTGTGGTAGCTTGTTGTGGAATAGAAGCCGCCAAATCCACCGTTCACAAATTTGTAAAGGCGTTCGGTCGGCTGCAATAAAAAAAATGAAGTCGTAACTACCTCTTACTTTACAGCATAGGACGACCAGATTGGACAGAATTGAAAAAGATGTGTGGAGTGACGAAAAAAAATTCAATTTGGACGGGCCGGACTGATAGGCACATTACTGGCACGATTTAAAGAAAAAAATTTGGTTCTCCAAACGTCAGCATGGAGGAGGTGGTGTAATGATATGGGGCGCCTTTACTTGGTATGGAACATCCCCTTTAGTAATTGTTCCTAACAGGATGAATGCGGAGAAGTACCTAGATATGTTGGAGGAAACCTTTATACCATTTCTCGAAGAACTGGACCAACATTTCATGGAATTTCAACAGGATAATGCTTCAATTCACGTGACAGCTTCTTCCGAAAAGTGGTTTTCCGACGCCAGACTTGAACCTAATCGAAAACTTATGGGGCATATTAGCAAGACTGGTGTATGCTGGGGGACGGCAATTTAACAACGTTCTTCAGCTTAAAAGCGTAATTATGGACAGTTGGCAAAAAATTAAAAAAGAGACAATCCAAAAATGCCAAACAGGGTCTACGACACATTTCAAAACATAGAGGATTCTTCGGACGTTAACTCTGCGCAAAATACAGATACAACCAGTGGCACTATCATTTTGGGACATCAACATTTATTTATTTTTTTAAATACTGTGCACTATTAAATTTGTATAAAACTTTGTAAAAAAGTACATTTTTTCTAGATAATCGAGACATTAGAATTTTTATTATTATTCCATTTTCTTATCTTCTAAGTTTTTCGATGGCTTTATCATTTTGGGACGCATCGTAAGAAGTAGTAAATCGTTTTGAAAGAATCGGAGACCACAATTGTTATTTTTGTGCATATTGTGTCGGAATGTGGACCACTTCAACAAGGTCTGAAATTTATTGGACCCCAAAAAGCCTTGAGAAATCATCATGAAGGCCCTTAATAAAGGTGTATAGAAATGTCTTCATTCATGTTTGTAGAAGCAAATTATGGGATTGCACTGGCTGTATGCATGAGATTTTATTTAAGATCAATACATTAAAGTAAATAAACAATAAGGTAAACAAGAACTGCTTTTAATAAAAGAGATATTGAGCATGTACTCTAAAGTCCTAAAGAACCTTTGGCTGTATAATGGAACTTCAGACATTTTGCAATACTAATCCAATACTCTATTCAAAACATGACCGACAGGTCATACTATTTTGTTTCGAATAACGTTTAAAAGTTAGAAATCCTTCTGTGGGCACGTATACCTACTATTTTTATTCACTTGCTACGTTTTCCTGGCTGTCATGAAAAATCCCAAGTCTCAAGTAACGTGTGAGATTCTATCAAACTTATTTCGATAGTCAATCGATTGGTTATCAGTGCTGAAGTTACATACATATATACCATACGATATGTTTGTAAAAAAATAAACACAAACAGTAGTATTTACATAAACTCATTTATTGAAAAACAATACCATAAACGAACATGACTAAATTTAAAGTGTCTGCTAATTCCTAAGGCAGTATACATAAATGCAAATATGCTGATTTGGTTATTCAACATGTGCAAATAAAGCAGGAGACGAAGTGGCAAAATAGTATGTTCGGCAATGCCACCCGACTTAAATTTTGTTGGCTTCCGAAAAGTATTGTTTTTTTTTTCCAAAATAATTATATCTTGACACATAACTATCTTAAAAATAATAAGCCATATAATTTTTAATTACTCTATTCTCAAAATATTTAGTACTATAATGTACACTTATCTTTGTAAATATTGCAATATATTATACAAACTGTTCAAGCATAAATATTTTATATTATAAATTTTTTTTTTTTTGTGAAACAAGTAATTTGTAAACATAATCTTTTTAAATTAATTTTTATCTGATAAATTGTTTTATTTTCTACTATGCTCTTCATATACTAATAATATTTTAAATATTTTAATACTAAAATTGTAATTCTGCTTGTTCTTTAGTACTTACGAGTATATTTGCTTGTATCTTATTCACTTGTTATTTGTCCTGGTTTCTGTATATTACATTCTCTATATTAGCATATTTATTTATTTATATACAGTGTGAATATTGTATTAGAGGACAATTTAAAACTAAAACTAATTTGCTTATATTTTTAAAAATTATATTATATTTCCATACATTTTTTTCGGGAAGTTGCCTAACTATAACCTGCTTAACCCTGGGCGGGGAAAGGATTACATGTCCGAATCAAATGCTCTTATGGGCCATACTGGAAGCTATGGGATCCTTCAGTGAAGAAATGATGTTATGAGGATGTTCAGTGGTCAGATCAATATGGGGAGGTGGAGGCCATAAGTTCGCGGTGATATAGCCATGGAAGTTGTCGGCCGTTCAATCTTTATTGCCATCGCTTTTAATTTCCATATCCATGGAACATTTTAAAATTCCTTAAATTTCTTCAGTTGTCTGAAGGAACAGATTCTTGCTGGAACATTAATGGTCTGCTCCAGCACACGCTATCAATCCAAATTTTCACAGTGTTTTCTTAAGCCTCAATGTAGGCGGCAGCATTAACTCGAAGTCCTTGGGGTAAGAAATGGGTTGGCATAACATGTTCTTCCTTGCTCACAACAGCTAAGATCATGACAGTAGCTACAAATTTCGGGTGCAAAATATGGAGAATCTCTTTAGGAACGGATAGTTCTCTCAGTTTGTGCCATCTGTCATCTGCTTATAACATAAGATTTATAGCGAAAGTCTTCGTGCACAAGGCGACGGATTAGGCCCTCGGAAGCTTTAAGATCCCTCGAAAAAGCTTTGATTGATGGCAAAGGTTTTCGTCAATGTTTGCTGGTATTTATTGAACAAATTGTGTAGTTTGAATAGTATCTGAACGTTCCTCATGTTTTTTACACTTTGCAACAGATTCTGTATCCTAAGCCGATGATTCCAATTCACGCAAACCTTATGTACGACCGATAGGCATAAATCAGTGTGTTTCGCACATATAACCTGATACTACCAGCATGTCTTTTCATATCATGAGTAAGGTTATAGTCCTCTATTGATAATCTGATAAGAAACAAAAACAAAGAATTACATTGAGAAATTAATACCACTGACATAAATGTCCTCAAATACCATACACATCCTGTATATATTTATTTTTTATAAAAATTGGCTTTCGTATTAACATTATGATTATAATATACTCTTTATGTTACTGACATTTTCTTAAAATTTTAGGTGAGAATTTTGGTTTCTAATTAGGTTAAAAACGTGCTCGAGTATTCGAGATTTTAAATATGCTTCACTTTGACTAACGTAGTGGAACTCTTTGTTACCAAACTTTTCACTCCCCTCAAGCGACTTAATTTCTACTGAATTCTTTTAAGTTTTTATTAACTCAGTTCTATGTTATACAGGGTGCCCCACGAGCAGTGTGCCAAAAAGTTAGAGCGTGTAGGTCAAGACAAAAAAAAAATCGTATGTGAGGGGGGGGGGTCTATTTCCCCCCGTTTAGCCGGGAGGGGCAATTTTCTAAAAAATTGACTTAATTTGGAAAAAAAATTATTAAAAACCAACAGTTACATCCACAATGCCGTGATATACCTTTTTGTAAAGCCAGAAACCTCTTCTTTCATTTTGATTTTAAATGAAGCTGTTTTAAGGAGAAGTTTTTGAGAAATAAATTTTCAAACTCAAAATTTTGAAAAAAAATTGAAAAAAAAAAATTTCAACTACTTTTTTTCAAAATTGTATGTAATTAAGTAGTAATTTTTTTTCAAAAATTCAATGCTCTTATTAGTTTTTAGTTAAAAACAGAAAACCGGATGCAAAAATGTCTTGTAGTTTTTGAGAAATTAAAAAAAAACCCGAACCATTTTTTTCTAAGAAAAACCTTTTTTTGGTTTTAACGCGGCTGGACTTGTAGGCAAATTAATGTATGAAACATTGACCTCTTTTTTTATTATTTTTAAAAAAATTCGGAGTTTTATGAGGATACAATAAAGTGACACAGTATTGGAATAACCCTGGATTAATTCTTTTTTTTTTCATTGATAACGCCTGAAAACTGACCTGCGAATTTCGTCTGGGTACGCCCGCCGCCGATGGGTTCTACCCGAATTTTGGATTTGGTCCGACGCAGTCCCTCCCTTAGTACAAGGAGGATGGCTATTATGCTTGGAGTGCCCAAATCTAGAGTATGGAGAGTGCTTCATACCGAAAACTTACACCCGTACCATTTTAGGCCAGTTCAGGGACTCACCTCAAACGCCAAGTTTTTGAGAGCAGAATTTTGTCGATCATTACTGCTTCGAGATGAAACTGAAAGAAACTATTTTGCAAGGATATTCTGGACGGATGAAGCACAGTTTACCAGAGATTGGGTTACTAACTTCCACAATTTGCATCATTGGAATAGCACCAATCCACACAACAAGAAACAAAATAAATCACAACACCACTTTAGCTTGGCTTGGTATTGTTGGACAAACTGTAATCGGGCCCGGTTTTTGAATGCCGTTATTAATGGAGAATCATACCTTCAATTCCTACGAGACCTTTTGCCCGATTTGATGGACAACGTTCCTTTGGCCATAGCAGATAATTTAATCTACCAGCAAGATGGAGCACCAGCATACTAGAGCTTACGGGTTAGAAACTGGCTGAATGATCATTTTAGTGACCGTTGGATCGGAAGAAGGGGCCCCACGGAATGGCCACCTAGATCACCAGATTTAACTCCTCTAGATTTTTATGTGTGGGGATTCATAAAGAATTATGTTTACGAAGTGGGAATAGTATCTTTGGAACAACTGAAGGAACGGATTGAAGTCGCTGGAGTCAAATTTCAGGAAAATTTGTCAAGCATAGATATGTGCAGCCATTAGGAGAAGAAGGAGATATAATCTTTGCCTTCTAAAAAATGGGGATCATATTGAAAATTTATTATAATAAGACTCCGAAGTTTTTAAAAATAATAAAAAAGAGGTCAATGTTTCATACATTAATTTGCCTACAATTCCAGCCGCGTTAAAACCAAAAAAAAGGTTTTTCTTGGAAAAAAATGGTTCGGGTTTTTTTTTAATTTCTCAAAAACTACAAGACATTTTTGCATCCGGTTTTCTGTTTTTAACTAAAAACTAATAAGAGAATTGAATTTTTGAAAAAAAATTAGTACTTAATTACATACAATTTCGAAAAAATATAGTTCGAATTTTTTTTTTTTTATTTTTTTTGCAAAATTTTGAGTTTGAAAATTAATTTCTCAAAAACTATTCCTTAAAACAGCTTTGTTTAAAAGCAGGATGAAAGAAGAGGTTTCTGGCTTTACAAAAAAGTATATCACGGCATTGTGGATGTAACTGTTGATTTTTAATATATTTTTTTCCAAATTAAGTCAGTTTTTTAGAAAATTGCCCCTCCCGGCTAAACGGGGGGGAATACACCCCCCCCTCCCATACGATTTTTTTCTTATCTTGACCAGACCTACACGCTCTAGCTTTTTGGCACACTGCTCGTGGGACACCCTGTATAGATTTTTCATTGGTCTAAATTTCCTAATTTTTTGCTAAATATACATACATTACTTTATTTAATTTGTTGATTTATAATTTTAATAACATATTTCATAGTTTAATTTTTCTTAGTCATACCTAATAAATAAACGGACCCCACAAGCGGACCAGTAGCAATGCAGTTAAGTGGGAAGGTTATGGTCCTACACTTCTGACCATAACGACGCCGGGATAAAAAGGAAAAGAAGAAGACCTAACAAATAAATATTTATAATATAGTTCAAATAAAATAGTGCAATGATATTCCCACTGGTTTGCTTTATAATTTTTGAATTGTGTCTCATAATTTTTTTTTGTACAAATTTGCCCGTGAAAGTTCGGTTGTCTTTTCTGTTTTCTTTAAATATATGTATATATTTTTTTATAGGTTTCGAGCAGGTTCAAGAGTGTACGCTCTTATGATGTTTATCACAAAACCAGGACCGGGTGCGGATGGTTCGTGTCGAAGATGTTCGTTCACTACTCTCCGGGGGTGGTTATCCTAGATAGAATGAGAGATTCGGCTGAATTTGTCGCACTGGTTGTAGTTCCATAGTAACTGTTTTGTTACCATGCCATTAAGGTGTTATATTGGAAATGCACACATAGAGTATGAACACTGCGAGTGTTATGCCTTCGTCAGCATTTTTTGATCATCTCTCGTTAACAACTGATGTTTTTGGACGCACCAACGATGTCGGCCCCAAGGAAGCACATATATAAGAGCCAGCACAGCGGCCTATAGGAAGAGATGTTGCTATTCAAGTCCTTAGCCGATTGGAAAAAAGGACATTTAGGACGAGGAGGACGCAGCCTCGTACCAATGGGCTTCAGAAGCTATAAAGGAGCATAAGAGTAGAAAGCATTCCGCAACAGTTTTCACAGCCAAAGAAATTGGGTGGGCATCTCAAAGGCCTTGATCTCACTATGATACCCCATCCATCTCAAAGAGACATAGGTAAACCACTACGGCGCCAAGCAAAATCCCGATCTTCTAACTACCAACTGGAATGCCATTAAGACGGAAGTTGAAAACTACTCGGACAGAACAGTTACATCCGCCACCACTCCTTCACTATTTCCACTACTCTCCACTAAAATCATCAGGTTGACGATGAATCAACGAACAGGACGAGAGGCAGCTAATGGCCATGATTCCCACCACCTCAGCCTCCTTCAGATCTCGGAAGAAATCCGATACCTTATCCTCTGATTCATGATGTTACTGTGATAGAGGCATCTGGCTTAAGCGATAAGGGCTAACCATAATAGACAGGAGCAAGCAGAAGTAAGTAGAGGGGAATGTCTTCTTACATGCAAAGCATATGATATGCCCACAATGGGCAGATATGACGTTTCGTTAAATGTTCGTTAACTGATGCGAGCAGAAAGAAGGTCTTCTTGAAAGAAGACATGACGGACGGAATTTTTGACAAGTGACATTTGAGGTTAAGAAAGAGAAAAAAGATAAAATAAATATGGAATACGAGCTTGTTAATAAGGACAATAAGTGCCTCTATTATAAAGCAGATGGCTTTTATTTCAATAAAAAGGAAAAAGCCAAAGCCACACCGAATGTAAACAAATCGAATAAAAACAATTGGACAGTTCCTTTCCTTCTGCTTGCTCCTGCTTGCATCTGTTCATTGTGGGTATCGTGACGGTTCGTTGAAACAGAGGGGAGAATTTCGTTCGGATCTGACATAAGCTTCTGCTTGCTCCTGCCTATTATGGTTAGCCCTATAGTTCCAATGCTACCGGTAACCCAAATAAACCTCCACCATAATAAGCTTAATTCAGCCAACCTTATTCTCCACCTTGCAGAAAGTGGAGGCAACATAGTCCTTGTCCAGGAGCCATGGATTAGCAACAATCGCATTGCTGGATAATGGACAAACAATACAAACTGCTACACGCTAACTGCCAAAGTACCCTTAGAACCTGCATTTTGGAAAAAAACTCATAATATATTTCTTTGAAGTAATTACGGCATCTGTGACCTCACTACTGCCAGAGTAGAGGTCTCCCATGAGGAAGGCTTATCTCCCAAACATACCTGATCTACTTTGATGTCGGGCAATTACCATCCTCAGCAATCAGAAGGATGGTCAGTGAGGCAGAACGGACAAAAACACCGGTTTTGATAGGATGCGACGCGAATGCTCACCATACTATTCGGGGCAGTAGCGACATCAACAAAAGAGGTGAATTATTTCTTACTCACATTATAGAAACAGACCTGGTTACTTGTAAAAGTAGTATTAGGCTAACCTTCGTAAAAATAAAAGTTATTATAAGATATAACTTTGGTATCCAATTCTTCCAATATCTCGGTTGCAACCTAGTCAGTATTGGAAAAGAATTTCTTCCTTATCACCGTTACATTCGCTTCCTTCTAAACTTTGAGATCTTAACTAAAAAAACCTTTAATATTCCTAAATGGATTAACTGGGATTGATATGAGGCTAACCCTAGACACGCTCTCGAATCCGCTCAGTCAAGTAACCCCAAGTCGCATGCATACATTGAACGTCTGGTAAATAAAGTTACAGGAGCAATGAACCAATGCCTTCTAAAGTCTTGCCCAACCATCATGGGGGTTTAGTTCCCTTTGTTGGTGTGCTGATCCTCATACCCTCAGAAAGGAAAGCAGACGACTTTTCAACAAAGCAAAAAATCAAAATGGAACAGAGGACTGGAACCGTTACAAGAACAGCCTCAGACTATGTTAAAGTGAGATGAAAAAGGCGCAAAAGACATCCTGGCGCAATTCCTGCTCAGACATAGAAGAGAATAATGAGGCCAGTAGAGTGAGGAAGATACTCAAAGGCTCCCACTATATCCGCCCTTATTAACAAGCCAGATGGCACCGTAACAGTGACTATTGAAGAGTCGCTAGACTTCTTGCTCAGTACACACATTCCCGACAACGCAAAGGCTAGTAACTATAATTTTGAACAACTCATACCGAATCCTCCGTTCATTTCAAAGGAAGTAGTAAGCAAAAGGAAACTCCAATGGGCAGTAAATAGCTTCCTTCCATACCTGCAGATTTGCAGGTCCGGATGGAATCTACCCGGCAGATATGCAACTTGCTTACTGCATTCTCGAACCGTGTTTTTGATATTATTCTGATTCAGTCTAGACTGGGGCTACACACCACTATCTTGGAAGGAAGTAAATGTTACATTTATACCAAAAGCAGAAAAATCCTCTCATACAACTGCAAAAGACTGCAGACCTATCAATCTCTCTTCCGTTCTTTTTAAGACGCTAGAAAGACTGCTCTACCTGTATATTGGCGAAAACCTACAAGAAGTAGTATATTTTGAATCAAAAAAATGGTTTCACGCAGGGTAATTCATTCGACATTCGACTGCTACCACACAAAAGAACAGTAAAACGTGGCACACCATATGGAGGAGTACTATCGCCGCACAGATGATCACAGACCAGTGTGGAAGTAGGTAGTGTTTCGGCTAATTGAGTGTGGAAAATATAATAAATAAAAAACATTGTAAGTGCGCGTTTGGACGTTATACTCGCGGACCCAAATTAGCACGGAGGTAGCGCGCCGGACTCGTAACCCGAAGATCGGCAGTTCGGTTCTCAAGTCGGGAGGAAGTTGTTTCTCGGTTTTTTTTTTCTGTGTTCTTTCTGCTACTTCTAAATCAAACTAGAAGTAGTAGGAAGAGACAGAGGTACGTCAGACGGTGTCAGAATCGGATGATATAACATCCGATTTCGCAACACCGTCCGCCGTCAACAAAAGGCGCAGAAGGGTCAACCCAAGGCCCAATTTAATTAAGCGCCCCTTCCTCACTACTTCGACTGAAAAGCTGCAGGTGGAGGCGAGGAAAGGAGCGCCATCACCAACACAATCACCAACAGCTGCAGGCCGTAGACGAAAAGCTGAAGGAGCTAAAAAAGAAGGAGCGGGCAACAGCCGTCCTGCAGCAAAAGCAGCAACAACAATGGCAGCCGCAGAAGAAGCAGCAACAATAGCCACAGTAGCAGAAACACAAGCAACAACAACGACCACAGCAACAGAAATAGCAGCAACAAAAGGTAAAGCAACAGAAGCAGCAACAACAACTGCAGCAGCAGAAACTGCAACAACAACAACAGCCGCAGCAGAAACAGCAGCAGGAACAACAACAGCAGCAGCAGAAGCAGCAGCAACAACAACCGCAGCAGCAGAAGCAGCAGCAACAACAACAGCCGCAGCAGAAACAAAAGCAGCAACAACGCCCTAAAAAGGAGAAGGTGCCACCCATCTTTACCTATACCACGGCCCTGCGAGAGACCACCGATCTCTGTAAGTGTGCTATTGGTGTAGGCAACTTTCGGTTTAAGTGTTTAGGACTGAATGTAGCCTATGCACCTGAAGCACCTCAACCCAATATTTCTATCGCAGAGCTCGAGACACTCTTTCGATCTCTGCGCTTGAACTCGGTGGAAAACTTCTACATTCTGGCCGGCGATTTAAATGTAGTCAATGGGAGCTGTCTTCCAGGAAGTGTATAAGGTGAATGATAGTATTCAAACATAGGGATTGGGGAAATAATATTCCCAACACTAGGGGGAGCCTACTAAGAAATTGGTGGGTTCTTCGCACTATTGAATATAAAGTCAAGTTGCTCGAGTTATGTAACATAACTTGTGCACCTGTATACACAACATTTATCTATTATATACATTATACATTACTTATTTGTTCATATACAGTTGTGTAACATATGTGCACCCGTATACATAAATTTATCTATTTATACATTATACATTATACATTACTGTGTATGAACAAATCATACACATAAAACATATTATATCTATCCTTCTTAAATTCCGATTACTGTACACCTATTCAAATTCCTTAATTTTTTGTAACCCTATTCATTTAAATTTAACACTTGTTTTCTTCAATGTGGGAACATTCATTTGCTTTCCGTTCCCACAGTTTCTTCCAATTCAAAAAGTTTATATACACCTAGCTTAAGCAAGATAAAACGCATTTGTACTTTGTCAGTCGGGAAATAAAGTTGAATTTTTTTTAAGTCATTTTCTGTCGTACAAATAACGGATAGTCCGTCGTATCCTAGGAGCGGCTCCTATCTGAATCTGATGCTAATAGACTCTCGACTGAGACTGGCAGACACGAACGAATGGTCTATTAACTATCTGCGGACCATTATATATGACAGTCACCATTGCGGGCTATGTGCCGTGATCACAGTACCCGACGAGTTCGCGGAGATGGCAGAATATAACCAAACGCACCCCAACGATTACAGTAGGGCGTGTTGGCCACGCTTTGCCAATTCCCTGACGAGAGCGCTCACTTCGAGCGCCTCCTTCCCATCGTCTAATAGGAATCTGTCAAACAACGATATTGACAGGTACCTCAAACAAATAGACGATATCATTTGATCTCCAGATGATCTTCCAGTCATTGAAAAGGAAAAAAATCCGCAGGTATTGACGGTATATCCAATGTTGTGCTTAGGCACCTTCCACCAGTGGCTGTAGAGTACCTCTCTACACCATCCTGTTTAACAATGAATAATGCATATTATCCAGTGCACTGGAAGACAGCAACCAATCCCCAAGAGGGGTAAAGACACTTCTAACCCGGCAAATCTCCGGTCGATAAGTCTCCTTTCGAGTATCAGCAAGGTCTTCGAGAAGGTGGTCCATAGAGTCCTGTCTAAATGGGTTGAGGACAATAAAATCATCCCGGAGCGGGGCATGACATGTTGCGCCCAAACTCGTATCGGATATCCAGTCAAATAAATGCAAGAACCAATGCACGGGTGTCTGTCATAGTAAACCATACATAAGTAAACCATTGTTATATACATGATTTTTGACATGTGAACAGGTAGAAAGTTCATTGTAAAAATTGCCAACGTATCTTCTACCCAAACATTTGAAATCAAAAACGGACTGTATACGGGTACGGTTAATTCGTCGATCCTTTTCAGCATTTACCTGAGTGATCTACTTGTTTCTCTTCACCACTCAATAGCGTACGCAGACGACTTAATCGCGTACAGATCAGATCCAACGATCGACGTCATTGTTACACTTCTGCAGCGTGACTTCGAAAAAATTCAGCAGTATCGTGATGACTGGAAGTTTAAAATCAACTTCCAGAAATCAGAATCTTTATTGTTCAGAACGCCTTTATCTAGGGCCTCTCGGGACACAAAGTGTAGTCAGATACCTTGGGATCGTGCTGGATCAGTATGTATATTTTGACTTACATGTAGATGCTGCTCTGGCAAGGGCGCGGCGCGCTTTCGCTCTGACAAGATGGCTGTTTCATAGCAGCCAACTTGATTCCAGGGTGAAGGTAGCCTGCTACATGGCCTTAATCAGGCCCATGGTTGCATATGGATGTCCCGTCTGGTTCAATGTGAGAGCCAGCTTAATGGAAAGGATTCGGGTATTTGAGAGACAACGCCTCAGGACTTGTCTCAGGCTACATAAGACACCTGAATCTGAGTACACAAAATTGTTACCGAACGAGGTCATATACAATAGGGCTAGGATTGTACTGGTGGATAACTTTCTGATCAAACTGATTCGGAGCCACGTTGCAAGAGCAATGACTTCGGTCAATAACCTGGTCTCCGGGGCTTACTACCCCAATGAATTATACCATGAGAGAGTGCGTCTTAACGGCTTTGCCCCGCCAGAAGCATTCCTGTACTTAGATAGATATGGCCTGATCCAGGATAGATTGGCGGCATCGTTAATCTTAAGATATTTAAATTTGTAGGTATATTTAAGCTAGTTTTAAACATTTTTGCCTAGGATAAGGTAGATATAAGAAAATATGAATAAAAATGAATTATAAACTAAACTAAAAAGTACTATCGCCGCAGTTGTGGGTGCTAGTTGTCCCTGGAGGACAGCGGGTGCAAAGCCATTGCGTACGCAAACGATATTGCACTAGCAACAGCGGAAAACATCTTCCAACAATCAGAGATTTGATGGGTACAGGCATATGCCAACTGGCCATACGGGCAGAGAATTACGGGCTTGGAATAAATCCCTCCAAAACAGGGCTAGAAGGAGAAAAGGAATGGCATGCATCGCTATAAAAGTAGCAAACAAGCCCCACTGCAACCCTCGAAACGATGCTTCACCTAATCCCCTTGGATCTTTTTGAGAAGGAAAAGGCAAAGAAATTGACGCTGCGACTTAAGGAATAGGACACTCTGGTATTCTATGGAAAATCAATGATCTAAGTGAAGCCAGAGATTACCTAATCCCGACTCTAGACTTTCCGTCGTCTTCTATGGTCCGGGCAAAAAAAGCAATATGTTCAAGATTTAAAAAGATGCCAATTGGACGCGATTTCGTTCAGTAGTTAAATCTAATAATATTTCCATGAATATTGACGGCATATCAACTAAAGGAGATGTCGATTGTTTTGTGAACAATTTTACAGAACATGGTCTCAGATCGGTCGATGAAAACATTCCAAAAGTTCCCTAAAAGAACTACCCCTTAAAGTTACCTTCTCATATACTACACTTAATTAAACTGTGAAATATTTGTAGACGGAATTAGCAACGATATCGCCTACACATTCAGGCGCCAAACGACATACCTGAATAATAAATACTCATACAAATGTTAGAGTTCCGTAACATAGAGTGGAACAAAAAACTTAACATACTCGATAAAAACGGAAAACCTTTCTGGAACATCATCAAATTAATGAAAAACAAAAGCAGACAATTACCTACATATACCTAAAATCTAAAAGATGCATCGGGCACATATTCTACCGATGTTGAAAAAGGCAATGTACTTGCGCAAATTTGTCGAATAATCGTATTGTCCAACAAAACTTGGGTGATGCGCACGCCAACACTCTTGTAAGCAACACCATTCAAACTTTTTTAGAAGAAAGCTCAAATAATTCTTCTCCCACTATTTTTGTTAACGAAAAGGATATACAATTCACCTTCGGCCTAGAAAAACAGGAGTACAAGAAACATTTATTTAAAGCAATTGCCCTTAGCAGGTATAAAATACATGGCATTCATCATAAATGCATGTCTAAAAATGGAATACTTACCTGACATATGGAAACTTGCAAAAGCGGTACCCATATTAAAAGCTGGTAAGCCTCCATAAAGTCCGGAATGTTATAGACCTATCAGCCTACTAAGCAACCTTAGTAAAGTACGAGTATACGAAAAGGTATTAAAGGAGAAAATCTTAAAGATCACAGATAAAATTGTTTGCACAAGGTAATCTTCCAGGTGATTCTTCCACATGGATGCCAAGCGACGCTACAACTTGCCACATAAACAAATTGCAAGTCTCACAAAATAAGCCCTTAAAAATTATGCTAGATCTATTTTGGCATCACTCAACTCGTGATATTCATGTAACATAAGAGCGAATGTTGAATTGATCTCCAATAGAATCCTTAAACTTAATAATACGTTTAAAACAAGAAGTAGTTTTGCTGATAATCCGCTTGTAAATGAATTATGAACTTATAATTGGTTATATGTTGAGCATACATATTGTTCGTATAAATATACATATATATGTACATATGTATATATCTCTATGTACATATGTATTATTGTCTTTTTTCTTTTTCCCTTTTTCTTTTTTTTTTTGTAAATATAATCTAGTCACTTTTTGTATTTTTTTTATTTTTTATTAATAAATTAATTATTTTTTTTATTCAATTATCTATTAATTATTTATTTACTTATAGTATTTATTTATTTATCTATTTATCTATTGTACAATATTTATTATTTATTTTTCCACTTATTGTTTTAATTAATATTAATATCCGTGCAGGGACGGGTTAAGAATATCCCTGCAGCGATACCTCTCGCTTGTCGTAAAAGGCGACTAAAACAAAGGTAAACAAAAATCACATCTAGGCAATTTAGAAAACACCAAGGTGAGCCTAGGGACACATATACCACAATTAAACTGCCCCACAAGTGTACATGCAAATCAGTGGGTTGACACGACTGGAGATCACCGGTGTTGTAAGAGTAAGATCAAACAAAAAAAATCTGGAGCATGCCCGTGTCACAAAAAAAAAAAAAGGCAGGCCGAAAAACAATTGGTGCAAACAAATGCAAAAACACCAGCATTTGATTGGCCTCAGCGATGAAGTAATCCCAAACCGGGAAGCCTGCCGCTACTTTCTGAGGTCAAACCGGCGGACCCTACAAGCGGACCAGTAGGATTGCAGTTAAGTGGGAAGGTTATGGTCCTACACTTCTGACCATAACAACGCCGGAAAAAGGAAAAGAAGAAGAAGAAGATTGTTTTAATTAATATTTATTTATTTATTATTTATATATCTATTTATTATTTATTTATTTATCTGTTTATATATATATATTATATATCTATTTTTTTGTTAATTATTATTTATTTATTTATTTTTTTTCTATATTTTTACTTATTATTTACTTATTCATGGTTTGTTTTCATATTCACAGATATTTATGAGTTTACCATTGTTTTAGGTACGTAGATATTCTTATATAAATTGTATATGCATATCTTTCTTCGTTTTTTTTTATACTGAAGGTTTTTTCTTCGTTTTACTTCAAATTTTGAATAGTTCTTTTTTATTCCTCCACACACTCTTAATAGAGTTAAAAACAATGTTCCAGCAGAAAGATAATATATCAAATTATCAAATCTTTGTAAAATGTGCAATAACAAAAATTCTGTAAAATATTTGTGTACGAAATACAAAATATCTAGACTTCAAGATTTTATATGAAACAACAATTCCCAATCGACGACAGGGGAATGAATTTTCAAGAAAAGGCACTGGGAATATTATACACAGATGGCAATGGTGTGGGTGCCGATGTCTATGCACCGACCCTTAAAAACAGCCAAACCTTTAGATTACGGAACTACTGTAGCTTATTCCCAGCTGAATTAACGGCAATTCGTGAGGCCGCTGTCTGTGAGATCGTTGAACAATATAGACATCGTCATCTACATAGAAATGCTAAAAATTGTTATGCAATTAAAAAGTCCCCTTGCTTCACTTCAGTTCAAATGAAGTTAATGCAAGTCATCAGACAATAAGGAATGCGCTCAAAAAGAGCGTTGTCGGATAAGCCAAAAGAAACTACTGATTCAAGAACCCAAAAGGATAAGACACCCCAAGAGAAGTGGAATGAATTTGAAAATACTTAAAATTATGAAATTATGATCTTTATATCTCTTCAGTTATACATATTTATGGGATAAATACGAATATACTGAAAGAAAATCTATGATAAATATTGTATATACAAATAATTATTCATTTTAATTGGTTGCAAAAAGACTGTTCTACCATATCCAAACATGTGGAATAAACCAGAAAGAGCATATACATACATATGTCGAAGTCCCTTTTGCGTAAAGAATATAACAAAATTATATCTGTTGTAACACAATAAACATTAGATCTAAACAGAGCACTTTACCGACCAAGTTCTCATCAACAAAATATAATTTTCAAGTCAACAGCACAACGTATCTACTCACATAGTCTACTCAATTAAAACTAAAATTGGAGAAGGAAAGCCTGCAAACATCTTAAGGTAAGGTATTTATAATGGAATTTTATTTATAATGGAATAAGGTGCGGTGGCTAGTATGTCGGCCCCTGACGCGCGATGTTTATTTCGTGTTTTCTCTCCTCAACGAGGTACTGGCAAAACCCCCCGAGTACCCCCCGAGCCTTGAAAAAGCTTCTCGGCTCCCGCCGTTCGGCATTAAACTGTAGGTCACGTTCAGTTATGTGAAAAATAAATAGCACAAAACTTAAGTGAATGAGAGGATTGGCTCTGGCTCTTCATTAACTGTAGCGCCAGATGTATTATGTCCCATAATAATGTCCGTTTTTGGCAGTCAACACTTAATAAAAAATATTGTTAAATTGTTAAACAACAAAATGTATTTTAAATGTCATACGAATAGATTTATATTTGTTTTATTTTTTATTCTGTTTAGAAAAAAAGTACGAAGATATAATTTAGAACTTTCTACTGTCTTCTCTTTTAATGTTTGCGCGTTTTTAAGTATGTATTGTATATCCCATAAGGAATATTTTATTTTAATTTATTGTAGTTTAATTTATTTTTACGTTTATTTTTGAAAGTATTATCCATTGCCAGCAATAACTTATACAAAAATATACCACGACGAGCTAGCCGTAATATACCTAGTCCTGCCATAAGTTCTGTTACACAATTTTCAAAACTTTTTCCGAGAATAGAACCGTTAACTTTTTTTTCAGAACACATGCATTGATCAGTGAAGAATACTAATCAGTTTGGTTTCAGTTTGCGAACTATTAACAAGGCATTACATATGTAAGTGCGGAAAGAGTGCTGTCCAGATTTTCGAGTTACTAAAACCACTCGGAATATCAAGAATATTCGTTTATCGGGCTATTGCTCGCTTCGGCAAATTGTCTGGAGTAGAGGACAGGACAGGAGGAGTGGTCGCCCGCGCGTCGTCCGTACGAGTGCGGTAAAGGCAGTACGTGAGCGAATTCGGAGAAATCCCCTTAGGAAGCAGAGGATCATGCCAAGGAATTTGATATATCAACCAGATCCATGTCTAAGCTGATTCGGGTTTCATTTTTACCGTGGAAAAAGTTTTCAACAAACAAAATGACACGATTTATGCCACTTCGTCCAAGGAAAAAAATAGTTCCAAGGGTTCAACGTGGCCATCATCCTGTCTCCGTAATGGTTAGGTGAGGGGTTTCTCACCATGGTGTCACATCCCTCCATTTCTGTGAAAAGGGCATAAAAACTTGTGCAAAGGCTTACCAAGAAGATGTGCTAGAGGGTGCTGTGAAGGGTTTGGCCAATACCCTTTTCAATGGACATAGATGGATCTTCCAACAGCACTCTGCTCTAGCGCACAAAGCCAAAACCACGCAAGAGTGGCTCAGAGTCAATATTTCTGGCTTTATAGCAGCAGAAGATTGGCCGTCGGGCAGTCCAGATCTGTATCCACTGGATTATGGTTTATGGTCAGAATTGGAAAACATGGCCTGCAAGACTCCCCACAGAAATTTGGAAATCCTTAAAACAGCATTAACCAGAGCAGCGTCCACGATCTCTATGGAAACCGCACGTGCCGCTATAGGCATATGGCCACACCGTTTAAAAGCTTGTGTTAAAGCAAAAGGCGGTCATTTCGAATGAACCCAACCAATATTGTGTTTTAATAAATGAAATAATTTTGAATACAATACCTATGCTTAGTGTTTTTTTTTTTATAGCGTTTAATCTTTGTAACAGAACTTATGGCAGGAATAGTACTAATACTAACTTCCGTCTATTATCAAGATTTCTACACTCGGGTTTATCGTTATGAAGCCACTTCTCACCGCCAGTACAGTACGATGCAGAAAACTCTTGTCTTTCCTGCCATTGAAGCAGCAAGTCATTGATTTGTCTGTCATTCTATTTTCTTGGTTTGCAGTTACAGCGAATAAATATGTAAGTTATTGGTGCCTTTTACATGGGTCTTGATCCTGTAATGGCTCCGATACTGGGTCTTAAAACGTTTTTTTCACGTGGAACCATTTGAAACCATTTGCAAAAAGCTCTTTCACAAACACAGCCTTACTGTATCTACGAGTATGTATATTCCATGCTATGTTTCCGATCAGAATGTACCGCTAGCGCCAATTATTGGCAAACAGATGCTCATTTGTAAGGCTAGCACACAAATACAAATACAAAATTATTACTTTGATAAGGTATTGTGAAAGTAATAATTTACTTTGTATCTTGTCGAATATTAAAGGCCTTATTCACTAACAACGAAGTATTGGCGAGTTACAAGGATGTGGAAAAAATTAATTATTGTACTTTAAAATTTCTAATGACGTTTTTATTTTTTAAAAATGCAACACATAAAAGGAATTTAATTTTACCATCTTATTTATTTTCAAATGTAATATCTAGACATCTAATAATGGATTACGGCATTGAAGTGTTGTGACAAGTCACTTTTTAATCTCATTTAATGTTTCTAAGGGGTTTTAGTATTAAATATAACATTTTTTTGTTGCACAAACATTAACTGTCAACAAACTAAATATCGTTAGATTGTAAAAGTGTTCTACGAGTAGTAGGGTTGGGATAACACTGATATCAATAAAAATCTCTGAATATTTCTGAATTTATAAAGTGCGGAAAGTTCTTCCAATGGTCGGTAGATGATAGAGGATGAGTATCGCATATATAAAAGTGAGTAAAATGAGTTTGACGAAGATAGGTAAAAAGGAGGTTCTACTTGTATGACTCTCAAAAGTTGTTCATTACTTAAGAGGACATGATTAAAGGTGGTGATGGATAACACGTATTTTATCTTAGTTAAGTATAAAAAAAAAATCCATATGGATACATAATTTATAATGATGCTATTTACCCAAATCATTCAAGTTCTTCCTAATACTTCGGAAGAAAGTTAAAATAGTGTTTTATCTGTTCCAATAATTCTTATTGAAGTAAGTTGAGTGAATAGACAGAATTTCTTTATGACAATGTACAAATCATTGTAGATAACGAGGCTAAAACCAACGTACGTAGAAAGAACGTAGATAGAATTGACCGTTTTATACCCTCAGTCTTAATAATAATTTCAAAAATATTAAATTTTTTTATCATATTCACCTGAGCTCGTTATTCGAATAAACATTAATTGATATAAAAAAAAGAATTTATACAGGGTGTCCCACGAGCAGTGTGCCAAAAAGCTACAGCGTGTAAGTCTAGTCAAGACAAGAAAAAAATCGTATGGGAGGGGGGGGGTCTATTTCCCCCCGTTTAGCCGGGAGGGGCAATTTTCTAAAAAATTGACTTATTTTGGAAAAATAATTATTAAAAATCAACAGTTACATCCACAATGCCACGATATACCTTTTTGTAAAGTCAGAAACCTCTTCTTTCATATTGATTTTAAATGAAGCTGTTTTAAGGAGTAGTTTTTGAGAAATTAATTTTCAAACTCAAAATTTTGAAAAAAAATTGAAAAAAAAAATTTCGAACTATTTTTTTTCAAAATTGTATGTAATTAAGTAGTAATTTTTTTTCAAAAATTCAATGCTCTCATTAGTTTTTAGTTAAAAAAAGAAAACCGGATGGAAAAATGTCTTGTAGTTTTTGAGAAATTAAAAAAAAACCCGAACCATTTTTTTCTAAGAAAAACCTTTTTTTTTTGGTTTTAACGCGGCTGGACTTGTAGGCAAATTAATGTATGAAAGATTGACCTCTTTTTTTATTATTTTTAAAAAAATTCTGAGTTTTATGAGGATACAATAAAGTGACACAATATTGGAATAACCCTGGATTAATTCTTTTTTTTCATTGATAACGCCTGAAAACTGACCTGCGAATATCGGCTGGGTCCGCCCGCCGCAGATGGGTTCTACCCGAATTTTGAATTTGGTCCGACGCAATCCCTCCCTTAGTACAAGGAGGATGGCTATTATGCTTGGAGTGCCCAAATCTAGAGTATGGAGAGTACTTCATACCGAAAACTTACACCCGTACCATTTTAGGCCAGTTCAGGGACTCACCTCAAACGACAAGTTTTTGAGAGCAGAGTTTTGTCGATCATTACTGCTTCGAGATGAAACTGAACGAAACTATTTTGCAAGGATATTCTGGACGGATGAAGCACAGTTTACCAGAGATGGGGTTACTAACTTCCACAATTTGCATCATTGGAGTAGCACCAATCCACACAACAAAAAACAAAATAAATCACAACACCGCTTTAGCTGTAATGTTTGGCTTGGTATTGTTGGACAAACTGTAATCGGGGCCCGGTTTTTGAATGCCGTTATTAAGGGAGAATCATACCTGCAGTTCCTACGAGACCTTTTGCCCGATTTGATGGACAACGTTCCTTTGGCCATAGCAGATAATTTAATCTACCAGCAAGATGGAGCACCAGCACACTACAGCTTACGGGTTAGACACTGGCTGGATGATCATTTTAGTGACCGTTGAATCGGAAGAAGGGGCCCCACGAAATGGCCACCTAGATCACCAGATTTAACTCCTCTAGATTTTTAAGTGTGGGGATTCATGAAAAATTATGTTTACGAAGTGGAAATAGTATCTTTGGAACAACGGATTGAAGTCGCTGGAGTCAAATTGCAGGAAAATTTGTCAAACATAGACTAATGTGCAGCCATTAGAAGAAGATATAATCTTTGCCTTCTAAAAAATGGGGATCATATTGAAAATTTATTATAATAAAACTCCGAATTTTTTAAAAATAATAAAAAAGAGGTCAATCTTTCATACATTAATTTGCCTACAAGTCCAGCCGCGTTAAAACCAAAAAAAAAGGTTTTTCTTAGAAAAAAATGGTTCGGGTTTTTTTTTAATTTCTCAAAAACTACAAGACATTTTTGCATCCGGTTTTCTGTTTTTAACTAAAAACTAATAAGGGAATTGAATTTTGGAAAAAAAAATAGTACTTAATTACATACAATTTTGGAAAAAAGTAGTTCGAAATTTTTTTTTTCCAATTTTTTTTCAAAATTTTGAGTTTGAAAATTAATTTCGCAAAAACTATTCCTTACAACAGCTTCGTTTAAAAACAAGATCAAAGAAGAGGTTTCTTGCTTTACAAAAAAGTATATCGCGGCATTGTGGCTGTTACTGTTGATTTTTAATAATTTTTTTTCCAAATTAAGTCAATTTTTTAGAAAATTGCCCCTCCCGGCTAAACGGGGGGGAATAGACCCCCCCTCCCGTACGATTTTTTTCTTGTCTTGGCCAGGGCTACACGCTCTAGCTTTTTGGCACACTGCTCGTGGGGCACCCTGTATAGTTTTCAGGTCTTAAATATATGAACGATTCTGATGCAACAAATTTGTGAAGAAAAAAGAAAATAGCGTGGAGTCTACTTATCATAAATTTATGGAAAAAAATGAATGACATATACACTCAATCCACAGATATAATACAATAAAAAAAAACATAAATCCAAACATTGGATCACATTTACTACAATACAAATGTGCAATAAAAAGAGATTAATTTTACAGAAGGTGGGAAAACAATCCACGAAATCAAGATTTTCAACGTGAATATTAGCGTTTTAGAAATATTGTAAGCAAAAGAATAATATTCGACAAGTCGAATTATTATAAGCTGAAATTTATTAATGCCAAAAATTATCCAAGAAAAACGTGGAGTGTTCTCAGCGAAGTTCTGGGTAGAAAAGGGGATCGATTGATGATATTGTATGATAAGTAAAAACTTTGCAACGAATAAACACCTGGCTATAGTTGTAGATGAATTTGCTAACCATTTTTCAACACAAGTATCGAATGTGCACAGGTGTGATAAAATAACATCGACACACTAGAATCGTAGTTTTGTTCAATCTATGTTTCTCGAAAAAGCAAGTGCAGAAGAAATATACAAAATGATATTTTGTCTCAAAACAAATAAAGGCCCTGGAGCAGATAACATTAGGTCCATAGATTTGAAATGTAATGCTTTAACTCTGACACCAATTGTGCAAGCGATAACTAACAAAACGTTTGATCAGGGAAGTACACCAAAAACATTAAAAACATCTATTGTACGACCTATATATAAAGGAGGAATTAAAACAGAAATTGGTAACTATAGGTCAATATCAATATTATCAGTTGTAGAGAAGTGCATGGCGGAAATATTTGTTAATAGATTAACGAATTTCATAAACAGGAACATGTTCTACAGGCAAACCAATATGCTTTTCAAAAAGGAAAGAATACTGGAAGACTTCAGGCCGAGATGTCAAATATGATCAATAATGGACTGAACTAAAACCAGCAGTAGTTATTTCCGTGGAGCTACCCGTCTGAAAGAACATTTAGAGTGAAAATAGGAAAGACAACAAGTGAAGTACCTACGGTGTACCACGAGGTTCCAAACCTGGTCCAATTTTATTTATTCTTTCACCAATGATCTCCAGCGTGTCTTCAAATTATCGACTGCATTTGCATACGCAGACGACATTGCCATCGTAGTTAGACACCAAATACTGCAAACAGCGATTGAAAAAATGCAACATGAGTTCGATAAATTGTCAAGATGGTGCCAAGATTATGACCTAGTAATTTATTCGGGGAAGACAAAAAACATGCGTATTCGAACACCCAATTAAACAACAGCTGCAATTAATATTTTCCATCAAAACGAAAGCTGCGTTAGATCGGTTAAATACCTGGGAATAATCATAAATGAACATTTTACATGGAGGGAACAAATTCAACGTCTGTGATAGCAACTAAAAAGCGCAGTTTTTGCAATAGTTTATTTAAAAAAGTATACTACTACAGATGTCCAAAGGCAGGTTTACTTTTCATTGGCTGAATCCAGAATTAGATACGGCATTTTAATTTGGGGAAACGCGTCCCAAACTCATCTAGATAAAATTCATAGTCTCCGACGACGTATGATTAAAATTATATACAATAAAGATACTCCAGGGAGCGCCGTGGCGCAGTGGGTAGTGTGTCGGCCGCTGACGCAAGATGAGCGAGTTCGGATCCCGATAACACCATCGCCATCGAATGATTATTTCGCAGCGTCCCTCCTCGGCGGGGTACTGGCAAAACCCCCCGTTGTATACTTGCCATGAAAAAGCTTCTCGGCTCTCGCCGTTCGGAACCGGCATTAAGCTTTAGGTTCCGTTCACTTGTGTGAAAAAACAAATCGCACACAACATAAGTGAGTAAAAAGAAGCTTGGCTCTGGCTCCACATGAGCTCCAACGCCATCTAAGGTGTCTGTCTGGCAGTACAATGGACCAGTATTTGTGTCTGAGTGCTCCAACAGATAGCAGAAGCCTCCAACAAAAAAAAAAAAAAAAAAAGATACTCGAATACAATTTTTAGATATTCAGGGTATATTCAAGATGACAGCTGTTCTGAAATACTACGAGGACGCACGTTTTCAACAACCTATACGTCATACTCAAAATACCAGAAGATGAGCGCAACAACTACTCGAAATACCTGAGATATTTAACAATTATGGAAGGCGACAACTATCCTATATTATCCCAACAATAATGAATTCTATACCTCTCAACCTAAAGCACATTGTTAATTTAAAAAAACGTAAAAACGAAATTAAATTGTACTTTTTGAACTTAAATGCCATACTTACAAGATAGAGAAACCTAAATATTATTTAAATTCTACACTTAATATGAAATCAAAGTTCTTTTTTACACGAATCATGAAATAAGTACAATACATAAATGTGAAAAATGTGATCACCTGCAGATAAGCCCTAAGCTTCGCAGGTAGCCTAATGATTTATAATTATTTTGTAATACATAAATAAACAAATAAATAAATAATAAATAAATAAATTGTTGGATTGGAAAAGACCACAATAAGAATATTATTTTTTTAAAGAGCACTTGTCTAACGAATGCATTTGACTCTTATCATACAATTGTCGACAGTGCTGAAAACTGAAAATTAAGTATAAACGATAAAAGCATTAAGAGCGGAAAATATTTCGATTAATTAACAAGTCACAGAGTCATTGACGATCCCGAATTGCAATTATATACTTTGTTATTTAGTAAAATATCTTAACAAGTTCTTTTCAATCGATAAGTATATAAAAATGAATAATATTCTTCACGGAATTCACAGCTAAGCCGAAAAAGGCACCTGACATTTTACCTGTTCAAAATGTCCATTGTTCAGTAGTTGGCATTAATATATGACATAGATATATTAAATATATATAATTGTTATAGAGGAACCGGCTCTTTAAATACTCTTTTGTTCTTTAACCAAATATTTATCAGATGAATAAGCACTGCATAAAAATAAGTGAACCCCTACAGCGAAGCAACGTCGTCCAACTTCATTCTAAAATCAGAAGGGTGTGTTTGAATATGAAGCAGGGAGATGAAGTTGTCAATAGCATAAATTTAACTGGTGTGGTGGTTCTTGTTTAGTGAGCATTGAATGAAAATAAGAACGTCCTTTACATGCGTCGCTCAGGTAGAAATAAATTTACCTATCTACTCATCTGAGAGCAATGCATCATCAATTCAAACAAAAAGCCACGCGCCTGTAAACATAATTATTCCGCAAGATTAATTGCAGTTAAAAAGGATGCTTAAAGTCTAAAATGAGCATTGAAACATTGCTACTGTAAAAAACAGCACAATTTTCAAACAGAAAGATTATATCCAAGCCTTCATATGCCAATGTTCATACAAATGTATATATACTATATATACGGATATGAGAATTGTATACGAGTATTCTCAATTTATACTACAATACAGTACTCTTTCGGTCATATTTTTCACCAATTTTTTGCGAAAAAAAAGTCTGTATATGTATCTTCAACTAGTTGTATATTATCTTCCAACGTTAATTCATCGTAAACGAATAATTTTGTGCATCCCATTTTGGTGTCTTATTGGTAGATTTACTCGCAGATTTTTCTTACACCAAAAAAAGCAATATTTTCTATGGATATATCCATTGAGCCAGCTATCTAAAGGGCCAGTATAACCTAGAACTTAAGATACGAGTATCCAACAGACTATCTATAGAGCGCTCAAACGTAATGAAACTGCTCTATGAATCAGCTGGTGCACTTCTACCCATTAACATTATCGATTCCTTACTATACGAAACATGGCCAAGATTCCTGATAGTAAAAACAAAAGTCTCTCTGTCAGACTTTTCAGTACTGATAAAATAAAGTAAAGAAATCTACTCTTTCCAATCCTAGGCCTTTTCTAAAAAGGCCTGCTTCAAAAGGTTCTTCAACCTGAGCTAGATTCTTTAAATTTGGTGGGAAGTCAACTTGGATAATTTTCAAAAAAAATTGGTAAACCAAGTCACCTAAATCTCATCGACGTCGATTCTTTCTGAAGTCAAAATCAAACTTCTCACTAATATGCGTTCTGAAATGAACAGTCAACCGAGGAGATAATATCGTCAAATAAATACATAGAGGTCCTTATTCGATAACTGTCTACGACACCTAGGAGGATCCTACCCATAGAAGCGTCGACCATCCGCACCTGTTGGAATGTCTTATAACAGTCACATCTAGCATCTAGAAAGGTATCACTGACAATATCAGCAGCCACAGGAAATTCTCAACATGCTGCTCAGAAATTCCAGATAAGAAAAGCTACATAGTAAGCTTTTGGCTTTGTGCATAAAAATATCAATTTTCGAAACAAATAAGTACCATTGGAGGGAAGTTTTGCTCTTCGCCTTCAATTCGCAAAAAAAATCTGTATCCTAGATCCGTCGAATGATTAAAGAAAAGAAGAGTGGGAGTTTTATTAGTTAAATAATGTAGCGCGAATGGTTCCAACGCTAGAAAAATGATTTCAATAAGGAACATCCCGGACTTGTGAAAAAGTACAAAGACGCTGAAGATATAATTAAATTGAGACCCATGTCAAATGCGTCAACAACTTGTAGATGTTTTCCCCATGTCTCAACAGTCATTTGACAACGTTTGAAGGCATTAAGAATAGTCCAAAAGCAAGGAAATTAGGTGACATACCAGTTAAAGTTTTGACGAGCGAACTCCAGCAGCAAGAAAGAAAGGTATAGTGACTGGCGATAAAATCAGAGCCATTACAATAAATCTTAGTGAAATTAAACGAGTCGCGCCGTTCCCGACTGAGCAGCACTTCCGCGCTTCCGTCCACGTCTTTCGAAGAAACCAAGAATTAGGTCTATTCGTGGACTACGAATATGGACAATATTCTCGGGAATAAACTTGTAACTTGTCTGGGAAATAAAGCTCCAAATTGTGCACTTGATAAATGTTTATGTATTGAAGATAATGGCAACATGGTTCACAGGTTGATGACATGCGATCGAGTGCTGCAATAGTCAAGTCATTGAAACCGTAGTTTTGGATATTTCTCCTCTGCGGGGTGGTGACAAAAGTATTAATTTATCTGAAAAAAAAAACGTTTAGAAACCCTAGATTCGGAACAAACTTTTCACCTATGGGAAGAAATGAACCATACTCTAGTCTTAACTCTAGTATCCGCGGGCTGTTACGTCAATAATGATGATAAAAATATGATACTTCTATGACTTGGCACTCAAGTTTGGTCTTGGTTTTCGTTGCTAGGTTTTGCAGAGCATATCGCAAACCTTGAAGGATTCTGAATTCTGAAAAGCCAACTGGTTCTAAAAAGCTATGGTACTCTTTCAGAAGAATCAGTTATAACAAAATCGCTGACCTATAACCCGGTAAGTGAATACATGATTGGGAATTATTGTACCAGATTTGTCCTGAAGCCCTTTGTCACGGCGCGGGCCAAACGGGAGAAGCGGGTATTAATCTTCTTCCTGGCCCAACTCACTGTGCCTGTTACTAACGCAACGGAAGCCGAGGGGGACCTGCGTTTCTGTTGATCACCGGCCAATGTGGAAGTAGGTAGTGTTTCGTCTGTGTGGAAAACAAATTAATAAAAACATTATAAGTGCGCGTTTGGATATGATACTCGCGGAACTCAAATTATCACGGTAGTAAAGTGCCGGACTCGTAATCCGAAGGTCGGCACATCGAATCTGCAGTCGGGATGCCATGGCCCCAGTGTCTGTCTTTAAGGCCCCTGAGGCCGAGATCTTGCTCGCAATCCAAGGGCAGATTGAGCAGCTCCAACAAAAGATCCTTGAGCAGATGACCCGAGTAAATAGTATCTGCTCGCTTCTGCCGGGCCTAGCGCACCTGCGGTCGTAATGGATACGCTGATAATAGGTACGCTCATTGAAGATCTTGTCGGCCGTACGAGCCGTACTTTTCAACCTGTTGCAGTACGAAAGCCCCGATGTACGTTTGGCTAACGAAACAAAGCTTTTCTGATCACAGTACCTGACGAGTTCGTGGAAATGTCAGAGTATTACAGAATATCTGTAAGTTTGCATTGGAACAACAGAATTCGTGATGAAATAATCCAATAGCGCGAGTATGTCCAATTAGAATGACATTCAGGATCGAAAGCTTCCGAGGACGTCAGACAATAATCGTTTGCTACGAATAGTTAGCATCGATCCAGAGAGCGCCATCCTGGATGACGACTTTTCGTGATCAAGGATCCTCAAGAGAAGGTGGCGACAGTGCGAGCTGTTTTCCAGGAAGTATACAAGGTGAATGATAGTATTCGATCGAAACACGATCTGGAGAACAGAGAACTGCTTCAGCACTTCTATAATACCTTTGAAATGATATCGATCATTGGCGATCAGAGAACCTTGGCTTTACCAGGTTCATGGCAAACAATGCCAACGGCAATGAGGGGGCGTTAATTTCGACGGAAGATCTCCAGATGATCTTCCAGTAATTGAAGAAGAAAAAATCCATGGGTATCGACGATATATCCAATGTTGTGCTTAGGCACCTTCCAGGGGCATGACACTATGCCGCGTCGAAACTCGTATCAGATATCCAATGGAATAAATGCAAGAACCAATGCACGGGTGCCTGCTGATTGACATGTGACTTGGAAAAAGCTTTCGACACAGTATGGATAGAATGTCTTTACTATAAGCTCAGTCGACTGGGCATAATTAAACTATATATGATTTTTGACATGTTAACAGGTAGAAAGCTGGTTGTGGAAATTGCCAACGTGACTTCTACTCAAATATTTGAAATCGAGAATGGACTGCAACAGGGCACCTCTTCACCATTCAATAGCGTACACAGATGACTTAATCATGTACAGATCAGGCCCAAGGATCTATATTGTTCAGGACGCCTTTGTCTAGAGCCTCTCGGGACATTAGAAAAAATGGGCGCAGGTTCTTAATTTTTGGACCAGAGGGGCGTCCACTGGCGAGGAAAAGTATAGTATTTTGACTAACATGTAGATGCTGCTCTGGCAAGGGCCCGGGATGCTTTCGTTCTAACAAGATGGCTGTTTCATAGCAGTGAAGGTAATCTGCTACATAGACTTAATCAGGCCCATGGTTGACTTTAGACGTCCTGTCTGGTTCAATGCGAGAGCCAGTTTAATAGAATTGATTCGAGTGCTTGAGAGACAAAGTTCCAGGACTTGACTTGTTCTACATAGGATAGGACACCCGAATCTAAGTACACGAAATTTTACCCGAACGCGGTCCTATACAATAAGGCCAGGATTGTAGGGATAGATAATGGTCTGTTCAAAGTGTTTCGAAATCACCTTGCAAGGCAATGACTTCGGTCAATAACCTGATCTTCGGAACTTACGATTTAAATCACGAGAGAGTGCGCCTTAACGGCTTCTTCTCGCCAGAAGCATTTCTCTATCTAGATAGATGTGGGGTGATCCAGGATAGATTGGCGGTACCGCTTATCTTCCATGTGGGTCGCAGGTTCGTGGAACCACGATTCCTCTACGAACCCGATGTCGCACTCCCTGAGCCCGAGCATCTCAAATTGTGTAGATCGGTCTCCCGCTGGAATCGAGGAGATATAGTCCACCAACATCAACGCTTCTGGTGGCTGGAGAGACTTTGTCAGTGGACACTTTAATAGCTTCAGCCTCTTTAAGGCAGGGCCTGCCTAAAACCAATGGCAGGCTTACAGAAGAGCAGGCTAGAATAGGGTAAGGTATATTAGGGTTGGCTAGGACAAAACAAAAAAAAGAAAAAAAGTACAAAGTCAAAAAATCTTTATATTTAGATTTAGTTTTTTAGTTTAGTAACCAAAATAGATTTAGTTAGTTTAAGGTAGGCTTACGTTTTTTTATATAAAAAAAGTAATTCTAAGATTATATTTAGTAGTCGAAAGACATAACTTTAAGTTGTACAGTTTGTTTTAAAGTGTCTGTTTAGGGCCAGTAAGATATTTAGATTTCTTAACATAGTTAAGCTAGTTTTAAGCATCTTTGTCTGGGGTGAGATAGATCTAAGAATAATGAATAAAAATAAATTTAAAAGGTAAAAAAAAGTAAAGGAGGAACCTTTATTTCGATCTTAATCGCCATCTGATCGGCCAGCTTCAACAGCAGATCTATGGGCAGGCAAGCCAAGTGGGTAGAATCTACTCGCTTCTGTTGGGCCTAGCACTCTTACAATCGTAGTGGACTACCAGCGAGCCCAAGAGACATTTAAAGATCATGTCGGTGAATGACAATTCACTGATTAGTATTGAGTCAGGAGCCATACTTTTCACCCTGTTGCAGGACGAAAGCTGTACTTTAGATTAACGAAACAAAGCTAAACCAGAAGCACAAAATCCGGCAAATATAGTTCCTAGGTCTCCGGAGAGACCTATCCATTGCGACACGAAGCGGGGAAGATGCCATGTTCATTTAAAATTATTTTCAGCATAAAGTTATATATTCCGCTGAAGCGCGGAAGTTTCAGGTGCTAAAGGTCTGTATTGTGTGCATTCCTCTCAAAAATTGAAAGAAAATGCACATTATAGCAGCTTATGCACCTAAAGCACCTCAACCCATTATTTTCGTCGAAGAGAGACTTTCTGGATCTCTTCAGAAACTCCAGAAACTTTTTTTATGCCAAACATAGTGATTGGGGAAAAATGAGTCCTAACACTAGGAGCCTATTAAGACATTGATAGGTTCTGCAGAGCAAAGTTAAAGATCAACTTATAGAAATCAGAATCTATGATATTTTATTCAGAACACCTCTCGGGACACTATACAAAATTGGCGAAGGTTTTCAATTTTTGGATCGGACGGGCGTCCTCTGACGAAACAAAGTGGAGTCAGATATCTTCGAATCTGGCTAGACCTATATTTATACTTTGATAAACATGTAGATGCTGCTCTAGCATGAGTTCGGAGCACTTTTACTCTCACAAGATGTCTGGTGGTAATAAGCTGCTGCTGGCAGATGTGATTGTAGACTGTGACTATGTAGCTGATTTTCTAGTTGTTATTCTTAATCGTAACATCTTTTCCCGGGTTTTACCTAATAAACTTAAATGTGCTGACGTTGTTCTTTTTTATCAAAAAAGGTTGTAAAGAAGATAGAGGCAATTATAGGCCCATCTCTCTTCTTCCTGCTTTTAGTAGTTTTGAAGAAATCGTTATGGAGAGGATAGGGTCATTTCTAAATTGTGTGTTGATGATTGTAAGTGAATAGACGCGCTAACGTTTTCTCCGGCAAACGCATTAAATATCGTGTGTTCAAATAATTGTAACCCTAATATATGGCGCGACAACTTGTTTTTCGCTCAGAACATTGAAATAAATTGTAAATTGGTATTTCGGCATAACAAAAAAACTTGAAAGTTGATCTTACCGTCTTCGCTTAAATACGCTGCTGATGGTATCTAATTGAAACACCAACATCAGGAATTGGAAAAACATGAGGACGCAATAATCGCGACGATCAAGCGTGAAATGGAAAAGATACATAGCGTTCTACTGGAAAAGGTTAGAAGTATGGAAAAACAACTGTCGAACTCATTAATTTAGTGATCTCCAACTTAACACAGCGCGTAGATCATGTCCCGTCCACACACCTTACAACTCATTCCTCCATCTTGTTGGATACCTTTCTTGTGAACGACACAACTAAAGTTTTATTCTCAACTAGCCGCCCCAGGGTTCTCCAAGCACGATATGCTATACTTATCATACAATGTGTACTTGAAAATAGATTAAATTAGTTTTAGGTATAGAGATTTCAAGAATATTAATTACAATGATCTCTATTCAGATGTAAGCGTAATTTCATGGGGACAAGTTTTTCGCATGCCCTCCGCCAATGACCATTTTTTGTTTATACAGAATAATATACAAAGGCTTTTTAAATACCTTTAATTTCTAAAGTAATGAGGAATAAATCTCCACCTTGATTCAATATTAGTCTACTCTACATTTTTAATAAACGTGACATTGCTTTTTCTCGATGGAAACGCTACACACTGAAAGAGCATTATAACACCTATCGCCATCTCAGAAATTCAGTCCTTGACCGCATAAAAAGTGCGAAGCGTCACTACTCCGAGCGTACTTTAATTCATTACTATCAAGATAGTATAGGAATTTGGCAAAAAATATCTATCGTCACCAGACGATGTAGATTGCAATCTTCTAAACCAACAGTTCGCGGCAGTCTCCAACTTAAAAACCCAAAGTGCAAGTTCACAGTTTGAATCCATCGCATGGCAAAACAGGCACGAGATTGAGGGCGAAACATATTTTAGATTTATTCACCTCATAGACGAGGGCATAGTCGATGACTTTGACAGTCAAGTAAAGTCAAGCTTATCTAAGTCAAAATGAGCTCTTGCGCAGTAACCAGTCCGGGTTTCGCACCAAACGAAGCTGCAAAACCGCACTCCTATGTGTTGTGGATGATATATGATTGACAATAGACTCAAGTTATTGTACATTTCTAACATTTACTGGATTTTTCTAAGGCATCTGACACAGTAAATCATCATATGCTGTGTAGGAAAATGTTAACCAACTACAAGTTCTCTCATCTGGCTGTAAAACTTATATTCCATATATCCATCTGGCCGACAACATTGTGTCCCAATCAATAACCAAACATCCTCATACCTTGAATTTTCCTCAGAACTTCCGAAGCGTGTTACTCATTGCTCTATGCATATATATGCCGACGACATACAACTTCACTTAAGCTATCCGGTGGCAAATATTTCAAACGCTACAAACTGTATAAACGAAGACTTGTAGAAAATCCTAGAGTGTGCATTGAAACACAACTATTCCCTCAATCCTTGAAAGTCTAAGATGCTGCGTAGGTATATAAAGCTGTGTTAGATACTTCAAATTTTCCCCGAATTTTATTACAAAATACATCTATTGAATACGTTAGTACACCCAAAAATCTTGGAACCTTCTTCAAAAACGCGTTAACTTGGTCAGACCACGTAACAACTACTGTAGGAAAAAATGATATTGGCCTCCGCTTGTTATGGTGAACTCAAGATTGTATACCAATCAGCACAAGATTGCTCATAGTAAAGGCTCTACTTCTAACCATTCTATTGTACTGTTATGAGGTGCTCGATGAGTTTGATCTCAACACCAGACGAAAATTAAACGTAATATTCAACAATTTAGCCAGATATGTTTTTAACAAGAGATATTCCGATCACATCTCTTCTTACATACTACAAATACTTGGAATGAGTTTTAACATTTTCGTGAAATTCAAGTCTATTGTTCTTCTGCACAACACAATGCAAACTCGTCAACCGAATTACTTGTACAACAGACTCATTTTCCCCAGTTCAAATCGCACTGACATACTTATTCGACCAAGATTTAAGTCTCTATAATCAAAACGTTCGTTTTTTGCTAATGCTATTGTACATTCTTATGGAACACGCTGCCAATCGCGCTTAGGCGAATCACAAACACCAAGAAATTTAAAACTTTACTCTTCCAACACCTGGCTAATGATAACTAAAGCTATAAACTCAATCAAATATTTAATAAAATTATGAATAAGTAGATATTTTCTGTTCTTGTATCTATAACTATCTATAACTATCTAGTTAACTTTAAATTACCTTATTTAAAATCAGAAATATATACATGTATTAAGCGTTTTACCCATAAGATACAAATCTTTTTGTGAAACATAAATCAAATAAATAAATATAAATAAAATACAAATACAAATAAATAAAACTAGTTTTTTCAAATTCAAGTGCAATTTGATTGATCAGCGACGTAAATCTACTGAAGACGCTCTTCTAAATTTTTGCTCCCATATTTTTTCCAGCCTTGCTCCGAGAAAGTTCCCTGCAAGCACTGTTTTTTAATTTAAGAGTGCCCCGAGGTTCTGTGCTACATTGAATCTCTATTTAAACTTAAGTTTAAAGCTAGAATCACTGCCTTCGCTGATGACGTGGATCGGACAGTATTCTAAATCTCGTTTCTGACATCAATTGGGATCTAAATTTATTGAGGATCTGGTTCACTGAGCACAATTTAAATATAATTATTATACGTTTTAATTAAGTTTGCCGTCTCTTTAAATAAAGACTACAGTGGACGTCCATTATAACGAATTATACAGGGTGCCCCACGAGCAGTGTGCCAAAAAGCTAGAGCGTGTAGGTCTGGTCAAGACAAGAAAAAAATCGTATGGGAGGGGGGGTCTATTCCCCTCCGTTTAGCCGGGAGGGGCAATTTTCTAAAAAATTTACTTAATTTGGAAAAAAAATATTAAAAATCAACAGTTACATCCACAATGCCGTGATATGCATTTTTGTAAAGCCAGAAACCTCTTCTTTTATCTTGTTTTTAAACAAAGCTGTTTTAAGAAATAGTTTTTGAGAAATTAATTTTCAAACTCAAAATTTTGAAAAGAAATGAAAAAAAAAATTTCGAACTATTTTTTTTTCAAAATTGTATGTAATTAAGTACTAATTTTTTTTCAAAAATTCAATTCTCTTATTAGGTTTTAGTTAAAAACAGAAAACCGGATGCAAAAATGTCTTGTAGTTTTTGAGAAATTAAAAAAAAACCCGAACCATTTTTTTCTAAGAAGAACCTTTTTTTTTTTGGTTTTAACCCGGCTGGACTTGTAGACAAATGTTGACCTCTTTTTTATTATTTTTAAAAACTTCAGAGTTTTATTATAATAAATTTTCAATATGATCCCCATTTTTTAGAAGGCAAAGATTATATCTCCTTACGTCGGACCAAATCCAAAATTCTCTCATCTAAGATTCCTTATCCATCTGTAACTGATCTTTCGCTTCTTCGGTGCTCTAGCACTCCGTCGGTGGATTCTTGAAAACATGCTACGACTGGGACACCTCCGATTGGGATATCTTTCACCGTAGAGTCTTTCGGCTTCACGATCTCGACCATTAGCTAAACCGTAGCAGAAGTGCATGTCCGTTAATTTTTCTCGAGAGTATGAGTTTGACATCGTAATGTGTTGATCCAATTTAACATCCAATTTGGAAATGTTTTTTATTAAAAATGCGATGCTTTTTATTTACATTTGGGTTGCAGATATTTTGTTTTTCGATAAAGAAAAATTGCGGTTTTATTGTCTTAAGGTAATAGCGGGTAGAACCCATCGGCGGCGGGCGGACCCAGACGAAATTGGCAGGTCAGTTTTCAGGCGTTATCAATAAATAAAAAGGATTAATCCAGGGTTATTCCAATACTGTGTCTCTTTATTGTATCCTCATAAAACTCAGAATTTTTTTCAAAGGCGTAAAAATATAACTTCCGTGCAGGGACGGGTTAAGAATATCCCTGCAGCGATACCTCTCGCTTGTCGTAAAAGGCGACTAAAACAAAGGTAAACAAAAATCACATCTAGGCAATTTAGAAAACACCAAAGTGAGCCTAGGGACACATGTACCACCATTAAACTGCCCCACAAGTGTACATGCAAATCAGTGGGTTGACACGACTGGAGATCACCGGTGTTGTAAGAGTAAGATCAAACAAAAAAATCTGGAGCATGTCCGTGTCACAAAAAAAAAAAAAAAAAAAAAAAGGCAGGCCGAAAAACAATTGGTGCAAACAAATGCAAAAACACCAGCATTTGATTGGCCTTAGCGATGAAGTAAACCCCAACCCGGGAAGCCTGCCGCTACTTTCTGAGGTCAAACCGGCGGACCCCACAAGCGGACCAGTAGGAATGCAGTTAAGTAGGAAGGTTATGGTCCAACACTTCTGACCATAACAACGCCGGAAAAAGGAAAAGAAGAAGAAGAAGAAGAAGATTTATAAAAATTCACTCATCCATATTTGTGATAACTTTTAACACAATGTAAAAGACTTAAAAAACTTTTCACTTAAAATAATTGGATCTGTCATCTATTAAACAGAGAAATGATTGAGAAATATGAACATGAAGGAGCACTATCCCTCCGATGCTAATCGCACGGGATTCGAATTTCGCAATAGCAAGTTATCTAAATTATATGTATTTCGAAATCATCTAAATTATACCCCGCGGTATTTCGTCAACATCCGTTTAGAACATGTGTCAAGCTAGGTTTGTTATTAAGAAAGCGCTTCAGCGTTTATTGTACCTAGATTTAGCTATTGCTATATTTTTTTAATATGAAACAATAATATTTCATATATTCGTATATATACACATATATGACTTACCATCTTTATTCATTCCCATTTGAAGGCACTTTTTAAGCCTACAAGCTTGACATTGGTTTCTATGAGCTTTATCGACAATACATCGACCTGTCCCAGCTTGGCATCTATAAATTAAAGAAAAAATATCTTCTGAAAATATACATATCTGTAAACAAGTGCATGTATGTACCATGTACACACAGGCACATATTAGTATTCGTGGGCAACACTAATTCATCAAATCAATCCAAAAAGAAAATTGTAACAGTTGCTTTATATACACCACTGGATACTTGTTTTTGTACATCCGTAAATATATACATACATATATACCCTGCTGATGCTTCTATATTTGAAAATATTCACCTCAACGGAAGGTCTCCTTTAGGTCGCTTATTGTACTTGATATTTAATCGAATAACGATTGAAGTTATGTCGTGCGAAATTAATTCCACTCAAAATCATCCACAATAAATCCATTAGATCTTAGATGCCTTACTCTCCAAGTGCTGGTGTTTTACCCATCTGCCTCTATTGCCGGCTTAACTATGGGCATTTTAAGCACAAATCTCATTTAATATACACACAATACTATTACTGTGCCTTGTTATTTGTATGCTTTTCGTTTGGTCCAAATACAGGAGGTCACCCTCTATTAAAATGTAGCATTTGTCAGAGAAAGAAGAAAAATTAGAAAAGTGTGAATGAACAAGACTGTGTATGTATGTGTATGGGTTTAGAAGGAAAAGGCAATATCCGTTTAGGAATAGTATATCCGCACTTCTTTTCCTTGCTTTGTCACACGCACTCAATACGGATGTGATTTACTTAATTTAATGTGGTCACATTTGGTCGACTACATCCGACTTAAGTCAATATCGTCCCCCTGGGATATCAAAGTGGAATGTTGACATTTTTTTCAATTTAGAAATGCATATTTTGTTCTGGTACGTCTTAAAAAATGCTTTGAAAATACCAGCTACATCTGCACTTTATTTTTGGAAGCACGACTGAAGGCACATTCAAATATCCAATTGCATAAAAATGTAAATTAACCCACCCTAAACAGAATAAGATTTTAAAGTCAAGTCAAAGTGTTGGCGAATATATACAGTACATACATACATGCTGTCTGCATATGGCTCTGCATAAGCATTAATCAATCATTTAATAATAGAAGAAATAAAATTAAATATTTTTTACATATGTATATGTATGTACGTTGTGTAGGCCAAGGTAATTTTGTTTAGTAAAGTTGAACTATTAAAATATTTATACATGTGCACACAAAGTGCAAACATGCGTGTTACAAATTAAGCTGTAATTTACCGAAACTTGCAATTTTTATATATCAAGATAAATTACGATAGTTATTTCAAGGCAACTGTCAATCAATTCTATCCTCGGTGGTAAAATATTATTTATACCTACATAATCCGGCCTATCTCATCCGCTTATTTTTTATTGAATCAATTTATTTTAACTTCCTTGTACTTGCCTTTGGCTTACTGTACTATTACCAGCAGTGATTTTTTTTTTAGTTTAATTGTTAAGAAACAAATAAAACATAAGTTAAATACACACCTATAAATAAGCTTCCTTCTAACGCTTCTTTTGAAAAACCCCGAACACCCATTGCAAGCCAGAATCCCATAATGTTTTCCTGAACTAGTATCACCACATACGACGCAGATAAGTCCTAGGTTTTGGCCTTTTCTACATGTTGCTGAGTTATTTGATTCGATTCCATTCTGTGAAACGGACTGATTAGACCAATTGACTAGTCGATTTTGCGGCGAATAACACATTCCGGGAGTGTTCGGATTTTCTGAAAATATTTATACATACATATATTTATTATTTTTCTATAAAACATATATTATATATAATATGTTCTATATACGTCTATATGTCGGTATATTTGTAGGATTTCTGTTTCTGTTGTAAAGGACATTTAAAATTATCATTATTTGTTCATTTAATTAGATTACAACCAAATCCTCACACTACTGAGTGCTCATATTTGGCCCTTGGGACAATTGTTTGAACATCACACCCTAATTTGATTGTAGTGATTCTCTAATGCACTTAACCCTCACCCATTTAAAGAGTAATTTTTATTCAACGAGGGTTAAACAAGTTCCAATTTTGAAAGGATTTACATCATATGCTACTCTAAGATTCGCTATCAAATAACAATTATTCAAATTAATTTAACGTAATGAATGGCCTAATAAGTATCAAAAAAAAAATTAGAAGTTACATACATATTTGTTAAAATGTAGGTACGGGCAAGTTTTTGAATATTAGTTTTATTAATGAAAAGCCCATACTAATAGCTTCATTTAAGTATTGGGGAAGTTCCGTGAAATTAGGCGTGGAATGATGAAATGAGGCAAAGAAAAGGCTAACGTTTTTGTTGAACATAAACAACTTCGATGCCATTAAATTAACACAAACTTCCACTGAATCAGTAAAATCAGCTTGTGCGCTTATTATATAAATCTTTATCGCAGGAAATTTATTTGACTTATTGCCCACGAACACTTAGCATTATTGTTATTTACATTGATTGATCTAATTAAATCAGAACCTACTTATGTTACCAAATAAATACCTTCTTTTTGCATGGAAAGAGTAATATCAAATTCTGTATGGGTGCAAGGGCGTCCACATACATATACATACAATGATATGTATATGAATATATGACATGTACATATACATATACTGGATTCTTCACCAGGACTTTTCTGCAAAAAAAAAACTAAATAAAAAGAAAAAAATAATTACGTTTTGTTGTGAAAATGTCGATGCATTTGAACGTAGAACTTATGTACATACTAATTGTAAGTTTTTTTATACGTAGTCGAAAAGCATATGTTAAAATTATACTGTTTGTTTCAAAGTGTCCGCGTAGGGCCAGTAAGATTCCTAAATTTGTAAGGATAGTAATGCTAGTTTTAAGCATTTTTGTCTAGGATAAGATAGATCTAAGAAACTATGAATAAAAATAAATTTAAATCTTAAAAAAAACTGAAACATTATTTTAAAAACTCCACATCAAACATGTTATAATATTTCAGGAATATATTTTCCTTTCTGCTTCGGAAATAAATCAGAATTTTGTTTTGCATATCAGATATTATAAATCTAGATACTGAGAATCAATGTTTTGTATCGTAGCATTTACTCAAATATTACTCTGAAATAGTTTAAATACTAATACCCAGGGACACTTATGCGCCACTAGGCTATTCATATATTGCCGCCCCTACTGAACTCAACAATTCGATACCCTAGTTCACAATCATATTAATGTTTAGACCGATATACCATATACAATTACTTGCCTTCTAAGTAAGATATATAAAATGACAATCGTCAACATTTTTATATGATATCTAGACGGTGAACCGAGTTCGTCTTAACTAATCTTATGCCTAGCGAATATTTGTGAGAACTGCTTTAGAATATCTCCAGTTGCGGGAAAAATTCTGGATTACTGGAATCTCTTTACTTTTGTTGTGATAGCAGATTCTACTCCTTTGTCTTCTCGATTTACTGGCCTCTTCAAAAGTATCATTACTTTATATGTATATCACAATTTGGGAAATACGGGAAGAATTCCTATCAGTACCTACTTAAATTATTCGAACTTTCATTTCAATTTTCTGTTGCAATACTCGTATTTTAACTTTATAGTGATTTGCGAAGAAGACCCTTGAGATTTTAAATGTTTCTTTTATTCAAAATTAATTTTATTAAAGTACATATTGGCCATTATTATCTATGACCTTTGGCCATCTCGTGGGCAGTTCCATAATTTAATCAATATATAACCTCTGGGATTTTTGGCGATATAACTGAGCCAAATTCATTTTCAAAATCACTTTTTACCTGAATTTCGTTTTACTAGAGAAGTTTATCAGAGATCGAATCAAATGGTAATAACCTATAAGGAATGTATCAAATCTTCCCAGCCAAACACTCTCAATTATTGTTGCTTTCTTTAAGATGTGTGTGATCTGGACTTGTCATAATGGAAGACAATGACCTTTATTGATGAATTCTGGGGGGTTTTTCCGAATTGTATGTTGCAATCTAGTTAAATACTGACATTAGAGATTAGAAATAATTGTTTGACCTATTTCTATTACTTCATAATCTATAATTAGTTACCAATCCCACCATTCGCTTCATAAAACCTTAGGGGCTCCAAACATGGCTTTGAAATAGTTTATGTTGGTTTACATGACTTCTCCATGATTTTTTTCTAACGACATTCTCGTGTTTATCAATTTTTCAAGCACCGTTATTATATTTATCTATTTTTTTTCATTCTAATAGGGTTTTACATACAAAGTACTGATTCGGTCCTTCAATATTTACAAAGTAGATTGGTGCGGTACTGAAACATAAAGCGCCTTTTTTATCCAGCCTTAGACAAAGGATTCAAAACTGTTTTATGCTTAGCAGTTAGTACTTTAGCACGAGAATACTGCTTATACAGTAGTTCCAACGATTAATCGAACACTTTTTTAAGTCATTATTGTAGAAAAAAAAGGTAATAATGAATATGTGGTATTTAGGAAAACGGTGTACTCGTATTGTACATACAGTCAAAATCGGCTATAACTACTTCAAAAGACTAACGAATTTGGTCGTCATAAGTTACAGGTCGCTGTAACCAATATCAAGGTACATATGTAAATTTATTTGTTTTCAAGTAGATATCATTTTTATTTTTTTTTTCATAATTCTTATTTATTTTTAAGGCACACATAAATACGAGACAAATGCACATTTACTATGTATTTATTTAAAAAAGTATATTTTTTTTTATAGTTATAAACTATTTTAAATTATTTTTCCATTAATATTAAATTTTCGGTCAAATTATTAATAAAAAGAAAAGTTATAATAAAAAGAATGTTTTTAAAGTACGTACAGAGCACGATTGTTTTTTTTTTTTATTTCTGAAATATAATTTAAAAATAAGAAGTTTATTTATGTTTTGATAAAGAAAATACTAAACACTTTCTCGAGATATATCAGTTTGCACAAAATCAATGATTTCTTCATCAGTCAAAGACGCGGCCGTTAAAAGGTACTCGTCAAGTTGTAGTAACTCATCAAACCAACATGGGAGTGTAACAGATGCATCACTTTGAATCCATTGATTTAATGGCCATTCAATTTTTTAATCTCGAATGTATAAAACAGTTTTTAATGGTTGAACCCTTTCTCAAGCTTTGAAATGATTAAAATTGCTTCCAGTAAATTTATGTCGCGCATAATAGGCTCTAGCACTTCAAATTTTCTGTAATAGGCTTTAAGGGGTCTTATAATTCATTAGTCCATTGGTTGGTGCACCGAAATAGTGTTTGGTGAAAGGAATTCAAGTCGTATTGCTTGCAAGCCTTTTATTGCTGGATGCGCAGGACAATTATCTACGAGTCATAAGGTCTTTTATTTTTCCTTTTTTAGTTGGCGGTCCCAGCTCCGCATGTATTTTTCGAAAATTGAAGATATCTTCAAGGTTCCAGTCCCAGTTCCGCATGTATTTTTCGAAAATTGAAGATATCTTCAAGACTTTCTTATTGCTCTCAATTCGACTGGAAGCTTTTTCACATTCTTAAAGCATCTTGGGCTTCTTGATTTACCCCCAAAGATGAAGCTTCTCCTTTATTGTACCAGTCATATTTACTCCTACCAGTACAGTAATTCGATCCTTAGGTATTTTGCCTCTAATACATTTTTCATTTTTCACCATTAAATTTCAGCGTATTGGTTGGTGTCATTTCAAAAAATAGACCGCTTTCATCAAAATTAAGGAAGTTTTCATCTGTAAAGTTTGTCCGTTGGGGACAAACAACGGAAACATTTGCTTCCACATATTGTTTCCTTATTTTTTTCCTTGTCCCTTAAAATTGGATATAGTGGATATAGTGAAGTGTGAGACGGAAGCGCAGGGTCTTTATTTTGCTCTCCAGCTTCCAATCTGCTTTCTTTTCAATCGCAAAGATTTTGCGTTTCTAATTCATATTCCAATAGAACTTTATACGAACCGAATAAAATTAAACTTCGTCAGACAGAAAAATTTGCACAAAGTGATTTTCCTGATCTCAAAACCAGTAATAAACGCAAAACAAAAAGAATAACATGTGAATAACCGGTAATTCTTTGTAAGCAGATACATGGCATCTTCAGATAAACAGTTTACCGTTTTAGAAAAAAATGCAGTCACACTAACTGTAGTCACACTCGTTGTAACAAATATTTCATTTAAAAGATAGAAAAATAGGTATTTGTAAGCGAAATGACGTTGTAAAAGATTTTTTATTCGATGAGATTGTAGTGGAGCTCAACCGGAACCTAAGAATTTGGTCGTTATAACCGGTACATCGTTATAACCGATTTTCTTTCTTCTTTTTTTATTGGAGCGCGCATATCTGTGTTTTTTTTTTCTTTTGTTGTACTTTTATTCATATAGTGAATTCTCTACTTACTGTTCAAAAATAAAGAAGAAAGAAATTATTAAATGACAGACAACCTGTTTTTAAATTTCACTTATTTCTTATATTCCTGGCGTATGGAGTTTTGTTTGTCTTTCTAAGTAAGGTATATGTACAAACCCCTGCTCACGGTTTTAGTTATGGCGCTCTTAACCATGAGCAAAGAGCAGATCCATTATCCAGATAATGATGCCATATACTAGAACAACGTGAAGAACTGCAGTATGGCTTCAGTATGGAAGTTCCTAGAATGACTAAGAAGGCAGTCAGAGTGTATTCTTGATAAAAGCACTCATACTACCCATTTCAAGTCAAGAAACTCTTTTTATTAAATAAAATCAGAGTTTGGTTTCGATGCTTCAAAAATAATGATTTTGATTTTAAAGATAAAAAAACGTTTTGCCACACTGAAAAAGTTTGAATGACTCAGAAGCGAGGACGTTGAATGCCGTACGAAGTGAAGCCGAGAAACGTCGAACAAGATCTAGTTATTAGTTACCGTACGAAATCGTCACAAGAAATTGCTATCTGCAATTGATGTGTTTGAGCCAAACAATGAATCAAAAGCGGCCTGTATACGAGTATATGCTTGTATGCTGGGTAGGGTCGACCCTATTTTATAATTTTGGTGAAATCCTGCTTTAAAGCGCTTAATGAACGATGCAAAAACTGGGAAGATATATTTACCAATGTGAAATCCATATTTTGCTAAAAAGATGGGAAAAATTAGAGGATATGGATGAGCAATACTATGACTTATTCACGACTTACTTCAAATAAAGCTTTAATTTTCAAAACAAAAGACTGAGAATTTATTCGCGGTCATAATAGTTTTATTATAGAAAGTTATATAAAATGATAATATTTTATGTGGAGAAATATTAAAAATTATAGATCACCGGTGGAACCTTGGTAGCCTTGTGTATTCTCTTGTGTTTCCACGATCATATTTAGCGAGATAGCGAAACTTATAAGACCATTATCGTTTGATGAGACATGGGACTTTCTTCTTCTTGTTGGCCTATATATCGCTTCTTTTCCTATTTTTGCGTTGAAGTCTGATTTTCACTCGAATGATGAGAAATTGTGAAATATTTGATCCATTGTTTCATAATATAGTATGTATCGTTTTTAGTGTTATAAAATGTAATGCAAAGACGTTTACACTTTTACACTTTTCTGGAGATCTTTCTGGACCGTTATTTTCGTCATAACAACCATAACGCTCGAGACGTTTATAGTAGAGGCTTTCATACCTCACTTTTTCGAAAACCTGACTTATTTCAGTTTGACTTAATTTCAAACGAAATTCAACGTAAACACACTTATGTCAAAATTACTATAAATATCTCTTTTGCTTTTTTTTGGAAATATGCCCTATATCGATGCAAAAGACCTCATTTTAGTGTTTAGTGATTTTACCTTATTTAACTTAAATTTAATACATTGGTCAGAGTCACAAAGAATGATAATTTCTCCTAGATTATATCAAAATATCCTTGGCCAAAGAACCTTTTACCAATTGATTGTCTGATTCTGGTGTGTTTGAATTAAGGTTTATAAAATAAAATTTACAATGATAAATAATCCCAGAAATTCTTCGGTTGTAATCTAACCAAATCATTCTAAGAGTACTAGCAAATATTTTTTTGAAATTGTCTAAAATCAGCTAAATACAAACACCGTTAGTGTTCTCCACATTGTACCAAAATAAGATAAAATAACTAAGGCCTTAGCTCTAACCCTTTACGTGCGAGCATAATGAAAGCATTAGGGGGTCATTTTAACGGTTGTTAGATGCAATGGCGGAGTCTAGGGCCAGAGCGGGAAATTTGGGAGCCAAATTTTTATTGTTATGAGTTACAGAAATTAAAACAAGCCGTGTGGTGTAGTGGGGAACCCGATGCTATTAGACAAAATAAATTTTGGTTAGGGTATTTAGCAAAAAATAAAATATTTTTTTCATATACATATGTAAATATTGTCTTATTAGGTTTAACGAATTTGCAATTATTCATAAGCTTATGGATTAATAATATAAAAAATGGTTATCAATATATCTAATAATAATTAAATTTAATGATACTGTATCATAGAAACAGTAGAAAACAAAATAAAAAAAAAAAACTTTTGAAAGGTCACAATACATGTTTGTAACTCAAAAGAAATGTTAATTTATTTATAACTAATACTTTTTTGGAAAAAAATCATTTTTAATATCTCAAAAGCTGAATCGATTGCCTCAACAACTATCATTTGAGACGGTGTCATTTATAATTGTTTTCGTAATTATAATTGTGTTGTAAAAAAAATCAAGAAACTTATACATCGATCCACTAGTTCGCAATCATATCTACTAATTACGGGAAGAAGGTAGTATAATTAGGATGATAGTGCACAAATCATAAAGTGACAGTTTCATCGACTAAATGATTGTAATTAAGGAATAAGTAGTACATGAGTGTAAAATTATTGATCGCAAGGTCATAGAGTTTTTTCTCACCTATGTATTAGGCTTTATTCTTTAAAAACGAATTGTTGGATTACGACAAACTCATTCAAAAACAATTCCTTCCATAAGAAAGAGGTCAAATGACGATATATATTTTTAATAAAATAGGCCAGCATTTAAGAACTTGATAATTTAAGAAGGTCAGATCTCTTTCCATGGTCGCTTGGGATTTCAACAATACCTCTAGTATTTACTGTATTCAGAGTAGATATTAAGTTGTTCAAACTGACATAATGGCTATGTTTATATTTTGATACATATATTTGATACCTGAGAAAAGGTAATCCCTAGTGATATGATTTGCTCTGGGGGTTGGTATTACACTGGCAGCGAATATATTGCTGCATGTATAAAATTTCTACTGCTGTAAAATAGAGAAGTGTAAGTAAGGTGTCTCAACCTACAGGATTTTCCAGCTCATCTATTGAATGAATCTTATGTGGAAGGCTTTAAGTAGGTACATATGTATGTAGATATCGTACGTGTCCCGGTCTAAAACGTGTGTGGTGTACTCATGAACTCGTTACGCTTGCCCCGTAATTGAAATGGTGTTCCATTTGCTGGGTAATATTATATATGTTTATTTATTTAGGTTAGGTAAATGCAAAAGAATAACCCGTGAAATATTTATCGGAATTTCTGAACAAACAAGCAACCAATTTTAAGATATCGAATGTGAACATAGTGCAGTTTAAACCGGTAAATGTGGGTCTGTTGTGAATTATTTTTATTATTCGAGAATTATTAGTATAGAAAAAACCAAAAGTCGGTAAAGAGATTCACATTCTGTAGAGCTATTATAATTAAAGAAAAGTGACGACAACGGAATTCCGTCAAAAAAATTACAATCGGAAAAAAGCAGGATAGGTGGATACCTAGGTTTACAAAACCAAGGTAAAAAAGTACATACATAAGTAAGTAAATCATCTACGAATCTTGCTACAACCTTGGAGGCTGCCTAGTCGTGTGAAGTCAAATCAGAAAGAAAGGGAAAGAATGATATCTTTAACCACTGATCGTACACCAACAAAATAAATGATCGACGAGGCACAGTGCGTAGGGCCTCTGCATTAATACCCGTTTGCCTTCAGGCAATCAAAATTATATTTCGAAACTCTAAGCTTTTGAATCATAGAAATGCAGTTATATTTTTGAAATGCTTATATTGTGTCAAAAACAAATTATCTTTGTTTGGTCTTAAAAAGAGGTTTTTTATCAATAGGAGTACAAATTAATTCAGTTCGCTATGAAAAGATGTCTCTGGGTGTTATAAATGTTTCGTAGTAACAGGTGATCTCGGTGGTTTCAGAGCGGTTAAGTATTTGTCAATAATATTCAGTTTATATCACTTTGAGTTTCACAAAAAGTTTTGTTTTTTATTGTGTTGAATATAACAAATTTTGTGTTAACTAATTAACATTAACGGGAAGTTTTAATTTGAGCTCAGATGAGGCACATCGAATGCCTGATAAATCATCTAGGGAATGGTTTCAACATTTTAAGAATTGTGATTTCACCGTTGAAGATAGGCCTCTGTGGATAACTAAAAAACCTTCGAAAACAAAGAATTGGCGCTTTATTCGATGAAGATCGGAAACAGCTGATTCGTTTGAGCCGTGCATTACGGGAAAAACATTCGGAATACGGACAAATACAAAATAGGACCGAATTAATATGTAGGTACTCCCAATGTTCTATTTTTGGAAAGCAACTCAGGGAATATAAAGCTGCGAACAAAATTAGTAGCAACTCATATTAATATTTTTTTTTTTAATTCTTCGTGTTCGTATCTGAAGTCACCCGTTGAATTGAATGCATTCAATGAAACCTCATAGATTATAGGCAGAATATGAACATGGTAAACCGTCGGAGAAAAAGTAACGGTAATTCTTTATCCTTATCGTAGTATCGTGTATCGTAGAGAACACAAGCATTATTTATCATAAAAATACAATTCGTTTTCAAGTTTAAAGTAATCAGAGCTGAAATAGAAGTGGTTGTTTTGTAATATGCATTCGATTTACTTATTTGTTTTTTAAACTCTTAGTGGGTCGTGGTAAACATTCCACGGAGGAAGAAAATGATTTTGCAAATGCGTAAAGAAGGAAAAGCTTATGGGGAAAACCAACGAATTCTTTTGTGCTCAGATCCGAAAATATTCAAAGCAATAAACTACTAATAAACACGGAGAAGAGGTTAGCTAGAAAGGAAAATCACATCACGAGACTTACATAAAATTGTTATCGTAAGTAAAAAGGATCCTTCGAAATGATACAGAACGAGACGAAGCTACCTATCAGTGTAATGATAATACGAAGAAGACTATTAGGAGCCGATTTATCAGCGCGGAGCCCAAGAAGAAACCCATATCTTTCTAAAAAAAAAAACATATGATAAAACCAGAAAAGCCAGTTTCCAAACGGAATGTTTTATAGGCTGATGAGTCAAAAATGAATGTTTTTATTTGACTTGGTTCTTGTCAGTTCGTCAGGCGTCCTCCTAATATTGAATTTCTACCGAGGCATACCATACCGAGGGTTTGTTTTTCCTACAATGGTCGTTTGATAGGTACTATAATGGTCCAACGTCAATGTCTTGGAAAACATAATGCTGACGTAAACGGAATTATCCTAAGTAGAGTCAACGAGCAAAAGAATGGTTTTGCGACATTGAGATTCAAGTTTTAGAATGGACAGCCTAATCACTTGACTTGAATCCCACTGAAAATTTATCTGTTTTCAACAATAAGCTTCACAAAATATTAATTCAAACAAACAATATTTGAGCATCCCTTTTTTTAACATAGGAAATATGTATACTCGTATATATTTAATTTATTGTAGCTACTATTTTTTTGTTAACCGTCAACATATTTTACTATTTTTTATTGATTTAAATTATTTCCTTAACTTAAACTAATCTCTTTTCTTAGGTAGATTTAAATTACTACTAGAAAAAAAACTATCAAACCCAGAAAAGAATTCGTTGTGTACATTTTAATGATTTTTTTTCATATTTGAATTTTTTACTTTATTGTTGCCATTCTGTTTTCCCCCATGAACTTTCTATAGAATCTCTTGTTATGGAGAGTACATTGGCCCCATGTTAGTTTTAGTTATAATTTTTGAATTCATTTCTATTGTTCTTATCCTATTCTTATTTACTAGATAAAAAAGTTTAAATCTGATTTAAAAATACCTTAATATTTAATGAGTCTTACTGGCCCTGCCCGGGCACTCTAAGTCTAGCTATATTTCTAATGTCAATCGGCTTGAACCTATTTATTCTATATTCCATGACTACATTTCAAAATTTGATTTCTTATTAAAAGTTTATTTAAATTCTATTTTTTTCTAATACTAAAGCTTAACCTTCCCTAAGCTACTTATTTCTTATCTTAAATATAATCAGGTTGTCTAGTACGCGTGTGTTTCGTTCTCATTGGTCACCCTCTTGATTGCGTCTTTCAGCAACTGGGTTTCGCCATCACGCTCACTCTGCATGCCCGAGACCTCGTCTTATAGGCCTCAGTCAATTCTGAGGCTCAGTCAAGCACGATGACGCGCCCAGCCTCCAAAAGATCCCCTAACTAACCATAAACTAACTTACGAACTAATGAGTCAGGAAGAAGCTCTGGGAAGCGTTTTCACCCGACAACCACCAATAACAGATGTGCTGTTTAGCAAAGTCGGCGGGATCTCAGTCGGCCATTGCGGTACTAAAACGAATGAGCTCATCAGCGCCGTCAACGTACCATCGCAGATGAGCCGTTTATCCCTGGGATGTCCTGGGATCTCCCTTCTATTTTGGGACAACCTTTCGGAATCGATATGGAGAAATGCTCCTGGGGGAGTAAGCCCGATCGAAGTGTGCTCTCGTGGTATCTATAGTTAATCCCGGAGGTCAGGTTATTTCGTTAGTCATTGCCCTTGCGAGATGCTTTTCGTATCGCTTCCAACTTTTGTATGCTAATAACTTTCAATCATTGCAATATATCCTAATATGATCAAAGACACAGGATTGATGACCTCAATTTTTGAACCTGATCTCTACGGTACTAACTCATCTGTATACGCTAATGAAAGGTTGAGATAACCTACATATACGATCGCTTGTGTGGATGTTAAACAGTATCGAAGAGTTAACCGCTCCTTGTTGTAAACCGTTTTTAATGTCAAAGATGTTGCTCGAAGTAACGTTATCACGTTTCAAAGTTCTTTCCCATAGTCATTAAGTAAATAATGTACAGAAGGTGAGTTGGCATGTCTTTCCCGGTGAGCTTAAAGAACAGACCTTTTAACCATACGGTGTCGAAGGCCTTTTCAAAGTCGACTAGGCAAGCACTCGTAAATTGATTTTTTGCCTTCTTCCCCTGAATGTCGGAAACCAGTTTTGACACAGCGTCAATAGTATCATGGCTCTCTTTAAGATCAAACTGGATGTCCTGGCCTCTTATCTGCTGGACAACTGAATGTACCCAACTTTATTTCATTCTTCAGTTCATATACTTAATTATAAAAGTACCTTATATAGTCGTATATTAGTCGTAACTCATAAGTTTGCAATAGAATACAGTTTTCAAATTACATTATTTATTATATTATTATACTTTTGCCCACTACTATTTTTTTCTTGTTCGCAGCTCTTTATTATATATGTACATATACCACACATACTTCTCTTTTATAAGCGCAGCTTTTTTCAGCCCATATTTCTTCCGTCGCACCTCATCGGCGTAATATTTCTCTTGTCAATTTCAATAAGAATAATTTTATAACATTGATTTTAGATCTCAACTTTTAAATTATATCGGAAACAATGTTTTGAAGAGCAATCGACTTCCATTGAACAAATTTTTATCAGAGTAAAATGGTTTTCATATTATTTCTCTGAGTTAAGTATGAAGCAATTATAGCACATGCTTATATGCGAATTACGAAGAGACTTTGCTAGTCATCATTACGAATTTATAAAAACTGAAACTGAATTCTATTCACTCAAGCCAGAAAAGATAATTGTGAATCTTGATGGCATTTAAAGCCGCCAATATATTTTTTTGACTTTATTAATTTTTATATGTATCTAACATATATTTCACCGTAAGTTAAACATATTTCACAACTTAGTGATTAAACACCTTATTAAGTTAAGAACTTTAAAATTGATCATTATTCCTTATTAGGTCTTTGTATACGTACATACATATATGCACTAGGGTTACGTGTATGATACCATTAATCTGAAGTTACATGTATTCATATGGCTAAATTCCTCTATTAAAATTTGGAGATGATGTGTAAGAAAAGCTTCATGTGTTGGTATATCTATGCTGGTTAGTTTTTATATAATTTATACATATTTATTTATATATTGGTTAAATAGATTTATTTAAATATATTTTGAACATTCATATATGGTTAGTATTCATAAAAATCCTATATACACACACTTCGAAATCAAGTCACATATAAAACAGCAACTAAGAATATTTTAATTCACTTTTCCTATTTTTTTTTTCTTTATATTGATTCTTGTAGCTTTCCAAAACCAACGCGTTATTCTTGTATTTAACACTGAATTAACTTCTTTATTTTTCATATATGCACTTCCGATGTTACCGATATTCAATTTTCGGATAATTTTTAATTATGGGATTATTTTTTTTTCTTTAAATTTGTATATAAATTCACACTTCTTAGCCGTTCAAAATAAATTTTTAATAACAAACCTTGATTTTCCGACCGTATTACTGCAATACTTTCGGAGGACATATTGAATTCGGATTTTAATTACTAACTATGAAGTACAACTAAAACGCCAGTGTTTACAAAATTTGAGTATTTAGCAAAAATTTTCTTATGACTTTTAACTTTTTACAGAAGCGCGAAGTCACACAGTTAAAGCGGATATTGAAGAATGTTTAACTTTTCACTTTCAAATAATTCAGGTATGCTGGTTTCCTTTAAATGACATATCATGTGCGATTTATCATAAAACAGAGACAAAAATAAAAGTGCGACGCATACACTTTCGTAATAAGGGTTGAAAAGCCATACCTACACCACTACATCATCAACGACATTTACTTCTCTCTCACTTCCTGCACAAATACCATGCCCTAGTGGGTACAGTGCTTTCCTATTGTAGATCTTTCATATTATTTCCTATGCTTTGATTCGTCGTTCTTGACTTGAAATCGCGTACTTTTACTTTTGCTACATAAGCCACAGTCTCCAATAAGTATCAAAATGGCATGATATTTTCACGTTCGTCCCTTGCCATCGTATATATTTATATACGCTGTGTAGCTCTTATACGAAACACTCTTTATTGTGTACATTGGGTATTTACGTTAAAAATTTCTGGCTACATACAAATACTTATGAATGTAAAATCATTTAAGTAATTTAGATTTCTGATTAATTTAATTTTTTTTGTTCTAACTTGCTTATTTTGAACCTAAGTCCGTGGTAAATTTTTCATCAATTTTTGCTATAAATAAATGTGCCTATATTTTGCAACATACATATATGTACGTATGTATGTATGTATGTACATATGCTAGTAAAAAAATAGCGAATTAAATATGCCATTATATCTTTCACATGGTAATGCTTCATGAGGAGCTACATAAAAGCACATCAAGTTGTTAAAAGTACAAAATCATTTCTGTTAAGATTAGTAATCAAAATAATCTTCAAAGCCAACAGAATTGAATGTTCCACCTACATTTGCAGCTGTGTTGGAATTCATGCACACGAAATATGAAAGTTCATGTATGTATTATACGTGTCCCTTCATTTTGCTGAACAGGGCTTATATTTAACTCTAAGAAATAAATGCCCAGTTATGAATTCTGATTTGTTTAGCCCCTCCCAGAAAGGCGTGGCCTTATGATTATTTGATTTTGACCTTTGCGCTTGTTCATTTTCCATACAGATTGCCGAATTCCCATGAACAATTGTTTTGGTTGAGATTAATCTCCTACGACCAGCACATACGTCTACACTCTGTAAGCATGCATGTGTATACATCGATATATACCTAAATAGATATGTATTTATATGTACATGCATTTTTATTTAATTCTTAAGAAGATCAGCATTTTCAGGCTTTAGATAACTACAAGTATACACATATACAGGGCTTTATATACGTACAAATACACATTTAGAAGTATCTTACTTATTAAATTTGATTACCTACCTTTTCAAACAATGAGCACACAGTATTCAACTTTTCGCAAAGGTTATTCTAAGTTGGTAATTTTACTAGCTAGATATAAAACATTAAACAAAGTTGTAATAAATGCATTTGACAAGAAGTTTGAATTGTTATATTTGAAGTATAGTAAGCATGAAAACTCATAATATCATAATAATAACTAAGTCCTTTATAATGTTTCTTAATTACCTGATTAGTCAGTTATTTTGAGAAAAATTATAAACCTAATTGCAAGTTAGTAACATATTATTAATTAACGCATACTTTATTTTTGGTTTGATTTGACGATCCCAAAGGCGCACAACACGGCATAATAAAAATCTAAACTTAAAAAAAAAAAAGCTTAACACCTATGAGAAGAAAAAAAAACGATATTTTTAAGGGAATCTTTTATTTATTTATTTAAGCTTACACTTAAATGAAGACATAAACTAAGGACTAAGCCTACCGAAGAAGGGAATATCGGAGGGTGGTAATCGAAATTGCTGCATTGCAGTCTGCAGACCAATAAGCTTAAACTTATCTTCACATGGGGGCTAGGGCCAGGTTGAGAGTGTTAGCCCTTGGGAGACCTCGGGGGAAAACTAAAGTGGTGTGGAAAGCATGACTAACCAGCATATTCTAATAAGGATTTGACAAAAGTAACATGCAGTGATTTTGTTACAATAAGTGATTATTACCGGCTATTTGGAGTTAGGAAGTTTAGAGCCTTGTTGACAACCCTTCGCCAAGCCTCGCTATCATTAGTGTGATCTTTCCATGTTTCGCTGTTCTGTCTCATCTCTTCTGGATCCATTGTTATATTGTCCCCCCATTTACGGCGCGACCTTCCCGGAGGGCTTTTTCGTCTGAACTTTACACTTATTATTCGCTTGACTATTAGTCTACTGTCCATTCGTTCTACGTGTCCTACCCATTATAGTCTTTGAGATTTAATTACTCGGATAATGTTTGGGGATAAATAAAGTTTTTCGAATTCTTGATTGTGTAGTTTTTTCCAATCGGCTGTTTCATGCCTGTTGTACGTGTTTTTATTTGCATTTAATTTCGTAAGTTGAATTTTAGCATTATAAAAATACTAACATTGACTACATTAATACGGGTAAGCAATAAATAAATAAAATTTACAATCGAGAACATAGATACATTTTCTTGACTTTTTTAACATACCTATAATTTTTTTGTTAGATTGCTTAACTGTCTTGAAATTCGTTTAGAAATTCTGGAATTACAATATTAAACGTTTTTCATCCATACTCGTTCCAGTAGCTCAAAATCTCATAGAACTGCTGCTGACTTCTTCTGATGTTTACTAATTGTTGAGTCTGACTTCTATAGAAGTTTTCATTGTAGAAGTTCGCAAGGATATTGAGATGTTCAGCATACCTATTGTTTTGGTAGATACTGGTTTTAACTATTGTGTCTTGTTCTTTGTATTATTTTTTTTGCAGCCCTGCATGGAGTTTTGGATTGCATTTGGGACGCATTTTTGTGTAAGCAATTCAAGTCGTGTATTTTTATCTTAGATTAGTTTTTGGGGTTAAAAACTAGTCCATGGTCATGGCACCATGCTGTGACTTTATTAAATTCTATTTGTATTAAGCTTGCAGTTGCGGTTTTATGGCTAGTTACAATCGCTGTGTCATCTGCATACGCATATCCCGTACACACATAAGAACAGACAGGAAATCATATATCGATGTATGTATATGATAAAGACATTTTGATCTCTGTGGGACATAATTTACAAATTATTACTTTAATCCTTCACATATCAAATAAGACATTTCCTTGTTTAACTTGTTTCATCAACATTTCCAGGAATTCCATTTTCGATTGATTTATAGTCACATGCCTCTTCAAAATCTACGAATAGTTGGTGCACCATATCATGGAATTCCTATTTATTTTCTACAAGCTGTCGTATAGTAAAAATCCTTCTGAAGGCACACTGGTCGTCTGCCTGGAAATAATTTTCCTTTTCTTTCAGAGAATATCTTATAATAGCTTATAACAACTTGGTAGCAGAGATATTCCTCGGTAATTGTTGCACTGGGTTCGGTCACCCTTTTTATATACGGGAATGATGACGGAGATTTTCCATTCCTCGGGGATGGTTTCATTGTTCCATATAGTTACATGTGCCCATGTAACTTCTCTGTTAATGTTTATCCTGCATATTTTATTAATTCCGGTGGTATTAGGTCAATTTCTGGTGTCTTGTTATTTTTCAATCGATGAATTGCTTCTTTTACTTCCTCCTTCCTGTGTGGATAACATCGTTTTCAAATGCTGTCTTTCTATGGCCTGGTATCCTTTAAGTACAGTGTTTAGCCCCGATTTTAAGTAATATATATACTTTTAATATATATGTATCTATGTATGTATAAATATAATGTAGAAATTGACAGATCGATTTCCTAATTCGCAATCAAACTAATTTCGGAAAAAAGGTAGTGTAATTAGGACGATAGTGCACAAATCATAAAGTTACAATTTCATCGATAAAATAATTGTGAACTAGGGTATCAAATTGTAGAGGTAAGTTGGTGCGGCAAAATAGCCCACTGGCGAAAAATTTGTAGATTCGCCGCTGCTTGAATGCATGAACTCTCCATCATTTTTCAGGTCTTGACGTTGGAACACTTCGGAATTTTACCTTTTTTCTCGCATTCTTCGTCGAACCAAAACTTTCCTTTGGTAGCTTTGCAATAGCCTAGTTTGTTCTCCTCTGCTTGCTTTACAACACTTTTTATTGTTGACCATACTGCTTATATTTGTCTTTTTCCAGGTAGCCTTGTGTTAGAATGTTTTAGTTTTCACAATCATACTTTTTTAACTATCGAAAATTATTGTCCTTATCCTATTATTGTCTCATCGTTTGATGAGACATCTAGACTTTCTACTTCTATTCTATCTACTATTCTACTATTTTTTCGTTGAAGTCCGATTTTCACATCGAAGGATGAGAATTGCCAAATATTCCATCCATTGGTTCATAATACGCGTCCTTTACCTCTTCATCCTTAACTTCAATAGGTTCTGAAGTACATATCATATCGTTGTAAAATACCACGTCCATTACGTTCTGCACAATTCTGTTGCTGGTGAGTAATCCTGTTCCAAGATTGTGGTCCTTAACGGTTGTTTCATTGGAAAGTTAACCTTCTTGTACCTGTGCGGTGTCCAATTTATATTTACAATATATAAGTTACAGTGAAGAGAGAAAGCTGAAATATGGATATGAGGGGCTAAGATAGTGTGTTGACATATTTGTTCAAGACGATTGCGGCAACCCATCCGGACCAGAAGAGTAGTTGTTTTTCGGGTCTTTTAATAATGTTATAAATCATAATATTATTACTCTATGATTGACTGAAAAAGGACTCAAAGAAATTTGATATTGCCTTAGCATTGGAGTATAAAACATTAAGAAAACTGAAGGACGAAGGAAGATCGTCAGATTTTTTTTTGACATTAATAACTTGGTCCAAACGCTTAGGCCTTGTGATTGGGCTCCTTTGCATTTTGGTGAGGTAATTACGGAAAAACGGAAATAAGCTTCATTGTAAAGTAAGTACTCCGAGGTGGATTAGAAATTGAGGTATGAACGCCAGAATTTGTTTCTTGCATTCCGAAGAGCTCACAAGTCTTTATTATACTGGGGTTATACTGGGGTGAGGTGATAAAGAGCAGTTTTGAATGAATGCCTGTCTCGTACCCATATCCATCCGCATAGAGTGAGACAATTAAAAACTATCATGAAAAAAGCTTCCAGCATAATCTCAATATTGGTATTTATATAGGAGAGCATCGATGTTGAAGTTTTTAAGCAGATTCTTAAGTTTAGTGAAACCTGCTTTATGAAAGTTGAGATAATATGAATGCTTAAACCCGATTGTACTACGATTTTGTTGGTAAGATAATATGAGAGCGAGAGGAGGGTGGAAGTTGTCCAGAGTGGAGAAAATATGACTACTCGCAATGACCGAATAGTTTTTGCATGTGAGGAAAAGATCAGATCTGACTGACTATCAATATTGCTAATGATACCAATTGGCTGGAAGAAAACTGAATTAGAGAAGTGTTCGATTAGGAGGGTTTCACATTCCATGGAAGTTTTAGTCGGAACAAGAAAGCAACCATCTTCTGACATAACATAAGACAATAAAAAAAGCTTGGGCTCTGGCTCTTCATTAGCTGTAACGCCATCTAAGGTGTCTTTCTGGCAGTACAATGGACCAGTATTTATGTCGGAGTGCTCCAACAGATAGCAGAAACCTCCAACAAAAAAAAATATCTTCTGAAGGAGTAAAATTTCTTAAGGAATTGATTGGGCGGTAAGATATACCCTAGATGTTTTGGTCCGAAATCCTCTTCTATTATATATGTATATATATGTATTTTTGTAAGTGGGAATGAATGCAACTTTTGCAAGGTCATTCACGTTCTCAATGAATGCAACTGCTATTAAAGGTGGTTAGATGGTGGCACGGGGAGATTAAAGGATACATAGAAACGAATGAAGAGTTCGCGGGGGTATCAATGTTCATAGAAAGACCTTCCTAGTTCAGGGACATAAGGAAATTCTTTCCGATTCTGCCATCGACATATGTATGTATGTATATTGCATCGGGTTTGTCATGTAGGAAAAGCCAAGAAAAGTCTGACGTTGTCATAAATTTTCCTATCACGTAGACGAGGAAATGCGTAATGACTCTCTTCAGAGTAGTAAGAAATGAGTTGGGTAAGACGGTAAGAGGGGGGAAATAGTGGGTCCAAAATATAGAGGATGGTGATGATTAGAGGGTGGATGTTACGACGATGGAGTGTCATGATGGGTTGAGTACATGAGGCTTAACAAAATTGGGGTATGTGTAGAAGACTTGGAGGTGGAAAGCTCGAAAGTAGGGGCATTTGGATGTATCGAAATTAGGAAAGGTAGTTGGAGTAGTTGCCTGCAAACAGGTTTTGGATACCGTGACGAATACCTAAAATACAAAAAATAACTTCAAGTAAATTCAACAATTACACGATTTACACAGGGAAGTGACGAAAGTAAATGGGTTCAAATGACTTCGAGATAAGCTTTGGTTTACCGTTTTCGACCGAACAGTAAGAGTACATACAGTATTGGATAAAACTAAAGCACACATTCCTCTCTGCCCTGCTGATAGACATTTTGAACTATTTTCCGCTATTCATGTTGTTTGGTTACCTTCGTTCATATTAGTATATTACAAATACTCGTATAATTATGTATGTATATAGGCATGTTATTTCTTTCTTTAGGAAAATCTTCAATGAAAAACAAAGTACTAATATTAGGGGTAACATTTAGTTAAAGTTATAACTGGCGAGTTCAGAAAAATGTGGTAGACGTAAGTTTTCGATTAACTGTATTCCCGATCACATATATGCTCGTTGCTGTGTATGTCTTTTTTATTTTGTCACTATTTCCACATTATTGTCAAAGTCGTACCTCCTTGCTTGTTTGTGCATGGCTGAACAAAGAACGAAGAATGCTATCCAGCCCTCGGAAAAGTTAAAAGTAAAATAAATCCTAACAAGGCAAGTCCACACTACTATCTCTGCGAATGCTCCAACTTTGCAAAGCACATTTTTTTCGTTCCTAGGCTGAATCCGAACATTCCAATAACTTCGAGATTGGTCATCAAACGATTTCTCAGAACTAAAATTAAATTGAAATTCATTAAAGAAATCGGAAGTTGACCAGTCGACATGATAAATAATCCTTAGAAAAAAAATTACGAAAAAAATTGTGAACTGGGTTAAAATCAGTACAACCTGTTCAAGTGATGCAAGCTAATGTAATCTAATCATATTTGTACTTATTTAAAACTGTTCCTCACTTACTCAAACAAAAATTCGCACAAATAGAGATAATTGATTGACAAACGCCCTTTGCTGGGCTCTTTAATATGTATGTACATATGTGCATACATACAGTGGTGGCCACATAATTATAAACAAAAACTCTAGTTGCATTTAATACACCTTAACATTGATTTTTAGCCATACTGTTACTTTTTGATGGCTAATATTTGTGCTGTAATCATGTATTTGCCTGAACGCGAGCAGTTTACAAAGCGCCGTTATTTTGAGGCTTAATTAACAGTCGACTTATTCGCTGGACACAAAATTAAAAACGATAGAAAATAAGTAATTTCTTTTTGAGTTTTAAGATTTTCTATACATGTAAGTTGTGTTTTTCTGTTTATTATGGTTAATTTATAAATAAATTAATATAATACAATGGAAAAAAGGGAAGAAATAAATCATGCAATCCGGAGCTCCACAGACTCATAGTGCAATGCTATCAAAACGAAAATGAGTCAGTGGTTACCATAGCTAAAAGATTTAAATGTTCCAAAAATATGGTTTTTGATGTAATTCAAGTCTTTGAAAAAAAAGACCGATTGCTACATATGTTGAATTAGCAAAGCCGATAATTTTTTGACTTCAGTAAAAATAAAAGAAGTTATTTCATCAGGAAATATCAGCTAGAACCATAAGGCTAACTTCTCGAAAATAATCGCCAGGAAAAAGCTGCTGTTATCGTTTGCTAAGCTCAACGCATATAAAGTCTACGTAAGACGTCCTTCTAACAAAAATTTGAACCCATAATATGCAGTTAAGCATGGAAGAGGTCCCATAATGGTTTGGGGTGCAGTTTCGTCGCACGGTGTTGGACCATTGGTTAGAGTAAGGGATCGAATATGGATCAAAACATGTACAAAGACATCTTAAACAATGTAATGGCAATGGGTATTACTTCGTACAAACTAAAAATATTCTGTGGACAATAATTAATAGAATCACAACCCAACCTAACCCGATGGCTTTTCAAAAAAAATCTACAATTTTACATTGTCTTAAGATTGTCGTTTCTAATTATGTGGCCACCACTGTATATGTATAAAGTTTACACATATAGATATACGTACAATATTATATAGCTTGTGCTTGCTACCCCAGTTGCTGTTCCCTTGAAACAATTGTGTAAGACAAATATTAACATAATAGGAAACCTACAATAGTCCAAAGAAAGAAGGGAGAAGAAAAAAAGTTTGTTTGATAAACATGAATGTGGCTGCATGAATGTGGACTGTTGAATGCAATGACCTACGAATATCTGTAAAATATGTAAATCTCAAATAATTACCAGGAAATGTACTAATCGAAGAATAAAGTCATATTCAAATCTGCTCAGCCATTTTGTGATAATATTATTATGATAAAGTATAAAAAATGTTTTTTTCCAGTTAAAAAATGATATAAAATGGATTTTAAGGCCCTAGGATACTAAAAACCATCCTACATACATATGTATGTGATCCTACATATGTATGTGGGAAAAACAGATCCCTAAATGCTCTGCCAAATCACAAATCAATGACAAGCAAAATAAGTGTTTTCAAACATTCCATACTTCGTAGTGGAACACATTGCTTCAATATACCTTCACACTTTTTTTTTTTATTTCGTAAAGTACCTAACTAAACTTTTTGAAAATTAAGAAAATACGTGTTTTTTTTTTCTTTTCGAAATACAATACTACTCTTGAAACTTATAAACCAATGACAATCGGTAAAGTAATTAACCCTTAGTTGGATATTGAAGTGAAAAAAAATTAGGACGTTAGATTTTACATACATATATTTATAATTTTTGTATTTCGATTTTTTTTTATTTGTTACATATTTAAATCTTTAAAAGATCAGAAACGGCACAAATTACTTTTTCTTTTATACTGACTAGTGTGAGTTTCTCTTAAGGTGCTCCAGCAGAAAACGTTCGTCGTGTTCATCACTCACGCTTCCCAGGTTTTCAGGAAAAAAATTTAAGTGTGAATGTAAAAAATGAATTATCAATGACATGTTTGCTCCCATTTTGTGATAACATTGCGTTACAAATGAAAAAAAAAAATTGATTACCCGCTTTGAAATGTTACCCCTCGTTTATCAAACATACATAAACATTTTTTTTCCATCACGTCTCATTTTTCTTCCGTGAGAATGTGCCAAATCAAGTATAATTTTATCATTTAGGTAAAAAAAAACTCAAAACAAAAAAATCATCTTATAAAATTTAAATACAAAATACCATGAAACTTTAACTTTTTCTTTTGTGCTTTGAATGATCTTCCCGTTTTAAACGCCAACAGTAATCACCTCGATAGTTGTGTCCCAACGGCCTTGAAATTGTTCTTCAAGCTTCTTTACATCCTGGCGGAATCTCTCACCCTGCTCATCACTGACCGCACCAAGATAAGGTGGAAAGAAAGAAAAATGAGAATGAAGAAGATGAATTTTTAATGACATTGTGCATCCCAATTGTTCGTATGCTTTTAACGTGTCGTTAACTAGCTGTTCCGCATTTTCGGCACTGTGATTCCCTAAAATCCATTTTATAACTGCTTTCAGTGATAACCACCCATCAAGTTCCTTGTTAGTAAGCTTTTTGTAAAAAATTAGCTCTGTGATCAATGTGCGTATTTGTGGTCCCACACATATTCCTTCTTTGAATTTGGCATCACTTAACTTTGAAAATACTGTCTTTAAATATAAAAAGGCATCTCCGTCTTTATTTATTGCCTTGACAAAATTGTTCATCAAACCAAGTTTTATGTGGAGTGGTGGTAAAATGACATTTTTAGGATCTATCAGTGGTACCTATATGTTTTACATTACATTTTCCGCAAACAAACTCTGACCTTTCTGGCCATACTTTTGTAGTACTCGTATAGTGCTTTTCTGTGGCTCTGCTGTCCCACATACAAAGGAAAAAACAGTATTTGGCAAATCAACCCTGTAATCCGAGCAAAATAGCTATAACTTTGAGATCAGCGCATACTTTCCAGCTGTAATCTTTGTATTTTATTAAATTTAATATTGATTTCATATTATCATATGTTTCTTTCAAAACAGTTGAATAAGCTATTGGTACTGACGCATATTTGTTGCCATTGTTCAGCAATACCGCCTTCAGACTTGTTTTTGAAGCATCAATAAATAAACGCCAATCTTGTGTTTCGTAAGGAATGTTCCACTCACTTATCAAAGTTTCTATACCTATCGATACAGTAACTTATGTTTTCAAAATTTAAATAAAGTTTTTTTCACGTTTTCGTTGTGCAGATACATTCGTGTTAGGAGCCAACAAATTCCATTCTTTTAATCTAGATCCCAGTAATTCAGCTTGCCTAATTGATAAATTTAAGTCTCGTATCAAATCATTAAATTCATTTTGATTTATCAGATGTGGACGGCCAAGAGAACTTGTTGAAGGTAAAAACTCAGGATTTTCGCTGCTTCCGTGATTATATTCTAGAACATTTGGCAAATCTGGCTCATGTGAAATCTCAATTTCATTTTTGGAGGGGGGTAAAGGAGGAGGCATTTCTTCACTGTGAGGTACTGGTTTCGACATTGAAGGAACGTCAGGAAACTTGATGTTGTGCTTCATTTTCTTTGTAAAACCACATATGTATGTCAGTCCTGCAAAAGTAGCAATCATTAAAATGTTTACTAGGTTCACGCAATGAAGCTGGAACGGCAAATGGCATTGACGTCTTGCCGCATTTAACCAACACTGGATAAGTGGCAAAAATTTGTATCCTTCAATATTTTTAATTTAGGGGTCTACAAAGTTTCCTTCTTCAAGTTTAGTATCGGAGAGTTTGGGAAAGGCGCTTTTTAAATATGCAAAAGCAAATCCATTTTTTTTTCAAATGCTTTTATAATGTTTTTTATTACTCCTAGTTTGATACGAATATCAAGTGGCGGTAGGATCACATTTTTCGAATCAATTAGAGGATTGTGTTTCTCAATTATTTCGTACAGACCATTCTTTTTTAATATAATGGTCCTTTCTACTCCGATTATCTCATAAACATACAATAAAAAACAACACTATTTGGTACAACCGCCCTGCAATCCAAGCAGTAATCCCACAACTTTCAAATCTCCGCTAACTTTCAAATTGTGTTCCTTATGTTTCTATTGTCTCATACGATTCCTTACAATTTACCACATGTCCAATGGGAATAAAGCGTTTTTCCTTGCTAATATGTAAGAAATATCGATGTAGAAGACACGTGGCTTAAGCAAGAAGGTGTTTAGATATTTAATTATTTCACCTTATGATGACAATAACTGTCCGTCACAACTGGCACCTGATTTAGCTCTGTATGAATTCATTCGGGTTTTTCTAAGAATAAGGTAGAGGCCAATAAATTCATAGAACTGAAGTGATTAAAAACTAACAATCACCAAGTTATAGCCAAGATAGATATAGAATCGAACTCTCTGAAGAAGTTCATTAAAATCAATTCAAAATGTATGATCTCGATATTTTTTGACTAGTTTACTGTTCCAAAATCATGACCAAGTTCGACTCAATTTACTCAGTTTAGAAAATCAAGAATATAAATTAAAAGAACAATCACGTTAAAAAATATATTTTCATATGTAGGGGCGACAGGTCTACCCAAGCTACCAATTTCCCATTTATTTGTTCTCAAGTTGAACAAAGTAACATTTTACAACTACTTTATGAAGAGTTTTTCAATTGGCGCGGGTAGATTTTAGCGGCCTGTGGCAGCCATGTTGTTTTCATAGTATCTGTCAAATCTGTTGTTGTTGATGCGAATTTCAGTTATTGATGCCAAATCACTAAGACGATTGAACAGCACGACCAAATGATAAAACTTTATTATCAAAATGAGTGTTCGTTAGTGCAAACGTTTGCACCCATTTTACGGTAGACGTGATGGCCCTTCACAGTCGACTCTTCAACCTTTGGTGGCCAAATTTGACACGACCGGTTCGGTGTTTAATCAGAAAACATTCGTACGTCAAAGGAATGCAAGATCGGCAGAGAACATGGGCGCAGTCCATGAAAGTGTACAGCAGAACCCAAGGCAGCGACTACTCGCCGTGCAAAAGAACTCGACTTTTCGCAGACTTCGTTTGATGTAGATTTTGGGCCGACGGCGTCGTTGGTCTGTACTTTTTCTAAAACGACGTTAGTGGGGCATCACCATCAATGGCGAGCGCTATAGAACGATGGCAACCAATTTTCTATGCCCCAAATAAAACCATAAATCAACCCATGGATTTAGACGATATGTGGTTCCAGCAGGGCGGCCTGATTCCCACACAGCGGACGCCATGGTTGACAATCTGCATGAACGGTTTGTGGGTAAGGTTATCTCTTGCAGAAGTGACGTAAATTAACCACCAAGGTCATGCGATTTGACACCGCTAGACTTTTTCTTGTGCGGTTTCCTGAAGTTGTAGGTGTATGCGAATAAACCACAATCGACCGATGCCCTTAAGATGAACATAACACAGGTCATCGCCCAAATTCCGCCGGATCGATGCGGATGAGTCTTTGAAAATTGGACCACTCGGATGCTTGCCACCATAAGAGGTCCAGGCGGGCGTTTGAAAAATGCCATATTCCATACATGTTAATACCTCATACATGTTTTGTTAATATCTCATACACAGTTTGCTTTTTCTATTTCAACATCAACCCGCCCTTATTGAAAAACCCATTGCGTAGACGAACAATACACTATTTTTCTAATAACCTAGAAACGTAGAGATATGCCAACATAATGCAACAGTGATTAACAAAATATAAAAAGAAGAATAGAAAATATCTTCAACGATGAGCAACGTTGAAGCAATCACATTTTTTATTTGAAGAACAAATTATTCCTGAAACTTCCATAACAGTATGTTTTTTTATTTTGCTATAATATAATTTCACCAATAGTTTAATTTTATTTATTTCTTTTGACTGTAATTTTGTTAATATTTTTCATCGTAACAATATCAGACACTATTGAATAACGGCAGAAGCTTAGCTATTATATATTATATTATATTTCATCTTTTTATTTTTTTTTTTTAGAACGAAATAGTTTATAAAAATGCAACTTGCACAATTACAATTACATGCGATGCAGGTCTTGCCTTTCTACAATCGATTATACAATACTACAGCAGGAAATTAAAACATTCATTGAAATTGTTGCTTTGTTTATTCTTTATTCAGTTTTAACTAAGGGACGCCAAAACTAAATTGTGTCATTGAGAACGGTTGAAGAGACACGAAAGTCATCAAGATGGATAATTTTAACGCGCATGTCACAATACATAGCAGTATCCCACAGAAATGTCGAAACATCTTACTTAAATGCGGCTATTTATGATTTCCTTATTAAATCAAATTTTCATTAGCTGCGAAAATATACCTCAAAATAAGTTTTACCATTCAGCATTTTTCGCCCCCTAACAATAAGTACATTTCTCCTCGAATTTTTATTTTGATGGGTACAAATTAAAACAAATATATGAGAATGCGTTGTACAAACCTGTAATATTTTTTTTTATTTGATAAAGTTACTTCGTGTAGTTACTCACTCTGTTTTACATTCATTTTCAAGCTCAATCTTTCCTCCTTCAACTTTCGACAGAACAAAAATGAAAAAGCTCATTTTATCCATGGTTGTATATGTGCATGTACCAGCCTTCATTTCTTTCTCGCTCTGCCATGAAAACTGAAAATTGATATGCAGTTAAATAAGAATCCTAACCATTTATCCCGGTTCATGTAGAACTAAATGGCTTTTGTATTTGCGAATATGACTTTCGCATCAGGAATATTTTGAATCCTAGATGGACCCTTTATAATTCCAGTCAATGCGTTCGTTGAGTTAATTTTATTTACTTTATAAATTAAATCTAACCCGGCAGACTTGCGAAAATAAAGTACGAGTACAATTCAATATCATTTAGAGTGACCATACAGTGCGATTAGAAGGGAAAAAAGGCAGTATAACTTATAGAAAAATGTCCATACCAGTATATTTATGTTTTTCAATTAGAGTAAAAACAGCACACTATGTTAAATAAAAAAAAAAGGATAAATATTTCAGTGCAGATATCGAAATGAATTTATTGCAGTAGCAATTTGATTTATATTTGTACTTTCAAATATTGTTTTAACAGCGTTTCTCAAGAAAAAATAAATATCAAAATATAACCAGTTAATAGTGAACTTGTGAACGAATATTATAATGTTCTTTGAGTATTTGAATGGCTTACAGTTTTTTAAAGGGATAAACTACAAACTATTTAGGCGGGTGTGCAAATTTCCTAAAAAAAAAATAGTTTAAATGACAAGAAAACTTTAAAAACAACGGCAATACTTGCAATAAAGTTTTATAGTTTTATTGAAAGCCAGAAGAAGGTTTTATCATTTTGTTTTGAAATTAAAGTAACATCTATCAATAGTTTTCATAAAAAGTAACTTTAAACTCCAAATTTTGGGAAAAAAAAAAAGATTATATTGATTTTTTTTCAAAACTCCTTACTGCTATCAATTTTTTATTGAACGTTGAAAAACAAACGTTTTGAAGGCTTCTACTATCTGTTAGAGCACTAATACGTAAATACTGGTCCATTGTACAATGCTCATCAGAGATCTCATTTCCTGAGATCCCAGAGTGATCTGGGACCAGGGCTGTATGAAATCATGTACAAGGACCAGTATTTTAACAGGTACTTGTACTTGTACTTCAGTACCTGGTACTGGCACTTGATTTTAGGCAAGTACCAGTATTTTCTGCTAAAATACTTAAGTAATATGTTAAAATACTTAAGAAGTACTTGAGAGTACTTCCAAGTACTTGAGAGTACTTCAAAGTACTTGAGCAGTACTTCGAAATACTTGAGCAGTACTTGAATGTACTTCTAAGCACTTGAGAGTACTTGAGAGAACTTATAAGTACTTGAGCAGTACTGCATTACTTCCAAGTACTTCGAAAAAAAAAAAATCTTTTAGAATCATAACATAGCATTAATTTTATTGCTTCCTAATACTGTTATAATTTAAAATAATAAACTTATTATTTACTATAATTAGAAAATGGATTTGTTTTTAATAACATAAGTTTCTCAAAATTCTCATCCAATAAAGAGTTGCGAAGCAGAGAGAACAGTCACTGCAATGGGTTTTATTGGTTTGTTTTTTATTAGCCAAACAATATATCTAATGATAGTAATATTTGCCATTCTTGTAAATATTTAAAGTAAAATATATTTATGTTTTTGCAAGTACTTGAATACTGGTAAGTACTTGGAAGTACTTGAGATACTTGAAAGTACTTGAGATACTTGAGAGTACTTAAGATACTTGAAAGTACTGGTAAGTGCTTGAAAGTACTTGCAGGTACTTGAAAAAGTACTTGTAAGTACTTTTTAAATACTTGAGCCATTATTGAATTCAAGTACGTACTTAAGTCATTTTCAAGTACAAGTAACAGGTACTGAAGTACAAGTAACACATATGCATATGAAATTATCGGTCTTTTCATTGTGGTGTATTGCAGATCCAGAGGACCTTTATCGGCGTTTTGCCAAAAGCTCCTTTGTATTTCCAAATAGTTGACAACATTTTTCAGTATTCTTCAGTATTTTTCCTCCTTCTCATGAAGAGAACGACATCAGTCTTAAGAGAATTAAAAGACAGCCAACACTCGTGCACCACTAATCGATCAAATTTAGCGCTGCCAGTGCTTTGAGACAGCCAGTCGCTAAATATGAGCCGACAGAGAGAACGGCAACATCACCCGTATATGCAAGGGTGATGAACAGCGAAGACAGAACGCCACCTTGCGTACAGCCCCTATTTACGTGAGGTTTGATGCCTGCATCAGCAATCAATATCATGTGCCCAAACATTGCTTTGATCCACAAAATCAGTGCTTCATCTACGTCATGCCTCATTGCTCCCTCAATGTCGACGGAAATGTCCAGCACGTAATCTTAGTTTTCGAGTGCGCATTCAATTCTCCCAACTAGATTTTGAAGTTCAGTCTCGCAGGTTTTCCCATTCATGTTGCTGTAATGTGAGTGGTGTGTGCATTGAAAAACAGAATTCAATTCTTTAAATGTTACAATTTATTTAAGATTACTTATTAGGTGTATTACACAAGACGGTGGTTGAAGCTCAACTGATATCAAAGTTGCTAATTTTGACCTCTCAGCCAGGTTGATGGAATCACAATTGATAATAATAATTCACAATAATAATTTAATAATTGGCAATGATTTATATTAATTCACAATGATAATAACTTTATAGTATTTGAATAATATTACTATGGGTGCATTGGAAGGACAACTTTTCGCACGTGCAACACTGCTAGTCCCTCCATTCTCTCATGCTTTTCAGCAGAAGTATGTTTGATGATTGGTCTTAAATTTTTGGCGAGTAATCCTGATATTATTTTGATGTTATTATTATTAAAGCCAGAGAGCCAAGCTTATCTCATTCTTTTATGTTGTGCGGGATTTTTTTTCACACAAGTGAACGGGACCTGCAGATTAATGCCGTTTCCGAACGACAAGAGCCAAGAAGCTTTTTCAAACCAAGTGTGCTACAGGGGCTTTTGCCAGTACACTGTCGAGGATTTCATCGCGCCTCAAATTATAATAATAATTTCATACTCCTATTTAGGAGCTGAAGGATTCAACAAAAGTTTTAGAAATCTTTCTCATTTCGATAAACGATTTCTCAGTTTCTTTGCGCATGGTCTTTTGCAAAGTCGTTCATGGTTTTCCCCTTTTTTATTTCTGTAATAATGTTTTTTTGCTTTGTTCGGCTCCATAGTCCTCGGCCGCCAAATCTGCAGTATATTTCGTTGGCATCTGTTTATAAACTATTGTAGCTTAGTATTTGTCGCTTCAGTTATGATCCATGTCTCTGATCTGTATATAGCAAGACATACTTGACGCATGCGTTGTAAACTTTTATTTTGATGTTTATGCCAATGGTGTTTCCTCGGCAGACTTTCATAATTTTTCCAAATATGCAGCGCGCTTCTTGAATACGACGATATTTGTCTTCTCTCGCTCCACCGTCCTTTGAGAGTATACTTCCAAGATAAGTAAAATTCTCTACGTCAGCAATATCCAGGCCAATGATTTTAAAACAGGTATGGCTAATAGTCTTAATACGAATACTTTCAGTTTTCCTAGGGTTGATTCTTAGACCGAATAAAATCGATTTCTCTTGCAGTTGGTCCAACTTTGGTTGCATTTGCCGATAAGTGTGCGATAGCAGGACGGGGTCATAAGCGCACTCAAGATCTTCCAAACAGCTGTTGATCCTCCAAGTGATTCCACGATCACCTGTTTTAAAGATTTCAAATATCTAGTCTAACACAACAATAAATAAACTGTCTATTGCACTTGGAAAGATTACCTTTCTTAGGCAGTTTTATTACATTTGATTCTTTCCAGTCTGATGGAATTATCTCAGTATTCCAAACTTTTCTGAGAGTGGATATAACATTTCACGATGCCTTCGTCGTCTGCCTTTAGACACGGGTGGGATATTATCAAGGCCTGTGGCTTTGCCAATTCTCAAAGTTTTTATGGCTTCCATTATTTCTATTCTTCTTGGGTGTTCAGGGCAGATATCGCGTATTAGTCTTCGACCATGATTTAGATGGGTCATCTCCTCATCGTTCGTAACAACATTAAAAATTCTTTCAAAATGTTGACACCATACATTCATTTGCTTTTCTTCCATAGTGAGAACATTGCCCTGACAATCTTCTCACGGATGAGTTTTGCTTATGCTTATTGCCTTCATTCGTTATGTTTCTGGTTATAGTAAATAACTCCTTGAGATTATGGTTTTGTGTTGCATTTTCGGCTTCATTGCAAGCTTCTCTATAAACGCTTTTATCTTTCCTCGTTTTGCTATTCTTGGTGTCGATTTCCATTGAGCATCTTTTTTTCTTGATTCTCTTTTGTTGCACCAGTCAAAAGAAAGAAGGCGAAAGCCATTCTCTGGTAATCTGATTGTATTTCCAATTACTTTTTTAGCAGCATCCAGAATGAAATTATTTGAATATATTCCTTTGAAATGGATTCTCTAAGGAAACAAAAAAACATTGTCGTAAACAGTTTCTAAATAAACGGTACGTTGCCCAAAGTTACAAAGTTCACATTACAGACATGAACATCTCACACCATACATTGTAGAAAATTCTGGGTGAAGCTAAATGATTTGTCGAATTTTACTTATTAAGAATAACCTATTATTCATTGACCTTAAAGTAAAATCATGTGAAAAGCAAAAAATACAATACAAAAACTGTTTTTGTAATCCTAAAGTTTCTCAAAAACCAGAAAACGTAAAACCATTTGGTTTTCAGTGTTCGATTAAAAATTAATAGGAGCAGTAAACTAAGTATCAATGTAATGTAAACTAACAATTTTGAAAAAAAAAATCAATTAAACCTCTTTTTTCGGTTTTTTTTCCAAATTATCAGTTTGATGATTCAAACTATTGGTAATTTAAGAATTAAACAATAAAATAAATTCTGGCTTTCAAAATAAGTGAAAATATTTGTTCAGAATTCCGAGTACATCAAATCGTAATGCAAAAATACTATCAATCAATAGTAAACAATGTAATAATAATTTTGTGCCACACTATGGCTCACATTTTGTTCTAAACAAGCAGTATTATTTATCCTATGTAAAGAACAATTGTAATGAAATCACTGTCGATCGTGACACACTGCCACCCACAAACAAAATTTTCTCTGTATTTATTCGTCTCTTAGAAGTTAGCAAATAAAGTCGTGTTTTATCGCTTTAACTGTTGTTATTTTTTCGCACGTAAAAGTGCGACGAAATGCGAAAAAAGCTTGAATTGTCGAGCAATATTTATTGTGAGTGCTGCCGTTGTTTTTATTTTTTTTTTCGTTGTAAATCGTTTTTTTTTTTTAAACCCAATCTGCCTAAATGGAGAAAGATAGATCACCTCCTCCATAGTAAAAAAAAAATTGTATTTTACCGCTCTCCCTGTCTTTTATTCTTCATACCAGATCTCCGAGTCCTAGGCCTTTATCTTTTTTTATGAAAGTAGTTTTTAAATATTAGCTAATTTCGAAAAATACGTGCTTAAGAATAAAGCTTGTAAGATCATATTTGTCATATTATGTCACATTATGAAAACGATTGGGCAGCACACTGATAAAGCCCCATCGGCGCGGTTTTAAAGCAGCGGTAATCAACTACATCAGTAATATCATACTCAGGTATTCCAAGCCATCTCTTTGTCAAGTTCAACGTCACATATTCTATGAGCAATACAGGGTTTGAGCCCATGAACATAGAAAAATCAATCACAAACTGTACGGCTTATATAGGACATTCGACAGGCGTCTTCGGATCCAATGCCCTTAATTGGTGTTAATAAGTTCTCGTTGTTTCCCAGTAGATGATGCTATGTGCATGTAACTTGGTTGGTATCACACTTACAAGGATGTACATACTGTCAGCGACCTTCAAACTTAGTGTATGTAAGTTTGCCAAATCTACATTTTTTTTATAATTTTAAGCATGTCGAATTTCGTGCATAGAGTATTCCAGCACTATTGCTGAAGCACACTGAATTCTTGTTGAAACTTACGTTGAGGTTGTTTTTTTATAATTCGTGCAGGTTGAAGAGTGTACGCTCTTATGGTGTTTGTCACACAATCTGGAGGGGGTGCAGATGGTTTGTGTCGAAGATGTTCGTTCACTACTCTCTGGGGATGGTTGTCCTAAATGGGATTTCAAACAAATACGCATGGTTTGAAGATTCATTTGATCCGAGCAAAGAATAAAAAAACAGATGCTCTACGAGCAGAAATATGACAAGGTAATTTTGATATATGACAATGCTGGGCCACATTTTGCAAACGCATTTGGAATCTTTTAAATGATAACACATAGCCCAACTGCCATAATTACCTCTTCCAGTTATCATTTATTCCGTTGGATAGAACACGGCCTGCCTAAGCAGTATTTCCATTCTTATGGAGGCTCCAAAAAATGGCTTGATTCAATGAAAGCCTTAAGAGAAGTATTATTTTTCATATGCTTCTAGATAAATTGAAAAAAGTAGTGAGTACCGATGGCAATATTTTGAGCGACATGTCTTTTATGATTCACTTTAAATAAAGAATAAATTTTCCCAAAAACAAAAAAACAGCAGTAGTTGAAATAAATTTGCCTTTGGGATCTTGAAAAAGAGATGCTATTCTTTTTTTAAATGTATTGTTTTTTTAAATGCCAATGCTGATACTTAGATTTAATGTTCCTTAATTCTGAAATCATTTGTTTTTTACAATGCTTTACAGTTTAGGTACAACAGAAACTTGCTAATGTCTCTATAGTTTTTCCTATTACTCTTGTAATCGAATTTAAAAATATGCACCAGAAATGATTAATTGCCCAATAATCGAGAAAAATACCGAACCATAGCAATGAGTTTGAATATTTGAAGAAGTGGTTTGCATATAGAGGTGAAGCAGTACCTTATTAAGATTACTGAAATACCATAAACAAGTGGCCTCGCAATAGGCTTAATGTCACAAACAGCAAACTCAATATCCTGACTCTCCAAGACTAATTAACCAGAATCAATTTTTGACATAGTGCAATTAATTTAATAATTTTTCAATAACGTTGGTCACAGAATTTCTACAAATCATTTGTCTTCTTCCATACTATTTCCCGAGTTCTTACACCCTATATGAACCTTATTTTTACATTTTTTTCCCGAATTGAATAAACAATTATAATTCTGTTTTTCCTTCAAAGAATATGGAACAAACATGGAGATACCGAAATTAATTCGTGTTTTGTTATCATTCGAAATTAATGTTATCACGTAACGAATTTTCGGTTGGACTAATTTTTGATAATAGAGAATAAGCAACCTATATAAGCTTATTCATAAACTTTTTTACATTAACATTTATGACATAACTGCTAAAATAACTAGATTAGAAATAATATCAGATTTTTTCTTAAGTTTTAATCACAATGAATATGCTCTATTTCTTCATGTACGAGTATATCGTTCATATAAAAATACAAATTATTCAACTGATATGTATTATATATTTTTAGGTTCACAAATTTAAAGCATTTGAGAATTTGAATTTGAACACTATCTTGTGATACCACTTTAACTTCAAACACCATGAAGATCACTGGCCTGTAGATTTTTTGACGTTGGGACATTTGTTTACCCATGGCATTAGATTCAATGATATCAACACCAACTGCATATCAGCACCATCTCCAAAACCAGAAGCAGCAATCACATGGTCAATCGTATCAATAAGTGAACTACATTAATATACGATTATGCGATGACATCAATGTCGTCACTCTTTTACTCTCTAATGCACCAGAAGTAGAGGCACGTCGATCAGTTGCTTAATACCTGATCTTCGAGGATGAATGGGCGGTTCCGCTAATCTTCCACGTGGCCCATAATTCCGTGGAACGGCGGTTCCTCTACAAACGTGACGTCGTGCTCCGTAAGCCCGAGCGCCTAAGATTTAGTAGATCAGTATCGCGCTAAGATCGGGGAGACGTCGCCCAACAGCATCAGAGCTTTTGTTGGACCGAGCAGACTGCGTCAGTCAGACTCTTCAAGGCAAAGACTGCCGAACGTCAATGATATGCTTACGTAAGATTGGGTATGCTAGGGTAGGTTAGGGTAGGGTAAGGTAGGTTGGGCTAGGCTAGGATAGGTTAAGGTAGGTAGGTTTAGTTTAGTTTTAATTAAAAAAAACAAAAAAAAATAGAAAATATAAAAACAAGAATAAAAAACCAAAACAACAAAAAAATTAAAAAAATACAAAACAAAAAAAGATATATATTTGTACATTATATAGATTCTATCAGTATTGTTGTATATAGATATAGTATATAGTTAAGGTAGGGTTAGGTAGAGTTGAGCTTGTTTTAGTTAGATTTAAGTTTTATAATTTAAAAAATTAATTGTTAATTTGTTTTATTTACTACATGCTAATAACAAAGCCGAAAGGCCTAATTTCAAGTTGTCCTATGTGTATTTGCCTTAGATTGTCCGTATAGGTTCACTAGAGTATTTTATGTTAGTTGTTATTAAAGCCAGTTTTAAGCATTTTTATCTAGCTTAAGATAGTTCTACGAGTAAGAATCGTAAAATAAAATGAATTAAAAAAAAAACAGTTGCTTAATAATCAGTTGATCACATACCACAGGATAGATTTGGTTTAGCTCAATAGTGCTTCGAACAATATAAATGGGCGGGACTAATCAGGAATCCCAAATTGGTACGACGCTTGAGTGCCTGGGCCAAAATCCTCTCCGCTTCCTTCAAACCCAAGAAAGGTGGGCCATCAGCATCAACATCCCATGTAGCGACAAAAACAAAAAAAAAACAATAATCTTCCCGGATGAAGGAAAGTTTTCCTACCTGTCTGACGGTGGGGAAAGCCGCTACACTGGGTGGAACAGTTCATTCGCCGTTTTGACGTCGTCAAACTCAGAGACGAAGACGAAGAGGAAGAAATTCGTGCCGCTTCGGTGGATGTCCGGGTGCAGGAACTCCAAAAACAACAACCTTCATAGCAGGAACAATCAATAGCTAAAGCAGCAGCTTCAACAGAAGCAGCCGCAACAGAAGCAGCCGCAACAGAAGCAGCCGCAACAAAAACAGCCAAAACAACAACAGCAACTGAAGCGGCAAAAGAAGCAGCAACCACAAAAACAAAGTACAACTAAAAAGGAGGTGCCTTCAATCAAAACCTTCAAAACAGAATTATTCAACACCTTTGATGTGCGTAAGTAGGCCATTGATGAATAGCTTATCATGCTCTTCACTGCAAAACAATGGAGCACCACAACCAGATCAAGGAACTGCTCAGGATGTCGACGACGAAGTTTTTTTCGTATCCAGGTAGAGAGGCTGCAGACAATGAGATACTGCTGCAAACGCTCAAAAAGTTTGAGAGTCGGGAATCAAGCCATATATCACGGTGAGGGCCAATTGAAAGAAGCGGAAACTGCCTTTCTTGCTGGCACAGCTCACACTCAAAAGCAAACTCGATAGCCTTAATATCATCAACGTCATAGCCAGTGAGTGAGAAACATTTTACAATAAATTCGCTGACAAAAGTTCAGGCACACAGCATCGCACTGAGAGATGAGTTAAGTCTGCAAAGCGAGGAATACTACCTGACCCGACAGGACGCAGCTTGAGTAGGAACTGAGGACAGCCTGCAAACTATCGGGGATATTTCAAGCTCCAAGCAATAAATAAAATCTGGCTTGTAAGCAGAAGCTTTTCCCAAATCTCAATTACCTGTTTCAAAAGCACCGGATTCCGAGGTGAACATGTACTCGATCCTCCTAGCCATACAAGGGCAGATCACCCATCACCCACTGCCTACGGACTTTCGTATACGATAGTAACCATTGCGGACTTGGTGCCGTAATCAGAGGACCAGACGATTTCGCGGAGATAGGCGTGTATGTACAAATGCAGCCCTACGAATAAAGAAGGATGCCTTGGCCGAGCTTTACCAAATCATTTACTTGGCACGCCTTCCTCCTACCATCTAATAGGAACCTGTCAAACGATGAGATTGGCATGTACATTAAAAAATGGAACACTCAATTAAACAGACAATGGAAAGAACGATACCACGCCAAAAGCATCATAGTACCATGATGGAGCGACATATGTACATATATATGTTCACGCAAATAAATAAAATAAAATTCACTTCCGATTTTCTTGAATTTTTTGCTATGGATAGTCTAACACAAAAGAATTAAAAATTCAAAGCGGTTTTCACCACAAACTAATGGAAGGATCTAAAGGGACATTTAACATTTGAAACTCTTGGAAAATTTCTAAACCATAAAGCAGATGGAAACAAACTACATCTTAAATTAAAATTTAAAAAATATTTAAAAAAATTTATATATGTATAATTAAAACCAACAATTTAATTTTTTAAACAAAATGAATAACAGAGCTATATTTTTTCAACCTCTTATAAAATTTAATTTCTTGACCTTTCCAACAAATCTAAATATGTTATAACTACTGCAATATATTACAATATATAACACAAGTACAAACTATTTATTTTCTTACACTTAAAAAAGTTTGACGTGAGACGGTTTTGGATCGACGCAAAAAGAGGGGTGTTATAAGTTTGACGTGTCTGGGCGTCTGTCTGCCTGTGGCATCGTAGCTCCTGAACGTATAGAACGATTTTGATGTTTTTTTTTTGTTTGAAAACTAAAGGGGTCGAGATGATTCTTAGCTACAAGTTATGAAGATCTCTTCAGGCGTTTTAGGCAATAAGCTCTTTTTGTCAGCTGCGGTAGGGATCTTAGACGCATAATGGGTATTTTCATTACTTTCAAATATATCTGTGACCTAACATTTGAAACACACATGTATGGTACCACTGAGCTATTCTTATGATGGAATTTGAAGTTAGGAGACGAGAACCTGGGCCATCAAGTTTGGGCTCATTAGATTCGTTGGTTAGTTCTGGTCATTTCTCCTGATGACGAGGACCATCGAGTATGGGACTATACTCGTATATCTATGTACATTGTCGGTTATGAAGTACTTTATTGTAGCACAACATGACAAAAAAAAAAAAAAAGACATAAGGTAGGTTTATACAAATAGTTATTTTATAAAATGAGGATTTTATCAAATGAATAGCATAGTAATGTTATTTTAGGAAGTGTAATTAGCTTTTTTTTGAAATAAGTTAATTTGCAATTATAATATGAAAAAAAACTTACCCAATAACCTTTATTATTTTGCTCAGACATTAATATAATTTTGCTAACCAACATCCATCCCTAGACCACGCAAATGATTGATGTTGGATTAAGTTTAAAAGTTACGTGTTTCGTAATCTTTGCAGTTCAGCTGAAGCAGATTTGTCATGAAGATTATTAAACAAGTTTCTTTGATTAAGTTCACAAATTGGATCGCCCTGCAAAATTTTAGTTTGGCCTTTTGCAAAACTACTTCTTCTCAAATAAAGGACGGCCTTATCTACGGTGGTTCCTTGTAATTTATGGACAGTAACAGCCCAACTCAAAATAATAGAAAACATTATTCTTTCTATATTGCCGCTCCTTTTAAAACCTTGACATGTCAAACTTTGTGACTATAATAGTATCCATGCGTGTTCATCTCTAAAATTTCCTCAGATTGATTTTTTATCGAATTCCATAAATTCCAATTATCTTCTGCGAAGTCCATTCCATTCGAATTTTCTTATTATACCCATGCTCCATTGACTAATCCCCCGGAACCTTCAAATTCATTCGCAACATGACTCTAGTACCGGCTCAATTTAACAAACCTTTCGTACAACACGGAACCAAAGCAATATTGGGTTTTTAACCATAAGTGGAAGGTTCTTGGGTTCGCCGATTAATTCCACCATGTTATCATTGTAGTCATTCACTAATTTAACTATGGGAAAAATACGTACAGCTTCACTATCGGCAAAATCATCAACCAATGGATCGCGACTCTTTTCAAGTAAAATCTCGTACTGCTCAATCAACTAACCTACTCGGAGGTTATTAAGAAGCTCAATGAATTGGTTATCGTTTTGTAGGCGGACGTTGGCCTTTAACTCACAAAGTCTAAAATAATGCCAAAACTGTAACATTCCTTGGAATATAATCGGTTGCTTGAAGCACCAACTGCCTGGAGTTTCATTAGATCGTGAAATACTGGTATTCCTAGCATTCATTATTTGACGCTAACTACGTTCCACATATGTAAGTGTCTTTAAATCTCCTCTTCAAAGTCGTAGTCAACGCTTCTCTTACCAAACGACGTTTTTCGTCTTGTGAATTTCCTTGGCAGCGGCCTTTTAGCCTTTCGAGTAGCTTGAAATAACAAAAACTGTTGTCTTTGAGGACAATTGGCGTTAATTTGCGCTTTTTGGCTTCACTTTGAGATTTTTTTCAGTTTGCCTCCCAAGCCCCATGCTTAACACTTTCACCAGATCTCACAAAAATAAAATGAGAAAATGTATTCGGATAAAATGAATATAATCAAACTTTGCCACTGTAAGCAAACTTTATGAAATAATCACATAATATTAAGCTAATTATTGTTTTTACTATCCAAATAAAGATGTACATATACATGAATTTCATACGAAAAAACAATAACGCTGAATACGTTGTTACAACAATCGAAAATAATTTCTACGAAGTAATCATTTACACATAAACAAACTGCTGTTTTCATCTAACAAAAAAAATCTTGATTCAAAAATATGTTAATACGTCTGGAACCATAATTCATACAGAACGTTGGCAGAGATATCTTGATTTAACATCTTTTGGATACCAGCATTTCATCGTGAATCATTCCAAGGAGTTTCTGAGCTCTGAAACAGGTGCTCATGCCCAAAATATTGAGTCATCATGGCGGTGGATTTGGCGTCAATTGTTTTGTGTTGGAGTGCATACCAATTGTATGGACTGATATTTATGTGAATTTCTGTGGCGCCGTCGCGTCGTTTAAAGAAACCTAAGAAAGATTCCTTTAACCAGTTGTTATCCCGGTCAATAATGTTTTTGATTGAAATGGATTATATGTAAGTAATTACATGTACAAAGATAAATAATTGTGATATGAAAGTTAATTTGTTACACAACTCAAGGATTTTTGTATCTACGTGTTAGCACTGATTAGTTAATTTGAGCTCGAATGTTGTATAGTATGGTTTTTAAAAGATAAAAAAAATGGCAAATCAATATTTTTCACGAGCAAAGTTACTTTTGATGTAACATGGAACTTTTAATACACCTGAACTTACACCTACTCCAAGTCTTGTGGCCAAGCAGGGGAGTTACTTCGCGAACATTTCTTACCTTACCGCAGTGCGGAGGCTTAGTATAGATAACGACTCTCGAGACCTGTCTCTAGAGGAACCCGAAGCCAAGAAGCAATTACTGACCCTTCCTCACTTTTCCATCATTCACATATTTCCCTAACTCCATGGTGGAACAGCATACGCCGATGGATGCATGGCCAAGAGGGTGCCTTCCTGCGTACTCGTGGAAACAAAATTTCTCGATTAAAAAATATTAAAAAGGATGATGCCTCTCAAATGCCATCATCCGCTAGGGCCTGTAAGCCCATAGCAGCACAACAAATAACAGCAACATCGGTATCTTTCGCCGACATTGCAGCCGAACGGACAGCGAATATGCGTCTTCACTCTCCGATTCCGGCTTCACGCTCTGTGGAGATTCTGTGAATATGCTCTCAGATGAAATCCCAGGGGCGGAAGAAAACGAGAATAAGTCTCTGCTATTTGTTGGCTTCGTCAAATTATAGTCGTCGGAACAGAGACGATTTAAGGCCGCCAGAGATGAAGCTCTCGCATACATAAAATCTGCCCCTGCTACTAAGGTTCTGGAATCGAAACGAGTTCGTCCGACAACACCCAACGCCAGAGAAACGCAGCAGAACTGACAAACCGAAAAAAAAAACTACGGCAGTGTAGCTGGAAAAACAATGCTTGACGAGGTCCCCAATTGTCTGGGCGTAAGCCCCATTACCACAGCACAAATGGCAGCAATTTAGGAGGCTATATTTGAACCTCGATTGAATTGCTATGTACGGGATCACCCTTCAACCGGGGAATCTTCGGTAGGAAGCAGACCGGTGGATCACTTTCATCGGACTGGAAACTTCCGGCGTGATTTCCTCCCAGTTCCAAAATTTATAATATTTATAATAAGAGACTTGACTTGAAGGTAAAGTAAGTGAGATCGTGTACGCCTCCTCAAACTTCCCAGGATCGCACCTACTTAGGTAGAAGACCTAGTAGAATATTGTCACCGGTGCAAATGACATCTGGTCACTCGATGTGATGCAAATGCGCACCACGTGTAATGGGGCAGCAACAACACAAAAAAAGGTTAGTTGGGGTTGATCGGTATTGCCACAACCATCTTTTAACGATTGACTAGACGGGACTTTGGGCCACCCACTGCATTAATTTGAAATTTTGGTCGGTAAGCCATTCCCTCATTATTTTGGACGTGTGCTTTGGGTCGTTACCGTGTTGAAATATGACTTCCTCTTCAGGATAGGCGTTCCTATCTACAAAATTGGGAAGACGTGTCTGCAAGATGCGCAAATAATCATCTTTTCTCATTATTTCATTAATTTTTTGAAGTGATCAAACGTGCCACAATGTGAATTAACCCCACACCACGACACTTCCCTCACCATGCTTTACTTATTCCTTAACATGGTACTTTTGGATGATCTCCTAAGGGCGACGCTAGCAATATTGTTTACCGTCGGACTAAATCCGATTAAATTTTCATTCGTCTGATCACACTACACGTTTCCAGTCATCTGCTGTCCAATTTCTATGTTCTCTGGCGGTCTTCATCCATTTTTTTACCAACAATCCAGGTTTCTGTTTCTCTATGTTTATCACGCTCATACCGTTGAGTTGTATACTGTACTGAAATTCATGTGTTTCTTCACACACACATACGTTTTCCAATTTCAACCAAACTTCACAGAAACCGTGTATAAACCAATACTAAAGATGTGTGAAATTTTGGTTGAAATCGGTAAATGCGTTAAGGCGTGAATTGGCGACAAACGAACACAATTTTAAAGAGAAAAAACCCAAAATATACTACATTTTATTTTTCACATACACACAACACACACAACGTTTATCGTACGAGAATTGAACAATTTCTTAAAATAAGGGACAGGGCCTATATAAAAGATGGAAAAGATTCAAAATTCCTGAACTATTCAATGAGTATAAAATTGCAAGGAATATAGCGAAGAAAGAAATAAGGAGGGCGAAAATGAATTTTTTTGCTTCAAAGTTTCAGCCAAACCTTGACAGGAGGAAAACGTGGAGGTATATAAGAGAGTTAGGTATCGGCATACAGAAGGCAACAAATGCTCATACTACTGAAGTAAGCCCTGATTTAAATTTTGAATTTGTCGCAGCCTCAAATGACTCATATACATGTTGCAATGACACCGGAGTACGAACTCCAATAGTGTCACATAACTCCTCTACATCAAGAAATTTCTGTTTTCGTAACGCTATTAAGTCTAATGCTATTGGTCTGGGCGGCATGCATCCAAAATTCCTGAAAATCATAATTCACGAAGTTCTGTCTGAACTTACATATATTTTTAACAGCGTTCTTACCTATTCTGCCTACCCGAAGTCCTGGAATGCATCTAAGATTATTCCTATCCCCAAGAACTCAGCGAATAGAAGCCTAACTTATCGCCATTCTTCCATTCATTTCAAAGGTTTTCGAAAAACTTATGAGTCGACAAGATCATGAATACCTTCACGAATTCTCTCTTCTTTCACCACATCAGTCCGGTTTTAGACCGCATTACAGTTGTACTACGGCACTTGTAAACTTGGTTGAAGACCTTCGTGTTGAAATGGATAAGAATAACGCAACATCGCTTGTACTATTGCATTTTTCGAAAGCTTCTGATACCCCATGAAATATTCATTGACAAACTTAGATACTATTTCAATTTTGACTCGACGGCACTTAAGCTAATGGAAAGTTACTTGAAAAACCGCATCCAGGCTGTGTATGCAAACGAGAAACTGTCAACATTCCTTGAAACTAAAGCTGGTGTCCTACAAGGTTCAATAATGGGTCCGCTGTTGTTTATTATGTTCAACAACGACATTACATCAGTCCTAAAAAAACTGCAAAATCCAGATGTATGCAGATGACGTACAATTGCATTTAAGCTATCCTATGGGACTTGTGAAAGATGCAACCTTGCGTTTTAATGAAGATCTAAATTCAATTGTTTTGTGGTCCCGTAGAAACAAATGAATGCTTAATTCTAGTCAGGCCGTAGCTATTACCCGATCACGCATTGATACCAATACCTTACCTCAACTTTTTATCGATGGGTCACCTCTGCCATATATCTCCAGTGCTAAAAACCTGGGAGTTATTTTCAATCAGTATCTTACCTGGGAAGACCACATTATTAATATAGTTGCTAGGATCTACAGTTCGCTAAGAGCCCTGTATCAAATAGGAAACTGTCTACCCTTCAATATCAAAGCAATGTTAGTTAAAACAATGTTGCTACCGATCCTTTTTTATGCTCATCCAGTTTCCTGTGATCTTGATAGCCACAGTTATCGCAAATTTAAAGTCGCTGTCAATAGTACAATACGATTCGCATACAACTTGAGTCGAAGAGAGTCCAGTTATGTGAGAGAATTTCTCGGAATGGACCTACAGAATTATATGAATCACAGAATATTGACTTTCCTATTTAATTTAATAAATAAAGAAAACCAAGCACCAGAATATCTGTTCCAAAGATTGCAATTCTCTTCCTCAGCTAGAAGTAGAATTCTTATTGCGCTAACATACAATTATACCACAACGAAAAAGCAATTCTTTGTATACGCCGTAAGACTGTGGAACTCGCTTCCGGTTCACATAAGGCGGGCGTCACGCTTCGGGGACTTCCAACGAAAATTTAAACAACACTTTTGCACATAGTTTTTCTTTCATTTTTTTGTTTTGTTTTTCAAATCGCGATAGTTTGACATTGTTAAAATTGTTATAAATGTTTTATTATACCTTTTTTTCTCTTTTCTTTATTTTATGTAAAAATTCATTTTAAATATAAATTATAAATTGATTATAACTGTTACACAACTCAAGGATTTTTGTATCTACGTGTTAACACTGATTCAAATAAATAAATTACAAAAAAAATACAATTGTAATATGTGGAAAAAAAATGTACTGAAATTCATATGTTTTTGTCACACACACACACACAATACACATACGTTTTCCAATTTCAACCAAACTTCACAAAAACCATATAAATACATACATATAGACCAATACCAAAGATGTGTGAAATTTTGGTTGAAACCGGTAAATGCTCTAAGGCGTGCATCGGCGACAAACGAACACAATTTTAAGGCCCAATTTTTATATACAAGTATATATGTAGATATAAAATATAGGTTTAAAAATACAATAGCATTTATCGATACTTAAATTCAGTTCTCAACCTTTTCGATGACTCGATTATAAAATTCGTCACTTCCTTTCATCTCTTTCAATAACTACTTTTCGATAGACATGAGAGCCAAATAGTTCAAACTCTCCTAACCTTGAGTACTTGAGTACTTCGAAGGTACGTCTCAATTTGGGAATTTTCAGCCCCGACATAGTAAAATGTAATATTAGTTCATTTAATCCCTACAAAACTCCAGGTGAAGACGTTGTTTTTCCTGCTATTCTCCAGAGCGGCCTAGACATAATCCTAACACCACGGATAGCTCTTTTTAGTTCTTGTTTCAACTTAGGATACATTTCTCAAATCTGGAGAGAAGTCAACCAAGTCTTCATCCCTAAGATTAGAAAACCAAGCGAACAACCTACATAAATTCTATCGCCCTATCGGCCTTACATCTTTCCTACTAAAAACAATAGAAAAACTGATAGAGCTTCATATTATAGGTATACTAGGGAATCAAATACCACTGCATCCAAATCAATATGCATACCGCAAAAGAACGATCTACTAAGAACGCGCACTGGATTAGAGCGATGCTTGAGAGCCGTAATATATCACTACTACATCCGGAGATGTGACATACAAGGTGGAGTCCTTTCAACACTGCTCTGGTCGAGCTCTAACTCAACAAGTTAACCAACCTCAGTTACGAAGTCATCGGATACGCCGATATATATAATTCAGTGAGGTTTATAGCACAGTAGCACGAATTTCTAATAAAAAAAAAAAAAACGATACGCTTGTTAATAATATAGGGTCCGCCAAATAACTTTTTTTTTTTTTGAAAATGCTATAAAAAAAACTACTGAATATTTTCTCAAATTTCTTTTTTTATTTGAAAGTACAATCCTTCCGGTTAATAATGGAAAATAATTTCATTCAAATGGCTGCCAAATGCAGTAGCCTACACGATCGGTCCAATTTTTAAGCACATTATCGATTGTGTGCAGCTGTATTTCACCAATGGCTTCACGAATATTGTCCTTTAACGGCACCCCACAAATAATAGTCCAACGGTGTCAAATCGCAGCTCCGAGGTGGCCAAACGACATCAGCTCTGCGGCTGATAATGCGATCTTCAAAAACAGGGCGCAAAACATCGAGTGTAACTTCGGCTGTGTGGCACGTAGCGCCTTCCTGTTGAAACCAAATGTTGCCAATATCCTCTTCTTCAATTTTTGTGAACAAAAATTCGTTCAACATGGCCCGATAACGATCGCCATTGACTGTAACGGCCACTCCTTGCTCATTTTCGAAGAAAAATGGCCCAATTATGCCTCTGGACCAAAATCCGCACCAAACAGTGGCTCGTTTTGGGTGCACCGGCTTTTCAATGTATGCGTGGGTTTTCTGTGCCCCAAATGCGACAATTTTGCTTGTTTACATACCCGCCAAGATCAAAATGAGCTTCATCTGAAAAGATGATTTTTTTGGCAAAATCGGCATCTTCTGTAAGTCGATCGCAGGCCCACTTAGCGAAGCGTTGTTCAAGCGTATACACAACCATATTCGTTCAGCGGAAGGATTATCTGTCAAATCAGACATGCGCTAAGTGTTACCATTCACGAAATAAGCACTACTTGAAAAAAAAAACGTTAGATGGCGGACCCTTTACAATACAGAAGTATAATAGAAGGGAAAACTACAATAGCTAAACTTCAACGCCTTCTGAGACTAGAATGTCTCGGCACTACAGACGCCATGCGCATTTGCGCTACGGCAGCTCAAGAGGCACTGATAAGAATTACTCCAGTAATTCACAGTACAATCAGACCTCTTTGTTTAGGAACAGACTATCCATATAGACCATTGGGTCACATGTCCATCTTACAACACCTTCCTGAGCTGGATATGATCACCACAGTTTCGGACGCATTACCACACACGTTCACTTTTGACAAGAGCTTTGAAATATTGATTCTAAACCGCACAGCTTGAGAATGCGCCAATCCCGCCAATGTCAAAGGCCTCAGGTGGTACACAGATGGCTCCACGATAGATATGGATTTCGGTGTTGAGCTGGCATCTTTGGATGAAATCGGAAAGTATCGAAGGCTCTGGGAACTAGTCCTAGTATCTTCCAAGCCGAACTATACGCCATCCTGAAGTGCGTCAACTTAGATTTAGAAATTTACATAGGAGGTGTAGCCATCAATATACTCTGACGCCACGATGCCCCTGCAGGAAGAAACAAGGTCAAACTCTCGTGGGTGCCAGGGCACAAGGGCAAAATCGCACTTTTAGAACAGCTTTTAAGGACTCGGACAATTGAAAAGATTTATACGACCCCTGAACATAAACTTTAATAATATTCTTAAATATAATAGAGTCGATATCAGAATACTCGTGCAGGGACGGGTTAAGAATATCCCTGCAGCGATACCTATCGCTTGTCGTAAAAGGCGACTAAACAAAGGTAAACAAAACTCACATCTAGGCAATTTAGAAAACACCAAGGTGAGCCTAGGGACACATATACCACCATTAAACTGCCCCACAAGTGTGCATGCAATTCAGTGGGTTGACACGACTGGAGATCACCGGTGTTGTAAGAGTAAGATCAATCAAAAAAAAATTAAAAATCTGGAGCATGCCCGTGTCAAAAAGGAAGGGAAGAAAAAACGGCGGACCCCACAAGCGGCCCAGTAGGAATGCAGTTAAGTGGGAAGGTTATGGTCCTACACTTCTGACCATAAATACGCCGGGATAAAAAAAAAAAAAAAAGGAAAAGAAGAAAGAAGAAGAAGAAGTCGATATCAGAATACTGGTCAGCTATCTTTCGGGACACTGTAGCCTGAGATATCATTTCAACAAAAATAACCTCTCATTTGAAACCTAGTGTCATGGTAAATGGTTTGTATTACTCGTATGTCTTATATTGCAGTACGTATAATATATTTAGAATCGATGAAAAAGTCAAGATATGAAGTTTTATAAGTCGTTGACAAAATATAGTTCTGTTATTAATTTTGTTTAGGAATTAAATTGTCCATTTTTTCAAACTTAATTCTTCTTCTTCTTTTCCTTTTTTCCGGCGTTGTTATGGTCAGAGGTGTAGGACCATAACCTTCTCACTTAACTGCATTCCTACTGGTCCGCTTGTGGGGTCCGCCGGTTTGACCTCAGAAAGTAGTGGCAGGCTTCCCGGTTTGGGATTACTTCATCGCTGAGGCCAATCAAATGCTGGTGTTTTTGCATTTGTTTGCACCAATTGTTTTTCGGCCTGCCTTTTTTTTTTGTGACACGGGCATGCTCCAGATTTTTTTTGTTTGAACTTACTCTTACAACACCGGTGATCTCCATCGTGTCAACCCACTGATTTGCATGTACACTTGTGGGGCAGTTTAATGGTGGTATATGTGTCCCTAGGTTCACTTTGGTGTTTTCTAAATTGCCTAGATGTGATTTTTGTTTACCTTTGTTTTTTTTTTCAAACTTAATTATGACTTTAAAACTTGTTAACGGATAGTTACGAATTGTATCTCAATTAAAAGCCTTCAAGGCTTTAATAGCTTTAATTTCAGGTGTAATTTATTTTCATATGCTTTACGGTTTGGAAGATATTTCAATTAGTTTTATTAGGATTTTAATTTTTTTTAATTTTTTAGCCCCTTCCAGTTTTTTGTGGTGTTAAACTATGCATAGAAAAAAGAAAATCAGGGGTGAGTACTTTTCGGAACTTTATCCGAAAAATGTTTCGGCACCATATGGTTAAATGGTCTTTATTACAAGTTCAGCATGCTGGGCATAAGTAAACCACTACTATTTATGATTTTTGATTTGGTAGAAGGATCAAACATTTGAAATAAAAAATGGATTGCAACAGATCACGGTGAACTCGCCGAGTTCACAGACGTTTTAATTGCATACAGACTACTTCCAACGATCGACGCCGAAGTTGGAAATCGACTTCCAGAAATCAAAACCTATTTTATTAAAAACGCGTAAGGATTCAGAGGATATAAATAAGTTCTCGCTGTTTTTTTTTTTGTGAAAAAGAATTATTTATTTAAACTCAGTCGTAAATAACATGTCACCTAAAGTATTGCCCATCAGTTACCACTGCTTATTCCATATTTTAGTAGCTCCCACAACAACACAACTTTTGAGAATCGACTCATTTTTTGTCGTCTTTATAAGAATGGAAATACTACTCAGCCAGGCCATATGCCATCGAATGGAATTAGTGATAATAAGTAGATAAATGATTGCGGAATATGCGAGTGCGGTATGATTTCCCATTTAAGCGTTTCCAAGTAAGTTTCCACCAATTTGGCAATATGTGGGTTAGTGTTTGTTGGCATTTAGCCAAATCACTTTGTCGTATCGCATCCGTTTTTCCTTCAATGTTCGGCTCAAACAAATCAGTCGATAGTGATCTCCCGCAATGAGTTCGGTTTGAGCATAATAAACTACATCCTGCTGACCCAAATGCAGAGCAGAAATTTCGAATCACGAATATTTGCTCAGCGATATTTCCATTGCTCATCACCAGCAACGATACCATTATTTTCTTGAAGGAGCAGTTCACAACGGTACCCAACGTACTTGCTTTTAATCGATCCTGATGCTTTAAAAGCTTTTTCTAGTTTTTAATTCATTTTTATTAAGTTGTACATAGAGCCTTACGCTAAATAACAATATTTAAAACTAGATAAATTATCTTAAATATCTTAAAATACCTTACTGGCCCAGTGCGGATACTCTAAGATAAACTGCACATTTTTCATTAGCCTTTACATCTATATATATGGGCTAACTTTACTTTATTTAAGAAAATATATGAAATTGACAAAAAACTTAGCATACGGTTTTTTTCTTTGTTTAAATAGAACTTAAAGCTACCTTAAGCTTTATATGTACCTTAGTCTTTTCAACTAATATATTTTTAGAATAGATTTTCATTTTATAGGCAAATATCGCCACGTGGGATCGAAGAATTAGTACAGAAAAACACATTAAAATACAAAAAGAAATAAGGTAACGCTTCATATAATGAGAATAATTAAAAACAAACCGATAAAAGAGAATTCATAATATTAAGAAATACAAAAAAAAAACTTTTCTTCGCTTTACTACAGTTAGTGCAAAAAGTCTGCGTACAAACTATTTGACTTTTTTAATATGAAAAAACGAACGATTCGAACATATAATGTAAATATTTTTTTATTGATTTCACTTAAATTACTTTCATTAACTAATTCATAAACAAAAAACAAACATAACTGATACAATATTCATAAAAAAAATGGATTTATATAACAGGGCACATAAACAACGCACAAAAAGTCTGCGTACACCATATAACAATACAACAAAACAATACAAAAACAAGAAATGTCAATATTTTGTTGGGTATCCTCGTCTGAATATGACTTCTCTCATTCGTTTTCCCATTGAATCAACCAAGCGTTTCGTATCTTCTGGAGTAATTTTATGCCATTCCTCAAGCAGCTTTTCCTTGAGCATATTTTTGGACGATATGCTATGTTGACGGATACGTCGGTCCAGCAACTCCCACAAATGTTCGATGGGGTTGAGGTCTGGTGATTGCGGGGATGTATGCAATTGTTTTGGAACATTATACAGAAGCCAGAGCTTGACAATGTGAGCAGTATGTTTGGGATCATTATCTTGTTGAAAGATAAAATGATCTCCCAAGCCGAGTTTGCTGGCGCTTTCACGGAGGTTTTTTTTAATAATACTCAAATACTGGAATTTATCCATTGTACTTTCAATGAACTCCAAATTCCCAACCCCATTTGCTGCCATACACCCCCAAACCATGATCCCACCACCACCGTGTTTCACTGTTGGTAAAAGGTTTTCTTTGTTCCACTCAGTTGCTGGCTTTCTCCACACAATACCGCGCCCATTCAGCCCAAATATGCAAAATTTGCTTTCGTCTGAAAATAACACGGTATTCCAAAAGCTTTCCGACTTGTCAATATGCTCCTTGGCAAAAGCAATACGCTTCCTTCTGTTGATTTTCGAAATATAGGGCTTTTTTCTTCCGGAGCGTCCACGATAACCTTCTTCTCTAAGGACGTTTCTAACAGTAGATCTGCTAACTGCTTTGTTGAACTTTTCGTGAATCAGCTTTACTATTTTTGGAGCACTTGTTCGGGGATTTGTTCTTACTTCAGCCAAAACTCTCTGACTATAAGTAGTGTTGGCCGCCCAGATCTGTACTTAGAAGTAAAATTCCCAGTTTGTGCGTAGTTTTCTAAAACTCTTTGTACAGAAGAATGTGGTTTACCAATTATTTCACCAATTTCTCTTAGCGTTTTACCCTCCGAACGCAGTTTAACTACAAATTTTCGAATATCTACTGATAATTCCTTGCTCATATTTGCAGTTCCCAGAAAACTCTCCAAAGGGAAGAAAAGAATTATAATATACTGTTTCTCACACTCCCAGTGATCGACTGAATGAAAGACAGATATGTAAAAATAAGTTGAAGTGAGAAAAGTAACGGTAATGGAAATTCTCGCAAAAAAGTCTGCATACGAAATAGTTTGTACGCAGAATTTTTGTGCGAGAATTTTTGTTGTGATTTCCAATAATTGATGCCAGTCGAGTTCTTGAATGTAGAAGATGAAATAACAGCTACAAATCGATAAGAAGAACATCTCGACATCATTTCTACATAAAAATATTTTGGTTCTGAATATAAATGTAAGCGTTGCAGCTTTTTTTCTAAAATGAGAAGTAATGTACGCAGACTTTTTGCACTAACTGTACTTCTCTCGGGATCTTCTCGTCCACCTATCTCTTGTCACAGCTACTTTTCGAATGCCTCCCACAATTGTTTTGTTTTCTCTTTATTATTTTTCCTATCTGTCACAGTAATTGTCACCACACAAACACAAACACGCATTTTTTGCATTTCTGTGCATAAGCTGCTTTTTTAATGCATTTACATTTTGATCCATAACTGTGGATTGCAATACATTTATTTGCTTCGATGCTCTGCAAATCCTTTGTGTTTTTTCTAGTCATCTCGTCTTCTGCCCACAGCTTCTGTCTTGTTGTGTCTGAATATATCCCTACGACTATTTGATCCATCACAAATTCATCAGCGTTTTCACCGAACCGCATTTTTTGACTTGTGTCTGTAGTTTCTGTAGAAAATCTTCAAAATTCTCATTAGACTGCTGCTTTATTCTATGGAACTGACATCTTTCATAGGTTTTGTTTTTGGACGGTGCAAAGTAATCCGTTAATTTTCTTTGAATTATTTGCAAATCGGTCTTTTCTTCTGCAGTGAGATTCATATTATTTATGATACGGAGTACTTCGACACCTATACAAGCCTTGAAGTTCGCTGTCCTTATGTGTGGTTCTTCGGCGGAAAGTTTATTTGCTGTGAAATAATTTTCGTTGAGCTCCAGCCACTCCGTCCATTGCTGTGACATATCTACATCGCTGTTGACTACAAGCCGCTTTGGTGGTTTTATTCCAGACATTTTCTTTTATTATTTCTTTTTTTCATACACGAATCTGTTTTCACTTCTGACACCATGTGACAGCAAAGCCTTTGAACGACAATTATAGAAAAACACCAGCACGGTTTGGGATCTGATCAGAGACTGACTTTATTACTATTTACGAATATATAGATCATTCACTTGTATGAGTGTTTCTCGTGTGTGGTGTGACTTCGGTGTTAGCTGTTAAGTGTTCCTTGTACTGTGACAATGCGTGTGTGTGTGTGTGGTGACAATTACTGTGACACTATCCCTTTTCTTTTCGAAGCTTTCCATTATCTCTTGACAGTTCAGCTCAATGTTTATTGGTCACTTCTCTCTTTATATTACTAACGGATCGGTATTTCCATCATCCTCACCCGCACGACCATCCTGAAGTTCCGCTGATACAGCCGAAGGAACGTAGATACAACTTTCCTCATCTTCAAAAACATGGGAATCTGAATCTGACTGGAATGCACACCACCGCTTCATGTAATCCACTTGATTAGGTCCCTGGTGATTTCCTACCTTTCTGACCACGTGTCGATGACTGCGGTTAACGTTTATTACTTCATAATTTTGGTATGACTTTTGGCCCGTGGTAAACTGAACAACTAGATCTCCCAGAATGTATACGGATGCTTTCTTCCTCTTTTTGTCGAAAGCCTTTTGGTTTTCTCTCTGAATCTCTTGTAATTGCCTCCTAGCTTCCGCTCTCATCTCGGAACGATCTTCTTCAAACATAGCTACTATTTCGTCTTCCAGTAACTGCTTTAGGTGGATGTCGTTTTTTGTAGTTATTTTTACACCAAACACCAGCTCGAATGGCGTTGTACCTGTACTTCGCGAAATGGTTGCATTGATTACGCATTGTACTTCCGGGACAAACTTGTACCATTTTAATAGACAGGCATGTCTTATTCTGTCCACCTGTCCATTTCCTCTCTGAAGACCTGTCGTCACCAATGACGACCCATGTTCCTCTCTAAGCAATACTTCTTAAAATCGTTTGATGTAAATGCTGAACCCTTATCCCAAAACAAGAGTTGTGGATGTCCAAAAATTAGAGCCTGAAGATCAAAACGGTTTATGACTTCATCGGAGTAGGTAATTTTGATCGTATGTATCTATAATTAGTGAATCTGGAAAATGCATCTACTACCACCAAAATATACCGATAGTTCTTCACGGTAGGCGGGAGTGGCCTCTTGTGATCCACGTGGTAGGTGTGCAATGGCTGATCAGGCTTTACGATTGGATACAGAAAACTTTCCTTTTTACAAGTCTTTTAGCGGCACGGATATATGCAATGCAATTATCTAACTGGTCTAATTGTGGAACATAATAAATATAATAATTTTCCCGAATTAATTTAGAAAGCTTACCATAACCAAATTGTCTCCTCTCGTGAACCATACGTATAAGCTCTTCTTGTTGGAATTTCGGAACAATCATTAAACAGGCTCTATCAACGAACTTATACAGCGCATCATTCCTGATAACGTAATCTTCGTATGAGCCAGACTGAGCGAGAATTCCACGGATCGCTGTACAGAAGTTGTCCTTCAATTGATACGGTTTTATTGTTTTAAGTGATCCATTTTCCATTGTGCAGACATTAACTGTGTGCCGGCTGAGTGACATATCGCATGGTGGCGTCCGAATGCAAAGCCCAATGAGCCATTCGACTATTTTGTGGTGTTTTTTTTAGCCACTGTCAGTTTAAAGGCTTGACAATCCGTAAAAAATTCCATTCGTAAACCAAGAAAATAGATATGAAACCTTTTTAAAGTTTTAATTATTGCGAGTACTACCAAGTCGTAGCTTGGATACCTTCCTTTAATGTCATTCGTCTTATAACTAAGGAAGAATAAGGGATAGTAGTGATCGTCATCATGCTTCTGTACTAGAATTTCACCGTACCCATCCCTGCTGGCGTCAGTGTGCAATTGTGTATACTGTTGTAGGTTGAACAGCATCAAACCAGGTTCCAGTAGATCCAGTAGATCCTTCAGAGTCTTGAAAGCTTTCTCTTGGTCATGTCCTTTGGTCACGTCGGACAGAGGTTTTGTTTTAAAGGCATAGTCTGGGATAAATTCTCGAAAATATTCCGTCAATCCAAAAAATTCAGTTATGCAATTGACGCCTTTCAAAGTCGGGAGCGTTTTGATCGCCAACGTGTTTTCTTCAGATGGTTTAATGCTGCCATTCTTCACATTGCTCTGCAATTGTTACCTCAGTTTGCAGAAAAGCACATTTCTTCCAGTTTAAAAGAAGCCCGTTCTCCTCAGCCACTCCTTAGACTTCCCTCAGTTTTGCAATACCTTCCGCTGAGGATCTTGAAGGAATGATCAAGTCATCCCAGCAAGCAAGCCCAATTTATGTCGGGACCTTTCAGGTTGTAAAACGCCTGATGTCACAGTCCGCTTCAGGACGACGGTTCCTACGGTTCACTGACAACGGACAACCGAAGAAGTAATAAACGAAATTATTAGAATCGATGAAGTATCTTGGGCAATAAAATCGTTCAAATCTTTTAAATTTCCGGGGCCGGATGATATCTTGTCAGCGATGATTCAAAAAAAAAAAAACAGACCCACATCTACCTCGTAAGCATTTTTTCCAATTGCTTGCGCGACTTACGGTATTAAAATGAAACGCCGTAGATTATTCTATTTGAAACACTCATTATTTGTTCACTGCTCGACACCGAATGAATCAATCAATGACTTAAAAACTAACTTGCCCTATGATTGCAAGTTCGTTGCCATCGTCGACTTTTCGTTGACGCTGCTAACCAATTGCATTACAAAATAATTGCAAGCGGAAATGCTTCGTCATTATTATTATTTAAAATATTTTAGATGACAATGACTGAAGGTTCTTCGGTTGGGTCATCGGTGTTACATTACATATAATATAACTCGCGTGGGGTACATCCCAGCACAGTGGAAAGAAATAAAGGTAGTTTTCATACCTAAGGCAGGTAAACCGTTCCATACTGCCGTAAATTACTATAGGCCAATTAGTCTCTCGTCATTTCTATTAAAAACCTTGGAAAGACTCCTTGACTTATACATCAGAGGACTTATCAACTCACACAACTTATGCAACACTCAACACGCCTACCTTAAAGGCAGATCAGTGGAAAGTGTTCTGCATAGTGTTGTTCGTGAAATTGAGAGCTCATTGAATTTTCCTTCTTTCCTTCCTCGATATAGAGGGAACTTTCAACGACGTAAACACAGAGGCCATAATAACTGTTCTAGGCTACATAAAAGTAGACAAATCGATTGTAATCTGGATTGAAAATATGTTAAATAACAGAAATATCAATGCAGATATTGGACACAGCTCTATAAGGAAAGTGACAACTAGAGGCACACCATAGAGGGAGTTCTGTCCCCCCTACTGTAGCTTCTTACAGTTAACAAAATCCTTAAAATCTTCATGGAGAAAGAGACAAAGACCATAGCACACGCGGATGATCTCTTTATCTTGATAAATGGTAAATTTCTACCAACTATCAGCGAACTAATGGAATCTGCATTGAAGGAACTCTCCTCGTGGGCAGGATAGAACGGTCTGAGAATAAACCCCCTGAAAACCGAGCTGGGAAAAGGAAAATTCCGATATCTGCTCCCCAAAGTTAGAGGGCACTCCACTCAAATTCAAAGCGGAAGCTAGGTATCTAGGCATCATTCTCCAGACTCCATTCGTTAGACTCCAAACTTTCCTGGAAACTTGGAGGAAAGGATGAAAAATGCTTTTTATGCATGCAAAAAGACCTTTGGAAAAGAGGGGGCGTGCAACCATACATCATTCATTGGATGTACACAACAATCATTAGACCCATAATAACTTATGGGGCCCTAGTCTGGTGGACTGCTAGCAGCACGAAAAAGCCGCGCTGCAAAAAGCACTCTCAGACTAAAGAAGTCCTCTTTGTGGAAACAAGCCAACTACTCAGAACAATAGATGACCTGGGAAAGAAAGATGGTTTTAGTAGCTTCGCAGCTACGACGCCCAAAATGACTTTTCTCTCAGAATGGATCGAAAATGGACACAGGCACTGGGGCCGGGTTCTACTCTGATACCCTACACAAACAGGAGTCATTTAGACTCTTTGATTTGTTCAGCGTCTTTCAAGCAGAAATCCTAGCAAAAGAGAAAGCAGCCAAACACCTACAAGTGACCGATATCCCACCATCGGATATCACTATCTTTGTTGACAGCCAGGCTACATTGAAGTCAATAGGATCCTGTACAACGAGATCAAAAGCTGTCATGAAATGTCGCGACTCACTGAAGTCCATTAGACACCACAAAGTCAAACTTTGCTGGGTCCCGCGTCACAGCTCAATCACAGGGAACGAAAGAGCGGACGAATTGGCCAGGCAAGGGACTGAAATGGACATTAGCGAAGCGGACACGTCATTGCAACCACCGGTCAGCGCATTATACCGGATCATAAATGACACAATTATAAAGGGTCCGCCATCTAACGTTTTTTTTTTTCAAGTAGTGCTTATTTCGTGAATGGTAACACTTAGCTCATGTCTGATTTGACAGATAATTAGTTTTATCCTTCCGCTGAACAAATATGGTTGTGTATACGCTTGAACAACGCTTCGCTAAGTGGGCCTGCGATCGACTTACAGAAGATGCCGATTTTGCCAAAAAAATCATCTTTTCAGATGAAGCTCATTTTGATCTTGGCGGGTATGTAAACAAGCAAAATTGTCGCATTTGGGGCACAGAAAACCCGCACGCATACATTGAAAAGCCGGTGCACCCAAAACGAGACACTGTTTGGTGCGGATTTTGGTCCAGAGGCAGAATTGGGCCATTTTTCATATATATCATATGATCATAAATGACACAATTATATAAGAAGCCAACTCTTCTCGGCTTACAAGAAACGACAGCCACACAAGATCATCGTGGCCAGAGCACAATATCGGAAAAACAAAGAAGCTCTTGGCGCTGGATCGAAACTCGATCCGTATGCTCGTCGGAGTGATCCTAGGACATTGTCTTATCGGAGCAATGCTCCGGAAATGGTACTCGGGATCCAGCGATCTCTGCCGGAGCTACGGCGATGAGGCAGAAACCGAAACGATCCAACATCTGCTTTGCCACTGCCCAGCTCTCCAGAATCGACGCCTAGCTTCGCTGGGCCAAAGATTCTTTACAGAGATTCCGGACGAAGCAAATGCAGATATATCGGACCTTCTAAAATTCAGAAAGAGCACGGGGTAGTTTCAGCCACCACGTGATAGGACAGGTTAATTATATGTGTACCCCACAAATGAAGGGAATCACAATGGGCCCTTTGGCCTCGGAAGTGATGCTCAACCATTACACTCCTCTTTGTAAACTCCAAGTGGCCGTCTGGTGTAATAAAAGTCGTATATTTCCTGCTAGTTTTTTCAATGTTCGCGTTTTTGATGTCCAGAATGGAAAATACCTTCGCGTTGTGCAACTACTCCAAAACCTCTTCTATTATTAGTAAGGGATAACGATCCTTAAGTATGTAGCGGTTCAACTGCCGGTAATCGACGCAAAGTGGAAGTGAAGCATCTTTCTTGCGTGCCAAGACAGTCGGAGTGGCAAAATTTGAATCACTATTTCGAATTATTCCCTCTCGTAGCCAATCAGTCAGCTGTTGATCAACTTCTTTTTTTAGTGGAGCCCAGCGTCGTGGTCATTGATAAATGGACTTTACATCGTCGAGTATGATTTTCATTTGCACCTTCAATCCCGTACGTTTTGGAGAATATTGCAGGATCATCTTTTTCACTTCTTTTCTCATTACTGGATCCCGGTTAAAAGTTCGGTTAGCCCATATTGGTTGCAAATTAAACTTATTCGTGCTAGCGGGTTGTTATCTGTAACGGATTTCTTGCAAATCTGTACTAGACCATCTTCAACTGTAAGGTTTTCCTCGGGGAGTAGATTTTTGCCTAATAGAAAGTCATAGGACAACCAATTATCGCGTACAAATAATAAATCAAATTGAAATACTCGTCTGCGGTTTCCAGTCCAATAGATGAAGCACCCAAAGTTTTAGCAGATTGAACGGCGAATGCAATGGCCTCAGTTCTCTCGTACTGAGACTCTTTCTGGACAAAGTGAGGTCACTGCCAGTGTCTATCAGAGCTTGAAATTCGGATAACTCCTGTCAATGTGCCCGAACTTATTATATTTGAAACACCGACTACCTCAGTCTCGATTAGGACAATTCTGGGACGCATGAGGGAGCGCTTCACAATCTTTGCATCGAGATTGTTTTTGTAACCACTCGTTTTTGTAGCAATAGACGAACCTGCCCTAAACATCGAGATTTTTCTAGCACGTGTCTGGTCAACTTTTAACTTCTCATATGTTAATGGCGCCATCTGGAATACCATTGGTTATATACGATAGAAGATGAATTTCGTCTACTGTTCCTCGAGACGCAATTTTCTTCATTGTGTAAAAAATTCTCTAAGAAGGGTACTTCTTTATTTTTGGTAGCCTCTGGATAATATGTATTATTCAGTTCATAGTTGAACAGAATGGTGTTCAGGTTCCTGTGGATTTTTTTATTTTTAATGACTCGAAGATCATCTGAAGAACATGGTGTTAGCTCCTTCACTGGAGATGGCATTATTTGCCATGAAATCTCCATCGAACCTGGTAAGATCAAGGTTCTCTTATCGCCAATGATCGATGGCATTTCGAAGGGTGAAATTTTGAAGTAGGACTCTGTCCTTCAGGTCGTGATTTTGACGAATGCTATCATTCACCTTATACACACAGCTCCCACTGCTGGGATCGTCGATCACGAAGAAATCGTCATTCAAGACGACGCGATGCTCTCGGGATCAATGTTGACGTAAAAGGCGTTCATTGTCTTACGTTCTCGGAAGCCTCAGATCCTGAATGTAATTTTGATTGCTTCTCCGAAATATTTTATTTATTTGCGGGAACATACTCACGCTTTTGGATTAGCACCAATCCCGTTGTTTCAATACAAACGTACAAACATTTTGTACAATAATTTTTCTTGAAATTTAATAATTGCAAAAATTTAATAATTATATATTATGCCTCTATATATTATAATAATTTTCCTTGATAAATTGTTGGAGATTAACCAATGACTTCAGTGTTCCGACCTCCGAGTTTTGTCTATCAGTTAGACGCCTGTACAAGAGTTGTTTGTCTGTGTAGTGCGTCGCGTGTCGCGTTTCGGTACACGTTCGTCGTGTCGTGATGGCGTTGGCATGTATAGTACTGTTCATTGCCTGTTTAGTTATATCGTCCATTTGTTTAAGGTACCTGTCAATCTCGTAGTTAGGCAGGTTCCTATTAGACGATGGGGGGGAGGCACTCGAAGTGAGCGCTTTCTTCAGGGAATTGTCAAAGCACGGCCAGCACCCTACTGCAATCGTAGGGACATACACCGATCGAAATACTGTGCCATCTCCGCGAATTCGTCTGGTATTGTGATCACGGCCACAATGGTCTCTGTCGTATACGAAAGTCCGTAGACATCTTGTAGACCATTTGTTTGTGTCAGCCAGTCTCAGTAGAGACAAGCAGCATGAAATCCAGATAGGAGCCGCTCCTAGCATCCGTCAAACTATCCGTTGGGAGTATCTTGAGTCTGTACTCTATGCTTTGCAGAAGCAATGGCTTATTAGACTCCTCCTTGTGTTGGGATGTTATTTATCAAATCAATATGTTTGGCGTTTAAATTGCCGACCAGAATGTAGAAGTTTTCTGCCGAGTTGAAGCGCAGAAACCGAAAAAGTGTCTCGAGCCGTGTGATGAGAATATTGGATGGGGGTGCTTCAGTAACAAAGGCTACTTTAATGTACATTCTGTTTTCATTTCGGAGAGGAATGCACACAATATATTCCTCTAACACCTGGAACCTCCACACTTCGCCACTATATTAAATTTTATGTTTAAATGTTCAATTAACGAGTGCAATTTTATTGGATATTGGATCAAAGGGAAATGTAACCGAAAATATTATAACGCAGAAACTAAAAAAAACCCAAAAACGTCAATTTTCTACAAAAAATCACGATTGAAAACGCCAGAGCAAATTCACAGAAGAACAGAACACAGAAGAACAGAACACAGAAGAAAATACACACAAAAATAACGGTTCTTTTCTATTTGGACCACTCCAACAGAATCGCTCCAAAAGGAGTTCAAATGATGTAATAATCCTTCCTAAGTGCAATGGAGGACATTTGGGGGTGGGAAAAGACAAGAAAAAATTTTTCAAAAAATTCTGGGAAAAAAATTCTAAAAAAAATATTTTGGATTTTTTATTTAGATGTACGGCTCTAGTATTCTAGTATTCACTCATATCAGTAGGGGCAATTTTCAGATATCGCTGATTTTTATATTAAGGCTTAATTTGAAATTTTCGTTAACGATATTAATAAATTTCTAGTGAAATTTATGTTGGAAAAAAATTTTTTGGAATTTTTTTTGGAAATACATATTTCTAAAAAAAATTTGTGTAAAAATTTTTTTTTTGCGTTTCCCCTGCCATAACCCAGCAAAGGTCTCAGCATAGTTCAATCGATTATAGGGTACTGTAGATGAAGAGTATTGATGACATACATATGTAGGCGCCTGCCTGACGATCAGCACCTACCCCGAGCGGAGCAACGAAGTTGCGTGAGCGGGACCTGCCGCATATGAAAAGAGAGTTTAAATCCCTTAATCCCGCGCAGCAGGCCACCCGGGTACTGTTAATTAAGAAAATTCTTGATATTATTACTACATAGGAACTCATCAGGTCTGTTCCCGTACTTTTTGGGCAGAAATTCACAGATTCTCATTTTTCAAAGAGTGGGGATGAAATTCTCTCAAAGAGAAGTGGAAATACCAAAAAGTACGGGAACGCGTTGAACCACAAAAGTTGCACACATTTTAAATGTCAAAAACATGTTTGAATTCGATACATTTGTGGATTCGTTTGTAGGTGCAATATACTAATTTGCAAAAACATACATATTTTCAGATTACTATTTATTATGTTTCCATGCACTAATCATTTAGTAACGCCTTATAGAGACAATGGACATCTTACAAATGCACAAAAGAATTTTAATATAAAACTGAGCTCTTGTCGTATGACAGAATGACAGAAATCAGCTGATTTCACAAAGCTGTGACATATTACCCACATAAATTTCTTGGGCTAAAATTGGCAGCATGGGGAAATTTTTTACTCTCTCGAGAGCGCTCTCTTTTGTCCAAAAGTGTGAATTTTTCGAGTACGGGAACAGACTTTCGTAGTTTTTCGTTGATTTGGACTTTACTTTACTTTTTGGAACGTGGTTGCGCGTTATAGCGTTAATTTTGTAAACTCGATCTAAGGCATTAAAAAGCACCCACGTACGCACGCGGCATTGTGACATTAGCTTTTACTCCGTATGAATTCATTGTTCATACTCATGCTGTACTTTTTCTTCCGAGTCACGTATTTTGATGTAACCTAGGGCATCTGTACATATTGATATTGGACTTTGTTTCCTGAAACACGATTTCGTAGTATTTTTTTTTTTAATTTAAGGCGCCACTTCATGAGCGTCGAGTTTGACGATATAACGATACTTTCAGCCAGCAAATCGAGTTCCCTTTCTATAATGTATTCACTTTGAGTGTTTGGGTTGCGAAACAAATTCGTTTATTACTTTGAGGCCGAGGGATTGAATGACTCTTAATCCTATATTGCTCTCATCTGTTTTAAATACAAATGGTGTATTGAAGCCGGGATATTGTAGAATTGCGTCGTTAAATAATAAATTGCTTTACATTGGTTTCGTAAGTTGGGCTATTTTTTTTTATATATTTCATCTATTGCAACCCAAAAAATGCTTTGATGTACAAGCGAGTTTTTGGAATAGGCAAGTTCTTACAACCATGATTTCTTCCAGACTTGCATGATTTGAAAGCTAAATTATCGTCAATTAAAGTCGGTAGCTAAAGTTCCTTGAATTGTAATAGAAATTTATAGCAAGGGTAGTGATTTTGGTGTAGAAACGTGTTCTTGTTTCTCAGCCCGATGACAAAGTTTGAACACGAAGAATTGGAGGCATTACGGGACCAAAATCCTTTTCAAAAGCGACAAGAACTAGCAAATTCACCGACCAATTCGGTGTCTACCGATATGATAAAAAGATTCACACCTTGAGGAACCAATTCTCTCTCCTGCGAGTTAAAGAAAGTGTAAAAAAAAGAAAAAAGTCGATGTAGCTTGGAGGACATATGTATACGAACCAAAATTGTGGTGTTTCGACCAGCTTCTCTTCCGTCGAACATATTTTCTGTCGACACCGCAAAGACATTTATTTTCTAATTATATATAATCGTACTTTATTTATTTCTTTTTTTTTCGTCTTTTAAATTCCAAAACTACTCTGACCGAATTTAATAATCTCGAAACTATTTCTTCATCTCCACTACTGTCTGTATCCATTTCCTTAAGTACAAATGCTGCACACTTCAACAATTGCCGTAAGTTTTCTGAATTCATTTTCATTAACAAATAAGAACAAACAAAATTTAAAAAAATTCTTTACGACAATAATATCCAACCCAACGAAAAATTAGCGAACTATCAAATTAGCGGAAGAGGAAGAAAGAGGAGTCCGAAAAATCTAAATTCACATATCACGAACCAATGTGTGATAACCGCCAATCAGAGTAAATAAGTACATCTGTATATCAGTACAAAAATAAAATAAAAACGTCGCTCAAATTATCTGTTCTTGGTTAAATAATATTAAACTGAATTCATTAATAAACTTATCATACTTGATAATTGCATTTTCATTGCAATCATTTTACTACTTGCAAGAATAGAATAAATGCATTTTTCAGTTAAGAGCGCACACTTGTCGAATACTTTTTTTGATCGCTGTACATATTTGAATTGATATGAAATATATAAATTGTATATACGTAATTGTAATATTCGTAATCTTATATGTAATCAATTCGTTGTATTCGAGTTGCTCTCATTTCAATGCCATGTCCCTCATAGCCGGAACAATTTAGCGTAGACTATTTACTATCTTTACGAGTATACCTTGATTGATAGATGCTTGGAAACAGTTCTGTTCAGATGATTTATGTTTAATAAAACACCACTGTTTTCAACAAAGGCATCGGAATACAAGCTTAAGACACGCCTCCTGGTCTTCGTCCTGCAAAAATTACAGTGAAGAAGCAGGTCCAGTAACTGTTCCTTTGATTGTTTGAAGCTCGCCGGGCCCCTAAGCTTGCCATGGCATTGAAAAGGCATCTCGTCAGTTTTGTTCTTTTTTTCCAGAAAAACTGTGCTTGGGAAAAAAATTGTTACATGCATCGAGGCACGAGGGACCAACTTCGTTGATTAGGATTAAGTTTTTTTGTTCAATATTTTCTTCATTCCTTCTTGTGTGCACGACTAAGTACACTCTTAGTTATGCTACAATCGACGTATGATGCATAGGGCTAGCGCAGAGCAAGGGTGATGGAGGTATGCAAGAAAGGTGGAAGGGAGAGAGGAAAAAGGGGGCCGATACTGGCTTCGGGCCCATCTGGGGAACAAACTTCGAGAATCTTAACCACTACTAACCTTCCGCACCGCTTTAAGTGAATTATTTTGTTATATGCATAACTTATAAGGAAAAGTGTGAAGTTGTGCTTATAATTTTATTTAAATATATATATATACATATATGTATGTTACTACATTATAGAAACAAAGTTTACAATATAATGTCAACGTTATTATTTGTAAACAGGTATCTTAAGAGACCTTATAGAGATCCCTTTGATCTTGATCTTCTTTTGAGAAAAAGAAAAAATGCAACCACATACTAAAACAACAAATTATATTCCACTCACTTCAAGATGGCATCAGTCTAAGTCATTTATGATGTTATTTGTCATCCTAAAAAGCGTTTTTTTTTTCTTCTTGAGGTTTCTTGAGAGCTTCGATTTCAAAACTTCAAGGGCCAATTGAACACTTTGTGGTTGAAGTTTCTTTATATCACACTTTATTCCACAGCTTCATTCGTAAGAAAACGAATAATAATGGATTGCAAAAAAGATTCATCAAATATTGAAATAACGGACATATGTATATTAGGGAAGAGTGCGGTGATCACAGCCATCCTATCTGTTTTCTAACGCCACACATTCCACGCCACACATAATAATATATTTGTTTTGCGGGTTTTAAAAATAATATATTTTTTATCGACGTTTAAAATTTCGTTATGTACAACTCTTGTTAAATATTTAACTTCTTTAAAATATATTTTATATATATATAAAATGTATATTTTATACATATATATTTATATAATTATATTTTATATACATATATTTATATAATTATATTTTATATATACATATTTAATATATATATTTAAAAAAAATAAATTTAAAATACTTTAAAAAACAATTTTAAACAACGCGCTCTGGTTGGGAAGCTCTGGCTTCCTATCAACCGCTAATTTCCACTTATGTACCTTGTCATAATTACTATTTCCGGGTAATACAATAGTACTTTTTGGTAATCAACAATTTTTTTTATCGAATATCATCGAGTATCCATCGATTGATGTCTGGAATAACACCTTTGTTTCTTAGGACTGCAGCTATTCGACTAGGCATTGAATCAATAAATTTTTGTCATGTACTAACGGAAATATTGTTCGAATAGGTATGAATGGCAGTCCACAACTGATTTTTGTTTTGAAACCACAAATGGGGAGACAGAGATCCAATGCACCACTCACACTTGATTGCCTTGTAACCAAGAATTCACTAATTTCGATGGATCATTGGGATCATTTTCATGTCGAAAGTACAATCTTAATCCATTACTTCCCAAGCATAAAAAACATTGAAATTTTTTGATGAAATCTTCAAGTTAAGATTTTAATGCATTAAAAAAAAATAATATAAAATAAAATATAAAAAAAATGTACCCAGGTTGCTGATTCAGCCTGTCCTATAAATATGACGATGGGGATATATGATCAGAAATTATGAAAGATGACATTTATAAGAAAATCAAATTTATTCGAAAACTGTGATTACAAAGAGTTATAAAATAAGCTTTTCAAAGTTTATTTCCCATGATAAGGTATAAAACATTCACTGCAAAGTGTTTTTTCGCATTTAATACAAAAAGTTAGAGGTTTCTTTTTACAAACTTGTTCTTGGCAACGCCTCTGTTTGTCCCTTCTCGTCATATAGTGACCAATATTGTCGAACCTGAAAGGTTGTAAAAGTATAGGGTCCGCCAAATAACTTTTTTTTTTTGAAAATGCTATAAAAAAAACTACTGAATATTTTCTCAAATTTCGTTTTTTATTTGAAAGTACAATCCTTCCGGTTAATAATGGAAAATAATTTCATTCAAATGGCTGCCTCGGCTGGCCATGCAGTAGCCTACACGATCGGTCCAATTTTTAAGCACATTATCGATTGTGTGCAGCTGTATTTCACCAATGGCTTCACGAATGTTGTCCTTTAAAGCGTCAATTGTCTCTGGCTTGTCGGCGTAACACTTATCTTTGACGGCACCCCACAAATAATAGTCCAACGGTGTCAAATCGCAGCTCCGAGGTGGCCAAACGACATCAGCTCTGCGGCTGATAATGCGATATTCAAAAACAGGGCGCAAAACATCGAGTGTAGCTTCGGCTGTGTGGCACGTAGCGCCGTCCTGTTGAAACCAAATGTTGCCAATATCCTCCTCTTCAATTTTTGTGAACAAAAATTCGTTCAACATGGCCCGATAACGATCGCCATTGACTGTAACGGCCACTCCTTGCTCATTTTCGAAGAAAAATGGCCCAATTATGCCTCTGGACCAAAATCCGCACCAAACAGTGTCTCGTTTTGGGTGCACCGGCTTTTCAATGTATGCGTGCGGGTTTTCTGTGCCCCAAATGCGACAATTTTTCTTGTTTACATACCCGCCAAGATCAAAATGAGCTTCATCTGAAAAGATGATTTTTTTGGCAAAATCGGCATCTTCTGTAAGTCGATGATGTTCAAAGTAATGTCGCAATATTTCCCACCGTTGTTCAAGCGTATACACAACCATATTCGTTCAGCGGAAGGATAAAACTAATTATCTGTCAAATCAGACATGAGCTAAGTGTTACCATTCACGAAATAAGCACTACTTGAAAAAAAACGTTAGATGGCGGACCCTTTACTTCGGAAGAACCTGGAGTAGGTTTACTTGCCCTTCCTTCTGATTTTTTCATCCAAGAGAAACAAACTCTTCGTCTAAAATCCAGCAGAGGGATGGTTTCATCTTTATTTACCTGGTTGTAAATAATCCATGCATTCACTAGCGACATATCTAAAACACGAATCACCGACGGCCAGTACCATTTCTTTCCTCTAAAACGGATGGGATATTTAGAAATCAACCAATCATGTGTATCGACTCCTCCCATATTTTTATTATAATTATGAATGAGTTTTGGCTGATTCACGGCTACTTTGGCCTTTTCTGTCTTTGAGTATCTAGTAGTTTTGACAAAAGGTTCAACAATATCAAAATTAGTCAAAAGACATACTACATTGTTGTCATGCCATTTGACGCCTAATATTTCATTATTTTTATCGAAACGATTATCAGAATACCCTCGGTCTTTCTTTTTCATTTCTTGCTTTGTCATGAAAGGACATTTCTTAGTCCTATTGTCAGGACTATAGGCCAATTAGTCTCTCGTCATTTCTATTAAAGACTTGGAGAGACTCCTTGACCTATACATCAGAAGACTCACAAATTCACGAAATCTATGCAGCACTCAACACGCCTACCTCAAAGGCAGATCAGTGGAGAGTGCTCTGCATAGTGTTGTCCGTGAGATTGAGGGCTCGCTGTACTTAAGAGTTTACAATGCCAGCCTTCCTCGACATAGAGGGGCCCTTCAACATTGTAAACACAGAGGCCATAACAACAGCTCTTGAGGACATAAAAGTAGACAAATCCATTGTAATCTGGATTGAGAATATGTTGAAGAACAGAATCATCAATGCAGACATTGGACACAGTTCTATAAGGAAGGTGACAACTAGAGGCACACCGCAAGGAGGAGTTCTCTCCCCCCTACTGTGGCTTCTTACAGTCAACAAGATCCTCAAATTCTTTATGGAAAAAGACACAAAGATCATAGCGTACGCGGATGACCTGGTTATTTTGATAAAAGGTACATTTCTACCAACTATCAGTGAACTAATGGAATCTGCGCTTAGTGAACTCTCCTCGTGGGCAAGACAGAACGGTCTGAGAATAAACCCCCAGAAAACCGAGCTGGTCTTGTTCACCAGGAAAAGGAAAATTCCGATATTTGCTCCCCCAAAGTTAGAGGGTACTCCACTCAAACTTAAAGCGGAAGCAAAATATCTAGGCATCATTCTTAACTCCAAACTATCCTGGAAAAGGAACCTGGAGGAAAGGATGAAAAAAGGATTGAACGCTTTTTATGCATGCAAAAAGACCTTCGGAAAAAGATGGGGCTTGCAACCGTACATCATTCATTAGATGTACACAGCAATCATCAGACCCATTTTAACTTATGGGGGCCTAGTCTGGTGGACTGCTAGCAGCACAAAAAGCTATATGAACATGCTCAACAAAGTACAAAGGTTAGCAGCTGTTTGTACAACGGGAGCCATGAGAAGCACGCCGCAGGCAGGGTTGGACATGATTCTTCATCTCCTCCTACTGGATCTTTTCATAAAAGGCTACGCTGCAAAGAGCACTCTCAGACTAAGAGAGTCCTCTCTGTGGAAGCAAGCCAACTATGGACATGCGGCCATACTTAAGATAATAGACGACCTGGGAAGGAAACACGGTTTTAATAGCCTCGCAGCTACGACCGACTATATTACCCCCCAAAATGACCTCTCTCAGTATACCTATCCTTTTCCCCGACAGAGAAGAATGGCTATCAAACGCCGTAATCAACGACCATGAGATCACCCTCTTCACCGACGGATCGAAAATGGACACAGGCACTGGGGCCTGGTTTTACTCTGATACCCTACACAAACAGGAATCATTCAGACTTCCTGATCTGTGTAGCGTGTTCCAAGCAGAAATCCTGGCAATAGAGAAAGCAGCTAAACAACTACAGGTAGCCGATATCCCACCATCTGATATCACCATTTTCGTAGATAGCCAGGCTGCACTGAAGTCAATAGAATCCTGTATAACGAGATCAAAGGCTGTCAAGAAATGTCGCGACTCACTGAAGTCCATCAGACACCATAAAGTTAAACTCTGCTGGGTCCCGGGCCACAGCTCAATCGCAGGGAACGAAAGAGCAGACGAACTGGCCAGGCAAGGTTCTGAAATGGACATCAGCGAAGCGGACACGTCATTGCAACCACCGATCAGCGCATTATACCGGATCATAAACGACACAATTATCAAAGAGGCCAACTCGTCTTGGTTTACAAGAAACGATAGCTACACGACAAGATCATCGTGGCCAGAGCTCAACGTCGGAAAACAAAGAAGCTCCTGGCGCTGGACCGTAACTCGATCCGTATGCTCGTCGGAGTGACCACAGGACACTGTCCCATTGGAGCAATGCTCCGGAAATGCGACTCGGGATCCAACGATCTCTGCCGGAGCTGCGGCGATGAGGAAGAAACTGAGACGATCCAACATCTGCTCTGCCACTGTCCAGCTCGCCAGAATCGACGTCTAGTGTCGCTAGGCCAAAGATTCTTTACAGAGATTGCGGACGTGGCTAATGCAGATATATCGGATCTTCTAAGATTCATCAAGAGCACGGGGTGGTTTCAACCACCACGTGATAGGACAGGTTAATTTTATGTGTACCCACACAAACGAAGGGAATCACAATGGGCCTCTTGGCCTCCGAGTGGAAGTGATGTCCAACCATCACACTCCCCTTCTCTAACCTAAGAGATTTCAAATCAATCAATAATTGCATACTACTGAAAAAGTTATCGAAGTACACTACATGTGCGCTAGGATCTGTACACACTTTAAGTAACTCTTTTACTACTCTTGAACCTAAGCCGTCGCCAGTACCATCTGAGATTTGAGCCTCCTTGCCTGTATATAGCGAAAAGTTATAACAATAGCCACTGACTCCATACAATGCCCAAAGTTTATATCCAAACCTCACTGGTTTGCCTTTAATAAATTGTTTGATTCCATAATGCCCAAAATATTTGACAATCATTTCATCAACAGCTAAATATACCAAACTTTCGAAATGATTCATTAGATTTATCTATAAATGGGCGTATTTTGAAAGCTTTGTCGGTTTTATAAATTTTTGAATTGTCATTGAAATGCAAATAAGATTTAATCTTATCAAAGCGATTACGGGACATTGCTTGTTCAACAAATGGGATGTGTACATCATCGTCTTTACACCAATAAAGCTTGCTTTGAGGCAAATAGTGATACGAGGAAAATATTAAAATTCCCATAAAAACTTTTAGCTCCTTCACAGTTAGACTGAATTTCGAATCATTTTTGTAATGTTTGGCATAGGTTATAGTTTCGTGCACAATATATTCTAGAATCTCATCACACAATATATGTTCGAATATCTCTACCGCTGATTTTCCTTCGAACTCCGTAATCATATTTTCCAAACATTCTTTAGCAGTATTGGATTCCGGCTGTATTCCAGAATAAACTGGGTTACACTTACGCCAAGCGGCTGTCTTGCTTATCCGAGATATGGATTTATTAGGGTGATCTTCTTCGACGTTATCAACCGTACATGAAAATTCCACTTGACCAACTATATCTGACACCGGTACAACTCCCATATCGTCGTCAGGACCTTCTTCTATGTCAGTCATTTCATCCACTTGGTCCGGAGGCAATATGTTAACTTCAATATCGTTCAAGTCTTCATCACTGTAATCTTCAATATCTTAAAGATAGCCGGCGATATCCGTCACCTTTAAAGCTTTCTTGTATGTAATTTTCACAATGGATCCATTGTCTATAAATATGAAAAATATGTACGTATGTAGGTACAATTCTATCAAAAAACGAGTATGTATATGCATTTATTATTTGATAAAAAACTAAATCAAAAATGTTTACTTGCCTTCGTTAATAAATTCTTTCCTCTCTTATATTATTCGAAGTGGCGTTCTTGCGTTGCGTTCTAAAAGAGACTGATCCCCGATCGTCTTCCACAACTTTTTAAATATGCTAGAAAATGCAAGGATATTGGGTTACAAATGTTTTATTATCAAAAATTCCCAAAAAATTAGTTTTATGACAGGAAGCAACCGAAGGGTCTTTGGATAATTAGTGATCTTATTTATAATTACTGTAATATTTATTAAGTGTTCGAAATACAATAAATACAATAAATAATACAATACTTCCTCGTTTTCTTTTCGGAAATATTCTGATGGTCCAACATTTGGTACCAGGGATTAGGGAAAACCAAATAAAATCTAATTGGACCGTATGATAATAAACTTAGACGATCTCTTTCTCCGGGGTTGGGCAATGTGTAGCTCACACGACTCGCAAGAAACAAGCGAGATAGGTTTCAAGATATATGTACATACATACACGATCGTACAGGATCGAACGTGATTTCGCGGTAAATAGTATAGACGTGTTCCCAGTGTCATATATATAGTACGGCCTATTTTGAAGGCATATAACATATTTCCAAAATATATTTTGTTTATATTTTTGTTTGTTATATATTAGATAAAGGTTTTAGAATAGTTTTTACGTACTTCGAAGCAAGTTGTATTTGTCATAAACGATATATAAATCAGAAAATAATGTTCTTCTTGGCGTAATAAAAGTGATTAATTTAAAAAATAAAATTAAAAATGAAGTAAATCTTTTTTCGCGACCCAAGAAAAATATTTCAATAGAAAAATGCTGTATAGATACACATTTCATTAGAAACAATAAAAATGAAAGGACTAACTTGTAAAAAAAAAGTTTCGAATATGGTGTCCTATAAAAAGGATAGCGGGAAGGAATTGGTTAATGACATATTGTCTTCAGTCTGATAGTATGACTTTAGACCACAATACAAGCTTCACGAATGAATAACTGATGAAAAGCACATCATAAGAGAGACAATACATATGTTCGAGAAATGGCACAAATTACTTCTCGGAAAGGACATAAAAACAAAAAGGGATAAAAAAAAACAGGCTATTGGTCGTCAGTGGCATTCCCTATGGTCCATACCTACTTAACTGATGTCGAAACGAGGCATAGTGACATAATAAAAACTGTCAGTGGTTTCAGATTATAGTAATGGATATGTTCTTTATTTTCTTTTCTTTTTTTTTGTAGAAGTATTGATCTTTATATTCGTACTGGTATGATCTCAAACGTTGGTACTCAGATATTTTCCCACAAACCTTCATTGATTATATTATATATTACGTGTAGCAAAGAGAAATCCATTGCTTTTGAATGAAATTAAAGGCTTGATTTAGCAAAGTTAGAAAAAAAAAAACAATTTATGTCAAATATGCGCCGTTTCGTTCGATAACATAATGCCATTTTGAAAGTTAAGCCTCTCTTAAAGAAGTCCTTAGCCCTGTTGGCAAAAAAGGGGCACCGTTGTTTCCCCCTCCCCAAGCCATGGAGAGGAACAGTTGGTAATCACTTGGTGCCGGCTCCGGATTATAAGGTGAATGCATAAGACTCTCAAAACATATATTCCAGGACTTCTGGCGAGGGTTTGGCCTGACGTTGTCGGGATGGAACACAATTACTCTCTAAGCTAGCCGCTTCCTTTTATATCCAGCCTTACTCAATTTGTTCCTAACGGGGTTTTCCCAAGGTTTAACTTCTGGGCAATCGGAACAATGTTTACATGATGATCAGACTCGATGATTTCCATGATTTTATTGACATCTACGACCATTGCACTTCCAGAGCGTTGTGCATTCTTGACATCGAAATTACCGGATGGGAATTGGGTGTAACAGTATCAGTGCCATAACAAGGATTTAAAGATTGATGCGGTCAAAATTCCTGCTTTAAATCAGATAGCGTGACAATTAAACAGGCGCTACGGAAAACAAAAACCTATTTATAATACAATATGTGAAACTGCATCTAGAATTAATTTATTGCGATGATTTTATTCTATATGTGACAAAGAGAAGAAACACGTCTAAATTATATTATAATCAGACATAAATATTGAAAAGTGCATCGACTATTAAAGACGAAAATGTGAATATAACTTTATTCAAGCATTTACATCACATCCCGAAACATCTAAAAATAAATAAATAAATAAAAAAAATCTGAAAAAAGGCAAACATTAAAATGTACTATATTCCAATTGGCGTCGATATGTTTTCTTTATTTCCCTTGACTTTCAGCATTTGCCCCTGTTTAAAGAGTTAAAATTAGCAGTTGATACGTAATAAATAGTTTGGTCACAACTTTTACCTGTACAGTGGTATCCATTAAACTACTGCTGTTTTTATGTGTTTCGTCGATTATTGTGCAGTTCGAACGCAACTCTTGAAATTCTTTCTCACAATTTCTAGTTTTATGAAGTAAATCTGATATCTGGAATAGAAATATTAGTCCTTAAAGGAGCATGATTTTTGTGCAAAATAGTTGAATGACGGTGTGCGTATTAAGGCTTGAACATTGTCTCGATACTTCGGTGAATGTAAGTTAGGAAAATATATGTTTTGCAACTGAAATATGCAACAGTTTTTTAAGCTGTTTAAGGTTAGATCTCATACTTGAAATAAGTTTTAATACTATAGTAAATAAAATAATTGTCAATTTTAAATATTATCAACAGCCCATCACAAAATTGAACATACATTCATGATCATGTTTGATTGTCTCGCCAGAAAAAGTAATTGATTAACAAAACAAAAATGTAGCATACTTCATTTCACAAAAACCAAAAATAACAAAATAAATAATGAAAGTAAACTGAATTCTAAATGATTCACAGCAAAATAAAAAACAAATAATTTATGTAAGATTGAACAATCCCTTGGACTAGAATATATTTGAGTGCCAGTCGTAAGAAGCGACTTAATTCCTCATCGATCTCTGCGCCATGAAAAAAAAAATGAGCGGACTATACACTGCCCACACTCACATCACTTTTGTTATTTTTTTATTCTTTTTTAAATTCGTGCAGGTTCAAGAGTGTACGCTCTTATACAACCTGGACGGGGTGCAGATGGTTTGTGTCAAAGATGTTCGTTCATTACTCTCCGGGGGTGGTTGTCCTACATAGGATTTGCGAGAATCGACTGAATTTGCGTTGGTTGTAGTTCACAGTACCTCTTTTGTTCCCATGTCATTAATGTGTTGTATTGGAAATGCACACACAGAGTATGAATTTTGAAGTGATCTTATGCTGCGATTGTTAAGCCTTCGTCAGCACTTTTTGATCATCTCTCATTCACAACTGAGGATAGGTAATAGTAGAGTAGCATAGAACAAAAAAAAATATAAAATCCAAAATTTACAAAAAAAAATATATATATAAATAAATTTAAAGAAAAAGATATATATATAAAATATATATTACATATATAAAATATATATTACATATATAAAATATATATTAAATATATGTATATACATAGGTATATATATTTTAATTATTGTACGATAGAATAAGTTAGGTTTAATTAGGTTCAGTTAGACTGAGTTAGTTTAAGGTAGGCTTAAGTTTTATATATTGTAAATATATAAAAAATTATCATATGCTAAGTTTTTTTGAACAAGATACATTTTCTTGCTTAAGTTAGTTAGAAAAATGTTAATTGTAAGTTTATATAGAGGGTGTCCCACGAGCAGTGTGCCAAAAAGCTAGAGCGTGTAGGTCTGGTCAAGACAAGAAAAAAATCGTATGGGAGGGGGGGGTCTATTCCCCCCCGTTTAGCCGGGAGGGGCAATTTTCTAAAAAATTGACTTAATTTGGAAAATAAATTATTACAAATCAACAGTTACAGCCACAATGCCGTGATATACTTTTTTGAAAAGCCAGAAACCTCTTCTTTCGTCCTGTTTTTAAATGAAGCTGTTTTAGGGAATAGTTTTTGAGAAATTAATTTTCAAACTCAAAATTTTGGAAAAAAAATGAAGAAAAAAAAATGTTCGAACTATTTTTTTTCAAAATTTTATGTAATTAAGTGGTAATCTTTTTTCAAACATTCAATTCTCTTATTAGTTTTTAGTTAAAAACAGAAAACCGGATGCAAAAATGTCTTGTAGTTTTTGAGAAATTAAAAAAAACCCGAACCACTTTTTTTTAAGAAAACCCTTTTTTTTTGGTTTTAACGCGTATAGACTTGTAGGCAAATTGATGTATGAAACATTGACCTCTTTTTTATTATTTTTAAAATTTTTTAAATTTTTAAAAAACTGACCTGACAATTTCGTTTGGGTCCACCCGCCGCCAATGGGTTCTACCCGCTAGGACCTTAAGACAATAAAACCGCAATTTTTCTTTATTGAAAAACAAAATATTTGCAACCCAAATGTAAATAAAAGGCGTCGCATTTTTAATAAAAAACCATTTCCAAATTGGACGTTAACTCATCAACACATTACGATGTCAAACTCATAATCTCGAGAAGAATTAACGGACATGCACTTCTGCTACGGTTTAGCTAATGGTCGAGATCGTGAAGCCGAAAGACTCTACGCTGAAAGATATCCCAATCGGAGGTGTCCCAGTCGTAGCATGTTTTCAAGAATCCACCGACGTCTGCGAGAGCACGGAGTGCTAGAGCATTTCTTAGAAAAAAGTGGTTCGGGTTTTTTTTTAATTTCTCAAAAACTACAAGACATTTTTGCATCCGGTTTTCTGTTTTTAACTAAAAACTAATAAGAGAATTGAATGTTTGAAAAAAGATTACCACTTAATTACATAAAATTTTGAAAAAAAATAGTTCGAACATTTTTTTTTTCATTTTTTTTTCCAAAATTTTGAGTTTGAAAATTAATTTCTCAAAAACTATTCCCTAAAACAGCTTCATTTAAAAACAGGACGAAAGAAGAGGTTTCTGGCTTTTCAAAAAAGTATATCACGGCATTGTGGCTGTAACTGTTGATTTTTAATAATTTATTTTCCAAATTAAGTCAATTTTTTAGAAAATTGCCCCTCCCGGCTAAACGGGGGGGAATAGACCCCCCCCTCCCATACGATTTTTTTCTTGTCTTGACCAGACCTACACGCTCTAGCTTTTTTGCACACTGCTCGTGGGACACCCTGTATAGTAGTCGAAAGACAGGCTTAAGTTGTACTGTTTGTTTTAGAGTGTCCGTTTAGGGCCAGTAAGATATTTAAATTTGTAAGGATAGTTAAGCTAGTTTTAAATATTTTTGTCTAGGATAACGTAAATATAAGAAATTATGAATAAAAATGACTTAAAAACTAAAAAAAAAAAAACAAAACTGATGTACAGCTTTCCGTATAGGAATTGTTCTTGATTATGAACGGACTTGAACAACAGAATTTCGACTCAACAGTCGGTGATGATTACCATTGCAACATAACCACCCCGATAACTACTCCATTGCACCCTAACAAACCATGCTCCAAACAACATCAAAAATCATTAAATCATTGACCCACCGTCGTGTTAAATATGGTTGGTCTTACTTGGGTAAAATATTCCGGAGGGAAGATCGTCCATGAAAAAAAATTCACAAAAATGAAGGATAGGCTCGTGGAACAAACGTAACTTGTATAGGCCGAGTGCTTCCCAAACAAGACTCAATGAAACTAGCAAGTATATACTTTGTAGCGGCACAAGAAGTTCGACTTTTAAACGCAACAACCATTAAGGAAGGAAGGATAAACTTTTGTTTGCGGCGGTACGGATACTCACAATCTTGTACACAACATAATGCACGTAGTATTGTATTTTACAACGACCGAATGTCGATGGTCGAAATCCGGCGTCACTGCTTTAACTATGTACTTCTGATTGGACGCTGCGTTGTCCTACGGCAGATAAGGAAGAAGAGATAAAGGAAGCGAATTATGAAACAATGGATGAAATATTTGAAGATTTTTCATCCTTCGATGAGCACGACGATTCGTACTCGGGAACTTCAACGTACCCAAAATAGGAAAAGGGGCGGTATATACACAGCTCAACAATCTCCATGTATCCATGTATCCTCAAATGATAATGGTCTAAGGACAATAAGTTGTGCCAGCTCAACAAATATAATCATGAAACATTCACAACATTAAAATACAAAAGAACACATATGGCTACATGGATATCACCGGATGGAATAACGCACGACAAAATTGATTCAGTACCAACGTACTAGACAACGTACAAAGGAGCGGATTATCATGCCACATCATAATTATCGCCAAAATTAAGATCCGAATCCAAATTAGATTCGAATCACAGCAAGATATAAAAAAATCAACGTTAGAAAGTTAAAGGACCCTCATATGCAGAAAAATATGAGGACCAAATTCATAACCGGTTCGCCTTACTAGATGGTATAAAAACTAACGACGAAACAAGACAGGTAGAAGTTTCGACGACGAATGCGAGGGAAAAGTAAAAGCCCGTAATAAGCTAAGACTTCAAATCCTGGAAAATAGCGAAGACATCACGTGTACAAGATCAGGAAAAATGTGCGACTAAGAACAAGACAGCAATTTATGCAGGTCGAAAATGTATCAAAAATGTTCTAGCCTACACTGACGAATTTGACGTGCTAGGAGATAGTGAGAAAACAATTATGTAAAAGAAATATAGAAAGGCTTATAATGGCAGGAAAAGAAGTAAGGTTAGAAGTAAATGGAGTGAAAACCAAATATATGTATAGTCACTGATTGGACTGGAACGATCCGAAGTTCGCCCCCGACTGTACTCGACAAACACCTGGAGAAAATGAACGAATTTAAATATATGGGTATCATATTGACCGCCAACAACAACATAAAAATCGATAAATATAATATGGCTGCATATGGGCAGCTCGTGGTTCTTCGCGATAATGGAATTATTCAAAACAACTCTTTTGTCTCGCAATGTTAAAATCCACGTTTATAAAACCATTATGTCAGTGGTGCTTTACGGCTGTGAAACATGGTCTCTGACTAAGAAAGAGGAAAATAAATTTCAGGTCGTTCAAAATCAAATCTTAAGTCTACAGGACGAAGAAACAAGTGAATGGAGGAAACTACACAATCAAGAAATCGAGAAACTCTATTGAACTTCAAACATTGTCTGGATGATTAAATCGTGAAGACTTAAGGCTCCGTCAAACTCCGTCGCGTTTTACCGCCGCGTTCCACCGCCGCGTTGTATTATACTAAAACAATTAGCCCCTGTCACACAGGGCGCGTTAATTTTGACGCGGTGTTGTGTGAAATTACAGATTATTTTCATCATTCGCTGTTGACGCAAGTCATGACAGCCAACTGTCTTTCCGCCACCCAGAGAGCAACAGCACATGAACCGCATCCCTGTATTTAAAAACGGCGCGTCAAAATAACCTAACCGCGGCGTAAAATTATCTCACCGCGGCATTAAAAACGCTCTCTGTTTGACGGAGCCTTAAGATGGGCAGGATAGTGGACGAACAGTGGCTGGTAATAATAAGGTAATAACAATAGAAAATTGATAATACACTAACAAGAGCTAAAAGAAAATTCAAATTATGGCCTAAGAATAAAGCAAAAACAAACCCAAATTAAACTTTAGTAACGCTGAAAAAGGTGCTCCAGCACCTTTGGCAATTTGTTAATACGTTATTTAAGCTCCAGCTTGTAATAATGATCCGGCATTGGAGGTGTTTTAAGCTGTTTTGGGACACTATAAAGTAACTATTGGTGCAGTAAGGACTAATGCTTCAGATCATTATCTTGGTAGAAGTAAAAATCTGAAGGCAGACTAAGTTTTTCAACGAAACACCGTAGGTCTCGTCTTAAAATATTCATACCACGAAATTTCTCCACGTTAAGATGTGCATCCCCACAACATCCCACAAGCTCCGTGTTTTATAGTGTTCTTGATGTTTTTTCTTTAAGAGTTGTACATGGTTTTATACGAATAAATTGTTTACCAGCCAATCAAAAAAGCAACATTTTTCCAAAAGGTTTTCTAGCAAACTCTTATAATTTGTTTTCTTATTTGCTAGTTAAATATACAGCTTTGTTTGCGCAATGCTGTCATTAACATTATATTTTCGCATGACTTAGCGAACAGTTTCTAGGGATCAAGTCTTATTAATTACAAATGACCTCTGAAATGCATGCGAGCGTCCTACAATTTACTCTATTTGCATTCTCGTAGGCATGCTGGTTTGTTTTTTCCTACTTTCAATTCTTTCACTAGAATAATGTTTTATTGAAATATGAGGAAATGTCCCATATACCGATTGTTAGGTTTTTAATCCATTTTTTATTGATAGTTTCTTAGATCTACCTTATCCTATACAAAAATGGTTAAAACTAGCTTAACTATCCTTACAAATTTAAATATCTTACTGGCCCTAGGCGGATACTCTAAAACAAACAGTACAACTTAAACCTATGTCTTTCGACAACTATATACATATACGACAACTATATACATATAAACAATTAACATTATTATAACTAACTTAATTATAACGTTTGTGATTCATTTCAACTTTCCGAAACGCTTTTCCAATTACTTTTGAATTTCCTACTTAGGAATGCTACGAATGATTACCATACACAACTTGATTGAAAAAAAATTCAATGATAACATCTTTAATGAAAAAAACAATACTTTGATTAAAAGAACAGTTAGTAATAGTGGCAACATTTTTTTTAGATCTAATAAGTGCGGAAAACTTTTATCCAATTTTTCTTAGCTCAAAAACGGCCTTATCATTGCTCCATGAATCTGGATGCTAAACTAGAATGGAATGAACATGTGAAAAAGAAAGCAGAGGAGCTCAATATTAAAGAAATCTTTATTGGTTGTTGGGATATAAGTTGGAAATATCCATTGAGAACAAAATCTTATTATATGATCAGATGCTAAAACCGGTCTAAACATATGGTATTCAATTATAACAATCTGACAAAATTGTTCATACTTTACTATTTCTGAATGCCGGTATATTTCTTCCCGAACATCTATATTTTTTTCATCATATGAAACGTAATTCTTGAATATAAATAGTATTTTTCGCTATATTTTAAATGGGTACAAAATATATGACAATTTTGATCTGCAAAACACGATACTAAAAATGATCTTTAACTTACCAGTTCATCACTCAAAGAATGTTTAATGCTTGTTTAATTAATCTTTTAAAAAATATGTATGTAGGCTATTGCTTTGGGGGTCAGCGGTTTAAGTTATATTTCTTTTAAAAGCATTTAAAACAGAAATCATATTCAATTTGATAGTAGTCGAGAATAATAATGAATAATGAATTTCCGTGCAGGGACGGGTTAAGAATATCCCTGCAGCGATACCTCTCGCTTGTCGTAAAAGGCGACTAAAACAAAGGTAAACAAAAATCACATCTAGGCAATTTAGAAAACACCAAGGTGAGCCTAGGGACACATATACCACCATTAAACTGCCCCACAAGTGTACATGCAAATCAGTGGGCTGACACGACTGGAGATCACCGGTGTTGTAAGAGTAAGATCAAACAAAAAAATCTGGAGCATGCCCGTGTCACAAAAAAAAAAAAAAAAAAAGACAGGCCGAAAAACAATTGGTGCAAACAAATGCAAAAACACCAGCATTTGATTGGCCTCAGCGATGAAGTAATCCCAAACCGGGAAGCCTGCCGCTACTTTCTGAGGTCAAACCGGCGGACCCCACAAGCGGACCAGTAGGAATGCAGTTAAGTGGGAAGGTTATGGTCCTACACTTCTGACCATAACAACGCCGGAAAAAGGAAAAGAAGAAAGAAGAAGAAGTAGTCGAGAATAATGAACAAAATTATATTCCAAAACCAAACCGCCATGGGGAAATTTCTTAGAAATTCGTAGAAATCCGCTGTTTTTCAACTCTAAATGGCGATTTTCGAAAAACTTGTCTCAAGCCATTACACGTGTACTGCAGGCAATTTAGTGTGTAACCTACTGATATAAAACACAACAAGACACAAATTCGATGATTCAGCTGTTGCGATTCGAATCCCATGTTTTTGGCGTTAACGGCTAGCCTCACTTACCACTGAGTCACGATGTTCCCAAGGAATATTGCCGTGGTAACAATAAAGAAACATAAGGTTGAAGTCCACAATAATTAACAGGAATTTTTATTACCACTAGTTTTTAAAAAAATCTAATTCAATTACTTAATTACGCTTATGTCATTATATAGCGAATTTTCCGAAAGTAGATTATAAGGCATATATGTATATTAGGGTGTCCCCTAACCTTTGCTAGAACTACCAATCATTGTTGTACCTCATAAATCGTCAGGGGAAAGAGGAAAAGAATTTAATTTCTCTCGTTTCCGTGGAAGTGTTAGGTTTAAACATAGACAAACATCCCATTGATACGTCGCCCATTCAAAGGCTTTTATCACAAATACGAAAGCAAAACAACACTTCATCCACTGCCGATGCTGAGGTAGACATTGGGATGGGATAGTTTTAATGTGAGGAATTTTGAAGAAGGGCGGTTGCCTGTTTCAATTTTATTCGATGATAAAGAACATTCTCTGTTCGACAACAAAAAGTGTTCTTTTGATAAGGTTCCAGCAGAGGCAGTTTTGTTTGGGCTTCATAACTGGAACATCTCAAATTACTAAAAGCACCGATATTCCTATTGCCAAAAAAAGCCAGAGACAATTGGTGTAACATTGATTCTACTAACATTCAAACGTGCCCCGAAATTCGCGAAACAAGGTATAGGTATCAGTGACGGAGAAGTCGGACGTCTTTCGTCAAAATAAAGGTGATGTTTCTGTTGCCACTGTTGACTCATTTGATCGATCCGCATGTGAAGATAACGTTGTTGATTGGTAATGTCGATGCCATTAGGGCTGGAATAGTTTCTAGCAGTATGAAGAAAAGTATTGATCCGTGCAGGGACGGGTTAAGAATATCCCTGCAGCGATACCTCTCGCTTGTCGTAAAAGGCGACTAAATGGTAAACGAAAATCACATCTAGGCAATTTAGAAAACACCCAGGTGAGCCTAGGGACACATATACCACCATTAAACTGCCCCACAAGTGTACATGCAAATCAGTGGGTTGACACGACTGGAGATCACCGGTGTTGTAAAAGTAAGATCAAACAAAAAAATCAGGAGCATGCCAGTGTCACAAAAAAAAAAAAAAGGCAGGCCGAAAAACAATTGGTGCAAACAAATGCAAAAACACCAGCATTTGATTGGCCTCAGCGATGAAGTAATCCCAAACCGGGAAGCCTGCCGCTACTTTCTGAGGTCAAACCGGCGGACCCCACAAGCGGACCAGTAGGAATGTAGTTAAGTGGGAAGGTTGTGGTCCTACACTTCTGACCATAACAACGCCGGAAAAAGGAAAAGAAGAAGATGAAGAAAAGTATTATTTCTGGTCTCATTGCTTAAGATATTTTTAGTGCACTCATTAAGCGCCGGGGCGCAGTAGGTAGTGTGTCGACCGCTGACGCAAGATGAGCGAGTTCGGATCCCGATAACACCAACGCCATCGAATGATTATTTCACGGCTTTACTCCTCGGCGGAGTACTAGAAAAATCCCCCGTTATACACTTGCCTTGAAAAAGCTTTGTAAGGTCGAAAGGCACAGTCTTAAATGTTTCTATTTGCTTTAGAGTGTCTGTATAGGGCCAGTAAGATATTATATGTTAGTTGTTATTTGAGCTAGTTTTAAGCATTTTTGCCTAGGGTAAGTGTGTTCTTAAAATAAAAAACAAAAATGAATTTCAAAAAAAGCTTCTCAGCTCTCGCCCTTCTGAATCGGCATTAAGCTTTAGGTTCCGTGAAAAACAAATCGCACACAACAAAGTGAATAAAAATAAGCTTGACTCTGGCTCTTTATGAGCTCTAACGTAATCTTAGATGTCTGTCTGAGCAGTACAATGTACCAGTATTTGTGTCTGAGTCCTCAAACGAAGAGTAGAAGCCACCAAAACAAAAAAAAAGATAAATGCGTTAATTCTAAAAATATTTCCGTTGTCGTTTCTGGTTGAATAAAAGCAACGACTTCTAAAGAATGAAACCTGCCAACGGGTATTAATTTGAAGGATAAAAAACTGACGAAATTATCTCTTTAGTTACCACTAGTCATAATTTCTGGTTAGTTTTGGAACCAAGAGCCCCTGTCATGAGAATTTAAATCAATTCAACAATCAATTTTTGTTTGTTACAAGTTGCTTAAAAAACAATCACTAAATTTCCACTTTGAATACCTAAATTCCATTTCCAATGTGAATTTCTGGCAGAGAACGTGCCTCCGACACTAGGCGACGGTAGATGCGTCGGTCAAAACAAAAACCTGAAGACGGAGAGAACCAAAAATTGCTCCTCGGAGGCGGGCACTTCACACAACAAAACCCTTTTGCCGGAAAGGACCGTAAAGAGTCGAGACGAGCACCTCTCCTCTGAAAAAGTCAGGATAGAGAAAGCTGACAGTGACAATAGAATGACCAGCGCAGATTGCTAACACTGCGAAGATCGTCTATTGAAGTTAGCTTCAGCAACGGGGTTCTGTATTCAGGCTGAGAGGTCTGCTCTGATGAACAGCACTTTCGTGATGAGCTGTTCGTCACAGCAGACATCTGCCTGAATCAAGAGAATTGTGCCGAAAATCTCTTTTTATTGATAGTTTCTTAGATCTACCTTATCCTATACAAAAATGGTTAAAACTAGCTTAACTATCCTTACAAATTTAAATATCTTACTGGCCCTAGGCGGATACTCTAAAACAAACAGTACAACTTAAACCTATGTCTTTCGACAACTATATACATATACGACAACTATATACATATAAACAATTAACATTATTATAACTAACTTAATTATAACGTTTGTGATTCATTTCAACTTTCCGAAACGCTTTTCCAATTACTTTTGAATTTCCTACTTAGGAATGCTACGAATGATTACCATACACAACTTGATTGAAAAAAAATTCAATGATAACATCTTTAATGAAAAAAACAATACTTTGATTAAAAGAACAGTTAGTAATAGTGGCAACATTTTTTTTAGATCTAATAAGTGCGGAAAACTTTTATCCAATTTTTCTTAGCTCAAAAACGGCCTTATCATTGCTCCATGAATCTGGATGCTAAACTAGAATGGAATGAACATGTGAAAAAGAAAGCAGAGGAGCTCAATATTAAAGAAATCTTTATTGGTTGTTGGGATATAAGTTGGAAATATCCATTGAGAACAAAATCTTATTATATGATCAGATGCTAAAACCGGTCTAAACATATGGTATTCAATTATAACAATCTGACAAAATTGTTCATACTTTACTATTTCTGAATGCCGGTATATTTCTTCCCGAACATCTATATTTTTTTCATCATATGAAACGTAATTCTTGAATATAAATAGTATTTTTCGCTATATTTTAAATGGGTACAAAATATATGACAATTTTGATCTGCAAAACACGATACTAAAAATGATCTTTAACTTACCAGTTCATCACTCAAAGAATGTTTAATGCTTGTTTAATTAATCTTTTAAAAAATATGTATGTAGGCTATTGCTTTGGGGGTCAGCGGTTTAAGTTATATTTCTTTTAAAAGCATTTAAAACAGAAATCATATTCAATTTGATAGTAGTCGAGAATAATAATGAATAATGAATTTCCGTGCAGGGACGGGTTAAGAATATCCCTGCAGCGATACCTCTCGCTTGTCGTAAAAGGCGACTAAAACAAAGGTAAACAAAAATCACATCTAGGCAATTTAGAAAACACCAAGGTGAGCCTAGGGACACATATACCACCATTAAACTGCCCCACAAGTGTACATGCAAATCAGTGGGCTGACACGACTGGAGATCACCGGTGTTGTAAGAGTAAGATCAAACAAAAAAATCTGGAGCATGCCCGTGTCACAAAAAAAAAAAAAAAAAAAGACAGGCCGAAAAACAATTGGTGCAAACAAATGCAAAAACACCAGCATTTGATTGGCCTCAGCGATGAAGTAATCCCAAACCGGGAAGCCTGCCGCTACTTTCTGAGGTCAAACCGGCGGACCCCACAAGCGGACCAGTAGGAATGCAGTTAAGTGGGAAGGTTATGGTCCTACACTTCTGACCATAACAACGCCGGAAAAAGGAAAAGAAGAAAGAAGAAGAAGTAGTCGAGAATAATGAACAAAATTATATTCCAAAACCAAACCGCCATGGGGAAATTTCTTAGAAATTCGTAGAAATCCGCTGTTTTTCAACTCTAAATGGCGATTTTCGAAAAACTTGTCTCAAGCCATTACACGTGTACTGCAGGCAATTTAGTGTGTAACCTACTGATATAAAACACAACAAGACACAAATTCGATGATTCAGCTGTTGCGATTCGAATCCCATGTTTTTGGCGTTAACGGCTAGCCTCACTTACCACTGAGTCACGATGTTCCCAAGGAATATTGCCGTGGTAACAATAAAGAAACATAAGGTTGAAGTCCACAATAATTAACAGGAATTTTTATTACCACTAGTTTTTAAAAAAATCTAATTCAATTACTTAATTACGCTTATGTCATTATATAGCGAATTTTCCGAAAGTAGATTATAAGGCATATATGTATATTAGGGTGTCCCCTAACCTTTGCTAGAACTACCAATCATTGTTGTACCTCATAAATCGTCAGGGGAAAGAGGAAAAGAATTTAATTTCTCTCGTTTCCGTGGAAGTGTTAGGTTTAAACATAGACAAACATCCCATTGATACGTCGCCCATTCAAAGGCTTTTATCACAAATACGAAAGCAAAACAACACTTCATCCACTGCCGATGCTGAGGTAGACATTGGGATGGGATAGTTTTAATGTGAGGAATTTTGAAGAAGGGCGGTTGCCTGTTTCAATTTTATTCGATGATAAAGAACATTCTCTGTTCGACAACAAAAAGTGTTCTTTTGATAAGGTTCCAGCAGAGGCAGTTTTGTTTGGGCTTCATAACTGGAACATCTCAAATTACTAAAAGCACCGATATTCCTATTGCCAAAAAAAGCCAGAGACAATTGGTGTAACATTGATTCTACTAACATTCAAACGTGCCCCGAAATTCGCGAAACAAGGTATAGGTATCAGTGACGGAGAAGTCGGACGTCTTTCGTCAAAATAAAGGTGATGTTTCTGTTGCCACTGTTGACTCATTTGATCGATCCGCATGTGAAGATAACGTTGTTGATTGGTAATGTCGATGCCATTAGGGCTGGAATAGTTTCTAGCAGTATGAAGAAAAGTATTGATCCGTGCAGGGACGGGTTAAGAATATCCCTGCAGCGATACCTCTCGCTTGTCGTAAAAGGCGACTAAATGGTAAACGAAAATCACATCTAGGCAATTTAGAAAACACCCAGGTGAGCCTAGGGACACATATACCACCATTAAACTGCCCCACAAGTGTACATGCAAATCAGTGGGTTGACACGACTGGAGATCACCGGTGTTGTAAAAGTAAGATCAAACAAAAAAATCAGGAGCATGCCAGTGTCACAAAAAAAAAAAAAAGGCAGGCCGAAAAACAATTGGTGCAAACAAATGCAAAAACACCAGCATTTGATTGGCCTCAGCGATGAAGTAATCCCAAACCGGGAAGCCTGCCGCTACTTTCTGAGGTCAAACCGGCGGACCCCACAAGCGGACCAGTAGGAATGTAGTTAAGTGGGAAGGTTGTGGTCCTACACTTCTGACCATAACAACGCCGGAAAAAGGAAAAGAAGAAGATGAAGAAAAGTATTATTTCTGGTCTCATTGCTTAAGATATTTTTAGTGCACTCATTAAGCGCCGGGGCGCAGTAGGTAGTGTGTCGACCGCTGACGCAAGATGAGCGAGTTCGGATCCCGATAACACCAACGCCATCGAATGATTATTTCACGGCTTTACTCCTCGGCGGAGTACTAGAAAAATCCCCCGTTATACACTTGCCTTGAAAAAGCTTTGTAAGGTCGAAAGGCACAGTCTTAAATGTTTCTATTTGCTTTAGAGTGTCTGTATAGGGCCAGTAAGATATTATATGTTAGTTGTTATTTGAGCTAGTTTTAAGCATTTTTGCCTAGGGTAAGTGTGTTCTTAAAATAAAAAACAAAAATGAATTTCAAAAAAAGCTTCTCAGCTCTCGCCCTTCTGAATCGGCATTAAGCTTTAGGTTCCGTGAAAAACAAATCGCACACAACAAAGTGAATAAAAATAAGCTTGACTCTGGCTCTTTATGAGCTCTAACGTAATCTTAGATGTCTGTCTGAGCAGTACAATGTACCAGTATTTGTGTCTGAGTCCTCAAACGAAGAGTAGAAGCCACCAAAACAAAAAAAAAGATAAATGCGTTAATTCTAAAAATATTTCCGTTGTCGTTTCTGGTTGAATAAAAGCAACGACTTCTAAAGAATGAAACCTGCCAACGGGTATTAATTTGAAGGATAAAAAACTGACGAAATTATCTCTTTAGTTACCACTAGTCATAATTTCTGGTTAGTTTTGGAACCAAGAGCCCCTGTCATGAGAATTTAAATCAATTCAACAATCAATTTTTGTTTGTTACAAGTTGCTTAAAAAACAATCACTAAATTTCCACTTTGAATACCTAAATTCCATTTCCAATGTGAATTTCTGGCAGAGAACGTGCCTCCGACACTAGGCGACGGTAGATGCGTCGGTCAAAACAAAAACCTGAAGACGGAGAGAACCAAAAATTGCTCCTCGGAGGCGGGCACTTCACACAACAAAACCCTTTTGCCGGAAAGGACCGTAAAGAGTCGAGACGAGCACCTCTCCTCTGAAAAAGTCAGGATAGAGAAAGCTGACAGTGACAATAGAATGACCAGCGCAGATTGCTAACACTGCGAAGATCGTCTATTGAAGTTAGCTTCAGCAACGGGGTTCTGTATTCAGGCTGAGAGGTCTGCTCTGATGAACAGCACTTTCGTGATGAGCTGTTCGTCACAGCAGACATCTGCCTGAATCAAGAGAATTGTGCCGAAAATCTCTTCCCTGGGAGAACCGCATGGAGAAAATGAGCAGATCATCGTGGCATCTGCTTACTTCCCCTTCGACTCGGTACTACCTCCGCCACCGAAGGCCAGAAAGATTCATAACCTGAGTCTGAGTCCCATCACCAACTGTTTTGAACTCGCATGTCCTGTCAAAATACCACCCGGAAGGAAATTAGTTCCCTGGTGGAATGCTGGGCTCCAATGTCTTCGCAAGGAAGCCAGAAGTCTCGTGGATAGATCGCTTAGATGACTGGAATAAGTATCGATCGAAGCAGAAGGAATATAAAAAGCTTATTCGTAAATCGAAGAATGATTCCTATGTCCTTCTGCGAAGAGATCAAATCCCTGAGCCAGCAAGGTGGTTAATGTCCTCAAGCGAGGAAAATCGACAAAGCTGGCTTACTCAGAAAATCTGATCGTAACTGAGTCTAAAGCTGTTTTACTGTTTCAGATCCATTTCCCGGGAAATCAGGCTTTCATCGGCTTGTTGTACACTACTTCAATGGTAACTTTCGATGGCTTCAAGTCGCCAGTTACTGATGGGATACATCCTGTTATGCTGCAAAAAGGTATAAGACAGCACGAGTAATGGGCTGTCAGTTAATCAACCAATTCGAAGCCCGCTTCCCGTATGGCATCCAAAGCAACTTGAGCTTTCTGAGAGGGTGCGTTGTATTGGTGAAACAACACCTTCGCACACAGTTTACCCCGCCTTTTTTCGTTAATGGCTTCCCGCAACTTTCTTATTTGTTCTGCATAGTAGGAGCCTGTATTACTAGCTCCCTTCTCCAAATAATCAATCATGATAATTCCCTCGGCATCCCAAAAAACAGACGCCATAATCTTGCCTGCCGAGCTTGAAACCTTGAACTTCTTAGGGGTCGGTGAAGAAGTTCTTTTCCATAACAGTCTTGTCCATAGACTGTTGTTTAGTCTCGGGGTCTAGTGGTGTACCCAGGCTTCGTCCATCGTGTGCAACGAGTGCAAAAAGCCGCCGGATCCTTTTGATATTTTTCAAGATTCGCTCTTGAAATGAAAAGTCGCTTCTCTTTTTGTTCGTCGGTCAACATTCTTGGGACCCATCTTGCGGAGACCTTCTTCATGTTCAAATCATCTGTCAGGATACTTTGAATGCTTCCAAATGAGAGCCCTGTGATCTTAACTAAATGTTGGATGGTCACTCGTCGGTCATCTAGCACGATGTCTTCGATTTTTTTGATATTATCCTCGGTGCGGGATGTGGATAGACGCCCGAAGCGATGTTCGTCTTCAGTCGACGTTCTGCCCAGTTTGAACTGGACAGAACCACCTTGCAACTGTGGAATATGGAGGAGCAGAGTCCCCCAATGTTTCCACTTAGTCAGCGTGAATTTCTTTCGTAGACATTTTTTTCAGGCAGAGGTACTTAATGACGGCTCTTACTTAATTTTTCTCCATTTTGATGTGATCTCTTCGACTCCTCGTGTTTGAATGAATGTATCTTCCAGAAAAGGTGAACTATTTATATGATTTTTTTGCTCGCTACTAGTGAGGGTATACGTGAGTGAAAACAATAGATGTCATGTAATTAATAATAATACCCGTTTATCGTTACTTTTTGATCGCCCCTCTATTTACTTAAATAACAAATATTTCGGGTTGTAAAATTCTAATGCAGGCTAAATTTGTTTAAGTTTTAATTATTTGTTCACATACTTACATTATTTTTTAGACTGTCATATTTGGTTTCTAATTCGTTTTTTATAGATATTACATGTGACGTAATATTAGCAGATATGTCCATCAGATCATTTATTTTTGACTAAAAAACATAAATACTTTTGTTATAACTTACTAATAATTTCAAATTTCTTACCTTGTGTGTTTGCAACTCATCATTAAATATCAGGTCTTTCTGCGTTAGTGTATCATTGACGATGCTGATATTAGCAGAAATTATTTTAAACTCAGTATCATATTGTGCCTGTAAATCTTGAACTTTTTGTAAACACTTTTCGTCATTTTTGTTGCTCTCTGGAACATTTTTGGATAAGTCAGCCATCCGTGCCTAAAATGTAAGTATAATGGATTAGTATGTTTAATAAGATACTGTTGTGTTTTATCACGTACCACTAATTTATTATAATCGTCCCGCAATTTAGAGTTGTTTCTTTGGATTGCAGTAGAATGCTCTTTAATTGTTTCCATATCAATAGCAAATGCCTCTACTTTAGCACCGAGATCAGCAACAAATTTGTCGTTCTTAGAATACTCATTACGAATATCGGCCCGAGCAGTATACTTTGTGAAATTTATTTTCAAGTTTTCTATACTTAAAAGCAACTCATTTATTTTTTCGTAAATTATGCTTTGATTTTTTTCTAACATGGATGACTTTTCATGCCATTTTTGCATTTCTTCAGGAATATTTTGACTTATCACAGATACTGTGAAATAAATTAAAGGACCTTTCTGCAACTTACTTAGGTAAACCCACACACGTAAAAATAACAACATGCATAATTATATATAAACAGCTTCCTTCAAGTATTTCGCTAACGAGTGGCGAATTTTTATATGCATTTTTTTATACGCATTAATTCATTTATATAATACATATATGATATATATAGTAAATATATATGTATTCTTTACATACATATATTAATATGTATAGTAAAGAAAACAAATTTCCTACCTAACAAGCTGCAAATATTCAAAGGATATTTCCTAGATTTTTTTTGAACTACCATTTGTATTTTATGATATTACGCTGACATAAAGTGTCAGTTTAGACATAAATTGTACGAAAATGCTAGAAAATTGGAAAAGAACGGCGCCAAGTTACTCTACTAAATTACTTCACTACATTTTTATTAAAGAAGTGGTTGTTAACAATTTGCAATTTGTGACCTAAATCAAAGAAGGAATCTAGATGTTATAGCATGTTCATTTTTTTTCGTAAGAAAGCAGTGATGAAGACGATCATTTCTTTAATTTTTAAAAGTTCTTAATAGTTTTAGAGCTGGATCAACTATTGTACATACTGACGACAGGACAAGGTCTGGTTATTCTACTTCCATGCAATGAGATATGATCATGAAGAGTTGAGAACTTTTCGTTTGCCATTTGTTTGTGAACATTGCTCTTAATTTATTGGCAAATCCGGTCTGTTAATTTAGAATCAATAATGTGTACAATATTATCGTCTATTGTATGGATCTTTTTAAAGAAATTTCACACATACAAATGTGTAGGTATTTCATCTTCCTAATCACCCTTTTACCCTCAGCAAATATTTTTATTAGTATGTGCAATATAAGTCCCCTCATATGTATCGGGGGGAATAACCTAATGTCATCCTGTTGGAGACGAGAAATAAGGAGGAATATATGAACGTGAAGATTATAATATCCTAGGCCTTATATCACGCATGCAATCCCTTTTTTAAGGCATTTTTATTTTCTATTTCTTATAATTTCATCTCAATCAGCATACATGTTGTTAGAGTAAACGGTCGCACAACTTAACTCGACGTAGATCCTCTTCGGAGGATCAACAATAAAAACACAAAAACAAAAACACGTTTAGACCATTTGTCCTTTATTGAGCAAAGGACCGTCCCGTTGCGAAAATTGAATAGAACTCCCCGATTCGCGTAACGTAAAACGTAAATCTGAAAAATTGCCTATTCAGGTGTTTCCTACACTGAGTTGTTTTCGTTCACCTGGCTGAGTCGTGATCGGTTCAGGCTCTCAACGAACTTGACGACTTCCGATCTAACAGTTGGTAGACTGTGTTGAATCAGCAGAGCAAGTGGAGACATAAACTGTGGGAACGTAACTCGCATCTTGACTTGTCCGGCAAAGTATTCATTCCTAGTAATTCCAGAACATAAAAACTTTAAAAAAGGATTAAAAAATTACCACCACTATCACTATTATAGTTAGTAAAAGTTATTGTGGTGTCTCAAAAAAACACCTTTGCCTCAAACTCTTAAAAGTACCGCAAGCTTCAAACATGAGTTCAAACTCAAACAGCACTCCGTTGCGCATATAGAGAATGCAGTACATACAACATTAATTTTTTTCCATCTCTGCCACACTATCGACCGTAAACCACCGACACTGCATGCTGAATTTCGCGCGTCGAAGAGATAATAAAAACGACCCGCCAATAATATTAAATTTCGCACCTCTCAGGACAAAAATCTCATACTCAGAGCCTTAGTGACGTCGTTCCAGATCTGGAGCCGGAAATTAATGCATTCATCTATGTAAATGAGAGTCTTATGAAAAAATCGCTCTCTCCTTCATCAAGACATTCTTCTGAAGCATCGCAAACAGCTTTCCTTCGTTCCTATCAGGTATGGTCCTGTTGTTGTAAAAGAGTTTAAGCATAGAAAAAGCATTACAATCGAAGATGAAAAGACTTTGAATGCCATTGAAAACAATGTTAAGAAGCAGCAAAAACACATGATGAGACAACGACCGCCAAAGCAGCGATATAAACTAAGTATTTCCTTTTTGTTATATTATTCTATATTTTATTTAAACATCCTCTATTCCATCCTGCTTAAATATATTTTTTCTCTATTCTCCCACATGTTGCCTATAAATATGCTGAACTTTTTATCAATTAAAACTGACTTTCTTAAATGAACGCCTGTTAGAACTCTACTCTCGTAGAAGTCTTAGTGTTATTCGCCTTTGTAGCAGTTGTTTATTTTCACAATCATGACCAACATGTTACAACCGATCTCAAGGGGTAATTCCATCAAAGAATCGCAAACTCTAACTAACATTCACTGCAAACAAAAGAAGGGTTGTCATATTTGCCATTTAAATGTACAAAGCATTAAAATTGTTTAATAATAGCATAGTTGTTGTTCTTTGTCTTACTGAATAATTGTTAAAGATAGATATGCGTTCCAAATTGTTTAATGTTAATAATATGCATCCCGTTTGAGCGGACTGACACCAGAAAGGGGGTGACGTTACAATTTTCATGTAATAAAGATATCTAAACCAAATGATCTGGTGGAGTATGCTTTTATCGAACTAACGGGTGATGGTGGTAGCTTATTGGTAGGTTGTATTTATGTCACCTGATGTTACAAAATACACCCAATTTGTGATTTATGGTGATCTATATCTTAATATTCTCAGCACCGTAAACAAAACAACCAAAGAAGCAGTTGAGTCACTCAGCTTTACATTTGCAAATCACACCGAACCAACACATTTTGAACCCAATAGGTTGCCCTCTTTGATAGATGTTGCTTTGTTATCCAACCCAAACCTTGTTATGCATTATAACCTAATTTTAGCCCCTGCAGTTCCACATCACGATATGCTCATTTTAACGATAGATTCACTTCCAGGTAGAGCGAATGAGGTAACTCATAAAACATACCAATATACTGACATGAATCTGGAATCGCTTTTTAATGAATGCCAGAGCTTGAATTGGTTGCCAATCTACAGAACAAATAATACGAGTCTCCAAATTGAGAATTTTAACAAAATACAATATCTTTTGAACAAGTATGCCCCAGTTAGAATGCGGAAAAGTGTAACATATAATATACATCGGTATACAAATGAAGTGTGTGATCTTATCCCACGCGAAATCTATTGTACTCCAGGTGACGACAGAATGGATGCACCGCCATTCATAGAGAATTCAAAGCCAATCACAATGCTGCAAAATCATTAATTTGTAGGAATAAAAAGAATTACTATTATATCTCAAGCTCTGAATTTTGGACCAAAGTCCGTCAAATTGTGCTTTCCTCTGAGAAGGCATCAACCCTGAATGACATTGACATAGAAGAACTTAATGAGAAATTCGTATCCATCTCTGCGACATCAATTCTTCTGGACCCTCTCTCAGTTCAGGCAAATCATTAAGAAACTTTTTCTCTCTCTCGAGTCGACGAAATAGGTGTTTGAAAAGCCATTCTAGACATCAGATCTATAGCAATAGGTTCCGATAACATTGATCCCCTATTTATCAAAAATCTACTCTCAACTATCATCCCTCAAATTATATACATACATATATTTATTTTTAACACAGTCATAACCACCTGTGTTTTTCTTCAAAATGGAAAATTGCAAAGATACTGTATATAAAAAGAACTGATAACAAATTCTAGTCGGGTTTTCGTTCTAAACACAACTGCACTATTAAAAGTATGTGATGACCTACGTACCGGCTTGGATAACAACTATGTGGGACTTATGGTTTACTTAGACTTCTCAAAGGCATTCGATTGTGTGAACCATAAAATACTTATATAAAAAGCTCAAACACAATTTTTGTAAGTTTTGAAAGTTCCTTTTGTAATCTTATTTATCCATACCTTCTCAATCGCTCACAATACATACATATTTCACAATAATAAATGCTCATCCTGTCGTCTTGTTCCTTTATGTGTCCCTCAGGGATCTGTACTCTTATTTCCGCGTTTTATAAATGACATTTCCGAACATATTAAAATCTGTAAACATCACACTTACGCCGACGTGCAAATATATTTTTTGTTTCCGAAATGGGCAAAATCTTAGCTATAAGTATAATGAATAAGGAACTGAACAAAATTTATGGTATCTAGACAACCGCCTCAATCTCAGCTCTTTCAAGACCCAAGCTATGGTCATAACTGGCCATAGAACTATTGATTACGTTCCACAGTTGTGTCTACATTTTTATCCTATTGACCCTGTAGATAGCATTAAAAATCTCGGAGTTCATTTTTACTAGATTCTTAAATGGAATGTACATAATAATAAAACAGTGTCTAAGTTATATGGTGCCTTTTGCGGGCTCAGCCCTACCGCAAAATATCTCCCAAAGGAATATAAATTTAACGAATATAAATAGGAGTAATTGTGAAATATTTTTTTAATATGGACCATGAGTCCAAAAGAAAACTAACTGTGGCTTATAATAGCTGCGCGAGGTATATATTCAGCGTCAGCAAGTACGAACACATTCCTAATTTTACTAAACAAATAGCCGGATGTTCATTAATGGGCTTGATAAACTTCAGAACTATAATGTCTCTATAACTCGACTATAAATATCTCAACACCTGCCATCAATTTTTTGTCCACGCTATTCAACTTTGGAATCTCCTATCCTCTTTCAGAAAAAGAGTTTTTCAATACTATGCAGACAATTTTTAAGGTCAGAATAAATGAAATATAATTTCAACTAGTAAGCCACTTTGTCAATGGGAAATTTATGACAGTTTAGTTTCTATGGTATAATCCCTCGAAACAGATGTAAGTATGCGATAATGTCACACACATCAATGTATTCTCAAAGTTGAAACAACAAAAATGTTGTGCTGTTGAGGGGTGGAGAAAACAGAAATTCAATCAAAAACATTAATGTGAAATGGGAGCCAAGTTCAATATTATGATATATTAATAAATCACGCGCTTAATCTTAAATCCGGTTTAAATCACTCCAGCATTAAGTTTTTGCTAAATTTTATTACATAGTGCACTACTTCAGACAAATATCTTTTCAACGGTGTATCGCACTTGATTGTGCGACTTTTAGTTTAGGAGGAGAAGCGTCTTCACTGGCGTATTATATATATAGATTTCAATATCTCATCCTTTTTCTTTCCACATTTCTTTTTCCTATCATATAATTTAAGTATAAGTTCTTTTTCTCTCTGTAATGAGCACATGTACATTTATTTATCATACATATACTGTAGCTTTTCCACGTTATATAAAATATGTATTATTATCTTATGTAAATGAGGAATTTAATTATCAATAAATACAAATACCTTACTTATTTTAGAAAAAAATACTTAAGTCTAGCTTAACTATCTTAATTAAGATGTGACCTATTCCGACACTCTAAAGTACACAACCCATTCTCAATACTATGTCTCCCGACCTATTAACTTAATTCTTAGTTTGAATAAATTAATATTTAAAAACAAAAAAAAAAATTAAAAAAAAAAAAAACTGATGGAATTTCATAACAAATAAAAGACGAGTCAAGAGCCTATATACTCATAAAAACCTTCGCCCGCGATCTTAGCAAGGGCCTACAAATCTTCGGCAAGACAGAAAATGCGTTACCCAACATCCATCGCATTCGAGTAACTGGCACGCGACTGAAAGTCGCCACAAGGCAATATAGACTATTGATTTGATTTTATTATTTCTACTACTATTTCTAGAAATACGAACTATTTAACCATTGGGAAGATATGACATTAATAACTAACAAAAACAACTACAAGTTAGCAAATTAAGCAAGTTAGCCAAATGACCATACTTTATGAACACAGCCGGATACTCCTCAAAATTAGTCTCAAGAAAGAACCCTCTACCCTTTGTAGAAACTAGTTAAAACAACTGGAAGGAATTGGACAAAATCTTTTTCACCAAATCTAGAAATACTCCAGTTAGTCTCTGGTATCGACAATTAGAAGAATGATTAGATTTATCTTCATAAAGTCATCAGAGATCCAAAATTTAATCCTAAATAGGGATTGTCCACAACCTCTAAGACACTGACAGATTAAATAAGTTACTGCTCAAGAAAAATTCTGCTCCATCGTTCAATGAACGAGAGGATGAAACTTGGATTGAAGTGGTGTGGGGATTTCTCTGTGGATGTACATAGCTGTTGTTGTACCATTATGATGAAAATGCTCCAACTGCTAAATCATGTAGGGAATGGTTTCAACGTTTTAAAAATAGTGATTTCTGCTGTGAAAATACGCGTCGCTATGACAATCAACAAAATTCGAAGAAAAGATCGATGAAGATCCGAGGCAAATACAACTTAAGCTTGCAGTTTCATTTGGAGTAACTCAACAGTTTCTGTATGGTTATAGTGCAGTTTTTGTATGAAAAAAATCATGACTTTTTATTTTCGAGCAGCTTATTCAAAGGCAAAAAAGAAAATACTGTTCAATTCAAGAACATATAATATTTTATTCAAATTCCAATTATTCACGTTGATTTATACGTTAAAATGTGAACTTGTCCGATTATTCGTGGGAACTATTGTAGGTATAACCACAACAGCTTCCAGCTATGACAAATGTCAGTGTATGCTTAGCAATACCCTGGACTATTGCCATTCGTGTTTCGGATGTCCCAAGATAATAGCACGGGGCTTTGTCGATTAAATCCCTTTCCTACATACAATACTCTTCAATGCTGAATTTAAATAACAATACCAAATTTAATTTTGTTTCATCCTAGCGCTTTAAATACTGTATTCGCAGCCATGCTTAAGATAATACTCATATAATAATTTAATTATTTACCTCTTTTTAATTCACTCTGCAATCTCTGATTTTCTACATGAATTACAGACATCGTGTAAGAGAGAACAAGCAACCAAATTGATAATACGAAGAACACTGTCGCCACTAAAATAAAACTTCGATGTCCAATATTTGCAGACACAACTTTCTGTCTGTTCGTTACCAATCTGGGCCTGGTTTTTCTAAATTGATTTAAAGCATCATTATCTGTTATAAGAACTGAGACATAGACTTACCTCCTTACTTTTCTTTTTCTTTGGTGTTCAATTTCTGGTAGCTCCAAGTCGGAAAGGCTCAAATTTTCCGAATGCTGCAGCAAATTTGAACTTTCTTTATTATCACGTCCATCAATAACAATCATTTTGTGTTCTTAAACTAATATTTAATCGTGTGCGAATCGTATATCTAATAAAAAGGAAATGAACCCAACAAAAAACCATGCCAATGTCAAAATTGTGTTTACGAATATTCTCTGAGTATTTACTACACACAGTCAGCTGACAAATTAATGACATAACTTCTGCTTTCACTACGATAAAATAGAGGTCGCAATTTCATATATTCCCAAATACTTTAACCTTTCTCTTTCTTACGTGAAAAGCTGGTGTATACATTTCATAATTGGTCGAATAATTTATAGCAGATTGCATTATTTTTTTAATAGTTTTAAGTCACATTTGTCAAATACTATAGAGTTATCTTTAAAATATCTTTCCAAAAATAGAACCCAATTGGCATTTTCTCAATATTTTGTGAATTTAATTATTCATGACAATTTCAAACGTTAACACGGCACAACACCAAAAATCTCACAGACAAAGCCGACAGAACTTTTCTACGAAGACATTTGGAGAATAATTGCACATAGCCTCTTCTGATTTAACAACCAAGGAGACCAAGGAGAAGTCAATAAACACATATGTATATGTCGGAGGGGCCGTTTCATCCCCAGATCGTATACTTTTCATCATCTCGTCCCTTGCTGTTGGGCGAGCCGAGCGAGTCCGCAGACTTGACGTCCTTCCTTCTTCCATGTTGCACAAAAACTGCCGTCCTGGAATTTCACAATTCCTCACACTAAACGGCGATCATCTTCATGCTTTTCTATTGCCATCACTCTTAGTCGCGCTGCGGCCACACTAGACGAGCAGCAGTGTCCACTCAGTCTTGCTCGCCACAACAGAGAAGAAACGTAATGTGAATTACCAAGCAAAGAAAAACGGAAAATATCTGTATTAGTATGACACGCTTTATTTGGTTTTTTTTTTGGAGAATTCATTACAGTTAGGTTAGCTTATATTTTCTATGTGTTGCATACTGCGACACGGCCAGCCTGACTAGCACACGTCCTCGAGTGTTTCTAAAAGAATTAAAGAAAACAAAACTGGCATCATGGCATTTTTTTTTATATAAATTAATGTTCCATATCAAAAATCCATTCCAGTGACAGATACCCAAAACCAATGACCGACAGCAAATAATGAATTCCCAGAGTAACCCAATCTACCAATTCAAACACTCTCAATAACTCTTGCTTCGCTACCAGGCACGCATAGACTATTTGGAACCAAGGTTTCACCACAATGTCGACCACCCGCAACAAAAATGCCCACCTTGATTAGTGCCGCGTAGTGGCATCACGGAAAAACTCCGAACCACAATGTCCGATATTACCCACTGACGTATCTTTCAACGCCTTCATTGACATCTATTTCAACGTCTTTCCTGACGTCTGTTTCAACGTCTTCTCTGACGTCTGTTTCAACGCCTTCTCTGACGTCTGTTTCAACGCCTTCTCTGACGTCTGTTTCAACGCCTTCTCTGACGTCTGTTTCAACGCCTTCTCTGACGTCTGTTTCAACGCCTTCTCTGACGTCTGTTTCAACGCCTTCATTGTCGACCACTATATCAAGTTCTCTGGGGATCCCTTCCGCTGGCATGCGTCGCAAAAACTCATGCGGGTACTTATATGTTCTTTTACTAGTTAACGACTTCAGAACATATCGATCTCCGTCTAGGATCTATGTCACCACAAATGGACCTCTGAATTTCGGATCCAATTTAGTCTGATGTCTTTCTTCATTTTTGAGCAGTACACAATCACCAATCTCATGTCGTACAATTCTTGCTTTATTTTTATTAAATCTATTTTTATCATAACAAGCATTTTTTTCAATATGAATTTTAGCCATTTTTCTTACAAAACTGACATCAACCTTATTTTCGTTATTACATATTGGTAATAAATTAAAAGGTCTTGCCTCCTTTCCTATTAGTAACTCTAATGGACTAAACTTCGTCATTCGATTGGTCGTGCAATTCAAAGACAGCTGGACTTCGCTTAAAGCGTCTTGCCAAGAGCGCTGACTAATTTCCACAGCGGTTAACAAACCTTTTAGGGTACTCATGACACGCTCGACTTGTCCGTTAGCACGGCTAGCGCCCGTTGCGATTAAATGTAACTCAATTTTTTGCGCCGAACAAAATTCACGAAAACCTACACTAGAGAAGCAATTTCAATTTTATTGTATTCGAAATGCAGGTTGTTTACATTCGTTTATCTGCAAAGCCGGAAGGGCTTGTCTGCAGAAGACTAGTTACAAACATAGTTCATTGATTTACATTGTTGACAACAGTATTAGTTCAAAATACCAAAAAGTGAAACAAAAATATAGAAACAAACAATTAAGTACAAGATGACTAGTTACAAACATAGTTCAGTTATTTTTTTTTTTTTTATCGTGAGGAACTTAGATACATTTCTTTTACTTTACGCAAAAGTTCCTGTTTGGGTAGGTTTCGAAGTTCTCTTAGGAGTTCATTAAGGATCATCGGAACTGCGACGTTAAAGGTCTTTCTACCATACTCGTTCCAGAACCTCGGGACTTCGTAGAACAGCTGCTGTCGTCTTCTCGTGTTTACCGTCTGCTGTGTCTGTATTCTGTATGTGTTATCGTTGCCGAAGTTTGCCAGGATTTCCAATTTATATATTTGTGAGATATTGAGCATATCTGTTATCTGGTTTCTTTGGTGCTGCTCAGCGTTACTACGTCCTGCTCTTCGTATCATTTTTTGTATCCTATTTTGAGTGTTTTGAAGCGAGTGCATTTGTGGCGCTCTTCCCCACGCTAATATACCGTACCTTAGATGCGATTCGACTAATCCGTGGTAGCACTGTTTAAGTACTTCTGGTGTACAAAGGTTACTTAGGTGAAATATTGCGTACGCCGATTGGCGCAGTTTCTTCTTTAATGTGTCGATGTGGTGGCTCCATTTGAAGTTATAATCAACTGTAAGTCCTAAGTATTTATATGTTGACACATTGTCGATGTATCTGGAGCAGTCATCATCTTCTTTTATACTACCGCCACATCCATTTCTATGTAGGCAATCTACGTCGTGCATTTTTATTTTTAGTTTTGTTTTTGGGATATGGGGCGGGCGAATGTGCATTACCTTGGTCTTGAGTGCATTGATAATTAAGCCATGGTCGTGACACCAAGCTGTGACACTATTTAGATCTAACTGCATTAATTTTGCAGCTTCATCAGGACTCCTATGACTAACTACTATCGCCGTGTCGTCCGCATATGCATAACCCCTACTATATTTTAACGCTGACAGTAGATCGTTTACATATATAATAAAAAGAAGTGGTCCTAATTTTGAACCCTGTGGTACACCGTATACAACATTTTTCTCTTCGCTAACATGATCACCTAGTATGTGGCCACGTACACCAATCTTATCCAGCTGTCTTAGGATTTGTCGGTGGCTTAGTGTGTCGAACGCCTTCTTAAAGTCGACGAATAAAGCTACTACACTCTGATTTTTATCCAGACTTTGGTAAACATTATTCGCAAAGTCTCCTAATAATCTATTTATACTTCTACCATTGCGGAAGCCAAATTGATTTTTATTTAGTAAGTTAAACTTTTCGACAAATTCGTAGAGTCTCCTTGCTAGCACTTCTTCTAAAACCTTATCGACAGCTGGTAAGATTGAGATTGGTCTGTAGTTCAAAATATCGTTTTTTTTCCGCTTTTGTGGATCGGTCGAACTATTGAGGTCTTCAGCGTGTTTGGAATCGAGGCTTGGTCTAAGCTCATGTTGATGAGTTTTGTTATCACTGGAGCTAGAGTTTGTGCGTTGTTCTTCAAATCTTTTGGCCTTATCTCGTCTATCCCTGCCGATTTGTTGCACTCCAAAGAGCTTAAGATATTTTGTATTTCTGCCACAGATGCATGCATTGTAGAAGCTAGTTTTCGCCTTCGCTATATTCTTGTTTAGCTCGTTTCGATAAATTCTATATTCCCTGTGATAATCTTCGTTGTGTCTGTTGTTCTTATATCGTCTGTATAGTCTATCGCGTTCTTTACAATCTTTTTTTTAACTCTGCTGTAATCCAACTATGTTCTGTACTTCTTCTCTTTCCTATTACCGTCGATGATGTTGTCAAGGTATTCATTATTTGTTTGAAATTCTGATAATATTCGTTTACATCTGCAAACACATTCAGTTCATCCCAGTTGAAATCACGTATTTTTTGTGTTAAGCTGTGATTTAAGATATGACGTTCTTTATCAGATTTCTTTTGATCTGTGGTGTTAGTTTTTATTCCACAATATAAGGCATGGTGGTCCGAAATACATGTTTCAATTACCGCTGAATTAAGTTCCGCATTTCTCACTCTTACTAGACTGTGGTCGATCAGCGTTTTTGTGTCTCTGATTAGATCAACACGAGTGTGCGAATATATACAGTTATGTAGACCTTTGGACGCTATCATTGACATCTGTCACAAACATCGGTGTTATTTTTATTTTTAATGTCTATGTTGATGTCTCCCATAACAATAAGATTGTTTTTCGCTCCAACTTTATCGATGTGCGCACCTAGTTCACGAATAAAGCACTTAACATTTGTCTTTGGTGGTCTGTATACAGATATAATCGAGGCCTCTAAGTTACCACGTTTAACATTAATGGAGACATTTTCATACGTTTGGGATACTGTCACCACTTATCAATTAAGACATCGTTTTTTACATAAACTGCTATTCCTCCTCCTCTAGAATTACTTCGGTTATAGAATTCACCATTATATCCTTTAATTTGGTACAAATGATTTTCCTCTTTGCTAATGTTTATTTCGCACAGCATAATGACATCTATAGTAGACAAAATGTCAGCAACATATAGCATAATAGCATTCCAATTATTTCTCAAAGACCTTACATTTAGAGACATACATGACAATTTTGTTTTATTGTTTTTTATATATATACACGCATCCTCTTGTGACTTGATATTTTCAAATTTTATCTTTATAATTTCATTGATTTCGTTTTTCATTTCTTGGGGGTGTTTTTTTGTACACTAGTGTATTTGCGATACTATGATTGGAAGAAACATATATTTATGATATTTCTTCAATATCGTTGATCGAGTGTATCTCAATGATACGGTCTCCATCCGTCTTTCTTGCAAGAACTTTGCCATTTCTGTACCAAACATATTTCCAATTTGCCGTTCTTGCTTTCGATTTCGCCATCCAGAGTACTTTTTTAAAGTGTGGTGTCAAGTGTTCGTTGATAAATATGGTTTGATTCGCATATAATGGGTTTACTTCTTTTTTAGCTTTGTTGCAAATCTCCCCATATTTCAATGTCCTTTTTTGTTTTGCCCGCACCAAGAAATCAGTTTTTGCTTGTTTCCTTGTGAAACTTAGGACAATATTTTTTAATTGCTTGTTTTTTCGGTCGTTATATGTGTACATTTCCTCGATATCCCCTTCGGTTACTTCGGAGTCCAAGGTCTCACCTATTGCTTTAATAAATTCGAATGCATTTTCAGTGTTTGACAATGGAACATTTTTTATTTCGACGCTTTTATCTATTTGTTTTTGTTCCAGCGTGTTGATTTGTTTCTGAAAGTATGATATTTGAGTATCTTTTGCCTCTAATTGTTTTTTATAATCTTCCAGTTCTTTCATCAGTGTTTGCATCAGTGTGTTATTTTTTGCTAATAAGCTGTTTATTTCATCGTATTTATTCGTTGTGAATTCGACTGCTTTTACGTAGTCTTTTAGCATCTCCTTTATTTCTTTCAGTTCCCGTCTGACCGAACTGTTATCGTGTACATCGTCGGTGATTTTCGCCTTCGGAGATTCCGCTGTTCTTAACCTCTTTGCTGTTTGGGTATTGTCTTCCATTGGCGCTTTGTCCTTCATTCTGCACGATGTACAAGACCATTTCTTTTTTGACTGCATGGTCATTTTACGGTATGAGTTTTGGGATACCGAGCTACACTCAAAATGTAAGTTTCCATTACAGCTTGAACAGCTAATATATTCACCGTCAAGCGGTAACGGGTCCCTGCATCGGCTACAATTACTCATTGTACCGTTTTAATTTATCAGTCCTCGACAGAATTAATTACTTTTTTAATTTAAATAAGTAAAGTGACTTGAGTTTTGTTGTGATTGTTTTTGTTTGCTTAATTTGTCTTTACTTTTAAATTGCTTTGAGAAAATTTAAATTTAAATGGACACTATTTTATACCACTCCTGTATGTCCAACGCTTTCAACAAGTTAGCATACTTTTATGCGAAAAGATGGATCAATTGGTTGGTGTCTACGCTATATCTTCTGTGCTGAGAGCTGAGAGCTGTAGGTGTTGTTAGTTTTGGCTGGGGGCTTGGATCCCACAATGTCTATTGGAGCGCTAGCACGCCAAAGTGCTGTCAGCTGATATATAGCTAGACAGAGGAGAAGTAGAAAGAATGTAATTTACCTTCCTGTATCTCTCCGGTGAAAACTTCAGTTGGCGGAGGTGACCCGTTCTGAGCGCGAGCCTCTAAAATACGTTGTATGTTTTTATATGCGTGTTTGATGTTTATTTTTGTTTTTTTTTTTACTAGCACCTTTGTAAACCACTTGTGTTCCACTTGACAGAGTTGTCAACCTCCTCAACCTCATTGCCCTGATCAGCAATAATGCGCGTAGGTACCCCAAACAATGATATGGATGACTTGATCGCTCTAATGCAACTATCTGTGTCAATGTTAACCGTGTGGTACAAATAAATAAATTTGGTAAATGCGTCTATCTGAACTATAACATATTCTTTAATATCGTTTTTACCGCTCAATTTTCCGGTGATGTCAATGTGTATAGTATGCCAAGGTATATCCACTTTAGGTATAGGATGAAGTTCTATTTGTGCTTTACCTGACGTTGGCTTAGATAATCTACAAGTAATACAATTATCTACGAACCTACGAACGTACTTAGAGATATTCTCAAACCAGTAGAATCCATATAGTTTATCCAATGTTTTTTCCCAACCAAGATGCATGATGGCCTCGTGTACATGATTGACTACGGACCATCTAAAGGGTCTTGGAATAACAGATAAACATAATGTTCTCCCGTTTCTTTGAATTTTCAACTTCCAGATCACCATCACGCAACTTACAAACAATTGAAAATGTTTCAGGATCTCGTTGCTGTTCTGCAATTCTCGGTAATTTCGGTCAGATGAATTTGCTTTTCAGAAATTTTATTAATCGTGTGGGGCTCTGATGGTAAAGGGTTACGAGAGAAGAAGTCCGCATGAGCCATTCTATTCCCCGACCTGTATTGTACATCAAAATCAAAAGACTGCATGTATGCCCACCAACGATGGATTCTTGGAGTTAGGTCAGTTTTGGTACGAGAAGACTTTAACGAGTTACAATCCATAAAAACAACAAAATGACGACCATGTAAATAGTGTCGAAAATGCTTTATCGAATTGAACACAGCCAAAGTCTCCAATTCGTACGAGTGATAACGAGATTCTGCTGAGGATGTTTGTTTACTGTAGTACTCAATTACGTGAGGTTTATTATCAATTCTATGCAGCAGTACTGCTCCGTAGCCATCTGAGCTAGCATCAGTATGCAGCTCAATGGGGTATTGAGGATCGAAAATAATTAACACCGGTTTGTTCGTCAACGTGTCTATTATTTTCTGACGTATTCGCTCGTGATCAGGTTTCCAATTGAAAGTTGTGTTCTTGGAAGTAAGACTATAAAGTGGTTTCATTTGCTGTGAGAACCTGGGTACGAATTGTCGGAAATATGACGCCAAGCCGATAAACTGTCTAATTTGGCTAACGGACCGAGGAGGAGGTAAATCAATCAACGCCTGGATTTTACGTGCATTGGGATGAATTTCACCAGCTTCAATTTTAAATCCCAGAAATTCCACACTCGTCCTGAGAAAAGAGCATTTTGTTATATTGAATGAGAACCCTGCTTGGAATAAAGTTTCCAAAACAATCTTTAACCTTTCAAATGCTTCTTCCATAGTATGAGCAATAATCAAGATATCGTCTACGTAGACAATGACGTACGAATTGGCAAGTTCGCCCAATACTCTCGTTACTGCTCGTTGGAACACGGATGGGGCATTCTTCAGCCCGAAAGGCATAGTTAAATACTCATACTGCCCTTCAGGTGTGACGAATGCAGTACGCTCGATTGAATTAGGATGTATTGGAATCTGGTGAAACCCGCTTGCCATATCCAAACATGAAAAATATTTAGCTCCATGTAGTCTAGAAATTTGGTCGGCTATGAGAGGAAGTGGATATCTATCGGAAAGTGTGTTGGCATTAAGCTCACGATTATCCACGCATAGACGATCGGAGCCATCTTTTTTTTTAACTAAAAGTATAGGACTAGCGAACGGAGAACAGCTTGGGCGAATAATATTTGATTCCATTAACTCTTTAATTTTGTGTCTAACTATCTCCTTTTCATCTGCACTAAGTCTGTAGGGTCGTCTTTGAACAGTTTTACTAGGATCAATTAGACGTATCTCTAACTGTCCAGTGGTTACACGACTTTTTGGAATACCCGCTATAAATGAATCGGAATATTCTTTTAAAATATCTAGCAAACGTTTTCGATTTTCATCATTCAGTCCTGTGTAAATGTTTTTAAAGTCAGCAAAATTTTCAGACGCTTTTAATGCACATACTGATTTTACTTTAAAGAATTGAAATTTATCAGAGGAAATTGAAACTCCGAAACCCTGACTCAGAATTTCACGGCCAATCATTACATCGAATTTTAAGAAATTATCTAAAACAACATGAAATAATACCTCAAAAGAATATGTACTAATTGTAACGTTGGAAAGAATTTGTAAGGTACTACATACAGTACTATACCCAATCCCCTTGAGAACAACAACATTATTAATTCTTTTCCCGGAAAATCTATGTGAAATCGATTCCTTAACGAGTGAACATTCAGCTCCAGAATCAAAACAAAATGAATACGACTCACCGGACTGGAACAAAGTACCCTTCGGTTCAGCTACCATGCAAAGATTCACTTGTCTCACATCTGGTTTGTTCTTGTTGGATGAAGAACTACGCACGGGGCATGTTGATGCAATATGCCCAGGATCTCCACACTTGTAGCAGATTATTGTTGAACGATCCTTTCCCACTGATGGACTAGCGGAGTTCTGGTTGCCTTTTAGTTGGTGGTTTCCTTTATTCCTTTTCAAGTGACACTCCGCAATCTTGTGACCCGTTTTTCCACAGTAGTGGCACTTGATTGTGGCGGACACTTTAGTTTTTTTGTTTATCGATGAACAAGAAGGATTTTCCGACGAATAGTGTTCCTTTCTTTTCCCAAAAGCGAATGCTTTCACTTCTTGTTGTAGCTCATTTCGGGTTGTTATATTTGTGGTAAATACTAACCGTTGAAGTCTGCTATCAATTTGAGCCATATGCGCCAAGACAACCGATATGGCTATTTGTTCTGCGGTCATTGATTTCCATCTAGATGTGAGTGACGTAACTAGGCGACTACCATACAACTTTGGGTGACTCTTAAGGATGTTCATCACTGTAGCTGCAGGGGTTTCATTGCCTTCGAAGTGTTGAATAAACAATTCCTTGAATTGTTCCCAGGTCATACCGGCGAAACATATCTGTGCCATCCAATGCGAAGCGGTTCCCTCTAGAGATTTACTGAGAGCTATGAGAAGAGCGCTGCCTTCTAGTTCATTCTCAGACAGAATTAAGTCCACGGTCGTACACCAGGAAAGAGCATCAGCACCAGCACAATCGGGGTTGAATTTTGGAAGCGTTACTATCTTTGCCACTCTTGATGATAATTGGTTATTTTGCACAGCTTTAATTAGCTCCACAAAGTTGCGATGTTGCGCTTCCAAAAGCGTACACAAGCGATCGTCAGAAGCCGCTTGGGGCGGAGTGGATCCCACTTCTGATGTCGGAGGGGCCGTTTCATCCCCAGATCGTATACTTTTCATCATCTCGTCCCTTGCTGTTGGGCGAGCCGAGCGAGTCCGCAGACTTGACGTCCTTCCTTCTTCCATGTTGCACAAAAACTGCCGTCCTGGAATTTCACAATTCCTCACACTAAACGGCGATCATCTTCATGCTTTTCTATTGCCATCACTCTTAGTCGCGCTGCGGCCACACTAGACGAGCAGCAGTGTCCACTCAGTCTTGCTCGTCACAACAGAGAAGAAACGTAATGTGAATTACCAAGCAAAGAAAAACGGAAAATATCTGTATTAGTATGACACGCTTTATTTGGTTTTTTTTTGGAGAATTCATTACAGTTAGGTTAGCTTATATTTTCTATGTGTTGCATACTGCGACATATATCTATGCATGCATGCAAACTTAGTATTACCACAAACAAGTGGGAACTCGACTCTGAAGCTGGTTACATAAAAAAACCTGCATGAGCACATCCATTTCCCTGGTTTTGCACTTCTACGGTTATTTTGTCAAAATTAATAAAATAAAAGTAATTTTAAAAATATTTTTAATTTATTTCTTCATTTGAACGTGTATCCTATAAATAAAGTAACAAAAAATCATAAGACAGTTAATAACAAAACGAAAAAATTAACAAAAACTAAGAGATTCCATATCCGGACAATTTTGCACATTAACCTCAAAAAGAAATTGCCATTTAAAAAGGGAATTCCCATGGTATTCGTATATTGTATTTTTATTTGTGCCGTAAGAGTTTACCGTTTTTTGCAGGTTTATGCGTTTTGAACTTAATTTAAAATTTATCAATCTGCTGTGTAGTTGTTTTAAAGGAAAATGAAGAAAATTTCAGTTGATCTTGATCTTGAAAATAGTGTCGTAAATTTGTTGCAAGAAAAATATTTATGCCGTAAGTTTGCTAAACGGTTGAAATTAAAAAAATAACGACATAAAAAAACGTCGAAAGGTAATTTTCTTCAAACAATCTTGGTGGTCGACTAAGAATCATTTCTGATAGAGACGCTAGATTGATGGAGCGTTTGTTTTATAATGCGGACAGCTAGACGTGCACTAAAAAGAGTAGATTTGGTTGCCAGTGTAAAAAAAATATAGCCGGTTCTTTTAAATAAAAACGTTCAACGACGCTTGAACTTCTGTAAGTAGATTGTACTGTAGATGACTGGAAAAGGGTTATTTGGAGTGATGAAACAAAAATTAACCAAACGATGGCAAAAAATGTTATTGGCATCTACTTCATGAATGCATCCAAAAGCATCAGGTAAAGGAAACGATGAAACTCGGTGACGGAGGGATAATGGTTTGGGGCTTTTTCACTTGATGGCACATCGGTTCATTGGTGAGAATCCAAGGGATTATGAAAAAGGAAGATTATTTAAACATTCTTCAAACCAATCTTCCTGATTTTGTATACGAGTGTACGTATCCAGCTGAAGAAATCGTAGTCCAGCAAGATGGAAACCCGAAGCATATAGCAAAAATTGTTCAAAATTAGCTCAGAATCAACATTTTCAGTTGAAGCAATGGCCTGCACAAAGCTCGGATCTAAATCTAATCGAACATTTATGGGCTACGTGCTTGGGCACGTATAAAAATCCATCAACTACCATGGATGAACTTTGGGAAAAAAATACGAAGGGAACAGCAGGGTATTGAATACCGAATCATTGAAAACTTAAAGGAGATTATGCCTAAAAGAATAGAGAGTATAATAAATACTAAAGGACTTTGGACTAAATACTAATATTATAGATTGATGAGGACTGAAAGAAAAATCGCAAGTGCAAATGTCCGAATATGGAATTCCTTAGTTTTTGTTCATTTTTATTCTTTTTGTAATTAACTGTTTTATGAATTGGTGTTACTTTACTTATAGGATAAACGTTCAATTGAAGAAATAAATTAAAAATATTTGCAAACTTACTGTTATTTTACTCATGTAGCAAAATAACCGTAGAAGTGCAAAACACCCGGGCAGCTTTGCTTCCCACATATATTGTCGGTTATCACATGCAGTCTCACGACTGACATAAGGCCAGTGTGAAAGTTGTTTTTTAACTGCTTTTTTGGTTACTTTTGACAAACTATAATAATCTAATTTATGAATTGTATATCAATTTTATTAACATTTAAACAAACTGCGAATTTTTTGAAGACATTGTAATAACTTTATTTTGGGTTAGGTTAGGTTAAAGAAGGGGAGTGTGATGGTCAAAAGGCCCATTGTGATTCCCTTCATTTGTGGGGGTACACATATAATTGTCCTATCACGTGGTGGCTGAAACCACCCCGTGCTCTTTATGAATTTTAGAAGATTCGATATATCTGCATTTGCCACATCCGCAATCTCTGTAAAGAATATTTGGTCCAGCGACGCTAGGCGTCGATTCTGGAGAGCTGGGCAGTGGCAAAGCAGATGTTGGATCGTCTCAGTTTCTTCCTCATCGCCGCAGCTCCGGCAGAGATCGTTGGATCCCGAGTCCCATTTCCGGAGCGTTGCTCCAATGGGGCAGTGTCCTGTAATCACTCCGACGAGCATACAGATCAAGTTACGGTCCAGCGCCAAGAGCTTCTTTGTTTTTGCGATATTGAGCTCTGGCTCCGTCCAGAGACGGGTTAAGAATATCCCTGCAGCGATACCTCTCGCTTGTCGTAAAAGGCGACTAAAACAAAGGTAAATAAAAATCACATCTAGGCAATTTAGAAAACACCAAGGTGAGCCTAGGGACACATATACCACCATTAAACTGCCCCACAAGTGTACATGCAAATCAGTGGGTTGACACGACTGGAGATCACCGGTGTTGTAAGAGTAAGATCAAACAAAAAAATCTGGAGCATGCCGTGTCACAAAAAAAAAAAAAAAAAAACGGCAGGCCGAAAAACAATTGGTGTAAACAAATGCAAAAACACCAGCATTTGATTGGCCTCAGCGATGAAGTAATCCCAAACCGGGAAGCCTGCCGCTACTTTCTGAGGTCAAACCGGCGGACCCCACAAGCGGACCAGTAGGAATGCAGTAAAGTGGGAAGGTTATGGTCCTACACTTCTGACCATAACGACGCCCGAAAAAGGAAAAGAAGAAGAGCTCTGGCCACGATGATCTTGTCGTGTAGCTGTCGTTTCTTGTAAGCCAAGACGAGTTGGCTTCTTTGATAATTGTGTGATTTATGATCCGGTATAATGCGCTGATCGGTGGTTGCAATGAAGTGTCCGCTTCGCTGATGTCCATTTCAGACCCTTGCCTGGCCAATTCGTCTGCTCTTTCGTTCCCTGCGATTGAACTGTGACCTACAGGCTGCTTTCTCTATCTGCTTAAAAAACGCTGCACCGATCAGGGAGTTTGAATGATTCCTGTTTGTGGAGGGTATCAGAGTAGAACCCGGCCCCAGTGCCGGTGTCCACATTCGATCCGTCGGTGAAGAGAGTGATCTCGTGGTCGTTGATCACAGCGTTTGATAGCCACTCTTCTCTGTCGGGGAAAAGGATTGGTATTCTAAGAGAGAAGTCATTTTGGGGGGAAATATAATCTGTCGTAGCTGCGAGGCTACTAAAACCATGTTTCTTTCCCAGGTCGTCTATTATTCTAAGTATGACCGCACGTCCATAGTTGGCTTGCTTCAACAGAGAGGACTCACTTTGTCTGGGAGCGCTCTTTGCAGTGCAGCCTTTTATGAATAGATCCAGGGGGAGGAGATGAAGTATCATGTCCAACCCTGCTTGCGGCGTGCTTCTCATGGCTCCCGCTGTATAAACAGCGGCTGATCTTTTTACTTTGTTGAGCATGTTCATATAGATTTTCGTGCTGCTAGCAGTCCACCAGACTAGGGCCTCATAAGTTAAAATGGGTCTGATGATTGCTGTGTACATCCAATGAATGATGTACGGTTGCAAGCCCCATCTTTTTCCGAAAGTCTTTTTGCATGAATAAAAAGCATTCAATCCTTTTTTCATCCTTTCCTCCAGGTTCCTTTTCCAGGAGAGTTTGGAGTCAAGAATGATATTTAGATATTTGGCTTCCGCTTTGAGTTTGAGTAGAGTACCCTCTAACTTTGGGGGAGCAAATATCGGAATTTTCCTTTTCCTGGTGAACAAGACCAGCTCGGTTTTCTGGGGGTTTATTCTCAGACAATTCTGTCTTGCCCACGAGGAGAGTTCCCTCAACGCAGATTCCATTAGTTCACTGATATTGGTAAAAATTTAACTTTTATAAAGATAACCAAGTCATCCGCGTACGCTATTGTTTTTGTGTCTTTCTCCTTAAAGAATTTGAGGATTTTGTTGACTGTAAAAAGCCACAGTAGGAGGGAGAGAACTCCCCCTTGTGGTGTGCTTTCCTTATAGAGCTGTGTCCAATGTCTGCATTGATAATTCTGTTCTTCAACATATTTTCAATCCAGATTACAATGGATTTGTCTACTTTTATGTTATTATGGCCTCTGTGTTTACATTGTTGAAGGCTCCCTCTATATCGAGGAAGGCTGCCATTGTAAACTCTTTTAGGTTCAGCGAGCTCTCAATTTCACGGACAACACTATGCAGAGCACTTTCCATTGATCTGCCTTTAAGGTAGGCGTGTTGAGTGTTGCATAAATTGCGTGAGTTGATGAGTCCTCTGATGTATAGGTCAAGGAGTCTTTCCAAGGTTTTTAATAAAAGCGACGAGAGACTAATTGGCCTATAGTCCTTTTGCGGCAGTACGGGTTGGTTTACCTGCCTTAGGTATGAAAATTACCTTTATTTCTTTCCACTGTGTTGGGATGCACCCCGCGCGCAGGCAATTGGAAAAAATGCTTACGAGGTGGGGTACAGTGTGGGTCTGTGTTTTTTGAAGCATCGCTGGCAAGATATCGTCCGGCCCCGGAGATTTAAAGGGTTTGAACGAATGATACTTTATCCGTTGTGATAATCTTGTTTATTACTTCTTCGGTTGTGAACCGTAGAAACCGTCGTCTCGAAGGGGACTGTTTTACAGCCTGGGAAGTGGGTTTCAGTCAGGAGTTCCAGGGATTCCTGACTGGATTCTGTCCAAGAACCATCTGGTTCAAGGATGAATCCCGGGACGCAGGGGTCCTTGGATAGGATCTTTCTGAGCCTTGCAGCTTCGTTGAGATCCTCTATTGATTCGCAGAACTCCCGCCAGGATTTAGATTTTGCTGCTCTTGTTTTGCTCTTGTATTCGTTGAAGCTGGATTTGTAATTATCCCAGTCTTCGGTTCTGTTTGAGATCTTTGCTCTGTTGAATAGAGTTCGGGTCCTGGTCCTGAGTTGCTTTAGCTCTATGGTCCACCAGACTGCGCTGGTCTTCCTGCGAGCACGCTGCAAAGGACAGGATTTGTTGAAAGCCGCTTTCAGAATTCTCACAAGATTTTCGACGTTAAGGTTAAAGAGTATTCGGCTGTGGTCCGAAAAGGAACAGTTGGTGGACGCTCTCAAATTCTCTACTCGGATAGAGTCAGACTCACTTAGTAAAGTGAGGTCAATTACCTCTTCCCTAACCCTTAACATGGGTTATATTTCCGTCTAACAGAAATGAACTAAATTCTAAGGAGGTAAAACAAGACCTTCTGTCTGAAATTATATTGGACGGGACGACTATAATACTCTAGTATCTGGTGAGCGTAGCGTATCGAGTTGACCGGGTACAATTTAACAAATTTTCGTAAGCCCATCCACTACTAGAAGGACATGCTTACGTTTTGACTGATGGGCCGGAAGAGGAGCGAAGTAATCTACATTAATTGTATGAAATGGTAGGGGCTTCTTTGTGATATTAAATAAATTGCATTCATTTGAACGAGCAGGCGAAGAGTACATAATTCATCGCATAAAGTTCTGTATGAACTTTTCTACCTTTTGTTGCATGTTTGGAAACCAATAATATCACTTAGTTGGATGTCGAAATTGTAACTTGTAATACCAATTCGTTAACCAATTCAATACTTAGCTAGCTTCAATTCTAGGCCGTTCACTGAGATAGATTGAAGAACCCGAACAAGAAGCTGCATATGATCATTTATTTTTTCAGTTGCAATGATTATGTCATCCATTTAAACCATTATCTGATTATCATCTATTAATTTCGGAAGTATCCTATTGATTAATCTCACTCCCAACATTTTTAATTCGTTTCATACCAAATGCCTTCTATTTCTCTGTTTTCAATCGTTTGATTTTTAGTGAGTCAATCAACGAAAGCTTTCTAATTGTGAAAAATGCCAATATGATTTCTACGCATGCATTTGACTTAAAAACGGACTGTAACAGTGTGCGGTGAACACACCGGTAATTTTCAGCATTTACATCAGTGATCTGATTGCATCTCTTCACCAGTCAATAGCATACGCGCATTGAATTGCGGTTTAATTTACGATCGACGTCATTTTTACTCTTCTGCAGCGTAATTTCGAAAAAAATCAGCAGTATTGTATCTGTAAGTTGAAAATCAACTTCCAGAAATCAGAACCTATATTATTCAGAACGCCTTTGTCTAGGGGCTCTCGAGACGCTAGAAAAAATTGGCGCCGGTTCTCAATTTTTGGGTTGGACGGGCGACCACCGGCGAAACATATTTTAGTTAGATACTTTGGGACATATGTAGATGCTGCTCCAGCAAGAGCTCGGGGCGCTTTCGCTTTGTCAAGATGGCTGTTTTATAGCAGCCGACTTGATTCCAGAGTGAAGGTAATATGCAACATGGCCCATGGTTGCCTATGCATGTCCCGCCTTGTTCAATGTAAAAGCCACCTTAAAGCAAACGGTTCGGGCTTAAAGGGCTTGTCTCGGGTTACATAGGACACGCGAATCTGAGTATACGAATATTACCCGCACAAGTTTCTATACAATAGGGGCAGGATTGTACGGGTGGATAGCTTTCTGAACAAACAGATTCAAAGCCACGTTGCAAGAGCAATGACTTCGGTCAATAACCTGATCTACGGGGCTTACTACCCCGTGGGACGGCTTTGTCCCACCTGTATTTCCGTTCAATTTTTTTCAATTCAATTTTGAATTCATTTTTATTTAACGTTGCTTATAACTACCTTAAGCTAGGCGAAAATGCTTACAGCTAGCTTAACTAGTCTTACAAATCTAAATATCTTACTGGCCCAAAGTGGACACTCTAAAATAGACAGAACGACGTACAGATATGTCTTTTGCCGACTATAAGCTAAGAAAAATTGTTTTAATCAAAAACCTAGCATGCGATCATTTTCTTTTTGAGTTATATATAAAACTTAAGCCTACCATTCCATGTGGGTAGCAATTCCGTGGAATGGTGATTCCTCTACGGACCTGATATCGCGCTCCGCGAGCCCATAATATAAATGTATTAAAATTAAAAAAAAAAAAAAGATATATGCAAACCTCTATGGGGCTTGGGATGTCAACGGGAATGCCAGGAAACGGTATCAAAAAGCAAACGCACACTCTTAATGATCCTAAACTACTTTATTTCTAATTAATCGTTACGTGGACCACACCCTCAGACGCCTGTATGTAATATATGTAATAGTTAAGATAAAATAAATTAAGATAGGAATAAGTTTTAGGTAGACTTTTATATCAAAATTAGGAATTAATCGTATGCTAAGTTTTAAATAAACAATTTTTTTAGCTTAAAATATTATATCATAAGGTAAATTCTTAGTTTGAATACGAGTTATACGGCTTATTTTAGAGTGTCGGCATTGGACCAGTTAAAAATAAGTTAATGAAAATATTTTAGCTTTTTAAAGTCATTTTATCTAACTTAAGATAGTTGTAAGCAAATTTAATAAAAATGAATTTAAAATTGAAAAAACTTGAGGCTCTGCATGGAAGTAAAATAAAGTCAGAATTGCAAAAAATAATTTTAGACTTTACATAAAAATTTAAAGTCTTCGCACTTCTGTTTAGTGTTTCTGTTTCCTTAAAAAGGAAACTAACGAAACAATCTTAATTATTTTAATTCAACTTAAACGTATCAAAGATGATGTGCCTATTTGAGCAGAATCAATTAACTAGTTTTTGAGATATCATGGCAGCAGTTTGAAAAAAATGTGTTTTAAGAAAAACGTGTTTGGAATCCGGGCCTGGTTGGTGAAATCGCTCAAGCGTCTCTCTGAGCAGTGGATGCGAGATTCGTTACGCTTATGGTCGAACGTTTGGGCATTTAGGCCAATGTTTACTTTCATGACTTCTATCAGCTTCAAAATAGATTCGTACCCTGCGTTGGCAATTAACGCAGAGAGAACTGCGCCGATTTCAATGACTTTTGCACCTGAATGAAAATGCTTCGAAGCGTTTCCAGATTACTGAGTTTAGCGACTCATTATTGTTTTGAATCTCTGCTCCAAAGCTCCTGGTCAATAAATCGTCTCTCGACAAGTCTTCATAGATTGGCTTGACAACTTCCTGAACTTTTACAAAAAAGGCTGCTTATCGTTTTCAAATCGTTCTATGATTCTCAGATATTTAGCTCTACGCCACTTACACTATATAGTTTTGATTCTGTGGCTTATCATCTATGGAAATCTTGTGACAAAAAGTAACCCAAGTTTCCTTGTTCATATCATTACTCCAAACAAGTTTGTCAATTCGCCAGTTACTTTATCAGTGAGTTTACCCTCACCTCTTTCTCCTATGACCTTCTTACCTGTCCTTGCGTTTTTAAGCCTAGTTTTCATTATTTTTTCAACATATCCATACATTCTTTTTTAACAACCTCGTAGTTACTTTCATATATTTGTACATCTGAAATATCTTTCCGATAAATATTTGATGCTCTGTTTATCTGTTACCTATAAAGGTGTAAACATTTTCACGATAGCAGCTTTCTCACTTTTTTCAGAACTTCTAGTATGATTTATCGTACAATTTTTTTCATGAGAAACGAACCATTCTTTATTCAGTTGGAGTAACAGTTGTTTGAACATTTTCCTTTGCTGCAACTTTCTTCACTGTCGCAGATGTACATAAATGACGTATTATTTTCACCTGCACATTTATTTCCATGAAATGTCCGTTTTGTTGTCCAATTCCTATGAACAGTCTTAGGGTGTCTTTCCTTTTTATTCGTTTTAAATTAGAGGAAAGCTACGATGTCTACTTTATCGATGCCAAGCCAAAACTGATCGACCGGCGCTATACACAGATGTTGGAACGGATTTGTAAACAGCTGCGCTGCTGAGCTCGAGAGTATTCGATGCGAAAGCCAGCACTGCCCCGTCCCGCTGAGCGGCTCCGCGCGGGTTACGTTATTAAATGGATACGTTATTAAATGAAGCAAACGTCGGACATTATTTTACTTCAAAGCACTTTATTCTCTCATTGCTCAACACCGAACGAATGAATGACTTAAAAACTAACTTAACTAACGGTTGCAAGTTTGTTGTTATCGTCGGTCTTTCGCTGACCTTGCTAACGATTTGCATTACAAAATAATTGCGAGTTTTGCCGGAAATGCTTCATTGCTTCATGCTTAATTAATTTACTATTTATTTCTTCAAATGATACTAATTTAACCGTAGTGTTTGAATCAGAACTATTATTTTGATAAAAATATTTGACTTCTACATTAATTTTATGGTCTGTTAACGTTTCTTGGTATAAACTAATTTGGCAAAAATAAAAATTAATTAGGTAATTTCTTGTCAGCGTTATGTTTCTATCATCTTAATTTTGAATAAGTTTTTCGTTTAAAACATTTTTTACTTAATTGTTTTCTTCATCAATAAATTCTGTTTTTGTTTTGTTATTGACTTCGTAATTACAATTATTTTTGAAAATAAACTTACGTCCTTCAACATGGTATCTTTATATGGTATCAATTAATAAATGTCATCGACAACTGTCAACGGATTGACGGATTCTATGGGCCGATGCTTGCCTGCTCTATCCGTCTAATCCGTCAATCCGTTGACAATTGTCGATGACATTTATTAATTGATGGAGTGCGTTCATCTGAGTTATAAAATGAATGGCACGGATGGCCTTTGATCGCCTCAATCAGTTCTTCCTCGAACATTTTATAACATTTTTATCCTTGAATAATGTTCACTTCTCGCACACTAAACGACCCTCACCAAACGAATCGTACGTAACCGAATTTGAAGTTTCTCTCAGTACGAGAGAGTTCCCAAGCATTCTCTCAATGCATCCACCAATGAACGTGCTTACTCTCAATTCGTGCATGCGTGAACCTCAGAATGTAAATGTGTAAACTCCAATATGTGAATGTATGAGTTCTCAACGGAGCGAAAAGTAGAAAGTAGCTCTATGGGCCACCTCCCATAGAATGTGTATATTCTACTTTTCACTCAGTTGAAATCAACGGAGTGACGGATCGACGGATTCTATGGGCCGGGATCTTTAGTCCCTTTCACCTTTGGGAAAATAAAATCACATGGGTGATTGAGAGAACTCAGTTGATTCAAAAAGAATGATAGACACATGACATATGTATGTACTTGCTTGAGATAAAAAATCTATTCGAATACCACTCATCGGCTATTTCTTGTGTTTGGAATGAATGAAACGATAAAGAATTCAACGAACGAATAGAGTGAGATGACTATAACGAAACAAGTATACTACAAATGTCTCCGCGAACGATACGAAAGAGCATAAGGAATTAACAATTCGCTCTTCTTTCAACACTGCTTTCTTTCGTTCCATATTTCATTACGTTCAAATGACCGAGACAACTAAATCTGTCATTACAAAAGTATTGAGTTTGTGATCGATTGGTTTGGTGTTGTGTGATTGCAATCACCAATACTTTTCGGTGATTCGATCAAAAGGAACGAATCAATCACGATCGACTCATCACTAATCCAGAGTGGATCAGGTATATATTCCGAGGTTTGTAATCTCATGAGGACACGACCAACAGGAAACGGATTTGCCTCATTTTTTATATAGTGATTGTATACCATGTGGGTATACCATCAGTGAAATAGTAACATGCAACGTTCAGAAATAAACGAGAAAATCGCACTCAAAGTTTTATGTAGCGCTTTATGAGTAAGTTACTTTAAGCTTCGCTAGAGCAAGCCGTGGCGTAAGTGGCAGAGCTCCCGACTCGTGCTCTTGCTCGCTCGTTTTTATTTTTGACCAATTAAATATATGTTATATAAAAAGACAATCTGCACTCAAAAAAAAATATATATATAAAAAAATATGACGACTGGTTTACCTCGAAAATCTAATTTTCCCTATGATGCAGATATGCAACGCAATGTGTATTATTTAAATAATACAAATATAAATTTATGAAAATGAAAACCAATTCTTTTTTCTAGAAACTGAAATGTTTCTTTATTTAATTTGGATAAACTGATTGGGACTTCATTGCGAATCTCACAATTTTGTTTATATAATATCCATGCGTCTGCGACAGTGATATCGAACAAATGGTTAAAGATCCGCATGTACAATATCATTTGCGAGATTACATTCTAACTCTTCCTCGTCAAATTAAACTGTCAGTAAGGCCGACGCCACGCATATGTTTATTGTATTACTTTACAATGTTCGAACAATCCACGTCAATGCGCTGTGATTTGACCCTATCGTACCTTTCAAGCGTTCCAATAGGCAATGCGCCAACGAATGTAGGCAACAAGTTTACAGGCTTATTGTCTTCCCAACAAAGCGTACAAATATCAATGTTGTGAAAAATTCAAACGATTTTCCTCGAAGTTCCTTGGACATTTGCTTATCATTCGAAAGCTTGCAATTCGTCGGTCTATTGCGCCGAATAGTGTATATACGTTTCTTAGCTAGTTCGACAGCCAACAGAACGGTAGTGAACAGAACGGTAGTGTAGTAGATGTCGAAATAAAGCTTAAAGATTAACATTAACTATAAAATTCGTCTATATTTTTCCTTTAGTTTTTTAATTTCGCTTTAAAAACCCGATTGGCATGTTGATGCAGTGGATTCCTCTTGCTTATCCTGCAACTCGAAATCGTTTGCTTCTTAAAACAATATTTCATCGAACCAACTATGGTAAGAATAAACCAATACCGCGATGTATACAAGAAGCTAACTTAGCCTGCAATGTATTGGATTTTTTTTGATAACTGCCCCAGAGAATTAAATGGTTAAGTTATCCATTAAATGTTACTTAGTCTATAGGAGAAATCTCTAATTGATGTAAATAAAAAAATTAATGCAATCATACGCAAAAAAGTTTATCTTCTTCAACCCACTATGTGCACTGAGGGTTTACTGTGCGTATCGGACAGTGTGGGATGTAGCTATATATAACATTGCGAGAATGCAACCAGCAGATATACTGGCCAGCGAGTTACAAGACCTACGACACCAAAATTCGGGAACCCAGAACTTTAGCCAAAGATATCCAACTAAAAAAAAAGCAGCAACGCATGAGAGCATGGTAGGAAAGATGGGAGCAGTCTACAAAAAGAAGATGGATCTATCAACTTATACCGGATCTCCATAAATGAATGGAATGCAATTAAGGAGAAGTGGATTTCTATCTCACTCAGTTTCTATCCATCCTCTCATGGCTGCTGTCGAGCGTACCTCAACAGGTTTGGTTGGAAGGAATCTTCTCTTTGTTTAAGCAGCGGAAAGGCCAGAGAAGATGCGAAGCACGTATTTTTTTCAGTGCCTATGTTTCAGTTCGAACCGTTGAGAAATATGGTGGAGGAAACAATTGGAGACATACCAATTCCCGAGAACATCGTTAGTCATATGCTAACATCGAGTTCAGTATGGGATGTGTTGAAACAGGCCACAGTATAGTATAATCATAAAGGAAGTTCAGCTCAAGCTTAGGATATTTACGATATTAGCCGAAACAACGCTTGAAGTCGCATTCCGTGTTACTCCATATGAATTCATTGTGCCTACTCATGCTGTCAAAAGCTCAAGCGCTCGAACGCCACATTGTGATACGGCCATTAAGAGTAACGAAGCCCCAAGAGATGACCTATTACCATTGGAATTAATTAAATATGCAGAAGAAGAATTAACAAAGAAGTTAACATTGTCTATAACATTTTCACAGACCCCCACGCGTTAAAAAGGACCTTTATCCGGTTTCACAAAAGCCTTAATATTTGTGCCATCGATGTAAATAACGACCTCTCCACATTCGCCGCCCATGTCCTTTCAAAGCGCATCGCACACTTGCAAAGTACCCGCTTTAATTTCAAAAACAATTTTAAATCCGTCCCTGCACAAAAATCACATCTAGGCAATTTAGAAAACACCAAGGTGAGCCTAGGGACACATATACCACCATTAAACTGCCCCACCGGAGATCACCGGTGTTGTAAGAGTAAGATCAACCAAAAAACCTGGAGCATGCCCGTGTCACAAAAAAAAAAAAAAAAAAAAAACGGCAGGCCGAAAAACAATTGGTGCAAACAAATGCAAAAACACCAGCATTTGATTGGCATCAGCGATGAAGTAATCCCAAACCAGGAAGCCTGCGCTACTTTCTGAGGTCAAACCAGCGGTCCGCTTGTGGGGACCAGTAGGAATGCAGTTAAGTGGGAAGGTTATGGTCCTACACTTCTGACCATAACAACGTCGGAAAAAGGAAAAGAAGAAGAAGAAGAAGATTAATGATGTTGAGTGCGTTATATGATGCCGATGATATGAAAATATTTAAACACATATCTTTCCCTATCGACTCGTGCTCTCCCCAATTGGACCCCAATAGGTTCACTATTGGTTTAAAAAAAAAAAACCATCTCGAGCTCAATGTCAGTAGTGTCATGCGATTTGACCCCACTATACTTTTTCTTGTGAGCTTTCCTGAAGTCATAGCTCTTTATGAATAAAAAAACAATCCATCGAACCCCTAAGGTGGTCAACATAACACAAGCCATCGCTCAAATTCAAATTCAGGAGTCATTGAAAATTGAGTCACTCGGATACGTATGAAGCCGAAACAGGCATTTGAACGATGTCATATTCCATACATAATGGCCTAAATGGACCTGTTGGCGTCGAAGCAGTTTAAAAAAGAAGCCACTTCTAATAACTAGGTACATAAGTTTATTCAATAGTTCAATAGTTTAGTTTTTTTATTGAAGTATGCACGCTTAAAATGATTGTCCTGATCTTGCACTACAAACTCTTCGACTGACTCATATGCCCGCCAATCGCATATGTTTAACCCTCAAATTGCTTTTAATTTCTACGTATTTCTATATAAAGGGTGGGTCATCTAGTGTTGTTTTTTTTTAAATCAAAGGTTATTTTAACAATGACAGCTATTTTCTGCTCGAAATCTTGACAGAAGGTCAGTGTCATATTTCCGCGTAACGAGATGAGTCGCTTTACGCTTGAACAACAATGGGAAATATTGAAAACCTATTTCCAAAGTGAGTGTTGTGTAGCCCAAACAGTGCGTTTTTTAAAAAGAAGTTTTGGCCGAAATGAAGCACCCAACGCGACTGCTTTACGCAAGTTTGTGCAAAAAGTTCGTGAGACTAGTATGCTAGTGGACAACACTCATGGTCCCCGTCGTCATAAGTGTTCCCAGCTCAGAATGTGGCTGCTGTGGCCGAAAATGTAAGACTCAATTCACGAACTTCAACTCGTCATCGATCTCAACAGCTCAACATTTCACGCACTAGCCTGAGGAGAATTTTGCATGAAGATCTCGAATTATTCGCTTACAAGGTGCAATTGACTCAGCTTCAATTGAAAGCGCGCGACCATCCGCATCGTTATCGCTTCGCAGTTTGGGCCTTAGAGCAGCTTGAATTGGACAACAATGTTTCATTAATAAACAAAAATGCCCCATCTGGGGCTCGGAAAACCCGTACGTTATTGTCGAGAAGCCAATTCATCTACAGAGAATGACAGTTTGGATTGTGGAGTGGTGGCATCATTGGACCATTTTTTTCGGAAATGAGACTGGGAACAACGTTTCGGTCAACGGTGGGCGTTACAGAGCCATGCTAACCGACTTTTTTTTACTGAAGTTGGAGACATGGATTTGTCTTTCCCAAATTCCCAAATCGTGTTATCAACCGTCTTGGCGATATCAATTCGCCGCCTCGGAGTTGCGATTTGACCCGTTTCGACCGTGAAGGACCGATGTTATGCCAACAATCCGGAAACGATTCAAGCACTACCATCCCAAGAAATCCGTGAGCTACAGTCCGAAACCATCAATAAGGTCTTGGAATATTGGGGTGACAGAATGCGCTACTGAGAAGCCAGCCGAGTCAGCCACTTAAACGATGTTGTATTTTATAATTGGGAAATGGGAATGTTTATTCTTACAAATAAAGCCAAAATAGACGGGAAAAATTAAATTTTGTTCATTTTGTTGCATTTTTAAAAAGAAACTTGTACCTGGCCAACCCGTTATGTAACAAGTAAACCATATACTCCCATACAAAACACACGAGGACATATACTAGACAAATACCAAAATAGAAAATAACATGAGCACATGCGGCATTGCTGCTGTCAAAGTTAAAGCACTTTGCAGCTTTTCCGTGTTTTTGGGCAATGGATGAATGCTTCATTCGGAAGTTCATAAAATTACGTGCCGAATCGATACTGTTTGGGAAAAGTTCGGATGGAAATTTGTAAACCGATTTATTCGTAATACGTTTTTTTTCTTTTTTCACTCCGTGAAGTAAGGTATTGGAAGCATTTTATATTATGCATAAAAGCTGGAGAATGCAAAACATCCTCAAGAATTTGATATTTGTGACCGCGTCCGAGAAATGGGACCTAGTGTGTCAAAAAAGGTGTTTTGAGTTAAAAGTGGATTCTGGTACCTAAAAGTGTGTAGAATAACATGAAATGGGTAAGATTCATGACAAAAATTTATTTATACCATAAAAATGTAAAAAACTAAATTAGAAATTTGAAAAAACATCAAAAAGTTAAAAAACGTATTTTTCGTAAATTTTTTTTTTTACATCAGGTTTTTTTTTTTAATAGTTCGGCCTTCTTTTTCAGTATTTTCTGATCATGTACTTCGATTTTTCTTTTTTGGTGCTTCGACTTCAATTTTTTTCTTCTTCTGGGCTGTCGCATCACTGTTTTTCTTTCCCTTTTTTTGTGTACTGGTTGCCTTCGGTTCACCTAACCGGTTTTTCATTTTAGGTGTGTCTGGTTTAGGGGCTACCAAATCTTGCATCTCTGGATTACTACACAAATTCCGGATATTATCGTACAAATACCATTTTCGATCCAATGATAAACCGCTTGGTACAATGAGTGAAGGTAATCCAAGTGGAAGCTTCTCTCTTAGTCGTAAATTGAACTTTTCTTCTTCAGAGTCCACAAGTTCTTTGCATACAATTTCATTTTTTCGGAAATCGAAGTGGTGGTACTTGGTAATGCCTAAAATGCAAACGTTTACAAAATTGATTGAAATGAATTTGAAAAATTGAAAATGATTATTAGAAAATTGCAACAGTTTACCTGGTAATCTTTTGTAAAATTCTTCAAAATAAGTATCCCACGATCGCCACTCTATTTTGCTTCCATTTACAGCTTGATTAAATTTGTTATGGCTAGATCTTACGACAACAGCTTCGAAATCTTGGTAGCAATCTACGTTAGAGCGACTGTATTCGAGTTTCACCAAGCCAAAGGATCGATCGGGGCTGAACTTAGTATGACCAGTTAAGAGGAAATTCAAAGATATCGACTCGTTTAAGCCGGAATCTATTCGCCAAGTTAAATAATGTAACATTGTATTATTTTTATTTTGGGCGACGCAGTTGTCACAAAATAGAACTACATTTTTGACGGGGTTCATCTGCAAGTAATGATGAATTTGGCTGAGGACGGCGTTTGGTCCTTTTCTAATTTCGAATTCTTCGTCCAACAAATAGTTTGTTTGAACTTTCGTGATTTCATTATGCACACCGAAAATCGAACATTTCCGGCCTGCTTTAAAATAAGCGGAGCCAACCTGTTGGGGGCTTGAAGGATAGGATACGTTCTGCGCGTAATCGAAACTTATTACAAGAGTAGAAGTTGTATTTTTCTCCACATCATCGACCTTACAACACTGTTGATAAAATTCGCATTGACGTTTTGCACGATCAAGATGATCAACTGCAATTCGTAATTTCTCTTCTTTTGTTTTCGGATCCGATTCTTTCAAAACTCGTTGTAACATCAAAGAATTTTGTTGACAAATGTCGCAAATATCATCTTTTGGTTTCATCGGCGAAATATAAGGACAATACTTCGACGAAATTTTAGTAAAAGTTCTGAGCGCGATTTTATCCTCTGGAAGACAAACTTCTGCGAAACGGCCAGACGGAACGGAAGACGCCATTCTTTGTTTCGTTCGACGGTAGCAGCAACACTTTACTGTTCTTAAAATTCAGCATTCTACCTGGAAGTGGTATGGCAAGTTTTTCAGCGAAATTTTCAATAAATCCAACGATACGAGTAATTTGTTCCGGAGATAAAACATTCGATTTACGTTTCGACACCTTGTCTTTTAATTTATGTTTTCGCTCAGAAAAGCCAACATAATCGCTATGTTCAATCAAATTTTTATATCGTTTTACACCAATATTATAAATAAAACAAAACATCGTTCTACAGACAGAAAGGCTCCGGTATGAATAAATTATATCTAATCTAGACTTTCTTTTCGAGCTTTCACCATACTTTTTCCGATTTTTTTCGTTATACCCATCTTCGAGTGATAAGTGTTGTCGGTGAAATTCTAAATGGCTTAAATAAACCAAATCTTGGTCTTCTTTGCTAATTTTTTCAAAAAATTGTCTGCTTGTTACAGCAAGATTTTCTGGTATGATTTTATTGCATTTGTTGGAACAGCACAGTTCAGCATCTTTTCCATACATACGTTCAATACTAATAGTTTCTTCCAAGTCTTCGGCTGACTGCTCTATTTCGATAGCGCTTTTTGAAATATCATTATCAACGAAACTTTGATTTTCTGTTACTACCGAAATATTCGCACTAACACTTTGAAACGAAGTTTCAACTTCATCGGTATGGTATATCGCGTCTAACACTTTGAAGTCTTCATCACATGCATTCAAATTACTCATTTTTATAAAAATTACGTTAAACTGACACCGGCTTAGCAAAAAAATTATAGAGAAACAAAAACTGCGAAAATTATACTGATAAGAATCAAGCGTCACAACAAACAGCTGCAACCTAGCAACAGCTCAGGGTATCGTCACACTATAAGCGAAAAAAAATAATGTTCGAGAGGGGAATGACGTCACTAAAGTGTGTACCCAATCAGAATTGACTATACTGCATCGCTTCTCTCAATTGAAAGAACATTCACACTAAGAATGCGTTGCGAAACTTTAAACGCGTTTATCTCGGAACTACGTTTTCGCACACTAGGTCCCTTTTCTCGGACGTGGTCACATTTATAATTTGAAATACTGGTTGATGTTTAATGTAAATATTCTAATCATCTAATGCTACCATATGACCATAGTGCCTGTTCACATTGGCATGGAGAGGATATGAATGAACATGACAGCCGTGTTCACATTGGGGGGAAAAGTTTTAAATTGTTACAGCTTGTAGGGAATCGTCGGCGGACATTTTAAGTTGGATGTTTCATTTTAGTATTTACTTCCAATTGAATACTCGTGTAAAACAAAACATTATTTCTCATTTGATTCCTTTTTAGATATTCTCTCCTCATTTGTAGGTAAAATTGAAAGCGTAAGCAAAGCACGCTTTACTATGAGCAAGTATTGATCGTTCATAAATTTAGTTTAAAGATGAACTTCGATGTAAGCAACCCTTCTCGTTCCAATTTGTTTGTTTGAAACGTTTGAATAATTTAGTGTGCTTCCATCAATCGGAACAGGCTCATACTCACCGCTTCAGATGTAAATAATTATTTACTATTAATAAACTTTCCAACAATTTCCTTATTTTTCACCATTACTGTTGTATATATATACATACATATGTTTAGTTAATAACTTCCATTAAATTGAAATTCAAAGGCCTCAATCTCAATCATGTCAAATCCGTCTCAAATGATTTTGACATGATGTGACATATGTAAACATTTTGACAACTTTGAGGCTCCCACTTGGTTTCGTAACTTGTTGACAAATATCAGCCGCCTTTTAAAGTTGACGATCTCATTGGGTTCTATTCGAAAGGGACTCATCAAAAACGAATCTTAAGACTTCCCACCCATACCATCATTCCAAGCTATGCGGGAGAAATGTGACGTTTAGTAAAAACAGTTATCGGTTAAGGTGATGGAACTTACACATACTTAGTTCATATGATTAAAGAAAAGTCATTCGCATGTAAGAGCAAGACGTAGGCTGGTTTTCATATGTATTAGGATCTGCTTGGGTTGAACATTTTTTATAAATTTAGTTTTGTACGGGGAAGTTCGTTTCGCGTTTTTACACTTCGCAATTAAACTATGTATTCGTCTCGACTTTTGCACATAAAAGATTATTTAAATTTAAGCAGAAACATATTAATTCAAAGTGCACATAAACCAAATAGATGTTTAAATCCGTTCATACTCATAAATTATCAACATGTACATTATTGCTCCAAACCTGACGAGAGTTTAAATAAGCGGCAAAGGAGTATGCCTACATTGATGAAATATCCAAAAATTGTGTGGCCGTCTTTTATAAATTCTTTAAGGAACTGGTTGCTGGTAAATTGTATTATTCGCCCTTATTTTGACAATGATTTCAATTTGAAGGATTTCATATTTGGAGCGAAGCAGGCTGTTCATGTAAGTATACCACTTACTAGATTGGGAATGTTTTAGATATAGTATATGTATATTATAGTCGATCATTTTAGGAGGATACAACTACAATATTACATTTGTATTAAACGCCATGCAATTTTGCGTCAATTTATTTTCCTTTCAAAACAGTCTACGAATACCAATATTTTAATTTATGATTAACCATCAATGTTAAGATTAATTTGGATAATGTTCCGAATTGTATTCAAATTTGTTGTACGTATGTGTATATGTATAGTTTAATCTGTCAGAATTTGATATCCTAAGGGGTTTTTGGCGCAAATCACTAGAAATTAATAAAGTGATGTGCTTAGTTCGAATATCCTGCAGAAAATACACTCAAATGTCTTTAAAATAATAACATGTATATATATATAACATGTATATGAATGACACCGCAAATTAAAGCAACAATTAAGCACATTTAATTGCATGCCCCATACGTGTTTAGATAGTCATAGGTATATTGAGTAATTAATTTACACTTTTCAGAGCAGTAGGACTGCTAACTCGACGAAAAGTGATTAATTTATCATTCCTATCCCCTGCGCCTCCACCTTCTCGCCCATCTCCAAACACCTTTTTAGTGTTATTCATTTCCTCCACCGTCCGACGATCTTTTTACTCAGGAACATCACCTCTTTCAACCAAGAACAAGTTATTATTTAATGCATCCCAAAATATGATTGTAGATGCAATAATATGCACGTAAAATTGATTACCCATTTTCCCTTCAATGGTCGGCTTAATTGTGTTCGGTAGCGAGCTTCTGTGATGGTTTCGCCCCATTGCAACAACTCATAATATACCACAATGAACTGGTCCCACCAAATACACAGGATGAACTTCGACCCATGAACTTAAGGGTAATAATGATAGTCATTCATAGCCCACGCGCCTCCCCGATTTCCGGGTTTTGATGCAGTGTTGCAGTGTTCATTCATGATATGTTTTTTTTTTTTTTACTAATATAAGGTTGCACCACATAAAATGTCCAATTTTTCACTTAGTCCTCAATTAGAAGCTGTCGAGTGAACATCTGTACAGCACAGTGATTTTTTTTTTTATAAGATAAGGCGGTATGTGTGTTTGATGTGTGCGACTTTTACGGTCCGTTGGTAGTACAGTTATTTTTTTCTAGGAATTTTTACATCATGCTGTCGACGGTTCAAATTCGTACTCTTTTCCTTTACGAATTCTAACTGGGACATAATGCGTTTTTGGTAACCAAAAACATAAATGACGCAATTGAGAATATAGCTGTGAACGAACGCACCATTCGGCGTTGGTTTGGTAAGTTCCGTTCGGGAGATCTAAACCTCGAAAACGAACCGCGTGGGAAACCGGAAACGGTAATTAACGACGCCATTTTACGAGAAACGGTGTATTTAGACCCCATGACAATAAGTCGACCCCTATCTCAAATAGGAAAAGTGAAAAAAACTTGACAAGTGGGTACCCCATAAATTGAACGAGGCCAAAAAACTACGCCGTATAGAAACCTGTGCATCGCTGAGTCTAAGGCACCGAAATGCATCGTTTTTGCCCGCTATAATCCCATGTGATGAAAAGTGAATTCTGGATGCAGGCGAAAACCAAAAGCACACCCCCAAACTTGGTCTTCACTCAGAAAAGATTATGGTGACAATCTGGTGGACATCGAAAGGACCAATCCACTTTTCATTTCTTCAACAAGGGGAAACGATAAATGCAGTCAAATACATATTGTGAGGAAATCGACACAATGCATACGAAATTGGTTGAAAAGCAACTTGCATTGGTTAATAGGCATGGTCCGATCCTGTTGCTTGACAATTCCAGAACCCATACCTCACACGTAACGGTGCAAAAGCTGCTAGAGTTCAGATTCGAAATTCTCCCGCATCCATCGTACTCTCCTCATATTTCTCCAACGATCATCACTTTTTCCGCAGTCTGGCGTCGTTCTGCCGGCAAAAGGTTTTCCAAAACGGAACAGAGGTATTAGAAGCCTTTGAAAACCTTTTAGCGTCAACAAATCAAGAAGGTTATAGATGTCAATGGTTCATATTTTGACTAAATAAAATTTTATAAAAAAAGAAATATTGACTTAATCTATTACAAAAAAAAATCGGACATTTCATGTGGTACAAACTAAGAGAAAACTTACTACAAATTTATGTAATCATTTGCTTCAGCTCAACCGCAGATTTTTTTCGAATTGATACCCAAGCCTAACATTTCACGTTTCTGATCTGACATTTCTGAGCAGCATGTTCTGCTTACCAAATCATGAAAGCAAGTTTCAATTACACATACTGTTAGATGCTAAACTGAGTCACATAAACTCGTTAATGACCAGAAAGAAATTTAGAAATGTAATGTTGCCAAAGTTTAGTAAATTGTTTTTATTAGGCTTGAGTAATTTTTTCCTGTTTCAATTTTGCACAACAGGGCAAATTCCACGCCATAGAAATTTGACTGTTAAATTATAGCGCAAAAGGATGGAAGATGTCATTGCATCGGAAGGCATATCCATGAGACAGGGGTCCTAATGCATTATAAGCGCAGTACTGCAACGTCAAGAGTTCTAAATCGCAAATATTAGGCGGCGATGCAATTCATCGCGTTCTAAAACATAACAATAAAGAAACCGCTACACAAACAAAAGCAAGCAACGCATCATAAACTTTGGCGACGAGAAGAAATTTGACATTTCATTTACAGAATCGTAAGAATTAAATTAAAAATTATTTGATTCTACTATTTTTATGTTTACTAGAACAAAAGATGGACAAACTATTATACAAAGTTGTTAAACCAGGCTGCGATATGAAAATGAATTTGCATCCAGAAAAAAGAAAAAACCTAATATGGCGGGAAGTATTGCGGGAAGCGCAAGAAGTAGTTCCCTAATTTCCTCGGTTGACGAAATAATAAGAAAATTCCTTGGGAATTTTTTGACGATTTAGATGCCTGTTATGGATATAAGCATTAAATCGTCGTGCCGTCCACAAATATAGACGCATCAATGGACAGCGAGGAACTTGTGAACGACACCAACAGGTTGGATGATCATACCGAGGCTTCTGAACCACCAAACAAAAAAGGGAAACTGAAAGGTTAACTATTAGACTTCCTAAGGGAGCAATCTTAAAAAGATAGGGATTGTTTAAACCGGCTTATTGAACTTGAGAACGCGAGGCTTAGACTGGACCAGGAGAGAGTGGAAGAAATGAAAGGAATTAAGCAACTTTTAAAATCTCTTTTGGAATAAAACTGGCTGAAGCGTTTTAAATGAATAACGAACTGTTTTTGTTTCTTTTTAAATAAAAAATAAATATATTATAATATAATATAATATATAATATAAATATATAACTAATTTTACAATTTTTATTTTGAGACGATACATTTCAAGAAAAAAAGGGTTGTCAACCGTCCCCTTTTTTTTATTTTGCCTCGTCGTTGGCAACGGGGATATCTTCTGGTGACATTTATCTAATTGCAAATCTATCGAACTTTGATCTCTGTAATCAGGTACTTCATGCATGATGGTAAAATTATGAAGAATCATGCAAGCCATGATGATATTCTTTACTATCGATAGGTTTTGCACAAAATCGAGGATTCTTGATTTTTTTTTAATATACCAAATGCCGTTTCAATGAAAACTCGTGTGGACCTATGATAATAGTTGAATCACTTTTGTTCTGGTGTAAAGTAGCCATTATCTCTATATGGAACCATAAGATGTGTTTCAAGGCTATAAGTATAAGTAAGTGATATTCCGGCGGTATAACCAACTTTCGATTGATTATGGCTTTTCGCAATGGGCTCTCTCTCCAAACAGAAGCGTCATGGCAAGAGCCCGGGAAGCCAACAAAAACATCTAAAAACTTAAGGCTGCCATCGCAAACGCCCTATTGGTAAACAAAGAGATATATATATATATATCTATATTTTTCAAAATAGCTTTATTTTAAATGTGTATTATACCTGCGCAACAATAGAGTAAGTTCCTTTTTGATAAATTTTGGGAGAATTTTAAAATGCGTCCCATCAATACATCCCAAAACAAAAGGGAGTGGATTCAAACGTGTTTGGTCAAACTCTTCTTCAATTTGTTTTCGCCACTCTTCAGTTTTGGGCTATGTTATATATTTATTTTTATGTTATATATTTACTTTAATGGCTGCCAAGGTTTTACAAAAAAAAATTCTGTATATTGTACCATTTCCTATTCCAAAACGATCACATACTATATTTCCCGAAAGCTACATTGATTGGCAAGTTCCCAAAGAGTAACGTACAAACATTGCGCTACGGAATATGCCAGTCTACCAGTCTTTATCGGTTTGTAGATCGGTGACAGGTTTCTTTTCAGAGCCTGCAAATAAATTATCATATGAATGTGTACATACAAATATTAATGTTAGCATATGAAAAGCTTACGAAAAATGTGCTTCTCTTCATTCGAAAATGATTGAAGAATACATCGTCTGGATTAGTTCTTATAATGTTAAAAAAGTTTTTACATTTTGGTACATTTCTTTTCTTGTTTATTTTTTATGAAAGCACACATATTTTACGTTTGAGTTGATTTTTTTTCACATTTAAAATGTTTTTGGATAGAAAACCATTGTTCGAACCACAATTATTTAGAAAAGCGTTGACAAGTACGGTTGTTGCTAATTCTTTATCCATTCGTTTCCGGTGTAGGGTAAATAATTTTCAAATAAATCGTTCCAAAACGTCAACAATTGCAACGCATTATCAAACATCGCAAAATGAAAGCATCAGAACATCGCATCATAACAGCAGTTTTGCGGTCACGATTCGCATTTATTTAACGTTTTGCGAGCTATGGCTTTCAGTGCGCACTCTCTAATATATGTAGATGTCAAGACTTACCCTTAGTGTCTGTAGATCGATGTATTGGTGATTCTTCTAGTGTAGTCCTAGATGTCTTTCCAGTTTTTTATTCTGCCAGCTATTGACCCCGATGCGTGTGTTACATTTGGAATCGTTTTGCCATATCTCGGACCTCCAAATGTTGGAATGTTGCTGGTCTTTATTAAGTCGTGGCCTAACATGACTGCCATTTCCAGTATCCGTTTCCCTTTTGAGTTCTCTGTTGTGCATCCCCCACTCGACTGTTTGTGCTTTGACGTCTCCAGCGATTGAAGGTCCTCCTATTTCTCGTGCGGTGTATTCCAATCCCGCTTTTTTCGCCTCGAGATATAGGACGACTCTATTCGGGGCTAATGAGCGTAACTGTACTGCATTTTTGCACACACAAAGCTCCTCATGGCAACTGTTCACCAGCCCGGAATCCAGAACGCATTTCGGGTTGATGGACCACCAGCAGGGTTCTCTGTTTCCAATTTTGCCCGTTAAATCATTTTTAGCGACGAGGCGCATTTTTGGATGAATGGCTATGTTAACAAGTGAAATTGACGTATATGGGACGACTCCAACCTCCACAAGGCTCACCAGGTAACAATGTGTTCTCAAAAAGTTATCGTTACCGGCGGCATCATTGGTTCTACTTTTGCGAAAACCACGTTGATGAAACGGTCACTGTCAACGGTGATTGCTACAGAACGATGATAACCAATTTCTTATGGCCCAAATTGAACCATATGGACCTAGACGACATATGGTTCCACCACATATCGAAATTATGGAAACATTTCTTATATTGTAACTGCTGTCATAGTTTTTGTAATGAAATGATAGTTTTGTTGAGTACTTCTGAATACTTTCTATCGTTTCTTTATTTTTTTTCTTAATGTTTGAAAAAGATATGATCGCAAAGACCAAAATAAAACAATGAATTTACTTATTGTTTTGTTATTTTATTGTATTAGTACTTGGTAAAGAAATCTTACTATATATTTTTTTTATACATTTACCATACATAAAATATTGTAGAAGGATATAATATTCATATTAGTATATTAGTTTGAGCACAAAACCATTAATACTGAGTTGCTCTTCCTTTAACAGTAATAATCGCTTTTATTTTAGAAGACATCGAGTTTACTATAATATCGTGGTATTTCAGTATTCTATGCATGGTCGTGAACTTTATTTAGCTTTTATTTATTTTCTAGTTTGTTTGGTTAGTTTATTTTAGAGAGCGCAGTGGGTAGTGTGTCGGCCGCTGACGCAAGATGAGCGAGTTCGGATCCCGATAACACCGACGCCATCGAATGATTATTTCGCGGCTTCTCTCCTCGGCGGGGTACTGGCAAAACCCCCGTTGTACATGTGCCGTGAAAAAGCTTCTCGGCTCTCGCCGTTCGGAATCGGCATTAAGCTTTAGGTTCCGTTCACTTGTGTGAAAAAACAAATCACACACAACATGAGTGAAAAAAAGAAGCTTGGTGTTGCGTATTAATGAACACAGCCGGGCATGTAAGTGGGACAAACTTCAGAGAAGAGGAAGACACAACCCCAGGCTTTTCCAATTCAACTCCTTTGTTCTTTTTTTTGTTCAATGTTGTCTTCCGGTTTGCTTTTCCTTTTTTTTCACGTGTAATGAATTAGTTGAAGTAGTCGAAACAAGAAAATAAATAATTGAATTGAATTGACCGGGTTTCTTTAATTTGCGATTTGAACACAACACTTGGCTCCGGCTCTTCATGAGCTGTAATGCCATCCAAGGTGTCTGTCTGGCAATGGACTAGTATTTGTGTCTGAGTGCTCCAACATATAGCAACAGCCTCCAACAAGAAAAAAAATATATATATGTGTGTGAATATGACTCCGCCCTTTTTTGTTGAAATAAAACACATTTGTTTTGTTTAGAAAATTAAAAAACAGTTTATTCAAAGTATGCTCCATCTGCAGCTACAACCTTTGCCCATCTTTCAGGTAATTTACGTATTCCTTGTCTGAAGAAATCCTGATCTTTTGAGCTGATCCAATTATCAAGCCAAATTTTGATACTTTCGTGGGAAGTGAACCGTTCTCCTGTAAGATTGGACTGCATTGTCCGGAATAAATGGTAATCCGACGGAGCTATGTCCGGCGAATATGGCGGGTGGAGTAATACTTCCCAGTCCTGTCCATCTAAATATTTTTTTACGACTTGTGATGTGTGTGGTTTGGCATTGTCATGTTGGAGAATTAATTTACTGTGCCTATTCTCCCATTCTGGTCGTTTTTCTTGTATGGCTCGCTTTAAATGCATTAGTTGTCGTCGGTAAACTTCTCCATTAATAGTTTGAGAGGGTTCGAGCAACTCATAATGCAAAATACCTCTCTTCAAATTTTTTGGGTGGTTTTCCATGTTCTTTGTCCTCAGTGCCAAAATCACTATTTTGAAATCGTCGAAACCATTCCTTGCAAGTTGTATTAGATGGAGCATGCTCACCGTAAATCTCCACAAGCAAACGAGAAGTTTCCGCTGCACTTTTCTTTGTAACGAAATAGTGTAATAACACTTCCCGCAAATGATGTTTACTTGGAACGAAAACTGACATTTTTAAGGAGCTTAAAAAAAACTTGTTGCTTACACTTCAACCAAATGTCACGTACTGCGTTTGACAGCTGACATAAAGTACTATCAAATACAAGTGTTACCATATATAAGTACACGTAAGCAATATTAACAACGACATCTTTTAGGAAAGGGCGGAGTCATATTCACACACCCAATATATACATATATTACATTTCATTGCGTGCCCAAAGTATTCGATTGGACTTAAATCGGGTGAATTCAATAGTCTACTCTGGAAATTCCGAGGTCATTAATTGTTTTATTGGCCTGTAATTGTAGAAGGAGTGTGGTTACTTCTTTACTTACGTACATATATTATTTATAAAGTATACACTTTAATTTATAACAGTTTACTTACCGATTTGGGTCGGTGAAAAGGTCAAGAATCATCTTGAAAAGTGTACTTGTCACTTTTCACAGGAATGATGCTGTTTAATGGCTAGTATCAAAAACTTCCTTATTATTTATCCACTTCTTTGAGCGATCATATTGCCATTAAAGCCCCTTCTTCTTCTTTTTTTCCTTTTTTTCCGGCGGCGTTATGGTCAGAAGTGTAGGACCATAACCCTCCCACTTAACTGCATTCCTACTGGTCCGCTTGTGGGGTCCGCCGGTTTGACCTCAGAAAGTAGCGGCAGGCTTCCCGGTTTGGGATTACTTCATCGCTGAGGCCAATCAAATGCTGGTGTTTTTGCATTTGTTTGCACCAATTGTTTTTCGGCCTGCCTTTTTTGCGTGTTGAAATTGGAACGTTGATTGATAACGCCTTTTGGACGGGGTTCAAAGGATCTCTCCTTTGAACATTGCAATACCAACTGAGTCGGTCGCGCTCTATCTTTCTTGTGATGCTTTCTTTTACGTGGAGGCTTCCTCGGATCTTTGAACTTCTAATTCTGTCACGCTTTGTTACTCCCGTTGTCATGCAAAGCATCTTCATCTCAGCTGCCGTTAATTTGCTCTCATACTTTTTGTGCATTGTCCAGCATTGTGAACCGTATGTGAGCGCCGGACGTACAACTGAAGTGTAGAGCCTTCCTTTCAGCTTAGGGGGCATTTTTCGATCACAGAAGCGGAGTTTTCCCGCCACTTCATCCACCCTACGCTTACGCGATGGTTGATGTCGTCATCACAAGTTGCTTCTTTATTAATCATAGAACCCAGATATTTAAACTTTTCACACGTGGGAAGCACTCTTCCATTCAAGTAAATGTCTGGAATAGGCTGATGAGGGTCAGAGAACGGGCAGCACAGATACTCTGTCTTCTTTGAACTAATACGATACCCGTGTCCCTCAAAAATGTCCACCCACACATCAAGTGCTCGTTGTAGGGACGCCTGATCATCACTTATAATGGCTCCATCGTCAGCAAAGAATAGCTGGTGCACATTGGGGTCCGTCACTTTTCCTTCAAGCAAGCAATCAAGGACTGCTATAAAGAGCAGTGGGCTGAGGACGCTCCCTTGGTGTACACCGACTTTGATTGCGAATTCTTCGGTGACTCACAGAACGGTAGTTATCACAATTTCGCGTATCACCCTTTCCTTTGTGCAAAGGAAGAAGATAGCTTTCCCTCCATTGATTAGGCATAGTGCCGCCTCTCATAAGTTTGGAGATAAGAACCATGAGCCATCTAGACCCGATGTCTCCCATCTTTTTCCAGAACTCAGAGGGTATCCCGTCCGGCCCAACAGCTTTTCTTTTCTTGGAGTTTTTAACCGCGTACCGAACTTCTTCGACTGTGATGTCAGATATTTCGGCATGATTCAGGGCGGCTCTTGGAAAGTACACTCGGGGAAACTGTTCGTTGAAGGAGTTTGCCTTCAGCATTGTTAATAAACTTTGGGAAACGAATCTCCTGAGCATTTCTTCCTTTGGACCATTTCTCCCTCGTAGTGTCGACCCCGTTATCATCGAAGAAAGATTAAAGCAACTTAACGATGAATTCACCCCTGGCCCCGACGGCCTTCCAGCTATATTTCTAAAAAAATGTTTCTCCTCCCTTTCTCTACCTCTCTCAAAAATCTTCAGCATATCCCTTTCCAAAGGTGAATTTCCCCGGATATGGAAAACCTGTTTTATAACACCTATACACAAAAAGAGTCCGAAGAATGACATTAACAACTACCGTCCCATTGCTAAACTGTCTCATATACCCAACATTTTCGAAAGTAATTTGTAAGATAACTTAAGTTTTCAATGCAAGTCTTTAATCTCCCCCAGACAGCACGGTTTCCTTAAAGGCAGGTCTACAACCACAAACCTTATTGAATTCGTTTCCTTCACCCTTTCAGCCTTAGAAAATGTCAAGGAAGTCGATGTTATCTCAACTGACTTCAGTAAGGCCTTCGATAAAATTTCACACAGATTAATACTCTACAAACTGTCTTCTCTTGGCTTTGAGCCCATCTTATTAAAGTGGATTTCCTCTTATCTGGAAAATCGCAACTACAGCGTTCGCTTTAGATCTGCCCTCTCTAACCCCTTCCTTGCTTCCTCCGGTGTCCCCCAAGGTAGTCATTTAGGCCCGCTTCTTTTTATCCTCACCATTAACGATATTGAAATGGTTATCAAACATTCCCACATCTCTCTATATGCCGACGATGCTAAACATCATCATTTCATTTCCTCGGAACATGACTCTTCCCTTATTCAATCGGACCTCAACAGCTTTTCCACCTGGTGCTCCAAGAACTGCCTCGACCTTAACATTTCAAAGTGTCAATCTATTACTTTCTCCCGCAAACGTAACAAACCTCCTCCCCGCCTCTACTTTCTCCATAATCAACCCCTTTCCACCATTCAGGTGATCCGTGATCTTGGGGTATTATGCGACCAGGAACTCAATTTCCTTGCACATATCAGCGATACAATTCTTAAGGCCAATTCTGCACTCGTCTTCGTGAAACGATGGTCTACAGAATTTTCCAATCCCTACGTCACTCGGTCTCTTTACATAACCTTTGTTCGCCCTATTCTCGAATACGCGTCTCAAGTGTGGTCTCCTTACTATCATTCACACATTTCCAGAATTGAGAGTGTCCAACGTCGTTTTCTCCGTTTTGCTCTTCGCGGCTTACCCTGGGACAACCCTCTAATCCTACCTCCCTATCAAGATCGCCTTAAACTTATTAATTTGAGCTCGCTGGAAGAACGAAGAAGAATATCCGACATCCTTTTTATCCACCGACTCCTCTCAGGTACCATCGACTGCGCGTCCCTTTATAACTCTATCTTTTTTAACACTAACCCTCGTAATATTTCCTATGGCTCGAAACTATCTCCCGTATGCTGCGGAATGTTAATGCGAAAAACTGTTTCGACTTTAACATCAGCACTCCTTGTCTAAAACTCCGTCTTAATCGCCATCTTTCTTAGTCTCTTAGATTGTAAGTTAAATTAAGTATGTAGCTTGAATTAAGCACAATAAAATGGGGGTATAGCCCCCACCAAAATCAAAATAAAAAAAAAAATTTAAAATTTACTTCAGTACACCCAAAAAACCATTAAACATGATGGAGCTAAAGTCATGGTTTGGGCATTATCATGGAGTGGGGCCGAAATATATGTGGGATTGACTTCCCTTTATTTATTTATAAACAAAAAAGGTTCACAATTTAACATAAAAGTTAGGGTGGCTGTTGCCGTATGTACTCTCCGGCGTTCTACAAGCAACTGACTACTCTGATACAATTCAACCAAGCGCAAACTATCCCGCTGTCTGTTAGTACCTTGTGTCGTCGTATGTTCGTGTGTTAGTTCGTTCGCTGCGTTGTTCAGTTGCCTGGTGGCGTGATGTTGTGTATATAATGTGCCGTTGGGTCGCCCGATGGTCAACGGTCGTCTGTCGTGTCACGTGATTTGTATGTATAGGTTGCTGCGATAGCTCATCCTACATATATGATGGTATTATGAAATGCCTCTAAAATGGGAGTTTCAAAATGACAATGATCCAAAGCATACAAACAAGAGGCAAACGATTGGGTTCTTTTCAAAAGTTTTGAGGTCTTGAAGTGGCCACCACAGTCACCTGACCTGAATTCCATCGAAAATTAATGATGTGATGTTAAAAAATATGTTGCCGACGCGAAACCAAAAAACAACTGACGGCAAGTAATATTTTCTCGTTGCCGGCAACTTGTGGAAAAAAATATATACATATACGACGGTGGTCCGATAAGAACTTAGCCTCACCGCCAGATAGCGCCAGTATCGCAAGAGCAACTTACTGTAGTACATTCTGGTAGGCGGCTACTGTCAGCCGGATCGGACTCGTAGTTTTGTTTTGACCGTGTGTGGAAGCGGGAGTGTCCGCGGATTTTAGAAAAACTGAAAAAGAGTAATAGCGGTCGGTGATTCGATTCATGTTTTTGGAAGGGAAATCTCGCAGCGAAATCAAAGAGCGTTTGGATGCTGTGTACGGTGACTCTTCCCCTTCAATGGCGACCATCAAAAATTGGTTTAACGAGTTTCAACGCGGTCGCACGTCGGTTTTTGATGAGCCTCATCCAAGTGCCCCGAAAACGGCTACCACGGAGGATAACGTGAGAAAAATCCACGATCTCGTATTGGCAGACCGCCGATTGAAGGTGCGCGAGATAGCTGAGACAGTACGCATTTCAAAAGATCACGTGGGTCATATCCTGCATGAAATTTTGGGCATGAGAAAGCTGTCGGCGCGATGGGTGCCGCGTTTGCTCACTCCGGATAACAAGCGCAACCGTGAGACCACAGAGCAGTGTTTGACGCTGTTTAAGCGCAATCCGAAGGAGTTTCGAGTTTCTGCGTCGTTTCGTGACAGTCGACGAAACATGGATCCACTGGTACACACCAGAGACCAAGGGACACTCGAAACAGTGGACTTCACCCGGCGATCGAGCTCCGAAGAAGGCGAAGACTGCCCCATCGGCCGGAAATTTGATGGCCACCGTTTTCTGGGATTCACAAGGTGTGATCGACTACCTGGATAAGGGCAAAACGGTCACAGGGCTGTACTATGCCAAATTATTGGGCCGATTCTACGCCAAATTGAAGAAAAAAGTGCTCTTCCACCATGATAACGCACCGGCTCACACCTCCGCCCTCGCCACGGCCAAATTGGTCGAATTGGGCTACGAACTGCTGCCCCATCCACCGTATTCTCCAGATTTGGCCCCGTGCGACTTCTTTTTGTTTCCAAACTTATGAAAAAGTCACTCGCCGGGCAGAAATTTCAGTCGAATGAGGGGGTCATCGCCGCCACGGAGGCCTACTTTGCAGACCTCGAGAAAACGTATTTTTCAGACGAGTTAAAGAAGTTGGAGCATCGCTGGGTCAAGTGTATCGAGCCAAAAGGAGACTATATTGAAAAATAAATCGCCATTTCTCCAAAAATTTTGTTTTTCTTTTGTAGGCTAAGTACTTATCGGACCACCCTTGTATATTAAGTTAGTGTTTGATAAATACTGGGTTTTTTCCACAATAAAACGAAAAATATTTATGTTTTTAATAAGCGCTCCTATTATTGTCAACAGCTAAAAAATCACTTAAAAAATATTTTCTTATAATTTTTTATGTTTAATTATTGTTTTTCTGCTTAATTTTGTTAAATATCATATTGTCTAGTTTCATGAAAAATAAAACAAACAATATAAGCATTACAGGAGAATGCCATTTTTTCAATCTATTTGATACTCCTCCTATTATTATGTATAGCTGTATATTTATGCTATATAAAATTGCATTTTACACTTTTTCTTTAGAATGAGATATTTCTTTCTTTTTCGTTAAGGCGGTGTCATATTAAATAACTAACAGCTTTTGTACACAATACCATTTTTTTGCGTTTCATCTTCGCCAAAAGACTTCTTGCGAAAAATGTTGTTTACTTGTTGTCTCTTAGATATTATTAGAATCGTAGCGTTTATTTAAATGTAATATTTTTTTATAATACATCAAGTGTTTTTTGTTAATTATATTTATTTCTTTTATGTAGGTTATTTCCTCGAAGCTAGTAAATTCAAACTTTATTGATTTAACAAACTTAGTGTCACTTGAAGCCTTAGAAGAAATAAGACCTATTATAGAGAAAATGACTGTCTTTCAAAGAAAGCAATTGGAAATAAATAAAGATGATATATTTCTTTCTTTTCCATATCAAGTAAGTTTTAATAGATTTAATATTCATCATCATTAATATTTAATACAATTTATTATTATTATATATTTTCTCAGGTTGGCATAATGTTTGACGAGACAAACAAAAATACTCAGAAACGATTTGTCGAAATTACTATGGTTTTTCATGTTTTCAAAGGCTTTAGAGAAATGCAGAGCCAAGGAGAAGTCCTTCCTTGGAATATGGGGTATTAAAGTTGTTTTTTATATTTGATTGGCCGCTTATTTATCACATTGTTGTAGGTCTATGCCTGAATATGAAGACAAGGTGTTTGTGTGTAATTATCGTTTTATAAAAGAATTTACCATTGGAAATGAGACCGATTGGACAGTCAATGTCATCAATCATTTTAAGCCGAAAGATTTGATTTTTGACGAAGATTAAAAAGTTTATTTAAAACAGTTAAATGTAAATTATTTATTGGAAAATAAATTATGAACATAATTATCAAAGCAGTTGAGATAAATTCAATTATAGTATAATAAAAAAAAGAAAGAAAATATTTTTTTCTTTTTACAAGCATATGGGTCCTTAACACACGAACGGATGTGCATAATGCATTTGATTTAAATTTGTCTGTAATACTTATACATATGTACAGGAGAAATAAATTGTAAGACTGAAGTTATATCAAACCTTTTATTCGTCTTTTATTTATTTCTTTAAATATTGCAAAGGAAACAGTTCCCTAGAATCGTAATTCCTCATTCGCTATGTTCCTCTCAATAAAATAACGAAAATCTATCAGCCAGGTGTTAAAGGCAAACTCATGAAACTGAGACTCAGTTAAAAGCGAATTAAAGTCTTGATGAATTCAAAGCTATACATTTTAGCCTTTTATATTTATTTAATCCAATTAAGATTATTAAAAAAAATAGATATGAATAAAAATTCATATCATGAGAACAAAATAATACAATAGTAAAAGATAAATGACAAAAAAAAGCTATAGTTTTATAGAGATTATATAAACAGTTCAGGCCCGGTGTTAAGAGACTATAAGAATGATGTGTTAGCATTAATTGAAGTGTTTGTTTAATTAAAATGTTTATAAAAGAGATGGTATGCTGTGGACATGCATACACTAAAAAGGATGTGATTTTAGCCTGACGAGCCTTTAATTTAGTTTAACGGGCATTAAACAGGAAACGTGAGACCAATAATGCTTCCGTAAAGAAAGCTGGAAATCGTCAAAATAGAAGAGCTTTGAAGAGATGGAGTGCATTTGAGAAAAGAATAGTTAACTGCTAACGTGCTAACGTTGTAACTGCATTGATTTCTTTCAAATATTATTTACATATTTCAGTAAAAGTACCTGTGGTGTGATGTGGCGTGAATAATCTCAAATGGTAAGTCAAAGTAAAAATCAGTTACCTGCTAAAGTAAATTAACTTGAAAAACATATGAATATACCATATATACAACCAAGAAGCATAGCAATTCAAGCCAATCTTTCATACTTCAAGTCATTAATCTTTAAATTTACAATTATCATAAAGTGGCTTCGAAAATAAATGTTTTTGACAGATGCAATTGCAATACCATTAGGAAAATGTAACGTATTGCTACGACAAAAAAAGAAATCTGTAAACCAGTGTTACTAAAGTAACATTTCCTTATTTGTATTTTAAAGCTATACAATGATCTTTCCTTATATGTATATTCTGCAAGAGCTCTCATAAAACTCAGATATAAATTTAGTTTTTAAAAGGAGCTTTTTCATTGATAGAAGTTCTATATCGGACAGTGTTTTCTCCTTGAGAGTTTCTTATATACGTATCTATTCTTTTATGGACTGAAAAAGATCACTCCACAGAGGCGACGGTTATCGGACATGTTAAAAATATACCACTTAAGTTTAAAATTTCAGAAAATGTTTTTCGCGAAATTGTACTTTTCAAATGATTATGAAGTTGGGAAAGTGGAACTGTCGAAGTGAAGAAGTTGTATACAAAGCCTTCAGTTAATTTTGCAAAGCTGTAAAATTAAAAACCGCAGGAAAAAAATCAATCAAAGAAGATACATATTTCTTTAACTGAGTTCTATAGCCCAAAGCTTAAATATTTCGTGTTATTCATGAATCCAAAAAAGATAATTGCGTGAAATATTTGTATTTTGTCTTAAGCTGAGATATAATATTGCCCCTTATTTCTACATAAATGCTCTTATAATGAGTCTTTAAAGAAAAGACGAATATTCATCGTTTTTGTGTAGGTTCAGCCGATTCGTTTATCCTTTTTAAAATTAATTCAAATTTATTGAGGTACTCATAGAATAGGAAGGACTCAATACACTCGATTTCTCGCCTAGCAACTTAACCATCTTCTTGTTTAGGTTTGTTTGAAAAATATCAGATAGAGTATTTAGCAAGCAACGAAGATCTTTGCTCCTTGATTTAAATAACAAACTCTCGGCCATAGAAAGTTTTTCCCTCTAATTCATTTCGGTTATCTACAATAATATTTGGGTAAAAGTTTCAATAGAAAATTGTTCGCGAATGATATCGCCAAGGAGACTCCTATAGACCCAGCATGCGTCAGTTGGTTATTTGTTTTAAGAGATAGTAAAATTATTAAAAAAACAAACTTTGGTGTTTGTTTTGTTAAAAAATACTTAAATTCAGTGTTTGGAATAATACCGAATTTAGAACAGAATAAAAGTAGCCATTGAACTTACATTTTTTTTAACATCGCCTACTTTTGCGCGTCCGTATTTCTCGAGAATATTAGGAATGCGTTTTGATAGCTCATCTCGCTCACGTTCAAACACGTGCTGCTCTTTTTTTAGTCGAAAATTCATACTTTTTGTTCAGATATGCACAGTTTCTACAAAAATTGAAAAAAAAGAAAAATCCTACGTAGTTCGATAGCTATTAGTATGTAGTTTCAAAAAAAAATTGGATTTTTTTATACTTCAATATACAGTATGTCAAGAATGACTTTACACAATGGAAATAAATAACAAAATTAAATTTAATTAGCTGGAAAACACAAGTTTTTATTTCATTACATATACTTTTTCGATTCATTATAATTATATACAGTATATACAACATTTCAAAGAAAAAAAAAACGAAGTTCCTTGAAAAACAAAAACGAAAATGCAACAAAAACCAAAACAACCCCATTTTTTTGTGTCAAGTAACTCTTTTCACAAATCATAACTCTATACATCTTTTGCGTCTAGCACTCATTTACACTGAAACGGCATACGGTATTTTACCGTTATCTGATCTGCGATGTCATTTATTATGAGTTTCTTATTCATTTGTTGATAAGTTTCTGTTGTATGTACATACTATATGTACGTATCATTTCATAAAACATCTTCTCTGAAAAATGCCAGGCAAGTGTTTATCATTTGATGTGATTCAGCTTATTTACTACAATCACAAATTGGGAAGAAGTGTGCAGGAGCTGTCGACAATGGTTTCAGTGACACGTAAAACAGTTTATAACATTATTAATCGAGCTGAAAACGAGGGTAGATTAGAGTTAAAGCGCGGAAGTGGCCCGAAGCCAAAAATAAATGAACGGGTTGAGCGCTTAATTCTTAGAAAAATTAATAAAAACCCTCAAATCTCGACTAGAAAAGTTGCAAGGGAGCTCGAGGAAGAGTGTGGTATTTCTGTTTCCCATGAAACAGTTCGGCAAACCACAGTAAAAAATAAATACACATCAAGAGTAGCACGCAAGAAACCAATGCTTTCTACAACAAATATAGAGAAGCGTTTTTTCTTTGCCAAAATTAACGTTTTACACACGGGACGACGTCATATTCTGTGATGAGGTCAAAATGATATTGTATTGCAATGATGGACCATCTAGAGTGTGGCGAAAGCATCTAACTTCATTAGAAAGACAGAACATAATTCCAACAGTAAAATTTGGAAAATTGTCGATTATGGTTTGGGGGTGCATCTCGAGCAAAGGAGTAGGAGAATTAGCATTTATTGAGACCACAATGGATGCAGAAAAATATTTAAATATTCTTAAGACCCATTTGGTAAACAGAGCTAAAAAATTTGGTTTCGTAACGGACAACAAACCACAATTCAACTTTTACCAGAACAACGACCCAAAGCATAAATCACATATGGTGCGGATGTGGCTACTTTATAATTGCGGCAAATTGATTGAAACACCTCCTCAAAGTCCGAACCTGAACCCTATCGAAAACTTGTGGGTTCATTTGAAGAAAAATGTCGCCAGACGACAACCAACAAATATTATTGCACTTAAAACCGCAATATTGGAAGAATGGCAAAAAATACTGAGCAATTATGACCTACAAAAATTGATTCACTCCATGAAAAACCGACTACAATGTGTGCTAGATGCAAAGGGTTTTCACACTAAATATTAAAATTGGTAAATAATATATTATCAAATTATTAAATTTAAAATAAGCACGTATTTTATCATTTGTGAAAAGAGTTATTTGACACTAAAAAAATGGGGTTGTTTTGGTTTTTGTTGCATTTTTGGTTTTGTTTTTCAAGGAACTTCGTTTTTTTTTTCTTTGAAATGTTGTATATACTGTATATAATTATAATGAATCGAAAAAGTATATGTAATGAAATAAAAACTTGTGTTTTCCAGCTAATTAAATTGAATTTTGTTATTTATTTCCAATGTGTAAACTCATTCTTGACAGACTGTATGTTGAATAAACCCTGTAAATTTCAATACAATCCCTTTTCCCATAATCGCATGAAAAATCCGCAAAATTACACCTTTTTTCGGCCTCTAGAGTGGTGTTACCCCTTAAACAATAACAATTTTATTATAAACAATAAAGCGACCTGAAGTTACGCACTGCCCTTTGCTTCTTACTGAATTTTTATTTTTCAAACAAAAACAAACCTGATTTGCTTATTTAACCCAATAGGCCAGCAAGAGAAGAGACGCAAAATAATTCGGAAGATAAATCGGAGAAAAGGGTGTTAATTTAGTGCGCCAGAAAGAATATGTTGAACAGAGAGGAGTCAAAAATAGCAAATGAAAAGTCAAAAAGAGGAAAGATTTGTTATACCTACGAGTATTTCGGGGTGCCGATAAATTGTGTTGTTGTGGAATGATAGGTAAGTGATAGCCACATTGCAACATGTTGCATCTTAAAAATGGCTTACTCGGATGGTGCGCGCAGGTGTAATGAACAGATACATATTAAGTTTATTCAGTGGGACTTCATTGGTGGTAATTTAATATACATTGTTGTGTGGTAGAAACGTTAAAAGGCAGCGCGGTAGGAATTGGGTTACTTGGAAAAAGTCTTAATCAAAAGGACCAAGGTTTTCTACATCAGATATCAGTAGGCGCAAAATATATAGAGCCCAGAGCACAAATCAACAGCTTGTATCAAGTACATTAATGAATTAAATTCCAATTCCTTCTCCGGAAGAATACCTATATACCACCGGGGAGAAAAGGTTATATTTGTTAAAAAAAAAATAATTAGCAACATGCAATCGTTGCGGCGAAAATGTAGTAAAATAAAAAGCACATTTGGGCCGAATTTAAAGTCCGTAATTTTTTCCTCTCTTCAAATTTTAAAAGTATAATTGATTCACAAAAAAATCCACCCAAACTGTTTGTCATTTACCATTAAAAAATGATAAAAAAAGGTATCAACTGGTCCGAATCTAAGAAATAACGCCTCACGTTAAGATTCCCACAGTATTTGCTATATTTTGCCTTATTTTTGGTTTTAAATACGAGTAAAAGTCGAAGCTAAATTAGTTTTATTTTATTTGTGTCTAATCTAAATACAGGAAAAGCATCATTAATAAATAAATGTCCCCCCAGAGCAAAATTAAAAATGACTATCTATTGGCAAACAGCATAACGTATTCTTTTACTCGTGCCTGGAATTCTTTTTGATCTCGTTGATATTGTTCCGCTGCTTCACAATTCAATGGATCGTCAAAATTTAACAAGTCCTAAAAAAGTATATATATATGTATATTTAGGTATTTTCTCATTTTACTTGACTTTACTTTACTAATGTTATGATGTTGAAATTCTATGAACAATAACAAGCTCTTACCGTAAAAAGGGAATTAAGTCCCCAAATTACATCTTGTAATTTTCGAGTTGGTGCCCAACCCAGTCCATCAATAGAGTTTTGTCTCAATAGTGAAAGGCACACTTCACCTAATACCGATATGTTTGGATGCCAGAGCTTCGTCATACATTTCACAATTGGAGGCTAAAATGATAAAAAAATATATGTGCAGTATAAACTTGAAGCTTGACCTATATCAATAAATAGATACTTAATGACTATTATTCACAAACCTTCAGTTCATTTATTCTTTTCATGTTTGCTCTTAGTATACGAAGAGAAAATAACACAAGCTAGAGGCTAGAAGAAATGCAAGTAAACAAGTAACATCATAAACTCGTATTTACTCATGTTTGGTAATTGAAATTGAATTCGAAGAGATAAACATACTTAGGAATTAAGTCGTGGCCGATAGAGAATTTCAGATGGAAGTCGGCAATATAATAAGAGTCAGAAGAAAGGCCTCCATGCCCAAATTACAAAACTACAGTGGAGATTCGATTAACCGGGATGGTCGAGACCGAGCTCATCATGGAAAATCGAAAAACCCGGATAAACGAATTTCTTTCTATAAAATAAAAAAAATTAATTAAAGTCAAACTTATTTATTAGGTATGTATGTCAATAAAGTAAAATCGAAACAGAAACAAATAAAAATTCGTGGAGAAAAAACTAAACTAAAATAAATAAAATTCATTAGCAACAATTCATAAAATATACACGTAAAATGTACAAATACATATGTACATGGGTACATAAGCAACTAAATGCGAGAAATCTTCAAAAATTCGCCGATTGTTGTCTGTTTCTTACATTTAACTCGATTTTTTATAAAAAGTCCAAAAGGTAATTGCTTAATTTAATAGCCTCACCTAAAGATATTTTTGAAACCACTATATCGTCTTCATCCAACTCATCAGAATTTGAGACATCCGGCTCAGATTCATGAGGATGATTTATCATATTAACAATATCAGTTTCAGAGAGAGTAGCAAATGTTAGATCAGTCACATTACAGTCTATCCAATTTTTGATTGCTTCTTCATTAAAATCCTTCGGAACTTCTATAATTTCCGCTACTTCGTCAGGATCATCTTCAACTTGAGCTAATAAAATCTACAGCAATGTAGACATTATACAAAAAATAAAACGTCGGCAGTAACACCTTTCCAATATGTCGCGATAGTCAAGATTGCAGTCTTGATGTTGAATGATTTAAAAATTCTTGACGGCTTTCCGAGCTCACTAATTTTTGTACAATATATTTACGATAATGAAACTCCTTATGACATCCATTGGCTGTATTGTAGATGTGCAGTTTGGTGGCAGGGTGTGAAGAATCTGCACGAATGAACATGTAATACGATTGTGTTTTGTTTTTCTTTTGATTTAATTTTAGCTTGCTTAATAGCTTAATAAAGTCACCGTGCAGGGACGGGTTAAGAATATCCCTGCAGCGATACCTCTCACTTGTCGTAAAAGGCGACTAAAACAAAGGTAACTAAACAAAAATCACATCTAGGCAATTTAGAGAACACCAAGGTGAGCCTAGGGACACATATACCACCATTAAACTGCCCCACAAGTGTACATGCAAATCAGTGGGTTGACACGACTGGAGATCACCGGTGTTGTAAGAGTAAGATCAAACAAAAAAAAATGGAGCATGCCCGTGTCACAAAAAAAAAAAAAAGACAGGCCGAAAAACAATCGGTGCAAACAAATGCAAAAACACCAGCATCTGATTGGCCTCAGCGATGAAGTAGTCCCAAACCGGGAAGCCTGCCGCTACTTTCTGAGGTCAAACCGGCGGACCCCACAAGCGGACCAGTAGGAATGCAGTTAAGTGGGAAGGTTATGGTCCTACACTTCTGACCATAACAACGCCGGAAAAAAGGAAAAGAAGAAGAAGAATAACTTGAATTTATAATTTCTAATAATTTTGTTGTTAAATTACATAACTGTTGCATGAAAAATTGTAAACTAATTCATATTATAATTGTAAGCGCTTGCACAAACCGAACTTACATAATTTCTCTTATTGTACATATGTAAATTATATAATGTTAATGGTTCCTAGCGCAATGGTCACACGCTTCATGCCATGTTCCATGTATCATAACTCACAGAGACTACTGCAACTAATCTTAGTGACTCTCGCCACTTCTTGGCAAGTAACCACTGGGTGAAGCATTTCGGGTCGCGAGCGGCTTTAATAATAGTAATTGTTATATCGTAGATTGAAGAGGTTTTGGACACGATTAAATAAAACACAAAAATGATCGAAATCCTAAGAAATAAAAACATAGACAAAAACGACCGAAGAATAATCGAAAATTTATACTGGAATCAAAAGGCTAAAATTACTATTGAAGGAAAGGAATCTGACGAAATAGAGATTCGCAGAGGAGTAAGGCAAGGTTGTATCCTGTCTCCTTTACTCTTCAATATCTACGCTGAACAAATTTTTAAAAACGCAATATCAGAATGCGACGGCGGGATCAAAGTTAATGGAATACAAATAAACAACATTAGATATGCTGATGATTCTGTCGTATTAGCAAGCGACATAAATGAATTAAACCGGATGATGAACAAGCTTAACTCTATAAGCAACGACTTTGGATTAAAAATCAATGCCAATAAAACAAAATTCATTGTCTTCGACAGAAAGCCTCCAAGTCACAATTTTTCACTGAAAATCAATGACCTGATAGTGGAAAAGGTCAATAGTATACAATACTTGGGCACTGTGATAAACAATACTAGTAACCCAAATAAAGAAATCCAATGCAGAATAGAGCAAGCTAGGACAGCTTTCTGTAAAATGAAAAAAACTTTTACTAATAATGATATTAACCTGGCGTTGAAAATAAGACTAGTCAAATGTTATATCTGGTCGGTGCTCTTATATGGAGCAGAAACATGGACTATACACAAAAGAGAAATTAAAAGGCTAGAAGCCTTCGAAATGTGGATTTACAGAAGAATTCTCCGTATCTCTTGGACCGACAGAGTAACAAACGCAGAAGTGCTAAGACGTATAAACCAGAAGAAAAATCTTATGTTCACTATAAAAAGGAGGAAACTAGAATACTTGGGTCATGTTTTGAGAAACGATAAATACAACATACTCCAGGTCATCCTACAGGGTAAAATAGAAGGAAAAAGAGGTAGACGAAGACAAAGATTGTCCTGGATACCCAACCTACGAGAGTGGCTCAATCTTTCGGTAGCAGAAATATATAGAGGAGTGAAAATAAAGGACACACTTAATATGATGATTGCCAACCTCCGTAACGGAGAGGAACCCTAAGAAGAAGATATCGTAGATTGAAGAGGTTTTGTGCACGATTAAATACAGTAAGTACTAGATATTCTAATCGATTTTTCCTTTAAAGAGTCACTCAGGACAATAAATATTGATTCGCCCTTAGTATCCGCCTCGTTCGCGTTTTCGCGAATAGTAGCTCTTCATGGATTTCTTCGTCCATAACAAATCGAGCATATGCCAATATTAATGCTTCATTACCAGGTAAAGTTGACTCGTCCAGTTGAATAGAAAAATGAGTTGTTTGTAGATAATTACACAAGAAGCTTTCAATATCAGAGCTCATTTCATCAATGCGTCGTTGTACAGTGTTGTTACTCAAAGGAATTATTTTAAGTACGTCAAATGGAGGTTTGTCCAGAACAGTTTTTAAAACCTCTTCTCCAGTCGTGTCAACCCACTGATTTGCATGCACACTTGTGGGGCAGTTTAATGGTGGTATATGTGTCCCTAGGCTCACCTTGGTGTTTTCTAAATTGCCTAGATGTGATTTTTGTTTACCTTTGTTTAGTCGCCTTTTACGACAAGCGATAGGTATCGCTGCAGGGGTATTCTTAACTCCCGATGGGAGACATCGGGTCTAGATATCTCATGGTTCTTATCTCCAAACTTATGAGAGGCGACACTATGCCTAATCAATGGAGGGAAAGCTATCTTCTTCCATTGCACAAAGGAAAGGGTGATACGCGAAATTGGGATAACTACCGTTCTGTCAAGCTGATGTCGCACACCATGAAGATCGTTGAACGGGTATTAGATAGCCGACTGCGGAAAATAATACGACTATTTGATGAACAGTGCGGGTTTGTCTCGGGTAAATCAACAACAGATGCAATCCAAAGTATAAGGATCATGATGGAAAAGCATCGTGATTCTTCAAAGGACTTGCATATGGTGTTGGTTGATTTCGAGAAGGCCTTTGACCGGCAACCAAGAGATCTTTTATGGGTAGCGCTAAGACAAAAAGGAGTTCCAGAAACCTACATGCGAGTGACCATGGACATGTACAAGAGAGCAACGACAAGAGTAAGATGCACCGCAGGAGTCACCGAAAAGTTCGCAATCAAAGTCGGTGTACACCAAGGGAGCGTCCTCAGCCCACTGCTTTTTATAGCAGTGCTTGATTGCTTGCTTGAAGGAAAAGTGACGGACCCCAATGTGCACCAGCTATTCTTTGCTGACGATGGGGCCATTATAAGTGATGATCAGGCGTCCCTACAACGAGCACTTGATGTGTGGGTGGACATTTTTGAGGGACACGGGTATCGTATTAGTTCAAAGAAGACCTGTGCTGACCGTTCTCTGACCCTCATCAGCCTATTCCAGACATTTACTTGAATGGAAGAGTGCTTCCCAAGTGTGAAAAGTTTAAATATCTGGGATCTATGAATAATAGAGAAGCAACTTGTGATGACGACATCAAACATCGCGTAAGCGTAGGGTGGATGAAGTGGCGGGAAAACTCCGCCATCTTCTGTGATCAAAAAATGCCCCCTAAGCTGAAAGGAAGGCTCTACACTTCAGTTGTACGTCCGGCGCTCACATACGGTTCACAATGATGGACAATGCACAGTATGAGAGCAAATTAACGGCAACTGAGACGAAGATGCTTCGCATGACAGCGGGAGTAACAAAGCGTGACAGAATTAGAAGTTCAAAGATCCGAGGAAGCCTCCACGTAAAAGAAACCATCACAAGAAATATAGAGCGCGACCGACTCAGTTGGTATTGTCATGTTCAAAGGAGAGATCCTTTGAACCCCGTCCAAAAGGCGTTATCAATCAACATTCCAATTTCAACACGCAAAAAAGGCAGGCCGAAAAACAATTGGTGCAAACAAATGCAAAAACAGTAGCATTTGATTGCCCTCAGCGATGAAGTAATCCCAAACCGGAAAGCCTGCCGCTACTTTCTGAGGTCAAACCGGCGGACCCCACAAGCGGACCAGTAGGAATGCAGTTAAGTGGGAAGGTTATGGTCCTACACTTCTGACCATAACAACGCCGGAGAAAAAAGGAAAAGAAGAAGAAGTTTTTAAAACCTCTTCAACGGCGGGTAAAATTAATTGTTCTCCGATGGTTTGCGGTTTTCCAGATTTCGCTATAAGCAATGAGATATTTTAAGATGCCCGCAAGCCATCATCGTTACTTTGAGATGTTGAAGCGAACATATTTTTACTTTATAGGACAATTTTATTTATTTTATTTATTTTTTTATTTGGACATACAGTGTTTTCGTACAATTAAGAACCAAGTTCTTTTGCTAGTACATAAGGAACGGAAATACATAATGGCGAAAAATATAAAAACATAACAGTACTTAATACATGAAGGAAGAAAGAGAAAGAATAATAAGAATATAATACAGATTTGAAATTTTTAAATAGACTAACAGTAAACATAAATAAAGTAACAAGTGTGTTTATTAATTTTAAGACCAATTATTTGGTTTATAAAAATATTTGTGTGTCCAGTCCGCGTTACAGATTTCTAAAATGATTGAACAGAGAAGCACCGAAATCCCTTGACCCTCCCATACGTTTAATGGTGCATGGCAGAGAATTCCACAACCTTATAGCGTGAACAAAAAACAAACGGCTGCTTTCTAAATAATAATGAATGGAGAGAAGAAACCAGTTCTGGAAGAACTAGGAAACTGCAACTTTTGGTAAAGGTACTTTGGCTTTCTTTGAGGTATTAATTTTTCTATGAAAAGACAGTTTCGATAATTTAAAAATGTTCGCAGCGGATATTCAAAAATAGACATATTAAACATCGAAATATGGTAAATTTTTTTTAGATGATGAACATATCTAATCATAGCGTTAAAAACGAGTTCTAATTTTCTATACGATATCGAATCGAGGTTGCTATAGGTTAATTGAGGTACCAGCAGAGTTTTTACCAATTTCAACCGAATTTTAATCGGAGTATAGCAAGCAGATGTCCACAACATGCGCAGTCCAGAATAAATATTTTTTACTACTATGTTAATGTGTTCGTTTGCTGACAGAGAGGTGTTTAATACTATACCAAGATTTTTTACTTTGTTTGAAAAAATAATCTTTTCTCCAGATAAATATATATGTGGGTATTCGTCAACAGCACCAACGTTCTTGCCAATAGGTAAGCACACTGATTTTTTAGGGTTGAGTATCAGATCATTGGAAATAGCCCAATTATGTACTGCTTTCAAATCCTCATTTAACCTGCTGACACATTCTCCAATTTTTGATCGCGGGGATGCCTTATATATTTGTACGTCATCCGCATATAAATGTACGGAGGTGTGCTTACAAATGGAAGGAAGGTGCTGACAAATGGAAATAAGGCGAAAAGTAAGTCGAATGTGAAGCATTGTGGAAGTAGCCTCGTTTAAAGAAACCTGTTGATATCTCTCGCTAAGATAATTCGCTATCAATTCAACTGCTTTTTTATCCAAACCGTACTTGAAAAAGAGTTTATTGCAAAGTTTGCTGTGATTCATCGAATCAAATGCTTTTGAAAAATCCAAAAGGCAAAGCAAGGTAACTTCAGATTTGTCGAAATTTTGACGAATATCGTCAACTCTTTTGATCAATGCGGTGGTACAACTGTGGTCTTTTCGATACGCGGATTGATACGGACTAATCAAGTTGTGGGTGTCAATGTGTGCTTGTAATTGGCCTTTAATGATTACTTCAAAAATTTTCGATAACCCAGAGAGAATGCTAATTGGTCGAAAATCGGAGCAATCTGTAGGATTTGATTTTTTTGGCATTGGTGTTACTTTAGCAAACTTCCGATATGAGGGGAAACAGGATTTGGTAAGGCAGCTGTTATATATATGGGTTAGAGTATCGATAAAAAAAAGGAGTATGAGCTTAATAAATTTTAACGAATCCTTTTTATCCCGGCGTCGTTATGGTCAGAAGTGTAGGACCATAACCTTCCCACTTAACTGCATTCCTACTGGTCCGCTTGTGGGGTCCGCCGGTTTGACCTCAGAAAATAGCGGCAGTCTTCCCGGTTTGGGATTACTTCATCGCTGAGGCCAATCACATGCTAGTGTTTTTGCATTTGTTTGCACCAATTGTTTTTTGGCCTGGCTTTTTTTTTTTTTTTTTTTTGTGACACGGGCATGCTCCAGATTTTTTTGTTTGATCTTACTCTTACATCTCCAGTCGTGTCAACCCACTGATTTGCATGTACACTTGTGGGGCAGTTTAATGGTGGTATATGTGTCCCTAGGCTCACCTTGGTGTTTTCTAAATTGCCTAGATGTGATTTTTGTTTACCTTTGTTTTAGTCGCCTTTTACGACAAGCGAGAGGTATCGCTGCAGGGATATTCTTAACCCGTCCCTGCACGGAGGTATTTCAAGCGTCGTCAATACGCCGAATGGTTGGTTGAACAGACAGAAGTGAATGGTGACTTTACAAAGAAAATCATCTTCAGCGACGAGGCACACTTTCACCTCAGTGGATTCGTTAGCAAGCAAAATTTCCGCATTTGGGCAAATGAGAATCCACGAGTGATTGTTGAAAAGACGATGCATCCACAAAGAGTGACTGTTTGGTGCGGTTTATGGGCTGGCGGCGTCATCAATTGAGGATATGGACCTGGACGATATGTGCTTCCATGGGATGGTGCCACTTGCCCCACAGCCAACGAAACAATGGCTCTTTTGCGCGAGAAATTCAATGGCCGTGTTATCTCATGTCGTGGCGATGTTAATTGGCCGCCACGATCATGTGATTTGACACTGTTGAACTTCTTTCTTTGGGGATATTTAAAAGAAAAAGTGTACGTCAATAAGCCTAGAACAATTCAAGAGCTAAAGGATGAGATAATTCGGCACATTAACGACATTGAACCTCAATTATGTCTCAGAGTCATTGAAAATATAGATAGATTTCCGCAGATCGTCCCACTTTATCAATTGCGCAGCTGTCTCGATTTCTTCGATCCACACCCTCATGTCTTCTTTGTCACTGAAAAACGAAATAAAATTAGCGGAATCTTCGAAGGTGTTCTATTTCATTTCGCAGAGATGAGGTAATCGAGTCGTCGACTGTGTTTACAGTTTCGCCTTTACCATTTGTCACAGCCACTGCCGGTACGCCGTTACCCATGTGGTCAATTCATTGCTTCATCGTTTTATTACTTACATTGGGATGATCCCTTCTTCTTTTAAACTGCTGGTTGATCCCACATGTTGTAGAACTCTTAGTTTTAATAGTTTTATTTATTTAATAATAGAAAGAAAAAGCAATTTAAAAAAATGCAAAAAATTATGTAATAAAAGAAGACTAGTGCGAGTCGTCATGTCGTCTTCGCTGGTAACCAGAAATCAGAATGAGACGTGCGTGTTTCGTACGTCTTCCCCCGTGACATCCTGAAATTTTGAAAGAAGTTCAGGTTCGTAGCGACAAAACCCGTTACAAACGAGCTTCTATCCGTGAATACGTGTGAGCTCATTTAATTTTACCGCAGTGTACTCCCGCCACACACACTCTTGGAATTATAACAATGTGCGTGATTGTTTACAAAATTTTGACAGCTCTTGAGGTACCCACGTGCTCGCCCGAGCTTGTAGGCAAACGTCGGCGGCCATTTTAAGTGGTACGTCCCATTGGTGGTTTCTGCTGGTAACTTCTCAATGAATCCTCCGAAAGGAAAAGGTGTTCGTGTTGACTTGTAGTTTGACGTTTCGATTTTTAGGGTGACTCCACATTAGTATGTATACATCACCGGAGTATACTTGTCAAAAAATCGTTATATAGAGCCTAGGACATGGACTAAATATTGTACTATGGACATCCGTGTGGTAAGGTAAAAAAAAAATAAAAAATTGGAAGAATGATAAAAAGGGCTCTGTTCAAAGTATGCTCCATAGCCTGTAATACCTTTTTCTCATCTTTTGGGTAATTTGAGAATATTACATCAGTAAAAATCATCCCCTTTTGCTGCGAACCATTCATAGAGCCACTTTTTTACATGTTCGTACGAACCAAAGCAATACTCAGCAAGTGCCTGATCTATCGATACAAACGAGTGTCATTCGGAAGGAGCCAAGTCTGATGAGTAGGCCGCATGTTATAGAACTTTCCAACGTGTCGTTTGCTTTGTCATGAAGAAAAGGATGTTGTATTTCTTCTTTTGGTATTCTGGCTTTTTTCAATGAACGAACGGATATCATTCGTAACGTTTAATATTAATCGTTATCCCAGGTTTTAATAGCATGTAATAGACCTCGGCCCGGCGGACCCCACAAGCGGACCAGTAGGAATGCAGTTAAGTGGGAAGGTTATGGTCCTACACTTCTGACCATAACGACGCCGGGATAAAAAAGGGAAAAGAAGAAGAAAAAGAAGTACTAGACCTCGGCCCTCTGGTTCCAGCAAATACTGAGCATCGTCTTTCTGCCAAAACCATTCCGTCCTGCAGTGGATGTGGATGGAGTGCCTGGGTCTGCTCATGATTTTTTATGCTTGGGATTCTCAAAATAAGTCAACTTTCATCCCCTGTAACTAGGCTATACGCATGCAAAAACGATTTCCTTTTTAAGGGGCCAGCAAAAGTTCACATGTGTTTTTGCGCTTTTCCATTTGCCTGTCGATCAATGCATGTGGTATCCATCTACCGGTCTTCTGAATCTCTCCCATCTCTCTTTTAGAAAGAAAATTTAAGTAATTTGGGTCTGCAGTGAAAGAATAGTGCATCATAAGCTTGGCAATGGGACGATAGTTGGACACATAATTTTTCAGTCCTTTTTTGTGAATTGGAATGATATAAGCATATTTCCAAATCCGAGCAAAGAGTCCTTGAGAGATAGATCTTTGAAATAAAGCGGTAAGGGGAAAAATAAAATGGTTAGAGCACTTTTTTAAAACTATGGCAGGTAGACAGTCGGGATCGGGAGAATAGTTCTATAGGTTGCGTAATTTTTCGGTGATTAAGTCAGGAGTTATGTTCAGTGAGGCAAGAGATGTCTGAATGCAATCTTTTCAATATCGGAAATAGTCGTGATCGGGTTGAAGATTCTGATCAGTGAATGATTGGCTGAAGAAATAACCAAAGAAGTTGGCGATTATTTCGGGTTCGTCAGGAGAGTTAGCGGGGCAGTTATCGGTTTTTCTTTTTGCATTAATGAAGTGAAAGAAACACTTAAGGTCAGAGATAAGGGAGGACTGCCTTCGGTTCAGGTGATCTAGAGTGGTTTATTAACTATTAGTATTAGAAAGGTCAAACGCGGAGGATTTTTGTTTTTTTTTTATTGCACAAAGAGCGTAATTCCTTGGTATACCAGGACGGAGATGAAGATGAAGTGTAATTTATTTTGATGAGTATGTGACTAAAAGAATGAAGCAGCTGAGGCTATTGGAGTAAAATAGCGCAAGGTTTAAGGATATATGTGAGTTAGGGTTAAAAAGGAAGTTAAAATTAACATTGTTGAGCAAATTATTTAGTTTCGCGAAATCAGCTTTCCGGAAATTGAAACAGTACGTATTTTCGGAGGGATTAGATTAATAGTGAATTGATTCTCGAGTGAAAGAGTTACCGATAAAGTTGGATGAAGGGGATCTAAAGTAGAGAGGAAATGGTTACTGGGGTAACAACAGTAAATGCTCTGATAAAGAAACTTCGACAATCGGTTTATCCTATCTTTCACTTAAGTTAGCTGTGTTCACATGAAGGTATAAAACAATGCTATTTCGGACTGGTAGAATCTCATCTGGGATATGGTATTTTAGCTTGGAGAAATAGATCTCAACTTCGACAATTCGAAATGCTACAGTTCAGGATCCAAAAAATCATCTACAGATTGAAGCTAGGTTAATACAATGATTGGGGGGAAATAAAAAATGACACGAGGCTGGTGAGTATAAAACAACTCCATAAACTTGAGATCCTTTCACAGTTTAAAGACGACAACACATACAAAATCCCAACCCAACAAGTCCGCAACACCAGAAGAATACAACAATGATGGATGGCGTAAATACGATGTGACAGTTCCAAAGTTCAATGAAAAAAAAAATGTATAGCACAAAAGACAACAACAACGAGCCATTAGGGGCGCTTTGTGTGAATAAAATCCCCAATGTCTTGAATGAATTAAATCCCATTTATGTATTTTGTACTTTATATATTTATCTATATACACATAGTATATGTATCATTTTATAAAACAAGAACTCAAAAATATGTTTTAAATGTAAACATTCTTCATCATACAAACCCTCGAGTTTTGCAGAAACATTTTATGAAAAATATAAAAATAAAAATAAATAGAATTTAAAGACCAGAAAAAAGAAAAAAAAGAATAACCCAGTTTACGGCATCAGATGAGAAGAACAGCTCGAATTGTCTGTCCATGTTATTGGTGATAGTACTGAGTTGCAGAAGGCCGGAGTCAGAGAGATGGAGGGGTTAGCGGCGATATCAAATATGGAGTCGACGGAATGTATGGGCTGTGAGGGTCTTAAGTAGTTAATAACAGGTAAGATAAAGTTTCCGTTTAGCGATGAATGTTTCCGATAAGATATTTCCTATTTTAACTTGCCCTTTGTTTACTTTTGGGCATCAGTTTTACCAACTTTTTCGGGATTCCTGGTAGAACGTTATGCTTTTTCGATTTATTTATTTATTTATTGTTATTCTTAAACCGATCGATTGGTCCTTTTAGTTCCTTAATGACTGGCAGTTCTACCTGAACGTCTGCTGTATGGATAACACCGTTTTCAGTTTATCGAAATACCTCCTCCATCGGGCTGCAATACTTTCGTTGTCCGAAACGAACTCCCCATTATCGTTGCGCATAAATCCTAATCTAGCCTGGTATCCTTTTCGTACAGCTTTTACTCCTGCATACATTGCTCTCGTGTTCTTAGCCGCTCATTCTTCCTGATCTTGTACAAGTGATTTCTTTGCTATTTCCAAGGATTTGAAGTCTTAGATCATTACGGACTGTTACTTTTCCCTCGCATTCTTCGTCGAACCTTCTAGCTGTCTTGTTTCGTCGTTAGAATCTATACCATCTTGTAAGGCGAACCGGTTATTAATTTCGTTTTGGTATTGATGCTACGAGGGTCCTTTAACTTTTCAAATTCGAATTGTTTTATACCTTGTTGTGGTCCACTTCTGTGAATTTGCATTCAGCTTTTAAATTTGGCACAATCCGCTCCTCTGTATGCTTTAATGTCTAGTTCGTTGGTATTGTGTCTTCTATCTATCAGAAAATAACCAATTTGATTGCACGTTACTCCATCCCGTTATATCCATGTAGCCTTGTGTATTCTTTCGTGTTTGAATGTTGTAGTTTTCACGATCATGTTTGGGTTTTCCTATTGTTTTTGCCAGGATAAATAAACAGTTTGAAGCAGTATAGCTAACTTAACAAAATTTGCTTTGAATTAAGTAAATGGCAATATCTGGAGTATGTATGAACGCCTTTATCATGAATCTGAACTTCTTATGTATTTGAAGTTACGTTTACTGGTATCGAGAAGTAGTGAGTGTTCGTATTATTTTGGCCATGGCTGTAGATCAACATTCAATAAAGAAAGAATAAGGTTGAAAATATGAAAACATAAAGACCAAATGGTTTTTATATTTTTTAATTATAGTTTTTGAAGTGTATGAATTTAACATTGAAAAAGAGGCAAATATAAATGATAACTTTCCATTTCACCCAGGTAGTTGAACTGAAGCTAAGGAACCGCAGTCGCTTGTTGTAAGCAGTAGTTTTCAAGAATACATTATATCCTAGATAATTGTGTTTTTAATAATATACATATACATAATTCAAACACACCAGATCAGCGAACAAATTTGAGATTGGATTAACTTTCAATTAGCGTGTTAGAATCTCAGGAACTGAAATTAACCTAATACACAGAAACCATGCCATAAAAAAGTCTGGGGCCAGCAAGTACAGTATTCATGTTAATAATGCTATTACTAAGATTTGAAACAGTTGTCGAACTCTAAAACCATTTGTTTTATGCTAAGCATATAACACATGCAATCATTTATCGTTGAAGTTGTCTCTATCAAAGGGAAATTAATGCAAAACTATATTTCTCAGATATGTTCAGTTGGTGTTCTCAACTTAGACCTTTTTAGATACTCACTTAAATATCAATTCGAGATGAATTTAAGGAAAACTTTGTGTATAAACAAGAATCATTCAAACAAAAATTGTAGAATACGTTCCAGAGTGTTTGCTTGTCAAAAAATGTAGGTGCAAGTGGAAAAAAAAATAAAATATTTACTTACAACCATATTATAATCTTCTGGAACATTTATTGTAAACTTGTAAGTCCCACCTTTCCAAAAACCTTCATCTGGGCAGATATATAGCTGAAATTCACAAAGAACATTTGGATCACTAAATACCACTTTACATGTACTAGGCAATGTGTTTTCCATTTCTTGAATTTCCTTAACTAATAGTCTGTCTCTAATCGATATTCGCTTGGAAGTTTCAATCTTTTTCTTTATCTCCATGCTATCTTTTTTTAATTTTCGTGACAATGTTATCATTTTTGCTGAACGAAAAAATTAAAAACAAATCACGAACATATATCACCCCTGCCATAAACAAAACTCCTATTGACAATTCAGACACAGAGTACGGAGACCCGAGACTAATCCGAGACTTCAAACTCAAACTGGCGGCTGACAACTCGTAGAGAAGTTCGACCTGAGAGAACTTGAATTGCATAACTGAATGGTATAAATTTAATGGCTAAACTAAACAAAACATTTAGTCTGTTCAGTGACGAAAAGATCAGATTCAGATTCGTGAAAACTGTCAGATCAAGTTAGAACAGAAAAGTACAGCCGTATGTTAGTTGTCAAAAAGCGAAAAACATCTTATATGTCATATTGTAATAAACATGTGTTAGAATTAAATAATAAACAAAAGTGAATTCACATAAAAATGCATTGGAAGAGTTGTGGTGGGCACTAATAATGAAATGACTGTGATTAGCGACTCGTCAACAACATTTTTCAGTGATGATATGTATGTTTTAGCGTGAGCTTTAGCTGACAGCTACTTTTGACACTTTTCATGAATCTGTTCTGACTCCAGAGTAGGTGCAGAAAATCGTGTTCTGAAGTGTCGGGAAAACCGTCACTGAACACAAATCAGAACACTTTCGGACAGAAATTTTTGTCACTGAACAGCAAAAGTTGTACTTTTCTGTCTATAACAGTCCAGAACAGCGTCACTGAACAGACTAATTGTATTGTAACATGCGTTTATGTTTATCCACATTGTAAGGAAAATGCTACATTGTGTAAAAGAGAAGAAATTATTTTTACCAAGAGGAATGAAAAAGGTTACTTGCAACGAAAATCCATCTACGACTGTATTATCCATTTTTTACTGGCTGGTTAAATATGAAAATAACCTGATTCAATTCCACATGTCAAAAATCCTTTTCGAAAGTCACATGTAATCCGAAACAAGTCCTGAGGTATTGTGGAATATTGTATTAATGGAATCCTTTCCATTAAGCTGGATTTCATGCTGAGCCAGAAAGAACTTCAATAGGCAACCAAGGGCCTGATCAAGGCCATGAAGCAAATTATCTTTACCCTTGAATAAGGTCGGCTGCTATGAAACATCTATCTGGTCAGAGCTAAAGCCCGGGTTCTCGCCAGAATTAGCATGTTTGTCAAAATATAGATACTGATCTAGCCAGGACTACATTTCGTTTCGCCAGTGGACGCCCGTCGGGTCCAAAAACTGACTTTTTCTCATGCATACCCGTTGGATTTTAGATTTGCACAAGTTTTTAAGCATTGAGCGGGGGTTATTGGTTCGCTTGATTGTCTCTTGGTATAAGAAAACATTACAAAGCCTATTGGAAAAAAGTGGAAACCGTTATCTCTACGAGAAACTAAGGCTGAGGATTCCTCTGCTCTTCGGGCGCCTTGTAGGGGCGGAGGGGCTTAAGAGGTCAATGACCTCGAACTAAGACCCGGAGAACTCTGAGTTTACATGGATGAATGGACAATAAATGGATGGTAATACTCCAGGTGGCACCCGCAATAGCGGAAATCCACCCGCGATCTCCCTGATCGCGGCCGGGGCAAGCACAGAACAGCCCGGAACGACACCGACTCCTGCGGCTCATTGTCCGACCACCTGGTTGGACTGAGCATGAGTGGTGCAACCAACAGAGGTGACACAGATGATGGCGCGGTACGGGAAACCGATAAGGTTGAACGAGCCCCAGAATTGGGATGTACTGTAGATTGATGTGGTCATATCTTCGAAGCCCGTGAATGTAACGAACCGCATCATTATACGCTACTTGAAGTTTACGCTGAGATAAATAGTCTAGATTGCCATAGACGACTTCAGAGTATGTTATTATTGGAACAATAAGACTCAGAACAAGTTTTCTTCGGGTTTCAGACGGAGTGAAGCTAGATGTTATCCAAAGCTTACGAAGGCATCTATAAATCCTGCCAACCACCATATTTACGTGATTATATCCTGAGAGATTATTATTAATTACAAACCCTAAGGTAGTAGCAGATTCAACTATGTCAAATTTGCTGTTTCCCAGGCAAATAGTAGAGTAGGTATCAAGCTGAAATTTTTTGTTTGCAATTGGCAACATTTTGGATTTTGTTGGGTCAATTAGTAAATTATTCAGTGTAGCCCATCGGTAAATGCTTGCCAAGTCAGCATTAAGCAAGTTAACGAGCTCATCAGTTTTATGGAAAGGGCGACCTAGGTAAAGCTGGACGTCGTTCGCATAGAGGTGTATTGACGCATTCCGGCATACGAGTGGCAAATTATTTATATAAGTGCAAAATAAGATAGGCCCTATGCCGAAAAAGAGTCACCGTTGACAACTCTTTGCATCCTGTTGGTAAGAAAACTCTTTATAAGTTTTAGAGCCCTCTCCTTGAATCCAAATAGGTGTTCAAGTTTCCAGCAGAGAATATCATGATTGACAGTGTCGAACGCTTTCGAAAAATCAAGCAGACAGAGAAGAGTCAGATTCCCCTTATCAAAATCAAGTCTTATCTCTTCTAATATGTTGACCATTGCGGAAGAACAACTATGGCCTTTTCTGAAGCCCGATTGGAAAGTACTAAGAAGTGCATTACGGGATAAATGGTTTTGAATCTGCTTAGCTAGGATTTTTTCGAACACTTTTGATAGACATGGTAAGATGCTAATTGGCCTATAATCATTTATTGAGATTGGGTTTGATTTTTTCGCTATTGGGATAACCTTGGCAATTTTCCAGGATTGTGGAAATGTTGACGTCGCGATACAGTGATTAATGATATGTGTAAGATATGGGATAATTAAGGGCAAAATAAGTTTAATAAAGCGTATTGTGATTCTATCTTCGCCTGCAGAATTCGATTTAATAGTTGTGACACACTCGTTGACATCACTTTCCGTTACAACTACAAAATCGGTACACCTAGGAGCTGATGGTTCATCTGGAGACGCAAAATCAAAGTGATTGTCAGCAATTAAATTACCCAAGAAGTGGTCATTCAGTTCATCGGGATCAAAAGCACATTTAATATTGTTATTACTGTCAGTAATCCCAATCTTGCGCAAGTTTTCCCATAACTTTTTAGGTGGCATTGATGCGTTAAGCTTCGAAGCAAAATAGTTTTTTTTAGAGTTGCAAATAACTGAGGTTACTATATTACGTGAAACTTTAAGCGCCCCCAAATTTGATTCTATTACGAATTTCAATTCGGTGCATGACTTCAGAAGTGTACCAAGGACAACTTGTATTTCGAATTGTTACAGTTTTTGTCGGAACAACTCATCGCAGAGAAAATTAACTAAATTGTTAAAGACATATAGTTTTTCATTTTCATCAGAGTTTAGCCAACAGCTATGCCAGGGTAGAGCATAGAAAGCTTCTTGCAGAGCTAGAAAATCAACCGATCTCAAGTCTGAATTGAATGTTATACGTACAGAAGAGTAAGTCGTGATCTGAAATAAAGGAAAGCTGGTCAAAAAGAAGTAGAGCAGAATGGTTAGATAATATGATAAGATCTAGCAAGCTTGAAACAGAGTTTTTGAAAAAGCGCATGGGATTGGAATTTTTGACAATGCTTAAGCCCACCGTTGAAATCATGTCCTTCAGTTGTAAGGACCGTCTGTTTAATTTGAGCAAATCGATATTAAAATCCCCGCAGACAATAATAGTAGAATAATAGAAAAAAATATCAGGGGAACAGGTTTTATGTGGATTGTATACGCAAGATATTATGCATTTGGTTGAACTGTCGCGAACTTCCATTATTATAAACTCCACGCCCAGGCCTTTGGATTGTGAAACTAGTTTACATTCAAAACTGACTTTGCAGTAAATAGCTACCCCTCCGCCAATAGTATCTGTTATTCTATCATTCCGGTATAAATTAAAATTTGGTATATTGTAAATACTATTGGATATCACAGGGTTAAACCAGGTTTCACTAACCCATATAACGTCAACTTCAGCATCTGCAAATAAATATCGCAAAGTATCTAATTTCTCCAAATTGAGACTGCGGGCATTCAGATGACAAACTCGAAAATCCATCGCGCTGTCGAGAGAGAACATTAATCATAGCAAATATGGTAGTTTCGCTCATGCCATTTTGAATTTCACATAAATTGCTACCCACTAGAGATAAAAGACAAACAATGACAAACCATAAAGTGCGTGCCAACTAACAATCATAACAAGAACTAATAAATAAGGGAAATAAGGGAATAAATAAGGGAAAGTAATAATGTAGGTATCGTATAAATGTTTTAATGAAATTAAATAGATTATACAATATAAAAATATAACTGATAGTGAGAGATAATTACGGATCATTGTTGTGTCACAGCAACAGCATGCAGATCTTCAGTGCTATCAATACGAATGGGTCTCCCAGTTGCAGATTTTTTAATGTAAACAAGACCAGACATCGAATATGCGGAAAACAGCTATTTTTTCATCTTCAAGGCTAATGCACACTTTAAGAGAAGACGAGAGTGTTGTGTTAAGCTTTCATTTAGGAAGCAGCTGTTGTTGCTTGAGAGCGGGTCTCCTTCTACTTTAACGCCTAAATCATGAAAATTTAACTCTCTGTTGTTATGCTTGCGGTGGATTGCTGCTGCTTTTAAGATTAAGTTCCTCTCTTGAGTGTTGTTGAATTTGAGAACAATCAGCGGCGGTACAGTTGATTTGTCGTCTTTATGTTTTTTTATACGAAAAATATTTTTTAGGAGAGGTGCAGTTAATCGAATTGCAAAGATTATTGAAAATTTACGTAAGGTTTTCATTGGCTCTCTCCGGCAGTCCAAAAAGTATAGCCTCACTGGAAATCTTTTTTCTTTGCATGGCACTCAATTGCACTCGGAGTGCGTTAACCTTTGTAGTATGTGTTTGTAAGTCTTCAATTGTGTTTGTCTCGATTTTATTTATACGTTCGACGAGTCAATTAAGTCGATTTTTGTTTTAAAATTATTTTCGATCCTATCCAACGCAGAAACAAAAGAGCTCTGAAGCTTGTCTATTTGATCTATCAGACTTGTATGAAAAGTAGACAACTGCTTCTGCAACTGTTCCTCCGAAACTTTTAGTGATGGTATCATTTCTGCTATTTTTTTTATGGTGAAGAGGAGGAACTTTGTAATGTATGCGCGGAAAGGGGACATATTTGATCCACTTCCACTACGAAGATGTCGCGATATTGTATGTGTTCTTTACAAAAGAGTAATTAAATTTTAGCACGAATTAATTGAGTGCGTTGATGTGCAAATTTTAAGCAATTCAGAAATTTAAAACAATTCAGAATTCAAAAATTCAGCGATCGATTCTTAAAGCAATTGCACTTAAGCTGGTTTATGATCAAGGTTAGATTATTTGAGGCACGGAAACACACTGAAGCCGGACAAAGTAAAAGACACGTCTATTCGCGCTCACAGTTCACGGAATCCCAGGAAACGAGATCTCCGATGAAATCACTAGAAGGGGCTCGGAGGAGAGTTTCTCAGGACCTGAACCCGCCTTAGGTCTACCTGCTTCTACGGTCACATCTGACATCAACGACTGGGCCTTTAATGCACACAGTTGTAGATGGTGGGAATATCCAGAATGCAGGATGATTAAGAGTGTACGCCCTGATGGCTGCAAAAGTCCGCAAGATTTTTCTTATCCTTATGGAGAAATTATTGCAGAAGGCTTTCGGGCGTCATTACGGGCCATTAAACTTTTGCCAAGCATCTCTACGCGCTTGGCATCAGTGAGACGTCGACCTGTTGCGAGGAGGATGGCACAGCAGGACACTTTCTCTGCGACTGTCCCGCCTTCGCTCTCGCACGGTGGCGCACCTTTGGGTTCGACGTGGTGGGTGCCGAATCTCTTAGCTCTATATCACTGAAGCCGCTCCTCACTTTTCACCGGACAAGGGGTGAAATACAATAAAGACAACGTGTCTGTCTGGTAGTACAATGGGAGGGCTCCAACAGATAATAGTAGAAACCTCCAAATTAAAAAAAAAATAAAAAGGCTGAGGGCATTCACAGAAAAATTAATTATCAACAAACGTAGGTCCAGCGAATTATTAAAATTATTAAGTCGAAGAGTTAGCGACATTTGGAAGAATATGGGCTACTGGTAATAAAATGTCGTGCTTTAGTTGCGGTTCTTATCATCGATGAAATATTAGAAATTGAGGAAATGAGAAAAAACATAAAAGGAAATATAGAATACTATAGAAGAAGCATATGCATATAGAATAATATAAGAAGAAGCATATACAAGCAATTCACTCAATTCAAATTGCAATGAAATTGCTAAGATTTCAATTCAACTCTTACTCTGCTAGAGAGTTCACACTTGAATGAGTCAATACTCCTTTATTTATATGTAGCCGCGACAAAGGTCCAGAACGTTTGCTAATAGCGTAGGGATAGTGATGGTGTTTCGTCAATCGGGCTTCATCTAGTACTCAGACAGTAGGTGTTTTTAGTATGCCCACATGATCTTATCCGGATCATGGTTTACATGCATTAAAATAGGTGTTTTTTATTAAGTGTATTTTATTATGCCACATGATCCACTCAGCATCATGGGACATAATAAAACACTACAGATCAACGAATAGCCAGCTTGACATTTCGCCTTGTTCAGCCCTGTCAAAGATCTGACATTTGAAAACAAAATAAACAAACAAATAGAAGATGGAAGCAGCTGCTATTGAGGTAAATTGCGTTTATTTGTTTAATTTAAATGGTTAATATTTGTATTGCAGTGGTTATTGGAAAGTGACACGGACAGTGAAGAAAGCAGCACATTGCTGCATGTAGAAGTAACAGATTTCTCGGTAGAACTTTAAATTAATAAGATAAATAAAAATAAATTTCTCCGAAGAAGAAGAAGAATACAACTCCGAAATTCAAAAGTAAAGGTATTTCTTTGGAAACTAAAATTGAAATTTTAGACCGCCTCAAAAATGGAGAAGGTTCAACGTCTTTAAGTAAACGTTTTGGTTTTAACGAATCCACAATAAGGACCATTAAACGAAATGAAGATGCTATTAGCAAATCCATTATATCTGGAACGAAAATATCTGCTAAGTCGTCATCATACACTAGAGATTTTGTTAAAGGAAAAATGGAAAAAGAATTGGTAATATGGATAGAGGAGAATACACAAAAAAGGATACCAGTTGATGGATATACCATCAAGCAGAAAGCATTGAGATTTTATAAGCAGATAGAGGAACAAGATAATTGCCGATGGTGGTTACAGTCCAGATCAGGTATTTAATGCCGATGAAACTGGTCTCTTTTGGAAAAAAAATGCCAAACCGCATATATGTAGCAAAATCCCAAAAGAGTGCTAGTGGTTTTAAAGCAGCGAAGGATCGATCACATTTTTATTTTGTAGCAATGCTTCAGGAGACCGTATGCTAAAGCCTCTGCTTGTTAATAGCGCACTTAAACCTCGATCAATGAAAGGTGTCGATTTTAATCAATTACCGGTTTATTGGATGGCGAACAAAAAGGCATGGGTAACAACTGCCATTTTCACTGAATGGTTCAATAAATGTTTTGTCCCAGAAGTTAGAAGATATATGACCGAAAAAGGTCTGATATTCAAAGTTCTTCTGATTGTGGACAACGCTCCCGGCCATCCAGATCTGGAGCACACAAATGTACAGGTTTTGTTCCTGCCACCAAATACGACATCCCTAATTCAAAAACTTGATCAGGGAATCTTCGCGACATTTAAAACTTACTACATCAAGCGAACTTTCCAGTATATTTTGGACAAATTAGAAAATGATAAGACCCTTACAGTAATTTATGCTTGGAAGAAGTTTTCTATTAAAGATTGCGTCAAACATGCTGCAGTGTCTGAATTACAACCATCAACCCTAAACGCATGTTGGAAAGCAATTTGGCCAGAATGTGTCAAAACCAAAAATGATGTGCCTGAAAATACGAACGAGTATTCATCTATAATCACTTTGGCACACGCAGTTGGCGGAGAGGGCTTTGATGACTTAGCATTTGATGATATTGACGAATTGTTAGTTGAGAAAGTTTTAAGTGAAAACGAAATAATAGAAGTTGCCTTAGAGACTGTTGATTCTACAGAAAGCAGTGATAGTGATACCACTTAAAATGGCCGCGGACGTTTGCCTACAAGCTGCGGCGGGCACGTGGGAACCCGAGGTTCTGTCAAAATTATGTAAACAATCACGCACATTGTTATAATTCTAAGAGTGTGTGTGGCGGGAGTACACTGCGGTAAAATGAAATGAGCTCATACGTATTCACGAATAGAGTCTTTCAAAATTTCAGGGTGTCGCGGGGGAAGGCGTACGAAAGACGCACGTCTCATTCTGGTTTCTGATCCAGATCATGTGGTATAATAAAAAATACCTAGTGTTGTTTCATGATCCATTAATCAAGATCTTTCCTTGAAGCGCAGTAATGGTTTTGGTGTTGTTTAGTGGAGTATAACAGTGGTGCAAAACCTGCATTTTAATGATCGATGACTATAATTAACCAGACTGAGTGGTAAGACGGATTAGTGCGGTTTCGATGCAATGTCATTTGTCCCTAAGGAATGTGTGCATAGCCGATGTAATGTAAACGGTTTCAAAGGGTATAAATATAGCATTATACGCAGCAGTCAAGCAAATAGCGCATCTTAAATTTGTTGAATTCACGGAATGACAGAAGGTTTTCTTACGTATGGGTGAAGGGTATTATAGTGGAAACACAATCTGGCTTGCGCGCGTGCCGGCTTTGACAGCATGAGTAGAAACAACGAAATCCTATGGAGTTGCCTACAATGTTACCTCAGGCTTTTGCTCGACCTCACATCGTAAATATCGTAAAGTTGAGCAAAGCGCCAGAGTAGAGCTACTGCCTACTCAGACGTGCGTTTGACAGATGACGAGTGTGTTTCATTGTATTTATTTTGTTCGAGATTGTATGGACAACGCCATTGATAGCCCTGCAGCCGTCAGTCACCGCTGTACAACGGCTTCCTAGCAAGAGGGTTGTTTTTGGTCTCGTGACACCGTGCGGTTGTGCGATCTGATGAAAATGACATCTTCTACTGCTCCTTTCACATCAGGTCATTCTTGGTTTTGGCGTCCCTCGTCAAATTCAATTCGCGGACCCATTGTTGCCTTTCGGATCGTCCTCTTTTTTGTTTTATTGCTAGTATGCCGGCATATCCCACAAGACCAAACAATGCAAAATCAAGAATATCTTCTTGTAAATCCGTTCCGTGCAGGGACGGGTTAAGAATATCCCTGCAGCGATACCTCTCGCTTGTCGTAAAAGGCGACTAAAACAAAGGTAAACAAAAACCACATCTAGGCAATTTTGAAAACACCAAGGTGAGCCTAGGGACACATATACCATCATTAAACTGCCCCACAAGTATACATGCAAATCAGTGGGCTGACACGACTGGAGATCACCGGTGTTGTAAGAGTAAGATCAAACAAAAAAATCTGGAGCATGCCCGTGTCACAAAAAAAAAAAAAAACCCCCGGCAGGCCGAAAAACAATTGATGCAAAAACAGCAGCATTTGATTGTCCTCAGCGATGAAGTAATCCCAAACCGGGAAGCCTGCCGCTACTTTCTGAGGTCAAACCGGCGGACCCCACAAGCGGACCAGTAGGAATGCAGTTAAGTGGGAAGGTTATGGTCCTACACTTCTGACCATAACAACGCCGGAAAAAGGAAAAGAAGAAGAATCTTCTTGTAAATCCATTTTCAGCTTAGCTCACAAATATAAACTCATGTCATAAAAGTGACAATAGTTTTGAATTGAATTGTCTTTGACTTGTTTGATTTTAGCAAAAGCGAGTAACGTATTGTGCTCCGAGTTGTTCGTTTCAATATGCATATATTTTCATAGCTTATTATTGGACTTTTCGATACAAACTAATCATGATGGAGGCTAGAGAAATAAATTCTTTTCTTTTTTTCATATTCGTAGACCTTTATTTGAGGTGATTTTTTATGTTTCAATTAAATCATATAAATAATAATAACACCAGTCTACACTTCTTTCTGCATTGAAATCATACGTAAAGATTTTGAGGAAACCGAACTTAGTGTTGTCATATTCCTAAGTACTATACGCGCTCCTGTGTCAAATTGTGGGTTGCCGGCGTTTTAACACATTTTATCGTAAGAGATCGTAAGTCGGTGCAAAGCCTGTCAAAAGTCGGCGCGCGCGCAAGCCAGATTGTGTTTCCACTATTATAGTGGAAACACAATCTGGCTTTGCCGCTTGCCGACTTTGACAGCATGAGTAGAAACAACGAAATCTTATGGAGCTTCCTACAATGTTACCTCAGGCTTTTGCTCGACCTCATATCGTAAATATCGTAAAGTTAAGCAAAGCTCCAGAGTAGAGCTACTCTCTACTCAGACCTGCGTTTGACAGATGAATTGTCTTTGACTTGTTTGATTTTAGCAAAAGCGAGTAACGTATTGTGCTCCGAGCTGTTCGTTTCAATATGCATATATTTTCATAGCTTATTATTGGACTTTTCGATACAAACTAATCATGATGGAGGTTAGAGTAATAAATTCTTTTCTTTTTTCATATTCGTAGACCTTTATTTGAGCTGATTTGTTATGTTTCAATTAAATCATATAAATAATAATAACACCAGTCTACACTTCTTTCTGCACTGAAATCATACGTAAAGATTTTGAGGAAACCGAACTTAGTGTTGTCATATTCCTAAGTTCTATACGCGCTCCTGTGTCAAAGCCACATTGTGAATGCAAATTGCGGGTTGCCGGCGTTTTGACACATTTTATCGTAAGAGATCGTAAGCCGGTGAAAAGCAGTGCAAAGCCTGTCAAAAGTCGGCACGCGGCAAAGCCAGATTGTGTTTCCACTATTATAGTTTCAGCGACAAAAGCTTTGTACAAGTGGTTGTGGAAATGAATCAAATCAGTTGATCACAGACCAGTGAAGGAGTAGGTAGTGTTTCGGCTAGCAAAGTGTAAAAACAAGTATAAACAATATAAGTGCGCGTTTAGGCGAAGTATTCGCGGAACTCGAATTAGCCCAGTGGTTAAGTGCCCGACCCGCAGTCGGAAGGTCGCCGGTTCAGATCCCAAGTCGGGAGGAAAGTTTTTCGTGTGCGTTTTTCTCTGTTTCTTTCTGCTGCTTCTCAGTTAGTTGGAAGTAGCAGGAGGAGATGTCGGGAGACGGCGGGGGAAAACCCGTACGTCGTACGGAGTCGGAATCGGGTGATTTATCATCCGATTTCGCAACACCGACCGTCGTCATGAAGAGGCGCAGAAGGGCCAACAAAAAGCCCGATCTAACTAAGCGCCCCTCCCTCACTGCTTCGACTGAAAAGCTGCAGGTCGAAGCGAGGAAAGGGGCGCCATCACCAACACCATCAACGTCGAAAGCAGCTGGACAAGATCAACCAAAACCAGCGATCCCCGTGGAAGCGGATACTGCCTACCTTTCCTATGGTAGGGAAGGCCGCTACACGGGGGACAATAACCCCTTTGCCCCCCTTTTATATTCGGCTACGGAGGAAGAGCGTAGCGAACTGGAAGGGAAAGAGCGCATCCTACGTGCCCAGCTGCAGGCCGTAGTTGATAAGCTGAAGCAGATAAAGAAGAGGGATTTAGAACAGGCAACAGCCGCCCCACAGCAAAAGCAGCAACAACAACAGCAGCAACAACAACAGCAGCAACAACAACAACAGCCACAGCAGCAGAAACAGCAGCAACGACGACAGCCGCAACAGCAGCAGCAGAAACAGCAGCCGCAACAGCAGCAGCAACAACAACAGCCGCAGCAGCAGAAGCAGCAGCAACGTCCTAAAAAGGAGAAAGTGCCACCCATCTTCACCTATACCACGGCCCTACGAGAGACCATCGATCTCTGTAAGTATGCTATTGGTGTAGGCAATTTTGAAATCAAATGTTTAGGCCAAAAACGCTATGCTGTTCGGTGCAAGACACTGGAGCAGCATAAGCGTATAAAAAGCTTATTAAAGGAGTCCACAACGGAGTTTTTCTCCTTCACGCCGAAGGCCGAGAGGTTACGGACAATGCTCCTTAAAGGCGTGGAGTCGATTGCAGACCCCGAGGAAATGCTCTCAGAGCTCAAAGAGTTCGAGAGTGACGACCTCAAATTCGTGGGGGTTAAGCCATTTACTACGGTGAGCTCCCGACGGGAGAAGCGAGTTATTCCCTTCTTCTTGGTACAGCTCACACCCAGCAGCAAGCTGGAGAGGTTAAGGACTATCACCACCTTAGCGTCCCAGACTGTCACATGGGAAACATTAAAGAGGAGCGGAAACATTTTGCAATGTATCCGCTGCCAAAGGTTCGGGCACGCCGCGTCGAACTGCGAAATGCAGCCTCGATGCGTTAAGTGTGCAAAGAACCAAAAGAACGAGGAATGCGACCTTGGGAAAGACAAGGTGGCGGATAGAGAGCAGCTCGAGTGTGTCTTGTGTAGGAACCGAGGGCACCCTGCAAACTATCGGGGATGTCCTAAGTTCCAGGACATCAAAAAAGAAAACCTGGCCCGTAAGCAGAAGGTCGAGGAGAAGCGTCCCTCGGGTCGCTTCCAAACACCAGCCGTCACATCCCAATTGACCTACGCCCAAATGGCGGCAGGTTCGGGAAAGACGGTACAAAAGCCCATGACTGTTCCTAAAGCCCCAGTGCCTGTCTCTAAGGCACCGGTGGCCGAGGTGGATGTCTGTTCGATCTTGCTCGCAATCCAAGGGCAGATTGGGCAGCTCCAGCAACAGATCCTGGAGACGGCGACCCGAGTAGATAGTATCTACTCGCTTCTGCCGGGCCTAGCGCACCTAAGGTCGTGATGGGTACGCTGGTAGAGAGGCCCTTGAGGATCCTGTCGGTGAATGTAAATTCACTGATAAGGATCGAGCGACGAGCCGTACTTTTTAATCTGTTGCAGGACGAAAGCCCCGATGTACTCTTGGTTAGCGAAACAAAGCTAAACCAGAAGCACAAAATCCGGCACAGTTCTTTTAGAATAATTAGAAGGGACCGACCCAACGCTATTCAAGGCGGGGGAGTTGCGATCTTTATTAAAAACAATTTTAAACATAAAGTCATATATAGCGGTGAAGTGCGGAGGTTCCAGGTGCTAGAGGCCTGTATTGTGTGCATTCCTCTCCGAAACGGAAAGAGAATGTACATTGTATCAGCCTATGCACCTGAAGCACCCCAACCCAATATTTTTATCGCAGAGCTCGAGACACTTTTTCGATCTCTGCGCTTAAACTCAGTAGAAAACTTTTACATTCTGGCCGGCGATTTAAATGCCAAACATAGTGATTGGGGAAATAACATTCCCAACACTAGGGGGAGCCTACTAAGCCATTGGTGGGTTCTTCGCAGCATTGAATATAGAGTCAAGCTGCTCGCAACGGATAGTCCGTCGTATCCTAGGTGCGGCTCCTATCTGGATCTCATGCTAATAGACTCTCGACTGAGACTGGCAGACACGAACGAATGGTCTATTAACTGTCTACGGACCATTGTATACGACAGTGACCATTGCGGACTATGTGCCGTGATCACAGTACCTGACGAGTTCGCGGAGATGGCAGAGTGTGTCCAAACGCACCCCTACGATTACAGTAGGGTGTGCTGGCCGCGCTTTGCCAATTCCCTGACGAGAGCACTCACTTCGAGCGCCTCCTTTCCACCGACTAATAGGAACCTGTCAAACTACGAGATTGACGGGTATCTCAAACAAATGGACGATGTCATTAAACAGACAATGAACAGTACGATACCACGCCAAAGACAGCACGATACCACAAACGTATACCGAAACGCGACAATCGACGCACTGCATAGACAAAAAAGTAGACTCCTGACAAGACTCAAACTCTTGTACAGACGGTTTACCGACAGACAAAACTCGGAGGTCAGGACACTGAAGTCACTGATTAAAAATATCCAACAGTTAATCAAGGAAAATTACAGAATATCTGTAAGTTTGCATTGGAACAACAGAATTCGTGCTGTAAAATCCAACAGCACGAGTATGTTCCCGCAAATAAATAAAATCTTTCGGAGAAACAATCAGAATGACATTCAGGATCTGAAACTTCCGAGAACGTCAGACAATGAACGCTTGCTACGAACAGTTAGCATCGATCCGGAGAGCGCCATCCTGGATGACGACTTCTTCGTGATCGAGGATCCTCAGGAGAAGGTGGCGACAGTGGGAGCTGTCTTCCAGGAAGTGTACAAGGTGAATGATAGTATTCGCCCGAACCACGACCTGGAGGATAGAGCCCTGCTTCATCACTTCTATCTTCGAAATGATATCGATCATTGGCGATCAGAGAACCTTGGTTTTACAAGGTTCAATGAAGATTTCATGGCAAACAATGTCATCGCCAATGAGGGGGTTAATACCCTGTTCATATCGACGGAGGATCTTCAGATGATCTTCGAGTCATTGAGGAAGAAAAAATCCGCGGGAGTTGACGGTATATCCAATGTTGTGCTTAGGCACCTTCCGCCAGTGGCTGTAGAGAGGTACACCATCCTGTTCAACAATGCACTGAATAATGCATATTATCCAGTGCACTGGAAGACAGCGGTGGTGCAACCAATTCCCAAGAGGGGTAAAGACACATCTAACCCGGAAAATCTCCGGTCAATTAGTCTCCTTCCGAGTATCAGCAAGGTTTTCGAGAAGGTGATCCATAGGGCCCTGTCTAAATGGGTTGAGGACAATAAAATCATCCCGGATAACCAATTCGGTTTCAGAGCGGGGCATGACACTATTCATGCCGCGTCGAAGCTTGTGTCGGATGTCCAATGGAATAAATGCAAGAACCAATGCACGGGTGCCTGTCTGATTGACTTAGAAAAAGCCTTCGACACCGTATGGTTAGAAGGTCTTTATTACAAGCTCAGTCGGCTGGGCATAAGTAAACCACTGCTATATATGATTTTTGACATGTTAACAGGTAGAAAGTTCGTAGTGAAAATTGCCAACGTGACTTCTACCCAAACATTTGAAATCAAAAATGGACTGCAACAGGGTACGGTAAATTCGCCGATCCTTTTCAGCATTTACCTAAGCGATCTGCTAGTTTCTCTTCACCATTCAATAGCGTACGCAGACGACCTAATCGCGTACAGATCAGGTCCAACGATCGACGTCATTGTTACTCTTCTGCAGCGTGACTTCGAAAAAATTCAGCAGTATTGTGATGACTGGAAGTTGAAAATCAACTTCCAGAAATCAGAATCTATATTGTTCAGAACGCCTTTGTCTAGGGCCTCTCGGGACACTAGAAAAAACTGGCGCAGGTTCTTAATTTTAGGACCGGACGGGCGTCCACTGGCGAAACAAAGTGTGGTCAGATATCTTGGGATCGTGCTGGATCAGTATCTATATTTTGACAAACATGTAGATGCTGCTCTGGCAAGGGCCCGGGGCGCTTTCGCTCTGACAAGGTGGCTGTTTCATAGCAGCCAACTTGATTCTAGGGTGAAGGTAATCTGCTACATGGCCTTAATCAGGCCCATGGTTGCCTATGGATGTCCCGTCTGGTTCAATGTGAGAGCCAGCTTAATGGAAAGGATTCGGGTGTTTGAGAGACAATGTCTCAGGACGTGTCTGGGGCTACATAGGACACCCGAATCTGAGTACACGAAATTTTACCCGAACGAGGTCCTATACAATAGGGCCAGGATTGTACGGATAGATAATTTTTTGATCAAACTGATTCGAAGCCACGTTGCGAGAGCAATGACTTCGGTCAATAGCCTGATCTTCGGGGCTTACTACCCCAACGATTTATATCACGAGAGAGTGCGCCTTAATGGCTTTGTGCCGCCAGAAGCATTCCTCTATTTAGATAGATGTGGGCTGATCCAGGATAGATTGGCGATACCGCTAATCTTCCACGTGGGTCGCAATTCCGTGGAACGGCGATTCCTCTACGAACCCGATGTCGCGCTCCGTGAGCCCGAGCGCCTCAGGTTCTGTAGATCGGTCTCACGTCGGGATCGAGGAGACGTAGTCCGACAGCATCAACGCTTTTGGTGGCTGGAGAGAGCTACGTCAGTGGACACTTTTAGAGCTTCAGCCTCTTCAAGGCATGGCCTGCCTAACACCAATGGCAGGCTTACATAGGCTAGGGTAGGGTAAGGTAGGGTAGGGTAGGGTAGGTAGTAGTAGCGTAGTATGTAATAAAAAAAAAAAAAAAAAAAAAAAAAAAAAAAAAAAAAAAAAAAGATATATATATTAAATATATATTATGTATATAATTTATATATATATATTTTAGTTAAGGTAGAATAAGTTAGGTTTAGTTACATTAAGGTAGGCTTAAGTTTTATATATAATACAATGATCATATGCTAAGTTTTTAATAAAAAAAACATTTTTCTTAGCTTAAGCTAGATATAGTAATGTTAGTGGTAAGTTGATATAGTCATCGAAAGACATAGATTTAAGTTGTTACGTCTATTTTAGAGTGTCCGCCTAGGGCCAGTAAGCTATCTAGATTGTTAAGATAGTTAAGCTAGTTTTTAAGCATTTTTGTCTAGGGTAAGATAGATCTAAGAAGTTATGAATAAAAATGAATTAAAAACTAAAAAAAAAAAAAAAAAAAAATGAATCAAATGTTGGATCATTGTGAAGCATGGAAACAGATAAATTATTTTTGACACGTCTAGCGCCTGACACTCATATGTGTGTCACTACTGTCTCCGCTGGTACATGAAACCCACATGTGAGTGTCATCCTAGTGTAAAACTGGAACATGGCACTGATATATGGAAGACGCGACCTACTTCCATTTATGTACATGAAATTAATTTATGAGTGTCAATTCAATGCATTTCGTGGATAGTCGTTGAACGTCCGAGCAATTCAGTACCCTTGGTTTTGAAATCCGGGATGGTTCGAAAATAAAAAAAGGTATTTTATTACAGAATTTTTATAGTGTATTTGTAAAATTAAATTAAATTAAATTCATTGAAAAAATAATCAAATTATTAAATTCATTGTAAAAATAAAAAAGAGAATTCAGAAGAATATTTTGAAGTAGATATTATATTTTAAGTTATTGTGTGTGAGATGTATTGAAGCATTCTAAGCATGCAATTTTTTCACAAAATTTACACTTTGTGGGAGCTTTTTTAGCATGTGCTTGACAATACTTTCTGTCATGTTGTTGACGCATTTGCTCGTAACATCTAGTCCAGGCCCAGCGGACTTCTGACACTGGTCCTTGTTGTCTGACCAGTCTGTGATCAGTAGTCTGTGATAAGCAGGGCTGTAAGGTGCTTCAGTATTTTAGGACTTAAGTACTTCATAAGTACAAGTACCACGTACTGGTACTTGTACTTCAATACCTGGTAATTGTACTTGAGAAAGACTTAAGTACGTACTTGAATTCAATAATGGCTCAAGTATTTAAAAAATACTTACAAGTACTTTTCAAGTACTTACAAGTACTTTCGAGTATCTTAAGTACTCTCAAGTATCTCAAGTACTTTCAAGTATTTCAAGTACTTTCAAGTACTTGCAAAAACATAAATATATTTTATTTTAAATATTTACAAGAATGGCAAATATTACTATCATTATATTGTTTGACCAATAAAAAAACAAATCAATAAAACCCATTACAGTGACTGTTCTCTCTGCTTCGCAACTCTTTATTGGATGAGAACTTTGAAAAACTTGTGTTATTAAAAGCAAATTCATTTTCTAATTAAAGTACAACTCGTTTGTTTTGAAATATTTTTTTTATGTTTTTTATTATTTTAAATTATAACAGTATTAGGAAGCAATAAAATTAATGCTATCTTATGATTCTAAAAGTTTTTATTTTTTCGAAGCACTTGGAAGTACTGCAGTACTGCTCAAGTACTTATAAGTTCTCTCAAGTACTCTCAAGTACTTAGAACTACTCTCAAGTACTTCTTAAGTACTGGTGGAAAAAGGTGTCCCATAGCTATAGCTCCTTTGAAGTCCGTTATGCCCATTTTTGGGTTAAATTTGTTGTACAAAACTAATGCGTTTACAGTGCATGACCCCAGCAACATTTCTAGTTGTAATAAGTCTGTACCACTTGATTGTACGACGCAAGAAAGCCGAGTAAGACGTCATTTGGTCGGACAAGTCAATGTAAGTCTTACATGGTATCGGGTATCTCGGCTGTGGTTGAGATGCTTCGATGTTTGTAGAAGTAGACAAATTTCTTGGTACCGTCAGTGTCCGCTTATGAGAGATTTCACTGCACTTTTTATCAGACCACAGGACGAAACGAAGTGACATTCATATGTGGGTGACAGGTACCAGAGAACTTTTTCAATTGACGTACAGGTTGCCTATATATGAGTGTCACCGAAAAAATGCAATTTCAAGAAAACTACTTCCTCAAGGTCGAAATAAATCAGCGTTTTAAAAAAAAAAAAAAACCTAGATTAAAAAAAAAATTGAAACCAGCACAAACATTTCTCTTTTGCCCGTGGTACCAGCCAGCAAACTAGAAAAAGGCGCCTGGTGTTCAACGTGTTAAAACTAGAATTTATTTAGGAAACAACTTTACACGTCTGATCTTTGTCGCGGCTGCCCCAGAAACCACCAATGAGACGTACCACTTAAAATGGCCGCCGACGTTTGCCTACAAGCTCGAGCGAGCACGTGGGTACCTCAAGTGCTGTCAAAATGTTGTAAACAATCACGCACATTGTTATAATTCCAAGAGTGTGTGTGGCGGGAGTACACTGCGGTAAAATGAAATGAGCTCACACGTATTCACGGATAGAAGCTCGTTTGTAACGGGTTTTGTCGCTACGGACCTGAACTTCTTTCAAAATTTCAGGGTGTCACGGGGGAAGACGTACGAAAGACGCACGTCTCATTCTGGTTTCTGGGCTGCCCCAAGAAGAAGGAATCGAACTGTTCTACCTCGATTGCTGCTGCCATCCGCCCTCGTCGATAAGGGAATTCAGCGCGATATTATCGTTTTATTTCTTGGGATCGGTGATGCAATCTCAGAACTGTCCCAAAATGTGATCGTGTCGGTCAAACGGAAAGATTTGTTAACTGTTTTCTTCGGTTATTATTTCGTTAGGTTTTAATATCTTTATTTAGTAAGTGTATGTGTGTAGTCTACTTCAACGTTACATCTTCCTTTTTGTTTTTTTTTTATTATTATTATGCAGATATTAATATATATTTAATTTATATAAATACATACGTTAAGTTTCATTTCGCGTATGTTAGCTTAATAACTGGTTTTACAATTCTGCTCCTCCTAGTACGTATCGTCCCTGGTGAGTTAGGTAAGTTAGTTGCTATTGACATTTCGACTCATGCTTGTTTTCGTTCTTGACTGTCAAATTGTTATTGTTTCTTTCCTCGTCATGTTTTTCTGTGTTTATTGATGTATCTTTTATCTGAGGATATGATGTTATGTTGTGGGGAATATCTGCTTTTGTACTTTGAGCTTGTGTTGTATTTCGTCGTTATGTTTGTCCGTCTTTAGTAGAAACTATCATTGATTTTGGGTATTGCGTCTCGCGAACTATTCTAGCTCCTATCCATTTGCGATGTTTTTCTTGTAGTCGAACTTTGTTTTCTTTGATGTTTTGAATCCTGGCTGTGCGATCGTAATAGAATATTTGCTTATCTCTTGACTTTTTTATTTCAGTGGAGACGTTTGTTTGAACCTTTGGAATAAGGAGTTGTTTGCTCGTTGGAATCGTCGTTCTTGTTCGTCGACTCATCAAACACTGATTTGGAAATTCCAATGCATTACTTCTAGGCGTATTGCGATAATTCAATAGGGCCAAATAATAATACCATCTATTCCACACTTACGAAGCATGTTTTGGGCGGTTGGACGTATCTTTCACCCAATCCGTTTGATGGGGCGTATTTTGGAATCGCCGTGATATGATTGAAATTCCAGACTTTTCCGAAGTCACGAAATTCCATTGACGAAAATTGTGGTCCATTATCACTTTCGAGGATATACGGGATGTCGTGAACTGAGAAGTTTCTTTTCAGGTGTGTAATGACTTCTTTTCATGTTCCTTGTTGCAATTCTGCAACATCGAAGAATCCATTGAAACTGTCAACTATAAGTAGAAAATTTTTATTGCTTAATGTAAATATATCGTATCAGAGGCTGCCTCTGTGGTTTCCGCTGAGTGTGTTGGCATATATGGCACCGTTCGACAAAATTGGTGATGTCCTTTGTCATACCTATCCAAAAAACATTCTCTGGCTCTGGCTAGTGGGCGCTGAATTCCTATATAGCCCTTGTGCACTTGCTCTAGAATTCGTTGTTTTTGCTTTGTAGGTACTATTATTTTAGTGCCTTTGTATATGATATCTTCATCGTGTGTGATCTCATCACGAAATTTGTAATACGGTTTTATATCATCCGGTAAGCCTTTTTCTTCCTCTGGCCAACCTCTGTGTGCAATGTCTCTTAATTGTGTTAAATGTTCATCAATTTTCGTATCGTTTTGTAGATCTAACAGAGCCTTTTGCGAAATAGAGTGCATTTGTAGTACTTCGAATTCTTCGTTGTTAACTTCCGCATGTTCGTCATTAATGCAGTCCCAGCTTAGAGTGTCAGCTAGTTTCATGTTAGCACCTTTCTTGTAGACTACGGTGGGTGCGTACTGGTGTGTTTCCATCATAATTCATTTTATTCTTGTTGGTTTATTCTTCTTGTTTTTTTGGTGTATGGATTCTAGTGGTTTATGTTCGCCCACTATGATAAGATTCTTCCCATAAATATATGGATGGAACTTTTTACAGACACATCGGATAGCAAGGGCTTTTCTTCCTATTTGAGAATAATTCATTTCAGTTTTTGTCAGCGCTCTGCTAATGTACCCTATTGGTTGATTGTCCTGCAACAATGTTGCCCCGATTGCAAATGAACTTGCGTCTGTTTGGATCTTAACTTCGCTGTTGACGTCGTAGGGCTTTAGTACCGGAGCAATTGTTAATACATTTTAGATCTTGTCCAGCGCAGCCTGTTGTTCTGTGTTCTATTTAAATTGTACATTGTTTTCTAATAGTTTGCGCAGGGGTTGTGTTATTTCTGAGGCGTTTTTAATGAACTTTGACAGATACGTAGCCATACCAAGAAGACGTTGGAGCTGTTTTTTTGTTTTCTGGTTTTTTTAACTGCTGACCCGCTTGGACTGTTTCTGGATCGATTTCAATTCCCTTAGCACTTATGTAGTGACCTCGGAACTTGATTTTTTCTTTTTCGAAAACGCATTTTTCCATGTTTAGTTTTAATCCTTTATTTAGTAAGACTTCATTTTGTGTTTTTTTAGTTTGTTTAAGGTTTCAGCGTGAAGGTGCCGGTGCTAGGCCAAATGGCAAAACAAGGAAGCTCTATGTTCCTCATTGTGTGACAAACGTTGTTCGCTTCGTAACTTTGATTTGCCAAAAACCTCGTTTGCAGTCAAGCAAAGTGAAGGATTTCGAGTTTTTTTTATAAAGGGTGTTTTTTTATAGAGGTATAGGAGGCTGGCTCGGACGTACATAGTCTAATCTGGAGGTCCAATTTTCGATTTCCAACATTTGTGGCCGTATATCGGCAATAACGTGGCGAATGTTGTCCTCCAAATGGTCAATCGTTTCGGGTTTAACGGCGTAGACTAGCGACTGCACATATCCCCACAGAAAATAGTCAAGCGAAGTTAAATCGCACGATCTTGGAGACCAATTCACGGGTCCGTAACGTGAAATTATGCGGTTACCAAACGTTTCCTTCAATAAATCAATTGTGGCACGAGCTGTGTGACATGTTGCGCCGTCTTGTTGAAACCATAGCTCCTGCACACCATGGTTGTTCAATTGATGAACGAAAAAGTCAGTAATCATGGCTCTATAGCGGTCACCATTGACTGTAACGTTCGGGCCAGCATCGTTTTTAAAGAAGTACGGACCAAACAGTCAGTTTTTGTGGATGTTACGGTGCCTCAACATACACTTGAGGATTATCATCACTCCAAATACGGCAGTTTTGTTTATTGACGTATCCATTCAACCAAAAGTGAGCTTCATCGCTAAACAAAATTCGCTTATGAAAATTGGGATCAACGGCAATCATGTTTTGGGCCCATTCACCGAATCTACGCCTTGCTAGATGATCCTGTGGCTTCAATTCTTGCACGAGTTGGATTTTGTAAGCACGCAAACCAAGAACTTTCCACAAAATCTTCCATAAAGTGGATGGGCACATATCCAATTCCTGTGCACGATGGCGGATAGACTGATTCGGGTCTTCCTCTACGCTACGCTCTACAGCAGCGATGACTTCTTCTGTACGACGTCTTTGTGGATGCGTATTATCATTTAGAGTAAACGTGGTGCGAAAACGTTCCATAGTTAACCGAATTAATTGTTCTGATGGACGATTATGTTGACCGTAAAATGGACGTAGTGCGCGATACGTATTTCGAACAGAACCATGATTTTCAAAATAAATTTGCACAATTTGGAAGCGTTGTTCAGGCGTCAGTCTATTCATGTAGAAATGCCAAACCAAACTAAAAATAAATCACTTGACAACTGATAAAACGGCCGCCAGTTAAAATAGTGTTGCCAACTTAAAGTTCTATACCTCTATAAAAAACACACTTTATTAGTTGATATTACTTCCAACGTATTTAAAGGAAAATGTCTACGCAATATATTTTTATTTAAATCCGTCAGATCAATGCATATGCGTAACTTTCCTTTTTGTTTGACGACCACCAAAGGGGACAGGTGTCGCTTCTGTAGTTGGTTTTACATATAACTCGCTTGTTTCCCATGTCGTCCAGCTCAGCCTTTACTGCTTTTATAATATTGTATGCATAAGTATAATAGTATAAGATATTCTGTGCGCGGGGTTTGCTGGCTCTTTCAGATCAATTTCATACTGAAAGTCTTTTAGACAACCGACGCTATGGCTGTTTTCTTTTTCATTTTTATTTTTATTTTTTTATTTTTTTTCGTTTATCGCGTTCACACGCACTATTCATTTGGCTTCTTGACATGCTTTCTTGCCTTATTCATTACAGATTCCTATTATTATTTTGTCTCTTAACAAACTGTCGTGTAGGTTTTCAAATGCACACTTTTTGATTTGCGATGCTGCCCTTATTAGAAACTCGTCAAATGGCTCGTCTTCACTTATGCAACAAAGTGTTGAAAACGTACCTCTCGTAGGTGACATTTGCTTTCGGTATGAAGTAGCTACTAAATTTATTTTTATTGCAGTTACTTGATTTTTTTCGTCCTCGTTAAGTTGAAAGGTATTGTATATTGCGACTGCTTCTGAACCAATGGTTGACATTAGTGTTGCTACCTGTACTCCTTGGGGCCTGGACTGCAATTGCGTCGCTATTTCGAACCATTCATATTGCTGAATCCAGTTTTTCCAGTTCTTTGCAGTATCGCCTGTAGTGATTAATTCCTTGGGTGGTCTGATGAAATTGGCTCCGGGCTTCTCGAATAGGTTAGAATTGGTGTGTTCTTGGTAGGTATGCTGTTTTTTTTAGATCCGGTTGCACATTTTGTCTTATCCTTGTCGGTTTCCATTTTTCTCCTGTCCTGAGTCAGATCTAGGTTTGGTAAATTGTTAATTTAATTCTGTTTTGTCTTTTTAATTTTAACGCCGCTTCTGACACCATCTGATAGTTTTTAATATCTTTATTTAGTAAGTGTCTGTGGGAAGTCTGACAATTACACAGTTGTTGAGTAACAGTGATGCATATTATTGGATATTATAAATATTATATTACAATATAATTCGTACTAGCATTATTTCTATGTTACTTCAATATTTCAATGTTACAATAATGACGTGGTTCATCTTGAATTCTTGCCAGAAGGTCGAATATTACTTTGAGATTATGCGCGGTTTCGTGAAGCAGTATGAAGGAAAAGTCTGGATTCGTGGGGAAAAAAACTCATGGCTGTTGCATTACAATAATGCACCTGCTTACTCATCATCGCCGTTACGTAATTTTTTTGGCCAAAAACAATTCCGCAAACATGTATCAGCCACCGAATTGGCTACTGCGACTTTTTTCTATTCCCAAAACTAAAAAAACCCATAAAAGAGTTTTTTAGGGTTCTTAACCGCATCGCTGGAAAAGCTCAAGGTTATACTATAAAGTGCATATTAGAAGTACTTCGAGGATTGGTAAAAGCGCTGGCGCAAGTGTGTTATATCTGAGGGGGACTACTTTGAAGGGGACAAACCTGATATAGCTGAGTAATAAAACGAATACTTTTTTAATAAGACAAATGAATTCTGACACTAGGTAATTTTATTTTAATATATTGGATCAGATGGTTGGGGTTTCCTATTCGGCATGTTCAACACATCCAGGGATAAGGAAAATCCAACCGTAAATATAGCGGTGATAATGTTACAATTTTGGATTCTATGGCAGTTAGTGGCTTTGGAAACATGACCTTTATTATTTTTATGTTTGTCGATTTTAAAAGATAATCTTAAATACAGGACACAAAAGTTGAGGCTAGGAGATAAGATATTACTAGTTTTCTGGGCAGGGGTATACTCGCCGGTATATGTTGCAGGTCCGTCACATAAATTTATTTTTGTCACAATAGCAGACTCACTAACTCTTTTGGCACAATGATCGCATATTGTGGGTTATAATCCATATGAGACACTTGTTCGTAGTGGTACATCAATCGTTTCGTTTGGCCCTAATTTAAGTTCATCCTGCTGGGTCTGACTGACTCATCCAACTCCGGATACTAAATAAAACCGATTAGTTAGGGGTAGCGCAAGGCCATGTGTCAAAAGGTATGTGTCAAAATTCGAGTCAGGGCTCTAGCTGTATGTTTGACCCTTTAAGTGTCATTAAAGGGTTTGATCAAACTGTTTCCGGTTAAAGCACAAATCTATGTGCTAGTTTTTTGTGATACTAAAACTTTTGTGCCAGTTTTATCGAATGACTTTGCTTCCTATAGAAACACCCCTATGCAGAATACTTTTTTCTCTGGGTCAGTTGTGATTTTGCTAATTGCCCTGTGTATTTGTTGAATTTTAGAGTGTTGTCTGCGGAATCTGAATTGAGGGCTTAGTATAATTCTATTAGGCTAAGCGCAAATTGAGACACGTATAGCGCGTGTGAGGTGACATGCCACGGATGCCATGACGCGTACGTGCCAAACGCGTAGCGTGGTGATCCGCAAATTGAGACGCAGGTACTCGCAGATCGAACTCATAATGTCCGATTCGCGATCAAAACAATTGATATTATTAAACCTAAATTCCGAATCAGATTCAGATGAAGCTGAAGAGGATACTTTGTTGTATTGCTTAATGAACCGGAAATTTAAATCACGTAATAAATATATTCTATCTGAGAGAAAAAAGAGTGGTCAATTTATGATAACTAATAAGATGAGTGATGATGATTTTACCAATTACTTTCGTATAAATCGAAACCAGTTTTCCGAAGTACATGAGATTATTCGACAAGGCATTGAGACAAATGGATCTAATGCCCAAAAGCCGATCCCAACTGAGGAAAAACTAGCAGTCTTCTTAAGGTAAGTAATAAACATTGTTATTATTTTTTTACTAGGTATTTAGGAGTTTATGAAATTATTTATTATTTATTAATTTCACTTTATTCACATTAAAACTTTATTAAAAACATTGAAACTATATTAATTCAAGTATTATTTATTATCTTACTAATACTAAAACATAAAAATTATAATTATATAATTCGAAAAAAATAAAAGAAGAAAAGGCCATTACTATATTATTTGAATCAGTCTGCATCAAATCGGTTTACATACTCTGTCAAACAGGAAATGCTAGGTTTCATGAAACCTTGGTGATTTCCTTGCTGATCCGAATGGTGGAATGGTGTCTGAGAATCAGTCCAAGTTTGCGATGACGGATAAGAAGCTTGGTAATTAGACGAAGAAGAAGATGTCGAAAGTGGTCGGCGTGGGATGTCTAAGATTTCTTCTTCAGCTTGTGATACGGCCTGGAAAAGTTGACTTCTGACTTTGTGTTGGTAATTAGAGGGCATTTTTTTTGTTGACTCTAATTGTTGCCTCTCTTCTGCCCGTTGTTTTGCTCTCTCCTCTCGCTGCTCTAGCGATCGCTTGAATAAACTTTGCATGTCTTGTTTCCTCTTTTTGGATTCTTTGCTGTGCGTCGGGGTAAATTCCGCTCTCCTGTCTGTGTTGTCTTCAACAACTTCGGATAACTCACGCCTCTCACTTTGACAAGAACTTTCCTCTTCGATTTCTTTCCTGTCAAAATTTTCTTCGCCAGGTCTTGCAGGTGGAAGTTCCGAATTGTCATCACTGTCATTAAATACATTCCCTTCACGCGACCAATTGACATAAACTGATCCAGAAACGACATCTGCTTCTGAACCATGCACCTCGCTTGTCGCCGTCGTGCATCTCGATAGCTCCCTCGTAATTTTAACCGCAGAGTTTTTGCCTCGTCCCCTGAAACAATTTTTACAATATAATAATTTGTGTTAGTTACAATTTTGTTTTGTTTCAGGACGGCTTCTGGAGATAGTTACGAAAGTATCGCTTATAACTACCTGTTGGGATATCGCACAGTGTCCAATATAGTACGAGAGGTAGCCGTCGCTATATGGAATCGTATGCAGCCAATATATTTACCCGAACCCACAACACAAACGTGGCAATCCTTGCGATTTGAGCAAAGATGGCAATTCCCTCACTGTGTTGGGGCAATCGACGGCAAACATGTTTTTATTAAGAAACCTGGCAAAAGCGGGTCGTCATATTTCAACTATAAACATACATTTTCCATAGTTCTGATGGCAACAGTTGACGCGGATTATAAATTTATCACCATTGATATTGGTGCTGTGGGGAGATTCAGCGACGGAAACGTATTTGCTACGAGCGGCTTGGGCAAAAAAATGATGAAACGATCTCTACAACTTCCTACACCTAAACAAATACCTACGATTGCTGAATCACTGCCGTACGTTTTTGTGGGGGATGAGGCTTTTCCTTTGTCAGAAAACCTAATGAGACCATATCCAAGGAGACATGTAACTGGAAATTATGAGCACCATGTTTTCAACGCTAGGCTTTCTCGAGCATGACAACCCGTGGAATATGCTTTCGGTATATTAGCCTCACGGTTCCGAGTATTTAGAAAACCGTTTGAAAATAAAGTGGACACTGTGAGGGATGTTGTGAAATCCGCCTGTGTTGTGCACAACTATTTACTACGCTCAGTAGTGGCAGCAGAAGAAGTAAATAACAAAGAACTGTCGCCACGAACTCAGCTTCTGCATGTACAGGGAAATAAAGTGAGGACTTCATCAGCTGCTTTCACAGTAAGAGAGAAGTTCACTACTTATTTCAACAATTGGGGAGCAGTTCCATGGCAACATCAGTCCGTTATGCTTGGAAAATATTGACAATCCAAAACTCTTCATTTTTTGGTTGTGTTCGTAGGGTACGAAACTGATTTGCAATAAACATCATAATATCAAGATATATATACATATGTATGTATGTATACAAAATCAAAAATATAAATATAATGTAAACTTACCGTCTTGCAAATTTAAATCCTTGCTAATCTCACTCCAAATACGATTTTTAAATTTTTTCTTCATGTAGTTGGCACATTGGGTATCATACAGCTCTTTATGAGCCCTAACTGCCTCTATTAATTATTAATTAAATTAATTTTTCTTCTGCCATGTATCCAAAACCAAGAACCACACGCGAGAGAATGGCACGTGAAACTGTGTCTCGACTACTGCGCCGCGCGACGGTCGGCTCGTGCGGATCGCGATACGTCACACGTGTTCACCAATTTGCGCCGTTCTATTCAATCCTGTAGTTTACAAAAACACGCGTCACGCTGCGCCACCTCACACGCGCTATACGTGTCTCAATTTGCGCTTAGCCTTATTATTGCCCTTAGGCGATCGTAGAGCAATTGATCGAGTATTTTTTTCTAATGTTGGAAGTAAGATTGTTAATCTATAGGATGATGTAAGTTTTGTGTCTTTAGTTTTTGGTAATGGAATTATATGCGTAACTTTTAAAATTTTTGGAAAATATTTTATTAGAATACACATATCTTATTTATTACATAGCTCGCCTGGCTAATTGGCTTAATATTTTTTTCTTAAGCTAGTGATATCCTGAAGTTTTCTTTTGGTCAATCCTTTTTTCATACAATACTCTACTTCATTTATTGTTTTTTTATCCTTGTGTTATTTGCAAGTTAGCCTACTGTTGGAAGTTGTGCAGCTACATTGTCTCTTTCGTTGTTGAATATTTCTTTGAAAGCTTACACAGCAAAAATGTCAGCTGTGTATTTATTGGTGCTGGCCCAGGATACTTTTGGTTTCCGTATAGAAGAGTTTGATGTTTTATTTGTTTAGAAATTCTCCAAGGTGAATAGTTAGACTTGTTGTTGTGGCTTAGTTTGAGTTTTGATTTAAGTTCTTTCGTTGCATTGTTATATTTACTTTTGTCACCAGATAGTCGAGTAACTTTCCATTTTTTTTCTGAGCTTTTTCTTTTCTTTTATCTGTCGTTGTATTATTTATGACGTGATCTAGTTGCCTTTTTCGGTCTGTTGATTAGCGTTCTCTTTATTGCTGCAGCAGTTACTATCATTGAAATAAACTACAGTTTGCTCTATGTTATTTTTCAATTGTAGCTTAACTTTTAATTTCAGATGATCTGCTATATACATATATATATACGAGGGTGGCCCGATAAGTACTTAGCCTACAAAAGAAAAACAAACATTTTGGAGAAACTGCGATTTATTTTTCAATATACATAGTCTCCTTTTAGCTCTATACACTTGATCCAGCGATGCTCCAACTTCATTAACACGTCTGAAAAATACGTTTTCTCGAGGTCTGTAAAGTAGGCCTCCGTGGCGGCGATGACCTCCTCATTCGACTGAAATTTCTGCCCGGCGAGTGACTTTTTCAAGTTTGGAAACAAGAAGAAGTCGCACGGGGCCAAATCTGGAGAATACGGTGGATGGGGCAGCAGTTCAATTCGACCAATTTGGCCGTGGCGAGGGCGGAGGTGTGAGCCGGTGCGTTATCATGGTGGAAGAGCACTTTTTTCTTCGCCAAGTGGGGCCGTTTTTCTTCAATTCAGCATCTAATCGGCCCAATAATTTGGCATAGTACAGCCCTGAGACCGTTTTGCCCTTCTCCAGGTAGTTGATGTGGTTCACACCTTGTGAATCCCAGAAAACGGTGGTCATAACCTTTCCGGCCGATGGGACAGTCTTCGCCTTCTTCGGAGTATGTTCGCCGGGTGAAGTCCACTGTTTCGACTGTTACTTGGTCTCTGGTGTATACCAGTGGATCCATGTTTCGTCGACTGTCACGAAACGACGCAGAAACTCCTTCGGATTGCCATTAAACAGCGTAAAACACTGCTCTGAAGTGGTCTCAAACGAGCAAACGCGCCACTCGTCGCGCCGCCAGCTTTCTCATGTCCAAAATTTCATGCAGGATGAAACGCGATCTTTTGAAATGCCTACTGTCTCAGCTATCTCGCTCACCTTCAATAGGCCGTCTGCCAATACGAGATCGTGGATTTTTGTCACGTTATCCTCCGTGGTAGCCGTTTTCGGGGCACCTGGACGTTGAAACTCGTTAAACCAATTTTTGATGGTCGCCATCGAAGGAGAAGTCACCGTACACAGCATCTAAACGCTCTTTGATTTCGCTGCGCGATTTCCCTTCCAAAAACAAGAATCGAATCACCGACCGATATTGCTCTTTTTCCATTTTTCTAAAATCCGCGGAAATTTCGACGGCCGTCTACTAGAATGTACTACACGATAGTAAGTTGCTCTTGCGATACTGGCGCCATCTAGCGTTGGGGCTAAGTACTTATCGGACCACCCTCGTACTTTCGAAACAGGTCCAACCAATCTTTTTGTTATACAGCTGGAACGCACAAATTACAGGTTCAATATATGAGTTCTATAGAAAAGCGGTGCAATGAGAGTTCGAGTCATGATAAGATTTTTGTTGCCTTTAGTTGAAAGTTTTTAGCAATACAGAAGTCGGTTGAATCCAGTGTTTTATTTGGGTCAGAAGGCTATTTGGGTTCGTCAGTGCTTAGATATCTGCAGTTATTGTTGTGAATTGTCTTCAGCAGGTTTTTCCCTTGAATGTTGCATACTCTTGAATCCAATCAGTATGGTTTGCATTGAAATCACCAGCTACTTTGAGTCTGCAGCCTAGTGACTTGATATATTATAGTTTTTGCGCTGCGGAGTTTTTATGATGTTCTCAGGTGGGCAATATAGGGCTGAACGGGATATTGGTCTTTTTTTGTCTTCTATTTGCATTGTAGTCGAATGGATGTGTTCATAGTTATAATGATCAAGTTCAATGAACCTAATTTTTTTACTGATTATGATGGCTTTATCACCGTACCCGTTTCCGCCGAGGTAACTGGCGTTATACATCAATGTGATTGCCCCTAATAGATTATTTTAGTTCTAGCGTGTATTCATATAGTCCATTTGCATTCTAGATGTTGATGCTAAGTTCATGCGTATGGTCCACTAAGTTTCATTGTTGTGGTTACGTTTCGACGAAATCATCTATGTCGTTGGTTATTGGTGAAGGACTTTGTCCGTTTTCTACTGTTGGGAAGTCTGTATTGTGAACGTTTGTTGCATCAATTTTTCTTCTGGGTTGTTTTCTTTGGATGTATTGCTGCAGACTTCTTGGGGGTAAGTTGTACCTGGTCTGATGTTGACGAGACGTTTAGTATTTATCTCTTCTCCGATTGTGGATGAACTCCCTTTTCAGATTGAGGGAAAGCGTTCTATTTCATAGGTTTCAAAATCCTTCTAGTGGCTACCATTGCATAAAGCATATTTTACTGCTCTTTCTTTTGATGGCATCTAGCAGTCTAGAGTCTTGTGGGATCCCGCGTACTTAACACACACCGCGGCCCTTGTGCAGTCGTTTTTAGGATGACCGCTTCTTTGGCAATTGGTGCACTGGGATCTTGTTCGTGTGTGATGTGGCGGTTCGAAAGAGACCTTACAGTGTAGTAAGTGCGTGATGTCGCAGATGTTCTATGATTGTCGATCGTTCGTTCAAAAGTAAGGTTTTTGAATTTCGCAAGATACATCCGACAAGGCTATAGGCTATTTTTGCTAATGAAAAAATCGATCAAAGATTCTGTATTAAATTTTGAGTGGACAATTTTATTAAGTTCTTCAACGTACTTGAAATCTTGACTGGGCATTTAATGAAATGCGCAAAAGAAAATGTTTATACGAGTAAGTAGTAAAAGCTTTTCACAGATGACCGAGATAATGTTAATAACGGTATCCACCCTGGACGCCCCAGCACATCAACAACGGATGAGCGCGTTATATAAGTGTAGAAAATCGTTGAATCACCATCAGAGCAGTTGCTGAGGATATTGGTGCCCTTTGCGTGAAGCAAACGTCCGGATTTGTGAGAGAAAAATTATATCTATTACATCACGATAATGCACCTCGCACATTGTCGTAGGTACCGTATTTATGCCTCAGCCACCGTATTCACCGGTCTTGGCCCCCTGCGATCTTTTTCGACCTTTCAGAAGAACGTTTGAGGAGATAAAGAACTGGAAGAGCTCAAGGCTATACCAAAAAGCGCATATCAGAAGTGCTTCGAGGGTTGAAAAATGCGCTGGTGCAAGTGTTTTATATCTGAGAAGGATTACTTTGAAGAGGACACATAGATATTGATTACTAAAGAAAGATTTTTCCAGAAAAATTGTCACTTTGTTTAAATTTTGTTTTACAATTTTTCGGATTGTGTCGTTTTATTAGCTATTGTTCTCTGCGCTTTGTGAGAGTCCTATTATAGGACGGATATCCCAATGCATTTGTACTTACCGGGAAGATATTATTTAGACTGAATAATCTAAGAATTACGAGTATATCAAATAGTATTAACATAATCTATAAAAAATCGTTTTAGTGAATTTCATTACAAATCGAGTGTTGAAATAGTATGAAGGACATAGGTAACCTCAAGATTTTTAACACGTAAAGAAAATATTCGTTGGCCTTTGATTTTTTGGCAACTTCGTGCCCAAATTATTTAGTGCATTTACATTATAAAACAAAATCATAAAATTGCTCGTCGATTACGTTGTCGTTGGAATATTTTATCAATATTAGCGAATACGTCTTCTGCTTGTTTTGCAGCATCGACCCTAAAGTGCAATCCTTTTTGAGCATAGTAATCAATAAGCACGCTTGTCTGCTTATGGTACGATTCGAGCCTCTTCTTTAAAGCCTCAACGTTATCATCACTTCTTTTAATAAGCGGTTCACCTGTAATCTATTAAAAATTTACATTTTTGATAATCACATTATTTTTTTCATATTTACATCATCACGCATTGATAATTTTGGTGGGTGGAATTCTTCGTGATATGATCTGCCACTCGGGGCATGAATAAGACGCCCCGTTATCCTCCTGACTAATAAGTTGTCATCAATGGCAAATTCAACCACTGCATCTAACTCTGTTTTCCTTTTCTCTAGCAGCTCGTCTAGCTAAAAAGTGAATACATTTAGGAACTGTTTTAAATTAAACTGTTTCTTACTTTCTTTGCCTGAACTACGGTACGAGGGAAACCATCAAGCAGAAAGCCGAATTTACATTCTGGTTTATCCAGGTTGTTATCTATTAAATTAACAACTAGTTCATCTGACACTAACTTTCCTTCGTCCATTACTTTCTTTAGTTCAGTTCCTAATTTTGAGCCCGATGATATTTCAGCTCTAAGCATATCGCCTGTTGACAAGTGACATACACAAAACTTCTTCTTCAACAGCGGAGCCTAGAATTCAGTGAAGAATTCACAATTGCATAATTTGACACGTATGTGCATACTTTGTACAAATTCCATAATAAAATCATTATACAAGAGTTAACAAAATAGTCGTCATTAAAGAAAACATAATTTACGTACCTGAGTTCCTTTCCCTGAACCCGGAGGGCCTATGAGGATTGCTTTAATTCCCACATGTTCAGGCTCATATCGACTTACGGGAATTGATTGACCGGGTGCCATTTTTCCTTCGCCCTGCAGATATCCAATTACGATTAAGTCAACTGTGGAACTGACCAATTATTTTATAATCACTTCGTCCAGAGTCCAAATAATCTGGAAATTATCAATGTGGCCGGACCAACTGTCACTCTTATTTTTCAATTCTCACTCACTTTCTTTAAATTGACCTTGGGGTTGTGTGGTTCAGAGTCAAGAAAGTAGGAAAAATTTGTTCCGTTCAGGCCATTGTTTCTAACAAATGAACTGGTGGCATGCGTTTAACAGAGACATTATTCACCACTATTTTCGTTTTTAAAAAATCGGTATAAACGTAAATATGTAATTCTACTGAAAATCTATGCCAAGCAGTCGGGTAAAGTTTGATTAATAATGCATCACTTAAAGACTATTCAATGTATAAAAATAATTCGCATTTTTATTGTTCCCAGCTACTATTTTTCCATGAATTACCATTATTATCGAATTACCATTTCGACAATTAGCATCGATGTTAGATGCAAATATATTGAACACTGAATTAAAATATTTCACTACCGTGCTTGAAATACAAAGGAAAAAATTAGTGCGTGTAAATGTGTCAAGGGATATTGAGAACAGTGAATAAATTATTAATTAGGTAATCGAGGAAAACTAAGGCTCTTAACCGCCTTAAACTGTAACAATTAACAATGTTAGTGCCTTCGAACATAGAAAAATATCTGAAGTCTGTCCTGATTTGAGATTTTCAAATTGGCAACGAATAGTTTTTTATCAATGAAACAATTTCGTTACCCCCAATTTTATTGACAAAAAACCGAATGAGCGCCGTCAAGAGGTAATTTGTAATGTGTGTTATAATAAGAAATTATGAATCTAGTAAAATTTCGTCTGAACTATACCAATTTTCATAAAAAAGGGGAGATGATAAACATTCCATGCTGTACACACCCATTTCGAAATAACTGATTTTCGAAAATGGTTACTACATCCGCCCTCTTCAATCTTCTGTCTTTTTGAGAAACAGCGAGCTCGAGGCAACACCATGAGGTACTGTGTCTACTAGAAAGGGTAGTAGTAAATATTGTGGAAAATTAATATTTCCTTCATTTTATATGTAGTACAACTTTTCTGTACAATATATTCATTTTATTTTTTATCATTTCAGTTCTCTAAAACTGCAAAAGAGGCTCGCCGCCTCGGTAATGAGATGTGGTAAAAAAAAGGTTTGGTTGGATCCTAATGAGATAAACGAAATTGCCAATACAAACTCTCGTAAGTTTTAATGCAGAAATGTTTGGCTTGCCTATTTTTATTCAATTTTTATTTTTAGGTCAAAATATTCGAAAACTAATCAACGATGGATTGATAATCAAGAAACCCGTTGTAGTTCACTCTCGCTATAGGGTACGCAAAAATACTGAGGCGAGACGGAAGGGTCGTCACTGTGGATTTGGCAAACGCAAAGGTACTGCAAATGCTCGTATGCCCACTAAATATTTGTGGATGCAGAGGCAGCGAGTACTAAGACGGCTGTTGAAGAAATATAGAGACAACAAGAAGATCGACCGGCATTTGTACCATGATCTATATATGAAGTGTAAGGGAAACGTGTTTAAAAACAAGCGAGTTCTCATGGAGTACATTCACAAGAAAAAAGCGGAAAAGCAGCGTAGCAAAATGCTGGCTGACCAAGCTGAAGCTCGGAGGCAAAAGGTACGAGAGGCCCGTAAACGCCGAGAAGAGCGCATTGCAAACAAGAAACAAGAACTGGTTCAAATACAAGCTAAGGAAGATGAGGTTGCTGCCGCCTTAGCAGCAACTGGTCCAAGCAAAAAATAAATTCCTTGATTGTGTTTGTATTAAATTTGTTCAAACAAATTTGAATTCTGTTTTTATTTCTCCGTATTTGATTACCTACATTTTTCTACTGTTAGGAGCTGGTTTAGCATTAGGGTCTATCTAAAAGTAAATGAGCAGTGAAGTACGTAACTTTACTGTATGTTGATGCCAGCGAAGGGACAATAGTCTTCGTTTGCGAAATGTAACAGGATAGCATTTACTTATGAATTCATTGAGAGCGATGCAAATGACGTTGATGTTTACTTATCTTCACATTAATGCAATTGCGAAATAGCCTTAAAACGGATGTATTTCACAAATGAGTCTTCATGCTGATATGATTATTTAATGTGGTGAAACTTCTGTTCAAACAGTGTCATTCTACCTGTCTAAGGAAGCATTGTTAAATGGAGAGAATGGGGCATCATTCCAGAGAAAAAAGTATTATTCAATTCGTATATGTATTTTGTTCTGAAAAGCCATTGCGATCGCAATGAAACAACTTGAAAAGCTACACATTAAGGCGAAATAATCAAACAATGTTTTCGTTTCGTTGTACATTTATTGAGAGCAGTTTAAATTACGTTGTACCGGACGTTTTCCATAAGTGAGCTTTCATCTTGATATGATTTCTCAGTGTGATGAAACTTACATACATTAATATGTATATATCTATATTCAACAGGTGATGCATTCTATGTGGCTTAGTTAGTATTACAAAAGAACGGTAGATAATATTAAATTACTGCTGTGCTAGTATTTTAATATCATAATTTGAATGGATAGCGTTGGATGAAAATATTGCTATCATTCAATCAAATTTACAATCGCAATTTTCCATAGTTTCACAATAATAAATTCAACACATTCAAGAATTTGCAACGATCGGAAAGTAACTCTGCTTGAAAGTTTACATTTACGCTCTCAATATTTATACTTACATATGTATCAGTGGCGTGGATAATTTCAAAAGGGAAGTCGAAGAAAAATTAGTCAGCCGCAAACGTTAAGTACGAATGTCTCCTGAAATTATGTCGTGTATGGCGGATCTGCCTTCCACGCCATGTGGGTAGAATAATTCAAGCTAATTTTTTATACGTCAACTCATTAAAGTTTAAGTTTACAATGGACTTAACGCATAATAAAATTGGCTTCGAAAGAAACCGTTTTTGGCAGATGCAAATGCAATACCTTAAGGAAAATTTAAAGTGATGTTGCAAATAAAAAAAGTAAGGAACTTCATAAATGTTTCGTAGTTGAATAAATATGTATGTATGTAACATATACAAAAAATATCAATTAATAAAGGGTTTTGTAACAAAGTTAAAAATAAATATGTATTTCAATTGAAATAATAAATTTTTTTATTTAAATTAAAAACAGTAGAAGTTAACGTTAGAAAAAGAACTGTGAAAAGTTTTGCTAAAATGCTCTCTTCTTACTTATATTCTAGTGCTATTCTACGATCTTTTTTCACATATTCTACAAGAACTCTTTCATAAAAGTCAGGTCTACTTTTAATTTTTAGAAGGAGTCGCTTTTCTATCGATAAAAGTGCTAAATCTGAGTCTGTTTTCTGCTTGAGAATTCCTTAAATACGTGTGTATTCTTTTTAGAGCTGAAAAAGATCGCTCCACGGAGGCAACAGTTATTGGAAGTGTAAGAAATAGACCATTTAAGTTCAAAATTTGGAGAAAGGTGTCATGCAATATTTCTTTTTTCAAATGGTTATGGAGTTCTAGAACGCCAAGTTGTCGAAGTGAAGAAGTTGTATATAAAACTGTCAGCTCGTTTTTCAAAGCTGTAAATTCAAAAATTCCAGGAAAAAAATTCATCAAAGAAGATATTTTTTCATGTGGATTTGATAACGTAAAACGATCATATTTCGATTTATTCAATAAATCCAAAAAAATTAATTACGTGAAAGATTTATATCTAGTCTTGATTTGGCTTATAATATTGTCCTTTATTTCTACAAAAAGACGCTTATAGTGTGTTTTTAAATCGAGTAATCGACGTTTTCGCGAAAGTTCGGTACAATCGTTTACGCTTTCAAAAATGGATTCATCCTTTTTTGGAAACTCAGAGCAAAGCCAAGACTCAAAACATTCGATTTCTTGCTTAGCCACTTCAACATCCGTTTGTTTATTCTGTATTAAATTAAACAAGACATCAGTCTTACAAAATATTTCGGACAGCGTATTTAATAAAAAACAAAAATCTTTGCCCTCTAATTTAAGTAATAGACTCTCGGCCATAGAAAGCGCGTCATTATCCCATTCATCGGGGTTATCTATTATTTGATTAAAAGTATCAATAATATCTAATCTACAGTTAAAAATAACGTTAATTATTCGCGAATGGTAGTGACAGCGAGTCTCCGATACTCCCGGCACTCCGATACTCCGACACTCCCGGCATCCCGGTTGGCCACTTCTTTTAAAAGATTTGAACGCTTTGTTGATTTATTGAAAAAACGTACTAAAGTGTTTATATTGCCGAAAAATACTTTCAACTCCGATATATTTTCTAGTGATCGGGATAACACTAAATTTAAAACGTGGACATAACAAGGAATAAAGTAAGCCATTGGACAAACATCGAGGACTCTTTTTTTAACACCGCCCCCTTCCCCGGACATTACTGCGGCACCATCATAAGATTGGCCAATTAACTTGTCTTTGCAGACATATATATCAAGTATATTAAGAATATGTTTTGAGAGCTTATCGGCATCACGACTCTCATTCACGTCAAAAAAACCAAGAAATCTTTCCTCTATCCCATCATCCGACAAGTACCTCAATACGGCACTTAGTTGTTCCCTATGGCTCACGTCTGGTGTCTCATCGATCATAATGGACACAAATCGCGTTTTACTAATTTCTGTTTTGATTTCAGATTTTATGACTGCAGCGATACTATGTATCAAATCGTTCTGAATATCATTTGAGAGACCGGAAAAAATTGGATTGGGTGCACTTGAACATTGCGCTAAATGGGAGTCCATTAATATATCATACTTAGATAAGTATAATACCGTTTCGACATATTTACCACGATTATTGGGGTCAGTCTTTTCATCGTGACCCCGAAATGCTTGCTCCTGTTTGCCTAAGAGAACTACTGTATCTATGAAACGCTCCATTAATTTACGGTTTCTATCGACTTTTTTGTTGTGAGCTGCAAATGAATTACCTAAGGACGTTTCAATACGGTGTGTACCGAATTCGTGCAAAGATAACAGCTACGAATATGTTTTTCTGTTTTGACATGTTTGTTTGCAGAATTTATTAAATTATTTAAGTCAGTGAAGCCCGTACGGCTCCAAACACTAGGAGAATTTGAAAAAAGAAGACAAGGAAAACAAAACATTTTATTTAGTCTACAACTACCAGTCAACCAAGTATATTTTTGGTACAGAGATTCTTGAAAATGAGAAACAAAACCATCCTTGCGTTTATAATCTATTTTCATAAAAGGAGTAGAGCGTCCCGTCTCTATAACTTTTTGTTTTTTGAGAAAACTCAGTTTACTAAAGTCATTTATTTCCTCCAAAAGAAAATCTGTTAAGCAACAGTCTACACTTAATAATGCCATTTTTAGGTAACAATATTTAATTTGAAATTTAATGAATTCCTTAACCTTAAGATAAGCAAACTTTTCACACTTTTCACGCTTTTCACTGTTCCTAATTTGGTCCTTTTCTATTTAGTTTTATAACACCACACAAATTCACATTAAGCTACGCATCACAATCTGCGCAAACTGAATTTTTCAAACAGTAACGGACCTGACCTACAGATGAATACAGAAAGCAACGAAATACATACATACAAAATTCAACAAATATGTAACTCGGAGAAAACCGTATGATTCTTACGATTTTTTCGAACATAAACCTACATACATACAATATACATACATCTAAACCTGCTTAATATACTAGACACAGCAGCGCAACCAGATACATACAAAATTCAAAAAATAACTTGATGAAAAGCGTGTTATTGTTTTGCGTAAGAAAGCGTGTATTGAACAGAGAGAAGTCAAACACCGCCACTGCTTAAGGAAGAAAAAGGAGGGAAAACAAATTTGTTCTATCCAGCCAAACATTTTATAACCCGATTTTTCCGTGTTATTTTTCGTTGCTAGCGCTTTGTGTCTCTTGATCGGGTAAGGTGTTGGAGAATATACAGACAGTGATGTGTGGGTGTGTGCGTAGAGTGGAACGATAGGCAGTGGTTGACTGCTTAGGTTAAATGTTGGTGTGGGGCACGTTAGCCCGTGTAAGGAATACACATATGTATATTTATGTTCATTCATCAGGATTCATGTTGCGCGTTTTTTGATAAACATTGTTGAAAGTTCGAATTTGAAAAGGTAACTCGGGTTATATGGACGCCACGCCACTGATATGTATGTATATTTGAAGCATAATTCTAAATCCTTCGGAAATGGCCCAGTGATCGCGATGGTGTTTCATCATTCAGTAATCCAAATGTATCATCAATGGCCAGCGCGGCTATTGCGTTGAAATTGGGCGCTGGATGATAGTGTCATATCCCGTAATACAGTTAGCAACGTCTGGCGGAATATAGCAGTCCGATCCCAATTGGATGTGCTTCGTCCATTCAGCGCTATTCAAAGTGCTCGCGGTCTCTCCATTTCTAGTACTCCCTTGGATGAAACCAATTCAACGTGATTGACGAGACTTCTACATTACTGAATGATGGAACACGAATCCCATCACTGTGCAATTATGAAAAGATCTAGATTCATGTCTCGGGTATATAATTAACCTGAGTGGCCCGCTTCGCGGGACTAAGGGATTTAAATTCTCTTTCATATGCGGCAGGTCCCGCTCACGCAACTTCGTTGCTCCGCTCGGGGTAGGTGCTTTTCGTCAGGCAGACGCCTATATCAACAGTCAAAATATAACAAAACAAACGTTCAAATCAAAGCGAAATAAAGCCGACTCGCCTTTATTTCACACTTGAAAGCGAAATAAGGCCGAATCACAAAATTCGAATTCTCAAATTCGGCGTTATTTCGCTCGGCGTTATTTCACGGCACCGCTTCAAACACATACGGATAATAAACAGCGGGACTCCACCTCATTAGCAGAAACCAGATTGAGACGTGCGTCTTTCGTACGTCTTCCCCCGTGACACCCTGAAATTTTGAAAGAAGTTCAGGTTCGTAGCGACAAAACCCGTTACAAACGAGCTTCTATCCGTGAATACGTGTGAGCTCATTTCATTTTACCGCAGTGTACTCCCGCCACACACACTCTTGGAATTATAACAATGTGCGTGATTGTTTACAAAATTTTGAGCTTGTAGGCAAACGTCGGCGCCCATTGTAAGTGGTACGTCTCATTGGTGGTTTCTGCTCATTAGTGAAAGACATCGAGATGCGATTCAGTGATGACCACCTGCAATAACGGATCACCATACAAGCTCAAATTGCCTCGAAGGGACAGGTTAATAGAGAAGAAGATGGCGATTGAAGTATTCATTCAAAAAACTACAAGTGGCCTTGGTGCGATGGTAATCATTACCGACTATTCAGCGGAATGTCTGTAGTTCAAGTCTGTCTTTGGCTATGGACCTATACGGAGAAACTGCGCAACATCATCAGTCGTGAACAAGAGATGATTAAAAAATACTCATGAAGGCGTAACACTCGCAGCATAAATTCACTTCCAAATTCATATTCTGTTTGTCCATTTTCAACATAACAGCTTAAGGGCATGGAAACAAAAACGGTACTGTGAACTACAACCAATGCGGCAAATTCAGTCCAATCTCTCATCCTATCTAGGACAATGACCTCCGGAGAGCAGTGAACGAATATCTTCGACACCAACCATCTGCACCCCGTCCAGGTTGTGTGACAAACACCATATGAGCGTACACTCTTGAGCCTGCACGCAAAAAAAAAAAAAACTCGTAGGTGTAATTCAATCGTTGTTCTTACAATTAGCTCAAGTCTTCGGGTACTTCTTCTTCTTCTTCTTTTCCTTTTTCCGGCGTTGTTATGGTCAGAAGTGTAGGACCATAACCTTCCCACTTAACTGCATTCCTACTGGTCCGCTTGTGGGTCCACCGGTTTGACCTCAGAAAGTAGCGGCAGGCTTCCCGGTTTGGGATTACTTCATCGCTGAGGCCAATCAATGTCTTCGGGTACACTTTCGAATAGTACTTACTCATATCCGACTTTTTCAATTTTTTTGTACGCATGTCGAATATCTTTAAAATAATAACAGGTATATAAAGGGTGGTCCAACGAAAACGCACGATGATAATTGTAAATAAAGCAAAAAGTTTTCAGAGAATTATCTTAATATTTTTTATTATGATAAAAGGATCTATGACAATTATGTGTGAAATAAAATATCGGCCAAATGCTCGCCACGGCTTTGGTGGCATACTTCTATCCGATGGTCCATATATTCAATGACTCTGAGACATAATTGAGGTTCAATGTTGTTAATGTGCCGAATTTTCTCTTCTTTAGCTCTTGAATTGTTCTTGGCTTATTGACGTACACTTTTTCTTTTAAATATCCCCAAAGAAGAAGTCAAACGGTGTCAAATCACATGATCGTGGCGGCCAATTAACATCTCCACGACGTGAGATAACATGGCCATTGAATTTCTCGCGCAAAAGAGCCATTGTTTCGTTGGCTGTGTGGCAAGTGGCACTATCCTGTTGGAAGCACATATCGTCCAGGTCCATATCCTCAATTTCTGGCCACAAAAGTCCGTTATCATCTCGCGATAGCGAACACCATTCACGGTAACTGCTTGGCCGACCTCATTTTCGAAGAAGTACGGCCCGATGACGCCGCCAGCCCATAAACCGCACCAGACGGTCACTCTTTGTGGATGCATCGGCTTTTCAACAATCACTCGTGGATTCTCATTTGCCCAAATGCGGCAATTCTGCTTGTTAACGAATCCACTGAGGTGAAAGTGTGCCTCGTGGCTGAAGCTGATTTTCTTTGTAAAGTCCCCATTCACTTCTGTCTATTCAACCAACCATTCGGCGTATTGACGACGCTTGAAATGGTCAGTTGGCTTCACTTCTTGAGTCAGTTGAACCTTGTAAGCGTGTAAATTCAAATCTTTATTCAAAATTCGCATCAGTGATGTTCGTGAGATGTTCAATTGTTGGGCACGACAACGAGTCGAGGTTGACGGCTCTTCCGCCACACTATCGCGAACAACAGCAATTTTATCCGCAGAACGAACTGGGCGAGCATGCACAGGTGTTTTCACATTTCCTATAGACCCGGTTTGCTGAAATTTGCGCACAATTCTACATTCTGATTATGGACACATTTGGTCGATTATGCTGACCAAAAAAATCATGAAGTGCACGAAATGCATTTTGATTTGAACGCCCATTTTCGTAAAAGGCCTCAACAATATTAACGCGCTGCTCAATTGTGTACCTCTCCATGGTTGAATTTGTCAAACACTGAAACAAAGAAATGTCAAATTAAGTTGGGCAAAAAAACTTGACGTTACGGTGTGACTCACAATTAACATCGTGCATTACGGTTGGACCACCCTTTATTAAATATTTTTGATGAGATAGGTAAAGCAATGGATGGGAAAGAGGTAAGTTTACTAACACTTCTGGATTTCTCCAAGGCTTTCAACTCAGTCGATCATGCGATCTTATGTTCAAAACTAAAAAGCTTGTTCCGTTTCTCTTCAACTGCAACTAAGCTTTTTCAGTCATACCTTATAGGAAGACATCAATGTGTGTTTGTTGGAGACAAGACTTCATGTCTACTCCCAGTACGCAGTGGAGTGCCACAAGGCTCAATTTTTGGCCCCCTTTTCTTCGTACTTTACATTAATGATCTCCCCCAGGTATCAGACACACCACCGTTCTAATGTTTGCCGACGATGATCAGGTGTTTATTAGTAGCTCCCTCGCAGAACTCTCTCAGGCATCAGAAGCAATGAACGACGATTTATATTGCATGCAGAGATGCGCACAGAGTAATAATCTGAGCCTCAATCCAACAAAATGTAAAATAATAGCCATTAACAGAACTAAATTAGATAAATCCCTGCCTTCGCGTATTAAGCTGGGAGACTCTGTGATCACATACGTTGAAAAAGTAAAGAATCTTGGACTTGTCTTCAATGATACACTTACTTGGTCTGACCACGTAAATACTATCACTGGTAAAGAAATACTTCAAGTACCGACTCTAACTCCTTAAGAAAACTAAATGTTATATTTACCAATATTACTCGATACATTTATGACCTCCGACGCTATGACCACGTATCACATCATTCAATAAAAATCTTTGGCTGTTCTTTCGTAAACTATGTATTTAAAATTCAAAGCACTGTGCTGCATTCATCAAGTCATGCGAACTGGCCAACCAGACTATCTTTATAGGAAATTGGAATTTCCAGTTTCGAAGCGATCCTATGCGCTTATTCAGCCAAGATATTCCTGCACGGCCTCAGAACGAACTTTTTTTGTTTATACCACTCGTCAATTGAATTCTCTGCCAATCGAAATAAGAAGAATTGCAAATGACCGCACTTTCAAAACTTCCCTCTTGAAATACCTGTCTTCACCCAAATCTCCCTCCGAACATTGGTTTTCAAAATTAATATTTATCTTTATACCTGCATTCTGCAACAGCTCACATATCTTTTCTTAAATTTTCTTTAAGCCTTACGCTATTTACAAGATTTCAATCTTTTTGTGTAAAAATTGTTTTGAATAAATAAATACAAATGCAAATACAAAAATGCAGGTGTACGTCGTTTCATGTTCGAATGGTTAAGTTCATATCTAAATAATAGAATGAGACGAGAAGTGATGTGCAATTAATCAGGCTCGGGGTACCACAAGGTTCAGTCCTGAGTCCCATTCCTTTTTTTAATATAAATCAACTCACTGTTTCACCTCAATCTAACAGGCTTATCTACTGCATTCGCTGACGATGTTGGGTTATCGCATGGTACCAACAGTCCCTGTTTGCTGAACACAAACTTGTAATAAGTCCTAAGACTAAATTAATGTTCTTTGATTTATCTTCGTCGGTTAGTTCAAAACCGGATGTACAGGTATATTTTCATGCACCGACTTTAAAATTTAAAATATATCAATGTAAATTGATCTAATAGGATTTATATTAATCACTCTTTTACAAGGTACACTAAAGCATTATTTATGAAAGCAAAAAAATTAAAAACAGAAAAGAATTACAAGTATTTATGGTATCAAAATTCACAAATATTGTTGAGAAAAATTGATAAAGGTAGAATTGTTGCTATAAGATCGTTTGATGACTTAGACACTTTGAGCGATTAGAGTAATTATCTCTAAATAACTTCATTAAATATGTTTGATCATAGTTATACATTCGATCATAATAGTAACAATTCTGTTATACGTAATTTAAGCGATAGTTCATTTTATTGTGATTCAGACAATGGCAATTATTTGTTTGTGGTACATCAAAACATACGTAGCTTACGACAAAACTTCGATTTATTAGTATGCAATCTTGAAGCGCTAGCAAATTTACCCGATTTAATTTTTGTCACAGAAATATGGATCTTTGCATGTGAAATTAATGATTTTTTAATTCCGGGTTATAATTTTTACGCTAGTACAAATGAATCATATTCAGCAGGCGGAGTAGGGGTTTTGTTCGTGATTCCCTTGAATTTCATGTTTGCAATCATGGTTTTGTAACTGCGGACCTTATACAAATTAGTTGTAAGATAGGCAATGAGCTCCTCAACCTCATTTGCATATACAGATTGCAATTCCACGATACTCAGTCTTTCCTATATGAATTAAGTCTACTACTATCAAAAATAAAGACTATGAACCTTATTATTATAGGTGATTTAAACATTGACATTTTATCATCATCTCCAGTCTCAGAGTCACTTTTGAGTCTTATAGCTGAACATGGTCTTACTTCATTTGTTAATGAGACGACGAGACCTACCTCAAATGCTTGTCTGGACCATGTATTTGGTCGTTTTCGAAGTATACCTCCCAATCAGTGCGTCGGTGTTAATCTTAATCTCCATATTACGGATCACTGCATGACAGGTATCTGGCTTAACGGTTTAAAAGATTTGCAACGCGCAGCCAGAGCTCCAATCCATACCGTAGCAAAAGTAAGATTTAATTTACTTAACTCCAAACTTCTGCTTGAAAACTGGGAGGCTGTTTATGTTGAAAATGATGCTTCTCTTGCTTATAATTCCTTTCTAAAGATATTGCAATCTCATTTAAATTCATTTACCTTTCGTTCTCAGGTAAGGAAGTTGGAACTAAGACTTAAGCCCTGGATAAACCACTCTATCCTTAATAAAATCAAGCTTAAAAACAAGCTGCGCAGGAAATGCGTAAAACATCTTCATAATTCTGCACTTCGGAGTCGCCTCAAACATGTGTCTACTAAGGTTAATAATGACATCCGATTGTGTCGCGATAGATTCTATTATTCAAAAATGAATAACGCACATGGAAACCCCAAAAAGGAATGGGAAGTTATCAATAGTATATTGAATCGCAATACCACTAAAATACCCAACCCTATTGAACTTGCGACGGATAATTCTATTGTGAATGATCCAAAGATAGTTGCAAACATTTTCAATGATTTTTTTGCTAAAATTGGTGAAGAATCTTCCACCGACTTGAGATCTGAATACTGTTTGGATTGTATGGCAGGGAATCTGCCGGAAGAACCGGTTTGCAGTGATAGCTTCTTCTTACGACCAATAACTGGTCTTGAAGTTTTATGCATAATTAATTCCCTAAATCGTTCCCCTTCATCTGGTGATGACGGCCTCTCTAATTATATCTTAAAGCGCATCGCTTTAAATATAGTAGACAAACTCGCTTTCCTGTTTAATCTTAGTATTTCCACTGGTACGTTTCCGGACAGGTTAAAATGCGCAATTGTTCTACCAATTTTTAAAAAGGGCAACAAAAGGGATAAAAACAACTACAGACCTATCTCACTACTCTCGACTATCTCGAAAATATTTGAAAAAGCTGTCAAAAGTAGAATTCTGCGGTTCCTGGAGAGAATACGCTTTTTCAGTCCACTGCAATATGGCTTTAGGACAGGACTCTCTACTGAAGATGCGCTTATGAATTTTTGCTCGGTTATAAACAAAGGACTTGACTCCAAAAAAAGTTGTGCTGGTCTTTTTGTTGACATAACCAAGGCCTTTGACATGGTAAACCATAACATTCTGTTGAGCAAACTGCATCGGGCTGGTTTTCGAGGATCCATTTATAATTGGCTGGAATCTTATCTTAAAGATAGAAGACAAAAAGTGAAAATTGGTGACTATCTTAGTGATAATCGCATTAATAAACTCGGGGTACCCCAGGGGTCTGTATTGGGCCCTATTCTCTTCCTAGTGTATATAAATTCCCTTTTTTGTCAGCCTTTTGTAGGTAAAGTTACGGCTTTTGCCGACGATCTCGGTATTGCCTATAACTCTCCTAGCCATCTCCAGCTAGCTTCTGACATTAATTATGATGTGCACATATTGAGACTGTGGTTCGCCAAACATAAACTTAGGGTTAGCAATAAAACAAAACTAATGTCTTTCAGCCTTAGGTCGCAGATAATTCCGGGCCTTGATTTTCGTTTCCATGCCGATAACTGTACTCGCTACAAATTACCGATTTGCACATGTAACGGAGCTTCCTCTGAAATTATGTTTGATGGTCACTCAGCATGTCAGGGTAATTGTTTCAAAATTGATATAGTAAAGAACTACAAATACCTAGGTGTTACAATTGACCAAAACATGAATTGGTCTGATCATATAAAAACTTGACACAGTACCTTCGTTCTTCTATCCGTGGTCTGTTTCATCTTCGTAAATATTGCACAACTAATTGTCTAAGAACTATTTATTTCGGGATATTTCACTCCAAACTTCAATATGGTTTAGGATGTTGGGGAGGTGCCCACCGCACGAAAATTCAGCCTCTACTTGTACTGCAAAAATGCGCTGTTAGGACGATTTGTGGAGTTCCTCGTTTCAGCCATTCCATGACACTATTTAAAAACCTGAAAATCCTGCCGATAAGGCACCTGTATTATTACAAGGTGTCTAAAATTTTCTTTATGAGAAGTGGTTATTTGCAGAGCCCGATCTCTGATACCCGCAATTTACGCCGTAACCTTGAATTCCTGGCAAACATACCTTCTTTTCGAACCACCCACTTTAGAGACTTCTATTCCGTAGTTAGCTGCAAACTATTTAATCGTCTTCCACCTTCGATTCGCATAGTTAGAACACGAACATCCTTCCTTAACAAAGTCAAAAATTGGCTTTTTAGTTTTGATCACAATCAAATTGAGGTCTTGCTGTCCTATGTTGTCTAATAATGCCCCTAATGCTAATATCTGAACGTTATTTTTATAATTCTTTTCTGATCCTCCATTACGACTTTATTGCTTTAGTGTATCACTTCCACCTAAATTAATATATGGTATATGAAATCTTTCTGATGTGGCAATCAACACTATTTGAATTCTAAATACGAATGCCACTACCTATTCTTTATATTGTACAATAATTATAATAATGCCAATCCCAATATAGTTAAGGTAGACTAAGCAAATAAAAAATTGTGAAATTATTGTTGAATTAAGAATATGAATAATAAAAAAAAAAAAAAAAAAAAAAAAATGTGCAACCACTGTGTTTGGTAAATTATTTTGTACTAGTGAAAAGTGTAGTGATGATTGTTTTTTGATAGAGAATGTAGACGAATTTATGTACCTGGGACTCTTACTTGACTCTAATATGAAATTTTCATCTCACGCTACGGCATTGAAGAAATACTTTATCTCCACACTTAGGCATTTCTATTACCTTCGTAATATATGTTCAACAATTGTTTATATAAATTTTCACAATTCATTATGGACTTTTTAATTCAAAGCTTCAATACGGTATAAATTGCTGGGGAGGATTGCTGGAAATTCGCTACAAGTTCCAAACTATCGAACCACCGCATATAAAATTTTTTATTCAATTGTATGTAATCGTTTATTTAATGTCCTCCCGAAAGAAATCAAACGTGTTCACATGTCCGAATGTTTTTTAAATCGCGTAAAAAACTGGTTGTCCTCTCAAGATTATTATAGTCGAGACTCTCTTACTTCTAATGTTTTTTTCTAACTGTTGTTCTACCTTTGACGGTAGAACAAGAACTAGACGGTAGAATGTTGATTACAACATTTTTGCATCCTATATGAAGTAATAACTAACTGATATCATGTTAAATGAATTTAATTGCTGAAAATTGTCTTTCTATTTTCGTTTAATCACCCTACCCCAGCTTATTGCATTCTTCCTTTTGAAGTGGCATTCAACACTATTTGAACTTACTTTGTATAAAATATCGAATGCCACCAGATTTCTCTTGTTTTACTTTGTAATTCTTAGCTTATTCAATTTTTTATATGGATTTGTATTATTATGTTATATTTGTATGTATATTAAGAGAAATAAATAGAAAAAAATAGAATGAAATAGAAAAAAAAAATCATAATGAGAAATTCCCAGCAGACTAAAAGCGACCCATTTGTGAATTCGGGTGTGGACTTTGTGCACCAATTTGAATTCACTTTCAAGGTAGGGGAAGTCGACCACAAAAAGGGTATATATCAGTATTTTGCTGACTGGTTACGAAGGTGGTTCACTTAGAGCAGCGGTCGGGGAACCGGGGTAAATTACCCCAAATGGGGTAAAAATGAAATTTTGGGGGTAAAAATGAAACTTTTGTGAATAAAAAGTATATATTTTTAATTTGCTATTTTATAAACCTGTTAGTATTTTTTTCAACTTAAACAATTTAGCGACATACATGCCTGCATATTATGCAGGCCACGCCATCTCACTCCCCACCACTAGAGTGTTCTCGAGTTATATCTTTGCACAGTAAAGCACAGCTCGGCTACCTGCTCAGTCCGTGAAATGCCGTCAAGATACAAATCCATTGACGA